>CM059578.1:21808653-24208653 GCA_030386875.1 Morinoia aosen | reverse complement strand
ACAAGCTTCAGTCCTATATATTTTGTCGGGCCGTGTTCGCGCATCCTCACCAACTCCAGAGAAATTTTATATTTTTATTTCTTCCTGTCTTCATTTCGTTTCGCTTTCATTCTAATCTGAAAGTGGCGGAAAAAATGAAGTTGAAAGCCGCTACGTGAAGCTTCGGTTAGCTCTCATTATGACACCAACGCAAGATAGTGAATGAAGCGGTCTTTAAATTCAAGTTAAAATAAAGTCTCCAGTTTAATTGTAGCGTGAAGTATTCATTAATTGTTAGCAAATTCTGCTCAAGCAGTTTTTTGATAGTATCGACTTCAATAATAATAATTAAAAAACCACTACTATTAATTTTAGGTGCGCAATACGGCTATAAATATTAATAAAAAAAGTTGCAGCTTGAATTAATAGGATTATTATTGTCAAACTTTTTTTTTGACATTGCTGTAAAAAAATGGCCGCTTCTTGAAAATATATCAACGAAGCTAGACAAATTACAAAATGCATAACACGAGATAATTGGAAAACTCTACAGAGTTTGCAACCAGTATTCAACTTACTATTTCTGCTACGAATGAAAAGTCGACGGAATTTGCAACCAGTATTCAACTTACTACTTTTTTTCAAATGAAAACTCTACGGAGTTTGAAACCAGTATTCAACTTACTGTTGCTTATGCAAATCAAAACTCTACGGAGTTTCGAAACAGGTTTTAACTTACTAATTCAAGTGCAATAAAGGTCTAGAAGGTATGAATCGAATAAAAATGATCTAGTAAAGTTAGTAGCCAACGAAAAATTTACCTTCAAATTTTGTAACTCACAATACCGTTTTTATAATCACTTTTATTTGACTGGCGCGAGTTAGTATATATATAATATAATATGAGCAGCGTCCGTACGTCCGTCCGTCTGTGTGTCACACCCACCAGCCAAAAGTGAGTGATGAGCGTATCTGTGATACAAGCTTCATCCAACTCCGCAATTTTCGGTGCCTTAACCCAGCAGATTGGGGGTCGGAATGAATATCCCGTGTATTGGTAGGTTAGATTAGGTTGTATAGAATATCAGCGGTTGAGACTTAGCATAGTATGGGAAAGCCGTTGAATAGAATCGCAAATCACTGGAAAGCCATAGTAAAGCTCAGTTGTTCCGATATCTAATGCTGTCATTTTTTGATAGGCCATGTGTACTAGTATAGCCTAGCATAGAGATTGAAAACTGTTTTCGCTCGAGCAAAACAATGTACCAATGAAGTGTAATTTCATCCCCTTATGTATTTTGAACATAAAAAGCATTGAATTAGCCAACAATCGTATTTACGACTTTATTCAGCATACTGAATAAACTTGGGGGGGAACTGCATTCCCTTTGATAACTAGCATTTGACAAGCTTATGAATAGGCAAACGCTTGTACGTAGGTTCACGAACACAGTGTACTCGTCACGGTAGAGGAAACAAGGTAGGGTCATTTCTATGGGAGAAAATACACCTCCTCATGTTCGGCTAGCCAATAGCAATACTTTATTTCAAACAATCTTTGTGACTTCACCAAAACGCAGTCTCTTTCTAAATGGTCTAAATTCTAAATGGTCTAAATTCTAAAAGTTAATGGTCTAGACTTGACCGAAATTTTGTAATTTTTATACGAGTACCACGGTAGAGGAAACAAGATAGGTTCAAACCAGTGTTTTTTTCATTGACGGTTAGGTTTTGCTAACGTCACGGTAACGAACCAACAGCAGCGCTCATATTGCATATGGTAGCACTGCTACCCCCAAATCTGGCTCCATTATAGTACGTACATATAGAACGTACGTACGTATAGAACCTACGTGCAATCGTTTGCCAATTCATAAGCTTGTCAAATGCTAGTTATCAAAGTGAAAGCAGTTCCCCCCCAAGTTTATTCAGTATGCTGATTAAAGTCGTAAATACGCTTGTTGGCTAATTCAATGCTTTTTATGTCCAAAACACATAAAGGGATGAAATTACACTTCATTGGTACATTGTTTTGCTCGAGCGAAAACAGTTTTCAATCTCTATGCTAGGCTATACTATACTATAATGGAGCCAGATTTGAGGGTAGCAGTGCTACCATATGCAATATGAGCGCTGCTGTTGGTTCGTTACCGTGACGTTAGCAAAACCTAACCGTCAACGAAAAAAAGACTGGTTTGAACCTATCTTGTTTCCTCTACCGTGGCACTCGTATAAAAATAACAAAATTTCGGTCAAGTCTAGACCATTAACTTTTAGAATTTGCGTTGAGTAACTGACAACTATTACAGCAGAATATGATCACCAGGATATTTAACGGTAAATTCGACTGCATTCGCGAATTTAGAATTAAAATATACATTTGCGTAGTCAGATAAGGTTTGCTATACTAATCACTGGTGGTAAGTCGTGTGTGTCTGAGTACGAGCTGGAAATAAAGTTACTGTCGCTACAAAGAAAGTTTCACACATCACCTTTCGAAAAAACGCAGCAGGTAAAATGGTGACCGGTGATAAGAGACGAAAATCAATTTTAGACATCACTGGATAGAAAGCCCATTTTTATAGGATCAGAAAAAGTTTTGCGCATGCCTTATAGTTGTCAAACATTCCGCACTTATACTTTTTTATATCTACCCTTGTATCATGATGTAATCCAATACTACAAAATTATGATCCATTGATCGGTTTATTCCAATACATTGAATTATTTATGCCATAGCGTTCTAAAGTTTTGCCTTATTTGTCTCTAGACTTCGAGATTTTGCGAAGATTTTCTAGACTTCAAAACATCTGATTTTTTGCGTTGTTTTGATATGTTCTACAATGACAGATGTTTTTCATTGTACATTCATTTCCATACGAGAGATTATCGCACTTATCCACTAATGATACTCATACAACATGATAAAGACAATATCAGTAAATTCTGCGGAGAGTTAACAAAAAGATCGATGGCAAACTCTACACTACCGAAAAAGGAACACGTCTAACAAGCCTTCCCAACCAGAAAATGAAACTGGACGATCTCAAAAGCTGCACAATTGAAATTCTCAGGTCTAAGCTCCAAGATCATTGGACTCAATTTGCATAGCCAATCAGTCTCAGAGGGGACACGGGATTGGCGAGCTTTCTTCTCTTCGTCAGAAAATACCATCTCAATCGGAAGGGTGCCCACTTATTGTGGTTAATAACTGATAAGATTTTATGAAGTTATACGCACAAATCTTCCAGAATCAATTTTATTGTGAAGTCTTCTGAATTGCTGTTTTTCGTTTTAGTTTTGTTTTTTATACATGCTGAAATTAAGTTTGCCAACTCAATCGGAAGGCCGCCCACATATGGTGGCTAATCACTGATAGGGTTTTAAAGAGGTATGCGTACTGAAATTGAGCTACTAAATTTCATTCCGATTTCTACTTAATACAGTACTCCATACAGTACCGATCTCTACTCAATACAGTACTCTATACAGTACTGATCTCTACTCAATACAGTACTCTATACAGTACCGATTTACTCTATACAGTACAGTAGCGGAGGAAATTCACCGTCTGGGAAAACCGAAAGAGTGCAAATGTAACGAATTGCTGTGCATACAAAGATGATAATTAGATTGAAGTGACTCAAAGGTATGAAGTCTTCCTATGAAGAGCAAATCTTATGCATGAAATTCAAGTATAACACCAGCATTAAAAAATGATGATATTCACCGGTAAATTGCCGTTGGTTTATCGAAAAATGAACAACCGCAGAATTAATATTTCGTGTTTATTTTTTGTTTGGCGTCCGTTGCTTCCGTGTGTCTGTGACGCTCACAAGGACGCTCAATGACCGTATCTGCGATACGAGTTTCACCAGTGGACAAGTACAAGACCATTTTGCTGGCGGGTACTGTTGGGATGGACATAATTGTTTGTGATCCAATTTATTCAAGGAAAATGTTGAATCCCGTCATTTTTGACGGGTCATGCACACCAGTAAAGAATAATTACCTTCGATTTGTGGGTGATGTGAAGATCTTAGTCACTGCCTGACAAGATCGATTTCACTCTCTATTGTATTAACGAGACACTGAAATTTAATCTACTACAAATGTTCTTCAGAAAGGTAATAAATAAAAAGTAAGTATTTTTCATGTTCATTCCTATTAAAGACGCTATTTGAAGGCCAATATTTTAATGAAATTCAATGATGTCGGATGATGTGATAAATAATTGATACATGAATAATAATAATAATACTGTAGATGCACCCAGGCAATAGCCAAGCCAAATTTGATAACATTTTTGTAGTCGCTACATCATGTTTTCATTGGAAAAACCTGATAAAGGTGCATGCTTTCAGTAACACCAAAAATTTCTGTGAAACAGTTAACTACTCCCAAAGCATTTTCTTGAAACAGGAAGATTCTCTGAACCATGCAATCAACCAGCAAAGAAGACATCCGTTGTCCTAGCGAAGAATCCTTGCAAAGTTTAATGCCTAAACACAGTACGGAAAATCCATTAATTAAAATCTCAGATCCCTTTTATTTGGTGCTCCATCCATTGTTTCTTGCTCAGCATCCTCAGAAAAGCGGCTCTGTCAGACGTTCCATTAAACAGCGCATCTCCGCAACACAAAGCTGACGACTTCATAATTATTTTCTATCAAGACGCAGCACCATAATTAGAAGTTGGGGAGAGCGCTTCAATTTATCCAAGTGACTCGCCATTTGCATTTCTGGGCCGTGACGGATTGTCTGCTTTGCAACAACTGAATTACGAACAGAACGAAGCTATGTGTATGAGGTCTTGAATAAAATTGGCTGCAGGGTATGAGGTAATCATTTGAAGGGTGACCATCATTTAGACTTGCTTGAACTGCAAGAGTATGAGGTCTAGAATAAAATTGGCTGCAGGGTATGAGGTAATCATTTGAAGGGTGACCATCATTTAGACTTGCTTGAACTGCAAGAGTATGAGGTCTAGAATAAAATTGGCTGCAGGGTATGAGGTAATCATTTGAAGGGTGACCATCATTTAGACTTGCTTGAACTGCAAGAGTATGAGGTCTAGAATAAAATTGGCTGTAGGGTATGAAGTAAACTTTTGAAGGGTGACCATCATTTAGACTTGCTTGAACTGCAAGAGTATGAGGTCTAGAATAAAATTGGCTGCAGGGTATGAGGTAATCATTTGAAGGGTGACCATCATTTAGACTTGCTTGAACTGCAAGAGTATGAGGTATAAAATAAAATTGGCTGCACGGTTTGAGGTAATCTTTTGAAGGGTGACCATCATTTAGACTTACTTGAACTGCAGGAGTATGAGGTCTAGAATAAAATTGGCTGTATGGTGTGAAGTAATCTTTTGAAGGGTGACCATCATTTAGACTTACTTAAACTGCAAGATTGAATGAAAACGTGGTTGGATGTACTGAAGCTAAAGGGAATGTTCATTTCATAGTAATTTTACATTTATTTCAACTGAAAGGAGTACCGAATAATACGTAACTTTGCTCACAGACTTCCGCTAGTGCAATTTTCGACTATGCATTTTTAAATGGCATTACTCTAGTGAAAGCCAAAAAGTCAGATAGTTATGTATTGGAAAATGTCATTTTTGGTTTTATATAAAAACTAACGCGATCACCATAGGTTGAATCACTGGAAAAAATTCCGTAAAAAATAAAAATGCAGAAACCTAATTAAGAAATGAGAATAAGGAACGTTAATATACAGCCGTTATTTATCGGTACTTAGTACAATTTTTCATAGAAATTTTCTTTGATAAATTTATCTTCACGAGTATTTGCTTTCAACAACTTTTGCTTCGTGAGATCGTTTTAGAAAACTATAAGGAATTTGTTTGACATAGGTTGAATTTGCATCATTACTTATTCAGGCTTGCATGACAATTTCAAAATTAAATCATTAGCGAACAAATTTTCTAACTTCTACGAGTCTATACTTGATTGTGATAATTTTTTGGATTAGTGACAAATACTGTTTAATAGTCTCAAAGTAATTTTGAACCCAATATGCAATCCTCAAATCACTCAACATTCTGGAGCAAATTTCTAAAAATCTTCGAAGTTCACATTAATAATGACATTGTGTTACCTAGTTTTTCTATAAGATTTATGATACAGGAGTATGATAAAAAATTAGGCAACCACTACTTCGTTTCAGATGTGCTTGCGTAACTTCAAATCCTTTGTTCCAGAGAATAGTTTACGCCCTGAACTACAACCTACAGTCCGCACTCAAAAACTAAATTTTATTTGCACTGCGAACTTGCTGAAATTATTTATTTTATAAAATTTTTCATGAGAATTAACTCATGTGAGTGAGGCTAAGTGTTTTGTTACATCGGTCATATTCACGACCTGATCAGCCTAGTAGGAAGCGAGATGAAAACACTCCTTCAGCAACCCAGCGCCAACAACAAATCCAAGCTCCAAATATGGACTCAAACTCTGCATAATGATCGCCTGCAAGATCACTGACAAGATCTGAAGGATTAAAACTTCACCGCGGAAGATCTTCATCAATTATCATTCAAGTCTTCATCCGTCATTTCCGAGTGTTGTTGGAGTGACATTCCGGGTTCATTAGATGAAGATTTAACAAGCTGGGGAACACAAGTGCAGATGCATTAATTTAGATGGACGAGCCCTCCCCAACTTGAATAGCGACCAGAGAATGGTGGACATTTTTTTAGAATGTGAGGGGCCTGTTATTCTGCGTTGGTTGGCGACTCAGCTCGTCTCAATTGAGGAGCTGAAACAACAATAGGTTCGGATTTAATTTAATGCACATATGTTTATCAGAGGAAGGATTAGTAATACTCTTTTGATGAAAGTGGTAGCTAGAAGGTGTGTTGTCTTTTGTCTCAAGCGAATAGTTGAAAAGATAATTTTCGTAATCCATCTTACGAAAATTACGTCGACAATAAAGTTCTGAATTATGGACTGATTCAATCACCTAGAAACTGCATTTATGTATAATTTTATCAATTACAGAATATCTTTCATTACAAGAAATGTGCTTTCCAGGGTAAACTTTCGAAATGTTGGAAACGAAAAAATGAAAATAATTTACGTGCTTGTGCAAGTTTTTAAAACACTGGATTAGCTTTTCCATGACACTGCAACATTAAAAGAAAGTCCAGTAAAGTCAGAAGTGCATATCAAAGAAACGTAGTAAGGATTTTCTTCATTCTCTTTGCGTTTCATCTTTTATTTTTTTCCTTGTTTCCTTTTTTTGTGCGTGTGTTCACTCCCAAATAATCCAGCCAACCCCGAGAGCGACGAGTGATAGCTGCACTAGCAAGCTTATATAAGGCTTGCTTGCATCAGGAAATTTGGCCTTAAGGGCACCGATTGTAAATCTCTGGACGAACCATTAAGCGAGATCGAGGAAATTGTCTGACGTCGGGAACTTGTAGCTTCACATGCGATTGGCTTCACCGAAGGAATTTGGCCAGCAATCCTGACAAACGGAGCCGGAGTCTTGAAACCAAGGCTCTTCGGCCCCGAATGTGGGCCGGCTAGCATTCAGAGTCGTTTTTTGAGGTTGTCTCTGGGGCTTTGGAGTACTGAAGACGGCGCTTAAGGTCTGGAGAAGCCATAGTGGAGGTGCTCGATGTGATTACGAACAACCGAGACGTATGATTATGGGTGCCTTGATTTGCCTAAACAGCCCAAGCTCCTGCAACCCTTTAGATTAACTTGAGAAAATTAGAAACTTATTCACGGATACGTTTCAGGCTGCTGAATGGAGCACCTCAACAACAGTAATGATGTTATTTGTTGATGTTATTGTAGATATAATCTGTTATTAATTGGGAACTAGGAGATAGCTTAAGCAATTTTTAAAATTTGAACATGTAGGACATGGTATCACATGACTAAGGATAGCATTACTTACTTACATTAATTTAGTAATAATAATTGGGCGTTTTTTGGTTGGTGTTTTTGCTTGTTCAAAAATCATCGCATTGGCAAAGTTTTGAAGAACATGGAAATCTTGAGTTTGATAAGGTGATATTTTATTCTTTTAACCGAACGATATTCCAATTCTTTTATGATGATCACCCATGACGAAGTTCTCTTATTTTATTGAAAAATGTGTTCAAAGTAAAGGGAAGAACAATTTCTGTTGTCTCATAAAATGTGGTTAAAGCTAAAATGGCTTGCGCTGGCGTTGATGGAAATTTTTCTATCTACTGAAACCAAGAAAAATTTGATGGTAAAAATACCTAAAATACCTGAGCTATACCAACAAGCAGTTTCATTTTCTCCTGGTATACAGATGTCTGCCTCCTTCAAGACTCACTTGTGTACGTTAATAATTTTAAGCTATAGTAGGCACCTGCTCAATGCGTGTACAAATGTAAACATATAATATATAATTATAATACAGTAGCATTTTTTAAAATGTTTATGGATAAAAATGATACAAGCGCAAAAAACGCGATTACGAAGACGTTTTTTGTATCATTATCGCCGAAAATTATTGATGAAATGACTCAATCATTTTTTTAACGTTGGAATTAAATCATTTTTAAATTGAATGAAACTCTATTGATGGACTTCTTGTGAATTCGAAATGTCTTATGAGGTATAAGAACTTATAATAGGAACCATATTTTCATTGAAACAATTAACATATTAAATCTAAAACTTGATACTAAACACTTGTAAACACTCATGGTTCTCTAAAAAAAAGTTAAATAACTTGGCGAATAGTATTCTAATGCTGCTCACATGCAACAGTAATGAATCGTTGGCTTCGAATTCTCATTTGAAAAAGGTACTGAAAAGTGAAAATTAATCTCAAAGTTAAATGGATATCAACATTTCAATGTACAGCTAAAATGTGTAAAGGTTTCATTCGTCACACAAAGTCTCATTTGTGTTTTTCATGTAGACCTAACTCATTGTCATAAAGAAAATTTTAATATATGGCATGGGAGCGGTTAAATTTCTATTCAAATTTTAGCACGTGTTGAACTGCGTAGACAATTCCACGGCTCTGCAACGCTGTAATTCTGGCAGTGCAGCTACCCACTTATTTGAGCTGCGCGACTCTCACATTTCATGCGTAAAGCACGGGACCCGAAATTATTCCACGGAGAATTTAAAAGCTTATGCAGGGCTGGAGTAAAAGAGCAGTTGAGTGTCCTAGTCATGCATGCTCATCAAATTAAGCTTATCCTTCGAAGCCTCCTCTCAAGTGCTCCCACTAAGGCTTCAAGTGCTCGGGGAGGGCACGTTTTCTTTCAATATAGCTTCTCTTAACCATTGTCTTGGAAAAAAGAAAAGGAAGGTGCCGTTTGCGCGGGCCGTTAGAAGGCTCTAAGCACCATCGACACCTCGCTATGTTCTCTAACGCTCGTACTTTCAGTCTGCGTCCAGTGCATAACGTTCGGTTCAATGGCAACCCGAAGCTATGGAGGCTCTTCCCTGCAGTCTTTGCGCTCCTCACGGGCACAAAATGCCCACGCTCTCAGTGAATCATCCGACCTCGGCTCTGTAAATTCATGTCTCGGACAATACAGAGCGGGATGACTGAGTGAATGCGTTATTTGGCGTTTTCCAAACTTCATATGAGGGTTCCAGTGACTTCAGACGTGGTGAGACTAAGGAAAATTGTTTTCTTATTGAAAAACATTATTTTGCTTTTTTCGATTGCTCGTTATGACGCATCAAACTAGTTTGGAAGTCTTTCACGGTTCTTGATGAAAATTCAGAAACAGAACGGGGTAATTCTGGTTAAGTGTGAACAGTGGTATGGTGTTGTACTTTAGTTTGTGTTTAAACTTGTGTAATTTGTTGGTATATCTCTTATGTACTGTCTCAAGCTGTGGTAGAAAACATTTAATACATTAAATTCTGGTTATTATTCGAAATTCGATATGATGAGGCATACGTTGCAACATTTCAATACTGAGAGTAAGAAAAAATACAGACCATGAAAATATAAATGCCCTCGTTGTGGAAAAGCGGTCATTTCGTTGCTTGTTTCAAGTATCTATTGTTTCGCACCTAAACAACACCAATTAGTGTATTTCAAGGAGTCATGCAATAGTCAGTATCAGCTGTTGCTGATGAGTCAAAGTATTGTATTCTTATGTCGTAGAGTACTGGTAATACTGTATATTTCATATTGCCCTGCACGAGCGTTATTAAACTGAATCACAGAAATTTATCTTCACTCTATTATAAGCGTTACTGTCACTCTCAAATACTAATTAGAAAAATGTCTTGACACGAACGAACGCTTTACATAGGCTTAAATAAATTTTCTAGTCTTAGATGTTACACTGCCACAAAAAATTAGAAAAATGTTAGAAACTATCGGTTAGATAAACATCTCTTGAATCCACCTCAAGAACATCCAGAATAAGATTTCAGAGACCATCTCCATGGGAAAATGAGGAATACTTCGAGGAAGGGAAGAAAACCAAGCAAAAGTTTACGACCAGAATCGCACAAGGGTTCAGGGCTATCTCTTAATATCTTCTTACCTAATAATACCCTTGGTGTGTTTGTATATTTAATTATTAGTTCGGTGTCCGTTTCTTTCGTCTCTCTGTGACGGTCATGAGGATGCTTCATGACCGTATCTGTGATCCGAGTTTCATCAGTGCACAAGCACGGGAATATTTTAAATCGCGATACTATTAGGATGGATATATTTGATTGTCATTCACATCAGGAAGATTTGTTGACAGAAAATATCGATTTCCGTCATTTATGACGAGTCGTGCACACTAATCCAAATATAATTAGCGTGTTTATTGATCATTATGCTTTGGATAAATTTCACCTCATGAAATTCACTACGTGTTTTCGTAAATCGTTTATTCCGCACCGAACGACGTAGTTCTTTTTGCACCATTTTAGTTAGATGAGCACCATAAGCTATGGTAGGTTCGGAGCAAGGGAGACGTGTAGGTCTGGGCAGCTCATGATGAATGGTGAGCCAACATGGCTTCGTACGGCGCGCCTACTCTCGTTTCATTATCGTGCGTTTACAGAGTCGAGGCCATGTTAGACCTCGATTGTATTGCTTATATTAGGGGTATTGCGGGTGGGTGTCAATGGAGTCACTGAAGCATTGGACACTAGAGTAATTAAGGACATTGCAGTCAGTTTCCTAAGTCTGTGTTGTGAGTCGTTTCCTATGGAGTTGTGATTTTAGTTTCCTATGATGTTCCAGTCTTAGTTTCCTAAAAAATTATTATTCAAGTTTGCATATATGAATCTAAAACTGCTATTTCTTTACTCAACTACTTAGTTAGCCGCCTTACAGGTTGTAGCCGATTATCCTAGAAAAGACATGAAATCCTTATCAATTGAAATACAAAAATATAGAGTGAATTATTTTCGAATCTCTTGTCACGTCCTTGTACGTAAGGTCGCGTGATGTTCATTGAATATCATCAACAAGTATTATGACACACAAAATGTTAAATGTGTAAAAATTCACAAAATGTGAATTAAGCTACTTTACCTACCTTAGAGTGAATATTTCAGGAGTAAGCAGAAATTCTATCCAGCCAAGCTACAACACAGACATATTTGAGAATACATTTTTATGCATTCAAATCATTCCTACCACTCCTTCCAAACATTTTCTCATAAAAATAGCTTCAGTAGAAAAATCCATATTTCTTTGGGAAGTAACAGATCGAGATCGCTTAGCATAGGTGAAGTCATTGATTAGAACCCTGACCATCTAGCTTGCACACAAATTTTCGCGCAAATAGCGACGCCATCAACCAATTATTCCTCGATGTTGTAATTAATATTTTTTTCGATAGTTGGCACACCACGAGAAACGATCACAAAATTCAACTTTCTTCTGACGTGTATATGGAAGTGTGGCTTAAGAGTTAGCTCATCTTTCATTTCATTTTGCATCTGTTATGAACGTTAGGGGCATACGAAGTCTCTGAAGAGTGCATCAAAGTTATATATTGGATGACTTGTCACGTCCTTGGCGTTTGTAGCGGGACGTATCAATTAAAAGTTCTGATACGCTAAGTTCGGAACGACTGTCCGGCACAGATGCAGAGGTGCCGGCGAGTCCCGAGTTTGGGGAATTCATTCCGAGTTATCGGATGCGATTTTCCGGAATAGGAATCGGCGGAGGCATCCACATAATTCTGGTATTTTTTGGCAGGTATCTGATATGTTCCTGAAAACATTCGGGCCAGGTATTGAGAACGGGTTATTTGATGGAACTCTGATGTTCGTGTAAAAACTTACATATAATTAATTCTATTTTGTGCGTCAATAATTGTAGCATGAAATTTTCGAACTGACGTAAATGCAAAGTAATAATATTGTTAGCCGATCTATAGGGATTTTTCACTATAGTTGCAGTTACATTTTTCTAACTTTTTCTGAAAATGAGAGAGATGAAAACAGTATTTCTTAATGGTTGTGGGAAAAACAGAAAAAACTGTAAGCCGCAAAACAAAAAATGTTTAACGAAACAGTAATGAAATTATATCTCAACTCCATTGAACAGCTTTTTGTTAGTTGAGTTTACAAATGATGGCAATGAAGAATAGTTTTTCCCGTTCTCATCCTGATCATCGGCTTACCCAATTGACTAGAGAACCAATTAATCAAGATGCGCTGCATATTGAGAGGACTTAATCCTACGTAGGGAGTAATAGTTACATTGGATCCCATGAATTCTGTAAACAGAGGTGGAGGCTATGGAGGAGGGGACTATAATACGCTTGAACAACTTCGAATTGATCGAGTCAACTCAATAGGTTGTCAACGTCGAACACTGAAATGCTGTAGATTATATGAGTTAAACGCAAATTATCACTTTTGATTTCAGTCTGAAATGTTAAAATGGTTGTTGCATATCTTGGAAAATAAATAATTTTCTTCTTTGTAATTATCAACCCCAACTTCTGTACAAAAAATCGGTACAGTAGCCGGCATAGGGACAAAAGGCATATTTATCGTAATTACTTAAGCATCTAATGAATATTATTAAGTGTCGCAGGCAAATAGTACTACGTTAAGTAATTTTCTTGCCTCAAGCGCTACAACATATGACTGACCGTAATTTTCTGTGGTACTGCACTTACAAATCGTTTTCTTTCTGGTTAACAAGCGATCAAACGCTACAATTTCAGCAATTGGCAATATTTCTCAAAGAATGACAGTTTCATTCGTTGTTCGTCGACTGCTGCTTGTGTCTTATTAGCGCTTTCAAGGCTGTACTACATTGAATCTGCCTTCCGTTTCCAATTAGGATTCAAAATTATTTATACAAGCTAATTTCGCTTCCCTTCACATTTTTGACATTTTGTGATAGTTTTAACTGTATAAATGAGCGATCAATTCCCTGAAGTGACCAAAACTAATGTAAGGTTTGCCCTACGAGTCGACTCTCAATTTTTTTGTCTGGACAAAAAACACACAAAATCGATCTTCTTACAAAAGTTCCTCGCTAATGCATAGCGTAGCGATAATTTTTCTAACGCTTCTGAAAATATCTTTCTCCGTTTACACCGAATCAGAATTAGAGTATCGTTCTTTGCCCCTGGAGCGCTCTTTCTACATCGTACTTAGCCAGTTCAGTAAGTCATCTGTGCTTCCAACCCTCCGTCCTCTAGGAGACACATAGCTCAACTTTTTCAATAAAGCGTCGAGTGCCAAAGCGCAATTTGTTTCCTTCGTCATCGATCTCATCCTTATTTCCATTCCGATTATGCTGAGGCTAAGTTCTTTTCTTCTTCGATCTACGTTATATAAATAGACTCAAAAATTGAAATGAAATCACTATCGGAAGGGAATTGCTGCAAATTGGTTCCCCTAAAGCTTATGAAGAAAGTGAAAACGTGATTTAATTGCAGCCAGAAGTAAGTGAGGTTGGAACGAACGCAAAATTCACACACGCTTGAAAATTTCGAGTGCAACGTGCAATGGATTAATTCTTGATCGCGATTACTGCGGAAAAATGAAAGCAGAATTCCCCTCCAAGTCTAGTTTCGAAGGTATTTGTTACTAATTAGGGCATATTTTGGAACAAAGAAGTAAAAGCTTCATTATTTTCTCTTCAAATAAAGGTATGGAACTTCATTTATAATATTGAGTTGGTTGTCATAAGTACAGATTTATTAAGGCACTCCTTTATGTATGTAGTTGTGGTTGATGATTGTGATTATTAATTAAAGCACATTCTGGAACGAAGAAGTAAAAGCTTCATTATTTTCACTTTAAATAAAGGTATGGAATTTCCTTGATAACATTGAGTTGGTTTTAATAAGCACTTGTTCATTAAGGCACTGCTATATGTAGTTTGCAGTTAATGATGAAATGCGCCATAATGATTGAGAAAAAGCAACATCATAGCCTCATCCTCATGGAAACTTTATGAATCGCGTAACGCATATTCAATTCTGCATAATTTGGTCTTAACTCACTTAAGTTTCCACTGGCTTTGAAAATCCTGTGTAGCTTTGACGTATATGAGGAACTTGAAAACGAGTGAAATTGCTAGGAAATTAGTCATTTTCAATAGTAAAACGTTCCAGAGAAGTCATATTCAATAAGAAAACGTCCCAGAGAAGTCATATTCAATAGGAAAACGTTCAAGAAAAGTCATTTTCAATAGGAAAACGCTTCAGAGAAGTCATATTCAATAGGAAAGCGTTCCAGAGAAGTCATATTCAATAGGAAAACGTTCCAGAGAAGTCATATTCAATAGGAAAACATTCCAGAGAAGTCATATTCAATATGAAAACGTTTCAGAGAAGTCATATTCAATGGGAAAACGTTCCATAGAAGTCATTTTCAACAGGAAAACGTTCCAGAGAAGTCATTTTCAACCGGAAACCGTTCCAGAGAAGTCATATTCAATAGGAAAACGTTACAGAGAAGTCATATTCAATAGTAAAACGTTTTAGAGAAGTCATATTCAATAGGAAAACGTTTCAGAGAAGTCATATTCAATAAGAAAACGTTCCAGAGAAGTCATATTCAATTGGAAAATGTTCCAGAGGAGTCATTTTCAACAGGAAAACGTTCCAGAGAAGTCATATTCAATAGGAAAACGTTTCAGAGAAGTCATATTCAATAGGAAAACGTTCCAGAGAAGTCATATTCAATAAGAAAACGCTTCAGAGAAGTCATATTCAAGGGGTAAACGTTTCGGAGTCCAGCCCCATCATCAGTTCAAAAAAGTACAAATCATTATGTCTGCAATGAAGTAAAAAAAAGTGTTGGAGACACCTATTAAAAGATATCAGGAAAATAAATATATTTAAAAAAATTAGATTAAAAGCATTTCTATCCAGTTATATTTTACAACTGGTATGACCTGTCAGTATTGTTGAGGGCCGGTTTTCATTTTTTAGCTACTTTGACTACACTTATTGAGTATTACCCCAGGGTTGCAGCCATGCATTTAATTTTTTCTGATAACAAGGCCGTAGTGAAGTGAATAGTGTGATGTGACTCATTGTTTGATTTTGAGTGTGTAAATTTTTTCACCTAATTTTTTCACTTTGCGGTATAACTGTGAGAATTTGGGGAATTTTTATATTCAAATTGGATTATCAATAAGCCATGGATGCACATACACCATACATGTGTACACATAAGCCATGCCAATACATACTCAAAAAATGCATGTAAACCGAATTCACATTGTAAAGCTCATGTATATTCATATCATAATTAAGAGTCCACTTATTTTTACTTCCGTATATCCGCATATAGATGCTTCAAAAAGACATATAAACTAAATTCCCGTTGTAAAGTTCATCCACATTCATGTCGAAAATGAAATTCCTTTTATTTATACTTCCATCTTCAGAAGCCTCCATAACGGTGACCTATGCTCCGCATTCAAATATCAAATACTGATCCAAATTTGATGCGCAAAATTGATGATGAAAATTAAAGCTTCCAGCGTTACTTTTAACGTGCAAAATAAGAAGCGTAATCTCTTGTGTGCATGATTTTGTATTGGTCTCAAAACGCTATTTAACAACTTTGAAAATGTTTATAGAGGCTGGTTCGTCAATTTATTTTTTTTGGCTTCTTTCATATTTGTTTCCGACATGAAGAATAAGCTGTCTTATTGGAGTTGATAAATAAATGACTCACACACGCACACACACACACACACACACACACACACACACACACTTACATACACAATCTTTGAGGGGAAATGTCGTCGTGAGCAATTGATTTCTGTCGCATAAATTCACTGCGATAGAAATATTTCTTTTAAGATTCTAAATTAACGCCGTTAGTGCACGACCACATAATTTCCCATCTGAAACGGCTTATTGAATCAATTAAATCATCATGAACTTTCTCTTTGCCAAAGTTTTTACCTTTAAAGGATTCAATTAACATCGAATAATGGTTTACTTTGAAATTTTTTCTCTTCTCACTAACAAAGAAATAAGACGTGAAAACTTCACGATTGATTATGTGGCGAGCAGTAAAAAAATTACGGTAAATCATTATTCGAAGTTAACTGAATCTCTCAAGTGTGGTGAAGTTGAATTAATTTGCACTAAGTTTAAAGTATTTATTATTTTGCACCAAGTTCAAAGTATTTATTATTTTGCACCAAGCCCAAAGTATTTATTAATTTGCACCAAGTTTAAAGTATTTATTATTTTGCACCAAGTTTAAAGTATTTATTATTTAGCACCAAGTTCAAAGTATTTATTATTTTGCACCAAGTTTAAAGTATTTATTAATTTGCACCAAGTTTAATTAAAGTATTTACGACGCATGCCAGAAATCCATCGTTCGTAGGTCATGAAAATCATTACTTAACGCACGTTAACGAGTGAATAATGGGGTGGAAATATATGCTCATATCTTTTAGGTATTCAAAAAAAGTAGTTTTGAAAAATGTTACTGAAATAATATTTATTGCTATGCTTCTATAAAAATTTCGATACAATTTGTGAAATACTCTATGATCATACATGATATAAAAGTGTAAATTGTGTGAAAGTGCTTCACAACTTTGTTATCAAATACCTACCGAAAAGGATCTTTTTCCTTCACGTACGTCTGCACGATTGTAATGAGCTAGATTTATAAATGCTCATCAAAATTCCAAAGATTTTTGAGGATATATTTCTGCTGATATTGAGCACATTCTTAAAGCCATTTTATCTCTGTATTACTGAATTTGCTCGAGCCTTCAATTATTTTGCAAAACTATTGATAGGAATGACTTTGCTGCAATTTGAACAGAATAAAGTACGTTAATAATTAATGTACTCACGGGGTGAGATGATTAATTAATATACAAGGTAATTGAAGCATGTATAACCTCACTTACAATCAATGGTAACTGACTATGAAGGTTACAGGAAGTGGGCTAACTGCAACAGCCAAAAAGCAGTGATGGAATGAAGCTCTAAATTTTTTATTGCTGATGATTTTAAACATGTAGAAGTCTAAAAAATCATAAAAGAGCAACAAGCTCCTTCCACGAAATGAAAAAACGCAAGTCATCATCACATAATGAAAGAACGCCAACTTCAAATCAGAAAAGGAAAGAGCGCAAGGTCTTTACTCTAGAGTCTAGAATGAGAAGGCCCTGTCACAGAATGAATGAGCGCCAAGTCCTTACCACGGAACGAGAGAGTGCCAAGTACCTATCACAGAATAAGAGGGTGCCAAGTCCCTATCACAGAATGAGATAGTGCCAAGTCCCTATCACAGAATGAGAGAGCGCCAAGTCCCTATCACAGAATGAGAGAGCGCCAAGTCCCTATCACAGAATAAAACAGCGCCAAGTCCCTATCACAGCATGAAAGAGCGCCAAGTCCCTATAACAGAATAAAACAGCGACAAGCCCCTATCACAGAATAAAAGAGCGCCAAGTCCCTATAACAGAATAAAACAGCGACAAGTCCCCATCACAGAATGAGAGAGTGCCAAGTCCCCATCACAGAATGAGAGAGCGCCAAGTCCTTATCACAAAATGAGAGAGCGCCAAGTCCCTGTCACAGAATGAGAGAGCACCAAGTCCCAATCACAGAATGAGACAGCGCTAAGTCCTTGTTACGACATGTTGCAACAATAACAGACACGCAATAGGACAACTCAACAAGAAAACTCATCGTTTAGCAAACTGAAAGTAGGATCAATTTCGACTGCAGTAAAAGAACGAAGTAGAATGACAGCTGTTACGAACTAAGTGCCATGAAATATTCATTCGTTTCCATTTAACAGAGGACGATGAACGGAATTAGTTCCATCGCAAACTGAAAAAACGGGTTTAAGCGCTGCAGCTCTCAGCGAACTAAATATAAACCCACCGACCGGCTCCCCATCGACTGGAGTCATATATTTCCATTCCGTTTCAACTTTGCATAAGAAATGCCTATGGGAAATCAACTGCAGGAAGAATCTGCCGCAATAGAACGAGTTTTATTTTAGCTCGAAAATATCATACGCTCGCAGACTTTAGACTGATGCATAGGGATCTGAATCGAGCTCCTCTTATTGAGTTACATAAAGTTTAAAGAAATAAGACGGTTTTTTATTGAGTGAAATTTCGATAGTGAATTTTCAATTCACCGTTTGGATCCAAGCTTGTAAAATGCATTAAATTTAAAAAAATTGTTCAGCCATTCGATTGTGGTCTCTAAGTAAAAATTTTACCATGACTGGATGCTTCATTTACGAAACAATAATTCGAATTACAGTTTCCAGGCTGTCTTCTAAATCACACTAACAATGCGGTAAATTTTCGAGAGTATGTTTTAATGTTGACAAGTCTATTCTCTGGGATCTTTGAGCTGAGACTAGTTTTGATTCAATAGAAGTATATTCAAAACATCACGATTATCTACTGACAAAAAGAGTTATGAAATAATTCCTACGTATGATAAATGCTATACGAATTTCGATTGCTTCTCCCATCACTTTAGGTAACGAACCAACACTTCTTCAATTAAAAATATGTTCTCAAACAATGTAGGAAATTATTCCATCGGCAAAATGCAACATAGTTGCACAAATATTCGTAGCATGTTAATGGAAACATGCAAGACACTGAACTTCCTCAAACGCATTACTTTTTTGATATTATTTGTTCTCCATAAGTTCATATGCAATAGCTTCAAACTCGTTCACTTTCTCCTTCGTTGCTCAGTTATTGAGCTGTCGAACGAATGATTATTATTTTTCCGAGGAACTCCTTGCATATCTCATTTTTAAGCAAATAAAAAAATTACAATTACCCTTGCATACAAAATTTTTTTCCTCACCATTTAAAAAACTCTTTCTGCTGCCGATAAATGGGCGAGAGAATATTGGCGTAGGAGCAAGGTTAATGTTCAGACGGGCTATTTTAGGAGCCGACCTCCATTGGCGAACGAGGGGTTGACTTTGAATTTCATCAGTATAAGTGAAAAGTGAATATTCTAAAAAAATTGTAGCTGCGTTATGAAGGTTTGCACTGTGGAAACGAATAATAATATTTGGAAGTTTTTTTTTGTATCTTATTTCATTATTTATTTTCGATTGATGTAGTAAGTTTGCTCAAGTAAAAAGCGTAGGAGTACACCATAACGATATTTTTTCCCTTTTTCATTCAATGTTTCGAAAATCAATGAACCTTTTTGACAACCTCAATACTCGGTTGTACATCAGGAAAAACTACTTATGTGACCAGAATTTCTTATAAATATCACATAAACGTCTTACGAGGAATTCTGTAAGGAAAATGCAAGTTGATTTTCCGGTTTTCCTAGGGCAAAATTAACGATTGAAATTTTAGATATATTTTTTTAAAATTCCTCTGTTTGAGGACAAACGTTTGTTCCAGAGTTCTCTAAACTTTAAATTTTTACCAAAAAGTTTTCTATATTACCGTGTAAAGTCTTTCTGAATGATCAAAATGAAATATGTAGCTCAGAGTTTTCAATTTTCTGAGATTGATTTCTAGATCCGTCGTTCAGCTGTGAAATAAGATCTATTTATCAGTCTTTAACTTGCCGTGACCACAGAATGTGCTTTTAGCACAACCTTGTACACACGTGTCACCTTCTTCCTTCTTAAATGTGAATATGGTTTTTGCAAGAGTGAGCTCCATTGATGAAATACTTCTTTCCTTTGAAAGGTATTATCCAAGTTGGGAATAAAATCTTAATCTCATATAATGAGTTTTCAAGGATTTTCATGGAGATTCTAATATGTACCGGCATTCCAACGCATGTCCAATTGGCAAAAAAAGGCACTGTTGCCTAGAAATGGGGGAAAAAATGCTTCAGAATTCGAGATTAGGGATTTCCGACCTCGTATACCTCCGTATCATGTGTTATTAGGCTTTTTCTCTTCAAGAAGTTTCAATGTCGTGACTTCATCCGTCAAAAAAACAGAAGTAAAAAAGATTACAGCCTGCTGCATGATAGTAAGTGGAACTATTCCATTTTTTAGAAACCTGATTTTTGGGATAAAAAGATGTACTAACGTTGCCACTACAATTTAATTTTTCTATAATTTATAGAAGCAAAAGCACGTGGAAAGTAGCCAGCAAATGGGACATAGTAATAACACTGCCATCTGCCACTTTTTCTTTATCAAAAAAGTCAATAAAAGCACGTGGAAAAAAGCCAGCAAATGTGACATAGTAATAACACTGATATCTGCCGCTTTTTCTTCATTAAAAAGGTCAATAACCGCACGTGGAAAAAAGCCAGCAAATGTGACATAGTAATAACACTGACATCTGCTCCTTTTTCTTCATTAAAAAGGTCAATAACCGCACGTGGAAAAAAGCCAGCAAATGTGACATAGTAATAACACTGACATCTGCCCCTTTTTCTTCATTAAAAAGGTCAATAACCGCACGTGGAAAAAAGCCAGCAAATGTGACATAGTAATAACACTGACATCTGCCGCTTTTTCTTCATTAAAAAGGTCAATAACCACACGCGCTTGTCTTTGGTGCTGGGAACGAAATGGACAAACTACAACGAACTTCAATAGAAGAACGCTCGTTTACCGCTTCGTTTTTCTTGAGAAACCGGACCTTTGTAACCACAAGCATGGATTTCTTTCCAAATAGTGCCAACGATGAAAAATATGTGCTAGTCGAATTGAAGTGGAAGAAAGAATGGCTTCGTGTCATGATAAAAGCAGTACCTCCAGCAGCATTCTCAAGCTTCATATCAACGAGGACTGTGGGATGTTTTGACGAGCTGTCCAACCTTGAAATCAAAACATTATTTCAAAAGTTTTTGAAATCATTATATCATCAAAATCTTGTGACAAATTAATTATTTTCGTCATTCATGTTATCAACTCATTTATCGATTTTTTGTCTGTTCCCTTTGTCGATTTATCAAACTGTTTAAAACCGTTTGACGCATTAATCACAGTCAGGTCACGCTTTATCAGCCTGACGTATATAAAAGCTGAGACTTTTGAAAATGTACGCACGTGTGTTTCGAAGAGACGTACGTGAGTTTGCTTCATCAGACATAGACTTGAAAAATGAGGTAGTTTACATGTAAACGCTAATTTGAACAGAGTGTTGCAATAATAAGACTGAACCGTGATTCTAATCAGCGAATGGACGTTATGTTTTTGAAGATCTTTCAAGATATAGTCATATTAAATGCGACAAAATTATCATAGACGTACAGTGAGGGTAACAGTATTTACGCGCTTAAAAGTATCATAAGACATACAGTGGGGAGTAAAGTATTTGCACCGTTTAATCTAACACAAAACTTAAGCAGATTATTCTTCTCAATGGTTAAGCTTTAGGGGTAAAATACTAGAGTGGCATTTTCAAGTGAGCTGTTTTATTTTTAACGAAAACATGTGTGACAAATGACAAAAATATTCAGCCATTTCTGTAAAATGACTTCAAAATAATAATTGTCATATTTTTGTAACACTCTTGTTCACAAAAACTTCTCTACAATTCCAAACTTGGGGTGGATGAAAATATGCGTGTTTCTGCGAAAAATTGCACTGTTTGTTCACACGGTTCTAGAAGGTCCCCTAGAACAATAAAAAAGTTTCAGAATCATCCATGAAAGAAGTATGGTAGATCCATTCAGTTTAGCATGAATTTTATTTAGACAGATTACAACAGAATTAGAAGTATCACATTCAATCGTATATTTCACGATTTGTGAACTTTAGGATTACGGAACTATCAACTTGTCAAGGTCAGGTACACGCACAAGTTCAGGACTGAGAAACGTGTTAAAAGTGACTAAATTGAAGCCGTGGATTACTTGAGTAGAGTTACAAGTCGGCTTTGAAGCATCAGGGCAAAAGTAGGGATCAAAACGATCAGCCGAGGATGACACAACAGCCAAATGTTGAGTTCGTTTCTCCAAAATTATCCCCATCAAGTGCTACTTAAATAAGAGCTAATAAAAATGTTTCAAAAAACAGTTAATAATTGGCGATCATTGCACGCGTAAAACTAGGAACACGTCATTAAAATTTTCTTCTTGGTTCTGAAACTTCCATAATTTCTGTGCACTTGAGTTTCGCAATGTCAGTATCAGCTTACAGACTGGCTGTAACCAACTATAAAGTCAAATTGTCCTTCACATGTTTCTGATGGGATATTTTTCTCTCCTAGTACGAGTATATGTCTGTTTTGGAAACAGTTCAAACTTGAATATACAATCCATCAGTCAAATATTCTTACCACAGCATTTGAAACAAACCTAATTAACTGTGAATCACTGCTGAAATCAACGCTTGTGAGATTGCGATGGTAAAACCAGGAATATAATAGTAATAATAATAATAACCAGCGCATTTGATCTATCATAGATGTGTCTATGTTTCCAAATTGTATTTTTCTGCAAAACTCCAACAACATTATTACCAACTTTGTGACTGATTATTTGTTTTAGAATTCATATTAAATCCATCATCAGAGCCAGAAAAATATGAGAGGAACGGATGAAAAATTAAAATTTTCCCGAACAAATACTAATTTCAAAGTGAGCTCTTGAACGCGCGTAAAAGATGTCTAACAAATTGGGAAAAGTTTCTTACCAAATGAATGCAATGATAACTTAAGAGGACCTTATACATTGATTTCAGGAAAGTGCTAAACAAAGCACAACGGTTCTCAAATTTTGAATTTCAAAATTTCGCAGGAACTAATTCAATAACGAAGAAATTAGTCCGTCTAAGTGGATGATTTTTGGCTAAGCAACGTTCCTGAGTTGATGAATTAGGTGTCCTCGTAAGAAGTAACTACTTTCATATCAGTACATTATATTCTCACTACGCGTTATAATATATTATAGTATAATTACTTCCATTAACGAAATGAGATTTCCCATTTAGAGAACTCACGTCGAAACACGCACTCCGTTTCAATTTGATTTTATTGTTTGTTCTGAAGATGTACTATTCGCACGTTTAACACTGCGATCCATGCCAGTGATAATGAACAGTTACTTTCATATTCAGGGAGACCGTCGCAGCATCATTCACGATCTTACGATGAATCGATCGCTATCTTTTGACGAAAGATGCCTTAAGATCTTTCATATTTTAGTTTAGATGAAAATTGATGCTTAAATTCAAGACACGGCGTGAACGAAAGTCTAAAGATTTCGAATGAAGTAAGGTGGTGTAGAATAAAACGAGCCATGGGCAAAATGTAAGTTTAATTTTTGTGACACCAATTAAAACAAA
Organism: Morinoia aosen; assembly: GCA_030386875.1. Taxonomy (NCBI): domain Eukaryota; kingdom Metazoa; phylum Arthropoda; class Malacostraca; order Amphipoda; family Talitridae; genus Morinoia; species Morinoia aosen. Next base: position 24,184,957 of record CM059578.1, on the reverse strand, counting down.
TCTAATTTCAATAGTAAAATTTAAACGCACTATGGAAAGAGTTAACGCTTGTGCTGGGCTTGTCTACCAACAAGCCTAACCATGACACATTTACTGTTCTTGATTACAGCTCTTCTTCTTGAGTCACCTGCAGATTAAGAACGCAAACGAGCTCTACCCAAAATTATCAGATTCCGGAGGGCAGATCAGAGCGAGGGAGACGGGCGCTTCAACACTTGAGAGCTGGAAGCACTTCAGCGCTTCAGGCTTCAGCACTCGGTCACCAGGAAAGGAAGCTCCAATAGCTCTCATTGGTTTCGGGACATCATCGTCGTTTACCTGGGACCTAGATGTAAGACATTTTCATTCAAGATTATATTTTTGTTTATTATTCTATGAAGAAAAATTGGATGTCAACTACCGTGAAAATACGAACTTCTTCATAATCATGTAAGCTCTTCGTGAAGCTCCAAACCGAAGATTGGAGCCGGAGCAGCTCTGCGCTCTCGTGGCCCGGCGCGGCATGGGGAAGTTCCGGCAGCGACTTCGCGCCATTCTGTCTTCGCCTCACGCAGTGGAGGCGTCGCAGCGGCTCAGCGGCACTCCTCGGCCGGCGCACGTCTCTTGAGCCCTACTGCACGGAGGAACGGCCTTCTAAGCACGTCTTTTAGGGTGAGTTGGGAAGCAATTCCAGTGCGGTGTTCTCTTTCCATCTCAGTGCGTCGATTATTTTAATAATTGCCAGTGCGAACGGATATTATAAATTAAATTTTGTCTGAGCCGAACATAACTTTAAACTTCAGGCTCAAAGAAGCTTAAACTCTTTTGTAACCTAGCAACCAGTCTAGCTGGTTAGCTAAATGCTATTGTTTGGGCTAATATTGTTCAGCTGCTGCAGGCTCGTAAAAATAGAGTTATCTTAAACCTTTCCGAAAGTTTTGTGAGCCGCGTCAGCATGACCATTTAGTTTCCCTTCAAGGTATAAAAACAAAATATTAAAATCATATTTTCTCTTAAAGTTACGAGTGCTGGCTCAGACTTCTTGAAACGAGCTGGAGGAGTGCGGAGGGTAACCGCGCTGGCCCGTTGCTAAAACTCCGGGCTCCCACCGCTACGTCATCGGGGCGAACCGTGCCGGCCAAGCCATACATTTAATGTTCTATTCATTTTTTACTGTTCGTACCTATGCTCAGTAAAATCATGGCTGCCGCATATAGTTTTACTCCTTTGGTGACCCTTCTCCAGATTTCATTTTCAAGAGGTGGCTTATTGTAGAATAGAAGAAGGTTTTTCCTGACCAGGATGTGGATGTGTTTCCACATAATATGAAAAAGGACTCAGATTTATCAGAATATCCCCATGTAAGTGTAGTTATTTTTTGCTGTAAATAAATTGGTTTTAATGTGTGTTCTAGGGTGTTTTACTCTCCACTGCTGGCCTCTGCAGTGATGCAAATATTCATGATCTTTTCAACCACTCCGAAATAGCAGTCCTGACTATTGCACCAATAGATACATCAGGTAATCCTACCAATGCATGTATATCGCTTTAAAAGGCCTTATCATTAAAGCGATGCCTTTATCTGATCATTTGCGATCTATTTTATATTTTTTTTATTATCATTCAAGCGTTTTCCACCAGTTTATTCCGTGGTTAAATGAAACTCAAAGAATTATTTGGACACACGGATCAGATTTTATCCTAGTAAATTCATCCAGCTAATTACGTTTTCACTTTTACAGTAAAAACTGCTAGTAAAAATATTGAGCTGCGTTGTGTCGAAGAATACCCGAACTAGTTGACAAGGGCTTGAGCTGCAGTTAGCCAACAGCAGCAGAGTTAAGAAGAAGAGTAACTTGGCACAACCCAATTGGCGAGGCAATTAACTCTGTCCCTGAGAAGTTTGCTTAATTTCAATGCTTAAAAAAGAGCTCTTGCACTCCTCGGGGAAGCCATGCAGTCTTCCAAGGACGACGAGTTTGGCAGACGACAGCGTAATTGAAATGCCTCCTTCCCCTTTTCTTCTTCTTCTTTGTTAGACAGTTTGCTCTTTTTCGTACAATGGGAACTGCTCAGTTATTCTTTCCGTACGAAGTAATTTTTTCCAGCACCCTCAATATCTCATTCAAATCAAACGTATTATTACACAAAAAATTTGAAGTAAATGAAATGTCCAATGCTGTTCATGAATTGTTGTCTCCATAGATGCAGTGTAACGAAAATTTTCCTTTGAAAACGTAACTGAAATAGGTATAAAATTGGAAGGAGTTTCCTAGTAATATCTCCCTTTTTACCAACCGGAATGCTCAATTTCTGAAAATCGACGTTTCTAGTTGTGTCATTTTACACCTAAGTTTTTTACATGTGGGAGAATGAATTTGCTTCACAATAAACTGAAGAAATATGGGCGAATAGATTACTGCCCAAGTTTAACAAGATAGGAAAATTTGAATTCAGTTCAAATATACTCTGAGTCATTTGACTGCCCAGGCGGAGAACTGAGAACTACTCAAGTAAAAATCAGATACCTTATGAGAAGCCAAGTCGAAGTCTCTGCTTTCAAAAAAGTGCAATTAGTCTTCTATTTGGAACAACATGTTATATAGTATTAAAAAGCGCTATAAAATTACAGTATTGCAGGGCAAGTAAGTTGCTAACATGAAAACTAGAGAGTGTCTATTGCATGTTTCTTCGTTTCATTTATTGTTCATCGTGGTGTGTAGGGAACCATCTTGCGCGGGACCATCTTAGTCATACCATGATTTAAGGTTCTAAAATCATGCTATGACTAAGCTGGTCCCAAACTAAGGCTGAAATCTGACAGTTTCGTGGCGCTGCACAGACCGAGTGGTACCGCTCACTGTAGACGATCATGACGAAACGTTACCTTTTGGTCTCCGTTTGACAGCGGCCTAGCACATATTCAGTGTTATGACGCGTATTGAAAGTGTCATACGGAATTGTCAAGATAATTCCACAAAAATCTGAAGCCTTACGACTCCAGTACTAAAACTCGTATTCAAAATGTATGGATCACATCTACAGTGTTGTGAAGGACGTTTAAAGTATCACGACTCATGCTCTCAATGTTAGGACACATGGGATAAAAATGTGAGGCAACGTTTTAACATTGAGTGATGCGCATCAAACACAAATGAGATTCCAAACTTCAAACTATTGTTGAAGTGCACCGCTCAAGTTCAAGTTTGAATTAGGGCTTTATCATTTGCTGAGAACTTCCTGTTTTTGAGACGGAACACATCAAAGAGTAGAGCACATTGCTTGTGTAATTAACGAGATCCTGCTAAAATATTCGTAAATGAGAGTCGGCGAGGCTATGAAGAGCCATTATTAATAAAGTCTAATTAGGAAAATTCTCGGTCAAAGAGAAGCATGCGATGAAACTCGCACTTGATAGGATAGCGGTGCAGGAAGTTGATGTAAGCCACGGATCTTTTGTGAACTTCAAGATGTTGAGCAAAATATTTTTCTTCTGGATGCTCATAACGCTTAATATTTTAGAAATGAAATATTCGTTCGAATTCAACAAATAACTGTCATCATAATCTTAGAGAATGAGGAAAGAAGTATGATCTCTGCTTATAAATAAGGTGTACTTGCAATAATGTTTGTTGCGGTCACTGACGCCTGAAGCTATTGCTATATATCTCGATCGTACCCAACAATATCATGGAGGCATGGTAATGTCTCTGCCAAATCCCATCTACAATAGTTACAGCTACATCTGCAGTCAGTAACGGATCAAACTTTTTCGCCGGAGCATGCATGTTTTTCGCCGCCTAAGTGATTTAGTTACTTGGGCGACGGAAAACAAACATGCAGGCGGCGAGAAAGTTAGACTGGGAAACGCTGTTAAAACCTGTGCTGCATTGATAGGTAAAACGTGAGATTCATGAAATCCATCATACGTGATAAAAACAGTAAAATTTATTGATTACCTAGGGAAATTTGGTTTGAACGTTAAATGTAGTTCTTAAGATTTGTCATCACATTACAAGATTTGTGAGACCTTAAGCGACATTTTACTGAAGCTATCGCGTTCATCAGCCTTTTGAAACGCATTGATAAAAAAACGAGGGTACAGAACTGAACTTTATTTCCAGGCAGCGAAAATTCTTACAAATGTCTGCATTCGAGGAAATCGAGTATTTTGCTGAGAGAATCCGAAGACATATTGCATCAATAATTTTCTCCGCTTGAAACACTTCAGTAATCTTCTCGGATAGCTAGAGGTTCAAAGGCCATGTGTGAAAAATTCAAACACATGAAGAAATTAATTGAATTTGACACACAAAATTTCACAAGTTGAACTGAAAACATTCTCTGTTCAGAAAACTTTCAAGAAACAATTTTTAAAGGGTATAAAATATACTTATAAAGCAAATACTTCAAGTTAGACAATGATCATTTAATTTCCCGCATCTTAAAAAAAATTACGCAAGGTTTCATCATTTGCTAATTATCTCTTCATTTTAATAGGACTCGAGACAAGCTGCGTCCCACTAAAGTCAGGATGTATTTGAAATTAATTTTACTCACAAATTTGCCATTAAATATAGTTTCTGCGAACGTGGGGATGATTTAAAAAGACTGAAAGACCTGTTTACGAAACCTAGCCGCAGAGTCGCTTGCAAATGAAATTCTTAGAATTAAAATTTGTTATAGACCTCCACAATATAACATGAAAGATTATAATACTAATTTCGACGACGATGCACGTGATCCTATTTCATGAAAGCTTTTGACAGCATTTATTTTCTGAAATAAAAAAATATAAGTTAAATTTAAACTGCGTTCTTTGGAAAAACCAGATCCCGAAACTACAAATGTCTCATTACTAAACACAGGGTCATGAATTTTATTATTGCGGAAATATAAGTTGAATTTCAACTGCGTTCTCTGGAAAATCTAGATCTCGAAATTGAAAGTTTCTTATTTTCTGAACGCAGGGTCTTGAATTTTGCCCAGCGTAGTTGCTGAAGCAGCGGGAAGATGTTGACAACCAAGCACACGAACAAAGAAGGTTATTACTGTTTCTAAGAATCTGGATTTCATTAGCCATTGAATGAGGCTTGTATAACTATTTTCTAGGAAATAATATTAGCAGCATGCGTATTTGTTTCAGAAATCACTCGGGAAACGTTGCCTTTGTTGATTTTTCGCAGTAATCTAGCCATACTCACATTTTATGCCTCGTGGTGCAGAGAGCCGTAATGGAATATTTCTTTCAGATTAAAACCAGAGCTGACTAAATAAGCACATGCAGAAACTGCTCGACAAATAAGGTAATTCTTAAGGTTCCTTTCGTGTAAAACGTTTACCCTAAAATTTGGTATAATTCCAGCGTGCATTGCAGTAGACCACTCCAATGGAACTGTCTGACTTCGAGACTACCTAGGGTTCCCTTCGGGTCGAATGCGTATTGAAAGAACACTTACCCTACGATAATTCCAGCGTGCATTGCTGTAGATGAACGACCACTCTAATGGAACTGTCTGACTTCGAAGCTACCGAAGAAAGCACACGTAAGCCCCGCAAATGAAAAGTCGATGCCGCTCGATTTTGTTGGCCATCGTACGGTGATCCTCGGAGAACTCTTGCCTCAAGGTCAGACTGTCAAAAACAGAGATGTGAAACAGTTATAAGAAGCTTACCGGAAAATTAACACATAATGGTGTTGCCCATGAAAGAACATCAACTGGATTTTTGAAACGATAGTGTTGTCCGTGAAAGAACATCAACTGGATTTTTGAAATGATACTGTTGCCCGTGAAAACATCAACTGGATTTTTCCAATAATAGTGTGGACTGTGAAAGAATATCAACTGGATTTTTGAAATGATGCTGTTGCCCTTGAAAGAACATCAACTGGATTTTTCCAATAATAGTGTGGACTGTGAAAGAATATCAACTGGATTTTTGAAATGATAGTGTTGCCCGTGAAAGAACATCAACTGGATTTTTCCAATAATAGTGTGGACTGTGAAGGAATATCAACTGGATTTTTGAAATGATACTGTTGCCCGTGAAAGAACATCAACTGGATTTTTCCAATAATAGTGTGGACTGTGAAAGAATATCAACTGGATTTTTGAAATGATAGTGTTGCCCGTGAAAGAACATCAACTGGATTTTTCCAATAATAGTGTGGACTGTGAAAGAATATCAACTGGATTTTTGAAATGATACTGTTGCCCGTGAAAGAACATCAACTGGATTTTTCCAATAATAGTGTGAACTGTGAAAGAATATCAACTGGATTTTTGAAATGATAGTGTTGCCCGTGAAAGAATATCAACTGGATTTTTCCAATAATAGTGTGGACTGTGAAAGAATATCAACTAGATTTTTGAAATGATACTGTTGCCCGTGAAAGAACATCAACTGGATTTTTCCAATAATAGTGTGGACTGTGAAAGAATATCAACTGGATTTTTTAAACGATAGTGTTGGCCGTGAAAGAACATCAACTGGATTTTTCCAATAATAGTGTGGACTGTGAAAGAATATCAACTGGATTTTTGAAATGATAGTGTTGGCCGTGAAAGAACATCAACTGGATTTTTCCAATAATAGTGTGGACTGTGAAAGAATATCAACTGGATTTTTGAAATGATACTGTTGCCCGTGAAAGAACATCAACTGGATTTTTCCAATAATAGTGTGGACTGTGAAAGAATATCAACTGGATTTTTTAAACGATAGTGTTGGCCGTGAAAGAACATCAACTGGATTTTTCCAATAATAGTGTGGACTGTGAAAGAATATCAACTGGATTTTTGAAATGATAGTGTTGGCCGTGAAAGAACATCAACTGGATTTTTCCAATAATAGGTTGGACTGTGAAAGAAAATCGAGTGGATTTTTTGCCTTGAAAGCTCGCCGCCCCTCGCAAATTTGTTCATCTAAGAATTTTGATCGAAATGGAGTAGTCATTTTTCCCAATTTCTAAAATGGTTAATGCTAGGTTATCATATATTTCAATGTTAGTTTAATATTTAGTGCTAGGTTCTCATATATATTAATGCTAGTTTAATATTTAGTGCTAGGTTCTCATATATTTAATGCTAGGTTTAATATTTAAAGCTAGGTTCTCATTTTGCGTTTTCTGATTTCACAAGCATGGAGTTTTGAGGCTTATGGAGGTTTAATGGTACTATGAGGATACCAATTGGTGTCTTTTTCAACTATGCTTCACACGTTATAGTCCCCAAGAGTTAAATCTGGCGAGTTTGGGGGCCCCAACATGTGGCTGCCATGATCGTAAAAATTCTTTGATGACTGATTTGGGTTTCCTTGCGTTTGTGAGCAGGATAGGCGTATGGCTTTCTATTGAAAATTTTCTCTATTTAGGGCTTTTTTAGCCGTGTGGCTTTAGGACCCGCCTCCGTGCGGGCAAACGAGGGTTCGAGTCCCGGCGCTGGTGGCGATTTTCTCTATTGGGTATAGGGAAAAAATTTCAAGCACAATACCCCACTCCACCCAGGTGTCTGAAAAGGGTACCAGTCTTGACCGGGGGAAAGCGTCATGGCGTTCTAGTGTTAGTTATAAGGCATTTGAAAATCCAATGTACAAGGTGATATGTATCAGGCGTGAATTGTAAATAAAGCATCCGTAGATGCCTTCATCATCATTCATCATTTTTAACAAACGTCTTTAGAACATCTATCTATCCAGCAGCATTAAAATCCAGTGGATGTTCACATTAAGACTATAAGATCCTCAGATAAAATTTTAGATAACATGAAATTAACTTCCCTACTCACAATTCTTAAAATCATCACAGGGTCAGAGGTATCAGATCGTTGAGAATTTCTTGTTTTCTCTTTGATCTAGCAACATGTAAAACGTTAGTTATTTTTAAATCGCTTTGTTTGGCAGTTAAACAATTATAACTGCACTTCTTTTCATTTCCTGGGTTAACATCTTGTTTTGAATGAGTTATCTGAAATAAAAACAATATAATTGATTCGAGTATATATTTATCTAACTCGAGCCCTGTTTTTATTTTATGAACAGAATCTTAGGAGAAGTGAATTGCATCCTACATTAATGTTCTTGACAACCAATGCCAATGAACAAAATATTTTGTGCGAGTCACCCTCATGGTAACTCCTACTGACTGAGTAATAGTTAGATCCTCGTACAGTACTGTGCATCAGAAAAAAAAATTCATAGAAATGACAGCCAATATATTTTTAACGAGCTCTATTAAGGTTATCAATAATAATCATTAGTAATGTCTTTAGTAACAATGTATTATTGAGGCATGCATAAGTATTAAGATAATGCATTTAAATCTTACTGACTCTGTAAAACGGGGAAAAATTTTTTAATGACACTCAATTCCACAAAATATCATATCACTTAGCGTTTCAAATTTACACGCTAAAAAATAATAAAAAAAATCATCGAACTATTCCCCAGAATAAAAACAATCCCTGTTATCTCAGTGCCCATAAAACTGAGTTTTTTCTCTCATGAGCTAAAGAAATGAATGAGGTCCAACTTTGTGTAACGCAAAGCTTCGCTAACCAAATCCCGTACCTGACATCGAAGAAAAACAAAACAAGTCTGAGACAGCTTGATAGTGCCTTGTTTCCTGTATTTTTGTCACTTCCAAAAGCGCTAACCGCTTCATGCTTCTTGACGACCATTCAATCTCAGTGTCCTAAAACTACTAAATTGAGCAGCCTTTAATGATCGCCATATTAGTTCTGGACCCTAGAAGGGGCAAACTTTTTAAGAGCGCTGTACAAACTTCAAAGTCAGGGGAAAATCTTAAACGCGAGGCTATGGCCTCTGCTCGCAGGTTATCGAAAAGCTTCCCCCTCTCGAGTTTGCAGTCAAAGTTGGCATGATGGAGCTTAGAAAACTTCCCCCGGTCTGATCATGCTCGCATTAACGTCCTAAAGCTTTGCCAAAACGTGGGAATTCGGTCGGAAACGCCTTGGTGCCGGAATAGGCCAATAAAACTGGGCTCTCACTATGAAGAATGGCCAATGTGTCGCTTGGAAAGACGGTCCGGAGGATTGTGTGCGTTATTCTGAGGTTGAAAAAATGCACATTCTTTCCACAAGAAGCTACAATGTTGTAACACAAAAAATAATACATATGAATAGGACGAGTTTTTTTGAAAATAACGAGTTGGAAAAATATGTATATATCAATAGGACCTTTTTCTTTTCAATGTGTCATTGAATGGAAGTTATGTTGGCTGAGTGATGTGACTAAAACATTGGTGACGAAAAATATAATGAAAAGTTAACGCATTTTTCACTTTATCAAAGTAAAGTTAAAATCCAAAAATAGAATGAGCTATCTCAGGATGATAGTAAGTCGTCTACCATTTAGAAGAAAGAAGGCTGAAGAAGGAAAAACTTGACAAACGGTTAGCTAAAAAAGCTATATCACTAACAATTTATATATATTGCTTGAGAAAATGTTTAAAAATTTTTCGTAATCAAGTACAGAGTGTGCAATTGCTCAAGATTCCTTTCTTTGCTATTTATAGCTTACCAACTTATAATATATTGAAATTCATTATATGTCGCTTCGAATATAACAGTTTAGAGTGGTATACGTTATGTCTACACACAGAAAAATATACTGTCATAGAACACGGAAACAATTTCCCGTTAAGCAGCCCACTTTTCCTCAGGAAACTGCATTCACGAAATCAAATACTGGCATAATTTTTATAACCTTATATCTTTGTTTAATTTTTTTCCGATGAACAGGTTGAGAAGTAACTACATAGGCATTAATTACATAGTAAGTCACTCGTTTCGAGAAGCGATACAAAATGTTTGTCACATGAAAAGTATGGGATCTTATAAAAACCGACACAGTAGAGATTAGAGCACTGTTTATATACATAGTTAAGAAACTAATATCACCTAAATGACCACAATTGTTGACCAGAAAAACATGTGCCATTTTAAGATACTGTTCATCACCTCACTAAACATATCTCGAGCTTTATGGTTACCTCATTGAAAGTTGCTGCGTTTAATTCATTTATGGTATCATATTCACCGATACAAATTCTCTTTTTCAAATATCCCTAGAAGTGGAAATCGTAAGCAAGATCGAGGTGGCCACGACCCGTCGCTTTAATATGAAATCATTCACGTCGGAAGTAATTTTTCAGCATTGATGTAAATTCTTTTTATAGAAAATGCTGAACTATTTCACATGTGGGCTGGGGTAGTCAGACATTTAATAAGGTTACACATGATCGAATGGCTTCCGATGTCTTCCGATGTGTAGTTATTTGAACTTTTAAATACGCTCTGTTAATTAAACTGTACTATAAGTGAGGTTCCATGTTGTGTGAAGATCTCCGACAAGGTGGGAATGAATTTCATCAGACAGGATTAAGTTTGATATGAAGTCATTTCCAATTGGTCACAAAAACGTACGTGCAAAATTTCTAAGCTTTCGATAGTTCAGAGAGCTGTAGCTCATGGGTCAGCTGAATTTTATAAAGATAATATTTCAATTCTCTTTTGAAAACACGTTGCAGTGCCCATCGAGATGTTGCTGTCTGAGTGGAATGTTCCCATGCGAAGTTGTAGGCGGAGAAGCAGCGCTCCCAAATACAAACGGAATTGAGGCATTGTTTCGATTGGTTCTCAGTTTTTTAGGTTCCAGCATGGGTCAGGCGCTCGGCCAAAGTGAGGGCGGGTAGCTGGACACCCCCCCCCCCCGTGGGGTGCTAGCTACCACTCGTAAAATTGAGTTTCCGATAAAACCCTTTCAACGTCCAGTCTGAATAAAATCTTTGTTGAGCTCCAAATACCCACACCTCAACGCAGTGAACTGCTTCTCGGTGGAGTTGCCTACGAAGAGTCCCCAGATAAAGTCACAAAAACGATGAAAATGGTGGCGACCATGAAGAGGTATGAAACTGGAACATCTGATGTGCTGGTGAGGCGCCGAATTGGCGTCTTATGAGATGGAACTTTTTTCTCAGTGAAATATGTGGAATGCACCCGCTGTGAATAGGGGTTGAAAGAAATTTTGTGAATGCTGTTACTCGGTTTATTGTGGCGGAGGTGTTAGAAGTCGCCCTTCTATTAACTTCATGGTTTTTTTCCTTGTGAGGTGATCAGTTGACACTTGAAAATTTGAATTCTGGAACGCTATACAGTATGAACTGATGAGAAGGTAACGGGTCCCAAAATGGCTGTTGTTAATAATGCGAAACTATCATTGTATAAATTGCGATCATAACTTTGGTTGAATTACCTAAGCGACAATTAAATAGTCTCTGACCGAAGTGTTCGTTAACTGAGTTTATTATTATTATTATTTAAAGCGTTCTTTGTCAAATGAAGGTCCGGATTCTCTGTTTTCATAGGCATTAACTGTCACATTTTTTTTAATTTTACCCTATTTATTACTTACAATGTTTTTGAAATCTATTGCTCGAAATTGTAAAAGTGTACGTTTTTACCCTCATTGCTATTCTATAAACGGGATCGATTTTTGCCGATAAAATCTTCGATTCTTGACAGCGATAAGTTAGCACTATTGGTACTGCAGATTAAATACAACAGTTCAAAAACCTTCAAATTTATTCAATAATTTACAAATTTTCAGAACTTTCTATTCTTCATAATTTTGTTATTATCAATTTAAAAAAATGGAAGTTACTTATGGGTCCCCAATACTTGAGGTCCGACTATTTCAGTTAATACTGAAGCATCTTATGGAAGCCTTAGTTACAACTAAATACAATTTCATCATATCTAAATAAAATAACTAGGAAGTGTTCTAGACTGATGCAATAATTGTTCAGCTGAGACCTTGAAAAATGGTGCCAATTTACAATATTTTGAAATGATGCAAACGAGGACTCACTGCATATCCAATAATGGGTTTTGAATTGGTTCATTTCCGAATATTTGGGTTGGCAACTTGAACCTCTCAAAACGGAGGAGACACCTATGTAAAACGTTCATTTCAATGTACAATAATTATTCTCCAGCCAGAACACAAACGTCCATGAACAAATAAAAAACATTGGCAGTTAATCTCACTTGTAAGTTGCAAAAAATTTTATTCCTATATGATAAATGTGCTTATGCAAAAATTAACCAACGGGAAGTATCAATTTGAAAAGAAAGTTACATAAATCTTATTAAAACTTTTAGTTATTTAGAATCTTCAGTACAAAACAAGGAATAACCAACTACCCAAGCTTCACATTCTTAGGTGCTGCGCTCAACAATTTGATATTTCTTTTTAGCGAATAATATTTGAAACTGCTACTAACGCTTTTGTTAAGGCTTTTTTGTTAAGGATTAGCTTCCAGAATTGATGAGTGGGGAGAATTGAATTGTAAAAACGCTTTTCTTAGACACGTATTGTTCTCAAACATACGAGTCGTTCTACGAAAATCATCTCCTGTACATTGCAGTCACCAGTGAAACTATCGTATTATTTCTTTCAAAGTTTCCGGAGTGACCTTTGAAATATCCACTGGCGTGGGTCTCTTTGAAAAATTTTCCTTGGTAATTGGATGGCTTTGCCTGGGAGAGCGTTTTTATAGGTTTGAAATCTGAGGAAGATTGAATTTGCGAGAATTCCTTCAAAGAACCAGGACTCAGGGAACGACCGACGCAACTCAAGGAATACGGAAAACTTCCAACAGGAAATTGAGGAAAAACATGAAACTTCGAAGCAATCGAGATTCATCGTCTCTGCGGGAACCCTTAGAGTTACACAAAGTTACACAAAAATACAAAAATCAGTAATGCCGCTTCGAATGCAGGCAAAATGTTGCGTTAGTGTAGGAAAATAACATATTTTCAATCACACCAAGAGTCCTCGAAAGTATGTAAGAACGAAAAATAAAAGTATATGTCGTTTCGAGCACCTCAAGTGACGATAAGCCCTAAATCCCGAACGTTGAAAGAGAACTCAAGCACTCTCTCAATCGAGTACATTTCGCATTCAGTGAGTGGTTGAGCTTTGATGCTGCAGATGGTACAGTAGATACACAAAACTATCCTCCCTCTGCCACTCGCTGAAATGAAATCAAGACCTCCACTCTCCGGCCACTTCTTCCCATTTTGTCATTCTTTTAACTAGTTTTGAAGTTCAAGCTCTGTGAATCATGTAAAGACACTAAATAGATTTCATTGAAGAAAGGTCGAATCACTTTCATGTATAGTTTTTTCTCATTTATGAAGTACATCTGCAAAAAATTCATTACACTCATTCGAAATTTCTCCAAACTCGCTTTAAGAATCGAACGTAGCTGAGTATTAAAAACAAAAAGTTTATGTACTGTCAATCAAAACATCGTTAATAACATTACAGTATCCACAAACAGTGAATAATGAATGCTTCATAATATTTTTTTTTAGTACAGATATGTACACTGGCCAGAACTCTTCGCTCGCTCGTCAACACGTTCTCCGTCTTTTGAGTCATCTGTGTACCAGTCGGTAAATAGCTCATTCACGAACTGGTATAAATGAATGACATTCTTCTGTTTCGCTACCTCTTTAAGAAATAACTGCTATCATACCAGGAGAAATATCTCGTACAATTGAACTTTTCATATTTCTAAAAAGGATAAAAATGTATTCCTTATGAAAGAAGGATAAAAATGTACTAGAAGAAAAATCGATTTTACGGTATTTTATAGACCCAGTTCACATTGCGTTTTGATGGAGTTTCTGCTAACTGTTGACATTAAATCTGAGTTGAATATCAAACTTCTGTTTAACTCATCGCTGTGAACGTGTCAAAGGAAGAGCTTGAGCCGGAGTGAAGTCTTGCAAAACCGTTGCGGACGTCGGAGTCCCGCACGAGCTCTGAGAGACTACGGCATCTCAACCTGCTTCTTGCGCTGCTAGACGGCTAGCCAATGAGTTTGAGAGGAATCGAGGTATTATTAATTTATGCTAATCATCTTTATATATTATTATTCCAGGTCCTATTTTTACTGTGTTTGCCATTGTTATTATTATTATTACTAGTCCACCGAAATTTCATTAATACGAAATAAACAGAGGACGAAATGAGCGAAAGGCCGTAAGAAATTAGAAAATACAATCTCTCTAGAGTTAATAAGGCCGCGTGAACACGGCCCGTTAAAATATATAGGGCTGGAGCTTGTATCAAATTTACCAAACATGTACTGGATCATGTTTCTCTTTACTTTTGCTTATGTATTTTCAAAACTTATCTTTGTGATAACTGGTTGGTCAGCTTCATCATGAAACCTCCCTCAGTGACCAAATATGGCTCACGCCGCAGTCAAGGTATTAAAAGTCAATGAACTTATTCAGGCCAGTAGTTAATTGCATTGCCACCTATCCGCTTTTCATGGTCCATGCTTCACTTATTCTCGGTGTGAGTGCATTTAATAATTTCATTGTTTTAACTCCTGGTTGCACACGCTAGGAATTTCGCTCTTGGCTACCTTATTGTTTGATATTTTTGCTTGTTGATGTTAAATTATTATTCTTACGCAAAAAAGTTCGACCTCAGTCATGTGCAGTGACAACTTCAGTAATATGTTAGAACACTTTGAAAAACATGACATGGTGTCAATCGCAATCCCTTGATCCTGCAACCCCTCATTTTATAAACAATCCCACCCTTTTTCCTGATCAACTGCGTGTTACTCAAGAATATTATCTTCCCTATGACCAGCATCTCACTCATGAATACAGTCTAAAATCACTGCAACCGATTTCCATACAAGCTTCAGCACCGTCATGCTACCGAGCATCTTCAAAGACGAGAAACTCCACCAGAGCAGCCAATGTCCCAAATTCCGTGTACGAAGCCTTCTCAGTCGCCCTCAAAACTAAAGGAATTGAAAGCGGTGAAGATCCTGGGCAGAAACGAACATCAGCTTTACTTTTTTACTAAAGTTTCAACGTTACTGGAGCAGTGCCGCTAGGGTGGACTTCAGTAAGTGCACCCGGCGGAATGAAGCTATTTTCCCAAGCTTTGAAAGTCCCTGTATTGAAGGTTCAGATTCCACGGCAGCGAGGTTTTCGCAGTCAATGTTCGTTCTCGGTTCCTTGGTATAATCCAATTGGTTTGGAAATGCACCGAAAATATCAGTCCGCTCAGAGGATAAAAATCTACCTCTGAAAACAAGGTTTCTGATCAAAAAAGTGGACAAGAGGCCCTGCCCTCTCAGAAGAGTTACGTGTACATCTGAGGGGAAGACAACGATTGGTAAAATCTAATTTTGTTATAAGTTTTCCTTCACTTGAATAGAGTAGTCTTCAATCAATTAATTGTGCATTGAATTAGAAAGAGGAATGTAATGCCATGGGAAAGCGGAAAGTAATGCCATGGATTCAACAGTTTAATGTTTATACATTTAAATTATTTCCTTTTTTAAAATAGTACATAGGAATTTGTACGAAATGTGGTATTTTAAGACTGCATTGCTACATGTGGAATAAAATAAATGCGCTTTTGACTTTCTCAATCCCATTGACGTACTAGGTTAAGAATATAAAGAAACAATTGTCATCTGACAACGAATAAATCGAAAGGTTGCAGTTTTCACACGTCAAAATTTTCAAAATTTCGCCACAAAAAAATCATTAGAAACTTATACAAGTCTTTATATATTTATTCAATATACGATGGCTAATTGTGTTAGCTGACGCACTAGTTTTACAACCCTTTTTTATATTTTATCTTATACACCTACAATATTTACAGTTGGACAACTTCCTAATAATATTAGAGGGTTTCCTACTTAATTTAAGGACATCTGTTTTTCGATGGTTTTTTATAACAGGTTGAGTATAAAATTGTGTAACATTCAAAGACCCTAGGGAAAGCATGGCTTGTAAGTTTTATCGATAAGTGCATGATTCTCCTGTTTTGTCGATGGTGCATGTTACGTTGGCTCTTCGTTTGTGATGATACTTGAAATATGACTTGTGGGTTTTCTTGTTGTGATATTTAAAATATGATTTTTGGGCTTAAAAAATTGAAATTTCCTATCATTTTACACATATGTGAGGTTCTATAAAAGTGATCTAACAAGCACAGTGAGTTTAAGTTTTAAATTATTCACAAAACAGCTTAAGGCTGTTCTAAAACATGAAACCTTGGTTGCAATGCAATTGAATAACTTGGTAATTCAAGTTCATTTTGGCCTCTAATTTGCGACGAACTTCAGTACCTTAATATCGCATTGACCTCAGAGCATCGTGACACGCAGGTGAGGGCAGGCTGTGGGATGTTGATCAACATAAGATAACCACAACAAATTTCGTGATTCAACGTTCATCAGGCTGAAGAAACTACATAGTTAAGGGAGCTCTTGTAAAGAAAAATTGTTTATCAAATCCATAAATAATTGTTTTACCATGGAAAGATATGATTGCCACGAATACCATTTTGTACAAGTCCGTCTCGGGAAATATTTTCAAAGCATAATCCCAATTTAAATTACACCTGTATTCTAAATGGTTAAAGTGAAAAAATCAGCACCCTTGAGGTCAATTAAGAATTAGATGTTTTACCTTTACACGTGTTATTTGAAATGGTGGAAGATGCATCTGAAAACATGTCAAGAGACAGGGTGCACGTATTGTGAATACCACATGTGCACGTATTGTGAAACATTAGGATACGTATTTCCAGCAGAATGAATGAGCAGTAGGTATAATACGCTGTGCTAATTACAATCGCTTAGCAATGTAGTTACAGTTTTAAGATACCCTTCAGCGTCTGTTACCTCGCAATTTTTAGCATTGCGCGGATAGGAACCCTTACATATCATTGGATTAAATATCATTTAGCAAAAATTAAGAAATAACTCTTTTCCACCGCACTACCTTTACAGTACGCTCTTAGAATATCAGTTAAATAGCATTCGTATTAGATTTACTGTTGGTAACGTTGAGAAATTAGTGAAGATTGATCCAGAATACCTCAGATTGAAAGTTCTTAACAACTGTCGTTCTTAAGTTCGGGAATGATAAATTGTTTCACTGTTTATTTCAAGTATTGTCTAAATTCTCAATGGTGAATTTAATGCAATTGGGAAAGTTTATACGTACATATATTAAAGTATCACCACGAGAGCCTAAGAGGTACTGTGTAATTCCCCCTTATGTGAATACGCTATAACGACATACAAAAGCTCCCATTTTAGAGTTTGCCAGTATCATTAAAATTCAAATCCCACGGGCGACCCAACCCAATAATCACATCCCGACATATTTATTCGTTTACCAACGACTTTCCAAAATGACTTGAAAATAAACGACTTAAACAACGACCACACAGCATCTGTCAATCGAATCATGCGAGGGCTGGGCCGGACTGTCAACACGGTTTTTTACGCTGTTCGAGTCCGGCTTTCAAACCGTGGTGGCCCTGGAAATATTTGCACCGCGGTCAAACATGGGAATTCACCGAGGCAAATACGAATCAGCAGCGAATTAGCATCCTAGCTGCAGGAGTGGAAATCGCCGTGGCTGGGGCGGAGTCGCTTCATGAGCTCAAAAGTGTTTAACAACGATGTTGCTGTTAAATAGTACATCTACGGTGATGGGATTTTGATGAACATGATGCTATGGAGCGTTGATGTCGCTGGCTTTTCAAAAACGAGAATGCCTGGCATTAGTAATCGTGTGAACTTTGGTTTAAAACAACGAAGGTTTTGTGGAACTCGGAGGTTTAATATAACATGTTTCCTATGGAATACTGAATGCAATAAAATTTGCGAAGAATCGTAACGTTATTATGAGAATAATTTTTGAAACACCATGGAGCAGTCGAATTCCTGGGAACTGAATAACGAAATCGTGTTTCCTTCTATAAAAGGATACAAAACGATTTTTAGTTTAAAGCAGCATTTCAGCTTCTAAAGTATGTGAAGACATTGAGGTATCAGGTATATTAATTTAATAATACTTTCGCAGAAATATTTTACGGATTACTGATAGTTTCAGCAAATGAGTAAGGTGTTAAGAGAGAAAGTTATTTGTGAAAGTAGCACCGTAGAATTCTCGGCCAATTCACGGCTGCTTCCAAACCTTAGAGGGTTGAGGTTGTTAACAAGTTTCCCTCCAAGAGCAATTGGTGCATTGTGTTTCACTGCGCCAAATAAAGTTTAACTCGTTTATTTACAAAATTGTAATCAATAATAAAGTATTGTAAGGGATTATATATAAGAATAAACAAACGTGCATACTATTGAATAAAGGATGAGGGTTAATTAACGATGAGAAAAGCTAACTCTGCGAGGAAATTCACCGTTTGCAGCGAGCTTGTTAGAAAATGATGAATATTAATACAAAACACATTGCCCAGGGAAAATAATTTCTTAAGTATTTACATAAGAATGGTACTTATCAACCAAAATTCTACAAAAATCTCTTAGAAATTAACGCCGAGTACATACAAATTTAATTAGTAGAGCTTGCAGAAAAAATTGACTAGAAAATGGGCAAATTTTTTTTACGGGTGTGAAAGTTTTCATTAGTGGCGAGTGTAACCTGACTGCTAAATAATACGGAACAGTTGAGGATAAAAAATTATTTCTTTTCCAGCGAAGCCCGCCACTAATGCAACGCATAAGTTCACCCACTTGCACCTTTCAACTTCAAATTACTCTTAAACGAAACATTAAACATTCATTCGTTTGAGAGTAATTTGAAGTTAATAGGTGAATTATTTCGAAAGTTACAGGTAGGTGAACTAATATCTCGAATTAGTGGCAGGGCACATCTGGAAAAGATCTAAAAAATGAGCATGCTTTAAATGAACTTTCTCAGAACCGTCAATAGTGTAGTGTCTGCGATTGGCGACTAATTTTTGAACTATTAAATTTTAGTGTTTTAATTAACCTTTGCTGTTATTAAAATCTGTGAAAGAAATTATTTTTTTAATCAAATTTCTGCCCAACATTTCATTCAAACGTTAGGGAATAATCCAAATTACATTGAATTATACAGGGTGCAGCAGTCAATCCTGCATTCTCGAGAAGGCTGTGGAGGCCTAAAAATGCATTATTGACTGCCGCACCCTGTATAGAATTTTGTAGAACGATTGGCATGAACGAAATTGAAAGGCTCTTCCCACCGCAGTTAAATTCTTGAATTTACAAGAGCAGCATCACTGTTCAAATAATCTTCAAGCTCATTAGACATGCATGCGTCTTCCAATGAATAGCAGATCCATGCGGGAGGAAGAAAGTTATTCTCAAAGCTATTTGTGAAAGTTGTTCAACTATCACGGCTGGCTAAGAATGTTATTACAAATAAACAAAGCTGGAGCATCGGAGGCGCTATCGAAGTTGTGAGAGATGGAGAATGAGGCGCCTTCGATTTGTGGCTAAGCCAGTTCTGCTTATTGCTGCTAAATTCTTAGCTTCGATGTGGTACACAGGACAGCTTATACGGTTAGGTAAATTGAAGGGATAATCATTACTTAATGTCTAAATTCTTAGCCTTGACGTGGTCCACAGAACACCTTATATGGTTAGGGAAATTGCACACATAATAATCTCTTGGTGTATAAACTTTTAGCTTCGAAGTGGTTCACAGAACGCCCATAAGGCTTAGAAAAATTGCAGACGTAACAATCTATTGGTCCGCTAATTTCTAGCTTCAATGTGGTGGGTATAACAGAGTTGTTAGGGAAATTGCAAAAATGATATAATCATATGTAGGTGTGTAAATTTTTAGTTTCGATGTGGCGCAAAGAGCACCCAATTTGATTAGGAAAATTACCGACATAATCATTTATCGGAGTAGAGCTGCAAGAAAAATTTAGATGACCCAAAAATGGAAAATTGAAAAAGAATACTTTAAGCGTTAAATGCGCATTAAAAAATCTCTCAGCACTTTTTCCTTCAAGAAAGATTTCAGGAGGCAATTTTAGATCTCCGTTTAATGTATGTTGTGTTAAAATTAGGAAATGCAGATGAATATGAATGTGAGAATCTGGTCTTCACGAACAAGCCAATAGCCAATATTCAGTGCAGTTATAGTCATGTCGAATGCATAACAAATATTTCGAGCTATACAGGATGTCCGACACTTTTGTTGCCAAACTTTAACATAAGGTAGCGATCGTCGAAATGAACACTTTTTATTCGATTACGGAATGGTCTAAAATGCTTAGTTAAAGAGTTACAAGGACTTGAAGTTGGACAGTTACTAAAAATAATTCGTACACTCTCTTGCGGAGACGAATCCAAGGCGGTAAACTGCGGCACATCAATGGCAAGGATACGAAATGAGAAGTTAGGCAAGTATGTGAAACATATATTATTATTGATTAACATTAACTTTTTAATGTTGTGATAAGGAAGAAGCATTTTCGACAGTAGTTATTATGAACACAACAAACGAAACCGTAAACTAGGTTACATGTTTACAAAAATTGTTCAAAATGCCACCCATTTCTTTCGATGCAGGCGTTCAAACGCCTCTTCAATGATTGGCGGACGCGAGCAAAGACACCAGGAGTTTCACGAATTCTTTCCGAGGCTCCCACAATCCGACTCATCAGGTCCTTTTCGGATTGAATCGGTGTTTCATATACTAAACGTTTCATATGCCCCCAGAAAAAGTAATCTAGGGGCGTAATATCAGGAGATCTTGGTGGCCACGCGAAGGGACCGCCACGGCCTATCCAGCGATTGGGATATCAGGCATCCAATAATTGCCTAACAGCAACCGCAAAGTGAGCAGGAGCACCATCATGTTGAAAATACATTCCTCTGATGTCAGCTAAAGGTACATTTTCAGGTAGTTCTGGCAATACGTCATTAAGAAAACTGTAATAGGTACGTCCATATAGTCTCTCTGGTAAGATGTATGGCCCAATAAGATGGTCACCAAGAATTCCTGCCCAAAAATTTACGGCGAATCTAATCTGATGTCGACATTGTCTTGTAACATGTGGATATTTGCCAAACCACATGTGCAGGTTATGAAGATTAAGCATTCATTCTCGAGTAAATGACGCTTCGTCTGTGAATAAGACTCGTGGAAACGAGGTTGCTGATCTGTTTTCTGTGAAACCACCTCGCAAATTCAACGCGACATTCGAAATCTTCACCGTGCAATTCCTGCACACGCTGAAAGTGAAATGGATGTTGACCACTGTTGTGCAGTACGTGCCACACAGTAGTTTTGCTTCAAAGTAAAGCACGTACACAATAACGAGTGCTTGAAGTAGGATTGTTTCGAAAATATTCTAAGCCATCTTCCACCTTGTCTGGGTCTGCTACTCTCCTTTGGCGTCTTCCTTCAGGTCGTGGTCTGTGTAATGATCCGTATTCACGTCATCTCCGGTGTATGGCTGTGAATGTTTGACGTGATGGAACATGTCTGTTAGGATGCATTTCTGCGTAAATTCGAACAGCCTCCCTAGAATTTCCATTTGCTGCACCATACACTAGGTGCATATCCGCTAATTCAGCATTGGATACTCCCTCCACTGCCTGTGATACATTTGCAGCCGAATAAGTACTAACAGTAAACAAACTAATCTTTTTCGTTGATGTCGAGGAGCACTCAGAATATCGGATGAAAAGTAACTTCACGTATTTGTAACTTTTTAACTAAGCATTTTAGACCATACCTTAATAGAATAAAAAGTGAAAAGTGTTCATTTCGACGATCGCTACCTATGTTAATTAAAGTTTGGCAACAAAAGTGTCGGACACCCTGTATAAAATCTTACTAGTTGATGAAGTTGTGCACCGTTGAGCTTTTGTGTTGGAAAAGGGAGTTTTAAAAACCTATTAGTTTACGCGTAGGACTCAAATTGCTTAGAAACAGCAAATTAGAAACAATAATTCTATGCATGGTCATTCAACACTTATTGATCAGATTAATGTCTAGTAAAATAACCTAGTCAAGTAAACTAATTAAAGCTTAGGGGTAACTGTCGAAAGAAATGTTTTTAATTACGCTTTAAAATACTACACCTTGTTTACTTTCAGAATATCGTTCAGAGATATGAGATGTTGAGGTGCAAACATTAAGACCTCGCATTTGAGTGTCTTCTATTTTTTAATTTTATATGACTAGTGATATTTATCTTTAAAATTGTGTGTAAGTATAGGCTGCGAGTCTCTTCAAGCTAGGCCTCTGATATTGTACTGGATAGTAAATGACAAAATCTGGTTGCACTGGACATTACTTTCAACCAGAATACGTTGTATTAGTACGTATTTCATTGGGAACTGTCGCATCCTAATTTCTTCCTCTTTCAATGATGTAGAAAGTCGTTTTACGATAGCAAAATAGGAAAAGTTCAACTCAATTTTTTTTTGTAGGCGAGGCTTTTTAATCTAGCTTTCGAGGCATCATCTCTCTCTATATGAGCTCTATGGACTAAAAGGAAGAAAATACACAGATGACTTGCTGACTGTGTCTGCAAGTGCTTGATGAGCGTATTTATACGAGGTTCACTGTTTCAAATGTTCAGTTTCAATGTTCAAAACAGTCGCATTCGACAAGTATTCATACGCAAGGAATGAATATGAGCAAAGTTCAAGATACGGTGTAATCCTTGCAAGAGATGTTCACATAACGTTCGTTCAGTTGACCAAGTAACCAAAAAGCAGGGCTAATTTACATCATCTAAACAATTATATAACCTACGCTCTATATCGATCATTTTTGACTGCCGTCAATTTTTTGTAGAACCCGTAAACTATATACTCGTAGTACATAATAGTATTCATTACATAAAATAACAAGATTTATTCTGCCAGAACACTAATAGTCAATAATAGATTTATATTAGTTGTTAAAAATATGGAAAATTTCCTGTATGGCCCAAGGGCTTCAGTGTCATTATTGGGTTTATGCTCTTCAAAGAACGTATGATTTCACTTGTTTTAATTAAACTTTTAAATATTATTTTGCGATAGCAAATGTTGGGTACTTTGAGAGTGTTAATGAACGTGGAAGTGGAACCAACCATTCATAATGAGGTATCGTTTGTCTTCTAAACGCATACCGTGATTCATTTTAGTCTGCGTATAGGATGATCGGTTTATTTTTTTACGCACTGATTGATGAATTAATTGATGAAATTAATTGAGGATTAATGAAATTGATTGATACTGTAAAATGAATTTTTTCCCTATTTTTTGAACATCTCTACTGCATTAATGATGCGTTTTGTTCTGTAATTCACTTAATGAGGATTATAATGTAATGAGGATTCCTACTCTATGTGTTGCATATAATTGTTTTTCACATACGGGAACTGAAGAATTTTGATGTTGAAAAAAATGTGGGAGAAAGATGATGGCTTCAAGTGTTAAAACTTGAGCGTCAGCATCGTATGTCCTCACATGAGTAGTCCTTGAAAGGTAAAAAATTTATTCGCCTATCGTACTTGGTTCTCACGGATTTATAATCCAATTAGCGCTAAATCGATCGAGCTATTGCTCTTATCCTATTTTTATCGCTGAATTGCTTTACTTTTCACACACGCATGTGTACTCCTATAGGAGTATTTCAGTCTGTATTTGTTGCATTTCACTGAGCTGAATTAGTTTCAGTTGAATGAGTCGAGTTATTAAAAATTTTTCCTGCTGTACTTCACTGGGATTGGGTGGAAAAAACTCAGGAATAATTTGTGGTATGCACGACTGCTTAAAAGACTCATACTATTGCGCCAGCTGGGTACATATGACAGAATTACAACATCTCAGGCTAGGATGCTTTAAATTATATCAAGTTTGTAGCCAAGACTAAATTTTCAAGTTTATCTTAAGGTTTCAATTCAAATTTCAAACTTTGTACTAATTTTGTGTCATGAATGGGTTAGGGAGATGATAAATCAATCCCTCTGCATGTGGTTTTACACACACAGGAAGTTCTGAGAAAGAAATATCCGAATAGAGTTTCATGAAAATTTTCGTTAATTTTATGAATTTCAGGAGATGATCGCGAAGCGTGTGAATGATTTCAAGGTGTGCAAAAATTTTTAGTACTGCTCCAACAGATTTCTAAGGACTTAAAATAATCGTGTACTCAGGTGAATACAGTGGTGAGTATTGTGGCATGGATACATAAATGATTTGAGATTCTGCACGCCATTGGTTAATAATTATGGAATAGATATGTAGATTATTTGGTATTCTAAACTCCATTGGTAAATGATTGTGGCATGGATACATAGATAATTTGAGATGATGAACTCCATTGTAAATGATTGTAGCATGGATACCTAGATGATTTGGTATTCTAAACTCCATTGTAAATGATTGTTGCATGGATACCTAGATGATTTGGTATTCTAAACTCCATTGTAAATGATTGTTGCATGGATACCTAGATGATTTGGTATTCTAAACTCCATTGTAAATGATTGTTGCATGGATACCTAGATGATTTGGTATTCTAAACTCCATTGTAAATGATTGTTGCATGGATACCTAGATGATATGGTATTCTAAACTCCATTGTAAATGATTGTTGCATGGATACCTAGATGATTTGGTATTCTAAACTCCATTGGTAAATAATTGTAGCATGGATACATAGAAGTTTTGGGATTCTAAATTTCATTGTTAAATGAAACTTTGTTTCGTCGCCGAATAACTTCAGAATCTCTCGGCCTTCGCCAAAATATTCTCATGCATATAAACGATTTGCTGAAGTTTAAACAACTCTACAAACATGGGAGTCAAAGTTCAATAGAATAATTTTTGAAATAAAAGCACAGGTACGAGTAGATGCAAAAATTATCCTTACGTGAATGCTAAGCCCAGTTTTCCACACTTAGACATTCAGTTTTGTACTGAAATATTTTAAAATTTTATTTTTTGAACGTTCACTACAGAATGTGCCTGGTACGGACACTTTTTTTATAAGTGTATAACGTGCTTAAAGATTGTGCGTTAAACAAATTTTTCATTCATATATGAAATAACTTTATAGGTAAGTCATAGGAATATTTGACAATTTATGCAGAAGATAGAGACACCCAGCTATTCTCAGTCTTTCCCACCGCGAGGAATGGCCAAAAAATTGCCCGCAACCAAGACCTCGCAAAGAATTTACATTGGTATGAGTTTTGGGAAGAAGTTTGAGGACGACACATGAAGGACATTACCTACCCAAACGAAAAAACTTGGCATGAACTTCAGCAGAGACACAGCAAAACTTGGCCAGAAACGTATAGTAAAAGTTCTCGACGGAACATTATTTATAAAGTTAGTTCGTTGCAGGGATTCCTTGGTGGCTTTATGAATGCACGCGTGGTTATCTCGCGGAACGAATCCTGGAGTTTCTCTTATCAGAACCAAAACGAATTATTCAAGGGTCTAACTCTTACATCCCTCTTGGCAGATGGACTGTCGCACACGCGTACGAAAACTTACCTTAACGTTACAGATGCGGAAATTTCTCGTTTACATGAGAACACATGGAAAAGTTCTTACCCATATTTTCCATCGCATGCACGTGTATGTTTTTATAGTACATGAACTCGCTATGAACAAAGGAAGTCCAAAGACTGATGTGTCGAATTTTCTTTTGATTGCTAGAACCCAGTCGTACTTTTTCACCACCTGCAGGCATGTTTTCCGCCGCCCAAGCGATTTAATCACTTGAATCGCTGAGGCGACGAAAAACTAATTTTTACATGCAGGCGGTGAAAAAGTTAGACTGGGAATAAAAGTATGCGTTCGTAGCAAGTCAAGACAAGTAGATTCGGTACGATCGCATAAATTGAAAGAAACAATACAAGCGAAATAGAACCTCGCAGTAGGAATTTTAAAAGACTTACGACGCGGTCTATGCTCGAACCTAGTTAACGTCCGAGCCTCGGCAACGGATAACTGCTCCTCCGGTCTGCGACAGAGCTTCGTCGGTTTTATGAATAATCAAGGCGGTAGTTTGATTTAGTTTATTACGGTCTGGTAGAGTAATCTGCAAAGTTCAGTGACAGTTCATCCGAGAGACGTCGTGTGCAAACGTGGCGACGTAGGTAGAAACTGAACTCTTTTCATATAGACTTGACCATTTTCAAGATACGAGTATAAATGTCTCCACGGAGCCTCAGAAATTTTTCTCCCGACTCCACGGAAACTCTCTGGGTTTTTTTCACTGATTTAGTTTCAGTGGAAATTTCATTCAAGTAATTTTCTCGAAATCTGTTGCCAATATGTCCGATCCTATGGAAAATGTTTCAGAAGAATCTATAGTTCAGAAAACAATTTACTATAGAACAGTATCTATGTGAACGGTTTATGAAAATTCAATTATTATGAGTTGTTTGCAGGAAAACTATCTCCTAGTAAATGTTTCGTGAAAAATCAGTAGTCATGACTAGTTTACAGCTTCTGTATGAAAATTGTATACGCCGAAGAAGCAATGCAAAAACATACAATGAAATTTCGGTACCGATGTTGTAAATACTAGAACTGTTCAGAGATGGTTTCAAAGATTTTGTTCTAGAAGCCTAAATAGACAAATGCAAATTTGGATTATGAAATTTGACCATGTCCTTCCTATTCTCCTAAAATCTCTCCCACTCATTACCACTTGTTCTATCATTTCGAACTTTTTTATTTTTGATAAAACATTACTGATGCATATGAACAGTTTATTTCCGAAAAAGATGATAAGTTATTCGAAAATAGAATAAATTCTTTAGAAAAACGTTGGGTGAAGGTTTTGTAGAATGAAGCATCATATTTTTATTGAAGTAAATATTCTACTTTATTGGACGCATTGCAGAAAAGATACGATGGGACGAAAATTGTTATCCTCAAAAGTTAGTTTGATAAAAGAACTTAAAAAACTTTTTAAAGGGCTTTTAAACAGGGCTTAAAAAATGGTTAGCTTAAACGGCTCTGTTTCATGAAAAACGTGAGTGCTAGAGATCTGACCAATATTAATTTTAAGATAATTATACTACGTAAATACAAAAATAGGATCTGTATGATGAGCAATGAAATCCTTTTATTTCGAATTTAAAAGAAATTTCCCATCGAGTTCCAGTGTGCGGGAGAGGAAACGCAGATGTTCTAAGGGGACCGCAATGCATAAATTCCTGAAAGCTCATGTTTTATCTTTATTATTCGAATCTGTAAAAAGAGATAGTAAGAATGTGAAAAAATTATTTTGAACAATAGAGATGGAATGAAACTGAGGATAATGTGGAATAACTTGTCAAATTTAGTTAAAGTAGATGTACACCTCCCAGTAAGCCCTGCCGCAAAACGATTTTACGGTGAATTTATCATCAGAATGGCAACAATACTGACGTTCAGCAACAAAATGAGCGACATTATCATTATGAAAATACTCAAGGGAGCTAATAACACGCCTGATGCACACCGCCGTCGGCATTCATGGTTTGCGCACGCACCCAAGTCACACTCGCCCAAAAAGAGTATTAGTTGCGTTGTATTCAAATTAGACGCAAAGCTAGCAAACAATTCTTCGTAACTGTCTCGCATTAATTCAACTGGCTCACAGTAATCCCATATCTAAGATTACCTCTAACAAAGCAGTTTTAATTGGCCTATAAAGTTAGCGAAGCTTCAAACTGAGAGCCAATCAAGAACTCGAGGCTTGTTAAATTGAGTTGGAGAATAAGAACTATTGCACGCTTCAAGATTTGAAATAGATTAAATTGCTGGTATAGCGTTTATTTGGAAGTTTGGTGACTTTTTTTGCGGTTCTCTGCTTATATTTATTGGAATGATGATATTTATGTGCGAACTGATGAACGCTAGAAATCAAAGGAAACGACGTTCCGCCGAACCTCTTTGTAATTAGGTTTGAGGAAATGTTTGTTTCTCTCTAATGATTTTTTATATGACGTGATAATGAAAGTTTTGAAGCCTCAAATGAGAACGTGAATAATGTTCAGTTAATGTTTTTATTCTAAAGCTTGAATATTCATCATAGGTGACCTTTCATTTGATAATCTACATAGTTGTTATCTCCCTTCTGGAACCTAATATAATCCGTCTCAATATCAACGAACAACATTTATTCAGCTCTTATTTTTTTGCTAACACGAGTCCAACTTGCATTCGAACAACTTTTTTGTGTTCAATCTAAAACCGATACATTTTTCCATAGTGTCTAAACCATATCATTAATAGGTAAAGGTTGATTGTGAAAACATGTTGAATATTTCTGTTGCGAGCTATTTTTAAAGATCAATGGTTAATTGAGTTCCATGAGAACGAGCATCATCTTGATCAAAATTGTCCGCGGAACCTTTTGTGGTTAATTGAGATCTATGGTTAATTGAGTTTCATGAGAACGAGCATCATCTTGATGAAAAATGTCCGCGGAACCTTTTGTGGTTAATTGAGATCTATGGTTAATTGAGTTTCATGAGAACGAGCATCATCTTGATGAAAAATGTCCACGGAACTTTTTGTGGTTAATTGAGATCTATTGTTAATTGGGTTTCATGAGAACGAGCAGCATCTTGATGAAAAATGTCCGCGGAACCTTGTGTCAGATCAAAGTCGTTTCAACGCGTTAAATGTCCTCGCAGGAAAAATTAGAAGCAATTGATTATATGTTTAACAGTAATTCGTGCAGAACAATATCCTTCAGGTAACCCCGCGTTTACCAGATTCGCACTCAATGTATTCATCTTTGGATATAATACTCTTGTTCATAAAGCACGGTCTGCTGGATGGTTTAGTGAGCGAACAATTTATCGTAAATAATCATTATTGGATCCACTTCTCATCAAAATGAACAATTCCAACCTAAATTGGCACTTGAAGGAATTGCGGAAGCGATACACAACAAGCAACACGCAGTTATAAATGTTGCGGGAATTTTTGAGCGAAACCTACACTCTAACACTCCAAGTTTTCCTAGTTCCTTTCCGCGAACAAATGATGGCCGTGTGTGTTATTTTAAGTTCTGCCGCGAGTTCTCTAAAATTAGTGGCTAGATTTCCTGTAAGAACTGTTTGCAGCGCTTCAGCATTAAGACAATTTGTAGACTGTTTTTTTGGAGGCATATAAGGCTTGAGTCTCTCTTATAAAACGGGAAAACTGCCTTTCGTTTCATTCACAGCGTCATTCCATCGCTCGTTCTGAATGCAATCTGATGCTTTCTTTTTGCAGATGCCTCTGTGATACTCGGAGTGGATCATGTTTAATGCAGTCTTGACATGAGACAAATAAACGGGTTGATGCAGTTAAAAAAAAAGTTGTTTCATTTTACAAAAGAAAAAGGAGTAAATATTCAATGCTTGAATTTCCAAATGAAAATTTGAGGATTGCCAAAATTACATTCTTAAACTAAAGATAAAAAAAATAAACATTACTTGATATTCAGTACTTGACCAAATATGTTACTTTATCCTCGCATCCGGAATGAAAGTTTTTATACGGTACTTGTAATATTGAATTCGGTTAGTATCAAGGAATATGTTTTACAACAAAACTTTTCATTGTTTGACTTCTTTCAAAATATTAGAGGATGGTTAGTATGTTGATCACCAAAATTATTTGATGTCTTCCATCTTTCGAATCATTTCTACAGATCGATAAAGCCACGAAAAAATATTATTATGTGAATAAATACATTGCTTAGGCATTGAAAAAACGTCCACAGGTGTAGCAGATATTTCAAGACACTTTATTCGCGCCAAACTGTACGTAACTAGTTTGTAATACAAGTTCCTTGAGAGCTGGAAAAACTGACGTAAATGTGTTTTGAAAGCTCATTCGGGGCAGGATTATTGGGCTAAAAAACAGGCTGCAGGAATATTGCAGCCTGAGAAAAAAATCAGGCGTAATCTAGAATTACATGTCAAGCTCAGTTCTGCAAATACGGCTATCGGTTCTTTTACTTTTATTTTTACAACTTAGAAAAACTCGACAAATCCAAGTTTTAGTCAAGCTAGTAACTAGCACTGCTTAAAATACTAAAAAAGAAATCTAGCATCTACATACGTATCAATATATGGAAGTGAAATAAATTTATAGTGCTGGGATAAAAATTTAAGATAGAATAATTATCCTGACGAAAGCAATTGGTGGTGTCTAGTCATTTGGTGTTAAAAGAACATGACCTAAATTCGTCAGGTGCCATGACTAGTTCTTCGAAGAACACAAGGACACACTTCCCAGTCTAACTTTTCGCCGGAGCATGCATGTTTTTCGCCGACTAAGCGATTAAATTATTGGGGCTGCGAAAAACATGCATGCAGGCGGCGAAAAACTTAGACTGGGTTATTCGCTTGAAAATCTTTCATGGTCTTATGCTCACGCTCAACGAAGCTCGTGAAAGAATTTCTCCGAGCACCATGCCAAATAACCTTAGGGTATCAAAAGAAATCAGAAAGGTAACTCCTGCACAGGTTTCATTTATCCCAAATAAAAAAACATCACTGATATCTCTAGTGAGTCAGTCCGATGAAACTGCGGCAATTTCGAAATAATGAGAGCAATTGTTTAGACCTCATCACGAGGTGTGATGACACAAAAATTACTCAATGTCTGAGCTATGTCTAGGTAGGATATTTGTGAGTAATTATTTCTACGAAGCTAAGAAATCTTGACACATCGTCTTGAAAGCGCACGGTTCTAAGAATGGTGGAAGTGAGAGCGCTTAACTTGGCCGAGTTTAGAGATCGGAACTTAGTGAACCTTTATCGTGACATCTTAAGAGTATACGAACTCAATGAAAACATTTTGCCTTTCATTTATACCTCTGAATGTATTCATATTAATGCGACGAATTTAGCAACCTCTCAATTAACAAAGCTTTGTCCTTAGATGTCAAGAACGGTAAAGTGGATAATGAGCCAAGAAAAGTGAGAAATAATTTCTGAAGGATGAAATGACCTTCATATCCGGCAATTTTGTTCTCGATATATTTGGTTTGAAGCGATTTTAAATAGAAGTTGCAAAATGGCTTCAAAATCATATTCTTTAGTGTTCATAATGTTTTTGTGAAGATTAGTACTGTGAAGGAAAAAATATTGCAATTTGTTTTTTAAGATATCAAAAACTGGTATTAATGTAGTACGAAGTCAAACAAACTGACCGGAGTGAATGTTGCTACTTACATTGCGAAAGTTAAATTATCTCAACAAAATTCCCTCTTCAGTGCATGATTTATTTCAAAATATTAAACATTCAACTTTTCTTGAACCCATTTAAATTTTCTTTGCCCAGACTAATTTCATTTGAAATCTTAGGTATAGAAACTTTAAATGACTGGTAATAGAAGCTCTATTCTCGTCCGAAGTAAGAGGTAGAGCGCTAGCAAGCTCTCTACTACTACTACTATTACTACTATAGATGCTCTTACGCTGGTTGAAACATTAATGGCATGTGTTACTGAATGAGAGACTGAGTCCGTTGCTAGCTCATTAATTAGAAAAGTATTTTCAATAAATTTTTCTACCCATATTCGTTGCGTTCAACATTCGCTGAAAGAGTCGCTTGCTTTGGTTTAGAGTAGCACAGTTACTGGGACAGAACTCCAGCAAATCCAATTTTTTTCAGCGAATTCTTCTTGATCACAATATAGAATTCTAAAATCATTTCAAAATTTCATAGTAAAAAAACTAATTCCCCCACAAAAATAGTTCACTTCGCCAAACCGTACGGGACAATTTTATTATTTATAGGCGTGACAAAATTTTCGTGTATATTATTTATCTACGAATAAAAAAAAACAAGGGAGAAAGAAATGTCCTGCACAGGAAACCTCTGAAGATTCTGTGGTACTATACAGTCCTCAGATGAATTTCAATGGATCGTATCATGGTCAAATGAGAAAAAATAACTTTCTTCAATTAGTTTCCAACATCTTCAAATAAATGCGCATGTATAACATGCGAAAAATATGAAAAATGCTTAGGTGTTTATACCTGAGTTGATCTTAAATCACTAGAAATTGAAAGGTTCAAAAACAATAGAAAATGTCCGTTATTTTGGAAAAGTTCCTATTACATTTGAAGTCTTCATTTTCGAAGATTATCTCGCAGGTTTGATATCGTTTTCCGCATTGTTGTTATTGCCTTCGGTCGACCATTTTTCAATCCCTCAAACTTGCATTGAATTCTCTTTCTAACGTTTCCATGCTGAGAATCGGTGTTCAATCTTGAGAATTTATCTTCCAGGTGACCAAGAAGAAGAAATCTTACACCATCAACTGCGGGAAAAAAGCTCGATACTGCACTACGTTTCAACTGTAGCAGTAATACGTGAGGGGAAAGTATTTCAATTTACGCCACTTATCATCAGTATAAAATATAGGAAATAGTTTTTGAAAACGCAACCCGGATTACAATAAATGAGAGTATTACATATTGTCTACGATGATCACTCACGTCCGGTATATGATAAGTGTCAAGGAAGTTTCTACAGTTTGTAAACGTTATGTAATTATAACAAACAGTGGTTTATGGTCAATTAATGTAGTAAAATTTGGCAATGAGCGAAAAAGGAGCAAGCATAAGATCTGAACAAAATGTCACAGATGTTTTTGCGCATGTGCACAGAAACAGTAAATCATAATATAATAAGAGAATGATAAATAGATATGGTTAATAATAATTAATAAATTAGTTACCCTATTCAGAGTCCCTCAGGACTTGTTACTCAATGCCGTAAAAAATTCGAAACAAACTTCATTCGTGATACATTTTGATCCATGTAGCTGCCAGTTTGAAGTAAATAGGTGTGAGAGAGACGAACTATCACCGCGAGGTGGAAGCAATAGTGAAAAACATCAGGTGAACATTAACTCACTGAGTGCAATGCACAATCCCCTCGCACGTAGGTGCATGCATTCTCATTCATGGGAGATTTGTGAGTGCTTTGCGTTACTGTGCACACAATGTTATTCAAGGGAGAATAGTGAGTGTTTTTCGTTACTGGCAAAGATAATCAGAACGCCACAGTAGGTGTACGCATTGTTATTCAGGGGAGAATAGTGAGTGCTTTTCGTTACTGGCAAAGATAATCAGAACGCCACAGTAGGTGTACGCATTGTTATTCAGGGGAGAATAGTGAGTGCTTTTCGTTACTGGCAAAGATAATCAGAACGCCACAGTAGGTGTACGCATTGTTATTCGGGGGAGAATAGTGAGTGCTTTTCGTTACTGGCAAAGATAATCAGAACGCCACAGTAGGTGTACGCATTGTTATTCAGGGGAGAATAGTGAGTGCTTTTCGTTACTGGCAAAGATAATAATCAGAACGCCACAGTAGGTGTACGCATTGTTATTCAGGGGAGAATAGTGAGTGCTTTTCGTTACTGGCAAAGGTAATCAGAACGCCACAGTAGGTGTACGCATTGTTATTCAGGGGAGAATAGTGAGTGCTTTTCTATCCTGGCAAAGATTTTCAGAACGTAAAGGACAAAAATACCTGGTGGAGACTGAATTTTACTTTAGAACATTTGCGTCACGAGATGCACACTGAAGGGTACTAATTGAATGAGCTGAACCCATGTTCCTTAGCCATCTATACAGCGGTTTGTGCAAAATCTCCGCTCCCGAGAAAAAAATGATGAAGGTTAGTTTGTAAAAAAGTTTTAAAACAATTAAACTGATGATTTAGATTTCTTAATGACTGAGGGATTCAATGTTTCAACAGTAACGGTAGCTCTGTCGCCATAATGGTGTTCTGAACATGACGGTCTTGATCGTGGCGCTCGCATTAATTTTATGCTCAGGCTCAATTATACTCATGGCCATGCTTATTTATGCTGATGCTCATTTTATGCTCATGCTCATGCTTAATTCTATACTCATAATCTCGATGCTCGAACTTTTTGCATCGGAAAGCTAATATACAGTATATTCGTCGGTCAAACGCTTCTATTGCGTGTGTAGCAGCTGAGGTGTGGAAAAAAAACACTGAAAATTTGTCATGCTAATATCTCTCCACATTGAAGTACCTTGATTGCATCAATTAATGCGATAGCTAATCCCCGTGATCAGACTGAACTGCGGAGAAAAACAGTAATTAGCTAAATTCAGTTAAGCAATACAAAAATTTCCGTTTTATATGCTGTACACAAAACTACTCCGAAAAAAAGGAACTCTCTGACAATTAGTAGAAAAGAAAACATTCCAAGTATTTGCTTCAATACGTTAGCGAGAAAGCAAATTTGTCGCAACGTTGATGTGTCCAAATCTTCCTGTCTGGATAAAAGTGATTTTCTTCAGAAACGATGATTTGGAATAGATGCCGTGCTTTGCTTTTTCATCAAGATTTTTTTCAGGAAAGCTTTGATTTTCTTGAGAAACAGCAATACAGAAAAATATATTTCCCACGTTTCTTATAATTAGTAGAGTCTCGCGCTCAGCACGCAAGTAGATAATTTTAACGTGAAAGAGAGTTTTAAAGACAACAGTAAAACCGATCGAATAGATTACACTTCCCAATTGCCAAAGCCTTCAAGTTTTGGAATCATTTCTTCATGACAAACGAGAGAAAAGTAGAAGAGGTTTTACAATCTTCCTGCTTCGAGCATTTATCAATTCAAGAACAATTCCAAAAGCTCAAAATATGGTGCCATTAGAAACACCCTGCGTTTGTTTCTTAGCAGCACTTCTTCGCCATGTTCACAGACGCGCGTTCTGTGAGAGGGATTCGAGATCGGGTTTGCCCTGCTCTCGTTGGGTGATCCCCTGTGAAAGCATTGGATTTCGAGTGGGATGAATGTTGTTCATGGTGAATCTGTCGATCTGTTTTGAATTACGATAGGTTTATCGAGCCAGATTCCGTGAGAGCGCAAAATTGATGGGACTTTCATTCTCAGTTTTGTTCTACAGCTTCTGGGGGCGAGTGATAGAAGTGTTCAGTAATGTGCTTGTATTTAGATTAGAATTGATACTTGTAGACAGTACACCCTCATAGTATATAGAAGCGACAGACAGAGTCAGAAAAAATATGAATTTAGCCGATCAAAAGTAAGAACCTACACTTTAAAACGCAAGCAAATGGTAAAAAACAAATGTGGAATTGTCTCGAAGAATAACGTCCCCCTCTCACGTATTTGATTTTTCAGCAAATTTAAGAAGTGCCTAAGGAAAATATATTCTAGGCGAGATAATTCACTCTCGAAGAGAATAAAAACTCGAATACTCAGTGTTTTTCCAACGCAATAACTCACAGGTCCCTGAGACAAACAATGCAGAGCTAATTCCCTCTATAATCTTGGAACATTTTTTTAATAGTTCTAATGAAAATTGCAATTATTGAAAAGTTCGCGAGCCAAAAAAATCCGGTATTTGTGAGCGTTCTATATTCTCTTTTCTATATAATTCTATACTTCTAAATAATTCTATACTATACTTCTATAATTCTATACTTTGACAAGGCTGCCCACTATTTGAGGTAAACAAGCAAGCACTTCGTGACTGGTATAGACAAAGTTAAGTGGCATCATCAAGAAACGTAACAACGCAGAAGAGAAGCCCGTGACTGTCTACGTTGCTATTAATGAACAAGGCCTAGTGATTGCAAATAAACCCATCATACTTCCACATTTTTCCAGCTTACATGGTACATTTCAAGAAGCATAAAAAAATTTGCTGATGATAGCTCTCATTGTTCGTCCAGTGGTACGCGCTCCACACACGCGAGGTTGTGTCGGAGGCGGAGTCGGCTTCTGGAGTGGCATTAAATGCATCTCAGAAGATTTCTCAAGATTTTAACACTTCTCAAGATTTGAAGATGCAATTCTCGCTCCTCCTGACTCATATTAATAATCCTTTGCTCTTGCATTCGTAGTCCGCTTCTATCACGGGCTGTAATTGCCTTTCGTCTTCCCGCAAGCGCTTCCACCTGCTTCTCTGTCGCTCACTTGCTGCTTCTCATTGTTCTCTTCTTTTCTGTTTCATTGTCTTAGATGGGCAAAACGATTCGCCTTTTTCAATCGGATGTAAAATAGTAAATTCAATTTTCCTTGTTACTAAGGGATGAAATTCTTCAAGAGTGTGAGTTTATGATCAAGCTGCAGCATCGATACAGCAATGATCTTTGTATTTATTACATAGGGACATAGTCAATACTGTATTAATAAACATAGATAACTTAATGGTATTCCGGAAAGAAATGTTGATTAAAACGAATAAAGAGGAACAACCAAAGAATGTTTAGGTTACATCGGTGAAATGGAGTACCAATAATAGTAAATAAATCCGAATTACCAACGACGAAATGAGTAATAGCAGACTCTACCTCCAGCATTTGCACGTGCAGTCATGCAGTCATGCATGACTGCACTTAGTATGCATTTATGCGCACAATTTTCTCTACGTATTTATCTTCTGGCAAAAACGCTTCGCAGCTTAGAAGAGACGAGGTGAGCTTAGTCTTACCCTTCAAAAATTGCGCACGGAAGTTGGAGATGCAGTTTCTTTAGTTTTGAACTGTTCCCCAGCAGGGATCAAGGTGGATTGGCTAAAGACTCGAACGCTGCAAAACTGGCAAAAATGGAACCCGTAGCGAACAGAACGACGAGAAGCCTTCAAACGGAGGAGTGCGGTTTTCGTAAACGGAACTGGCTACCTAGATGTCGTATAACACGTGAAAGCTTTGACGTAATGTTTCGACGTTTCACTTAAGAGATCTTTCTGCGTCTCGAGAGAGATCTTTGCGGGTCTCGAAAGTAATCTGTCTGCGTCTCGGAAAAGGCCAGCGTTTCGTGTAGTTATTTATATGAAAAATTTTGTTATTACATTTTAGCCACAAAATAATGGTTACCTAGAGCTCTGTTTTACTCCAGTATACTTTGTAATTGATAGTATTACCGCTGTTGGTTGAAATATTTCTGATAATAGAATTCAGTAGATTCTTAATTGATACTGAGAATCCAGAAGTGAAGTGGATTAAGCAATTTTTCCAGTAATTTCTGCTTTTCAAATTATCATTCATTGAATCTGATTCATTTTAAAATTAGTATTAAAAAATTAGTGAATGCATGATATAGAATGGATTAAAACGCTTGCCTATATTGTCTCAATTCATAGCATTCTAATACTCACAATTATAATTCTACTAGCATTTTAAGGATCAAATTTTACTTCGGGTACGCAAGAGTAATTATTGCTGAATTTTTTGTTGATATCGAGCGAACACTTTTATTTACGATTAGTATTTCTACATATTTGATTTAGTAGATGATCGTTTTTAGCACATGTAAGTACAACAACTTCTATCAGATGTTTATCCAAGCATCGATTTCGAATGTGGAAATTCTTAACAATGCACACAAACATCTACAACGCATCCAGATAAAATTATTTTAAATCATATGCGATTGTAAAAATTTGGTTCTGCGGTTTAAAATGTGAATCTTTTGACCCTTAATATGTTTTCAATACATCTTCAATTTACGTTTTATCTCAGTCCAAACTTTAGCTGTGTGTTTTTTTACGTCAGTATTGCACATGATTGTTTTCTTTTCATTCTTAACCCACGTGAATGGTTTATCCAAATCTTTTACAAACATGTGCGAATTTTTTATTCATACAGTACGTGTGACTTTCTCCGTCTCCATAAGGCACGCGCTTATGCTTTTCACATCCCTAAGAAACGTGTGTGATTTTTTTATTTGCAGAATACAAGTGTGTTTTTCCGTATCATGTATACAGACACGTGTTCATTTGATGCACAGAGTACGATTACTTTTCTTCGTATCCTTAATACACGTCTCTATTCGATTCACAGAGTTCGAGTGTATCCATACCCTTGATGCACGTTTTTATTTGATTCACAGGGTAAGAGTGCTTTTCTCCGTATCCTTGATGCAAGTGTCCATTTGATTCACAGAACACGAGTGTTTTTCTCCGTATCCCTAATACCGGTGTCTATTTTCCTCACATCCCTCTGGTGTGTACGCAAGACAAGAAGGAAGCGCACCATTAACAGCGGCACAGATGATAAACCCGTCTCCCCTGGGTCGTTACCCAGCGCGCTCTCGGAGGCTTCTTGCGACCATCAGCATTCCGATCAGGCGGATCTCACAGGAACAGACCCCGCCTGAACACGCTCCCTGAGGGCTCCACCCATATGGGCTTATTATCGCTACTTTTCTCCTGTTATCTCCCCTTCATAATGACGGAACGCAATGCAGTGGTGGTGTTCGTATTTGATCGCTTTTTGGCGATCTTTTCAGGTGTGAGGTAGAGTATATGAGACAAGTTTTCAAGTTTTCGTTGAATTGAAAAAGGCATTGGAAAATAATAGGAAGTCTTGGGTTTTCCAAGCTTGAAAAGGGTGCAAATAGTAATTAGAGATGTGATAAACTTTAATACAATCTTTCACAACGATGATCAGAACATATAAGTTTCAATGAAACCCTTCGAAGTCTGAAAAAATTAATTGCAGTAATCATCACTCATGTTACTTGTTTTATTTTTACAGATGAATATTTTGCTGAACAAATAAATGTGAGTCACGAAAATTTAGAAGTTTGGTCATTTTGAAACTCAAGAAAATATTCTAATCGTGAGTGTTTTCTACTCCACTGGATTCGAAAATGTGTTGTTTGACAGCAAAAAAGACCGGAAAAATATTTTTCACTTGTTTTCAAAATGAAACAGACCTACATGACCTAAGTTTCGAAAAAAATTGCATTAGTTGGGCCCTAGCAAGATTCACCAATGGTTCTGCTTCAAAAAAATTATTAATAGTTCGATGAAAAGGACCAAGCGACTGATGAGAATATCAACACTCTATTTGCGAGACAGAGATGTATACTGGAATGACAGAGGCGCTGGAAACAAACACTGAACTCAATATTAATTACCACGCACGTATACGCAAAATTTATATCAGATTCCGTTGGGCTATAGTCTACGTCTTCTCTCCATTTTCGCATACAATGAAATGTATCGCGAACTGGGAACTGCTTATGAATAAGGCAGTAGATTTCTATGGAATTTATTATTTTTCCGGTTTATGGATTTGAGCACAGGCACCACATTAGTTCCGAGAACCGTTTTTCTCTTCACTGCTCGAAATTAGTTTGAAAAGATGTTCGTAATACTTCCTTGTATATTCATTTAAAACTAGGAAATGCGAATACAACTGAAAAACATATTGCTATTCGCTAATGCTAGAAAAACCGTTTCGTGAAACTATTTCCTGACTGAAAACTCAGAATATTCTTTTAAATATTTTTTTGTACATATGTATTTGTAGATATACTCGCTTAACCAAATAGGTTGATGCTTTTCGGTCGTTCCTATTTAGTAAGCAATTCAGCCCCGATTTCCTTGTGGGTAACAACTCCGAAGGTCAAGTGGATTCGTTAAAAATGTCCACAAACACAAATGCGTCAACACGGTGAAATTCATTCTCTCATTCTTACTCAGTGCGAACATTTCATTCCGTGAGCTAGAAAGTATTTACATTAGACGTGCTAACTAACCAGTGTCTTCACGATGAAGTAAACTAAGACAAACTGCTTCTGTAACTATTGAAAGGGCCACTTGCTGAGAGCCACGACAATGGAAAAATAAAAACACTTGTTCAACTGATTGCTCGAAGAACTTTAATGTGTGGGAGGGGAAAACTGAACCGATCGGGCTTAGGCATTGAAAAATCTGAAGTTGCGATTCTGACTAACATGTACTATTTATATGCTACATCGAATCGAAACGTATGTCTGCGTTTACTTAATAAAATTCTTACTCTCAAAATTAACAAATCGATTACTGGGGCAGGAGTAGTAAAAAATTCAGGATTTGGTCATGAAGCGTTAGGTAAAGTTTAGTTAGCTCAGGTATGTTGAGAAATTTTAGATAAGGACAGGTTCGGGTGAGTTAATCTAGAACTGGATTATTTTCTTAGGAAAAATAATTTAGCATTATTTTCGAGAGGACTCGAGCTTGTTTTGAGATATGTCAGGTTGGCTTAGAGCGGGGTATGATAGATTAGGTTAGGATATGATGTCACGTTAGTATAGTGGGTTATGATAAGACAGATGATAAGAGAGTTTGAGGTAGGGTGGGTAAATAGAATCTGTTAGGTTAGAATAGGTCACATTAAGTTTAGTTACGGTAAAATTTCATATGTGGGTTAGAAGAGGTTAAAACAATACAAAACGTACCTATTAAGGAAGTTAAGATTATGTCAGTGAAGTTGAGGTATGTGTTAATTTAGGATTGGTTAATTTAGGTCATTTAAACTAAAAAAACGGGGAAACTTTGAAAGATCTCTCAGGTTTTAATTACTTTTAATCAGCAATTAGAATGAAATTTTAAAATTTGAAAATGACTGTCAATATCAAGTATTCAAGTATTCAGTTGGTCATGTGGGAATACGTCCAGTCAGAAGAAAAAAGGTAAGCAAAAATCTGCGTTTATCATCTATGTAAAGTGATCAATTATTGGTTCATGAGTTAAAGCATTCAAAATTCATGTTTTATGAAATCATTGATTTGATACTGAACTTTCAAATTGTGGAAGGGTTATTAACCTGAGACGTTTGACAGTTTATGCTCTCATGAAACGTTGCTTTGAAATATACAGAAAACTGTAAAAAACGTGAGCGTATAAAAATGCCGGAAACTTTACGTTTGAAATAGTTAACCACATTGCCGCTAAGTTAAATACTGTATGTTCGCAGTTACAGAGGCTTTTTTGACATAGCTTTCTTTTCATTTATTTCAAGCCTGACTAAAGTCACATGCCAAAATGAAAACAGTCAAAACTCTGAAACAAGACTTCGAATTCAGCTGGCTCGAATGATCCCGCGGAAATATTGGATGGTCTGAAAACACTGCTCTCAGATCTCCGAAGTTGTAGCATTACGTCAATGTCGTTTCGTTTTGACTTCAAAAGTTTACGTCAGACTATGTGTCAGCCAGTCTGTTCCATATCGTTAGAGCGAAGGGAGAGCTTGTCATTGCCGAGCCAGTCAGATCAGAGGTTTTGAAAAGTAGCTTACCTACCTTCATGCCATTGTAAAATATTTCATTTCTGAAAAATGGTCGAAAGTAAATTTTCTCAGTTTATATCAGAAATACTTTTTATTACGTAACAAAGATGCGTAAAAATATAATTTTTTCATAGCTCAGAGGCGTAACATCTCATAAGATTCGTCGATTTGAAAATGTTCTTACCTTTCTCACGTTAGCTTTATTTCCCTTAGAGGTAGATACTTATGAATGGATAAAGCTAGTTGCTGGTTGAATCCTCGTAGGGTGTGAATTAGAACCTCATTGGCTTAAACTTCCTTTTTGATCATTTGGAATTTCTACGATGATATTACATGAAGTTTCTTACGACGAACCTTGGTTCTCTTGCATTTCTACCTCTGACCATCTAGGATGAAAAGAAGCAGCGCTGCCCACGAAAACTCAATCAGATAAATACAAAAATTATCCACGTCTAGTTACGTACACTATACAATCATCGCAGTTATATCAAAATTTTTATTACAATGTGAAAGGTACCTCCCACTGAACTTCTTACGCACTCAGGTGGGCAGCAAAGCCGTGTCAAGAATGTCCCAATGGAAGCAAAAATGAGCTCATTTTCCTTCGAATCCTCAGATCTTAATCTTCTTCGCTTCGTTTCACGATGTCTCTGGGTCCAGTTATTGACCCTCAAATCTTACTCATCACTTCAAGCACAAAATGAGCTCTGTAGGAACCATTCATGTGTACCTCCTGAAAACGGCAGAAGTCGGAGCGCACATCTTCAAAATTGCAATACTCTTCTGTTTCCCCCTAGAAAATTTCGAATTTAGCTACTATTTAACTGGAAGGTGGCCATGGACTACTCAGTTTCGTGGATACAAAGTTGTCGCGTTGGAATTTTCTGCGAAAAATTCAGATATATTTCAGGTTATCATTATTGAGTCAAAATGAGCTATGAACAGCTGCTAGACTTGGCACACTGATTTATGTTTATTGTTTTTTATTTTCATGTACTGCTGACAAATGGCTAAATTTTAAAATTTCTGACGTATATTTATTTCCTTAAAAAATTTCATCTTACCAGAATACTAGGAACACCTTTAAGAAACTGAGTTTTTTCTATGCGATGCCGACGAAGGGAATCGCTTCATTTTGCTCACTCGTAAAAATGAAACAAAATAGATGAGTCAAATAGGTTTCCTACACTTGTAAATTATAAATTCCACCTATTTCCTTTATGTTAAAAACTTCAAAAACTTTTTAGGAAACAAATAATTTTGCAAGTTTTTGTTACATTTTCAGATTATTCATCAAAGCTTTCTTCTTTATCAGTTTAACAAAACGATAATTAATGTTTGAATGATTTGTATTACTCAGAAGAAAATTTTATCTGCTTGTATAACAACGACGGAAATACGATTATGATTTTATTCAGATGATGTGATAATTACTAGCGAAATGATGAATAACGCTCGAGTACCAAAGTTTCAAAACGTACATTTTGAAATTAGTTATTCATTTTCCTCTTGATGATCCAACCGTACACGAATTTTAAGGGAAAAAAAATTAAAACACATAAATGGTTGATACAACATATACCACTCAGCATTCTGAAGTAACATTCAACCCAAGGTACTAATTATAATTCTCGATCGTAAGGAAATGAACTTTTTATCGAGCGTGGCAAAAATTAACGCGAGAAACAAAATGAGCGTAATCTTGCCCATACGGACCCCATTTCTCAGCCACTGTTAACTCTGCGCAAGCCGCCAAAGACGCCTTTGTCCCTGAAATACTCTTGCGCTCAGTCAGCGTATACCTCGGTTGTGTGTAGTATTTCAAGGCCCTGATGTATCATAACAGGAACAAAAGCACTGAAATTCTCCCATAAAGCTGAGCAAAGAAAAGTCTGCCAGAAATGTGGGGCGTTAAAACCATGAACTCTGCCGCGATGGCCTCTGATGAAGCACTGGCAGGAAGATGAGGAGAAGTCGGTAATTATTATGACGTTCAAATTTACCACAGGATTAGGCCGGGGATTAATTCAGGGTCAAGAATGCAAAAATGATTTCAAGAAATGCAGAGTGGATGAGGCCAGCGACCGTCTGCTGGAATATGTTGACTCTTCATTCATCTCCGGATGTTTTAGCTGGCTTATATTCGTTGATTTAAGAGCATGACGTTCACTTTCCCTGTGTTGAGTAATTGCCAAGTAAATTTGGCTTAAGATCTGCCATTATACCGAGGCAGGTTTATCTTATACTAAATTGAGAACATGCACAGGAGGCTGAGCATGCTTCCTCTGAAGGAAATGAAACACGACGTATCTTTCCAAGCGTTTAATACTACGCAGCATCGTCTATTCTTTTTGTACATGCATTCCCCTGGAAATCTGACTCAACAGAGTTATGGTTGAGAAGACAATGTAGTCTTCCAAATTACGTTAAGGAAGTTTAAGCAGATAAAAATAGATATTATCTATTGTAATAGGATTAGGTGAAAATTAACTCACGTAATATTGATTAAAAACTAGAAAATAACAAACGGTATCGTAAAAGTTGGTCTAATGATGAAGTCTGTGGCGACCGCAAGCAGAGGATTGACTGGCTCTCAGGAAAGTTGTTATGAAACTTTTAAGTAAATCTTGGTCAAGTTTTCCGCAACCCCTTTCAGAACCT
Organism: Morinoia aosen; assembly: GCA_030386875.1. Lineage (NCBI taxonomy): Eukaryota > Metazoa > Arthropoda > Malacostraca > Amphipoda > Talitridae > Morinoia > Morinoia aosen. Next base: position 24,141,402 of record CM059578.1, on the reverse strand, counting down.
TTAAAAATATAAAAATCACCTACACTGTTTTCAAACGCTAATCTCACTGTAGATGTAGTTTTATTGAAATACTACTTCCGCAAATCAATATTGAGGTAGACAACCTAATAAGAATAATTGTAGTTAAATCTTGTATCAGACGACAATAATTTCAAGGATGTTCAACTGCATAAAGCGTATTTAGATGAATTTATTTTCCAACTAAAATTAACGGATAATTTTATTTTATGGAATATATTAATTTCATACCACACCTCAGTCATCCTGTCATTAATTTCTATTGCAAGAACTCGGAAAACAATGTACGACAATATTTTATTTGAAAAGTTCAATCAGTTTTCTGAACAAAAAAATTTCCATGCAATTAGAAAATCCCGATAAATATATTCGGAGAAATGTTGACAAATCTGAGTGAGTGACACGGTCAGACAGAAAAATCTGGAAGGAAGAGTTGCATCTGAATTTATCGCATATGTTCAAATGTTGAAACGATTGGAAAAACTAAATCAGATGTTTAAGTTTCGAGATTTTTTTCTTTACTAATGGATTCTCTTTGAAGTTTCTATAAGAAATAAAACTCTTTACAGAAAGCCCAATGCATTCTTTGGGTTTTTTGAACGTTATATGAGGTGTGTGCCCAAATGCCTATTTAATAACTAATTTGTAATAGTGATACATTTTTGTGGAATGATAGTATTTTACGTCGTTTTTCAACCAGATTTTTTCTCAGAGTATAACAGGGGGCATAGATCTCAGCATTTCTCCCAGGGCGGGGCTGAGATTGAACTGATATTAAAAATTTTTTACTACTGCTACAAATGTATTACTGCTGTTACAAATTTATTACTGTTCCAAATTTTTTACTACTGCCGCCAATTTTATTACTGCTCACATAAATTTATAGTAGTTATTATTTAAAGGTTGTGCCACAGTATTCCTTTGAGTGCGTTTTGGACAAAACTCTTCGTGGCGTGAAGCAATCATGTAAACTAGGTGGCCAAAAGGTGAAGCTTCCTCATATATTCATCAAGTGCATCTGTTGGACACTTGGGCTTAGAGCGCAACTTTTAAGACATATCTGCAGAATTTGCGTCTCCTCGTACACGATTGACCCGATCGAATCTTTGCCAACTGAATAGTGTTCAGTGAACTTACTTGCGATCATAGCGTGTCAGAGAAGTTGGAAACTCAAACATAAAGCGAGAGAAGCGAAGCAGTAATCAGAAAACGCTTCCAGTTTCTGCGCTGAATGTGTCAACTCAATTTTAAGAATTATGTCAATGCAAAGTTTTCAATACTTCGTGCTCAAGAAAAGAAGGTTCAGAGAAATCTTCCAGGGATGTATGGTGAAAGTGTCTTTAGAAAATGTTATTTGGTGTGGAAATTCAGAAGTTGAAATAATGGAAATTTTTTTCTCAGGATTATGAAACTTTAATTTTTGTAGAAACATGTTTCAAAAATCTACCCACAAAAGTATAATTTGAACCTAAGTGCCACTCACCCTGATGTGATGGAATCTTTATTAATGAATTACATCAGAGAATAAATATTTATCAGAACACAACACAATTTATTGATGACTGGAATAACTGAATAAATGAATGCATGGGAATAAAGTTTTTGATTCAAATTGATAGGATGCCAAATCATAGCTACTTCATTCCCCATGTTGAGTATCGTAGTTTAAAACTTTAAATAAAGCTTCCTGAAATTTTTAGAAAAGCTTGGATCAACACACTCATTACCTCTCTTGTTTTTGTTGAGAATGTATGCTTAGCGAATACAATACCGAAATTCGAAGAAATACCTTCAGCTATTCGAAAGCAATAGTTGGACTTCGTAATGGACTGCCTCTGTTCTTCACTTCGAACCAGAAGTTGTAAATTTAAATTATTCAAAAAATATGGATGTTAAAATATTATTATCCACCCACTGTATGAACACAAGGTATAATATTATCCAGAAGAGTTTTACAACTTCGAAAGCTTTCTGAAAAATGATGGAACACCGGTAAAATTAGGGAATGATAGATCATTCTGGATTAAATGTTACAGCAATGGTTGAAACGTCTAGCTTTAACCAAGTTGTATCAAACGGTTTTTTCTCGCTTTCTTTCGATAATTACTGTATTTGATTGAATTTTTTTAATGATATTCTTAAGTGGTTCTATCATTTCCTACTGGATTCCTTGCGTATTGATCCCGATTTCGTTGTGATACCACAACATGTACTGCACCATGCAGTATTGTGTGTACTTTTAAAACTGTAAAAACATAGGAAGTGGGTTAAAGGGGTAAAAGTAAAACATAAATTAAACAAATAAAATGATCAGTGAGCTATACGTGAAAAACCCGATCTCTAAGCACCTTAGGGATCCTTTTTGTGAAACCAATTTTCAAGCATTTGTTCCCAGTGGAGGAGCCTGTTTCTCCCGCTGATGGAGCCTGTTTCATGCAGTCATTGAAGAAGCCATAACTGAGGCCTGGTCGCTGAAACGCATCTCGACGCAAGTGTTACCAAGAAAATAAACCTTGACGTGTTTGAAGCCATAGTTGTGTAAATCGATCTTTAAGGACGAAAGTTTTCAGTAAAAAATCTGATTTCCTCGCTGGAATACCTTACGAATGGGAACAAATTGTCATACATTTTTAGAGTTGACGGTTAATATAGTGAAGGGAATACATATAGAATTGATCACTATAGATGCCTAGAAATACCGAGTATTATAATTGCTCAATTAAAAAGTAATAATTGCAGGATGCATACTGCAGTACGATAATCACAAGAGCGTGGATAATGACGCATCGGTTATTGACGCTCGTCAAAGCAGACTTCGGCAATAATATCAGCCATTCATATTGCGAAACTCTCCCTTTAATGAAACATAAAGCGATTCACTCGCGATGCTCCAGCGCTAAAGTCGAGAAAATTGAAAGCCCAACTCGGAATTGCTTATCAAAATGGACGGCCCTGCTGCTGAGGGACGCGTCTCTATGCCTGTCGCTTATAACAAGGCCCAATCTCCCTCGCTTTTAGTCAGATTCGGACGATCTCGCACGGTCATTCAAATACAAACTGAAGGATGCGCGAACCTGTGACTTATTTCACACGGTTCTTCAAATACAAACTGAAGGATGCGCAAACCTGTGACTTATTTCACATGGTTCTTCAGATACAAACTGAAGGATGCGCGAACCTGTGATTTATTTTCTCGCACCGTCCTTCAAAAACAAACTGAAGGATGCGCGAACCTGTGACTTATTTCACACGGTTCTTCAAATACAAACTGAAGGATGCGCAAACCTGTGACTTATTTCACATGATTCTTCAAATACAAACTGAAGGATGCGCAAACCTGTGACTTATATCACATGGTTCTTCAAATACAAACTGAAGGATGCGCGAACCTGTGATTTATTTTCTCACACGGTTCTTCAGATACAAAGTGTTGAATGCGCGAACCTGTGATTTAATTTCTCACACGGTCCTTCAAAAAAACTGAAGGATGCGTAAACCTGTGACTTAGTATTCGCATTTATATGGTGTTTTAGAGAATCTTCGCTAATCGGAGATACGGAACAATAACATATTTTCATTAATATGGTATTTTAGTGAATATTCTATTACTAATCAGAGATTTGGAACGTTGAGATTGTTTCTAGTGAAATTGTTTTGGTTTTTAGCTTTTTTCTTTTATAGAAATGAGTGTTTGAATTTTCTACGCAATTTGCAACGTATCGAAAGCCTGTGATTTTACAGGGCATTCAAATCACCTTGACTCATGCTATGCTTGATTTTATCCTTTCAGTAAGAAAACTCTTTCACGATGTTCATCTGACAGTGCAAATGTTGATCCTTGCAGTTATGTAAGCAGAATCAGCATTTAGGAAATTATTTTAAGGAGGAGGGGAGGAGGCTGAGCTGAGCTATTCTTTATTTTGAGACGTTGTTGTTTTCCGGATAGATTAATTTATTTCATGATGTTACACTCAATATTTCTGAGGAATATAGAGAGTGTGACGGTTCTTTTACTTCCATCGCGGCCATCATATGATCGATGTTGTGACTTTGCCACTTTGAAGAACATCAAAATTCTTTTCAAAATTGTTAATATCAAGTGAGAGATGACTATGCGCGCGGCTAAGTTCATTAGGCTTGTTGGTAAGGTTGTTTGAAAATTTATCGCTTCCTCTATATATAACATTCGTTATTAGAACAATTATTTGATCTGATGACGTCATTTGAAATCCAAAGTGAATTTTACTAAATTCCATTTCCATCGTAATCATCAAAAAACGATTCGTTTACATTCACGTTATTTGTATATTTTTTGAAATTTAATTCACTATGAAACATTAACTATTCGTCTCAAAACTAAAAATACAAAAACAACTAAGTACCAAGATGGAGGCAATGCAGTCCAATGCTTGGGATACAATTCAAACGTTTTCATACTTTCAGATATAATGAAATTAAAATTACATTGCAAAACGATATCAGTTTCTTCGTGAAATGTTGAAATTCACATACCTTACCTTTGTTCTAAAGATGCCATAAGCGAACCTTATAACATCTTCAATTCAAGAATTCAAGATATGTGAAGTCATCTAATAGTTCCAAAATTTGATTCAAGTAGCTGGTGCTGATGTTAACGCGAGAAACAGGGCGCACTTCAGGCGTTTTATGAGAGAATTTGTGTTCAATTTCGCAGTTTCGATAAGCCATTTTCAAGGGTGACCGCGAGGACACCGGAGCGCGTTTTGGAATATCCTGCAGTGCGCTCAGCAGGCCGCGTCTCCTCCGCTTCCCATTTCACGGCAAACAAATTTAATGTTTCTCCTAGAGAGGCTGTTATCGTTGACGTTTATGTTCTTCCTCACGAAACATCCGTAGGAATAACACGAGAAGGCTTTCTTTAAAATAGCAGCTGAAAATCTGCGTACTAAGAACTCGAGAAAGTTTTCTCAGGATATACACGACAGGAAAATGCTGGTTAGGCGCAAGCAAGCGTACTATGGAGCGGGTATGAGCCAAAGTAGGGAAGTTATTATTAGGAATTAATGAAAATATTTGCAATTATCTTCGCTTGAAGTTTAGGTTATTTTTGTTAGAATTGAGGAGTTTACCGGAGAAAACAATAGTTCCGGAATATTTTTTCCGACGGATATTACAGTAATCTTCCTTCCATCTACAAGCGCGCATCTGACAACGATAAAATAATAATTTTTGTCACCGATTTTTTCTCAGACTAATTTAAATACGTTGTGTTCAAAGGAAGAGTCGTGTGTTTTAGTATGAGGGAAAATAAATTTACTGTTAGCGAAGCTCATGCGTGTGCGTTAGGTACATTTAGTTTGAGCTTCATCTTAGTCTATTGCAAGTTAAAGTCCGTGTGGGCTTAGACATTTCATTTGCGGTCTATACGAGTACACGGAAGACTATGTCGAAAGTGGTCAATAATTCGGTAAGGTTTTAATATGGTTATTGTGTTCTAAACTATTTTAAACCGTGCAATAACCCCTAAATTCATTCTGTGTATATGATAGGTTTTATTGTTTTCGTTGATCGTGTTTATTTAGTTTATTGAAATGCATAACAGGTAAACTTGTGAAATTTAAGCGCAATGAACTTTGTTTTACAGCTAGATCTTAAGTGTGTTTGTCTCGTATTGTTACAGAAACCGTTTGGATAAGCCTACACGTTTTCGAATACCCTTACGCACCAAAAGAACCACGAAGTTCTTTACATTTACCACTGTTTTCTACGGAACAAAAATTTGGCTTGAATATTTTAAGCCGTTGAGCTATAATCAAAGGGAGCTGCAAGTTCATGAATCAATATTTCACTTAGATGCAATTAACAACTACCTACAATTGTTGCGTGAAATGATGTAAACGTCATGCGACACTATATAAATAAGTAAAATAAAACTCACAATTTAGGATTGTTGAATGAAATTTGACGAATGTAAAATGTTTTGTTTCCGAATAAATAAATTGCTTTAATCTCTCTTAAAAAGTTTGACTTCTCAAATTATGAAAACTTCTGGCATAAAATTCACTGACATATTTTGATGACAGGAACAGTACTTAATGAATTCGAAGTTGGGCACGCGGGTAATTATCCTGGAACTTTTTTTGGAATTGCAAGCATATACGTTACGAAAAATTGTTACGAATATAACATTCGATTGCTTTGAGTAAATTTGCAAATACCATAAATTTCCCTATACGATGACCGCAAGTCAACCATTTTTGGTTCATTGTTCAACTTTGCGTCGTTCAAAAATACTTCCACCCTCGTTTTCTTTTCGCTTTTCTACCAAAGAAGGTCAAATAGACTAAACTTGTGTAATCCTGCTAGGGCAGTACAGAAAAACGAAGAAAGTATGATTTTGGAAATAAGTAAATAAATGAGGATATACTCGTAATCTTAGACCCAAAAATGGCCGAAAGAATTTGTTTGGAATTCAGTTTAATCAGTTTAACTTCGTTTGTCAAGTTAAGTTAAGCAATCTGCACTCAGAGTGCTTGTAAGAGATACATACATACATACATATACCGGGCTTATCCTCCCCATGGGAGGGTAGCCGACAGCAGGCCACAATCACCACACTCAGTCACTAGGAGGCGAGAGAGGCAGCACTGGCCGCACCTGAACTGCCAGGATCAGCAGCAGCCCAGCACAACCACCTTCCACAGTCAGGCCCGACAGCAACAGCTGGTTTACCCCGACCGTTTCATTGAGTGCAGCCCCTCCCCCGCACATGACAGGTCAACCCCATCACACGCGGGAAGCTTCCAGTAACGCGTCAAAAATAAAATTACCTCCTTATACACTGCCCCCACTCACTTCTGTCCGCAGCCATCCCTCTCGCCACGTCCACAGTCAGACCCCTCTCATACAAAGCACGTCGCACCCCATCCATCCAACTCATCCGTGGTCTACCTCGCGCTCGAAGACCACTCACTTCCGACATATATATCTTTTTCACCAGCCGCTCAACATTCATTCTTTCTACATGCCCAAACCATCCAAGCACTCTTTCATCCACTCGCCTGCTCAACTTTTTGATAACACCCGTCTGCTCCCTAACCAACTCATTCCTGATCCTATCTCTTCTAGTTACTCCATACATGCTCCTCAAACACTTCATCTCAAACACATCCAACTTCCTCCTCTCAGCTGCTCTCAACCCCCACGACTCTGCTCCATACAACAAAACTGGCACAATCAAACTTTCATACAGTCCCCTCTTAGCATTCATACTCAAACTCCTGCATTCAAAAACTTTCCTCATTGTACCCAATGTCTTACAACCTTCACTCACTCGATGCTTCACTTCTACTTCCATACTATCCTTAACAGTCACATCCGACCCGAGGTACCTAAAATGCTCTACCTCCTCTAAAACTTCCCCATTCAACCTCACATCCAAAGTTCCAAACACTCCACCTCTTGAACATCTCATCACCTTACTTTTATTCACATTTACCCTCAATTTCCGCCTTTCGCACACTCTACCAAACTCTGTAACCAGTCTCCTCAGTTTTTCCTCTGAATCAGCCACAAGCGCTGTATCATCTGCAAACAACAGCTGACACACTTCCCAATATATACCATTTCGTCCCTCCAACTGCGCACCTTTTCCCAACACTCTGGCATTCACTTCTCTCACCACACCATACATAAACAAATTAAACAACCACGGTGACATCACACATCCCTGTCTCACACCTGTCACAACTGAGAACCATTCACTCACCTCATTCCTTACTCTTACAAATGCTCTGCTATCAATGTAGAAACTCTTGATCGCATTCAACAGTCTCCCACCCACTCCATACAAACTTACCACTTGCCATAAAGCCTCGCGATCCACTCTGTCATACGCCTTCTCTAGATCCATAAATGCCCAATATACATCCTTTCCCTTTAATAGGTATTTTTCACTCACCTGCCTCACAGCAAACATTTGATCCACACAACCTCTACCACACCTAAAACCACACTGTTCTTCAGCAAGCACACGATCCGTCAACACTCTCACTCTTCCAATTAACACTCTTCCATACAGCTTCCCAACGACACTTAGTAGACTTATACCCCTAGACTTTACTGCACTCATACCTGTCACCTTTCCCCTTGTACAACGGAATTACGCACGCGCTACTCCAATCAACCGGCACTTTACTAGCCTCGAAACACACATTTAATAAACGCACCAACCATTCTATAACCACATTTCCTCCTTTCTTTAGACATTCAACCCTGCAGCCATCCAAACCTGGAGCTTTCCCATTTTTCATTTCATCCAACGCACATCTCACTGCACTTCTTATTCGACTTGTAAGAGATAATTAACGAAATCGTTTCTTTCATGTCTTCTTTAATGAACTCATTAAATTAATTGATTCCGGAGTATTGTGAGCCATAAATCACTTACTCTATGATTTATGTGAAAATAATCATAAATATTGTAGCATACCATTTTTGGAAAGTGAAATCGAGCTGATATGACCAGATGTATTTTTAGAATGGCAATTTTCAAGGATATAATGATGAATTAGTTTTTCAGGGAGAAAATGTAATTTTTATCTTTTACGGTAATCAATAGAAATGAATAGTTTGATATTTTGAGCTTGCGTCGTCAATGTTCTATTTTTAGTGTTATTCTTGCAATGAAATATATGATTTTTAAAGTGATTTATTTAAACAGGTTCATTTGCTGTCCTTCAAAGCAAGAGTTGATATAAAAATAACACCACTCTCTATGTTCGTTTCACTGTGAGTTGCTTGCTACAAAGCGGTGACGTACACATATCTGACTTTTCATCATAAACTATACTTGTCTCCTATCTAAGCGTCAATTTCATTAAACTCCAAAGTTTACTCAACACTAATAAAAAATGAGTCTACGCGGCAGTGTTCAAATTTGCTTTTTTGTTCAAGCGACGATGGCGAAGCACCCTGTGGCTACACATTTTCAAAACTTTATAGAATACATGTTCACTCATATCTTCTTCTTCTCCTTCCTTGCGTTGCGGGAAAAAAGCGCATCGGAGAAGAAATGAGGCCGCAAGGCAACATCAACACCGAACTGAGCGCAATTAGCAGAAAAAAAGAGCAGTGCTGGAACGATAGTCCGATAAAGACTACTAATGTTAGGTCTTTATCTTTTGGACTTGTTTTATCTGGGGAAGAGCATTTAGGGAAGCTGCCAGGGACTTGTGTGGATTGTTCTCTAAATGAATGTGATCCCTGGGTTGTAGATACGAGACACAACGCCTCTCCCTGCTTCCGACCCGCTCTCTTGTTTTCGAGTGCGCTCGTATCAAAGAACAAACACTACAAAAAACCGGCGAAACATTTAACGGCCAGAGTTTTCCAAGTATATTTTCTAAAAAGCTTCCCCTTGCTCGGTTGGAGGATGTTCTTTTTTGTTTGAAGTGGTTTTGAATTTTTTAATCTGCAATTTGAAGTTCCGTGAATTTACGCGACTATAAAGATGAGCAAATATTTATTAAATGAATTTAGATAATGGTATTAAATATTTCAGGTCTTCCGACAATTTAGTGTCCGAATAATTTACACGAACAATCAATGCTTAGTTAATTAGAAAAACAATAAAATATACATTTAATTAAAAATCCAATTTCAATACTGATTAACAATCCGTTTGAAGTTTTACCAATAATGTCAGCTCGAAAGTTTTTACTCCCTCGTTGAAGTTCACATGTTGTCATATACAAAGCCAACAAATGCAGTGCAATAAAATGAAAATCATAAGTTAAAAAATAATTGGTTAGCTTTACGTATTCAAGGATGTTAGAAGAAGACATCGGCCAATTTCATTTCATTTCAGTTAAATTTCATATCATCTCAATTAAATTTCATTCCATTTCATTTCAATTTAATTTCATGTTTATTCAATTTCATTTCGTTTCAATTCAATTTCATTTCATTTCAATTCAATTCAATTTCAATTCAATTTCATTTCAATTCAATTTCATTTCAATTCAATTTCATTTAATTTCAATTCAATTTCATTTTATTTCAATTCAATTTCATTTCATTTCAATTTCATTTCATTTCATTTCATTTCAATTCGATTTCATTTCATTTCACTTTCATTTCATTTCATTTCATTTCAATTCAATTTCATTTTATTTCAATTCAATTTCATTTCATTTCAATTTCATTTCATTTAAATTTCATTTCATTTCAATTTCATTTCATTTCAATTTGATTTCATTTCATTTCACTTTCATTTCTTTTCATTTCATTTCAATTCAATTTCATTTCAATTAGTGAACTGTTGAGTAATGATACCTGCTCATGAAAAATTCCGTCATAAACTCTCCAATTAAGTATATCTGTGAAGAAATGGTTGAATCTGCTTTCTTGGGAAAAGCAAGCAAGAAATGTTCGTTCGAATATAATTTGTTGTCTGCCAGCTTTCCCTAGAGTATTCAGCTCAGCTCGAGCCTATTTTGAAGCTGATTTTTGGACTTAGCCTTAATTTGCTTCCAATCACAAGCTGTTCGCAATAACGTAGCTAACTTATGTTATTCCTCTCATGCACGGACAAAAAACCAGTCATTGGTCTTTTTTTTGGAACTTTTGATTTAAAGCATAGATCAAATATGAATGATAAATGAAACACACGCAGTTCCGATATTTTACTTACTTAAATAGAATAAAAATCACACAATGTGTTTACCGACAGACAGCATGCGATGCTGACTGAGATAGGAATTCCAATCACTTAATTTGTTGAGTAAAAATTGTTGTTTTTAGAAGCAAATTATTTTCGCCGGTGTAAAAGTGCTTTTATTTGGTTGTAACTCCAGTTCCTAACATCAATTATTTCTCATATCACTTCCTGAAATGATACACTATGCAAAGTCTTAACTTGTAAAGCGGCAGTCTGCACTGAAATGCAGTGTGCGTCCTAATCATGGCTTGCGCACACGGCTCGTCAAAAATTACGGGATTCGGTTAGTGCACGGGTGAAAATCGTATCACTTATGCGGTCATTAGGTCTTATTTCAACGAGTGCGCACGGCCAGTAAAAAAATGACAGGATTAGATATAGGACCAACTGAGCTCGTATAAGTTTCTAAAACATATATTAGTCGAGGAAGCGCTATTTTTATAATAGTAAGCAGCTTTAGAATTCAACTTTACATTGACTTTCCAGATAAACAACAAATTATCTCAAGCTTAGTCCACCATTAAAACTAAAGTGCACATGAACTTAATATCCCAGCTATTTCGCTCTTCATTTTGGAAAAGAAACGATGAAAATGAGCTCCAAGGAAACAGACGAGAATAAAGCGATCACGTACACAATGTTACGTATAGTTGATTTATCATTCATGAATGTGGCGAACAAGTTCAGGCCGAACAAAGCTTATTGTCAGAACCCTTACATTCTTGAAAATGATTTATAGAAAAGGAGGAATGACTTGTTAGAATAACAGCGTGTTGGAAGTGCAGCCATATTGATGACACGTAGAATCCAGCTTTGCAACTAGTAATAAATGTTTTTTCTAGGGTATAAAACATCATTGGTATTTGTCTTTCAAAAAAAAAGCATTAGTTAACAATGTATGACATACAACTCTTACTAGCATACAATCTTTGTCTTAAAATCTCGTCAAGAACGCATATACTGTACATGTGTTAAATTTTTTTTTAATAATTGTAAAGTTGGTCTTCATTTGTAAAATTATCTTTTTTTAAACAATATGTATGAACATGCATCATTTAATACAACTCAAATTCTGTTGATACCGACCAAGAAATACAAGGGCTTGAATTTTAGTGTAAAGAGGTGAGATTTTTGTGAAGTACGCTATAATTTATGTCACTGGTAATACCTGAGTGGGCAGAGACAGTTAATAGAAACTATTAAAGGTAAGTTTGACATGGCAATTATTGACATTGTAACCTGTGATAATTTGTATATACAAGGTGAACATATTTATGCCACCGATGTTATTCCTTGTCGATTGAATGCAAAATATTAATCAATAAGAATTTGTTATCATTGCGAAATTTCTGGTAGCCGAGTCAAATCGAAAAGTTTATTCACTCAGGTACAACGTACGTAATCCTCTAGTAAACAAACAGATCATTCTGGCTTTACCGCACATTTTTCAAGCCTAGCGCTATCTTTCAGCCTATTGTCAAATGTGTATGAAGTCTCGTTGTAAGTCTTGATATCTTTTACTTAGGTGGTAAAAATTTTTTGTTTTCGCTTAAATCGTTCACAGTTCATGTTCTTTAGGTGTCCTCAACATTCACTCAACATGTTGGCAAAACACAGGCAATCGTTGTAACTCAATATCTCTTTAGTCTATAAAACGCGACATTTCGATGTAAAGAGCATCATCTTCAAGCTGAAAATATACCAAACATTATTCTATCACTTTGATATAAATACTAATCTAATACTTGAAGTACATCAGTCACAATATGAATGTTGAAAATCACAGCAAAGATAAAATGACCACAGACAAAATTTTTACGTTAGGGAATATGCTCTTACCAGAGTAGGTAACAACATCGCGCAACTATAGATGTTAATGTCACAAGAAATAGGGGCGAACTGAACAATTGGGTATTTGCATCAAACTTCCAATCTGCGGTTCTACTAAGTAATTTTAGCGCAAAAAACTAATTCGTGTTTTCGTTTAGGGGAGGTTCAAGTTTATGAACGAGTAGCGCTTCTATTATTTGATTATGCTCATTTTTAACAACATTTTGTTCAATATTTTGTGCTAGAATAGAGATCTTCGTTCGAAGGCGTGCAGTTATACTCAACGCGGAAATTATTGAAAATAGAACCTTGATATTTATGAGCAGTTATTCTTTGTTTCAGTGTCATCCTAGTCATGCCAATGTAACATTTAGTAAACGTCTTGCATTTCCTTCTATGACATTTGAACTAGTTAATATCACAATGGCTTTGCCTAGATCATTAACCCTGTACCCGGAAATATCATTTTTCACTGAGAGGTCACTAGTTCTGAGATTCTTATACTGCATATTGACTTTTAATTGACGTATCCGGATTTTTTAATTTAATAAAGGTTTGGACATTGTTCTTAAAGAATCGTTTTCTATTTTTGATTGATTTTCTGCTTACTTTAACACGTGAAGAACTTGAACCCTTACGAAAATCGTGAATGTTGCTGACATCACTATTCAACAAATTTCAACATTCTGATTTTACTTATTTGGGTAACTGAACTTGAAAATCTCCATTGAAATTTTCTCTTGGTTCAGCGTTTTGAGTATCAAATTACGCTATGGAATGGTATAATCACACAAGTTCAAGTATCCGTTACAGGCGAAAAAAACTACGGGAAAAGAAAAAAGAGTGACTTGGTACATTGTACGTAAACTTTTTGGTTCGCTGAATGTGCAGCAACGCCCCACTCCTGTGTAAATTCACAGGCAACTTTTGCAGCGTCTACGCTGATAGGATTTGCTATTTCGAAATGCGACAAGTTATTGACAGTTGCGTTGAAAAAGCATCTGTACTATACACTGGTTGTCGTGTCACAGACCATGAAAAAAATCCCACCCCCTGTTCGTTGTACGAGGTTTTCATCAACCCTGAATAATTCTAGGATGTTTGGGAAAAAGTTTCCATGCGTTTCGGTGTGCCCGCCGTTTGGTGTTAACCAACAAACCATACCATCGATTGCTATTACTAAGTGATACCATGCTTGAAGAACGGAATTATTACGCATAAGAAGAGGAATATTGAAAACCCTGTGATACCATCTAACATTTGCCCAGTGGCCTCTGGAGAAGGATTGCTTCTCCCCGATCCCCCTGCTAACATTCCTAGAGGCAGTGATATGGAGGATGATGGAACTGATCTTGCTGTGTTAGTGTTCCAAGGACCAGTGATGCATCGCTTGAACCGCCAAATACTTCCTGTAACGTACACGGAATCACAAACGGTGAATTTCATCTCCTGATTAAGGATTTAGGTAGAAATCCCAAGGAATAAAGCTGAATCCTTAGTATCCATAAAGCAACAGTGGAGTATAAAGGTAAAATTTCTTCTCGTTGCTACCATAAAAAAGAATTTTCTACATTTCTCAGCTGTGACGGTGACTCAATATTCATCAATGATGTTGAAGGTTTGATGTTGGAACAGAAAATTCTGCACGTGGCAAACGATTGCAGATTGTTTATAGACGTCTCTAAAACAAGCCTGCTGGGTGTGCTATTGCTCAACAGTCCTGAAATTTCATCAATCCCTGTTGCCCATGCAGCACTTGGTAAAGAAAGTTATTCAATGAATACAATCAACTAAAGTAGTTAGTATGTTGTGATTTCAGGCTACTATAAATATTGTATTAGCTATTAGTTGATCATTTAATATACAATCAACATAAGTAGTTGGCATGTGGTGATGTCAATCTAATAAAAATATTGTGTTAGTTATTAGTTGATTATTTAATATACAATCAACATAATTAGTTGGTATGTGGTGATGTCAATCTAATAAAAATATTGTGTTAGTTATTAGTTGATTATTTAATATTCAATCAACATAAGTAGTTGGCATGTGGTGATGTCAAGCTAATAAAAATATTGTGTTAGTTATTAGTTGATTATTTAATATACAATCAACATAAGTAGTGGGCATGTGGTGATTTCAAGCTGATACTGTAGCTATTGTGAGAAGGCTACAAGGTGGGTATACAGATAGCAGCGCACCCATTACAAGCACTACAAATATAGGGGATGGGCTGTACTTGCAAATTGAAATTACAGCCTGCAGTTGCAGTTGAAGTAATGAAAGCCTAAAGCTTTGATGCCTAGCTTAAAAACGTTTGATACGACCCTCTATTGAACCCTAAGAGTACTGTCTTACCAACGTTACACCTGAAACTTGTTATTTATTGATCCCCAGGTACCCAAATGTTCAAGACAAAGTTTGAATCAATTCTCAATCGTAATGATCTATAATCCTGACATTATTTCCGGAATGTTATAACACACTTCCTGAACCGCTTTCGTGCTGAAAATTGCAATGAGCTCGTAAAAAAATTACATCTGCCAATGAGAAAATAAAATGAAACATATGTCACTAGAGCTGTACTTCATTCATGCGTGCATTATTGTTTTCCAAGCGAATTGTGGGGACTTTCAGTAACGAACAAATAAATGGATTTCATCAGGAAATTTCAGCGATGGAACAGCTTTACAAAGGAAAGGGGTCAGTTTCCACGCTAGCAGATTTTTACTGGATGATCCCAGAGATGCTGTTAACGTGCAATACGAGCGACAGGTCGACAGTCGACTAGTATAAAAGGCATAGTTTGTTAACTGCTATTCGTACAATTACATTCCCACAACGTCGTATATTAAATGTAAATAATAGAATAACTTAAAAATCTGAGTTTTTAAAGAATTTTAAAAGAATGTTAAAAAAATTTTTAAGAGTTTTTGTGTACATTGACCCGAAATCTATACTGATTAGATGGTCTCTTGTCTATAATTTTTTCATCGTTTAACTGTGTGATCTTCAATAATGACAGTTCGTGCGTACAGATAGTTCGCAAAGGGATTACGAAAATTGATGCTCATCCTCTCGACAATCTTTCGACCTGATACAAACATTATTCCTACAATTCCATCTGCTGAACACGAACGACCGTGAGTTGTTGTGCGAAACTTCGAAGAGAAATGTTACAACGTAGTAATTGAAGAATAATTCATTTCCGAGAAAGAATGCGAGTGAATGACGAATGAAGTGAATGAGAGCAGCAGCCAAAGTTCGTGATCACTCGGCTTTGAGTACTATTTTCGTGACTGATTCAATAGTTTTTCATCTTTATTTTACTTTCAATTTTTTTGAAAATTGAATTGAGTTTTCTGAAATATTATGAAACATGTTTGGCATTCTAATCATTATTTATTTTAAAATTACGCTCTTCCATATCTATTCTAAAAAACCTTGTTCTTGCAACTTTGGAGATAGTGACATTTTCCTGTACGATGTATATGGCTCTATTCTAATTTCCAACGCAGCAATTTTCTAAAAATCCAGCAACTTTCATCTTTTCACCGGGCATTCATTTCCGAATTTTTGCAGTCGTTTCATACGTCAGCGGTGGACCAACATTAACTGGGAAGTTATTGGCACACGGTATGAAAAACTCTCATGACGCTCATTGTGTGCTCTTTTATTCTCGGCACTTGCACTTTGCTGTCGATATTTCTCTACCTGGCGGACATATTTTTGGTGTCTGGGAACATTTTCTGTAGCGAGGAGCGTTTTTTCCGCTATTTTCGTTAGGGCCAAACAAGGTTGAAGGGGTGCGGCAGAGCTAACGACTTGTGTTCTATCACCCCCAGATTTATGAGGCGTCTCTAATGACCCGTGAGAGATACACGCCAAATAATTGCGCTCCGCAGAGCAAGGTAGGTAACGTATCGATAACATTGGGGAAGAAGCTTCCAATTTATCAACCTCAAGATTAAATTTCAGACTTTGCAGAGGATCCCACGTGGAGGGTGCAACTTTTATTGACATTTTGATTTGATTTTTTAATTATGAAACGGTGTTGAGCTGACACGTACATGCTAGTAAAGGCTACGCTTATCGACCAAGTTATTGCGACGGTTGAAGCAAGAATCTCGTTTCCTGCTTGTAATTAAGAAAACACTGCTATTAAAATAAATTTTCAATGCGCACTTTCCAATGGAAACATTTTGCACAACAGAAAACAAGGTAATATCAGCCACGGTTTATAATTTCTGACATTATTTATATTTTCCCAGTTTCACGTCATCCGTTCACTGGAATATTATGAAACATACCCTTCCACTTCTGCGAAATGACATGCTAGACTTTTATACAATAGCGTGTACCAAGTTCAATATCAAAAATAAATTTCACAATATCAGTCCCTGGTATGCTCTTCAATAATATTGCGTGCAGCGCATTCAAAATTAAAAAAATAACTGTGACTGGTATTTCAGATTCCAAATCTGCGAGGTTTCGTCCTTGTCTTCTGAACCTGTCGTTAAGTTCTATGTCAAAAACGAGATCCTGTTGATCACTTACAAGATTTTTGAAGTCGTCGTCTCTGTTTTTGGTCCAAGGGGCCTTTGAAGTTACGAAGCTCTCTCCCAATAACGAGAGGAATAACATGTTTTAGACCCCACAGAGTCCGCCGTTTCCTTAAAAGATATTGATTTGCGTCATGACACTAACTGAATATTTCATTGAAATTTTCGACTTCACTGTTTCTTCTGCAAATGCTGACCATGGTTTCCATATTTGTTTGGGTTTACTTTTTGAAGTATGTAGTTTGAATATCCATGTTTGATCTCTCATATCATTTCGCTACACAATTTAAGTATGGCACGAAAAAAGTCTTCTCATTAATTATTCATCAAACAAATGTCACTGTGAAAAAGTAAAGTACGATCGGAAACTCATCATTGGCATATTAAGTCATCGCTAGTGAAAAAGTTTATTGTCACCGTTTTTATACTGTTAAAAAGTTTCAGAACACTGCGTCGATAAATACATATTATTCCCTAAGTAAATGGTTTGAATGCATATAAATATCCATCAAATATTCTAAAGCTTCATGACTACCGAGGGTTCTAAAGTGCTTAAAGGTTAATGATTTTTTGAGAAATAACGAGCAAGTTCCTTGAACGGTAGTGCTTCGTCCTCAAGGGCTTTTGAGAATTTAGGGTATCAATTTGAAGAAAAATTGTACCCATAATTGAAAACTGGATGTGTACACAAACTCAACACAATAACGTATGAACAACAAAAAACAGTGTTTCCTCAGATATAGTTTCCAATATTAGTTCCCTTAGACTTTAATGCTGCAATGTGAAGAAAGTTTGGAAAAATTATCCCCACCCTAATTGAATTTGGAACTGCTCGAACATGGGTGATTTTATCGATGTTTTTGTGTTTGTTTGGGCATTTTAGATGTAAAGTAGTGTGATATTGCAAGGTTTGTTAATTCACGAAATACTATACGTTTTGGTGACTAGAAATAATATTTTCGGTAACCCTTAAACTTATGTTAATGGTACTGTGTAGAAACTAGGTATCTGATTGTGAAATCGGTATAATTGTTCCCATCATACGAGCCGCATGTGTCCGTTCTTTCCTAAGTCACACAATGAAAATATGTTAAGATTTTCTCCGTATCACAGAAACACGGATCAACTGCTTAGAATCGATGCACGATCACACTAGGACTTGTGATCTGAGTTAGATCTCCATCTTTCAATGGGAGATGTTTTTCAGAATTGAATTCAAACTCTAGCTAAAACTAGCGGCACGTTTTTAACGTAACGGGTACACTGCATAGTATTTCCTGAGCAACCAGATGAGCAATTTTATGCCATCCTCCTCACTGTTATGCTCCACATTTTACACACTTTCAAACACTTATTGGAGCTTCCAAAAAGGATAACAGGGGAACTGAACTCACGTTTCTGTTTGGCGCAAAGTTTCAGTGGCACTGGAGGCTATTGATCTTAGCAGTAGTATATTCAGCGTGATGTGTGCTTTCAAGCTCCGTGTTTTTGCATTTCCATTCGTGCGCTGGTGAAATCCAAACTGTCTCGAAGCTTGTCTTTGAACACAATTGTTCGTGCAGAGTTTCTTGTTACCTTTTATTTCGCCAGTTGGTGTGCTACCGAACTGCAGTTCGATATTTTGGGCCAAAATGTTTCTAATTCCTATCCCTGTATACATACAATCAAATGATGATTAAATATGATGATGATCAAAAAATGATGATAAAAAGCAAGACGTTTGCAGAATGAGTGCGATGAAAAAAGATGCAAATTAAATATATCGTGAACAACTGTAATTTCAGTGAGGTTTGCAGAACTAAAATTTAAATTAATATGCACACGTACACGAATTATGAATTAAGAACAAATTTAATCTATTTCAAATAATACTGAAAATAATTATTTCGAATTAATTTTACGCTCCTAAGTTAGATTCTAACCGCTACTGTTGAAAAATTCAAGTAATTGACCTGTTTATACTAATTAGCTCACACAGTTGTCAATCAATTATTTTATTTAATTTTAAATTTACTTTTATCATTCTAACTTATATTTCGCGGGTGCTCCTGCACCAACGTAAATGTTTACCATAACACAAAGATTTCACCTCACTTTTTACGTTAATTTTATTAGCCCAATTCAACTTTAGTGAGCGCCAGACCGTGTTTTTTAATATTGGTAGCAGCGTTTTGTATTTGCTTCGGTTCTCACACTCAATTAATTCTCATTCAATGAAAAACATGAGATCAATGACCTCATTTCCTAAAGTTCCATTTACGTGCTTCTTGTTGGACTCATTAAAATGAAACTAAGTCTCGTATTTTCCCTGCGGGAACTCAGAGATCAAACGGCCTAGGCAATTCAGATGATATCTGTGGAATTTAATACCGAATGCTTGCAATTTTTAAACCTGCTTGAATTCATGAATGATTCTGTTTCATGCACGTCAGGGGGGCTACTTTAAAACCTATTTAATACTTGAAATCTGATCATATCTAATATATAAAATTTGATGATGCTTGATTGTTAAAATATGATGATACTTAATGATTAAAATTTGATAATACTTAACATTTAAAATTTGATGGTATTTATTGATTAAAGTATGAAAAAATTTAATATCTAAAATTTGTTCATGCATAAAATTAAAAATATGATGTTATTTAATACCATCGCTATGCCTGAAGTGCTGACACCTGCCAAGCGATCTGTAAAATAGAATTTTAAAAACATCCTTGTATAATGAGAGCGCTCGCCCTTTTGTCGTTCTAGGCTAAAACTGACGTTCAAAGGGTATTTCGAGAAGGGAAATGAAAGCTTAGATAATTCTACGATACATACCACTGATACCACAATAATATGGGTAGTAAAGACCTCATAAAAAGCCTACGGAGGAATTTCATGCATTTCATTGCGTTTTATAATGATTGATGACTAAAGTACGTTTTTGGAGTTGAAAATTGGTTGACTAATATCAACAAATAGATAAATATTAAATAATAATCATTTATAAGAGGTGCTCTACAACACGCAATTGAAAGTATTAGAATGAATACTCAATCGAAAGAAAACGTCTGCAAACTTTGCTTCATTTTCTGAAACTTCTCGTTGATTTAGCATCTAAAGTAAAGTCACTTCATGCATTCTCAATGTATTTAAAATTCGTTCCATTTCTATGTAAGAGATGAATAATTCATAACCTTGACCTTAGGGCAATGTTTTCAAACACTCAGTTCATTAATTCTCGAGAGAAAGTTCAATGCCAGAGGCAAGCAGAAGCTAACTTTAGGTTTCCTTGAGCCGAAGTCCGTCTTTGCCACACACATTCTCTGTAGAGTCTTGTAATTCAGGCAACAACTCTCTCTCCATTAGGCGTACTCTCTGCTGCGGGGCCTACAAAGACCAAGCCTACCAACATATGCTCTTTGATGCGGCTTAGCTTTGGCTACGAAGCACACCCGGTCTCCTCACCAGCCAATGCTCCGGCGCGCGAGCTAAGTTCTTCACAAACTTCCAATGAAGTGCAGATTTAGCTGGCTGCTGTGTCGCGCTCTTCTGTATCGCCGTCAGTTTCAGCAAAACAATTCCCGTACAGGATGCAACCACTGCAAATATTGTGATTGTTTTCTATGAGGTTCATCATGAACTGCATAGTAGGATAGGTTTCAACTGTTAATTAAGTCTTGGTCAGATGCATGTACATTGTACAATGTGCATCTATCGTCAGTTTTTGAAAGTTGCCCAGACAATAAATTGCTCTGCGTGTAATAATGAAACACGATTGTGTACTAACAGTTTTGACTCCTATTGATTATAATACGTTCATTATGAGGTTGCTGAAGTATTTATCATACAAACACATGTGCTGCACTAGTTTCCATCAATGAAGTTGTTCACTGCCTTATCGTATTGCAGGGGAATGCTGATATTTTTGAGCAATAAATCGACAAGCTAATAAAATAAATTTGTGTGTTATAAATTTCTAAGACATTTCCCGGAGAACAGTAGTTTAAAAATACGCTTTTAGACTCTCAAGGAATACGTAAAATTTTAAGTAAATCTCACTTTAGAGAGCAGATTTCCTTCTGTTGACGAGCAGAAAGATAGCGGCTTGTAGTCGAGCCTCTAACCTCGTTATATCGAATTTAGTTTTTAGTCAACCCTGCGCCACAATAAAATGACCACAAAAGGTGCAAATAAGATGAGAGTCTAGGCGCTTCTAACGCTTAGTTTTTAGTCAACCCTGCGCCACAATAAAATGACCACCAAAGGTGCGAATAAGATGAGATTCTAGGCGCTTCTAACGCTTAGTTTTTAGTCAACCCTGCGCCACAGTAAAATGACCACCAAAGGTGCGAATAAGATGAGAGTCCAGGCGCTTCTAACGCTTAGTTTTTAGTCAACCCTGCGCCACAATAAAATGACCACCAAAGGTGCGAATAAGATGAGATTCTAGGCGCTTCTAACGCTTAGTTTTTAGTCAACCCTGCGCCACAGTAAAATGACCACCAAAGGTGCGAATAAGATGAGAGTCCAGGCGCTTCTAACGCTTAGTTTTTAGTCAACCCTGCGCCACAATAAAATGACCACCAAAGGTGCGAATAAGATGAGATTCTAGGCGCTTCTAACGCTTAGTTTTTAGTCAACCCTGCGCCACAATAAAATGACCACCAAAGGTGCGAATAAGATGAGAGTCTAGGCGCTTCTAACGCTTAGTTTTTAGTCAACCCTGCGCCACAATAAAATGACCACTAAAGGTGCGAATAAGATGAGAGTCTAGGCGCTTCTAACGCTTAGTTTTTAGTCAACCCTGCGCCACAATAAAATGACCACCAAAGGTGCGAATAAGATGAGAGTCTAGGCGCTTCTAACGCTTAGTTTTTAGTTAACCCTGCGCCACAATAAAATGACCACCAAAGGTGCGAATAAGATGAGAGTCTAGGCGCTTCTAACGCTTAGTTTTTAGTTAACCCTGCGCCACAATAAAATGACCACCAAAGTTGCGAATAAGATGAGAGTCTAGGCGCTTCTAACGCTTAGTTTTTAGTCAACCCTGCGCCACAATAAAATGACCACCAAAGGTGCGAATAAGATGAGAGTCTAGGCGCTTCTAACGCTTAGTTTTTAGTTAACCCTGCGCCACAATAAAATGACCACCAAAGGTGCGAATAAGATGAGAGTCTAGGCGCTTCTAACGCAATGATGATAAAGAGGAATAGCTCATTGATAAATAACTCTTAGACTCTGCTGCAGAATGACTGAAAGCTTTAGCTATCAATCTCTGTCTCTCTCTCGTTCTCCCGTTTTTCGATCGCTCTGCACTCTTGCCAAAACAGATTTTTATCCTCGCGTACTCCTTATAATCCCTTATTCACTGAAATTAAAATTTCAAATCTTATTTTTTTTCTCTCAGCGTAATTGTGAGAAATGAAATTAGTCATTTTTAAAATTAGTAATTCATCCTCAATAGTACAAATGACAATCTTCTCCTTCGTGAATAGATGCGCCTATGTCCAATAAGTGACCAGGAATATTAAGTACACGAAACGATAAAATCAAACTGAAACTATTAAACTTTAAGTTTAAGGGAACTTTGACGTCTGAGAAAACTCCGTTTATAATTTTATAGTTTACAATCCCATTTGCAAGTATTTTTTATGTTTTGCTAGGCGCAGGAGTGTTTGGTCAGTATCGTGTTCGTAAATGACATTTTTACGCACTATCAGCATAGCTCGGAATTAAAAAATGCCTTAAATTCTTCAGCATATCTTCTAAGACGAAGCAGACGCGGTAGAAATAAAATGTTAAACCAAAACAACTAATCATTAAAATTTTTGATGGATAGCCTAATAAACTATCCTCCTCAAGTTCAACAGTAAATGGAGATTCTAAATTTTGTGCGAATTCCAGTATGGCGGCAATTGTTATTTGAAATCCTTTGACATATTACGGAAAGCAATGTCTTTTCTTGACTTTGCAAATAGGATCACGAATTCCTACAGGATTAGTCATTGCATGAATGAAACATCAAAAACCTTCATATAAAGAACAAATGATTATCAAAATGCAATCGTTGAAGGTCAGAATAGCAGGCAAGTTCACGGCACGATAACTACTACTTCACAGATTTTGTTGAGGTTTGAGGGCTAAATTCATTTCTCAGCTCCAACGATGAAAAAGTTGATGTTGGACGCTAGGATATCGCCATCATTCGCAACTTGCCCAACCTTTAATATTCTAACAGGTTCACGACTAAATAAAAAGTCAAAAATGTTCTCACAAATGGGATCCAACTGAATTCAAAATTCATGGTCCGAATGTACTGTATATTCTTCGGAAGAGTTTTACAAATACTGTTGCCATGATGCTAACGCTGTTTAAATTTGTTTCAGCGTATGAATTAATGGATTAATTGGATTAATTGTTTCTTTTAATTTTGAATGGGAAGTCTGTATTGCGTTCAGAGAATATTGTAGGTGTATGTGTGATCGTGTGCTTCTAGTTAATTTTCAGTCCATCGTTGTCTCTGATCATTCCACTGGAAAAAAAACAAGGTATTTTATGTGAAGAGTGACTGGTTAATCTGAACGAATTTAAGGAATTTATGTTCTAGGCGAGCTGCAGTCGTAGGGTATGAATTACATTGAAGACTTTGCGCAGGCACACCAAATTTCAGTTGTATTTATCCAGTTTTCTTAATTATAAGAAAAACGGCCCAGAAATTCTTTATTCGACGATGATATATTCAAAGTCAATGACCCAATTTGAAAATTGAACACTTCCATTTTTCAGCGGAAAAATAATAAGGGCGCATTCATTGATAGAAGTTTTAGTTGAAATTAAAATAGGCGCAAAATAAAAGAAAGGCAACTTTTCCTACCACTTATAATCACGAAATTTATGTGGTCAATCCTTTAAGCGAGTGGAATCGAATTTGTGTTTGCCTGTCATCCAATGCAATGCAAGTGAAATAAATCATGAGAACAATTCCAGTCTCAATGCGTTATTAGTCGAGCGCCAAATTTTGATGCCTATCGTAAACGTTTCCGTTCAAATCATGAAACAAACTCATGAGAACTGAAATAGAGATTCAAATATTCAAATGGAATTTCACTTATTAAATAATCATTATCATTGTGACGATGATATTATGCTTACACACAATTGCTCTAGAGCTGGAATTCAGCGGAAGACATCATCTCGTGGAACAAAGGTCGAAATTAACCAACAACACAAAGTAGATAATATATTAGGTAATGAAGGCGTGCTGTAAAATGTCTAAAAATCAGAATTAGGATGCCTGATATTATACGCAACTATACCTAATAGAATCTGTAAGAAGTATTTCGTTGGCATGATTCAATTTTACTTTGAATATAATATTTAAATTTTAAAATATAGGTATTGAATTTAAAAATGTATTTTGCTGTGCACAAATACGAGATTACGAAACTAGTAATAACTTCTTTTTCACTGTTCTCTCTTTCAAGTTTTCTTGTGAAGTTGATCGGAATTGAGATACTCATTCATTGCGAAGTATTTCGAAGCTTTTTATTTTTTCATCAACATTCGAGGGAACTTTTTCAATATCAACTAGTTTTTTATACGTTAATGCGTTGCACCTAATGTGATACAGATTTGTACTTTGGGCTTCAGGTCATCCTGTGGCTCATTAGTTCATTTCAACAAAGATCAGACTGTGAGCATATTCATAAAATATTCACGAGAATTGCTTTTAATTTTACTTCTCTCAGTTGCACATTCAATCCATGACACGCTTAGTCTTTACTTCTTGCAGCTCTTCGACTGTAAGTTCTAGACCATTGGTATACAGAATAATCAAAATCCAATCAATTTTACTGCATTCAATGTACCAACTTATCTCTGGCATAATAAACATTTTTCTTTTTCATTTTTCTTTCCTTCATGAATTTTTTAATATAGGCACATAAATGACGAGAAAAAGAAGCTTAAATTTCACCATTGTTCTAAAGTTCTGCGATGCTTAGTAGGTTCACTGGTGTTCCACTTCCTACAATCGCCATAATCAGAAAAAACTCCTTTGCAGACAATGTTAGCAAAGTTTCAGTCGTGATGGAAAACTAGCATAAGTAATTGATTCAAAAGATATTTAGCCTCTATTTTGATCAGTCTTCTTCTCCGTGTTACAATATACGATCTTTATATTCCTGCAAGCATGTACTCTATTCCTCGTAGACTGATACTTCGAATTTGTTTTACACAATTTCAGTTTCTTGCGCATCTAAATCAACAGCATTTGGGGTAATTTAATTTTCAGGTCATGAACGATAGTTTTTAGTTCTGCTATAATTTCCTCCCTCCATGTCTCGCTAGCATGAGCCTCGTATTCTATTGCACTACAATCTATTCCCAGGCTTTCTATTGTTCCTAGAATCTCATGCCTCCAGCAGCCTTCTATTCTGGGTCATTTCTCTTATCTAGACCACCCGTATTCGCGTCATGATGAAGCGACTAGAAGCCCAACAAACCCTTTTGCAGCCCCGCTGGCTCCCTCGACGTATTCCCCAACGTACTAAGGAGGTAATACAGTTAGCAACGCAGTTAAATTCACTCTGGGTTGCGGAGGTCTTTGCTAATGCAGCCCCTGATAGGCTTGGCAATGACTCAATTTGTCAAGGCGCATGTGCAGCCGCTGTTTGTCTTAGGTCTTCTTCGCCTCGATCGCTAACTCCCATTTGCTCGTGAAATATTGCTGCCTCTTAGAGGTAATTGCGATAATTGGATGGTGACACCCGGCTTCATTGCGAGTCATTGCTATGGTAATGAAACTTGTTATTGATTATGAACTCGTGTCTCTATGGGTCGCGTAAATTTTTACGTGTAGTTAGAGAAATTATTCGCTGCTCTTGAGCGAGGTGTTGTTTTCAGAAATTTATTGCCAAATATAATTGACTTTGAGGTCAAATGTTCAAATTATTGTTCTTAATATACTGTAGATGCTGAGAGTTGTAAAGTATATTGAGTGAATGAAAAAATTAGGAGAATTTTTATTGTAAATAATATACGCAATGAAACTCCATGAAAAACTCTTTTTATCGTCATTGATGTAAAACAGTTCATGACTTGGATAACAGCCTCCATGATTTCACCATTAAAATTAGAAGCGTGTTCACATTACATATTGAATGGAGAGTAGCTTGTGCCTTTAAAGAAGCTATCTGTGTGAAAATCGTGTGAAAATCTCAAATCACATCATTTTTGCTACGTGAAAATTATACATCGCGTAAAGCTCATTCAGGATCTATATTTCTCCTTTTCTCATTCACACCACAGCAGAAAACAGGGTTTCGTTCATTTATTACGTCATGAGTAATAATTGACCCTTCTTTCGAACGTATAGCGAAGAAATATCTAATGTTGAATTAAATTACTCATTTGGTTGTATACATAATTTGACCAAGTTCTGTCTCAATATGCGTTGGGTCTACGTGCATTTTAAAAACTTCCTTCGAACATTTTGTTAAAATTCTTGAAAAAATATATAGCGTGTAAAATGAATTTCGTTAATGAATGAATTGATTCAATGACTTTTGACAATGTGATTACCTGAAATATTGTTGTCCTGGTGAGAGTTTTATTTGGCCGATATTTGTTCTTATTTAAAAGATGAAATAAGTCCAGGCATTATCTAAACCTTTCATCGTAGGGTGAACTATCCTAAAACCCTCCTCTAGAACTTCAATTTTATAAAATAAAAAACATTGAGAAAAAAGCGAAAAAAGACAGGGTGCCTAATAAGTGCGGCCTCACAGTAAAAACTAATTCAGAATGTATAAAGCGCTAAGTTTCCGGCGCGAACATCACGTAAAATTCAGAAACTAATTCCCCTAACAACAATAATCTGTCACTCCTTCAAATCCCAGTTTCTAATCAGGCTCGCGCTCAAGCCTTGCTCGATTCAGTATACCTTAATTTAATTACAGTAGCTCCTCCCTCGACAATAATTATTGAATATTTCAGACTCCACATCTTTGATTGGAGGATTTCTTCTCGGGCGAAAATAACCTGATCACTGCCGTTGAAAAGTTCCGCAGAACGAAGATCTCAAGGTTTTTTCGCCAGGACTCGTTGATTAAAAATATTACAAATGGATCATGATTACGCGCCGTCCGAAAATTAATCGGATTTCGTGATTCGGGCGAAGATTCTGTGAAAAGGAGAGGTCTTAAAATAAAATCGAAAATTGGGCAACTTATTGAATTCTTTAAATGCTTGAATTTTGAATCAAATGAGTAAAAATTAATTTCAGTTCGTCATCAGTTGAAGAGACCAGAGGAAACCCAAACCATTACTTAAATTGTCAGAGTTAATTCTTTGATAAACCTTGAAAATATTCACTTTATTTTAATTCGCTGCAATTGTGACGGTTTGGAAGTGCACGCCTAATTATAAATAAAATCCCCAACCACCAAAAATACATTTTAAGTTTGCGAGCACGGCTCGAAAATGAATGGGATATTGAATTTAATGGTGTCCAGACTCAATAAAAAAAACTTGTGCAATTCCGTTTGAAAGTGTCATGGAGCTAGCGTACATATGGTACTGCTCAGAGGTTCATCATTGTTTTTTCTTTTTTGCTTTTTTCAGTGATCAAAATCCGGGACCTAATTCACGGAATATGAATATGTTTTTGAAAATCAATGCATAAGAATTTTAAAATTGACGAACATTGCATCATCTGTGAAACAGTAATATTTTCGAAGTAAATCTATTCTTCCATTTTATTTCTTTAGCTAAGTGGCGTGATTCGATGAAGAAATGCGCTACAAGAACTATGTAAAATAATTCAAATACAGGTTTTTAGTCACTTAGAGAATTATGTGGAATAATATGATTTCTGTATTTAGAATAGACAATTTATTTTTTTTTCTCTCCTGTTCCAGCACTGATGATGGAATTTTAATTCCGAAACGTTTGCAATAAATGTAATTTTCGTTTTTACTCTGGTTCTTCTTTTTATTCTAAGAATAAGATTCTCGAAGAATCGCCCTTTTGGAAATATAATTCAAATACATTGGAAGGTACCTAATTTACGCATAGCCATAGAATGCTGAGGACGTGTATCTTGGAATACAACTGAAACTTAAAGGATGCATAAATATGATACATGGAACTAGCCAATATGCGCATAACTTCCGCAGCTAATTTACTTAACTGTAAATTCGCTATTACTTGATTTAATTGATTTAAAAACAAAAATGATGCGACGGTCAAATGAAGAAATGCTGAAGACATAATCAATCGCATCTTGATCTATATATTGGTTCAGATGGAATTTATATGCGGTGAATAAATGAGTATAGAAATTTTGGAGCTTTTAACCACAGACTGAGAGGTTTTGACTTACGATTAGCAGAGTTGGAACTTGAAGGGATACGTCAAAATGAAAATTACAGATGTGACTATATTATCTGATGTTTCAAGTGATTTAGCGTTTTTGCAATTTGTGTATGAGTGGGTGTTGGAGTTGCGCATGAATTGCCTCTTCCGTTCTGTTTCATACCCCATTATAAGTTGCACGTTTTTATTCAGAACTTACAGAAAAAAACACACTTAAAAACGTAGATTCGTGCGAGTTTACTAACATTTATTCACGAGCTTATATGTTACCCATATTTTGACAACTGCATGTTAGACTGAAAATACAAAATGTGATTATTTCGTTATTTCTTTGGAAGGTCCTACTCCTCAATTTACGCATATATGCATTGCTCATTTATTCTTCTCAGATATCCAGTAACTCTACATCATAAAAGCGTTAAGAAATAATTTAAGTATTTCAATGACAGCAATACTATTATTGGTTCAGTAGTTACTCAATAGAGTAGATATTAAATAATGGGTTATTATTAATTCTGTGATTGCAATTAATACACTAAAAAGTGAAGTATAAAAATTGCAACCAAAGTTTGCAATTTTAATTTCTATACTAAACGTTTAGTATTTCGCATCATTGAATTATCAGTTGATTTTTTTATTCATGCAAAAGTTTTTCGGAAAGACTATCACTATCCGGCTGCTACATCAGATGTGTTGAACTGATGAAAACATTTCCACATTCTCCAAAAAAAGGGAATTTGGTGCGTTAAAATTGGAAAAAAATTCTAATTCAACTGTTCAGCTTCAGCCAGGAAGTCATTGATATTGAAGCAGCGAGTTTACTTCTTTATTAAAATCCTTATATCTACGCGCATTGCCCTCGTACACGGGTTTAAATGTTCACAGATTTGCATTAGTATGCAAGCCGTATAATAAATTCATAATGCATGTTTCTGCAGTACTTTTTTCCTCATTGGTAATTTTTCCATTATGATGAAATGTTGTTCTGGCAAGAAAATGGGCGAATAAATCCATAATATGAGTTGCTAACTTTGCGGAAAGGTTTTGCTGTTCATTGCACTGAACTCTAGTCACAAATTTTCCATCTCAATTTAAAGTCCCTGCTTAAAGAAGTTATATGTTTCTTTTCAACAAATATCACCCATGAGAGACGTTAATATCGGTACACCGTGCTCTGTAACAAGTAAGAATTAGTTAGAAATGAACTTAATTCCGTTTAAAAATGGCTGATTAAAAAAGGCATATGGATCTTTCCAACAAATATGACTCTTGAGTAACGGTAATATCGGCATACTGTCTTCTGAAACGAGATAGGTTTAGTTAGAATTGTATTTAATTTCGTTTAAAAAGGCTGATTAAAAAAGGCATTAGGTTCTTTTAAACAAATATCCCTCTTAAGTAAGTACGAAGGTCTTTCTAACGAATATCACCTCTGAGTAGTGGTAATATCACCATGCAGTCGTCTGTAACGAGGTAGAATTAGTTAGAATTCAACTTCTGGTAGAATTTGGGAAGCATCTTCGGTTATCACGTTACTTGTCATGTGTCGAGCGAGGCAGCCAAGCTAGACAACGGTTCAAACAGAGACGGGAGTTGTAAACAGACTTCGCAAACAGAAGCAGACGTAACAAACATCAAAGGCAAACAGGCAGTGAGACCAAACAGTCAAGAAGTAAACAGGGATGTGAAGGAGGGAGAGTTATTGCCGTAGAGTGTCGTACTTTCAGCTCTGAGATAAAAGTCCCTGCTCCAGAATATTTCTTTATGAGGCTGCCTTTCTAAAATCTCGTTTGCAGTTCTCTATTTGCCGTCTCAGGCGTCGCTAAAAAAGGTGCCTTAAACTTTTATCTTGAAGCCCATAAGTATATGAGACAAGAGAATTCAGAGGCCTCAATGCTGCGATGTGCACAGATTAAGTCCTGATAAAAAACAGATTTAACTCATATTCGTCTTCTTTTTTCATTTTTTGCAATTTATATGGGGTATCTTTTATTTTCAAGTTGAACTTACCAGTCTTACGAACCCGGAAATGGGTCATTTTGCTCGTTCACGGTCTAATGTTCCATTCTAGAAGTAATGAAGCTGTGTGTGTTCATAATTATCTATCCAAAACTGTTTCTTTCGTCACCGTATTGCCAGCACGATGGGTGTCATGCTTTGTAGGTAACTAACTTTATTAGCATTTTCTATTATAGCCATCAATCTCAGGAAAACTCGGTGATGTTCAGTGGTAAATAAATGTTGAGTTTTGCAGAAAAAATTATGAAACAAATCGATAAAGACAATGTCACAGATGTTCCACACGAGACTGAAACGTTCTCTCAAAAATGTGAATGAATGACGAAAGCAAGTTCCGATGCAAGCAAAGTTAATAGAGGCGGCTACTTATATTATCTCGTGCAACGGTCCTTATATGATCCGGTGCAGCAACCAGAGAGTGAAGGCCTTCATGAAATACTTTCGCATAAATAATAAAATCAATTGATAGTTCAATGAAGCGAAATCACTAGCATTTAGAAGGGTTATTAAAATTACAAATTTATCTTCATTCAAATAAAACATCTAGCTTGCGCGTTCAATATTATCCAGGGGACTTGAGGTTTTTGTTCTGCGCATGGGATTCGGAACTTGTCTCTCCGCAAAAACCCAGGTCAACTTTATCGATGGTGTTCTATGTTATTTCTGTTGCTTTCATTAAATTAAAAAAAATTATGGTATACGAGGTTCGAAAATTTTATCTCTTTTATGGTATTGGGGGTGCTCTACAATCTTGGCTAGGCTTGAACATCAGTTCTTGAAGAAGCAATCCAGCGCTCGTTACGTCTGTTACAGGCCCTATTAACTGTAAAAATCTTTTCATCGCAAAAGAACTTGATGATCGACCCGTTGGATTTCAGTCAATTGAAAACTGTCTCGCACCTCACCAACCATGCTTTCATTTTATTTGTTAGAAGATGCTTCCAAACTTGTGCTTAAGGGGTTAGGCCATGGTCACTGATTGCATTGAGAAATGTGATGTTGACGAGTCTCTTTTCCATCGGTGTCGATAATACCATGGATAGAGTAGCCTTGACACTTCTCTTAAGGCCCAATTGAAAGCGAGATTTGCAAGTTTTATCTTTTCTATGGTATGGGGTGCTCTATAATCTTGATCACATTCATCAAAACTTTAAGAAACATCGCATGCTCTATATTTTGAATATCGGAGGGATTTTTTAATCAAGGATATATAGGCTTCGGACCGCATGACGAAGTTCGCAGATACTGAAGCTGAACGATCGATTGTTCCCTTGTGTATTGTTTATGCAACCAACTCTAAGTGTTAATTGCCGTATTCATAGACTACTCAGCATGGCTGGTAAATTCAATTGTGCTTACTTTGAGAGTGATTAGGATCATCCATGTTTTAAAATTTATTCGGATATGCTTGCGAGACTCTGCAATTTAATGAAGGATTTTTTCACTTCATTGTTGGTCTATCGACTCGCATTTATAAGTCTACTTTATTCAGAGCATCGTTGAGTGTCCCGTTAAACACATTACGTGAGTTTTTCCCAACTTGCTCTTTATTTATTCGCTGCAGAGTCCACCGATCTCAGGTATCGAAGAAGTCAGCTATTTAGCTTATTTTCTTCTTCATTACTGATGACAATGGGGAGCACTTTATTTATAGCTCTGCGACTATATCATAAACGCTTATAAACAAGAAATATAAACATATCATAAATTTTTAGATATACCTGATTTTCATGTTTTTAGAATCCGGCAATATCTACGAATGAATAACTTACTATAAATATGAACTATGAATTTTCTTTCTATTTTTACAACGTGTTCTTAAGTTTTACATCTGCCTATACACCATACATGTGCTGATCTTATCAGCATCGGATTATCCCAGACTGGAATCGACAACGAAAAGTACAACACTACTGTGTATTGTTACTTTTGTTTGAAATTTTCAATTCTATTGCAAAACATTGTTTTCTGTTTATGTACTTCTGCCATCTCTGAAAAGCTTTTATTTTAATTGTTTTAGAATGAGTTTAAAAGGATAAAACTGTGGACCAATTTCAAACGTAAACGAAAATAGCAAATATCTTTTATATTTGCATCTAAACTTGAAGTAGCGAAGACCTCTCGAACTCCTCGCGTCTCCAAGATCATCAAAACCATCGAAATCATCATTTCCATCACAATCATTAAAACCATCGAAGCTATCAAAACTATCAAACTTATTAAAACCATCAAAACCAATAATAATCAAAACCATCAAAGCCATCAACACCATCAAAAACATCATAACCATCAAACCCATCAAAATAATCTAAACCATTAAAACTATCAAAACCATCAAAACCATTACAACCATTAAAACCATCAAAACCATTACAACCATCAAAACTATCAAAACCATTACAACTATCAAAACCATCAAGACTATCAAAACCATTACAACCATCAAAACCATCAAAACCATTACAACCGTCAAAATCATCAAAACACTTAAACCATCAAAATAATCAAAACTATCAATACAATCTCAACGTAGGTCAAGCGAAGCTCAAAGAGGCCAATGCGGAAGTCATCCAGAAAAATAAATATGAGCGAAGCACCTTGCAGTCAGAAAAATTCGAGTTTGTCACCGTTGGAGATTTAAAATCAGGTGTTTACAAACCACTTTGAGAAAAAACGACTTGCTAGCCTACGTCAAAAGTTCTTCTGATGAAATACAAAAAAGGTGTATTCACATATGGTATTGTGTATGTTTTTAATAATAAAGTTTTCGATGTTGAAATTTCATTTCATTCCAAAACTGAAACAGTGCTGGAGATGTATTTCGCAGACATTCTAGACACGTTAAAAAAGTTTTCAGAAGTTTCCGAATATTCCTCGGCTACTGCATTTTCATAGCATGGAAATTTTACATTATATCTCATCAGTACGGGCATAAGTATACATATTCACTTTTTAAAAACAGAGCATTCTCTCAAACTTAGAAGGAGACACAACACCAGTGTTGGTATAATTTTTAGGAAATTAAAGCAAAGAAATACAGCATCGTTCATCGCCTCATCTCAGCCCAAGTGTTGTTTTTTGCACGAACCGTTCAGAAGTCTGTAGGAAATGTTTCCACTCACACAACTAAAGCTATGCAGAGCACCCAAAAAATGACTGAGAGAGTGAGAGCATCTCTAGTACACATGCTGACTAACGGGGCTCTGCTTCCAAGTTAAGCTCGAATTCGAGATTTGAGACTCGGTCTAGAGGGCCACATATTGAGTGATAATGATAACGGTTATTGATCAACGTTTAATATTATTTTGTTCAATACTATGTGTAAAATATTGTTAACCAATGCATATATTGGACAAAAAATTGATTATTATGTGTTCAATATTGCTCAATAATACATCTATTGAAAAATGACTGTTTGGGTAGATCAAACTATCGTCACGTAATATAGCAATTGGTATTTTTTTTAGATAAGAGCTATAAAGTTCCTGTATTGAGTCTAAGAGCTTGATTCACACCATAGGCGGCTGAAAACAGTGTGTACAAAATAAAATATGCAAAACGCTTCAGAAGCAATGACTAAAATAGCAACAACTACAAGCTTGCTGCGGTTTGAAATGATCATTTCGTGCAATTAATGTTCAAATAAATATTTTACTTACAGCTACTTAAAGACTGTAAGATAACTTTTTTCGTCCGGAAGAACATCAGTCTTATCGTTGCCCTGAGTCACAGTCTAACTTTTTCGCCGCCTGCGTGCATGTATTTCGCCACCCAAGTAATTAAATTGCTTAGGCAGCGAAAAACATGCATGCTACGGCGAAAAAGTTAGACTGGGGTGAAACAGGTTTCGAGAACGCTAACTGACTTAGACCCTTCTCTTCAGAGCTCATGTTCTCGAACTTCATTAATAAATTAATACCTCTTGGAATCTTTTCTTGTTATTGGAGGCTAGTTTGATGAATTCTCTTCTTTTTTTTTGAGTCAAAATCTTACCACTGAAGAATCGGAATGTTAGTTCAGTAGAAGCTGATACTATTCATTTTTTTCGATAAATTTTGAGGTAATTTGGCAAGCTTATGAGGGTTTCCTTAACGAGTACTACAGAGAGTAATTAAATGTTCCTTTTGGTTGAGTAGTTAACTTGAAAAATGCAAAAAAAAATATTGATTGAATTTTTCACAACAACTTACACTATAAATGTTATAAAACGCTGTTGTGAATAGAATCACAAGGTTTTAGACCGATTGGATCATACCCGTTCTGCTACGCATAAGCGATATAGCTAAGGAAGCCTTGAGAATTACCGAGCACGATTCTACTTTTCCCTAGAAAAAATACTCGTGTACATTGAGCAAATATTTTCTTCGTACTTGAGACATTGACGAGCATGATAAAGCACAGTTTGCTGTTTGCATGCTTCCTTCCTTCTATGGGTGGTCTACGAGTTCCTATAACAGGGCTGTAGTAAGTTCCTGAACATGGGATAATGACTGTAATTTCGTATTTTGAATTATAATATATCTGCGCTCATTACAATTCATTACGATGCTATCTTAACTCAAAAACAAATAAATTAGCAGAAGAATGGGTCCATTTTATACCTTTTTCAATGGATAAAGTTTCCAAGGAAGAATAAGTGTAGATGGATTCCAGATTAATCGTTATCGATTTTCAGAAGATTTTCATTCCATGAAAATTCTGAAAAAAATTATTCTTTCTTCGTGAATACTATTATCATTTTAGTCTGCCCGCATAAAATAAACGAATAAAATATATGAAATTTTGACCTTTCACTTTTATTTTATAGATGATACCCTGGTTATATCTAATATGTAAGGCTGGTTGCTGAATATCGACATCCTTTCATCAATTAACTGATGCAAACACAACACACAATGCCATCAAGAAAAGCGTATTACTAGATAAAAAATATAGCATAAACTGGAATAGAGTTAAGATTAATTTTAAAAATATCTTCCTCTCCAACATGTGAAAAAAGTTAGAAAGTCTTACCAAGAGGAGATAAGATAATAATTTTTGAACTTTTAACTGCAGAAGTTATTTGCTCGATGTAGCACTTGTGTTAAATTGACATACCAATATTCAAACATCGCCTAAGTCGCATTTTGTTTTTATTTTATTTTTTACAGTATATCATTATTTTATTGATACAGAGCAGAACTCCAGTATCGTTTCACATTTTTGCTGGATATTCATTAAGAATAGGCCCATCGATCATACATTGAACCGAGTATATCAACAACTGGCTAAATATTTAATTTTCTTATCTTAGTTAGGAAAAATTTTCTAACAGGAGGCAGTAGTGTTTGTCTGCGTCCTGTGGTGTTGTTCGTGACACGTACAGGTGAAGTGATTCAATCAGCTTTAAGTACTTAATTTATACTTGAAAACAACGAGTGTTAGCAGTTGCTTGAGTCGTTTTTTCCGGAGTATGAAACGAAACGCATACCTTTGAGTTGTAATGTTTTCAATTAGACACATAATGTTAGTTATACGCTAGAAAATTTTGTGAAATATTCCCTAAAAGTGCGTAATGAGAGAGCCTTGTCAATCAGCTTAACAACGGGACAAAACAATTTGAAGGGAGAGTGATTCCGTTATTTTTAAATCAAGTTAGAGCTGCGTGGATATTTGTATTTGACGAAACTCTATATTTGTAGACGATTATCAATCGAAATGGTGAGTTTAATTGAAACGGCATATATAGATGCTTTAAAGATAAAGAATAACCGTCAAACCAATGACCTCATAACACATCGAAATTTTCGTCAAAAAACTCTTACTTCTCAACACCACCATGTGGTGCGCATCAAGCAGAAAAACTAAAAATTTCTTGCTCATAATTTTAAAACACTCACACAACCATAGTTTCTAAGTGCCTTTAATAAGTCATGCAATTTAATCCTTAATATGCTTTCCTATTAAATAATTAAATATAAACAACCCTGTCCCGACGACTGGAAGTTGGATAATTAAATCACTGAACTGTTCACTAACACGAGTCTGTTTAGCGTGAGCTGAGTGAAGTATCCTATCTACCAATGTCTTCTCTAAGAGGCTCAAGATTTTTGAGAAACAAAGCACCACAATCTCTCACCACTTGAGGGGACGCCGATTGTTCTGGCATTTTTTGACGAAGAATTGGGTCTTGCGCACAATGTCTGCCGGTTAAAAATAGTTCGATGAGCGCTAACGACATCGATAGCGGGCGTCGGGATTGAGTTTGTTGCAAAATCTTTTGTTGAGCTATTGGCTTCGGTGCGTCTTTTTATTGGTAAAGTAACTCTTGTTTTGGGCCGGTCGAATCTAACTCTTGCTCGCATTGTTCTTAGAGAGGAAGTGATTTTGTGCTCCATTCCATGTCGTAAGTTATGTCAAAAGGAACAGAATGCTGTTCGCATTCTTTGTTCGGTTATTTTAAATTAATAGCTCATTTTCGTTTTTTTTTAAATTTTTAGTAATAATTCTCAGATCTTTCAATTATGTTCTGTGTTCATCTCATCTGATTCACGAAATTTCGATAATTCTTTCATGATACAAAGTACCACGGAAACCTATCCATTAAGTTTTAATAAATCAAATAAAGCGCTCGAGATTATAAGGTAAGAGGCACACCTTACATTTCCTTGATAATTTTAAATGCAATATGTTTATGCCTTCCTTGAACATGTGTTTCGATTTTATTGGCTTTTCTACTAAGGCACAGAAATGTAAACTACAAATGAAACTCACTTAGTGCAAAATGAATTTTTTTTAATTATGTTTCCACCACACTCATAGTCATAGTCATAACATTCACTTTGCCTGAACAAACCAAATTTCAAAACGTTTTCCAGACCATGCACACTCATTCAACTGAACCTATTGTATTACTTATCAGGTTGTTTTTACTTTCCAATAATTGAATACATTCGCCTTCCCATTAAAATTTGTTCTTAAAGCAACATAAACACGTTGAATGTATATCCATCATGTACCTCAAACTCTTCATCCTCTTCCTCCCCTTCACACTCTTCATACTCTTCAAACTCCTCAAACTCTTCATACTCTTCATACAACGCATTCCTGTCGCTGCACTTTAATCAGCCATTTACCTCATACCCAACAAATAATTTCCAAAATGCCTTCGTGTTATTGCTCTAATAACCATCATTTGCCTCCCCAACTGCAAAATACGTAACAAACACTCTCATGTCATGCAATCAAATTTCATATTTTCCTCAAACCCACGCAAATTGTCTTAAAATACCACATGACTTCCATCATTGACTTCATGTGCGCCAACTCAATCCCAAAATAATTCAGTATTGTCATTTCGCTCGTGTCCAACTTTCACCTCACACGCACCGACACAATACCAAAACACATTCCTGTCACTGCACTCACATCCGTCATTCACCTCACACCCACCAACACAATCCCAAAACACCTTCCTGTCACTGCACTCACATCCGTCATTCACCCCACACCCACCAACACAATCCCAAATTACCTTCCTGTCACCGAACTCACATCCGTCATTCACCCCACACCCACCAACACAATCCCAAAACACCTTCCTGTCACCGAACTCACATTCGTCATTCACCCCACACCCACCAACACAATCCCAAAACACCTTCCTGTCACCGAACTCACATCCGTCATTCACCCCACACCCACCAACACAATCCCAAAACACCTTCCTGTCACCGAACTCACATCCGTCATTCACCCCACACCGACCAACACAATCCAAAAACACCTTCCTGTCACCGAACTCACATTCGTCATTCACCCCACACCCACCAACACAATCCCAAAACACCTTCCTGTCACCGAACTCACATCCGTCATTCACCCCACACCGACCAACACAATCCCAAAACACCTTCCTGTCACCGAACTCACATTCGTCATTCACCCCACACCCACCAACACAATCCCAAAACACCTTCCTGTCACTGCACTCACATCCCACGTTCACCTCCTCTCACCAAGTCTCCCCTAAAACACAGCTCTTAAATCTCCCTCGGAGCGGCCCTTTTCTCCGATAATTGCATTCGCCCTTAATTCACAATTCCGTCCATTTATCTCCGTTTTCGAACTTAAGAAGACTTGAACGAAAAGTTCAGACGTGCGGGATCATAATAAATTTACCTTGTCCCATTCATTGTGTCCGCAACGACGAAGATTTTGCTATTTTCTCTATGTTTCGCTTGTTCTTTCGCTTGCAGTAGCGCCTCGAAGTTTTCCGGAATGACATAATGATTGAAGTTTTCTCGAGGTGTTCATTGCCTCCCCTAAGTACAATGAAGCGTTTGGTCCACAGAGTACAAATACTTACTATTTTAAGTTTCTTTTGCTCGAACCTTATATGGCGTAGGGTTCAGCTCAAATATAATCATTCTATTGTCATAGTCTGATAAATTAAAATATAACATTGCATGCACAGTGATGACCCATATATTCCAACAAGCACTTTTTCTGCTGTACTTTCTAGTGTCGAGTTTCAAGTATGATTTTCCAGATCACGTAATTCTCAAAATATTCCGTCATAAAAACACAATTTATCCTTTGGGCTCAGGACTGGCGAACGAATATGGCAGTTAGGTCGATAAAAAAAATTCTGTGAAAACATAATTCTTACATCCCTATTTAGTACAGGTATTTGAAAAATGCTCATAATGGAATTCCTACAAACTTTATAACGAAACATTTTACAGCCTAAGATCTCGTCTTATATATATATATATCAGTAAATTTAGATCGTTTCTTAGTGCGCAAATTTACACGTCAACATAATATAAAAAGTGTCCATTGTATGTAAAAAAATTACAGAATTTGATATTTGCCTCAAATAAATCTTGGAGAGGTGGAAGGAAAATAAATTTATCCATCCTAATAGCTCCTCCGATTGAATTGTTAATGTACTCGTACACTGGAAAATCATATTACAGTTACGGCCATTTGGCATCCTCAAGATCGTCACGGACACATGCACCGACCAAGAACACAAGCATAAACTGTGTATTTTAATTTAGTGGATGTACCCATTCATATTTTGGCTGCCTTATCCTTTTTTTCGGGATGGGATATCTCGGGATCTCATTGTGCTTATATATATAACTTATTTCTACTATGATTATCATATAACTGATTTTATATAATTTGAAATATATTTATATTATATAATGTATAATAATGCTTATAATGATACATAATATATTTTATGATTATATTATATAATATATATTTAATATAATATAATATACATAGTATGTAATATAATACATCTGCTTATATAGACAACTTCTTACTCTATTTCCGTAGACATGTAAATAGAAGAGCATGTAAAGAATTTTTTGTCACATTTTATTACTTTCTCTTACATTACAAAAAAGTGCTTTACATGCTCTTCTATTGTCTATCTATCTCAATAGTCTACGGAAATAGAGACGAAAATTTAAGTTACTTCTGAGTGAGTTTACCGTATAAAATATACGGATAAGAGTATTCAGATTTAAGTTACTCCATTGGCATCTGACCTAATAAAGTCTACGGATAAGAGTGTTCAAATTTAAGTTACTCCAGAGGGAGGTGAACGTGAAAAGTCTACGGATAAGAGTGTTCATATTTAAGTTACTCCAGTGGGAGGTGACCGCATAAAGTCTAAGGATAAGAGTGTTCATATTCAAGTTACACCCTGGTCATTTGAAATGGAAATTTCATCGCATCATGAGATTACAAGAACATTGATTCATGACCTCAAGTTTGAAATACTGAGCTCAAAATTACAACTGTCTCATTCGTCTCATAAGATTTCGTCTCTAATCCAATGCAAGTAACTCCTGGCCACGCCTGAACGTTCCAACAAGCATCACCCGGGTTCATGTGATTCAAAGACGTGGTATAAATGTACCGACGAATAAACTATTGCTTAATTTCAATTTTTAGGTTTAGATTGATGTGCTGACTTTAAACACTAGAATCATCGTTTTATAATTTAACTTTTAAAAAAATCTGAACTAGGTGGATAGCGAAGCAGAATTGTTCAACATGGTTATCCTGGTGCCGAGAGGTTAGTTGAATGACACACGGTAGCTATTCAGAGTTTTATATTTGATTGTTCTCATGCTAAACTATGGAGTTTTGAATCGAATAGCGAAATTCAAATCATGATTTGTAGATTTTAGAACATAATGTACAAAAACTGACGTTTTTACATCATGATTTGTAGATTTTAGAACATAATGTCCGAATACAGACGATTTTACATCATGATTTGTAGATTTTAGAACATAATGTACGAATACAGACGATTTTACATCATGATTTGTAGATTGCAGAACATAATGTACGAAGACAGACGATTTTAGGACCACATAAATCAATTCATCTGTTCATCAAGGCATCCAAGTGGGAAATTCTCAAAAATAGTTTCCGATGCTTCTTTAGTTGCTGTAAGATGATAGTCGCAGCAGTAAATAATAGAAATTAATGCTAGTGCACACCTGAAATTTGAGTGTATATTTAATTTTAGTGCATTTTTAATTATTGGGCAAATATTTAATTCATTGGTACATATTTAATTTGTGGAAAAGGTCTCATTCTAGTTTCATTATAATATGAAACAAATGCATAAGTAAAGGTTAATTTTTCAATTATTTTCTGTAACATGCTCAACAACCCTTATAGGTTACTCACGCGGATGTCATTTATTCCCACATGGTATGAAGCGCAATCGTCGCACTTACCTAAGGTAATCTTTCAACGCAACAGGGAAGAATAATTAAGAAATATATGAAGGCTCCGAAGATTCTCACTCACTTTCATTCTAATATGTTAAAATTTATAGAAAATTATAGTAAAAGATTTGAGGCTGCACCACGTTCCAGAGGCTCCGCTATTAAGTATCGATAATTTGTAATCAATACTTTTGAGCACAGCGCATTTTGATTTTTGGCGTGCAATTTTTCTGGGTAATGCTTTTTAGTTGACACTTTTGTTTGGATAGGTTACGTCCATATATATGTTCTGTTTGTTTCAACAAAGTTGATATTATCTTTTTCAAAATATGGAATGAAAATAAAATACTTTTGTGTCGAATACTTTTGCCACTTAATATATGTAAAGCACATAGTTTGCCATTGAGCTATGATTTTTTTTCGTAGAACTTGGCTGTTTTCAACCTCATTGTAGTTGACTAATATTGAAATAAAAAGTTAGTTTGAAATTATTTATTGTTCTACGTTTGGAAATAATTTTATTTCAAAGGCAAAGCAAACCGTAGCCTGAAAAATTATACCTATTAAATTGTGTTCTAAAAGTAATAATTTATTTTCTTGATAGGGGCAAAGATCATTATTCAACCATTGAAACATTGTACTGAAGCTAGAATGTACTAGGCATGAGTACGCAGGCTCTTATGTGAGCAAAAATACAGATAACAAAGTCTACCACATGGTCTCATCAGCGTGTTCTGGTATTTCTGGCGCAAAAGTCATCATTTCATCACATGGTCTCATCAGGGTGTTTCTGTGATTCTAACGCGAAAGCAATCAGTTCATCACATGGTCCCATCAGGGTGTTTATGTGATTCTAACGCGAAAGTCATCAGTTCATCACATGGTTTCACCAGCGTGTTTATATGATTCTAACGCGAAAGTCATCAGTTCTTCACATGGTCTCACCAGCGTGTTTATATGATTCTAACGAGAAAGTCATCAGATTTGCATGTCTCCTTCAACCTCTCCCAGAACTCGCGTGTGTAAGAGCTGTTGCAAGGCAGAAAGTCAGTGACGCTAGAGCAGCGGTTCTGGTTCTTAACTTTGGTTCGATCGAACCCCAGGAGCTCGGTGAGTCGAACCATTTGAGATCTGGGGTGAGATCTTACCGTCGACCCATGTGAGATCTTACCGAGCCCCTAGGGTTCGATCGAACCTCTGAGTTTGGCATGGTACAGCTTGTGTACTCATACAGTATTTAAAGATTTACATATGTTGTGAATTTGATGAAACAAAAGTATTTTTTATTATTCGAACTACGAAAGGTTCGATGAATGCATTTATAGGACTGCTGGGGTTGTACCTTCAAGAAAGGAGAACTTCTGCGCTAGAGGTTATTGTGGCATTGCCTCTATGGTTGTGGTCCCTATATCATCAACATTTGTGAACGAATTAAATGAAAATTGTCCCCAATAAGCTCGTAGGAATCCGTCCCGCTAAGGACATTCTCCCCAATTTTTTGTAGGAATTCCAACTGGAATATTTACGAATAACAGGTGGCTCATATATCTGACGTGCTTCCTGAAAAGTAATATCCACCGCACCTGCTAGCCTTGAAAGACAAGACGGATGAACTGAATACATGGAAAAAACTTTTATTTCATACTTTCGCGATATGATATTTTTTTCAGGACAACCAATCATTACTTTTAGCTTACGGTGAGTGTTCGTGTTTTGCACTATTCTTTGTGTTGACATTCAAAAGCCATGTTGATGGACGTGTGAAAATGTATTGTAATAAGTACTTTATGCTGTGATGTTATACCAACCAACTCTTTAGCAAATATTTATGATTGAAAGAACCAATGTAGTCTGCTGACGTTACGACTTTTAGCACGAGAAATAGTTTTCCAGCGAAGGCTGATCTACGCAAAAAGGCTGAGCAAGGACGGCTTGCTCGGCTGGCTGATGCTGTAGCAAAGAAAGAGGGCTGCTGGATGCTGAGTGGCTGAGGGTCAGACGAGAGGGAAGCTTCAGTCGTTCGTGGAAGGTGGTGGGGGACACTTCGGTGCCCCTTTCGACAACCAGTTATCGCGCTTTGCTCACGCTCTCTTCGAACGAGACAAAAACTTTGAATGAAAAACCAGTTTCTTGTTTTCTCTCTGCCTTGCTACATCGCTTAGGTGTGCTCGGGCAGCGCGAAAGTTGTGCATGAGGTTTTGTAGGAGCAAATTATTACTGAATTACGATAACTGCCGTGCGTCTGAGGTCGTTATTGATAAGAAAGGGAATTCGGGCAACAACTTGCGGCCACCCACAGAAAGAAAGACCTTAACACCCCGCCCTTCGGTCTTCCCTCTGCTCAGGAGTCTCATTCTTTAGTTCCTCTCACTTTCAGACACGTACTTGTTAACTAATGCTTATGCTTCACTTGAAAGTCAACGAGACAAAGAACTTCGGTCTATATTTGAGCAAACAAGTCTTTTCCTTCACAGTATGACGACCCTTCACTATAATCTTTCATCGAATTGAACTATGCTTCAGTGTTCTAAAATCTTTCACAACGTTAACAGTGTTAAATGGCTTTGTGGGCACACAGTGTGAATGCGTTTTCAGTGTAACATGACTCGAACTTAATGAGACTGTGGTTATTGTGATTCGTTTATACTGTAGCATGAGTTTCCAAGTCCGGATGAGATTTGCAATTGATGTTGAGAGCTTCAAACAGTGTAAATGCAACAGATAGTCAACATTCGGGAAATTTTTACACCTTTTAACGATGCTTTTTCGAATGAATGCATTTCTTATATAGGTGCAACAAAATACTCGATAATTATTATGAAACTATGGTTCGTAAGAGGTTCATTGCAAGTGTTATACATATTTCATAGTATGTATAGTGTCTAGATTGAAATCAGATTTGTTATTTTTGCCGTTTATATTCCTTACT
Organism: Morinoia aosen; assembly: GCA_030386875.1. Taxonomy (NCBI): domain Eukaryota; kingdom Metazoa; phylum Arthropoda; class Malacostraca; order Amphipoda; family Talitridae; genus Morinoia; species Morinoia aosen. The sequence goes on along the minus strand of CM059578.1, from coordinate 24,097,233 downwards.
GCACTTATCCAATGGGATGTATTATTCTTTTCTACCAAGGTTTTTTGGTTTGGGATTGCAATTCCATCGCGGTCAGCGCTAGCCACGATTTCGGCAAACACGAGTAAAGGTGATGTAGAAAAAGGGTTTCCATTCCAATTCATTAAGGCATATGCGTACGGATTGGATAGTGTGAACTTTGCTGTTATGAATTTACTTTTTTAGTGAACAGAAGTTCCAGTCTTTCGTAACTTGGATTGTAATTTTTTGCCGAAGCCGACTTGGTTCCTGTCTGTTATGCAAGAGCGAAAAAAGCATTTCGGCAAAATTTATTCGATTTTCTCTCAAATGAAAAAAATTACCTGGTGCACGAAACAAAGATCAGTTCACCTGAAACGTTCAAGAGCCAAATTCTAAACGCTATGCAGCTGCTCAATTAGCAACGATGTTCAATTGTATTGATTTGGCTACGTTTAATGATGTTCATACGATTATGTTCAGTTAGGTCTATAGGACTACGATTTATTATGTTCCCATGAATACGGACAATTATTTCCGTAAAAATACGATTTTTTAACCCGTATGCCTAATTTGAATGATGCCTGAAGGCTACGGTGAGCACTTCCGTAATCTTTTATTGAGGTAGAATAAAATTGATTTTGTGAGAAGTCGAGAAGCTTAGTAACGCTCAATACACAAGACAACAACCGTGGTGATGACATTGCCTTTTGGTATGAACCTACAATTATAAAAGGATGATAAGTACATAACTTAAACGGAAAGATTCTACTTTGAACAGAATTATTTATGTTAGAACACATAAATATATTTTAATATCGATATATTTAGTCATTTATCACAATTAATAGATAACTCCTTTGTAAAAAAAATGAACTATCCTTGCATCATATTTTGAAGCATGAAAAGTCGCATAAATACGAGATGTTTTTCAAAATTTATTAGGAGATGATGATCTACAAGAGGCTTAGAGTATTCTCGTAGACCCTTTAGCTCAATCTTAAAAGACTTGCATCTGAACAGGTGCTATTCAGAGACTTGAAGTTAATTATCGACTGCCTTCGAGCAATACAAGCTCGTCATTTACTGTATAACAAAAACTTCACTGCATATTATATCAGTCGTTCTGCTGAGTCTCTGAGTAGAAAGTAAAGACGTGGACAGTGATCCTCGCATGAAAGCCATCCTCGGTTAAAGCGATATTTAATTACTGCAGCGACCGTTTCCGTTGGGCATCAATCTAAATCAATGAATATGTGTCATTAGTTTCCCTTGCGATAAATTCGGTGCAATGTCACGAGAGTTCAGCTTGGGTCTCAATCAGAGTTTTTGATTGAAATTTGTTTTCGTTCATATAAAAATGTTCGACATAACACAATTAGTTATTTCGACCATGAATTTTCATTGAATATTAATAAAAACTATTTTAACTCAACTCTGTTTCCTCCAGCTTGAAGCTTCCTAAATGCATCGATGCATTGTCTCTTCAGGCGTTACAATGCCAAGATAATTAGGGCTTATAGGGCACTATGAGAACGAGAAAAGAAATTTAAACATTAAAGTACTAAAACATATGAGTTTAAGATTGGTTCTTTTAAAAGTCGATATCAGTAGGCCACATACTTGAACCCTCCCAAGTGCGCCCTTTATATGTACTGACATGAACGTCTGGAATATTTTTTTCATACAGCTCATTGCAAATTGTACCAGTAAACATTTTTTGCTTAATTCAGTGTGTATTTTGCATATTATATGATATCGCTGCAGTTTTTTTATATTTTTATTTGTTGTTCGATGTAAGTTATAAGCTGGGTAACATATTGAATGTTGACATAATTTAAGATTTAATCAAATAGAATGCTTATGTTTTTCTCTATCATTTTCTAAGACATGTACTTAAATAGCCCTTTAAGGATGGTGAATACCTGGATGCTAGTTAGCTAAAAATTCAATGGATTATTTGAACATCGCCCCCCGCTATGAGAGCAAACTCTCATTTCAGTATCAAAAAAGGCGTTTTCTAAACTACAGTGGAGCAATATATGCTGATCCTAATTCCGCACTACAATATAAAAGACTACGAAAAAGACATTGGCAAAAGTTGTCCTCGAATTTCGTTGTTGGTGAAGACTGCCCGCTTGAGGTCATTGATTTATTTATCGGTGTTTGGCGCTATTCTACTTATTAGCAACACTTCGTGTAACCGAAATTAATATTCATAATATTATAATTTAAAACGAAAAATACTGTCATCCCTATTAAATTTCTTTGACAGTTTTTTTCCACTTAATTTTTTAAACAGATACTAAAATGATTAGAACTGGGGAAGGGATTTCTAACTTTCCAAACTTTTTCGTTTTGGGAAAAAATTCCAAAAAACTTCACACAATTTGTTGAAATTACGAATAATAACAAAGTTCTCAGTAGAAGAAAGCCAGTGCATCCAGCGGAAATTTTCAGCGCCTATAATCGTAATGTTAAAAGCGATAGCTAACAATCGTCCTTTTTCCGGTACTTAATTTTTCGACCATTTGACTACCCTGAAAAAATCTGTGTGAGAACACAACGCATGGCGACCTAAAGCTACTGTCCATCCTTCTTTCCACACTGAAGAACAAAACGGAAAAATTGATGATTTATCCCGAACCAAAAATTAATTATAAAGCGACGGAGATATATATTTAGCCACAGAGAATTGAAAAAATAATTTACAATCTGCTTCGGTAGCTCAGAAATGTTTATTTATATAAATTTCTTCTTGCTATGCTTATCAGGTTTGGCTCTGTAAGGAGGTGATGGAATGTTTGAAATTTTACTTAAGGGAATAAGAATAACTACAAAGAATGATCGGTTAGTCTATAAGTTATAAAAAGGATTTAATTAGCCATGGTTAAGAAGAAACTATGGTTAAGAATCTTTCACTTTTGTTCACGACAGAATTTTTTTACTAAAAATCTCCATCGATTTCACTTGAAGTGTTTCCCATTTAATTTTTTCTGAACGGATTATGAATTCTTAAATGTTGCCAAGCGTTAATTACGTCGCAGCTAGTATTCATGTACGTCATATGGTTTTTAATACGTAAAAATGAGAAGGTTAACACTTGATAAATGAACTTAACGAACGTAAGGAAATTTTGCTCCGACGAGCATTTTTCTGAATTTCTGTTGCTTTCATTGAATGGTATGAGTCCTCACTCAATAACCCATTTTCATATTTTGCAAAAAATGCAACATGTTTCTGAACTAAGTTAAAAGATTTTGAGGGAATTATAGAACTACAGTGGCCTTTCAATTCTCAAGTAAGTTCGGCGCGGTGTGTCTAATGGTTTTCTACAATTTATGGGAGCGAGATCATTTAGGGTCTAATTCGGGCAGTACATCGCACCAATAGGGCTATTTACAGCAAAGACTGACATCTGATGTTTGACATTTAGGGCCATAAAAACTACACCCGCGTCACAGTGGTGCTTTTTGCTACAAATCTTAGTATGTTGTTGGTGATAACTATTTTGTTGAAAGTGCGGAGTAAAAACTAGACACGAGTGAAAACAGCGCATGTTGTTAGAAGGCTCGATGGGTCATTATAGAGAACTACTTTACAGCTGCCCGATGCACTTCGTTTCCGATCAGTGAGGCTGTTTGGTGGAATCGCTGCAGTGACACAGACAATAACAGAGTTATAAACTGCTGCTTTAAATGCCGACGTTACGTACGTACCGCAACATTATTATTTCTTGTTCTAAACTACCTTAGCACTGTGGCGATTTTTAACAGGGTATGACACCTCATATCAGCAAATGTTTCAAATTGAATTCGCTTAAGAATAAAGCCGTTTTTCCGTGTATTTTTTCAGACTTTACACTATAGATTTACAGATGCAAAATCTTTCATAAAGTATTCTTCTCAGAAGCACATGCATTGTAAAAATTTTTTGTGAAACTCCTATCAAAAACTTCTTATTACGTTTCGTTTTTTGATATTCCAAATTTTAAAATAACTTTCCTTTATAATAATCAGCGAAGACTCCAAAACTTGACTGGTTAGTTGAGGTCCTCTAAATCCTTCCTTCATAGAGTTTCAAATAAGTTTATCTTTTCCAGTTTCAAGTGTTCAGTTGAGTTATATTTCGTTTCATACTCTGACGGAGACTCTAAATTTGATTTGAAGAGTAAGCCTTTATGGTTGATAAATGAATGTTGATGGAAGTTGTGATGAAAAACAGACAAATTTCTGCATATTCCGAAATAATGCTTTTTACAATTTTGCGCAATGATTTTTTAGCATCAAGCGTCAACAACCAACCTACTCTTGAAAACAGCTATCGAACAATTAAAACGATTTTGTATTCAGACCAAAAATATGACAATTTAGCCTAGAATGAATCAATGAAATCGCCATAAAAAAGGGCACGGTCATTTAGACGAATCGCCATGAAAAGGACGCTTATATTTCAGCAAATCATTATACAAAAACGGCACGTGTACTTCAGCGAATCACAATGGAAAAGAACTCGTATATTTCAGCGAATAACTATACAAAAAGGGCACATGTATTTCAGCGAATCACCATAAAAAGAGCACGCGTATTTCAGCAAATCGCTTTGAAAAAAGACTCGTATATTTCAACGAATCACTATACAAAAAGGGCACGTGTATTGCAGCGAATCACTATACAAAAGGGCACCTGTATTGCAGCGAATCATAATAAAAAAGGGCACGTGTATTGCAGCGAATCATAATAAAAAAGGGCACGTGTATTGCAGCGAATCATAATAAAAAAGGGCACGTGTATTGCAGCGAATCACAATAAAAAAGGGCACGTGTTTTGCAGCGAATCACTATACAAAAGGGCACGTGTATTGCAGCGAATCATAATAAAAAAGGGCACGTGTATTGCAGCGAATCACAATAAAAAAGGGCACGTGTATTGCAGCGAATCACAATAAAAAAGGGCACGTGTATTACAGCGAATCACTATACCAAAGGGCACGTGTTTTGCAGCGAATCACTAGACAAAAGGGCACGTGTTTTGCAGCGAATCATAATAAAAAAGGGCACGTGTATTGCAGCGAATCATAATAAAAAAGGGCACGTGTATTGCAGCGAATCATAATAAAAAAGGGCACGTGTATTGCAGCGAATCATAATAAAAAAGGACACGTGTTTGGCAGCGAATCACTATACAAAAATGCACGTGTATTGCAGCAAATCACTACACCAAAGGGCACGTGTTTTGCTGCGAATCACTATACAAAAGGGCACGTGTTTTGCAGCGAATCATAATAAAAAAGAGCACGTGTATTGCAGCAAATCATAACAAAAAAGGGCACGTGTATTGCAGCGAATCATAACAAAAAAGGGCACGTGTATTGCAGCAAATCATAACAAAAAAGGGCACGTGTATTGCAGCGAATCATAACAAAAAAGGGCACGTGTATTGCAGCAAATCATAATAAAAAAGATCACGTGTATTTCAGCAAGCGAATAAGTGAGCTGAGTTTCACTCTGCAGTCGCAACAAACTCTGTTGTCTCAGTCACACTCAGTGCTTGGAAAAATTATTTCGAAATTTTTTTTAATTTCTCGCGTCTCTTGTTTTCGGTATAGTGTGAAATTTCTGTTGTAATTATTTAAAAGGAAATGCGCCGTTAATATCGAGTGCATGAACAATATTTTATAGGAAACTTGACGCCAATATCGTGTACGTAAACAATATTTAACAAGAAACTCTTCGTTAATAATGCGAGTGTAAACAATATTTTACAAAAATCACTTCGTTAATGACGAGTGCGTAAGCAAAATTATTTACCTAGGAGGAAAAGATCAACGTGAAACTGCTTCTTGATAGCAATTATTTAATTGTTAATTATTTAATGACCTAAATTCCTAACTTTCATCGTATTGGAAATAGTGATAAAAAAGCCAACATTCGCCGACGACTATAAAGTTTGTTGTCCAGGAGCTCATTATAACGGCATTTGCGAGGCTTCTTTTCCGGGCTTCCAAACTCATGCATCTGTGATGTTCCCCAGAAACGTTTTACAAGACTCCGCCTAAATATCACTAATATTTATATTAGACCGATAGAAAAATTCTACCAGACCCCGCCTAAATAGCACCGATGTTTATATTAGAACAAAAAAAAATCTTCAACTTCGCAATAAATGAGACACTTTAGTACCTCATTGATAATAATTTTCGAAACAGATTTGTGAATTTCTATTGGTTAAACACTCCCACTGAATAACAGTAATAAATGGTTAAAATGAAGACATACTCGTATTTGTGAATTTTGGCTGGTTGAACACTCTTATTAACTAACACTAATTGATAGTTAAAATGATGTTTGTTCCTAAGAGCACCGTTCACGTTTCCTACCATAAAAAAATTGCATTCGGCCCTGCCAAGATAGTACCAACATTTTTATCAGAACAATTGAAAAATTCCTCCGCTCCGTAATAAATGGGACACTAGCGTACCTCAGTGATAATTATCGATGTAATACGAATAGATGGTTAAGATAAAGTTCGTTCCTAACCACACCTTTCAAATTTCCTTCGTAATTAAACAATTCATCATTTTTTGCAGGGCGATTGAGGGTTGTGTATTACTGACACAAGACATCACACGAGGTGCGAGTTGGCACGTGGACTTATGAAATGTTCATGGGTGAATTTATGAAAGCATTTAATTTAAATATCAGCCGATGTATTAAAGCGGATGTCATCGCATCTTTCAGCCCGTCCAATCGCTAACATTTTCGGAGGGAAGAAGTTAAAATTTATTTAAATAGAACGCTTTGTGAGATGAAATGTAGATGTAACCTAAAGGGTTCTTTCAATGAGAATATTTTGCTCGATTTTTTTTAAGCATTGTTAGCTGAACACTGATGATAAGACTTATGTGAAAATGTTAAAAGCACAAGTTATTTTCAAAACCCAAGACCGCGTTATTTTTGCGAGAGGTCTGGCTCTTTAACCTGAAAGGAAAATGTTAATGATGTTACCATAATTTCTTACTGACGTCGAATAAGGTTTGGTGACTGAATTTTTTTTTCAAAAACCTCATTCTACGCAAAGTGATTTTTCTGATTACTAATCGAACAATAGCCATAGCCACGTTGAACGACACTTAAAATCCCCACGTTACCGACTACGAATGAAACAATTGCACAATGAACAAAAAATTTGAATCAAAAGTGTGCTACCGCCTCATTTTCTAGGTATGTGATTCACGCGAGGAGCTGAAAGTGCGTAGTGAAGCAATTTGAATTGGAATCATAAACTGACTTTGCAGACTTATGAAAACGCTGCGTTTCATATTTAATAGATATTTATATTCTTCCTGTTAAATAGGTATTTTACATAGATTTTTTATATTATATAGATATAATATATGGATATATTTTATAATAGATAATAAAATATATTTTATTGATACTTATATTTTTTATTTTTCATGTGAAGAAATATTTATAAGAAAGTACAATGTGATGCAATTTAAATTTGAATCATAAACTAACATTCTAGGCTGATGACTGCGTTGCACTTCGTATAAAATAAATTTTTAAAAGCGCAAACTGTTCTCGAATGCTACGAAGGACGAGCTAAATTCGTTTAACGCTGCGTCTGACAATTGAAATAAGAAAAATGTAATATAACATGGGAAAGAAATGTATAATCTCACCACAATCGGCACGGTCATATTTCTGTGCGCAAAAAAAAACACATAATGTTCCATTTTTTGAATGCTGTTTCAAAAAAGCTTGCAACTCGTCAGAAACATTTCACATTGACTATTTGATTACTCAATACGAGCATTTCCAAGGAATATCTTCAAAATACTACACGTGCGCAGCCACGGTAAATTATAACAGCTAAGCACCATAAGTAAAGTAATATTTGAAATGAATGTTTTAGAAAAGTTTTTCTTTTTTCTTTAAATATCGGCAAACCAATATATGATAATTCGATCTTGAAATAAAAAATACGACTAAGTCATGGTTTTCCACAACACTCAAAGGAACTTATGAGCCTTGAGCACACATACGAACGTGAATTCTAGAAGAGAATCTTTTGTTTTTCACACCTAATTAAATTGATGAACCAAATGAAAGTCTGTTATTCGAGTCAGTAACTCTATGACTTTCTTAAGTAAAACGAAATTAGTAATTCAAAGATTTCTTCAGGAATATTATTTAAAGAGTTTTGGGCGTAAGTTTGGCTGGCCAGCTTCCCTTTGTGTTGCTACAGTGCCTGACTCGGGAGCATTCTTTTATATATCAGTGCTAGAACTTTTGTCTCGTTCGATATACATTGTCATGTTATTTTAAACAAATTTTGACTGAAATAAGTACAATTTTCGTTCAAATGAGCAAATTTTATCCAACCTAAGCAAACCAATCTTTTCTTAATTTTACCCAACCAAACCCGAACTTATCTGTGCTAGATTCGATCTCAATGTAATTTACATTCCCAACCTGCATATAAGTCTTTATTTGCAAACTCTCGTGATAACATATAGTCATATAGTCATATAGTCACGTATATGTCAACGACGTTATAAAGCGAGAACTTCAACAAAAAAAAACTTAGGCTTCTTAACATTCTTCGGTTCACTGATGCTATTACAATTATTCCACAACGCATGGTTAAAAACTTAAGCTACTGTGAATTGTTTTGTCATTGCCTCCATTAAAAATATTCAGTAGCGCAAAGTTAAAAACTTAAACTACTTATCATGGTTCAATTCATTACTGCCATTCTAAATATTTCATGGTGCATGGTTATATTGCAGGAAATCTCTCGGTCACTGCGGTCGTATTGATTAATATAGGACCTCCCAGAGCAAACAATGGATCACCAGAGTCAACTGGTTGAGCTTACAGAATGCGAACGCAGGGATAATTTCCTGGTACACGAGTGACCACTTCTGCTCCTCAGACAGAGCAAGAATTATAGCATTCGGTCCACTGCGATTTCGATTCGTTCCTGTAAAAAACTGTGATGCCCACGACGCCTGGCAACTCTCTAAAAGACCAATTAGGCCTGTCACTCAAAGCGTGACCATTTCGTTGGTTTATCTGTCAGAATTGTAGCATCATCATTTCGTTTTTGTATACTGACCGTGAGATAGAATTTGAAAGATTGTCAGAAGTATTTTGTGAAAATTACGAACCATATTCTCCGTATTTTAACAGAAAAGCTAGAACGACTGTAATTTTTGCATGGAAAAAAAACTTCCTTATCTCGTTAATAATTCCGTTGAATTAAAAGTTATATGAGAGTAGGGATAATAATTTGTACTTTGAGAGCGAAAATGGAGTGAGGTGCACACAAAACTCCAACGAGCTTCACGGTCGAGGAATATTCTCTGGAGTCACACTAAGCTGGGCCCTAATTTCGTAATGAAAGCATTATGATCCTCTCAGAGAATATAATCTGTTTCTAGCTCAATGATGCAAGGGTAAGTAGTAGTGACATTCATCTGGAACTGAAATCCTTCTTAGAGAGCAATCCTGTTACTCGTCAATCCTTTCGGTAATGCGATCTTGTTAGCAATGCAATTTTTTTCGAATGGGCAACGCAGGCAACAATTAACGTGAGAATATGAGCAATCTGATCCGGTCGATGAAGCGATCTTCCCTGCTGAGCCTTGTGTTTTTGCTGAATTTATAAAGCCTCTCGATAACACACCAGATGAGGAATATTATTTGTATACTCCAACCTATCGGCTCCGAAATACACAGCGCTTCTACAGCGGCCATCTTCACGAGGCTGACGTTGAGTGAATCAAGAGTGGTTAACTTCCTGATGCTTATTTGTCAATTTTACATTGATATAATTTTAATGTTACATTCACAGAATTAATGTTGAACGTTTAAAGGTATAGTCAGTAGGTGAGTCGAAATTTTTTTGTGCTTGAATAGGAACTTCCATTTCATACTCATTCTTTATTCGTATTACTGAAAGATGCTATCTGTAAAAGAAAAACGTTTACCTATAAAATTATAACGAACTATGAAACTATAAACCTAAAACTATAACGATAAAACTGAACTCGAACTATATAACATCAAATGAGAGATAGTGTCTGTAGGAGCATTGACCCTAATAATTCGCTAGGCTCGCGCAACCTTTTCGATCTGTGTACTTTTTTTGCGCGGTCTATTTGATCTGTCTATGATGTGTGCTTATTATTTTTAATAACGCCTTCAGGCAGTGCGCGCAAATATTCCAGAAAAATATGCTAAAAATGTTATTCGTTTCTGAGGAACGGACTTGGATTTGCCGGGAAATATTTCAATTTGGCATAAAGTTTGAAAATGAACAGAACGAGCGAAATAACTGTTGGAAATTATAACAGTTTGGATGATTTTATTATTATATGGAAACGGTTTCGTTCAATTTTCCTGAAGGTAATATCTACATGTTCTTTTGTTATTGTTCCCTAAATGCAACGCCACAGAAGTTTGACAGGGAAATATATGTGACATAGTTCATATTGTTAGCCCTTAAGGTATTTTAGTATTCAAAGTCACACCTTCACTTTTTGCAACGAATTACAGGCGTAATTTTTCACAAAAGCTCAACGAAGAACAGCTTACAAGCGAAGTGCTCTTCAGGAAAATGAATTTATTGCAAAATCCCTGGTGAAACCCTATTTATTATGAACGATTTTACGTACTGTACACCAGAACATAGTGATATTGCTTATTTAATCGAGAAAAGGAAAGCGTAAACTACGGTGGCACCTGCCAGTAACAGAACATGGAGAATACACTCCTGCATAAAAAGTGAACGAAAAAAATAGTGACGTAAAAGCGAAACTCTTAAACTTATTGCAAATCAAGCCTTTCAATTATTCTTTCACTACTTGTTCCCATGAAGAATTTTTCAAAGAATTGCTCTCCCGACAATAAAAATTCATGCGATATGAAAATTGCAAAAGTTTTCTACGTTCAGTTGAACGCGTAAGTTACTACCGGGAAACTCTGTTTCTAGTAAAAAGCTGAGGATTGATAGACGGGAATTAACCGTCGAGAATTGACAGAAAAAACAGTCTGGTATTAACAGGAGTCAACAGTCGGGAATTAAGGAAAATAACAGTAGTAATTAATGGGAATTAACAGTTAGGATTACCGGGAATAAAGAATCGAGAATTAATACATCAAGATGACACCAACCGTCTTAAATTAATTTCATTAATTTTAATGAGTGAAATGTGTGTGCATCATCGAAATTCAGTTTATTTATTTTATTAATAGATGTTCAGATTGACTCTCCACCCCCTCTCCCCCACCCCTACAAAAATAATTTTTGTTAGATTAATAAGAAGAGTTTATTATGTGAATGATACACACAAAGAATGACAAGTGTCATCAGCTCCGGTAATGATAAATTTGCGAATTTTGACGAAATAGACTCTGGAGTTTGTATTTTTGTTCTCAATATGGAGTTTGTATTTGTGTTCTCAATATGGAGTTTGTATTTGTGTTCTCAATATGGAGTTTGTATTTGTGTTCTCAATATTCAATGTCACATAACAGCAATCAAAGAATAAACTTTTTATTTCTTTATGAATTCAAATCATATTTTGAGCATCTAGCTGACGCTGCAGACTTCTGGAAAACTTCAGAATTAACTTTGAAATTATCCTGTTCACTGCTTATCATGGTAGGAAAAATTTTTTCAAGTTAATCTTACGTTAAGTATGTTTGTGAGTGAGCTAGCTATGTAAATGCATATATAAAACCATGTAGATTTATGATAACTTGCAGCATGTACCTATGTGAGTGGGCTAGCTATGTAATCGTACATATAAAGCTGTGTAGATTTATGATTACTTTCGATGTGAGAGGGCTAGCGCTGCAATCGTAAATATAAAACCAGGTAGATTTATGATTACTTTCGGTGTGAGAGGGCTAGCAATGTAATCATTAATATAACACCAGTAGACCTAGGATTACTTATCTTTAATGTTATCTGTAATTTAAATAACTAATGAATTCTCGTGATGTTCCAGCACACTCCGATGTTGCACTCTCTATCTCCCGCTCCTCTACGAACAAAGTCTCAGTGTGTGCATCTTTTCTCTTTTTCTCTACCGAGTATTCATTTCCTGTTCAAGATCCCCGTTTAATATTTGCATTCAAAACCACCATACCTGATTCGAACATTTTTCTAACTCTAGTTTGATTTTTATTGAAGTGTGGTCTTATCAACGGAAGTATTTGTTCTTTCCAACTGTACGGCAAAATCAATAATTAGCAAGGTTTTAATGCTATTTCCAAGAGTATTTTTCTCGTCAGTTTCAACTTAAGTGGCAGATGTGTCGGCTTCCTGTTCAAGAGTTAAATTTTTCGCACTGACTTTGAAACTGAAGTGTTTCGAAAGAACTGTGACAGAAAGATACCATAAACGAAAAAGCGTCCTTTATAATTCCTAAGTGCTTTCGTTAGCGTAATCGGTGAGATAAAAAAATCTAACTTCTTTTTCGGGCGCTCGGGTTTCTTGAAATTGTTTTTCAAATCTATAACGTTCGTGAAAATTAATTTAAAATTGTTTATAGCTAACACCAACAATTTCCAATACAAAACATACAATTTTTAGTTATTATTTCGCTGAGCTATTTAAATGAGACTACCGTTTAAAGGCTTCTTGAAAAATCTTTCGCCAAAAACCCATCCTCCGTAAGAATTTTGACTTCGGTGATGAAACTTCTTCGATTTGGAACCCTTCTTCTCCTAAGTCAACTTGAACCCTGGTGCGTTGCAAGTGAAAGGCATGTACCTTCTCAACGAAGGTATCACAATTTCCAAAGCGCTTGCTTTATAATTGAACACTAAAAACACAAATAAATGTACGAATAAATTTCGAACTTATGTTACCAGCGAAAATATTAACGCGCGTGGTAATCGGTTCGTGCATTTTCGACTCATGTGCTGTGAATTATTGGTGAAGTTTATATGTGTGAAGTATTTTTCGTTTAGAAAGTGCGTGAACGTGGCAAACCAGTAACCAGCTGACATTTATAGAGAGCTAGTGACCTTTTGGCCAAGAATAATTTTAGTGAAACGAGTGAAGACATTAAGAATCTCTACCAGTGAAATCTTTTAATTTGTCGAGGTTTTGAGGATGTGTAAGTGAGGGAACAAGTGACGTTCAGTAATCTAGAGTTGGTAATTTTTGCGTCTACGAAGCCGTCCAAATCTTCGCAAGTCTGTAAATCACTTTCATGAAGCAGTGTGATCCTTCGTTCCTAGATTGTACCCCGAGTTGGACCCTCTATTCAGGTAGGAAGTATATCAGCCAGTTCCAGTAAGGTTTTTTGAGTATTTCTACACCTTTCAATTTGCGTGTGTGTCTGTGTTGGATATAATAACCAACAGGAGAACAAGTAGAACAATTATCAAAATCTGTTGAAGTAATTGAAAAGATTTCCTGAAGGAAAGACTTGTCAACTTCTAGAAAAAATTTTTGTAGTGGAAAGACTCGTTAGCTTCCGTTCATGGTGGGACGGGAAACTTTTCTGGAAAACATAGTCCCATGAGGACCGCTTTCACTGGAAGCGTAAGTTTTATTTTGCCAAGTTGTGTTGACTGAAAGTTCAGGATATGAATACGCTTTAAATGAGATGATGAGGGCCTATTTACAAATGTTTTTGCGAGGTGTGAACACGAGGAGTTGTTTATCAAGTTCGGACTTGAGTATGAAAAATTCAACGAACCTGAAACGCTCGATAATGCTGGTGCTTATGCTAGTTCTTTACGGTGTCCACGTTGCTGGTTCTGCTAGGCCTGGAGATGAGGGTGAGTATTATTTAGTGTGTAGAATTCTGATATTACTTCAAACGTCAGTACATGTTGTCCTTTATAATTTAAAATCTGATGTCGTTCACATCTTGTCGGGTTATTTTCTGAACTTGCTGAAACCGAGGTTCAAGGTATTATGCGAGGATAGCTGTTTTTCTGCTTTTTCGTTAGTATACTTCCTTAGAAAATTCTCAGATTTCGATGGACTTATCGTGGCCAACGTGTTCAAAACCATGAGTGAAATTTTTTTAACATCTTTCGTAAGGAAATCTCATGCATCAGTTTGTCAACATATCTCAACCCAATCACCAGTATTGTCACTAATTTTAGAAAAAAATAAATTTCTGTCATTATGACATAATTAGTATCATTCAGAACACACTGGACACAGAGGCTCTTTTCTGATTCTTTACTTGTGTGAAGTCATTGTTGAATACGTTCGTGGTAACGTTTCTTCATGACTGCAGCTGATTATGCGGGTCTGTGCAAAACAGGTGAGTTAGTTATGGCAAATATAAGTTATGATTTGGTTGCTATTGAATAACCGAGAAGTCTGTTCAATTTTTTCCACAGCATTTCAGAGAATAGAGAGTAGTTTTCTATACCAATACTCGTGAGGTCTATGAGTGAAGAAAGATGTGCAGCTTTGAGTTAGGCACTTAATTTGTTTCCTGAAAAGTTGATCAAATTGTAGCATAAAAATCCCAAAATTTCATTTTACTCAGTAGTTGAATTTTTTAATGATTCAAAACTAACCACAATGACTGTTCCATGCCAGTTTTCCAAATTAAAATAGTATAACTTCTAACAAAAGCTCAAAGTTACTTACTCCTTTACAAGCCCCGAGCACGACATAAAAATTTGCATCATCGAGTTGCCTTGCATAGGAAAACCTAACATGCAATCGATCTCCTTCAACAAGAAACACCATTATCGAAGTTATAAAAATAATGGATGTATTTTTAGGATGTGGAATAATTATAATATAGCGCTGAATTGATTCATAGTGTTACTGATGCATTTCAACAATAAGATTTGGAACTTTTACTTTAATGCAGAAAGAAATTGCAGCCAATTTTCGTGATCGGCTTAATTAATAAATCAGCTTCTTCATGTAACTAGGAACCAGAGTGTGTTTGAATTAGCGCTGTAAAATTTCACAAGAGGATAAAAATAAAGAGTTGTGGTTCCGAAGAACAAAGATAGCTTTTGGATAAAAAGCAGCTAAACTTGCCTATGATTCTCAAAAGATAAGTCAGGAAAACACAATGGTTGAAGCTCTTAAAAAGCTGATATGACTGCGAGAGAATGCGCCCTCAGAAAGTCAGATTTTAGAGTCTAGTTGAACAACGTTAAAGTCAAACCACTGCAAGAAAATTATTCCGAAGTAAACGTCGGTCAAAATACAATGCAACTTTTCCGGAAGAATTTATGTCAATAGCAAACGCATTTTCAGTAATTTAACTCATGGATGTACTGTAGTTCAAAATCTGAGTCTAGCCTTGCGTGGGCTGCCTCTGTATAATGCCGAATATTTGATCCCCATTGAACGCAGAGGAAAAAAAGAGTTGCAAATGCCGGAGGAAAAACTTGGGGGATTAGCTTTCAAGCCTTGCTTTCACTGACCGGTGCTGAGTAACCATTCATGAGCTAGCCTCGCTCAGAAAAGGTTGAGGGGATGTTGGTCATTTGTGATCTTCTCCGCCGAAAAATCAAAAGAGACGAATGAGGTCAGGATATAACGTGGTGCCAAAGTTTGTTAGCAGTATTTACTTGGTCCAAAAATTGTGAACAAGGTTTATTTGGCGCTAAAATTTGTGAGCAGTATTTAGTTGGTGATAAAATTTGTGAGCAGTATTTATGCGGCGTTAAAATTAGTGAGCAATATTTATTCGGCGTTAAAATTTATGAGCAGTATTTGCTCGACGCTAAAATTTATGAGCAGTATTTCAACACTTGGTGCTAAAGTTTGCGAGCAGTATTTAGTTGATCCTAAAAACTAAGAGCAGTATTTTCTTAGCACTAAAATTTGTGAGCAGTATTTTCGGGTTTTTATATAGCTGAAATTGCGATTATATATAAAATTATCAACCGAAAATTTTATCCACACTTACATTAGTGTGTTAAATAACTTTAGGAATTTGTATTGGGAACATCACTTGACATTAAACAGTCTTGAGTTTCAAAATGATGAATTTAATACAAGAAAGAGTTTCATTGTGGGTATTTTTCCTTTGAAATAGCCTCTACAGGTTTTTAAGAGAAACTGCTTGTGACGATTTTAATTCGATTGTGAAATTTTAACAAACCAAAATCTAAGCTCTGAATCTATGTAAACAGTTTTTAAATTTAAGAAAAACCTTATAATGGAGTGACAAGCGAAAATCCAGAAGGAATATGTAAGGTCCCGAGCAAAGGGAAGAATAGGCTCTCTTTTTCTTGAAGTAGATTAGATTTTGGTTTTTTGCGAAATTCTATTTTCGGATCTCTGTTGTCCTGCTTTTCAGTACCTACTATTTCCTTCTTACACTTCAATCTTGTTTCATTAATTTCTTCCTCAACCTACAGTTCGTATGCACCTTCTGAACAGATTCTGTGTCTCCTCAACTCCATACCAAATGGTGCCTTCCTTCTTCCTCTCTTTGGAACACCTTTATCGTGGTTACGGAAGCCTAAACTTACATTTAATCTAATTTCATCGGCAAGTGAAATTTCAGCGTCTCTCAGAAATAACTGTTTACTGTAACATGCGCCCAATTCTTTTGAAATACATGTAACTCATTCTGGCTATTTCTGTCAATACATGCAAGTGTTCAAATGAATTCCATGGCACCTGCGAAAAAATAGTCATAAACGCGAATGTTTATTTTCTTTCCTGCTTCCCACCCTCATTGAAATTGGGACGAATTTGTAGCCATCATTTCTTTTATTTGCGAATGTCCAAGGTAGAAAAGAAGGGTAGAAGAATAAAAAACATTGCTCACATGCAAAGCGAATTCATAAAATGTTATGCTCATTCGCCTTTCCTCATGCTAGGCCGCTAATATCTAAATATGTTGTAGTCGGAATGGCTTCAAAACTCACATGGTGAGAGTATCGTAGAGGAAATAGATGAAATTGGACGCTTTCTAGGAAATCTCAATTTTAGGATAAAAAGGAAAACCAACGTAGCTAAGAAAATCATGATATAAAACATGATGGATTTTTATGATCCGAAACGTTTGTTTTATATCATGATTTTCTTAGCTACGTTGGTTTTCCTTTTTATCCTGTCGTAGAGGAGTTATGCCGCGTTTACTCGAAAATAAAGACATCATTACGTTACTTGTTTCCAGACAAATTTTCATTTCAAAATAATACGATTAATCAAATAAACCCGATTGCCTGACACAAGCTGACCTTGTTAAAAGGAAAAAATCATCAAACCATTTCGTGCAAAATACCTTTCTTCAAAATGTGTTCAGGTTCAGCAGTTTAAAAAGAAATACGTTGCTTACTTTGCATTCAAACTTCCCATTGGTATGTGCACCAATCAAGCCTAAGCAAAACATCATCAAATATTTATTTCACACGGTTATACGTTGGCTTGAAAAAAATGATTAACAAACATTCATCGAGGAATAATTTTTTTGTAAAAAGTTCTTCGTTTTCGGAGCGTCTGTTTACCTACTGAAGCTCATAAACTCTCGAATATTAAGCCTTGCAGCTTAATATTCGTCGCCTAAATTCATTTTTCTAAAATTATATTTCGAAGTGTCAGATTTGTAATAAAAAATATAGTTCCAGGCATAGAAAATGAACGCCTATCAAGCAAAAAAAAATGTTTCAAAGCTGTAAAACGTTTCGCTCTTTGTTCTTTTTTACTTTTATTTATCAGTAATAGGGGAGGATTTTCTTGCTGGGTTAACGGATAAAGAGCAGTAAGTATCGACCTCACCACGAGAGAAAATTCTTCAGTTTTGCTCAGCTGTTATATTGACATGAAATTGATATTACCAATAATAAAATTTACTAATAGAAGATTTTCAGGATCTGAAAACCGTGTAAATTACACTATGCGTTGGATAAAAATGAAAGCATTTTTTGTTTTCCCCATCTTAAAATGATGTAAAGTAGTCATTGGGTTCCGCTAATACTATATTTATTCTATTATTCTGACATCCATAACTAGGATTGATTGGCACTGGCATTTTACGAGTTCTGAAAAATTACAATCGTATAATGGATGAAATTTCAATGAGTAAACGATATAGCCTCAGCATCATTATAACGCCAAGCATAATATTTCTGCTTCCGTTTTTACTTATTTATCTTAGTTGTACAGGAGGGAAAATAGAGATTTCGAGAACATCACTTCTTGTGACAGTGAGGTTGTATGTTACGTAATTCTCACTGGTCCTCCGAGAGGTCTGGGTCCGTCACCTTAGTCGAAGATACAATACTACGAAGTGAATATGTACGAAAACTACAGCGTTATTTGATGATAGCTTATTAGTACTTATTTGTCGTTTTTTTTACCGGTAATCGATATTGGTTTCGCTATTTTTGGCTCTTTTCGTCTGTTGATTTTGGGAGCAGTCGTTAGATAGTTTCTGATTCATCAAAAATTTCATTGGATTTGGGTGATTAAATAGACATCATTGGGTCATGCCAGAACCCTAATATTTGCATGAATGGTCTGAAATATATATGTTTTGTGGAGTCAACCGGTAAAAAAATGCTAAGTGGGGTTGATGAATTATTTTATAATTTAACCAACTGTGTGAAAAAAACTCATCGTTAAATAGAGCTCTTGTGCAAATACAATTACGACAAAATAATATTTGAAATAAAGTTGATATTGATGCACGATGCCGACAAAAATATCCTCAATTGTGATAACAAAGTTTGCCGGGAAAATTGTCACAGAACTTTCCAACTATGAGTTGCAAAGGCAGCTATCATCAAGATTTCCAACAAATTACATGACTCATGTTCGGTTTGCATTCCTTTTTCCGTCCGTAAACTAGAACGCTTTTTTTCTGGAGTAGATCCTAATGGAGTTTGATATCCCTAGAGTTCTTTGAAATCCCTAGAGTTCTTCGATATCTCTAGAGTTCTTCGATATCCTGAGAGTCCTTCGATTTTCCTAAAGTTCTTAGATATCCTTCGAGTTCTTCGATATCTCTAGAGTTCTTAAATATCTCTAGAGTTCTTTGATATCCCTAGAGTTCTTTGACATCCCTAGAGCTTTTTGATATTCCTACAGTTCTTCGATAATCCTAAAGTTCTTTGATATCCTAGAGTTCTTCGATATCTCTAGAGTTCTTAGATATCCCTAGAGTTCTTAAATAACCCAATAGTCCTTTTGTGAGATGCCAGAAATACTAAGCAGAGCTCATGTGCTGTGATTTTAAAAGAATTTGCGTCAACGTGAAAGCACAACCAGTGGCGAAAGCTATTTAAGTTGACTTATACTGCTGGATGCACGTCGACGACTGCGTAAATCGTGGAAAAATTTAGCTCTGCTCCGTATGATGCGACAGGCGCACTCCATCGGAACCAGCTGCTCTCTGTGAGAAGTTAGCTCAACTGCTTTCGAAAATGATGGAAAATTTTCAAAATCAGCAAATCCTTTTATTGATCTGTAATTGATCGCAATGAGTATGGTGCTCAACATTTTAATGAACTTTGTGGAAACAATTCCCTGTCAAATTGAGAGTTTCGATGAAAGTAATATTATGATAAAGAAAATATACGTGGAGTAAAACTAGCGTTAAAATACTATGTTGGTAAAAACATACCCATCTCTTAATCATCTCTATGCGAAGACGCTGTTAAACTAAATAATTTTATTAATGCCCTATAGAACCCTCGAGTTACTCGTCTCGTACTGGCTGCAATGTTTGCTGTGTTGCGAAGTTGTCTGATGACTTTAGTTTCAGGTAACTGATTCATGGAGTCCGTTGTTCTCGCAACAGACGCGTGACACCTTCCTGTTGTGTGTATTACGTGGGGTCTTTGTTCAAATACTGAGAAATAAAAATACGATTTGATCGCATTTTGTTGCTCTTGGGTCGTGTTTAATGAGCTTCAAAAATCTAACATATTTACAAGACTAGTTGTGAGTGTTTCTAATTCACATGCCACTGAGTTTTAGATGAATATGATTATTTTATTTTTTCTAGGAACTTAAACTCCCAACAAATGAATCATTGAGTCTTTATTAAGTGCGGTCCCGCAAATAATCGACCATAAAATTATGCTTATATTTAAGCCTTAATATATAAGATTGAATATCATATTCACCCTATATTGATACAAGAACACACAGTCGTATGCTCTTCATCATATTTCCCTATTACTTAGACTATGAAACAGTACTACACAAGCGAATAATCACTTAGGCTCAAATCATACCAACGACCTATTGGGTCATAACATAGCTCAAGGTACAATAGTTTTACCACAATTTCCTAGATAAAAAATCGCCTTTGGACTTTACAACTTTAATATCCCTTTGAAGTATAAATTGATGTATAACCCTTTGAAGTATAAATTAATGTATAACCCTTTGAAGTATAAATTTATGTATAACCCTTTGAAGTAAATACGCATATTAGGAATTAACTGAGATCGCATAAGTATCAGGAGGTCGCAACTGAACTTTGAGAACTCCGAAAGGGATGCAAAGTGATACGCAGGGATACCAAGTAGTATTAAAGCTCGAGGAGAAGTCCATAGACTTGAAAGTACACAACCACACTGTAAAATCAGTTCCCGTAGACGAACAATTGTAAACGAAGAGTACATTTTATAGTGGAATAGAAAGTTAACTACGAACATGAATAGTTAACTACGAATACGAATCGTTAACTACGAATACACTTGGATTACTTTTTGAGACTGTGAGTCTGTTCAATCGGAGCACTTAATTATTTCACCCTATTCTATTTTTCACAACAAGGAATTATGCAGGAGTTCACTAGCATAAAGTTGTTTGAGATGATATGTATACCGAAAGAGTTTTGAACTAAAGGAAACATGACTGAAAGTAATGAATTTTTTACTCACACATGTTTTTTCATAATACATTTTTTTTCTCACACATGCCTTTTTCCTCACACAAGTGATTTCAGTATTTCCCTGGCGGAGCTTCACTATACGCCTGAAATATTTTCATTTTCTTTTGCGTAAGAATTATCAACTGCGAAATTCTTCGTCACACTAACCATCGAAAAATATGTGACGCAGATTTAGTTTCGGACAAAACACAATATTTCACAAGTTTAGCCGTTACCTATTTCCTAATGCATCGTAACAAGAACACTCGTGAAGAAGTGTGTTCATAGGTACTCTATAAATCTAC
Source organism: Morinoia aosen (assembly GCA_030386875.1). Classification (NCBI taxonomy): domain Eukaryota; kingdom Metazoa; phylum Arthropoda; class Malacostraca; order Amphipoda; family Talitridae; genus Morinoia; species Morinoia aosen. The sequence continues at coordinate 24,076,075 of CM059578.1, read as the reverse complement.
ATTAAATTCTAGTTACATGACGAATGAAGCGATGAAAAAGTACTGTAAATACACGAAGGCTTGCGAAGCGTAATGAAACCCGAGCAGAGTTTCTTGGAATTCTGGGGAGCCATGAGAGGAGAGTCAACCAACAACACTTCCTCTCGCAGAGAATTTGTCGTCGATCTCCTAGCATAAATTATCAGAGTAATTCTCTTGTCAAAACGCAGTGTGATGGATGAGGTAGTCGTGATCAATCACTTTTGTTGGCTGTTTGAAGACGATCGTGGGTTCATGAATGTTTTATTGCCCGGCCCGACGTCAAAACTCGGGCCAATTGAAAAATTAAGCTGCGAGTCGACGACTGATTTGTTTTCACGTTAGCTCGATCAGAACCAAAAATGAGCTTTGTTCTCTTAACTCTCATATACTCGCGTTCAGGGCACGAAAGTTGACCTACCTACCATGGTTAGTGGCTACGTCCACATAAAAGTTGACATTGACAAACTTTGGGAGTTTAGTAAATGTCGGCAATAATCCTTGCAAAAATTAATGGCATGTACTACCACCACTTATTTTTCAGGCGGAAGAGTTTTGAAATTGACAGCGGGACGGGATTCAACTTTGATGTAATACTTGAGCGAAACTCTTGCATCGTTATAATTGGCCAAATTTACTGGAGAGATAAATTAGCTTTCGAGTGAAAATTAAACTGTGATTAATTCGAGTGATGCAAATCACTCTAAAAGGATGAAGCATTGTTTTCCCCCGAATTCAATCCAATGTTTTTCTTTGCAATTTTTGTGCCTTCGTTGTGAATTGTTATGTTCCTTTCAGATTGAAATTTAACACTAAAATGACACCAACTATAATATATTAGTTCTCTCTTTCCTTCTTTATGTCTTTCGATATTAATAATCGAATGAATCTACTGACATAAACTGCATTGAACTGTAGAAAAAAGTAATTCCATTAGGCACGTGGAGGCATTTTAACTTTTATTTCGTTAGCAACACTTTATCAGATTATGCCTTACGATTGGCGATATTTATAATGTTAAACCTGCTTTTTTCTTGTAAGTAACGGATAATTAAGACGGTGCGGAAAATATAAAAAGATACTAATTTTTGTTAAATTAAAAGGGAAACTCACGCAATCGCGGAAAAATTTTAAGAAATAACTCATTACTATCTCTAAATCTATTCAGAATACTAACCTAAAATGGGTAGATGGCTAAACTTATTGATCAGGTACTCGATATCAAAAGAGATGTGGGAGATTCGGGTAGCAATTCCTATATTGTCACATTATGAACGTTGTATCGAAATGACCTCGCAATTGAAGATTCGCAGACCTCGTCTTCCCTGGTAATTGCGACGTTATCTCAGGTGTGGTTCGATGATGAGAGGGATTGTGAAGAAAATTATCTTAGGACAATCCTTCAACATTGATACAAGATAGAGGCACTTCACGAGCTCTCTCATCTGTCAACACTTTGACTGCGACGGGCAAATTGAAGTTCGTTATTCAACTCGAATCAATTCAATTGATCTATTTGCGACATGAGCGATTAATGAATGGATCGTGCCTGCATTTAATTTTGATCACGTATTTGTGAAATTTTAGTTTGTGACTACTGTTCGGTTAGCAGCCATGTGAAAATCCCCTTCGTGACCAACGGTGATTCACGTCGCAGTGAAAGTGTTAACTCACTGCGAGCTCCTGCTCCACACCCTGAGGTTAAGCAACACTGAGCATTGGGAGTGATTCATTGGAAAAAACGCGTATATTGATGTTACAGGAACAAGAACCTGCTTGAAGACATAGTAGATACTATTATCAATATATATCCTTATGACTGATACAATGCGTTTCAAATGAAAGACTATAAAGAATAATATGTAGAGTCCGTCGTGGTGGAGAGGGTTGTGGGAAGAGAGAGGCAATGAAGCCATCGAGATCGGCCGATGTTGATACTAGTTTTTCAAAACAGTCTCGAAGTCTAGATACGGATGATATAAGCTTTACGATGAATTTCATTTCTTCTTGAAGAGATTGCAGGTATTTCTTTCTGAAATGGAACTCATATTGGACTCATTTGGCTTTTTATCTCTGCCGTACCTACACGTACTTCAATAGGAACACGTTTGTCACAATAAAGACAATTATGTTTGCGAGTGACTTACCTCTGTTCTACTGCTTCAGTGCTTCGACATGCAGAAAAACTTTTAAATTCCATGTTAAATGATTTACATAAATGATTGAATGCTAAACTTCAACTTGCTTTAGATTTTACGTTCCTTAAAGAGCCTAAGTCATTCGTCCTTCGTATCGCCTAGGTTGCTTTTAAGTGCTCTCTTTTGAACTTCAAGTGAATATTTTTTTACTCCTTGTTATGCTTTCATCGGGGGAAGTTAGGCTTAGAATTCTTAATATGAAATCCGCCTCGACCAACCAGTTTATGCATATACTGCCGACAACCTTCAACGTCCATCAATTATGATATTCTATTTGGTCGTACGTCAGCTCGAAATTCTTATAAAATCGCTATCAATAAAGTTCCTTGTGAAAATGAGTTTGAGATAACATTCACTAGGACCTGACTGTTAATATAATTCTTTTCTAATATGTTTAAAAGAACTCATTTTGAGCGAATCAATATGAACCCTAGATCAATATATCTCACGCGGTCTCCTTAATAACTTCGTCCTTTCCGCAACTGAACCAAGGATAATGTCATGTAGAATTTATGAAAGGAAAACGTTTCTTTCATTGTCTCAAACTCAATTTTCGTGTTTGTTTTGATTCAGACGCACTTTTATATGCTTGATGTGATGTAAAGTATTGGGCAAAAACCAGAAAAGTCCCCATTATAAATCTTTGGTCTTTGCCCCTAAATAACTTTTTGTTGAAGTTGCTTACTAAGCGAAATCTACTTTCATGCACGATATTTTTTTACATTATTCTCCTGTTTTCATCAACATGCTCCACACTTTTTCTATCATTTTGACTATTTTTCAACGTTGATTAATTCGAAAATTTCGTTATGCCATTTAGTATACGTTGAGGAATATGTTGCGTGTAGGACATTGTTTTTCTTTCAAGGAAAGCAATGATTAATTAACCTAGGATAAAATATTTGTTATTCCGAACTATTATAAAAGATGGACACGCGTTGCAACTCGAAGAGCAAACCTTAAAATAATTGACTGAACAAACCATAAAAATATAATTAATTGACTGAACACACCATAACCATATAATTAATTGATTGAAGATACCATAACCATATAATTAATTGACTGAACATTCCATATCCATACAATTAATTAACTGAACACACCAGAACTATATAAATAATTGACTGAACACACCAGAACTATATAATTAATATATTGAACACACCAGAACTATATAATTAAGTGATTGAACACACCAGAACTATATAATTCATTAATTGAACACACCAGAACTACATAGGTCACTGAGTGTTTTTTCCTCAGCGAACCACGAAAATTTCCTTGCCTATTTTGAGAAAGCCAACCACACCAGCCCCACACGAAGGTAAAAAACTTATAACAAGCAGCATAAGTTCACACTTACTTTTCTTACTCACTTGGCTGTCCTGAAAAAATTACCCTTTCGAAAATTTCGGCGATACGACCGTTACCCAAACTCTGTGCCTTTCCGTCCTTTATTCTGAACTTTGTGCTGAACTTTTGACAGCAGAAAGAGACAGGCACTAATAGTTTTTTCTAATAAACTTTGGGAACGTTTCTAAAGTTGAGGCAAAAAATCTTCGACAGTATGTCAGGAATCGGAGCTTTACAGCGGCAGAAGTCCGATGCTGCCGCCACCTAGTGGGTAACCGAGTGGTGAAGGCTGGAAAATTACGAAGAACAATTTTTATTCTAATTAAAATGAGATGAATTATTCGAAAAGAGTGGTGGTGAAGGCTGGAAAATTACGAAGAACGATAATTATTCTAATCAAAATGAGATGAATTATTCGAAAAGAGTGCTCATTTTGTCCGATGTGGAATGTAAATGTCGCTAAATTTCGTTTGTTGTCTTAAAAGAACTACTGGATTTTAAAATTATCGTGTGGACACTGAAGAAATTGATTGTTGGTTTTTCAACCGCAGTTTACTGATGAAATGAACGCTGTAGTTCACATTAGTCATTCTATATAGCTAGTTTTTCAGTTCGAATAAACTTTGTGTCTACTGGTACATCTGGTTCATATATGTTTATGAAAAAATCGTTAAAAATACAGGATAAAGACATAAGTATTTTGAAGCCTAATTTTGTAATCACTTAACACTGAGAAGATTCACACAGCTCATGGAACAGGGCTTTGTTTTATTATTTAATTTTCATTGTGAAGGATAATTCAAATTTTCTGATCATTTTCCCTACCCTGTTTACTCACTAGTGGTATTTTAAAACTTTCAGCTAAGAGTTACCGAGTACTCGACTAAATGCTAATACTCAATCGAGATTGCGACAACTAATTAAGAGACATTCAAAGGTTCTAAATTGAACATCACATGAAGATCGACTGAGAAAGGAGGCACAAATGTACTCCATATTGAAATGCTTGAACGTGCATATTCCTCATGTCCGTTCAAGCGCGGTGTTTTTTTTTTGATGATGCAGTGCAGTTTAGTTTAGGGAACAAAAAACAACAGCCTAAACAGCGCAACAGCACCATCACATTCCATTCAATTGAAATGTACAAGAACACGTTCTAAAATGAAAAATGTCGTGGCCTTGCATTTAATTTTTGAAGATGTTTTATCAAAAATGCCAACTGCACCAACAAAGTTGGCTCAATTGAAATTGACAGGAAAACATTCTAAAATGAAAAATGTCATGACCTTGCTTTCAATTTTTCAAGAAGATTTATAAAAAATGTAAGCTCTATTATCATATTCCACTTAGTTAAAATTTACGAGAAAACATTTTAAAATAAACACTGTCATGACCTAGCAATTTTTGAGGCAGCGCTGTCAAAAATGCATGCTTAATACTGGTCTGCAAATGTGCTTCCCTTCTGTTATTGCAGGTACTATGAGCGGTACTTCACTCCATCTAGCGCACCAGCTTCAACTTTGAGCGTCAGGGGACTAGCGAGCGCAATTACAGAGCCTTCGCATCCTAAACTGGCGCTCTAACCAAGCATGTTTCACACATAAAAGTTCTCACAACGTTTGTTCAATCGCACAAAATGTTTTTGTTTACGAATGCTCTCAAAGTTTTACAATGGTCGTAGTGAAAGTAAACAGAGAGCTTGGTTGTAGCAAGCATCGCGTCTCCGTTCCGTTTCGTAATTGTCAGTTGGGGACATCAAACGTTCGTGTTTTGGGGCTTTGCATGAGAGTGTTTCTCTGCCAATTTTAGGTCCGGCCACTTACCAAGAGGAAGCGACAATTGAGAGTACTTTTAGAAAGCAACTTTTTGTGTAGCTGGCACTAGGATTAAATTCTACCAGGCACCCAGTTCATTCTTGCTGTCATTTTAGACTTTTTTAGGCACCGGTAGAAAGTGATGGAGATATAAGTCGCACTTTTTTTAATTTGTGTAGCTCGGATGTCATCTGAGTGCCCCTATATTTTTTTTTGAGCTTTTTTTGATTCCAGAAAGCCCTGAGGAAGCCATATATCCCAAAACTACTACTTTCCAATAAAGGATAATATCATAAGGACTACAGATTATGCCGTAACCAATAGAGAATGAAAAATTAAGGTTTTCCTAGTTTTTATTTCCTCGTTTTTCAACGAGATGAAGCACAATTTGCGTGAGTAAAAAATTAGTATTTTCATCAAAAAACTTTCCAATGTACGTTGTGAAAAATTTATATTACGGCGAAAAAGCTTTTGGACCTAATAAATTGACGTGTAGTAGGCCGACGACGAAAAAAAGCAAGTCCAATTTCCGTCGTAAACTAAAATTCGAGTTTGTTTCGCCTCTGCAAATGGATTTCGTTTTCTGCTCCTGTGTTTCGAGGCTGTTTCCATTCTGTAACCTCTCGCTTAAATGACAAGTCTGACGTGCTCCACAGTATTCCAAATCAATAAACTCGAACATATTTCTGAATCTTTCGTTTTACCATGAAATAGCATTCTCTTAGTTGGACTTCAATCGTTAAGAATCAGTCATAGCAATCGTACAAACAACTTCTTCATTTTTCTCTCTGAATTTCAGTGGTGAGTGTACACGTTCTCGATGTACGAAAAAATACTAAACATTCATTTTAGAAACACACGAGAGAAACATTTGCTTCTCTCGTATGCTAGGATGTGATCCGTTTCCATTTTATTCGAATTAGGCAACGGGAGCTTTTATACTATTTAATTACTTTTCAAATAAGAAATTTCCTGAATTTTTGCATTGGTTCTTTACAGCTACTCAAATTTCCGAACTGACAAATGAAGAGATACATCAGTTGGTATGAAAACGAAATATCACAGTTAATGACCCAGTTAATATGGGGCACAAGTTAATATGGACACAAAATTTCCCGACCATATCTATAGTTTGTATATTTTATCAAATCGGTGAATAGCTCTATTCATGATAACAGTAACTTAAAATACTGCTTGTGATCACGAAGTTAAGAGTTAATACTGATTGCCTTTTCAGCCAAATTTAGCTACTTTCAATTTTTTTTGCCACTCAAGCACTTTTAGTTACGTATGCATCTTTGATTTCTGTTTTACACTATGGTATTAACTTCCACTTACTCTATACGTCTTGGCTAAGTTTCTTAATAAATCTAACTTACATATCCTCCAAGCATAGTTTTTTTGGTCATTTGGTAGAAATCGTGAGATTATATTTTTCAACCGTGACGAATTTAGAATTTCCATTAGAAAAGTTACACACCGAGAGTAATCACGTGTCTCTTTTGCATGATAAACACCAGATAAAATTCACGAGAGAGTGGACGCAAAAATTTCACCTTCAAGAGGCAGAAATTAAAATGAGTGCGTGAGGCAACTTTTATTATCCACATCCTACTCTACAATTCACGCCGAGGTCGAGAACTCATGGACAGAGCTCTATTTTTGTTCTATTGAGTGTGGTCGGATCTTCTCCAGGGTGCAAAATTATCGAACGATAAAAAAGTCTCTCGATCAAAAATGGCAGAGAGATTTTATCTTAATATCCGCTTTTCTTTCTTCGTGGAGGCGACTGTCAACATGACAAAAGAAAAGGTATTTTTACCCAGAAAATGTTTTCTCTCGTTACGATGTATGCTGTGAACGTTCTAGTTTAGGTCAGCTGTTTAATTGGGCGAAAAATATTCGTCGTAATGTTAAATCAGGTGCAATTTCTTCAAATACATCTTGATGTGTATCTAAAAACAAAAAATTACTTGCAGTCTAAAACTCAGTAAATGTTTAAGTATTTCCCGTTTTTGGTAATACGTATGTCAGCAAATTTTGAAACCCAAATGCAACATTTACCTTCGCTAATAAGAGCTGTTCTCGGCAAAAATACCGCTCGTTCCTCTCCTAAAAATATCCAGCCACTCATATGGAGTTGCATTTTGGCAAGAACTGAAGAGTGTTTTTCTTGCGTTCGTATTTTCAAATGAAGTACCGCAGAGCGCGATATGAAAGCGTTCAACGAAGCCATTCAATGTTTACATTCGACTTTGAATTATGTCCGCTGAAGTGCTTACACGCCTCTGAAAGCACAACGCTCTGCCTGTGATATTGCGAGCTTTGTCAAGACTCAAAGGAAAGTTGATGTAGCAGTTGCAATTTTATGTTCCAGTACGAGTTCGCCTCGCACTTCCTTGCTACCTGCGCCATCTGACGCTGACGGCGCTCTCATAAAGCGCCGTGTTAGACGGAATCTTTAGACTCTGAAGAAGGGGAAATTGAATTTCGATAATCCAACTGTTTCTCTTGACGAGCGTCGGTGTCGGCAAAATTTACTTGATTCATTGCGCCTCACATGCAGCATTACTTATTTTCTAAACATTTTGTTTTGCCATAAAATTTTACTATATTCATTGCGCCTCACATGCAGCATTACTTATTTTCTGAACCTTTTGTTTTGCCGTAAAATATCACACTCTCATTTGTTTGGCATTCATTAAGAATTTTTCATAAAAATCGCTTAAAGAATTTCATGCGATAGAAATAATTTAAAAAAAATTACCAGAATGGTCATCCGACGAATTTTGAATTGTATAACGTTTTCTGATCTTTCTTCGGACTTGTCACAAACAAAACTTTTGCGTCAAAAGCCTGGTACTCATTAGGCTTGTAGATTTTTTGTTTTTAGTCTTTTATCTGGAATCTGAGAAGATTTGCTCGATATTGGGCTGAAAATCAGTGAGAAGATGATCAACTAACGTTGCATTTTATTTCTGCAATGAAATCGTCACTCATGCTTTTCATTTCATTATAAGCGATGATTTGTGAAAACAAGAAAAAACCGGCACGTAAGCATCTGTTCCTGAGAAATGGTTTGTAATTTCCAGTGTTTAATGGAGACTATATCATATAGTACGGGTGTCAAACCTCAAAACAATAAAACTAATTACTTGTAGGAGGCCAAGTTCAGATCTGCAGCATTCCTGTGCACGTTTTTCACCTGTTTTTTATATTTTCGCCTAAAAATCATAACTCATAGCCATAAACTTAGTTTAGGAGGCGTTGTTTTGAATAAATCGGCAGCGTACAGAGAGTCAGGATGCTCGTTTCGTGAGTGGTGTTCTTATCAACTAAAATGAGAGTCGTGGAACTTACATAACGAATTAAAATGAATTGAGAAACTTTTTCATAATTCGGTGTTCTTATCAACTAAAATGAGAGGTGTGAAACCTACATAACGAAATAAAATAAATTGAGAAACTTTTCCAAAATTCGGGTGCCCTTGTGCATGGAAAGGGTAGAATGAGAACTTATTTTTACAAGGTATGGTTCAAGGAAATTTGCTATTAAATACGAAATTGCAGTTCAAAAATTGTACTCTAACGAGACATGAAAACTCTTAAAAATACGTGAAATATTAATAAATATTTTTAGCGAGGAAAATACTGAACAAATTAGTCATTTTATTCGATGGTTCAGAATCGAAAACGTTTCAGTGACCAGCTTCATTGTCAGTTCTGCAAAATACAAAGCATGATCTCTGCTGCCGAAGACTAAAGGTCACGATTAATAAAACATTTAAAACTTTCTATACCTAAAAGTAAAAAGAAAACAAGAGAAAAGAAAGAGAACGCCATATTTTCTCTTTACTCTGAGCTCTAGACGGCCTAAAATTTATTACCGATCATGATTTTGGTCTCACGTGGTATAGATCGTATTTCATATTTTACAAAAATTCCATCAGCATTTTTTCACTTTTCAATTTCAAATGAACCTCGGACTCAGGAATAGTGGACACCTTTTTTAACACGTTAATACAGATAATGGAAAAACTTCGTACGATTACTTCGTGCATGTATAATTAGCTTGTTATAGTTTCACCAATCGTAAAATAGGCGTAAAATTCGAAATATTACTCGTAACTCGTTCTCCTCCTACACAGGAAGCACGAATCTACAACTTGTTCGACGTTTCAGTAGGTTTTAAAAAACGCAGCATCACCAGTGTGACGCAACTGATCCTACATACTTAGCATATTGAAACAGAACTTCTCAAAAGCTTCAATTTTGGGAAGCGGGTGCTAATGTTCAAGTGGTGCAGGATAAAAGTGATCCCCTTAGGCTAAAAACCAGCTAAAACATTATGTAAATTGAATTCAGCAATTGGATGAAATACGTCATGACAGGTTCTCAATGATTTAGGAATTTTTCAAATATTACAAAAAAATGAAGTAAATTGAATTTCCGAACTATGGTTTTAACCTGAACGCTTCCTCACAAGTGTAACATTTTTCAAAATAAATGCTTGTGCTAGAAACGTGAACAACCTTTGCAAGGTTATTTTAAATTAGAAGTGAATAACAGAGGTTTGAGAAGAATGACGATGTCGATGTGAAATTTGGGCCGCTGTCGAAAAATCATCGGAATTTTTTCAACCACATTATTAAACGTTTAATTTATTTATTGTCGACCAACCACTTCAGCTGAGATTTAATAAAAGGAGTAACGTTCGAGAGATGCAACTCCCTCTCCCATGAGGCAATAATGTTTCAAAATAATATTCTGTGAGATTTGTATGACGAAACTTTGAGTCCCACACTCATAAAGGATATATGACCCAATGCACACGAAACTGCGAATGGCAATAACTGGCATAAATTACCCTATAGCCATAGGGTAAGTTACCCTACAGTCTGTAAGTTACCCTATAGCTTTTGCCTTGAAAGCAAGCGTTTTGCGTTTGTTCCTCGGCCTATAAAAGTTTATTGGAAGTTCTTAAGTACGTAAATTATGTCAAGTTCAGTGTGTGTAAATCAGTGTAAGAGTGTTCAAAAGGACTAATGAGAAGATGTTGGGTAGGAGTGTTTCATAGTTATAAGTTAATTATAGTTGATGAGAGAACGCTTTCTGAGGTCCTTCCGAACCAAAATCCCGCTAAGATTACGGAGTATAAATAATGAACTCCATAAGGTTTCATTATGGCTTAAAGCTAATAAAATAAGCCTCAACATCGATAAAACAAAATACATTACATTCTCATACAAGAAAAATATATCTCTCCCACGCATAGAAATTGGCGAAGGTAAAATCGAAGAAACCAACTCATGCAAGTTTCTGGGTATCATAATAGATAAACATATGACCTTTAACGAGCACATCGCTCATATTAGTTCTAAATTATCAAAATCCATCGGAATCCTGAATAAAGTTAAAAATTACCTGCCTGAAACAGCTTTACGAATGCTCTACCGAACGCTAATTTCACCATGCTTGCAATACGGAATAGAAGCATGGCACGGAACTGATAAAAATAAAACCAATAAAATTTTTACTCTGCAAAAAAGAGCCATCAGAGCGGCAAAGAATCTAGAATATAATGCTCACACAAATGATTCCTTCAAAAATTTACAAATACTTAAACTTTCGGATCTCTACAAAATCTCCATTAGCAATTTCATTTACAAAACATTATCAATTGATGGCGACAATAGCCTGAAACAATTATTAACTGCGAAAACTGGTCATCACGACCATTTAACCCGAAATAGAAGTAAATTCATGCTTCCCTATTATTCAAAGGCCCGGTTGCAACACAGTATCATCTTCGTTGGAACTAAAACTTGGAACTCAATACCTGCGGAGATCCGTGGTAGTAATTCTTACAAGGTATTCAAAAGAAATCTTGAGTCTCACTTCCTATCAAAATATTAGTCGTGTAAGATCACCAAGTCAAAATCTTGTCTCCTACATGACTGTTTCCAATAATGTAATATGCCATGGGTAATATCGCCGATATTCAGTCTACTGTTAAATCATTTATCGAATGTACTGTTAATACAATCCATATGACCTATATTGTAAAATGAAATATCTGATATCGAGTAAATTATCTCACTGATCAGTCTTATGCGAAACTAGGTTAAATGATTTAGGTAAAACAGTATTGTAAACCTTAGAATAACGTGATGGTAGGACTATGTGAGGGCCTGAGCTAACGGTTAGGTAGGCTTCCTTTTTGTTATAATAAAATAGGTTTTTGTTTTGTTACGGACCATCTTTTTTCGGTTCACTGCTGTCCTGTTTTTCAGCACCTACTACTTTCTTCTTCAACTTCTTTCTTGTTTCATGAACTTCTTTCCTAGCTTACTGTTTCTGTGCACCTTGTGCATAGATTCCGCGTTCCCTCAACTCCATACTAAATGGTGCCTTCCTCTTTCCTCTCTTGGAACATCTTTGTCGTGGTTAAGGGAGGCTAAAACTTTCTTATATAATAATAGTAATAACGTGATGGTAGGATGCCCCAGAAGTCGCTGAACTTATTCGGGTCCACAGGTAGCTATATTCAAACTTGTCCATTGTACTAGACCTAAGAAACATTTTACCTCTGTATCTCCTGTGGTAAATAAATTGTTTAAATTGTTTAAATTGTTAAATTAGTTCAGCTCAATCATGCAAGATTTATCAGGGTGTTAGAATTTTTTTCATATATAATTACTTTCTCAATTTTGTATTAAAACAACTACGAGTTATTTTACATGTGAAAGGAACTTTTCCTACGCTAACTAGAAATTCACATGGAAACAACCTCAAATTTTGCATTTTATTTCACATGAGTCCATGTGCATGCATAAATTGAAGTGTATTTGTTGATTCCAGAAGAAGATATACTGGCTCTAATTCTTACACTCAAATTACTCTAAGCCTCGTTATTATTAGGTATACTCAAATCTAAAACGAGGAATGTATCAACAGGGCACCATCAACCCCAATGTAGAGGCACTGATATTTGGTTTTCGTCAAGAGCTACACGTATTGTTAAGTATGATTATCTTCGGTGTAATTATGGTGCTTTGAATGAAGGGTTGAGTCGGAGGCGTTTAAGATTTCTGATACTTACTAGACAAACATTTATGAAGTCCATCTGAGCTCAAATGTATTGGTTTTCACAAAAGCCGTAGGGCAGCAAATAGAGAATCTTTGGCAATCTTTCTTGGCTCTCGGTCACCAAATGGCTTTCCTTTGGGAATCTCCGAGCAAACGCTGGTGCTCGAATATGGCTGAGAATCGGCCTTCCAAATCCAATAAATGTCCCGTGTTGACTCTTTAAGTCGATAAGAAGTCTTTCATGTTCTAATACGAGGAGGCAGAGCTCGTTTGAATGGTTCTCCGAACTTCGTTCGAACCCCTCGACAGAACTTGGCGTGAAAAATTCAAGCTGTTGGAACTTTAATCATGGTTCAGAGTTGCTCGCCTCACTGAACACTATTGAACGCATGAATCTGCCTGTCGTTTGCAGAGCCCATCCGGTGAAGACCTCATTTATTTGCCAGAAGAGACATCGAGAGGAGTGTTACCACCTGCGTCAGTGAAGTGCCTGCCTCAGCTCTCTCTAGGAAAAAATGTCGATTTTGGACTCTGCTTCAAAAAGCATCTTTCTCATCAACTTGTGAGAAACAATGTTTTTCAGATTTCACTGCTTACTCGAGAAGATAACTTGTCATTATGCTGGTAGGTTAACCAGTGTTCACATTTTTTTATCTACTCAGAGCCAGGATTAAAGTGAACTTAGCTTGATTTGTTCAGTGCGTTTTACAAAACAGTGAGAAAGTTGACTGTTTAACCTATCTGAAAACTTTATTTTACCTTAAAATTCTTCGATTCAGACTGTTAGTATGTCATTTCAGAGATATGACGATCGTTTACGGCCTGCTTTGATAACGGTTGAAATTTTTGAAAGAAAAAAATGAAGCGCAAAACAGAAATGAAGGGCAACATTGAGACAACAAATCGTTCAGCATTCTGTCACAACAATTGAACCCAAAACTTGAGTAGAAAATTCAAGCAATTTGATACTTCTTTCACAAAATTTTACCTCAATTTTTTGTCATTTATTCAGAAAATTAATCAGTTTCCTCAAAGAAGCAGAGATGAGAAGTATATAAGCGACTTCAATCAGAGTACTTATCACAGAACAGGGCGACTGTTCTACAAGAGCTTATTGCAGTCTTCTATTTCCCAGTGAAACTTTTTCGCCCGAGCATGCATGTTTTTCGTTGCCTAAGCAATTTAATTACTTGGGCGGCGAAAAACATGCATGCAGGTGGCGAAAAAGTTAGACTGGGCTGTGTCTCGCCCTGTCTCAAGATTTGTGAGTTAAGAAACTCCACAATCTCTCACCCACTTGAGAAGGCACAGAATGTCAAGGAATTATCGACCATGAATTGGATTTTGCTATTGTTCTCCAGCTGGAAAATAGTCCGATGAGTGCTAACGACTTCGATAGCGAGCGACGGGTATGCCTTAATTATAACATCTTTTTCAAGCTGCTGAATTTTAATGCGTCTGTTAATGCCCAAGTAATTTCTAATGTTTTCTGCAGGGTCTTTTCAGAGTCAAATACGCTAGAGCAAAATTCCTTAACAACTTATCTTTTTCCAACCATTGGGCGACCCTTGTTTTTTAATTAAGTACTCATTCTTTTGGTTCTGTGTGCCAGAAACTTCGGCTATTCAACCTACTTGTCTGTAGCGTAGTCTTCAGTGTGTTCCACTGGCAGTGGAATGAACATACGAATTCAAATATTTCTCTAATTTTATATCCATGTTTTTTCTGTTACGAGCGAAGATTTCCTTTGTACGTTCAACATAAACACGCATATCACGAGGATCTGGAACAGCCTCATCGTTACTCAAGATTGAAATTACGTATAGATATTCCCCCTGCACGTTGAAATTATCATGGCAACTCAAGTTCCTCACTGTATCCTCACTTTTAGGAGTGAGGAAAATGGGATTCAAACTCTAATCGGATTACACTCCGGAATAGGATCGATCTCCTGTTTTCCTATTTCTATTTTAGGTCCATTTCGCTCTCTATCCGCTTGGTAATTCATGAGTTAGTTTTCCCATTCTTTTCGCAATGACAGTCCCTTCTCCATAAGAGTGGCTTGAGAAAATACTGCAAAGCAGTTCACAAACTAGTTGAGTACCAAGTTGCCGTCGATAATTGGTCACCGTAGCCGACTAGTTAAGAACGCGCCCTTCTGAGCAGGTGTCGGCTTTCGAGTCCCGGCACTGTGCAGTGATTTCTCCCCGTAGGAAAAGGGAGAACTCAGCCACAATTCCCCACTCTACCCAGGTGTCAGAAATGGGTGCCGGCTTGACCGGGGGTTAACCATCATAGCTTCCAGGGGTTAGTTATAAGGCATTTGAAAACCAATGCACAAGATGATACGTATTAGGCTTGATTGATTGGAATAAAACATTATTTCCCTACAGTTGTTCCATGATGCCAGTGCAATTATCGACAATTATCGAGAGGGGTGTGTGGTGCAGGACTGAGTGCTATGTCGAAAGACTTTGTAGGTGTTCCCTTTGAATAGGTTTCTATTATCCTAATTAAGACACTAAAAGCAAAATTAATCCGTTCCTTCAGCTGTAAAATCATGTCACTACTGCACCAGTCACCTGCTTAGATACGACTGCTCATTTCATAAGAGCCTGTCTCCACTTATTAATTGGGCAATTCGAATAAATTATTCAACGTAGATTTAAAAATGTTATATGAAAGGTTGTACTCTTTCGCATCATTCCACTTTGTCGTTGGTAGATGTTGTTCTTAAAGGTAATGAAGCGAAGCATCGTATAAAAAATGGAATGATTTTTTATGTATGAAATGCAAAAGCAATCCTGCATCCAACCGGTTCTGTGACGCTGCTCTAATATTGAGAAAACGGCTCTCTCAGCACATGCTCCTCTATTGTCTCATTTCTATGACTCGTACAATGAAAGAACTTTAGAAAAAGATTCATTTGAAAACTCCCATTTCGGAGACCGTCAAGACTACATTTTGAGTAGCTTCAAAATGTACTTTTCTAAAAATGTGTTTCCGCACTAGTTTTATGGTACAATGAATTCCTTTAATGAAAATCCTTAAAAATTGTAATGAATTTCACTGTCACTTCATTGTTACATTTTTGCAACAAAGAATAAAAATTTCTATAAGGTATTTTTCAGCACACGCTGAACACTGAATTACAATCTTCATATGGAACTCATTTTTTGCCATCGAAGTTGATAAAAAGTTATCACTCAACTACACTAAGTGGCCGAAATAAAGTCGCAAGGTTCATAAATTCATTAGTAAGCGATTTAACTGCCTCGGATTACATCTTTCATTTCACTTGGCATCAAATTTACACGATTTTGGATCCTCTGATGCTCTGCTTTTGATCATAATTGAAATAACTTGTCCCCTTTAGATTAGTCAATGTTGAGGAAAGGGCTATGAGTCAAGTAGGCTCCTCTCAAGCTCATTCCATGAAATTTCAACGCGGCTCAAATCAGAACATTGTGGGCTCCTATTTATGTGCTCATATATTTATTTTTCACAATAAACCAACCTTGAACAACTTTTTCCCCGGTAAATGCAAGTGTTAAATGTTTCCTTAGTCATCAGGAAAATAGTACTCAATGGTAAGATGAACATGGCTGGAAAAAACTTGAAATAAGCCCGTAGTGAATTCATTTTCTTATTGCTCAGAAATGCAGATCCATGTAAATCCTTGTAAAAAACACCCTTAAAGCATTACAAAATACCTGAACAGTTGGGACGTTGTAAAATGATACGTTGCTTTCCGTAGCTATACTTCCATTACCTGTAACGTCCATAGTTTTGAAAGTGGGTAAATCTGAGCTCATCGGATCACATTATATGCTTCCAATCCGCAACTGTCCAATCTCGGTGTTTTTGAGCAAATGACAAATGCTTTTTCAGATTTGATGATAAAACTAAAACTAATGGCTTTCGTGTGGATTAGCATTTGCCTGTTTTAATATTCTTTAACTCTCGACGCACAGTCTTTTGAGAAGTTATGTTTGGACCTTCACAATTCTTGTTAGAAATTGTTTGCGTCGATAGACGTAGATTTTTCTTCATCAATCTCTTTGAAGAGCGTTTGTCTCTGTCAGTGAGAATGTTGGGCTTCCCACAGTTCCCAAGAGATGAACCGGGTTTGCAATTTTGTTTCCAGTCTATTGTTGTCTGTATCGACTATGATGAGATACAATGATCCGTCCTTCATCATATGCTGACAGGTCCTTTCCAAGAATTTTAATTTCTCCGGAATAAAGGAAAATTAAGAATTCTATATGATATTAAAATAGGTCATTCATACTTGAACAATTTTAGTATGTTGCCGTATGAAATTTCACTAGAACGAATGAAGTCTTGAATAAAATCATGGAAATTATATAATGTAGGTAAAAATGGATCGTCTGACTTTTATATTACCTCCTAGTTAACAAAATTATTTAGTGAGCTGATTATTTAGGTTATTTATCGTTCTTCATGTTTATTATATTTTATAACCTCGCTGACCTTTTTCACTATTTATATTTTGCAGCGTTCAAAACCACGGTAGAGAAAACAAGGTAAGGTCATTTCTATTGAAGAAAATACACCTTCTCTTGTTCGGCTAGCCAATAGAACGGCTTTATTTCAAACAAACTTTATGCCGTCACCAAAACGCCATGTCGTTAGGCTAATAGTGGAGCCAGATTTTGAGCTAGTAGTGCTACCAGATCCAATATGAGCGCTGCTATTGGTTCGTTGCCGTGACGTCAGCAAAACCACAACTTCAATGAAAAAAAACTGGTTTGACCCTGCCTTGTTTCCTCTACCGTGACAGTAACTCAAGTCCAAATAAAAATTTACGATCAAGCCTGTTTCGAAGTATTTCTTGAGTATATTGCAGAGTACATTGAAAGAGTTTGGCTGTCGGGAACCACGCAATGAATGTTACGATGTCCTTAATACTCTTGAAACAGCAAAGCAGGAAAACGTCAATCAAAGGATAGACATTTGTCGTCCAATGTTATTGATCTGGGTAAGGCCCTTCATATGATAGAGAACAAAGTCAGTTTTTTGCGTGTAAATAACAGAGAAAAAAATATCGTCGAAAGTAATTTTTGGATACTCCAGAGAAATTGTCGTTTGATGTGTTTTTGTTTCAGGTAAATTGTATAGCTTCGATATGGGATGCAGGGCCCCATTTCTTAAGTTTTCCTTCAACCATCCCTGAAATGGGAAATTTCGTGCATAATCTTCAACATGGAGATTCAGCTGAGCAATATTCCTCCCTGTAATTTTTCCTTTCTTTGGATTCCGGTGAAAAAAACATCCATGAATTTATGTCGGGATAATTAAGATCGGCTCGCAAAATCCTCGGGGGGAGCAAAAAAGTCCGGAATTTATGGCGTAGAATATTTTTATTGGGCCTTTCCGAGCGGACGCAAATTACGAGAGGAAATAAAATAGGTGATAAATGGAGACGTCGTTTATGATTATGTGTTCATTCAGCCCCTAAAATAACATTGGTGAAAGCTGCGATTATTTTGTTAGCCAAATGCCCGGTTTCCAATAAGTACGCAGTGGAATTTTTAGAGGACGCAAGTTCGGCTTCCATAATCAGACAGGATTTGCCGCAAAATCCGACAGCGCAGAGATGATTACAGCAGAAACCTTGTCAGCGCAGTGTCGGGGGCAGGCTGCGAGGCAGAACCGTTTCTTGCGATCTAGGAGCTTGCGGATTCCATCTCCAAAATCTTTTAATTTGCTAACGATGAAGGAAAGTCTAACTACATTTAAATGAAACAAGATTTTGTACAAAGTCCCTGAGCCTAACTACATTTAAATGGAACAAGATTTTGTACAAAGTCTCTGTGTCTAACTACATTTAAATGAATTAAGATTTTATACAAAGTCTCTGTTTCAAACTACATTTAAATGAATTAAGATTTTATACAAAGTCTCTGTGTCTAACTACATTTAAATAAAACAAGATTTTGTACAAAGTCCCTGTGTCAAACTACATTTAAATGAAACAAGATTTTGTGCAAAGCCTCTGTATCTAACTACATTCAAATGAAACAAGGTTTTGTGCAAAGTCTCTGTATCTAACTAAATTTAAATGAAACAAGGTTCTGCAAAAAGTCCCTGTGTCTAACTACATTTAAATGGAACCAGAATGCGTTCAAAATGATGTGTTTCACATCATTTCCAAGAAATGCTAAATCAATCGAAAAATGCTACATCATGACAGTCAAACAACCAACAAAATGACTAATTCTTACAGCGTGCAGAACTTAATTTGCATAATGAAAATGGAAAATATGGCTATTCAAAATATTGCATTGTACCAGACAACGAAGATGATAAAATTGCACAATTTTTAAGTCAAACGAAAACTTTAGCTAGTATTATATTTGTAAACGGCAAAAATAAACCCAATAAAATGCACCGATTATGTCACTTGAAAACACCGAGATGCTAAAACTACACTTCACATTGGTGACGCGAGATATGGGAAGTTGAATTGATATATCTGTTATTCAAACTTTAAAATGTGTGTTTTGTTATTTCGATGAATCGCAGCGTTATTAGAACGTAGGTTAAATTGCACACTAAATGTTCGAAACGGAAAGGCAAATAATTTTAAGGAAAGTTACGTATGGCATGTGGTTATGGAAGGGGTTCTCTTGCCGAATTGCGTTTGTACATGTAATATACGTTTTGAGTTGAAAAACATTTGCAATTAGGGCAAGAGATTTAAGGGCATTTTCTGAGTTTCAAAATTGAGTTTTGTTTCTCCGTTCAAAGAATGCGTAGCGAGTGGTTGTTGATTCCAAATTTTCAGTCAAGTCTGTATAAGATCATAGGTGTTTCTGCGTCATTTCTAATTCGCTAATTGCTTTCTAATTCTTCTTTTTAAACGGATCAACGTTTGAAACGGGGACGCTAAACATGCGCTGACGTGATACTTACTTTGATTTATAATTTTCTGTTCACCAAACAACCGTCTTAGAAGATGCTGAACATGCTTTGACATGATACTTACCTAGATTTAAGATTTTCCGTTCACAAAATAACTGCATAAGAGAATGATGGAATTACTTCGACAAGATGCACACTGCGGAACACTTTTCAGAACTACATCCGTCTTTTGAAGGCAGGAACTTTTTTCCTCTCGTTGTATAACCATCTATGAATATGTAAACTATTCTCTAACTAGATGGATCCTTTGGAACACTATCAATCACTGCATCCGTCACTTGAAGGCAGAAAATTTTTCCCTGTCTCAAAATAACCATCTATGAAGAAGCTAAATATGCTCAAACTAGAAACACACTTTGATTTATCATCACCAGCGGGAACAAAGACTAAAAAGAAATTATCTCTCTCGCAATACTGCCGCCACGAGCCTCTCTGGTTGCCTAGTTAAGCAATTACTCGCACAGGTTCTAGGGAGCTGGCAGGTTGACAAGACGATCTTATAACGACTGCTTCCCTTCATTAAGTTTAATGAAGCGCTCTTGTGATGTTGAGAAAACTCCCCCGGCAAATAAAGCCGCAATGCAAATGGAATTTCGATGTCAACAGTTTCCGCTGGGGGAAATAAAATTCTTCTCAAGACTTCTGCGTTCGTTCTCTTTAGTTAGAATGTGGCTCTGGATAAAAAAGTGATAGTTTTAATAGCGAGGAAGTGGTATTTAGCACCTATGGAAGCGTAGTGTCAAAGAAGTTTCGATGTATTTATAAGTACTTGATTCGCGTTAAAAACAGGGCAGCCAGATTAGACTTATATCTATCCAAAATGTTCATAATTGGCTCATTTAACCATGGATTGTTTTATGAAGGCTACTTCGCATGAGGGTTGTAAGCTGCCAAGCAATCTGTATTGCCGCATTTTACAGCGAACAACAGAAACATTGAATAACAAGAGCCATTATGTAATCTTGATTCAAATAAAATGCTTTTCGTGACTTTATAAGCAACAACTGCGGATGTTTCCTTAAAAGTGTTCGATGAGGTTATTTATTTTTTGGTCAGAACATTTTTTCCTTCACTGTCAACCTATATAAAGAATTATCCTAGCGCTTCTCAGTAAAATGTGTAGTAAAACATATTAAAAAAAATCTTTAAATAGTCATGAAATTTAGATAAGTTATATGTTTAACATCGGGATAGAAGAGAGTGAAAAGTTGTTATTCAGAATAACTTCCAAAATCATTGTCCCATCTATCTGTGTACAGTTTTATGCTCATTCAGAAATTGCAAGTGGACGTTCCAATTGATATCTTTGGAGAACACTTAAGAATCAGATCAAGCAACAATTTCCGAAGATTCTGCTGGAGGGGATGAGAATGAGTGTTGCAGAATGAGCGAATAAATGTCAGCGTACACTTGCAAATGCTTCAATGATCTTATGGAAGCCGTCTCCGAGTAGTAATTTAATGTAACAGCATTGCAATAGCATATCATGTATAAAACTATTTGGTTTGATACTTTTGCAATGATTCTTGTATATGACTCCGCATTGAGGAAGAATTCAATGTTTTATTCTGATTTTTAGATGAACAATTGCGGACGAAAATCTTTCTGAGTTTCAAGTATGTTAGCGTACTAACGGTTTTACGGACGCAAAATCTCACATGTGTGAACACTTTTGTCAACCTTACTTGAAGAAAATGTTTATATACGAGAGAGAAATAAAAGCAGGAAAAATGAAAATGACGAAAGAAAACGAACGAAATATTACTCAAGCAAAATGCTACTGCAACATATTTCGTTTAAAAAAAACAATGCATTTCCTGAAATGAAATTTGAGTTTCTCAGTAGAGCTTGGTGATAATATACAAGGTTGAGAAATAATATTCAGGATGTGACATATCGTGTCTTATGTCATAAACTGAAATTGCCCAAGAGCAGTGAAGCCCAACGATGAAGTAATAGCTTTAGAATAAACTTGCAGACTCATTTGATAGCTCGAATTTTTTGCGGAATTTTAGAATAATGGGAACTAAAAACAATTTATTGAAACATTAATGTTCAGCAATGACGAGATAACTAGAATTTGACAATCGACTGGCATACTTTTTTTCAGAAAATTCATGCTCTTGAATAGCTTCAGGTAGATGTACTTAGATCAACGAGAGTGACACGAGTGACGCGACTGTAAATTATGAGAAATAAGGTCGACTCACTGTATTTGAGCAGAACACATTCAACATTGTTTTGAAGTGTTTTCAACAGTGTTTAGAAGTATTTTCAACAGTGTTTTGAAGTGTTTTCAACAGTGTTTCGAAGTGTTTTCAACAGTGTTTTGAAGTATTTTCAACAGTGTTTCGAAGTGTTTTCATCAGTGTTTTGAAGTGTTTTTAACAGTGTTTTGAAGTGTTTTCAACAGTGTTTGAAGTGTTTTCAACAGTGTTTGAAGTGTTTTCAACAGTGTTTTGAAGTATTTTCAACAGTGTTTCGAAGTGTTTTCATCAGTGTTTTGAAGTGTTTTTACCAGTGTTTTGAAGTGTTTTCAACAGTGTTTGAAGTGTTTTCAACAGTGTTTGAAGTGTTTTCAACAGTGTTTTGAAGTATTTTCAACAGTGTTTCGAAGTGTTTTCATCAGTGTTTTGAAGTGTTTTTAACAGTGTTTTGAAGTGTTTTCAACAGTGTTTGAAGCGTTTTCAACAGTGTTTGAAGTGTTTTCAACAGTGTTTTGAAGTGTTTTCAACAGTGTTTTGAAGTGTTTTCAACAGTGTTTTGAAGTGTTTTCAACAGTGTTTTGAAGTGTTTTCAACAGGGTTTTGAAGTGTTTTCAACAGTGTTTTGAAGTGTTTTCAACAGTATTTTGAAGTGTTTTCAACAGTATTTTGAAGTGTTTTCAACAGTGTTTTGAAGTGTTTTCAACAGTGTTTTGAATTGTTTTCACCAATGTATCGAAGTGTTTTCAACAGTGTTTTGAAAAACACTCATGTACGGCTAAACTTCATTTCAATGCAATTCTGTATTCCGAATCAGTGTTTGGGGATAGCTTGTTTCATGATGTTTAAAGTTTGGCATCGATCACCAAGACAAAGTAAACAGAACAGCACAAATAGAGCGGTACACATTTGCTCTCTCGTCAGACCTCATATCCCACTGTCTTGATTGGGTTTCGCTTCTGTGCTTACTTGGTTGACGAAAATGCTAGAACCTTCAAGTCGATTTAATCTACAAAAGTTCTCAGGAAAACTCAGTTTCTGCGTGATTGCGTTTATGTTTATTTGTATATGCATTTTCCTAGTAAATCCCCGATGTGAATAACACGGGAATCTTGCCTTCAAATATTCAAACGAACCTGTCAATCAGCAGTTTCCTATTCTATTTGATATTTCAGATTGGCTGTATTCATTTAAATAATTTTCAATGTTTTTTGTTTCACAATATCGTGATTCGTGACCGTTTGAAAAAGATCATCTTTTACGATTTCATAAAACTGGAACTTTCGTGCGTTGTGTTCCTTATTGAATACATGATTCCTCTTCTAACGACATATTGCATAGAAAAACCTATTTATCAGACCAAATGATTCATTTATTGAAGTGGAAGTGTATAAACAACTACAAATAATCCTCCTGATTTCCTGCATGTATAGCAGAGGTATTTCCTTCAAATGTTTGAATTTAAGTTTGCATGGCGACGAACTCTTTTCTTTAATGTCATGATGCTGAAATTGTAGCTGTCTCCAAAATAGTTATCCATATTTTACCAAACGCTGTCCAAGAATTTAAAAACATTTTTTTCCCAGATATTCTGTACATATTTTTACGAATTATCGGCGATGAGAAAAAATTTAGCCTTTCAAGCCATGCAGAATTCTCTAACACTGCTGCAATACTCCCTCGTAGTGAATCTGCTAGCATATTTTATTTCATAATCTGCATCAAGTAATCACGACTACAGAAGACATAGGGAAAAATTCAGCAATTTTTCTCAATTCGTGCGAAAACGACATCCTGTTGTGCAAGTCCGACTCAGAAGCCCAAGGCAGCGCAATTTTTCTGCATAACAATTTTGTCCCTTTTTTCTGTTCCTTAATGGCTTGCGTTTCTATTATGCAAGAACAGTTTTTTATTCCGTGCTTATCCCAATGCAAAGAAAACGGTGGCCGAAAACACCTTCGACTCGACTTATTTGCATCCAAATTGTAGGAATATTTTCCGAAGAGGACCATCGAAAGAATTCAGATGTTCCCGACTTTTTTCTCTTTACGGCTTTTATTACTTAGCTTGTTGTGGAGAGAAAATCGGGGGTACGACGCTTGGCACGAGCATTTTCTTCATCATGTTTTGAAATCTTGTGCTCCTATAGAATTATTGTGTCTATGTTCACTTATAGATAGGTTATACAGCAATCGATTCATCTTACACGTATGAAACATTTTGTTTCTAGAATTAGATATATTGATTTTTCAGTTTGCCAAAGCTGCATTATTGAGAGTGCGTTTTATTTGAGTTTCATTGATTTTCAGTTTAGACACCAGCGTTAAATTCACAGAACAGATAGAGTAGGGCATGCTGAATGAAGAATTTTGAAGTCACACGGGTTTTAATGAAGTATGGGTAATGAATATGCTGAACATAACAACGGGTGTTCATTCTGTACTGCATCTATTTCAGAAATAATCGTTAAACACATTTTGCCTATCAGTTGCTTACATTTCAGATGTTTATGTCACAAAATAATACATTGTTAATTGGCTTGGCCATGTTTCATCGGCCACTTTTTATGTGGTTTCTAAGCTCAAGATTTCAAGGCTTTACTCTCGTAAAAAACATACCAGCTGACGATGAATAGTGAATCTTTCTTGGTAAACCCAGCCTTTGATGGGAAACCAGCAATTTTGATTCAAGTAGGATGCCATTTATTACAACCGGTACGCTCAAACTTGCACTTACGTGAAGAAACTCGATCATTGCAATAGCGCAATCATTAGAGTTACCCCAGCAATAAAAGAGTTCGCTCGTTACTGAAAGATCTTGGACATTTGACTTACTTCATATTGATCTGAGGAGGGTATTTCACGCACAGTGCTTAAATATTGATTTTGGATTATTATTGGCACGTCAATTTGTCGATTTCGTTAGAATAGTACCATTGTATATTACAATATGGCTCAACACGTTAACCGCCATGGATTGAATTAAAGCTCATGTGTAGCGAGCAATTTTTATATTAGCAAACATTAATTAAATAGTTCCTTCATTTAGCTTTGATCGAGTATTTATGAAAAATAAGTTGGCGACTTTTGGTCGGTCAGATACATTATTCAAATTTCCTCCATGTCCTCCAATGCCTCACATGGTGGTTAACGTGTTAAAAAAGTGCTGTGATCTTACGTTGTTTTATTCAATAGTGAGTATAACCCAACAACATCCATGAAAAGCCCCTAACTAGAAAAATCACAGCGCTTTTTGATCCCACTGAGCCAAATGTGGACTGACGCTCAAACCAATTTGAATTTGAAAGATTTTTACAGAGGGTTTCTTACCAAGTTAAAAATTGCAATAGAATTTATAAGCCCTTGTGGTCATGAAGGACGATTTAAAATGTACATCAGACGATGAAAATATCTCTCCTGAGAGTCCCATTCATGCCCAGTGAGCAACCGATACTGACGTACTTACCTGTAACGCGTGGCAGTTCGGTATAAGCTGGGGAAAATTAATGCTGGTACGCCACAGACTTGCATCTAATATTTGGCAGTCGTATTGCGTAAAAATTCATATCAGGCGTCTATTTCATTTAATGCATTCGCGTTTAATATTTAGCAGTCGTATTGCGGGACAAAAATCATATCAGGCATCTATTTCATTCAATGTGTTGTCGCTTGATATTTAGCAGTCGTATTGCGAGACAAAAATCATATCGGGCATCTATTTCATTAATCTGAAAGTGTGTTTAGGTTCCAAACCGTTTCAGGGAAGGCTAATATTATTAAATATCTGATGGGTTCATCTTTGGCTACTATGTAATCATATTGTAGATGAAATTTAAATTGAATTTCTTTTTTATACGGTTAGTTCTGAAATTTAATGAATTTAACATTGAGATCATCGTACGTCATGGAAAGACAAATTCCAGCCTGCATGTGAATGATGTTTAATATTTTATAACCTGGATTACATTACATGTTTTTGTCTGGCTAAAGAACGTAAATAAAACAATGATTGTGCGGGAATTACTTTATACTCTTGATAACTGGTAATGAAACTTTATTAACTAAACTAAATTTAAAAATTTACCAAATGGCAAGTTACTTGTCGCTCCTTAACTTTATGATAAACTTTAATCGATGCATTTTATTGATAAGAACCATAATGACGGACAATAAACACGTCAGAATAAAGCTCATTAAGTCAAAGCAAAGTTGAACTCTTGAGTTGAGCAAAGTTGAACTCTCGAGTTGAGCAAAGTTGAACCTCTCGAGTTGAGCAAAGTTGAACCTCTCGAGTTGAGCAAAGTTGAACCTCTCGAGTTGAGTAAAGTTGAACTCTCGTCATCTCGCAAAAACTATTAGCTACAGACTTCAGCAATTTAACAATTTCAAAAACTTATTTACCACAAGCCATACATTAGTAAATTGTTCCTTAAGGCTATTACAAAGGTCACATTTGACTATAAATACATGGGCCCGAATTGGCTTAGCACCTTCCAGGACGTCCTGTCATTGACGCTATTTTAAGGGCTTCAATTATTTTAAGGGGTATTGGTGTTACTCAGGGGATTTTGAGAGAGTTCAGGAAAATATCCTCGAAAAGCGACTGGATAATGGTAGTTGATTCGTACGGTGCTGTTTTATTAGCTAAGCTTAACAGTACTCTAGCTCAGAACATTTTTAATCCACTTGATTTTTTTTCAAGTCTTTTATGCAATCGGAGGACTTAGTAGGCGTAAAGAATAAAAAGAATTGTGATCACAGACATACCATGCATTTCAAGTGGTAGGTAAATGATCAAAGAAACTTGAAAAAAACCTACACAAATTACGTATAGGCATTATAATTTCCAAAACTCAAGAAGTTTCATATTTGCACATGAAGAACGTAATTTTCATTCGTTATTTTTATTTTCTTGAGTCATGCTAGGCAGAAGATTCGTAATGGCTTTCCTTTCGGACGAGGAGACTTTGCGAGAGGACTAAAAAGGAATGCGCACGAATGTCAGAAGTTGCACAGACGCACGTTCGCACAACAAAAGTTGCTGCCATGTCCAGAACAAGCTTGCGGAAGCGTCGGTCAATGGAAAATGGCACAACCGATTTTTACAGAATGAATGGCGAACTTTCCCTGCTGTTGCATGTGTCGTGTGTTTTTATTATTAATTATGTGGTCGGTAGAAATAGAATCTGCTCCTATCGATTTATACTGGGCTGCATGTGTCGTCTGTTTTCATTATTAAGTATGTGATCGGTAGAAATAGAATCTGCTCTTATCGATTTATACTGGGCTGCATGTGTCGTCTGTTTTTACTATTAAGTATGTGATCGGTAGAAATCGAATCTGCTCTTATCGATTTATATATAATAGGCTGCATGTGTCGCCTGTTTTAACTATTAAGTATGTGATCGGTAGAAATATAATCTTCTCATTTCGATTTATACTGGGCTGCATGTGTCGTCTGGTTTTACTATTAAGTATGTGATTGGTAGGAATAGAATCTGCTCTTATCGATTTATAGTGGGAAAAGCGTGCCTTGTGGGACCCAGAGACCGACGTTATATATCATACACGGCATGTGAAGCCTTCGTAGCTGAGTGAGGTTACCGACACCACCCAAGAAACATTCCTTCAGAATCCGAATATTTTCACGTAAGGTGAGCAAATTATGAAATGAATTGGATTGAGGTATTTATTGCATGGAAGTAATGTTGGTTTGCATGAATCAGCTGTTCTGATGCAATTTTCATGAGCAAGCACTTTTTGAACAGCAAGTTTCAAGGAAATTTGTGTGCGTTAATGTAACGCAAAAAATAGGGCGTTAATTCTGGCTCTTTTGCTCGATAGAAATGACCTATACGACTTGCCCGCAAGTCAAAGAAACACGCAGATCATAAATATTTTTTAGCGGCGAATTATCCATTAAGTTTTGATCATCAAATGTATTTTGACACATCCCAGCTTAACTTTTTCGCCGCCTGCATGGATGTTTTTCGCCACCCATGTAATTAAATAGCTTAGGCGGCGAAAAACATGCATGCTCCGGCGAAAAGGTTCGACTGGGATGCTTCACATGACACATTGTGCTCGGAATTTCGCATTCGTTCTCGCAGGTTAGAATGCGCCGATGAATAAATGAAGTAATAGAAATAGCGGTGAAAACGAAACTTGGCTACTGAAAAGTGTATATTTCCATAACTGAATTTGGCGGAGAAAAAAATGGTGATAGTGATGACACAAAATGGTGGAAACAGTAATTGGGTAATTGGATGTGTGGTTCCAAAGACGTTTCGACGTCCTCACAACTTTCTAACTTACATATAAAGGTATCGACACACATCACAACTGCCTAATATACTTCGCGCGTCTGAAGTACACTTATTTTGTTGAGTAATAAGACCTCCTCAGATGCGTGACTCTTTCTTCTACCGTGATATTCACTATGGTGCGAATGTGAGAATAATAGCTACCTACTGAATGATGAATTTTATGGATGACAATAAATTTAATCGGAATTTTCTTCATTTTCAAATTCTTAACAGCTACCTATTGCAGACGATTTGTTGGGATTAGTTCGTTTCACACTTACTGTACTCGTATGTGTTGCTTCTCTTTATACTGTAGCACCACGTGGTTTTGCTGCCCCTTTGATCTTGCCTGAGGCTCATTCCAAACACAAATAAATTTGATTTTTTATTTTAATGCAATATTCTGAGTGGAATAATATGTCCCTTTTGAAATGTTAACCCGAAAAATTTAACGTAAGGCGGGGCTATGCTAGGAAGGGTTGAAGTTTTGATAATTACCCTTATAACTTGAAGTTTTCTCCCTTAGTGTTGAGAAGCGACCAAGAAATTAGTGTTTAAACCTATTAGTGTTCTTGGACTTTTGTTCTACCTCTGCGTTATTAATTATCGAAAAGAAAGCTAAGCAACAAGACAGATACGTATAGGAAAATACCTCAGGACTCATGCCTCCATGATTGCTGAACAGGTTAGAGGTTACAAATATTTTCTCAAAAAATATTTTCTACTGGAATTTTGTTTATCATTTCAGTGAAATGAATGTAGCACAAGGGGTTTTGAATGTTATAATTTAATTGTAGTTAATGCACCCCCTTAAAATCATATGATGCGTGTCTTAGGTCATCAGCACTCATCAAAAATACTAAATGTATCACAAAAAATATGTCAATATGTGTCCTTGCATTATTCCTTAATCTTTTTCAGATACGGACTCGTTTCATGGGCTCGTAACTTCACCAGCTACAGTAATTAAAAGCAGAGGTTAATTTCAATAGCAGTCAATTTCTTCTAAGCTTTTTGGCTTCCCAAATCCCCTGGGATTTGAAAGCAAAGGAAGTTGAATTCAATGCTATTCGGTCGCAATCCAAAATAATCAATATCGGTTCATAACTGTACGATACCCGTCGCGCTACCCGATACTTAGAATCGATGTTCGGTAACGGCGCTGTTGCGAGCTCGTAAATAAATTTGGCAGCGAGAAGCTCCGAATTTTTGTGGCTATAGTGTTGCGCGAAAGGTATTTCTGAGGCCGATATAAATGGAAACGCAGGAGCAATGGAAAATATAAGCTCAAGTACTTTTGGGGAGAAGTGACAGTCACGAGTATTTGAAATTGATTCAAAATAATTTGAGACGACTAAGTGTTGTTGTCTCTTGCTGGTTTAACTGGTTCATTTTATGTAAATTACCTTTAGAATATATTCGATTGACAAAAAGTAAAATTGCACGGGACACCTCGTAATGTACCAACATTTTACAGAAGATCGTCAACCAACTTGTGACGGTGCATAATTTATCTATTGGCTCGATGAAAACTATACCAAGAACAGGTAGAAGCCGCAGCGACAGGCAATGATTGTTGCACAAAAGCAGTGTCCATCTGCCTAGCTTTTTTAAAATACGCCAGTATCCTAGACCTAGGGTTAGTAACTGCAATCACCTTTATATGCTCGTAGAAACATGGCTAGTAATGGTATAACTACCGCACCGTTCCTGCAAAGTCAGTGGACGTTGTCAAAACTGCGTCACTAAGAGTAAAAATCTCCTCGACTTGAGGCATACTTGTGCATTTTAAATAAAAAAAGTACGCAACTTCATTGAAAATACATGAACATTTTTAGTAACTATTTTTACATACGTTACCAAATCGTCAGTTCATCCATCAATACCTGGCGCTATTGCTTTATTCTGTGTTTTTGTTTTCATGAATCGAACTTTTATGGCGTTTTCCGAGTATACCACTCACTTGCTGTTAGTGTAAGGAGTATTTTTTTAAAGTCTACGTAAGTTAACTTTTTCAGTACGGTGATTACTCGGACCGAATTATAAACAACAGAAGTTGACTGTCAAGAAACACTTGCGTTGCAAATGCTTATTTAACGAGGCATTCTTGCGTAGGTTACTAAACTAAATCATGAAAAAATCGCACTGGCCCCTAGTGGGCAAGGGAAAGCTTGTGATACTTCATTATTTCACAGAAACGTAACGCAATTAATTTGACAGATAGAAGCTTTAAAGGAGGGGCTTGAAGGATTTTTCTGACGTCGGCTGAACTTTCGAACCTAATGAACACCACAAAAGTATCTCTGCGTGAACAGTTTTCTGATGCAGTGAAAGCTGTTCAATTGAAGTCTGAGTCCGTTCATTTCCATCAGCTTGAGTAGGTTCAACCTTTTAAGCACAAGAAGTTTATTTAAGTTTTTGCTATGCCACACAAAAGCCAACAACCGTGGGGTAGCGTAGATGTGTCGTTTGATAGTGCTGATGGTAAATAAAAAGTATCGTATATATATCGTATATTTTATCGTATATTTTTATCGTATATTTTTATATATATTTCATTTTTTATCGTATCGTATATTTTATCGACGCATATTTCTAGAGCGATAGCCATGTAAATTCACGATAATGTAGATTATGTTTTCTCGTATAATACAACGTATGAGACCAGCGGGTATTACAGTGCATGTTTTTACTAATGTTAGTTCTAACTGTTATGCATATTTTACGTATGCAAATATATAACCCCGAATTGCCCCAAAAAAATGTTCTCATCTATATTGACTACTGACGAAAATATTAATATCAAGTATGAATTGTTTATTGAAAGTTTAAACTCTTTATATAATTGATAGTGTATTTTTTGTTTATATAAAGAGTCTAAACTTTGAATAAACAATTCATACTTGATTAGTCATAGGACAATTTCTGGTATGACGAAAATCATTCCAAAAAACGTGATTCCAAAATCAACTCAACCACTAGACCATGATGTCTGAAGCGTTTTTTCAAAGTTTAAATTTTTGTTTTTGTTCCACATGAAGCAAAGTTTTCTTTCGTGGCACCAATTTTTCTCCCATTGAATATCCTTTTATTTTGCTTAACTTATTCGTTTCGTATTTATTGTAATGAACACCGAAATTAAAACAAAATACGAGAAGTGAGAAGTTGAGTGAGTATATTTTTTTAGCGACCCTATATATGCAAATGCATATATAAAGAATTGTAAACTGTAAATTGACAAGGCCACGTCTGTTTTTGGTTCGCAACAGGATAAACTTCAAGAAAGTTCTCAAATGCTTATTCCATTGAATTTCTAAAAGCATGGTAGCGTGAGTTAAGTACTTTGAAAACTTTAAAATTAAACACTCTGAAAACGTTAAAATTAAGTACTTTAAAAATTTAAAATTTAAATGCTTTGAAACTTTTAAAATTAAAAGCTTTAAGCAGTAAAACATGAAATTAACTTTCCTCCGACAAGATGAATTTATTTGCCAGTTCCTGTTCAACCCTTTTGCTCCTGATGCAAGACACAAGTACTAAATTGGACGGTGTTTAACTTCGAGAAAAAATAACGCTTCGAAGTAATTTGACTTACAAAGTAGAGTATTGTATAAATTATTGAAATTTTGGGTAATTAGCGTAATTCGTGAAACCTGATTTTTCATTCCCATAATTTTATTCTGGAATTTTTCTAGAATTTTACCCAACTCTACGTCGTAAAATATTATTCGTGTCACGTATAATAATTTTATTTTTCAGCAAATTCACTCATGAAGCTAACCCTCTTGCTCCTGACGGTAAGGACGAGTACTATGCTTTTAACTGATGTATTTCATGGGTTTTCATTTATCAATTAACGAAATTAAAGTTACTTCAAGCAAAATAATTCAGGAACAAATTTTCTTCTCGTCGGGAAAGATTTTCTTGCTCACAAAGCCCATCAAAATGGCCACACATTTCTTAATTTTAAATGAGCAAGCATTTTATTCAACAGAAAATGGCCCACGTTTGGCAATTTAGAATATAAATTAGGGTTCTGATAACTTTTCTCCTTGAACTCGTTCAACAACAGTAACAAAGATTTAGAGAGTTAAAACCTTTCGCAGTGTTGTTTTCTCTATCTCATCCCGTCGCTGTTATTTAAGTTTCGACTCAGTAAAAATAGATAATGTTGATCTCCGTAAGTCTAGCGAGCAAGAGCACTGGAAATGTGCTCCCATTAAAGAATCATTTTTGAGGAGATTGTGAAGCTGCCCCAACTTGCACGTTTCTTCACTCACTCTCAAAATATTTTCGTCCCCGATCACATTTGGACGTTTTATCTTCTGTAATCCTTCAGAAGCTCCTGGTCTCTGGGTTTCAACAAGGCCTCCCTGATGACAGCTCAATTAAATGTACTGAAAAACAAGTATTTTACCTTGGAAATTGTAAACGAACAAGGTGCGCTTGATCGCTCTGTTTATATTTGATTCGCTCCCTGTGTGTTGTGAAGACGTGGAGAAATTCCCTCCGGCCTGCACGAGCCAGTTATACTTGTGTGGGTCTTGAGAATTAGGGATGCCTGTAGCAACCCATAGAACATTTCGTCACTTAATCCTAAGCTGTCGTAAAAATTTTTAGTCAATAGAGAGAAATGAAATACCGTCGATGTGCGATGAGTATTTGGAAATGAGTTATCACAAAGAAGTGTGATGTGTATTATTCCTCAAGGGCTTGCGGTTAATAAACTGCTCGAAAATTCTTTTCTTCATTAGAGAGAAATAAAATAATCATGATAGCTTACGAAGAAACATGATGAATATTTAACATCAAGGTCTAGTGGTCGAGTTGATTTTGAAAGCACGCTTCCAGTTATCATTTTCTTCAAATTTGCCCAGAAATTCTCGTCTTACTAATCAAGCGTGAAATGATTGTACTCGTAAAACAGATTACCTGCACTTTATTTTTTTAAATTCTCATTTTACGCATAGGAAAACCTTAACTATTGTGTTTTACAGTCCTGTTGATGCCCATGAATTCATGAGCACTGTGAATGAGGTAAAGCACTTTGCAAGTTTCATTCGGTTCCCTCATGCTACGATCACGACAAAATAGGTCAAATCTATGTCAGTGAAATTCTCACTCCTTATAAAATTTATCTCCGGCAGCTCAATGAAGTGTTCTTCTTTATGTCCGCGAATAACTAAACGCGAACAACTGCCACTGCAAAATTAATGATTGCTAAAAAATACTTCATCTTGAAATTTATATTAAATGAGATGGGAAGACATTCTGAGGTGATTCGAGGGTTCACTGGCCAAAATTGAATTGTTGTGTGTTTCCAGCGCCATCGTTAGTTACTACCATTGAGCACGTCCGAGCTCCATCTCAATATTATTTATTAGAGATGTCTGAATAATCTTCCGTGTTTTTCGAGTAGTGTGGGTCTATGTTTATGAGATTTTACACGGCGGTCATCTATCTAGTGGGCCAGGTTTCCTCCGGTTCGTGTTGCGTGCAGTTGAATTCTAGTGAAGAGTTATGGTTTTCATTTCAGTTTCGTCTATAGGTTGTTGATTACGTTCACAGTTGGTCTCCTTGCTATGTGAAGCATTAATTTACGGTACGATAAACGATAATTAGCGGTTTGTTGATCAGTGATATTCTAATGCTGTCTAAGCCGTTCAAGTTTCCTTAAATGTTCTAACTAAATTTACCCTTGCTGATGTGTCTACATTATGCTGGTCATTTCCTGTCTGCATTCAGAAGTGCAAGATGAGAGTCAGTATTCTGTCAGAAGAACGCGAGACGCGCGCTAGCTTCAGATCTGACTCTAGTCGAAAGGAAAATCCGCTGCGATATTGATGCGCTTCTTTCGCTGGGACTGAAACTCGCAGGGTTTCATCTGTACCTTGAAATATCGAAATCTTTATGTCCGTGGCGTTTCCGAAGCCTTATGTGTTTATATATTTCAGCTTCGGCTCTAAGAATTTGGTGTGGAAGGATCAGCACTTCTGTGCAGGACATGTTTATGATTGCACGAGGCAAAATGTTGCCGCTGCAGAAATTGCTGGAGATCTTTGGCGGGAGGCTGTAGGGCGGCTGGTGAACGGAAATGCTTGGACTTCTGTTGGAATTTGGTCAGGAACAAAATATTTACAGGTACTAGGGCTTCCTACTTAAGAAAAGCTGAGGTGCTGGCAAGGTTAACTCCAGTTCCAAACGCTGCACTATTTTTTCACTTATTTCGGTAAAATTTCTTCTCGGAATATTTTTGAATAGGCGGACACACGCTCAGGGTATTTTCGAGCCCCAAAATTAATGAAGACGCTCATGCACCTTACAATATAGGGGACGTTGAATAAGCTAGATTCTAAATGAAGGGCGAATAAAATTAATTTGAGGAATTCACTCATCCGATTTCAAAGCACCGACCGGCCAAAAAATCCTCCGTGAAATATTTTGTAGTAAAAGGACTGTCGAGGTCAGCACACCGGCCAGATTTCTGGGGAGAAAACTCAGCGAGCTAAGTTGGCAAAATATAAAATTTTAGGTGGGTAAGAATTACAACTTAACAAATCGCCTTTAAAGTCTTAAGAAAGATCGCTCTTCAAGACCCTGATCTGAGTTTTCCCCAGCAAGACTCTGTTGCAGTTGAGCAATCACTATTACAATTTTCTGTTGTAAAATTTGGCAGTAGTATGTAAAGTTTGACTATAGTGCATAAAGTTTGACCATAGTGTGTGTTTGATCGTAGTGTATGTTTGAACGTAGTGTTTGACCGTAGTGTCTTCAAGAGAATAAATGTTCGGAGACTATCCTACGATCGGAAACATAGATACCTGCGAAAATGAATTCTGTAAATTATAAGATCGAAAACATAGATATCAGCGCAAATTAACTCTATAAATAATGAGATCGGAGATATAGATACATGCACAAATTAATTCTGCAAATTATACGATCGGTAAAATAGATAAGTGCACAAATTAGTTCTGTAAATAAAAAGGGCCATAGCAGTTTAGCGCAATACCGTCGTTGTGGGGCGAGGTACCGACGCATGTCAGACGACGGACGAAACTGCTGTACAGCTGCGCAAAACTGCGTCGCTTCACGCCTCGGTGCCTCAGGCAGATGCTGCAATTAAATGAGCATGTGTGTGTGTAGCATCTGGGTGACGCCACTCTTCGTTGATGATGCACTGATAGTTGGTGATGTGCCCGATCACAGTGTCGATATTTTATAGCACGAAAAATAAACCATAAAAAAGAATGAATGCGTCTGCATGTCATGAATGGATGTATTTATGTGTCATTTGTCTCTGTCATGAAGGATTCAATATCAATTATCCGGCCAAGAACACTGAACGAAGCTTTTAATTATCCAGGGAAAAAAATCGGCTCAATTCGTTTTAATTATTTACCACAAGCGATACAGCAAAAGAAAGATTATTTACCACAACCGATACAGCAAAAGAAAGATTATTTACCACAAGCGATACAGCAAAAGAAAGATTATTTACCACAAGCGATACAGCAAAAGAAAGGTTATTTACCACAAGCGATACAGCAAAAGAAAGATTATTTACCTCAAGCGATACAGCAAAAGAAAGATTATTTACCACAAGCGATACAGCAAAAGAAAGGTTATTTACCACAAGCGATACAGCAAAAGAAAGATTATTTACCACAAGCGATACAGCAAAAGAAAGATTATTTACCACAAGCGATACAGCAAAAGAAAGATTATTTACCACAAGCGATACAGCAAAAGAAAGATTATTTACCACAAGCGATACAGCAAAAGAAAGATTATTTACCACAAGCGATACAGCAAAAGAAAGATTATTTACCACAAGCGATACAGCGAAAGAAAGATTATTTACCACAAGCGATACAGCAAAAGAAAGATTATTTACCACAAGCGATACAGCAAAAGAAAGATTATTTACCCCAAGCGATACAGCAAAAGAAAGATTATTTACCACAAGCGATACAGCAAAAGAAAGATTATTTACCACAAGCGATACAGCAAAGGATTGTTTCTCAATTCTATCAAAATTGAAATATTTCTGTATAGCTACTTTTGGGCCCAAAGAAATTCAGCTAATTCCAGGGCATCCTCTCATCAACGCTATTTTAAGGTGTACAATTATGTTAAATCTATGGTATGCTAGTAGTTCAAGTTAACCCGGAATGACAAAAAAATCCTCTGATATGCGCCAAAAATTACAGGATATTTATGAAAACTCTTTTTGTAACCATGTGTTAAATCTGTTTTAGGAATTATCAACTTTTCAAATTACTACAATCAAAAGAGTCTTCCTAGGGTAGCGCCTCAGTGGGTTTTCGTGGTTTTTATAGCATGTCTGCATCACTGTACCACCTGAGTGTATTTCCATTATTTTTCTACATAGTTTCTGAAAGAAACAATTTGTTAGTTAATTTTAATTGAGGGTTTTTGCAATTATATCGATGCTAAATAGGAATTGTGAATTTGTTCCTTAACTAAGTTTGGGAACACTGCTGCAAACAAGCGACCAGAATAACGGAGCACTGAGTTTTAGGACGTTTTTACGATATTTCAAAACTACTGAACTCGTTTATCAACACTTTTACTGATTTGTGTCTTCCATTTATTCGTGCAAGCTTCCGATTCAGACCATCAAAAGCATATATTTTCAATGTATGTAGGTGGCATTGAAAGCAGATGGCAGGCTTTAATCCCAGTCAGAAATATTCCATACAAACTAACGCATTTTTATATTTCGTGTAGATTAACTTTCTGGAAGTTAGAGCATTTGCTTGATAGCACCGTGTTTCTCTCTCGCAGGCTTTATTATCCTATCCAATTGTTGATGTAGTGGCTATTTTTCACTCTATGTCGGAAGAGGAAAGTTGAGTAAGTCATGTGTTCCGCTCTTGAGAGAGGAATTCGGTGGAGCCAAGCAGAGCCTGTAAATCCAATTTGCTATGTTGTTTTCCCAAATGGTTAAGAATTACTGCTGTTTATAGGTCACGCATCTCGAAAGAGACGTCCTAAAACAGAAATTTTTCGTTAGGCATGCTGGAAAACCCTGCCCAAAATTCATGTCGAATATCTGCAAAGGAAAAGAGCATGACGTGTATCAAATGCGTTTCAAACTGTTTCGATTAAATGCTTTCAAACTGCGATTTTTAGAAAGAACAACATCAAATTTTTTCGATTATAAACTTTTAAACTGCGATTCTTAGAAAGAACAACATCAAACTGTTTCGATTATAAACCTTCAAACTGCGATTCTTAGAAAGAACAACATCAAACTGTTTCGATTATAAACTTTCAAACTGCGATTCTTAGAAAGAACAACATCAAACTGTTTCGATTATAAACTTTCAAACTGCGATTCTTAGAAAGAACAACATCAAACTGTTTCGATTATAAACTTTCAAACTGCGATTCTTAGAAAGAACAACATCAAACTGTTTCGATTATAAACTTTCAAACTGCGATTCTTAGAAAGAACAACATCAAACTGTTTCGATTATAAACCTTCAAACTGCGATTCTTAGAAAGAACAACATCAAACTGTTTCGATTATAAACCTTCAAACTGCGATTCTTAGAAAGAACAACATCAAACTGTTTCGATTATAAACCTTCAAACTGCGATTCTTAGAAAGAACAACATCAAACTGTTTCGATTATAAACCTTCAAACTGCGATTCTTAGAAAGAACAACATCAAACTGTTTCGATTATAAACCTTCAAACTGCGATTCTTAGAAAGAACAACATCAAACTGTTTCGATTATAAACCTTCAAACTGCGATTCTTAGAAAGAACAACATCAAACTGTTTCGATTATAAACCTTCAAACTGCGATTCTTAGAAAGAACAACATCAAACTGTTTCGATTATAAACCTTCAAACTGCGATTCTTAGAAAGAACAACATCAAACTGTTTCGATTATAAACCTTCAAACTGCGATTCTTAGAAAGAACAACATCAAACTGTTTCGATTATAAACCTTCAAACTGCGATTCTTAGAAAGAACAACATCAAACTGTTTCGATTATAAACCTTCAAACTGCGATTCTTAGAAAGAACAACATCAAACTGTTTCGATTATAAACCTTCAAACTGCGATTCTTAGAAAGAACAACATCAAACTGTTTCGATTATAAACCTTCAAACTGCGATTCTTAGAAAGAACAACATCAAACTGTTTCGATTATAAACCTTCAAACTGCGATTCTTAGAAAGAACAACATCAAACTGTTTCGATTATACACTTTCAAACTGCGATTTTTAGCGAGAACAACACAGTAGAGTGGTTGCACCACCCGTGCTTCCAAGAGACCCAAAAGCAACAATTTTTGTAAAAAAATGTTATATTTTCTGAGTTGAAATGAGTTATTCATCAAGCGTTAGCCGAGTGCCTTACTGGTCTCCCTTTCTTGATTATTTAACCCTAAGAGGTTGAATGATCACTCGTTAACAGATTACCTGCAAGTTCATTCACATGAATACAAGTTTATTCCCCAAGTTCCCCTGATTACATGTTCATTAACCTGAATACAAGTTCGTTGCCCAAGTTCCCTTGATTACATGTTCATTGACTTAAATACAAGTTCATTGCCCAAGTTTCCCCGATTACAAGTTCATTGCCCAAGTTTCCCTGATTACAAGTTCATTGACTTAAAACAAGTTCATTGCCCAAGTTTGCCTGATTACAAGTTCATTGCCCAAGTTTGCCTGATTACAAGTTCATTGCCCAAGTTTCTCTGATTACAAGTTTATTGCCCAAGTTTCCCTGATTACAAGTTCATTGCCCAAGTTTCCCTGATTACAAGTTCATTGACTTAAAACAAGTTCATTGCCCAAGTTTGCCTGATTACAAGTTCATTGCCCAAGTTTCCCTGATTACAAGTTCATTGACTTAAAACAAGTTCATTGCCCAAGTTTGCCTGATTACAAGTTCATTGACTTAAAACAAGTTCATTGCCCAAGTTTGCCTGATTACAAGTTCATTGCCCAAGTTTGCCTGATTACAAGTTCATTGCCCAAGTTTCTCTGATTACAAGTTCATTGCCCAAGTTTCCCTGATTACAAGTTCATTGCCCAAGTTTCCCTGATTACAAGTTCATTGCCCAA
Organism: Morinoia aosen; assembly: GCA_030386875.1. Lineage (NCBI taxonomy): Eukaryota > Metazoa > Arthropoda > Malacostraca > Amphipoda > Talitridae > Morinoia > Morinoia aosen. The sequence continues at coordinate 24,037,031 of CM059578.1, read as the reverse complement.
GTTTCCCTGATTACATGTTCATTGACCTGAATACAAGTTCATTGATCAAGTTCCCCTGATTACAAGTTCATTGACCAACTGGGAATAATGGAATTAAGGAACTGAGTCATAACCTATAATTTCCGGCTAAATTGTTCGACCAAACCCATTATTTCAAACGTGGGATGTGCAGTAACAATTATGTTCTTCTGTAGTACGATCTCAAAACCTAGGAAGTGACCAAAGGTTAATCTTTTGTTTGTTCTTCTGTTATTATATTTTCTCACCCAAAAACAATAGAAAACAATTATTTTGTGAACAAATTTTCGCATCTATTTTTTAATACAGGAGATCTTCATTGTTGACAATGTGTGCGGTAGCTGTTCACATTCTTGTTTCATTCCAGATTATGAGGAGTTATAAACAATGTCGTATTTTTCTTTCCAATGTCAATTCTCAGACGTAAAAGCAACATCAAAATGTTTGAAACGAGCTAAAATGATTGCTACCTCATTTCTGCGGCGCGGTTTGTCTTCTTCCACGTGGTAAATTCTCCCATCTAATTCCATTTCCTTTCAAGAGAACAGTATTTGAACCTCATAAAATTTGCACCCTTTTTGTCATATAATATCAATTCAAATGGTACTTCCGAAAATGTATATTTCTCGCATCTCAGACTCAGTCCTTACCACACGGTTGCCGAGACCATTTTTGCGTGGAGCTCCCTCTATGGCTGTTAATTCCTTCAGCATTTTTGCTCTATTCCCTCGGACAGTTCTTTTGTCACTCGCTTCAATATTACTCGCTGCTGAGAAGGACGAGACAATATTGCCAGTTCATTGTTTTCATTTCTGTTCATTTCGTCTTCTGTCGAGCTAGCATTCAACCTTTCAGATCTCGCATTCAAGTCCGCTGAACTGGGGGCTGTGATATGAATCTTTTTAATCGAGCTGTGTCATCGTAAGTGTTTGGCTGTTACTCCAATCAATAGAAAATATCAAGTGCGCTTGTTCGTTTTATCCTGTGTTATTAGAGTCGTTTTATCAAGTGTTTGTTTTTTACATGATTTTATTGTTTGAATGTTTTCATTTCTCTATTTTGTTTTAGTAATCATCGTGGAGTTTTAGTGCTTTAGGTGTTCCTGCAATATTTGTTCGTATAACGCAAGGATGTCTCAAATAAATTGTGAGTTATTGTTCTGCGCGTGATGTTGTTAAGCTGAATAATTTGCTTGTATTAACTTCGTTTGGATTTATATGAACTTGGAATGGATGAAGGGCGCAGATGTTAGATGAGTGCATTTTCAATGAGAAGTTTTGCAAACTGTTTTGTTATAATTGAAGCGTATTCAATCGTTTCAAATAATTCGAAATTATTTCTCAGCAGAAAATATTCGATAATTTTTCGCATTTTCTAATTTTAAACAATTTGTGTTACAATTAGTTTCAACTTGAAATTACATTATGGCATCAAAAAAAAATCAAATGTACGAACCTCGAGTAAAACATTCAGTACTTTATGTCAAACGACTATTTTCATTACAACTAGAAACAAAAACTTTTGTTCTTGCAAAACAAAACACTTTTTGTTTAAACAAAACTTTTTCAGAGTTTGTTCATTTTTCTTCTCTAATTGATTTTATAGTTCCGACCACAAGATCATATCAGCTTTAAAATATGTAACACTTCGAAGTTCAATTATTATTAGAAATTCGTGGACTGAAAATGTTTTAGCGTTACCAAAGGTTTTCATGTTCGTTCTCTGAAACCTCCAACGAATTTTATACATATAAAGCATGTATAGTATGCATATAAACATATACATATACTTTTTTAAATGTATACATGTATAGATATACATTATACACATACATACAATTACATATAATATATATTGATTCAATTGCTTAGACACATGAGCGTTTTCAAATGACGTGAAAGGAAATGATCCTTTATATGTGAGTGATTTCAGTTTTGCATCATTCCTGTAGAGGAAAAATCCCGTTGGATCAGTTATAGCTTAAATGAAATTCTCCTGTCCCCTCCAGCATTGATCCTTCTCCTTACTCCATTGCGCTTCTCTCTCATCCAGAATATTTTCTAACCCCTCACGCCCTGCAGAATATTTCCAGTGAAATAATTAACACGTCGAGAAGCTCTTACTTCTCGCTGAGAGAATTTCTTGCTTTTCGTCAATTAACGGAGAGGGGAACGTCGGCTCTCCCAGTGATATTCGCAATTAAGTCCAGAAACGACCTGAAATTGAGAACGGCAAAGGAATTCTTTAAAAGGGGACTTGAAATAGAAAAGGGCTCCCAAGTGAGTGAATTTTAAAATGAAGTTGTAGCTGAATTTATTTTTCTATCGAGATGGTTTTTCCCAATGAAACCGAGATTGAGAGTAGTGAGAACGGAGTTCTCACTACGTTTGTGCCCTACATTGCGCACCTCTATTATCGTTGAAATCATGAGCGTTAAATAACTTTGATTAATCAAGTCATGAAATAAAATACTGGGCAGTAAAATGCTTGCTATCGTCGTATTTTTGGTCAGCTTTTGAAGGCACGAAAAGCTGATATTTGGCAGAAAGCGACTCCGGGTGTGTTTTAACACCCTTAAATTAATTGTGCAACAACTTTCATACGAAGCGAGAATAAGATAGGATTCGTCCGTGGAACACGTTCCTTTGGAATACTGCATTCTTTACGGTCAATTGAGTTCAGTCGCTTGTTCGGGCAGTTTCTCATCTCATTCGTGCGCTGAGATGGAAATTGCAAAATTTCAAGGTGTACAACGCGATGGAAAATTAAATACGCTGCACAGGAATGGAATCAACGTAGAAAGGTTATGCGTTAAAACCTATTATATCCATTCTTTTAACGTATCAACCGCGATTTTTTTCAGTATTTCGCACTTGTGGGCTTTTATTCATTAAAACCGAGCTTGCAATTCATTCTGGCAAAAAAACATTCCCTGGAAAGTTTTCCCCATTGCAAAATGTTGAATCAGCTCTGAAATATTGTAGGTGTGACTTACCGTAAAATGTCTCGGCGGCCTATAGTATAAGCAAATGACGGAAAACCTAACCGTCGTTCACGTACTAAGTAGGGCGACAAAATGTATGGAAATATCGTTTAGTAATTTTCAAACATGTGACTGTCGCACTAAAAGTAATTCACTGACTCCTTAAAAAATCCTTCTTGGAATTATTCCCTATTACTTTTTACTTGCAAGCACACTTTTATTTCTCGTATCTCCTGATATATATATTTTAGCACTCTTTGATTTTTAATGTAAATCTTGTTTAATTTTATTAACCTGAAAAAAACGTCAGAGCTATTTGAATTAAGATTTAGATCACGACAATTGTAACCGAAATCCCTGGGATTTCAAGAATGAGAAGATGTATGGATATAAGCGCCGAGAATAATTCTGCCTCATTACTCTGGATCTCGTAATATTTTGATGGCAATCCATTTTGAGATGGAGAACTACCATGTATCAACACTCGTACTTTTTTCCCGCAGAGACTTCTATTTGGATTTTAAACCATTACAAAGGCAAGTTGTTCATCGAGGCACAAAGACTTCGTATCGATCGAGCTACGCGTACATTCCTTTCAAACTTCACGTGTTTGGACCGGCACACCTTCAATTTGAGCTCATTGCAAGACATGAGCGTAAATAGCTGAGCGATGGAGTGTAAAATGTGATATTTCTGAGATGGAAAAGGAAATCCATAAAACAGTGCCTGATATAAATTAAAATCTAGCTAATATTATACCTTATATACTGAGTGTCCAACTTGACTTCTTCATGTACCTTGTTTGCCCTTTGAAATGAAGTACGTAGTTGACCTGAAAACGTAAGTGACATGTCTCCGTCGACATGGATGACTACTCACGAGTACTGTAAGTACTCCTACGTACAAAGAGTTGTGCACTGGCATTGAGTCCGGCACGCTCACAAATTCGTTGGCACAGGAAGTTATGCGCTGACATAGGATCCAACACGCTCACAGATTTGTAGGCACAAGAAGTTCCGCGCTGACATAGGATCCAACACGCTCACAGATTTGTAGGCACATGAAGTTCCGCGCTGACATACGATCAAACACGCTCACAGATTTGTTGGCACAAGAAGTTCCGCGCTGACATAGGATCAAACACGCTCACAGATTTGTAGGCACATGAAGTTCCGCGCTGACATAGGATCCAACACGCTCACAGATTTGTTGGCACAAGAAGTTCCGCGCTGACATAGGATCAAACACGCTCACAGATTTGTAGGCACAAGAAGTTCTGCACTGACATAGGATCCAACACGCTCACAGATTTGTAGGCACAAGAAGTTCTGCACTGACATAGGATCCAACACGCTCACAGATTTGTAGGCACATGAAGTTCTGCACTGATATAGGATCCAACACGCTCACAGATTTGTAGGCACATGAAGTTCTGCACTGACATAAGATCAAACACGCTCACTGATTTGTAGGCACATCAAGTTCTGCACTGATATAGGATCCAACACGCTCACAGATTTGTAGGCACAAGAAGTTCTGCACTGACATAGGATCCAACACGCTCACAGATTTGTAGGCACATCAAGTTCTGCACTGATATAGGATCCAACACGCTCACAGATTTGTAGGCACAAGAAGTTCTGCACTGACATAGGATCCAACACGCTCACAGATTTGTAGGCACATCAAGTTCTGCTCTGATTTAGGATCCAACACGCTCACAGATTTGTAGGCACAAGAAGTTCTGCACTGACATAAGATCAAACACGCTCACAGATTTGTAGGCACATCAAGTTCTGCACTGACATAGGATCCAACACGCTCACAGATTTGTAGGCAAAAGAAGTTCTGCACTGACAAGGGATCCAACACGCTCACAGATTTGTAGGCACAAGAAGTTCTGCACTGACATAGGATCCAACACGCTCACAGGTTCGTGGGCACATGAAGTTCTGCACTGACATAGAATTGTCGAGAATCTGTTCAGAATGATCAAATTTTGCGAATTAAAAATGAAAATTCTTGTAATTGTGTGTAATGTAACAAATTTTGTGCTTACGTAAAAAGTTGTGTGTTGAAATGTCTCAGTAAATCCCAGCGGCACAGAGGGGTCGCTTCAACATGAATGTTTTTATGTCGCTTAAACATGTATGTTTTCTTTTATGCCTGTGTGTTTAAGGGGGAGCGATAAGAGTTAATGGCTCGAACGACGGCTGTTTACATTGTGTGTTGTTTCGGGAGGGGACTTTGGCAAATCTTTCATTAGGGCGAGCCCTTGGGAAACTTGAGACGATCGAAAAATGCCTACCCATTCGCAAACAAAGTCGCTTTCTCAACGCACATAAATCGCGACCCTTGAGCTGCGAGGGTGAACGGAGTAACGGCTTCGAAGGAGCTTGGGCGTGGGAAAGAGTGAAACCAACATATAACCAGGGAAGAGTAGGCGGGCACTGTCCACGAGTAGAAGGACCAGATTGGTCGGACAGGAGGAAGGGCACAACCCTCAAAATATACGATAGACATCGTGATGAACAGGAGGGCAGTTCGACAGTTGACGCCGCGACGCGAAGTATAAAGATAAAACTCGGGTGTGTTCGCGGTAACAAACGTGCTCAAAGATATAATGAAAAGTGATTATTGCATATATTGAAAATTACACTAAAGTTGACGCTATAATGTAATCCAGAAATTAATGCATTCTCGTTTCACTTGCAGAGAGGGAATTTTACGTGTTCCCGGTACCACGTTCACTAAGGGGAAATTTATCAAACATAACAAACCGTGGGAGTCATTTGATGGATCATGGAGATGCCACACTAGAAGGGAGGGTAAGACATGCATTTCTAAAAAAAAAAGAAAGAGTAAAGATAGTGTTGAGATAAAATATTGCGATAATTCATTGTCATTCAGTCATTGATGCGCTTAAAAAGTAACAAGTTAAATTTTTAGGTACAAGTTAAATTTTTATCTTTGACAGGCGGGACGGTTATTCAGTCATACATCTGAGGATTGATCAGCTCGAATGAAGGGAATCGACGTGTGAGCATGCTGAAACGTAATGAGCAAGATAACGTCCTCACTAGACATTTTCTGAACAGTGCATAGGATAGGCCTTTGAACTGAAGCGAGTCGCGGACGAACTTTGTGGTTGAAGTAACCTTCGCCTACTGGGCTGCTGGGGGCGCTGAGACATTGTAGGCATTATTTGTGTTATGTTTGGATGCATAAGCAATCTGCGGTTAAAGGCTGGCCAGCCAATGTTTCTGTGTAATTATGTGATGTAAGTCATTTGACGTATGCTATTTGATTTCATTACTTAATTAGCATTATTCCTAACACCATTCATTGTGTGTGCGCTCATTAATGTTTGTATGACGTATAACTGGAAATTATAAATGTTAAGCATAGTTCATCCTGTGTATCATGCCCCACCATATTAGAAGCGATCAATCGTAACACCAAGGAGGGCGCCCAGAAAATGCGCTGCGTAAGTGGGTCAGCGATCCCCGGTGAGTACCTTTATTTTTGGTATATGTACTGTAATTGCCGATTATAATTCATTTAATTCGTGTTGTGTATATAGCCTGGAGGTGTGCCATTCCTCTATTCCGAGAACCTGATCTTCTTGTTAATGAAGTGTTAACAAGGAGGTGAAGGGGTTATTTCTCGTGACAGAATCCAGCACACACAGATTCGTAGGCGCGAGAAGTTCTGCACTGACATAGGGTCCAAAACACACAGATTTGTAGGCACATGAAGCTCTGCACTGGCATAGAATCCAGCACACACAGATTCGTAGGCACGAGAAGTTCTGCACTGACATAGGGTCCAGCACACACAGATTCGTAGGCACGAGAAGTTCTGCACTGACATAGGGTCCAGCACACACAGATTCGTAGGCGCGAGAAGTTCTGCACTGACATAAGGCCCACCGCACTCACAGATTCGTAGGCGCGAGAAGTTCTGCACTGACATAAGGCCCACCGCACTCACAGATTCCTAACGAAGTTTATAGGGCAAAGAGAGGCCCACATCGGCCTGAAGTATCGACCAAACGTCTTGAATCTCTGCCAAGTGCCAACTTTGCTTCACGGAGGTGCGTCCGTCGTGACTCTAGCTGGATGCGTGGATAGATGGATTAATGGATGGCTGGATGGATGGAGACAGGAATAGATGACTGGATTGACGGATTAATATTTGAATGGATTAATACATGGGTAGAAGGATGAATTAATAGTTGAAAATAGCTCATTGGACGTAGGTACAGAAATAAAAAGTATTGCTTCAGAGGACAAATTTGATCATATATTGGGAGAAGGATGGTCCGATATTGCTTAACAAATAATGAACTGACTGGTAATAGGACGATGATACATTACATGGACATATGAAATGATGAATCGATGCCAGCCTGGAAAATAATATTGATAGAATCAGGAGTAAATCTGTTTGACAATAATCATGAATGCGTGACCATAAAATTTCCGGGATCATAAAATTAATTAAATTGAGAATAAATGGGCTGGTGGGCACAAATCTAAAAAACTCTAAATATACTCCAAAAATGCATGTATCTGAATTACATTCAAATCACTGATTTTTTATCAAACTGATAGCATATCAATTTAGGTAATATTCTGCCTCAGTTATATAAAATCATTATTTTGTAGAAAGTAATTCCTGTTGGTTTTATCATATATCCACGAATAAACAAGCTTTAATTTAAATCCCGGTTGAAAAACACTGTCAGTATCTGCGTAAGTTATCGCAGTAAAGCTGCACATCTTCGATTGATATTCAGCGCAGTGATGTTCAGCGCAGTGATGTTCAGCGCAGTGATGTTCAGCGCAGTGATGTTCAGCGTAGTGATGTTCAGCGCAGTGATGTTCAGCGTAGTGATGTTCAGCGCAGTGATGTTCAGCGAAGTGATGTTCAGCGCAGTGATGTTCAGCGCAGTGATGTTCAGCGCAGTGATGTTCAGCGCAGTGATGTTCAGCGCAGTGATGTTCAGCGTAGTGATGTTCAGCGCAGTGATGTTCAGCGAAGTGATGTTCAGCGCAGTGATGTTCAGCGCAGTGATGTTCAGCGCAGTGATGTTCAGCGTAGTGATGTCCAGCGCAGTGACATTTACCAACAAGAAGAAGGCTGACCAAGCATCTCTAATGGCAGCCGAGACTGTCGTACGACTGCGCAAAACTTCACCTCGTCGAACAAAAATAGGCACCGCGGACTGCAACTGCAGCAAAATGAACATTTTTGTGCAATGGCTGCGCAGTGCCGGTGCTGTCAGCTAATTGTCGGCTGCTTTAATCCAGTCATGGCGGCGATTATCTGCGGATAAAAAATCCTCAAACACAGCTCAGCTGTGTCTAATGGCTACGTAGTTAATCAGTAGAGCGAGAAGCAACGTTGACTATAGTCGCTTTTAAGTTATTTGATGAGGCTGACATCGGAGGTAAAAGTAAATGTATTATTGTATTTAGTTCTGTTTCAAACCCTTCGCGGAGAAAAAGTTTTGTCGAATAGTTTTCCAGGCATAGATGGCCAATTTAGGTATGTAGAAGCTTATATCCATTTTGTGTGATTTGTTGTCGTTAGTGTTGAATTTTATTGCTCATCGTCTATTCCAGTTCACTAACGTTTTTTCACAGCTTGTTAGCGTTGTCTCCATCTTCGTCACTATCTAAATCGTGAAGCGTCAAGACTCCAACTAGTAGATCCAAGATACTCCAAGCCCATTTAGAGGGTTTTTTAACCTGGGAAAAATAGAAATCAGTAATTTGTAGATCTCTTTAAAGTGCAATTTTCTTGCATCTGGCATCAGCTAACGATATAACTCAGCGAATAAAATTGGCAGGTCTAGTCTTATAAAATAGAAAATCTCCATTCAAACATGATCAACGTAGGTGCACGGTGTCAGTCACATGTACCTATCTGGATAAGAATTTCGTGAATAGAACATGAGTCATACGTAGGTTAATTCTTTTTTGTAATATCGCATAATAACTTATATAAAGAAGCAAAACTTGTTGAAAATAAAAATGAACGCAATGTTTCTCCAGAGAGACATTCCGCGAGACGTTTATTAAAACTAAAGGAAAGAATAAAAGAGTTGCAACACTGACTGAATGAGCGTCTAGCGCACAAATGACTTTAGAACTGCGTGATATACTGATAAAAATGATGCAAGATATAAGCTACACTAAAAACTAAAAAATACTTAAAAGCGATATGCAGAGAGGCACACCTGTGAAAAAAGTACGTCGTTGAATTGTATATTTGTTTATTTCACTTTGGTTAACTTTGTTTCCTAATCTTCATCGGCAATTTTGTCTTATTTTATTGATTTCATTCTTACTTTATTTTCAGTAGTTGGATCGAAAAGAAAGATTTTATTTTATACTTAGCTATTCCAGATCACTCGTTGAGAATGAGCTCGGAGTTCGAAACGTGCTAATTAAAAATATTTTTAACGCAATAGTGATAGTTTTCTACCACCTTCATTGATAATTTACTTTGCGCAAAAAGTCTTCCCGTAAAAAAGGTGTCGTGCGACATAATTTGCTGATTTATATCCTGGTTCAAAAATTTTTACGAAATTATTGTGCAGAAACAGGAAATTTCAAAAGGAGTTGCACTCGAACTCGTAATTTTGATGGCTTCCATTATTGTTGTTTTACTTGCAATTTTTGATTCGAGTATATGTTTAACACGGTATTTTTAGTTCTCTCCATTTTACTTAAAATCAGGAAACCTCCATATAACTTTTTATCTCAAAATCACTACTGATTAAGAAAAAACACGACGAGCTTCAAAATTTGCCTCCCACCTGCAGGTATATTTTATACAATACAGACTCACTATCATATGAAAAAAATACTCTGCTTGTACACAGTCGTATTCTCGTGTTTTTTTCTGGCTTGCATGCGAGCAAAATGATACTACATCCAACCTACACAATCCGAGGGAACGACTGTATCCCCGATCCCTTCGCTTGTTCAGCTCTCAATTCCCAGTTCGAGCATCAAGGCCAAACATTTCGCCAGTTTTCGTGCTTCACTTTAACTATGCCTTGCAAAACACCGCCTATAACTGCAAGATTTTCCAAAACTGTGGTAAGCGCTTTCAACTTTTTGCGTTCTATTCTTCGCAAAAAGAGTGATTTAAGCGTTTTTTTATGGCAAGCTCCTCCGTTCATCGCTCATACTCGATCACTATTGCCTGAGGCCTGACAATGTATCGCGCAACGGCTTTTTTATATCTTTTTGTGCAGCGTATTTGGCTCGCGGAATAGCTGCAATTTTAAAGATGCACTGCTTTTGCTGGCTTCCTCTTTCGTTCTTTTCCAGCAACGATGGTAAAGACTTTTGAGGGATTTTGCAGGACGATCAACAGTTTCAGTCAGCATTCGCTCTCTCCACACCAGTGCAAAAGTGAGTGATAGTCCGAACGAAAGCAACATGATGGCTGGTTAGAGCATGATTTGTAACGGTGACTACAGCGAATGCAAGTCTTTATCTCTGTGCGAGGCTCTTATTTAAGCCTCACTCGAGTCACCATGCTAAAGATATCTATAAATCTTGCCATGACATCTGTTAATATCCAATGTGACTATAGCTGTGAAATACATGTTGAATATAGAATAATATCATCAGCTGATATAGGATCAGTTAATCAGAATTTGTAACACTATGTGCTCGAATGAGTTTAAGATAAAAGAATGCCATTAATATCTATTAGTGATGAAATTTAGTATCAAGCCTTGGCTTTGGCTTTAAGGCTATTAAATTGCTTCCCTCATTTGGAAAGGGTGTTATTTACGTCCTTAAACAAGTACGCACAATTTGTGCAGTTATTAACTTAAAAAGTGGTCATTGTATTTCAATTTATTTGACTTTGATCGCAGCAGAGCGCGGTAATAACACCCACACCAAATGCTGTGGGAACACTTCACGCCAAAAGATTGATTTGAGCTCGGCTGTAATACTTTTTGATATAAATTTTCCCATTTTCTCCAGACACAGTTGTTATTTCTCTGCTAACTAAGGGTTTTTACGAGAGTTATTCCTTGATATGAACCCGGATTTGTTCTACTCCAAGGATCAAAGGTAGTCCAAGACGAGTTTTATCCCAAGGTCGTGGAACCGACACGATTAATGTATTGTGAATCAAATCATGTACATTAAAGTAACCCAGATTTTCATAGGTTTATCGGAGGGGAAAAAACGGCAATAAACACCACATTCCGTCGCAATTTAAAAAATGTGAAGCTCTTAAAAATGAATACAGATGGACAAATTCATTCACAGTAAGATCTTAAATTCTCTGATTGAGTTGCATTTTCCGTTGAGCAATTTCAACATCAAAGTTAGTCCTCTTTTCAAGAGGCAATTTCACCGATTCGCAAGTGGTGCCAAGTCCTAGAAGGCGCGAGTGACAGCAGTGATAAGATTTTAAAGTGAGCGAAGCATCGCTCATCCTCCATCACTTTGGTTGTACACTAAATAAAGCGAGCGATACTCTCTCGCAAATCCGCTTCGACGTTTCCATCTCCGTCAGCGAGAGGGGCGACAGCGCTCTCTTCATCCGCCGTCATAGGTCCGATATCGGCGCTCTCGATGTCAATAGCGTAGAAAGATTGGCACCCGTGGCCGTGCCCGAGGTAGTCCCGAGGGGAACCTGAAGAATACTTCCAGAGGGATAAGTTAAGTTACTCGCTCAAAAAACGATGCACTTTATTACGAGCTTTTATCTTCAAAGCGGCCTCGTTGCTTCGCCCCTCCTTGGCTCTCACGCTGTCTGCTTAGCCGGGTAACTTTGGATCCCAAAAATGTAACTTAATTTAAGCGATTTTTTGAGCTACGCTTCTTTTCTAGCTTTAATTAAACGAAGAAATGCGAGCATCAGTACTTTTTTGCTCTTTCGTTCAAGACTTTGTTCCTCGAGATGCTGTTTTCAATGGACATGATGACTTAATTCGGAAGTTGAGTTAGCATAAAGACTTGCAGCACAAATTTTGTGCTGGTAAAAAATCCGCTACCAAGAGTATTTTTTTAAAAGCTTTGAATTTATATGCCGTTCGTCAATCTCTCCCTTTGCTTTGATGAAATTTTTGCTTTAGTGTGTGATGATAACTTCGCTGAAAAAAGTATATCAGTCTCCCAGTTGTATGAAGTTTAATTGATGCCTGGAAACTCCAGTTGTTAAATCTATTCCCCTCTCTTATGAATAAAATTTTGATGACTTATTTGAAAATCAGTTACAAAAAGTATTGTGGCGTTTTTCTTACTGTTCATGCCAATCGTTGTGGCATAAAATGTGCCTCTGTAATCAATTGAATTTAATTCTCGAATTTGTGGCAGAACGAGAAAAAAATTGCTAGCTCCTGATGAAGTACTAAATCAATGGTTGTGATTTACCTCAAGATGAATCCGAAATCGAAAAAAAGGTCAGAATTGGGACACGCTGCCTTTTTAAAGAGGGATCATCTTTAAACTCAACGGCATATTTTTTATGCATTAAAAACTGCAATAATCCTTTAGAAAATGGTCCTGATGTAACAACAGGTTATTCCCATCTCGTTAGTTATAAATAACATCTTGATGAAGCAAAACTAAACAAGGTGGATAAAACATTTTTTCCGTTAACTCTAAATTATAACCATTCATAAAATGCACCAGAAATACTTATGAATCACATTTATGTAACGGCGAGAGTTAGCATCTGTTGTTGTGAGAACTTTTGCTAATGCTGCAAAGTATATGACTTCTTGAAAAATACTCCAGATTATAAAGTTCGGCGATCTGCTAGAAAAATTTAAAACTTTTGAGTCACAACTGCCGAGAAGGCAACCTTCTTGAAACTCACTTTAGCAACAAAGTAACTCATTTTCTTGTATTTTTCACAGAACAGATACATTGCTTTGTATTTCACACCAAGACTGCAATATGAAACGTAGACTAAAAAGATCAAAATGATCTCGCCTTACGGGCTGTGAGATACCAAAGACAACGATCCAATGGAGGCCAATTTTCGAAACATATGTGAAACAAAATTCTTTCACTAAGTAATAAAATGAAAGAACAGCAATGAAAAGAGTGATGTTGCATTAGCGCAGTTTGATCATCATTACTAGCAATAGCCAGAGTATCATAGCCATGGTAGCGAGCTAGAAAAAACGATTAAGCACTTTTATGGCTGAGTTTACCGTAAAGAAATAAGACCTCATCAGCGCGACTGGAAAAGTCAATATTTTGCGGTTTATTCGCCCAAGCGTGCGATTTGAATTTCACATCAAAGCGGGAACAGAGAACAAAAACCGTCTCTCGTCGATAGAAGCCAAAGGAAGGACTCATTTTTGACTCGCCACGAGATCTTTTAAGCCAAAATTCTTGGATTTCTGGCACAGTTTTCGTCCTATTTTTATTGAAGGCACGCCGGGATCAAATGAGCAAAGGATTCCACGTCGCTTCTGCAAAGTTGCGAATATGCAGAGCGGATTATGAACCAAGATGCCTTGAGTTTTAGCCGCCGTCGTTTGATGGTCCGTGGCACCGTTTCTCGGGATCAGAATCCGTCTTTGAGGTAACAGGACGACGCTTAGCATATAATGCGGCTAATGGACTCTGGTTAGGAGAGCTGCACTGCATTTCAGCAGACTTCATTCTACCTTATAGAGACATAATTACATCATTCTATTGCAAAGGCTATAATGTTGCTCAAAAGTAGAAATATAACGCAGAAGTCTGTGGCTAAAAGCACTGTAAGTATATAGTTACGATGATGTTAAAAAAACGATGGCGTTGCAACTGAAAAATTTGAGATTTAACGATTTGACTGTGATAGAGAAACTCTTCAGATATCAGGTTTCCCCGGCTAATGACAATGACAGTACCAGCGCCTTTATTGGGACATGACGATAACCCGATGAGCGAGTCAGTAAAAGTTACTGCTGAATATTGAATATTGGCGCTTAATTTGCAATTCTAGTCGAAAACTTTTCTGGTTTTCTACATTTAAAACAAACATTTGCAAGTCAATTCTTTAAACTATGCTAGAATTAGAGTTCATAATGCAGAAAATCACTGTAATGAAATTCTGCTCAACGTTTCAGTCCAGTACGTTCGTTATCATCAGTAACATTAAATAAAAATAGACGTAAATTAGAAATAAATGTTCGATCACTCAGTCTGTTGCAAAATATAACAAGGATCACGCAGCATTTTGGTGAATCGTCATATCTATCACTATTGTTTGAGGACATATCAATGTTCTATCAATCATTCTATTGCGCAATATGAACTAGGATCACTCAACATTTTGAAACATCGTCGTATCTATCACTATTGTTTATTTAAGGACAAATTAATGTTTATCAATCATTCTATTGCGGAATATGAACTAGGATCACGCAGCATTTTGGTACATCGTCGTATTTATCACTATTGCATAAGGAACACTTGCGCTACCCTCCACCATCGTCGTATGACATGGAATAACAGTTACCCGCTTTTGTATGTCTACTGTATGAGTATGTTTAAATGACTACCTGTAGAAGTTTATCGACAAAAACAGTTTTAAGGAAGTTGAAACCTTGGTCATATTTTACATTGAAGAACAAGTTTTCTCGTTAGAACTGGAGAACTTACATGGTCATGCAGCCTAGCTCTAAGCGATACATTTTAGTCCAAAATTTACACATTGAACTGCGTAATTCAGGTAAAGTACGAATTTTATAGTTAGAGTTAGGGAACTAACTATGTCAGGCTACCTAGCCCAATGCGACAAATTTTAATCGAAAAATTGCACATTGAACTACACAATTCAGGAATTTGAACGCACACATGTGTTGCGCATTTCTTTTTTTGTCTTAGGTCTCACTAGAGGTGAACGAGAATCTGCCTGAAGAAAATATCTGCAAAGTTTTTCTACATCAACTTCAGAAATAGTAAGTTCATCTATTCTTGATTCATTTTCGTTAACCCTCAATCGTATTGCTGAGTTATCATTTATCTAATTCAAGGATTTTTAGTTACGTAACGTTTATTTTGAGTGAAGGCTGGTCACAATTATATAATTGAAGAAAAATTCAAAATGGGAAAATAAACAATGACTGGATTATAATTCAAATTTAGAGTATAACAGTTCAGTGCGCTACACAAAATATTTGTTTGGGTAAGACATCATAGGAAATTTGTGTGAAAAGGAATTTTCACTGGAAATTTTTTAAATGTAAGGAACGGCATAATTCACTCAAAAATATACCTCTATTACTACATATCTTCAATACTTATGTTTTGTCATTAGGCATACGCCTATTCGTTTATGTGACAGCAGCAAAGTATTGCTAAAGGTCAATATTTCTGCATTATTAGTTCACTGGTTGTGTAACTTTAAGATAACTGGATAAATTCTTATATGAACTCATTTCTAAAAAAATACATGTCTCAAATTATTCTAAGATCCTGATGTGATGTGAAGAGTTGCTGTGGTCACCGTAGCCGAGTGGTTAATAACGCGCCCTTCACAGGAAGGTGTCGACAGTTCGAATCCCGGCAGGGCCTCCCGGTAGGGAAAACGGAGAACTCAGCCACAATTCCCCACTTTACCCAAGTGCTGGGAATGGGTAACTGCTTGAACGGAGGTAACCGTCATTGCGTCCTGGTGTTAGGTATTAGGCATTTGAAAAACCAACGTGGAAAGTGATATGTGTCAGGCTTGATTGGGATACAAAACATTCTTTGTCGCCTTTTCAACGGCGGCCCAGGCTGCCATGTGGCTGCGCTAAGCTGCTGTGTGGCTGCGCTAATCTGTGTTAAGAAATCATTGATATTAGGCATATATAAGCAGCACAGGCACGACGCAGCCGGCAACCGGAAGGACGCTGTGCGGGCCGAGGGAGCTTGGAAAGGCAGGATAGGAGGAGAAGGAAGGAGTACGTAGGGGGTAGCGTCTGTGAAAAAGCTAGCGCGAAAACTATACATAGTATCACTCGAGGACAACTTGATTGTGTAGTAGAGAAAAACAATAGGTCAAAAGTAATTAACAACGAGTAGGGGAACCAAGGAAAATATGCATCTCAGAAAAATATGTTAGAAGGAAATGCGCGTAGCAATACCAAGTTTTGTGACGCAGGGAACACGTCAGAGGTGACGCGTGAGAAGCACCCAATCGCGAGATGCTACGTCACTAATAATTTTAGCGGGCATCCCGCACCATCCACGATAGGCGTCCTTTGTGCGGCGGGGGTATATAAGCATAGCAACGCGGGTAACCGGTCTATTTCTACGTGATCCTGACTAAGTGAAGATGTAGGCCTGCGTGTGCCAATCTGGGAGGTGAGATGATATTCTGTGTTCTGTGCTAGGACCGTCTTTGTATTTGTTCAAATGCCATATTACAACCGGGGCATGTAAGCTTTATTGGCTTAGGCGGGGTGATTTCATTTTTATAGTTAAAATTCGGGTACAAATTAGTTCTGTGGGTTTTATTTTCAGATCATTTTCGAATTGTTCACGTGTTGTATGACTTCTCACAGGGTTTGCACTTGTAGATGATTCTCAGGCGGGAATTCTACTGCCCATCAGTTTTTTGCATTTTTATTTACTCAGTCGAGCTTGTTCTTAAACAGGACGCTTTGTAATTTGTTTCTTGTAAAAGATAAAGGGAAAATTGTCTCTCATGGAAATCATTTTGAATAGTATTCTGGGGTTGACGTGGAAGCTTCGTGTAAGTTCTTAAAGGGGAATTAATAACGATCATATCTCAGGGAATAGATAATATAAAACTGCGCATTGTTCACAGGCGGGTGGGTCGTAGCACCGCGACTGAGGTTGTTGCGTCACAACCGGCCGGGCTTTCACAGCCTTGCAGCGGGCAGCCAAACTGGTAGTCAGCGCTAACATGAAGCCTAGATGCTGGGCGTCGAGCCGCGGCAGGCCGACGACAATGAATTTACTCCAATTGTAATTGTGAAGAATGAAAGGAAGAAGAGGCACGCCGAACAGTGCAGATCTATGTTTAGCACGCTGAGAGTATTATGAATTTAGGAATCAAGTGCAAATTTACAAGGAGGTCTTCCTTATAATGAATACCGTGTGATGAGCAGGATTGATGTCCTGCAGCGAATTTTTCTCCGTTTGTCTATGTAGCATATCATTATGCCGGATAAAACTATCATGTCGCAGATCATTAACATCTTGCCTGAGGGCTCTGGTGCGAAAATGAGTGTTGCGGTAATATGTTTCCCTGTGCCAATTTTCCACGTGTTCATTTTAAACAGAATGTGTTTTAATCTCTCAAGGCTTTTTATTTTTCCCTGCTTATTATGTGGGTACCATGCAAGCACAAAGGTGTACTATATTATTTGTGTGTGGGGGTTGAAATTCCCTCTGCGTTACGTGCTCAGAGAGCATTGTTTTCGCGACATCTGCCGTGCGGCTGCGCTAAACTACCGTGCGGTTGCACTAAACTGCCGCGTGGCTATGCTAAAGTGCCGGGCAGCTGCCCTAAACTGCTATGCAGCTGTACTAATCTGCCGTACAACTGCGCTAAACTGCCTCGCTTTACGAAGCGCTATACGCTGCAGGCAGCTCCTGTAATAAAATCGATGTTTTTCGCAGCTACTATTCAGCGCCGGCGCCGCGAGCCACGTAAATGATGCGTCTATTGTCCGTGGCGATGATTTTTGACGCGGTAATGTCTGAGCATTCGAGCAAATCACATTAGAGGTATGAGACTATAGACTTAATATGAGTCATAAGCTGGTAATATGAAATAGACTGAGTGGCAACTGAGATAAATAGATCCCCTGCGCTTCAAATAATCTTTGTCATTCTCTAGAGAGAAAATATATACGTTATGTATTCACAAATCTTAATTCATTGTTTCAAATATGCATCCTCCCTTTGTGAAAATGAGATAATTTCACAAGCATTTGTGTGCTGAGTTATTTTCCTCTCGACTGCTGATATTTTACAACTTTTTCGAATTGCAGGCCTGAATCAAAGTTTCTGAATTGTTCTACATTTTAAACGTACGAGAGACAAGTATTTTCTTTCACCCAATTCGTTTCTTGCTCACTCATGTTTCTGTATCCAGTATTTGTTATACCCGAATTAATAAAAGTAATTGAAATATTTTTCTTCTTCGTATTCCTGAATCCACTGCCTACTTTACCTAAACAGAAATATTGTTTAGTACTAAAATTGCTCATAATCATAAGTCTGTATTCACCACCTACTCCTCTCCAATTTTAAAATTAGCTTATGTAAACTGTTCATCCACTTATTCCCATAGCTTCTGGCTAATTTACTTGAACAGACACAATTTCTAGTGATATTTCTCACCTTCATAATTCGGTCTCCGCAGCTTACCTCACCTGAACATGAACATGGTGCTCAGCATCTGTTGCAACAGCGCCAAAAGACGCTTTCAAGCTTAGTGTCAGCAAGCCGTCCGTCTGCTTGCTAGCAAGAGTGAGGCGTATTTGCTTAGTTTAATTCTCCCGTTGTTCTCTCTAGAG
Organism: Morinoia aosen; assembly: GCA_030386875.1. Taxonomy (NCBI): domain Eukaryota; kingdom Metazoa; phylum Arthropoda; class Malacostraca; order Amphipoda; family Talitridae; genus Morinoia; species Morinoia aosen. The sequence goes on along the minus strand of CM059578.1, from coordinate 24,018,507 downwards.
CTCGCTCGTCTTCAACGCAGTCTTCGTTAAGGACCGAGAAGCCCGCTCTGTTTGCTCTAAATTAGAGTTTACGGCATGATTACGTCCTTCTCGATGGTGCCTTGGATGTGTTGCGTATTATTACTCTTTCTTACGACCATCCTGCGTGAATGTTAGCCAAAGTACAATGCTCCAAATGCATGCAAATGCGAATGCATGCTCACAAGGGTGATGAGAATGATGGTAGTCCAGACACCGCTGATGATTGTGAGGTTTGACGAGGGGAATTTGGTTGCCTCAGATCGACTTAAAGCGTCCGACGAAGCGCGGGTGAGAAGGAGATGACGCAGGAGTCGTTTAGAGCCGCAGAAATCCCTGACAATAACTGCGGCTTCTCGCATAGGTCTCTTACGAACTGTATGTATATATATTTGATTCGCCGTGCTTAAACTTCTTTATTTTACATCATAACTTGAATGAAAGTCAGTGAGTGCTTTACTCACGAAGTGTACGTATAATGCAAATGAATTTTTAACTGAAACACCTTCAATACTAGCGAGAAGCGTTCATTACAGTTATTCCAGGTTCCTTGAAGAATAAAGATATAGTTGAATCATTTCCATTTTTTCACCAGAAAAGGTTTACGTTAGATCAATAGAACGCAACCTAATATTCGAGAATTATTCAGGTCTTTATGATTGAATGATCAGAAATGATATTATATCCCCGAACTTACTAAATCGCAAGGATCCAAAACGAGATTTGATTGCGTAATCATCTATTACTTCCAAACAAAAAGGATCAGCCAGAGCTTGGTTTCTCAGCTTAATGTTATAACTGGTAGTTCTGCTTGGCGATAATTTTTAGGGAACGTTGCTCGAAATACTATTTCAATGACCATTTATCAGACTTTACAGCAGCACTTTCATGGTTAATTGAATTCCTTACAGTTAGATATTTCTCACAAATTCTGTTTAATAATTTCTATGGTAGGTATTGTAGTATTCGTTTATAAATGGGTACATATTACGTGGTTCACCAAGGCATAGTGGTTGGGAGCTCTCGCCTTTTTTTAATGATCTTCTGTTCGATTTCCAGATCTTCAGCCCCGTATTTTTCAGGGGGAGACGGAACATATTAGCCATCATTCCTGACCCATACGAGGTGTATGAAATGGGCACCGATTAGACCGCTCGTTACCGTCGTTGGGTACTAGCATTTATGATTATGAATTTCGAAACAGACATTATATGATGTAATATCTTTCAAGTTTCCGGTAATAAAACATTTGCTGGAATATCTTTTGAAATAGGTTAATTCATCCTAGTCTTCGTATTTCTCCCCTTCAACGAAGGATTATGTGTCAGAGACAATTATTTCAATTTCCCCATTGATCATGTGACAGTGGGGTATTCTTACATGTGATAGCATGATTCGGCAGTCCAAGCTCCGATTTATATGTAGATCTATCCCTGTTCAAGAATTAAGAGACAGAAAAACGTTGTTAGGTCAAAAGGGTTCAACGCGAATCTATAAATTGAAAGGTGTTGAGAAAAAACCGCTTACAGTTTTTTACCACTAAGCGCGGCGCTTGAGACAAAGGATTATATCAAATGAGAGCCGAATGTGGTATAAAAAAAATTCTTCGTTCAAAATCCTTCACACCAGATTTGTTCTTGAAGTTCGTCTGAAACAATACAACTAGCACAGATTTGTTGTAACATGAAAAGGTGCTAAATGTAAACTGATACACTGTCACAAAAAATATCATCTCATCCACTACACCACTAAATTACTTAGTCAAAGTATAACCGTACAAAACAAAGGAATACCAAGCATTTTTATTGAATCGCTGACGGGGTGAAACAGCTTGCATTCAATAAGTACATCGTCAACTTCTTGAATGCTCGAAAAATGTTCATGTCATAAACAGCAGATGTTTGGAATATATACTAAATTGCCCTGAGGACAGTTGTTTTTCAGCATTTTTTTCCGAGTTTATCGCCAGTAAAAACAAGCAACTGAACGAGTTTCTTTTTAGTTCGAAATTGAACATTTTCTCTTTCACGTTTTAAACTTTTTTACTCATAAACTTTCCAATAGACTATCCAAAATTTCATGTTAATGAATTAATACGTGTCTTCCCTTACTTATTACGTTGCGTTGGAAGCTTAAATAATTTTCCACTTTTATCGCGACAATAAACCAGCTTTCAAACTCATGCCTCATCTTTCCACGCCGATCTCAATTTGCACCGTAAAAACACCTGGCATAATCCTGCACAAGGCAGACTTCCAACCCACTTATCAACGAGCAGCGGAACTACAGAACACGAAAAATATTTTTACCACTCTTTCTGCCGCTGGATCGCTACGCAGATTTACCAGCACATAGCTGCATTTATGTCTACGCATAGTGGGTACGATTTGCTCTTGGCTTAATCGCGTATGCATAATGCGGAGGTCTACCCCATACATCGTACGTCACTGGCGCAAAGTGCACGTTGCGCGCCGAGCGCGAGATCCCTTTGCCATCGCGAATCCAATTTTCAACTAATGCGCATTTAGATGCACTTGTCACATAAAGTGCCCCGGTATCCCCGCTGTCACTTTCATGCTTCATTCGAAATGAGTATCTGGTTTGAACGCCAAGTTTATGGCCTTGGAGAGACCCGGCTGGCTTGAGTTCCTCATGCATCTGAAGCTTACTGAAGAAATGAGGGCAATTCATACGAGGGACATCAAAGGCAGGGTTGGATGCCTGTTATGAACATCAAACGGATGTTGCGTTGGATATCATAAATGAACCTCTAAGCGAATAGAATTTTACTCGACCTCGTATGAGAGTTATTTTATTTTTCATTCCGAGTTTCATGCGAGGATTGAAGTCTATGCTCTTCGAATGTCATTTGGAAATACTGCACTTTATATTATTTTCCTGAATCCGTGATGGCTTGTGAAATTTAGCACATATAATAGAATGTCCTTTAAATGCAGATTTCAGAAACAGAAAAAAGTCACAGTAAATTTTGAAAACCAATGATTGGCAAAGAAAGCACTGCTGATATGACAATAGCACTTGCAAGATGATGTGAATTCTCAGAAAAACATCAGTAAAAATTTTAAATCTTGCATCGAATTTTTATACATTATTATTTATTGTATCGAATATAGAATAAACCCTAATGACAGTCTAATGAAGAACATCATAATATACCCTGTTCTCCAAAGAACATTTTTGAAATAGTTCTTTTTATCTCAGTTTTCAATGAAAAATTATTCAGAAATGATGCTTAAATATTAATGAATTACTAAATGGCAAACTGTACATGGCTAATACTATTTTTTAATCAATAACAATGCGTATTTGCACCAATTGATTGGAGATAATTTTTGTGCAAGTGTTGTCACAAGCGTTTTTGTTTAATTTAATGCAGTGAAGATTTTCCAGACTTTGTTCATCAATTCACCATTCTACCATCATGAAAATTGTTTCATACAATTGTATTTTGTTTGACAAAAATTTTTCGAAAATATTCTTTTTAACTCAAAAAAATGTCGCAGCAAACACGAACTTGAAACTGAAGTTTAATTGAAAGCCATCGCACGCCCTTAAGCTTCATTAATTTTTTTGCGTTAAAAAATATCCTTGCGCTTAACATTTGAACCACAATTCCAGATTTTCCAAATCCCCATACCCAACTCAGACGTTGGTTAGAATGTTTCTCACAGATTAAAATTTCCAAAAGACGTTGTTTAGAAGCTTGTCATAATTCAAGATTTCCCAAAGACATTGTTAAAAATGTTCCTCATAATTTAAGATTTTCCAAAAACCTTTTTTAGGAAGTTTCTCACAATTTAAGATTTCCCAAAGACGTTGTTTAGAATGTTTCTCAAAATGTAAGATTTGCCAAAGAATTTGTTCAAAATGTTTCGTGCCACTCGCCCTAAATGTGAGAGCGCAACCAATCGAGCGCATACCTGCACCGTTTGAATCATTCCATAACACTGAACTATTGCATTTCGTATTTCAGAGTGCAGGGGACCCTCCTTGTAACGCGAGCCAGGACTGCATAGAATGCGCTCAGCCTCCAGCCACTTTGCATGGGCTCAACACTGTTATCAATAGAGGACACATTTCGGAAGGCTTTCTCTGCCCCTTGTAGTTCACGGTTCAGTTTACAGCAATGGCAGCCTTTTGGGAGGCGGTGGCTTTTGCTATTGTAGGCAATCGCCGCCGAGAATGCCGGAGACTTCAATCGCCTCGTGTCTTTGATTGTGCTCTAGGATGTGTTGGAACACTTGCAGACACTTAGTCTTTTTACGAATCGCTTGGCGCTGGCCGTGCTATTGACTCAAATGGTACTCTGCCCACTTAGTTTGGTGGACCATCTCAATAAGAGAAATAAAGCCTATTAAAAACATAGGATAAGATGTGTGGAAACATCCTGTGGGAGTTACGACAGCCAGTGTAAATGAAATGATGAAAGAAAAATTGGCCTTTAGAAACATGAGTTTGTTTGTCATTTTGCCCCTAACAACCTTCACATGTTGAGCCTCTAAAGAACAACTTATGAAGTTTCGAAGATTATGTAATACTTTTCGCAAAGTATTCTTTTGTTACTTGACACACTAGCAGAAAACTGCAGGAACATCGTCTGTAATCTTAAAAAAATGAATATGTTTTCTCTTCGAGCCGCCTCTAGGTAAATATTAGAGAAAAAGCCGACATGAACCATGTCCAAAGAGCAATCACTTAGATTTTTAAGCCAGGAAATGTTCAAACACTTAAACTTTTTTAAAATCATTTCTGGATAAAATGCATTCTTCTTCCGAACTAGTTCTCGATCTGAACTTTTTTCAAAAATCCCTCCTGAAGTTGCAACACTTATTTCCCTATGGTGAAACTCTGCCACGTACAGTTTATTATTTATTGCATAATCTGCATCCAGAATTCCCTACAAAGTAAGCTTCCCTCCAAATACATTTCATAATTAATGCTTCACAAATTTAAAGTCTGATTTGCGACTGTGTTACTGAAATCTTCATGCTTGCAAGTTACCTTTAGGAATCAACTTTGAAAATTAAGTGCCAAATATTTCATGATAAATAAATTTAGTATCAAATATTCCAAGAATGTATTCTTATTCCTTAGCATTGAAGTATGTATTCTTCATTGCAAAGAATTTGGTGTAGAATAATTGAAACCGTACTTTTCTCGTTTTAGTAGGAATGATGGCGTCTATACTAAGTCTTGCAGCCGTTCAGTCATGCGTCACGATACTCGAAGGCTAGCGTTCTTCATATTTTTGAACGCTCACAAAAAGTACAAATTTAAAGGTCAAACTTGGCCCAGCCTTCTGTTAGCTCTTAATAAAAACCCAGTTTCCTCCGTAATTCCCATAAACATTTGCTATAATTAAACCTACATTTATTTAGAGTAGATATTTTCATTTTCGCTTCACAGTTACGTAGAAAAGTTCTTCCAGCATCCACACTAGGTTAAATTTTTTTATTTCGTAGAATGGTTCCTTCGTTTGACCTTACTTTGTTGAAGTGGCTCCTTTTTGATCTGAAATTCGTTCTTCAATCCAAAATTCGTTCTTCAATCCAAAATTCGTTCTCCAATCCATCTGAGTTGAAGTCATCCGCTCGTTCTTCAAATCATCTGAGTTGAAGTCGTCCGCTCGTTCTTCAATCCATCAGAGTTGAAGTCGCCCGCTAGTTTTTCAATCCATCTGAGTTGAAGTCGCCCGCTCGTTCTTCAATCCAAAATTCGTTTCTCAATCCAAAATCCGTTCTTCAATCCATCTGAGTTGAAGTCGTCCGCCTACCTACCGCTCTTTAACCGCCCAGCCCTCGGTCGACTCGTAGTTCTCTGTTAGAGCCGTCCCTCTTATCGTGCGCGAGGGACAATGAGCTCTTTCCTCAAGCCCATTGTTCAAGAGAAATCTTGCTAGTCAATTTACTTGCTTTCTGAGTCGCTTGACTTAGACTTTAGTGATACGAAACTTGAAGAGACTTAGAAACTGGGAACCATTGTCTCGCACGTTCTACATAAAGGCGGTTCTATTTTTTCTCAGTGTTAGAGGGTAGCTTCTGTTAAATTAAACGGAAATAATTTCCTTCAGTTTGCAATCGTCTTACCTTGTGTACTGAGATAAGAGGATGATTGTTCTCGCCAAATGTTTCGAGCAATCCCTCCAGAAAGCGGACGCTGCTGTGATATTGCAATCGTAGGTTTGTTGTGAGATAATTTTTTAATGTAAATGCAGTCGAATATTTACGTCAAATTTCATTGTGATTCAGAATTGTGTATTAGTATAAAAACTTAAATTACAAGTGAGTATCGTCCATTGATGGCCATTCAGTATTAACAATTCTTGTCAGGTCAAGGTAGTAATAAAGTAATGTAGCTAGTTGAAATACATGCATTAGCTTGGTGTGTAATTTAAATTTTTTCTATGTTTTTAATTATCTGGGGAAGAATGAGTTCATCTTCATGCTCATAAATTATTGTGCTCCAATCATTTAACACAAAATATTCCCACAGTTCTTCAATAATTTGACGAAAAATTCCACGTTTCTTCCTTCACACTTAGCATAACCAAGAGTCATCATTCGTTTACGAAGCTCAGGTCTTCTCTCTTTTATATTCAATATTCGAAATTTTGTTAGGTTGTATTTCTTTGAACGCCTGCGCCCTTCCTGCATTAATTTAAAACTCACGGCTTCTAATCAAAGAAAAATGCATATCTTCTTGCGTTGAAACATTGAACAAACAATAAGTATTTTTAAAGGCTGTTGTTTCAAGTTTATTTGTTGTGTTTGCATATTCTTTGTTATAAAAATATTTATCAAATTACGATTTTTATAGAGCTCATGTACTCCATGGAACACCAAAATATTTTAAACCTAAAATTGTGTTCAGTGGTAAAATAGAAAAGAGAACTTTTTTTGGAGAAATGTATTGGCCCAATATAATAATTCGATAATAATCTTATCAATCGAATGAACGACTAAAAAATCGTTCAGTCAATTTTTTTCTTTACATTATATCATTGAGCTTGAGAATCTAGGCGTGGGTGTTTGTGAGACATCTTTTCAAAACGTTCTCTATTAGAAAAATACGACGTAAAAAAACAAACACTTGAAAAATAAGGCGCATTTTCAGTGCTTTAGCATTTTTGGTTAATGACGATATTGAGAGCAGTGCACAACACTGCAAACCCTTGAAAGCTATGATAAAAGCATCCAACGAATGCTAAGAGGATTTGCCTCGCAAATTTCCTCGAACTTTAGGAAATAAAACTCAGAGATACGCACCTAAAAAAAAAAGTTGGCACAATTTCTCCGTGGATTTTCCTGTGAAATTTCTGCATTAAGCAAGTCATTACTTGCTGCAGCGGTCCATTGTCTCAAAGTTCCTGTACCTCGACGCCAAAAACGCCTCAAGCCCTCGGTTGTACTGACGCTGATGGAAGTTTGGATTAAGGACATTTAAAGCCGAGTGACAGAATCGACGAACTTCTTTTTCCCAGTGTAATTCAATGCGACAGATCAGGGCTGCGCTCACAGAAAATTTAGATTGATTCTCGCATTTTTGGCGCAGTCGTCGAGCGCTTCGCTGCCTTGAATTAGAATATCTCTTGTAATTAACCTGAATTCTTTACCCTAGTCAGAACCGGAGAGAACACTTTTTCCGCGCTTGAATATTTTAAGCTCACTTGTCAGCGGAAGAGAAACCTGGCTTGGAAATTTAGACTCTGATTTTATTTTGAAAGATGAAAATAATTTAAGGAATGATTCGGCATTTGCATAAGAGAATTTATGTCTCTGTAGTGGGAATTACTTTTTAGCACGGATAAGACGAATTCATTTCAAGTATTGGTAAAGGTAAACGACTTAAGTAAAGTTTAAAAGTTTTCACTTTTAGTTCGGCCTCCTACTCCTGCTCATTTCAACCGCACATTTATAGTGATTGAAACGCTGATATGCTAACATGCGACATCTGATACATCAAATGCATTGTTTGTTTCAAAATTTTTTGTACAATGAGTCGTTTATCAAAAAAATAAAAAATCAGTTCGACAGAGTTTTTCAAAAAAATACTATTCAGAAAATACCTAAAAAATCATGTTCCTTACGCTGCGTAAGATTTCCCAGAAATTTTTACTTGCCTCATTCTTTGAAAATTTGTGATCACGCTCGCGCAGTATTTTTTTGCTGGCATGTACAGAATCGCTCGTAAAACAACCTCTGGGTCCCAACATTTTTCCTCAGATTATTCCTCATTTTTGAGGAATGCTCTGAGTTATGCGAGGCAAGCGGGCCACCTTTAGCTGAAGATGGAGCAACGCAGTCAAGATTTGTTAGAGTTGGAAATTTCTGGGCCTGAGCGGACGCTTGTGTTTCTGAGAACGCTGTGATAAGAGCATTTGGAATCAGCGTCTCTCAGTTGTCGGCTTTTATTTCTCGTGACTAATGCCCTCCAAACAGATCGCTTTTCGCTCAGGACTTGCAGGGCCAGAGACTTTTGCTGCCGCATTCGTTATTCTTCGAGATGAACGTCCGGAAATTTTTGGAACGACGGGAGAAAATTGCTGTATTTTCTGCAAAGCAATAATTTAAAAGTGATCACCGACGTACAATTTTATATGTTGAGTAAAAAATACACATGTATTAATATCACTACAGTTTCTACAAAGATGGATGATGCTTCTATTTTATCATAAAAATATACATCCATTCGATGGCAAAATTTAACAATTTATCAGGTAAACAGGCTTAATCCTTCGTCTACTGAGTTTTTGAATAATTTTGGAGTTGGTATCATTATTCTGAAAAATACTGTGAAATTGGGCGACTGTGGGTGATTTCATTCATGCTTATGATTTGGTTGCACATTTCAGTTTTAAAATTTTCGAAATCGCATAAAAGTTTTTGAGACAAAATGCAATAGGGTATCGAAAAAACCTTGAAATAAGTTTTTATGACCCGTGTTTGACTCTCCAGGAAACTAGTGGAATTGGAATGAGAAGCCATTTTTGAGTTGAATGAAAGCGCAAAATACGTGTCGCTGTTCCTGGGGTATAAAATAAACATGCACAAATAACAAATCTGATATTGATGCGAAAATGCAGCCATCGTTTAAATTTTCAGTAAAGCGTCGCAAAAAGACGTGCACTGCAAACGAAATGTTTGGTACAGAACAGTAGGACCAATCTTTATGTTTTGGTGAAGGTTAACATCATAAAAATGCCATGTTCACTTCTGGGTACGTCAAAACGTTAATTTTATTTGGAATTAAATTCTGCAGTAGTTGGCACATCGTTATTATGAACTTACTCCATGAAATCTAGCAAGCTCTTCTTATTGTTCTGTGGAATTAACGATAAAATTCTTCTTTCACAAAGTTATTTTTTAACATTCAAACCATTAGTTAGAATATCATCTGTGGATGATTAAAAGTTTGCACTTCTGTTGCAAGAACATGCTCATAGATTTTGAACTAAGTTTTTAGAACGTCTGATCCAGTTAAATTGCAGAATTGTTGACGAATTTGGACTGGCTACACTGTTCAAACCTTCTTGCACGCATGACTGAAGACCTTTGTTGGACTGGCTACATTATGTACACCTTCTTGCAAGCATGACTGAAGACCATTGTTGTTGTTTTTCTGGATTTGTTCTTCGTTTGAATTGGGTTTACTGGTTTTGTGAATGTGAATTGGCCCACCAACTAACTATTTTACCCGAAGCATAAATAACGTCTTGTGTGTAAAAAGTACGTTTATAATTGAGCGTAATAGTGTGGTGAAACATGTGTATCTATTTGCAAATTGGCATGGGCACACTTCGTCAAGAATGAACTGGACTGGGATCGTCATGGAACATTTATTGTGAATTTACATCAGATTTCATTCTGGCCGACAACATCCCTGCATGTAAAACACGAATTTGAGAAACTACCCAAGGTTATGCCAAGTTATCCAGAGAGGAATTATCCAAAGTATTACGTTGCTAATATCTGAAGAGATTTATCCAAAGTATTACGCCACCCTTTAAATCATTCCCATACTGTTCACAAATCATGAGCAAGGCTAAAAATAATGCTTGAAACGCTTCCCATTTGATCTTTTCTCCAATTAACTTTTACTTGACCTCTTATCATCTGAACCCAGCTTCAGGAACTCGAATCCGAGCTCTATTTGCCTCGCGAAGTACGAGTACATCTTTCATGAATGATATGTGGACTATTATTCTCCAGCAAGCCATGCTTTCAGACTCAAAAATCATTGGGCGTCATTTTTTGGTCGTAGCCACGGTTTCGGCTACAACATCACGAATTATGGTAACGGATACCGTGGACTTTTTCGTGCGTAAGAATTAGATGAACTAGAGGCTCGGAATTTTACCAGGTTTTAAAAAAGGAACGATATTATGTCCCCTGAATTAGAGACGACGGTTCCGAATATGAGAGAGAGGGCTTGGTCTCCGTAGGGTTGGGAATTCACGAATTCACGTCAGACGTACCTACCGCACAACTGGTTGGAACTCGTACTTTTTTTGGAAAATAACGTCGCATGATTTTGAAAAGTCGGAAAATTTTTATTGATAGATGAGACTCAGATTAAGCCTGTTATAGACAACATATCGAGTAGTCGGAAACTCGTATTACGTGAAATTTGTTGTATCACAACTTTTGTTTTTGTGGACGAGCACTTGAGCTATCAATTTTCGCGCGAGGAAGAATTTCGACCCAATTTCAACACACCTGAGTTTGTTCCTTTATCACTGCCACACTACTTGAGTGACAGGATGGAAATAAGCTTACCTTTATTTTAATACTATTATCAGTGTATATAGCCGTCATAAATGATGAGATTCGATATTTTTCTTGAACAAATCTTGCAAATGTGGTTGGAAATAAATATATCCTTCCTAAAGTTACCCGCGATTTGAATATTCTTGTACTTGTGCACTGATATAACTCGTGTCTCAGATACGGTCATTAGGCATTCTTAAAAATTACAGACGCATACGCCAACCAAGAAATCATGCAACATTCATGTATTGATATATAGTGCATTATATAAATTAAAGCCACCAAACACTACACAATGCGTGTGATGATTGAAAAATGTAGATTCTCATATTTTTTATTGTCCATCTCGTATTTTACTCGTTGATTGTCGATCTACTGCATAAAAAATTAATGAGTATATTCAACGATGAAAATGCGTAGGTATTTCAATCTTTATTTATTAGTGGAATGTATCAGAAAGGAATTGAGTTTCTTTGAATAACCAATGGAATTTTTATTTCACCTAACACCTTCTAGAAGTAAAAAGAAAATATGGATGCAAGGTATGATTATAGTTCTCGAGCAATGCAAGTGTGAGCAGAGGGTACGGTAGAGAAACAATGTAGGTTCAAACCAGTCTTTTTTTCGTTGACGGTGTGGTTTTGCTGACGTCGTTGCAACGAACCAATACCAGCGCTCATGTTGCATCTGGTATCACTGCAACCCCCAAATCGGGCTCCACTATTGGCCCAACGACACGGCATTTTTGTGACGTTAAAAAGTTGTTTCAAATAAAGCTGTTCTATTGGCTAGCCGAACATGAGGAGGTATATTTTCTCCAATAGTAATGACCCTACCCTGTTTCCTCTACCGTGGTAGAGGGTTAAGTTGAGTTCCAATAATCTTTCTTCAATGGGGTAGCAGGTTCTTCTTCAGTTGCAAGAGTATATCACAAAATTAAGGTGTCTCCTGTAAATTTACTCCTCAGTAGTGAGTTTCAAGGAGACAACAAGCATCGCTCATTAAAAAAGAAATTGACGTTTTAAATTTAAATATCGATAGATTAATCGTTATTCAACTGCATATGTTTAACATTAACAGCTCATATTCAGAAGTCAGATGAATTTTGTAGAGCTCATTAAGAATGTGCTTTCAGTCACACGGCAATTTCAGTCAATCAATGAGTAAATTAACCATTTCCTCAGTATAAATTCAATTACATTCATTGTCTGATAAGTATTTTGACCGTAATAATAAACGACTGTATCTAAGGTACCATAAATTAGTATCTTATGCTCGTTCTAGGAGTAATGAGCGCCACTTACGAAGAATTCAAACACTTCCGCACGATTATTTGGTTGATTATTACGCCTATCAGTCACAGGAGTCTCTTGATAACGAAAATGTGCCATATGCAGCACGGTTTAGCTACAGCTGCACGGTGATCATAGCTTTTTGTGTTACTGTTGGACTGACGGTTCATAAATGAGCGTTTATGAGTACATACATGAGTGTGTATGAGTACATACATGAACATGTATGAGTGCATATACATGAACGCGTATGAGTACATAGATGAGCGTGTATGAGTACATACATGAGCGTGTATGAGGACATGCATGAGTGCGTATGATTACAGTTCATCACTACAACTTCATGTATGAATACAAACATGAGTGTGCATGAGTACAGTGTCCAAAAACTTGCATGAGATCTTATATGTGTGTGGAAATGAGTAAAAAGGTGTTCAGTTTGAACGTGAGTGGTGTCGACCGAGCATCGGAATTTATCAAAAAAGGGTCACAAATATCCCAGGCTCACGGTGCTAACACAACTTTTCCTACTAACTCACCACCGACAGTATGTTTTGTTTTTGTTTTGTTGACACCTTCAAGTTTGAAACATCTTTTGAATTTCAACATATTTTAATTTGTTAGCTCTTTTAATTTGATGCGGCCTAATTTGCAACACCTTTTAACATGTGAGAGCTTTTAATTTGCGACGTCTTTCAATTTGTTAGCGCTTTTATTTGTTTACAGATTTTAGTTTGTAGGTGCTTTTAATTAGTAACATCTTTAAATTTGTGAGGGCTTTCATCTCTGAGCCAGTGTTTATTTCTTCGGCGTCTGAAGAGCTCATTCTGCCTCACTTCTGTTTAAGGTGCGACCTCGCTCTCAATAACGGAATGGAAGCGCGTAGTTGCTTTACACACTCACTTGATGGCAACTTACCAGTATTATGACACAGCAATAACATTTCATCACTCGCTTCTTATCGATCCAGAGTACTAAAGCTGCATTTATTCTCTTTTCGAAAAGGGAGGTAAGTTTCACAAACAAGCATGCCGTTGCAAGTAGTGGAAAGTATTCCTAAGCGGTTTGTAAAGGGAATAAAAAGGTTTGTATATCTATTTTTGTAGTGACCACTTTGTGTATCCAGCTGATTACCATAATAATGCGTTTTAGTCTCATGATTTTTCACATTTTAGGCTTCATCAAAATCCTGATAAACAAAAAAAAAAGTAATCCATAGAGCGTGTTGAAAGGCCTCACTTCGCATCAGGGAAAAACCTCATTTACTTCAATTTAGTCACCTAAGTTAAAATGTTTCTATCTAACATGGAAAATATTCAGATGTTCCTATCTAATATGGAAAAGTCCAAATGTTCCTATCTATTATAAAAAAGGCTCAAATGTTCTTATTTAAAATGGAAATAATTCAGATGCTCCTATCTAACATGAAAAAAGTTCTGGAAACAACTCAGATGTTCCTTCCTAATATGAAAAGAGTCCAAATATTATAATCTAACAATGTAAAATTTTAAATGTTCTTATCTAGTATGTATAAAGAATTCAGATGTTGCTATCTAACAAGGGTTCATAATCGGACGCTTAACAAGGGCAAGCACCAGCGCGCATGTATTTCCTTCAGCTAACTTCTGCAAACTTGTTGGTGCAGCCATCGATGGTTGCATGCACTCAGCCCCCCTCGTAAATACTCCAAAAAGACCCTGTTACCATGGCAGCGAAGCTGCCCTTAAGCACCTCAAGAAATACCCTGTAAAGCCCATTTTTCTTTCCCTAAAAAGGCGGCAATAATCTAGAACAGGTCAGCAGCCATTGCGGTATCAAGTCTTCATGTTCATGCTGCGCTTTCCCACGCCGGATTCCCCACTGTAAGTAATGGTAAAGAGTCGGTTGCTTACGGGGCCATTAACGTGAGATTACCTTGGCGCCTGCAAAAATATTCTGGCACAATAAACGGCCCTAAAAAGACGTCTGCATTATTATGACCGTCGTGGCCAAACAAGGTGAATATTGCGTCAAAAGGGCGGGGAACGAGCGTGCCTTGTAGTACTGACTTGGCGGCCACTGTCATGAAAGTGGGGCTGGGTAATACGTATTTCACTCGTGTGGTGGAGGATTAACTTAGACAAGCAAGGAGGAAATTTAACGAGAATCTCACAACTGAATTCGCACTCATGGGAAAGTTGGAAGGTATAAAATTCCTTCTTGCTGGCAATTTGTAGCTTCTGGAATTTATTTTGCAGTTGTCGAACTGTGATGGAAATCGGAACTATTGAATGTTAAGGAATAACTTATGAGCCTGGAAGAGACGTGTGTTTTCAACTGGCGATCGAAGTGATGCGAATTGATGCCTGAAATGTGGTTGAAAGAGGGCTTCTATATAAAGAAAACGGTATCAATTCAATCAGTTAAATTCAATATCAGTTATTCAAACAGTTAAATTCAATAACAATTTAAATACAATTAAAGCAGTTCCTTTTTTTTCAATCTCTGAAATTGTTGAAAAGGATCGCAAATCGAATATATTCTATCGCAAATATATTCTATCCACACTTGACATCTGTTCTAAGATGCCGAAGTTCAGACAGTTTATGCAGTTGTTTTTAGTGCGAAAAAAAAAAATTATTGCTACGTTGCTACTTTTACTCTGCAAGCTTCGTGAATCAAAATTCACATTTAAAAAGCGTCGAATAAGGATTATAGCTCCTTTATTCCAAAAATATTTCAGAATTTCATTTGTTTAAGGTAACATCTGCAGTTGAGTCTTTTTAAATGCTTTTTAGTTATTTCAAAAAATTATTGCTAAATTTTTTTACAATAAATTGAACATCGAGCAAAAGAGGTATCAGAAAATGCTCAACAATCATGAAAACCTTCATCAAAGTGAAACATATATCACCAAATGTATCGAAAGATTTTTACATATATTTTAAATTGGTAAATTAAGAACTGCCGTCGTCCAAGAAACTTGGTCCTTCATGTTCCGCTTTAATATTTATCGAAACTGGTGACAAAGAATAAGACGATCAACTTCAAACACTTTAATTCAGAAATATTTCATTGGTTCGTTCTCTAATATCAGAGATAACTAAAGCATGTTTGCGTCTGATGGTAGCTGATTTAATTTTTCAAAGTAAATAAATAAAAAAACCGTTTGATGCACGATATCGAGCCACTACTCAAGAATTAGCATTTCACAAGTTCACATCATTACAAAATGGTAAAAATGGTAAATCATCACACCAGGAAGTGAATACAAAAGAAATGCAAGCTTGAAAATTGAGCATCAGTCTATTGACTGGAATATAAAGTCATAATGTAATAACGGGAGTCCGAAAAATTTAGCAGTTATCGAAGACCACGTAAATGTTACAACTCAAAAGATGTGTGCTAATGAATTAATGGGGTTGGGCAGTTTTTAATTAGGAATGGAAGAATTCTTCGTTAATTTTCTGATGCTTAATTATTCATAATTGTTAGAGACGCACATTAGGGTGAATAGTCCGTGCTAGAAAGTGGTGCCCTAGCAACGACCGCAGACGCTGCAAGAAATTCACAATGTGCAAGTATCGCCAAAAATTCAAGCGATAATAACATTGTCTCTTAAATTACCGATAGTCGCACCATTGGTCAGGACCGTTTAACATGGCTCTTGAAACCAAGCTTTGTCTCAGAATACCTCTGAACCAATCCTCACTTGAAATGACTGATTGAATGAGCTGATTGTTATTAAGCTATAAAAAAAAAATAATTCACGTACACTCTTAACCCTTTAACGCCCACATTTTTATACTCATATTACCGTTATCACAACCACTATCATCAAACCGACACTGGCATTAGGTAGTCACTGTTATCAAAATGTGGAAGGAACTGCCACTGGGCAGTGAATTTCCAAGGGCACATTAGTGAACAAATTGAATAAGAAATACAATGTATTATTGTTATTTTTGAAAGAGGACCGTACAGTCCACTTGGGCGTTAAATGGTTAAGCATGATATTTTCTACGAATAGAGCTGAAGGATATACCAAAGGAAATACTCGTTCGATATAGTAACGTGCACTTTTATTAAGAACAATGTTGAAGGACAAACTCGTTCGACAAAGTAAAAGACAAATTTTCTCTCCCGTTCAACGTCACTTATGCAATTCAATTTATCACTATCGACTGCGTTAACCTTTCCTTTCACTGCAGGAATTATTTTTGAAAATATAAAAAAGAGTAACGTATGCGCTCGTTGGTAATGACGCCCATACTGAACTCGTTCCGCTTGATTGGCGTATCGAAAACGTATCACAGAAGTTCATTTTATGTATAGCGTGTCTCATTAGCGGTACAAACTGTAGAAATGCAATCGTATCATTTAATTATTTCGAAATGCATCAAAATTAAAAATGTTTAATTGTTAATTAATGGAGTGCAAAACATGATAATGTTTCTGCGTAATGATTCCACTTGAAATCTTACAGAATGTTGGAACATTAGATCCAGCTATGGATCACGTGTTAAACAAAAAAAATGCAAGCGGAATGACTGCATAGTATGAACGACTATTAAGAAACTATACTTGTTAATGGTAAAACGATGTTTTATAAATATCAGAATAATTGATATTATCATATCCAATTTTATCAAGCTCATTATAACCTCATTCTTGAGCTCCAACGGTGTCTTCTAGGAAAACGATGAGGAATTATGCTGCTCGCAAACCAGCACTATGCGTAAATTTGATTTAGTGTTTTTTGTTCCCTTCGGTTCACTGTTTTTCGATTAGGGTTTTTTCGTAGCACATGATACAGAGGTGAGGGGGGATGTAATACTTTTCCTGGGTAGATTCAAGCTATCTCATTAACCGTCTAATGTTCAGCTAGGTTTCAAATTTAATTTTATATTCAGCTCTAATATGAATGTTTGACGTCATACATGCACCCAATCGTGTTCCAGGGTGCTTTTAGCCGACTGGTAGCTCCTTCCTTGTTCTAATGTCACTAAAAGCACGATGGCAGTGTCAGCCTAATAACGATAGATGTCGCAACGATAAAAAAAATTTAGACTCAAAATAAATGTGTGATGCTTTCGTGCACTGAAGGAATCCTGAGTGAAAACTCTCAGATCGCCTACACAAGGAAAAGAATTGATCTGATTTGCAGATTTTTTATGGATCTAACGTACGAGAAGATTATTGAAATTTAGTCAGAAGTGATCCTTGATATTTCTTTTAAGATTTTTTTTAATATTTCAGCAGTCGATTATCGAAAATTTACTTTATGAAAGCTTCATACTAAGTCTAAACTCGTATGTGCGTGTGAATCTTGATATAGTCATTCATGTTCATGTACCAACTGGTGATTCATGCACGTGTACCAACTGATGATTCATGTATGTGTACCAACTGATGATTCATGTATGTGTACGAACTGATGATTCATGTCTGTGTACCAACTGATCTGACGAGAACCTACCTACATCTGACGAGAACCTACATGTACCAACTGTTCAACTGAATTATGTTAAAATTAACTGTTATTTTTACTCCCAATTGGAGAAAATACGCGGTTGAGTCTACAACAACAACCCGTGACAGGATATCGATCGGGCCGATGATCTTCATACGCTGGGATACCAAATCGGTAGAAATGATGAGCAACATAACCCAAGGAAATGAAGGGAGAAGAAGGCCCCGAAATAATCCTCTTCCAGTTTGGAATTACAGCTTCCACTACAAGACGCCCAGGACTCAATTACGTGTTCAGCAAGCTTAACGAGAACACGGAACTGTTCCGGCCTAATATAAAGCCACCACATGTTCAGTGCTACTTTCAGCACTACAGAGATTCAGTTTCCGAAATGCTATTTTTAAAACAATCATTACCTTTTATTTGTCTGCAATCAATGAATAAACTGGAAGTTTCTACAGCCAGACATTCCTTTTTTTCATTCAATGTTTTTTTCATGCGTTATGCCAGTATTTTGAACTATTTTATCTATATTATGTCAGCCGTTTAACACTCTTGCAAACCAACAGCAAAGACAGTATAGAAATAGCACATTAAGAGCCTCCGAAAAGAACAACTCAAGCCGTAACTACCTTTTTAGACGCCATCTGGGAATAGCAAATTATGAAATTAAATGATTATTGGGGTCATGTTTCCTCGAATTGTTGCGCTATCAACTAGAGAACATGGGAGAAAAAGAATTGTTGATAACGTAAAATACACACACACAATAATCGCATACATGCTACAGAGGGTGTGACCGATACGAAGTATATTACGTATGTGTTATTTCTCTTCTAAAGATGACGAATCGTCGAAACCTGAGTTGCTTTTTATATCTATTTTTCATATAAAATGAAATGAGTAATTTATTCTTCAAAGAAAAACCGTTTTTTTATCTTCTGATATTTCATAATATTTTACTGAGTTAGTGCACACACTCGATACGTTTCTAGTTAGAGCTTTTTACGGTACTTTTTCTTTTACGCCATCTTCATTTATTTATTGAGGAAGAAAGGTGTTTCCAATACTTGAAAAATCTAGAACGCCATCTTCATAAATTATTACCTACGACAAATAACCAATTCTAACAAGAAGAATAAATGTGCAAGGAAAAACCTCACGCTCGTTCTGTATTGATCAGATTTATTGTGTAAAGAGCTCCGCTTGGTACTACTAGCATAGATTTTTATGACTTGCCTCTCTTATTAGTTAATTAATTCACAAATGTATTATTTGAATTCAACACTGCATAAAAAGAAATCTGTGAATGATATTTGGAGAGCGCTAAATAATTATGCTCCTAACTACCGCGTTAAGAGATGAAAGTATGCTTGGGAGAAACTCCCAATGGTTAGCAAATTCACCTGAAAAACTTTTTTTTCGGAGTGTTGTCCTTAAATTCTAAGATCAGAGCTGCTTCCTTCACTATCCTTCCGAGAAAAAGCCTTTCCTTCACATGTTAGGGATTTTGTATTGTAGAAAATAAATGTATGCCAAATTTCGTCTGAAAATCTATTTTAGTTGCCTAGATCTATTGAATGTTAAATATGAAGGAAGATAACATTTGATGGTAGTACAGATACACTACAAAAACGGCATGTGGTCGGCTATTTGTATGGAAATTTTAATTGTACGAGCAAACTGAGAAGCTGATTTCAAAAACGGGTGACATTTGAGAAATATCAGTGAATAGTGTAGTCAGAGTAAAAGATAACATCATGTTATCCGTGTTATAGCTTCTTTCATCACACTTTCAATAGTGATGTAACTTTCGACGCTACCCGACTGCTTTTGCATTGCAAGAGAATAAAAGGTTATGAAATCTACGGAATTTGAACCTAGGATTTCATTTACTCACATTATCCCTCTATCATGACAGGGGTGTGAGAATATCACAAAACTTCAATAAAAAGAATTAAGCGCTGACGTTTCTGCAATCAGTTTTATTAAATTCATCAATTTTAAAGATAAAATATGAACCTAAGAGAACATCTCAAATAATCAAAAAAATTTTTAATTAACCACTTCGACATGTGCTGGAGAGTAATATCCTTAGGTATGTCAAACGCTTCCTGTGTTTTCCAGTGCATCAAAGGTGCGCGTATACCATAGTTCTCATGGGCATTAAGCCTCAACTTTCTATTTGGGAAAGAGTGAGAGATGCTAGAAACTAAAGGCTTCTGTGACCTCACGATGACCAGAAGGGGGAGAGGAAAAAACGGCGGTCATCGTGAACAAATAGTTCACCATCCTACGTTGAGTTTGACCTTAAATAGCGGTAACGCGGGAGTGATACACGGCTTTAATAGTGTATGAGTACACTATTGAAATACTTGTGATACCATTGAACAGTATGGAACAGTACGCTGTTGAAATACTCGTGATACCATTGAACAGTATATAACAGTACGCTATTGAAATACTCGTGATACCATTGAACAGTATAGAACAGTACACTATTGAAATACTCGTGATACCATTGAACAGTATAGAACAGTACACTATTGAAATACTCGTGATACCATTGAACAGTATAGAACAGTACGCTATTGAAATACTCGTGATACCATTGAACAGTATTGAACAGTACGCTATTGAAATACTCGTGATACCATTGAACAGTATAGAACAGTACACTATTGAAATACTCGTGATACCATTGAACAGTATGGAACAGTACGCTATTGAAATACTCGTGATACCATTGAACAGTATAGAACAGTACACTATTGAAATACTCGTGATGCCATTGAACAGTATATAACAGTACACTATTGAAATACTCGTGATACCATTGAACAGTATAGAACAGTACGCTATTGAAATACTCGTGATACCATTGAACAGTATATAACAGTACGCTATTGAAATACTCGTGATACCATTGAACAGTATAGAACAGTACACTATTGAAATACTCGTGATACCATTGAACAGTATAGAACAGTACACTATTGAAATACTCGTGATACCATTGAACAGTATAGAACAGTACGCTATTGAAATACTCGTGATACCATTGAACAGTATTGAACAGTACGCTATTGAAATACTCGTGATACCATTGAACAGTATAGAACAGTACACTATTGAAATACTCGTGATACCATTGAACAGTATGGAACAGTACGCTATTGAAATACTCGTGATACCATTGAACAGTATAGAACAGTACACTATTGAAATACTCGTGATGCCATTGAACAGTATATAACAGTACACTATTGAAATACTCGTGATACCATTGAACAGTATAGAACAGTACGCTATTGAAATACTCGTGATACCATTGAACAGTATAGAACAGTACACTATTGAAATACTCGTGATACCATTGAACAGTATAGAACAGTACACTATTGAAATACTCGTGATACCATTGAACAGTATAGAACAGTACGCTATTGAAATACTCGTGATACCATTGAACAGTATAGAACAGTACGCTATTGAAATACTCGTGATACCATTGAACAGTATAGAACAGTACACTATTGAAATACTCGTGATACCATTGAACAGTATGGAACAGTACGCTATTGAAATACTCGTGATACCATTGAACAGTATAGAACAGTACACTATTGAAATACTCGTGATGCCATTGAACAGTATAGAACAGTACGCTATTGAAATACTCGTGATACCATTGAACAGTATAGAACAGTACAATATTGAAATACTCGTGATACCATTGAACAGTATAGAACAGTACAATATTAAAATACTCGTGATACCATTGAACAGTATAGAACAGTACAATATTGAAATACTCGTGATACCATTGAACAGTATATAACAGTATACTATTGAAATACTCGTGATACCATTGAACAATATGGAACAGTACGCTATTGAAATACTCGTGATACCATTGAACAGTATAGAACAGTACACTATTGAAATACTCGTGATACCATTGAACAGTATATAACAGTACACTATTGAAATACTCGTGATACCATTGAACATTATAGAACAGTACGCTATTGAAATACTCGTGATACCATTGAACAGTATAGAACAGTACACTATTGAAATACTCGTGATACCATTGAACAGTATAGAACAGTACACTATTGAAATACTCGTGATACCATTGAACAGTATAGAACAGTACGCTATTGAAATACTCGTGATACCATTGAACAGTATAGAACAGTACGCTATTGAAATACTCGTGATACCATTGAACAGTATAGAACAGTACACTATCGAAATACTCGTGATACCATTGAACAGTATGGAACAGTACGCTATTGAAATACTCGTGATACCATTGAACAGTATAGAACAGTACACTATTGAAATACTCGTGATGCCATTGAACAGTATAGAACAGTACGCTATTGAAATACTCGTGATACCATTGAACAGTATATAACAGTACACTATTGAAATACTCGTGATACCATTGAACAGTATAGAACAGTACAATATTGAAATACTCGTGATACCATTGAACAGTATAGAACAGTACAATATTGAAATACTCGTGATACCATTGAACAGTATATAACAGTATACTATTGAAATACTCGTGATACCATTGAACAGTATGGAACAGTACGCTATTGAAATACTCGTGATACCATTGAACAGTATAGAACAGTACACTATTGAAATACTCGTGATACCATTGAACAGTATATAACAGTACACTATTGAAATGCTCGTGATACCATTGAACAGTATAGAACAGTACGCTATTGAAATACTCGTGATACCATTGAACAGTATAGAACAGTACACTACTGAAATACTCGTGATACCATTGAACAGTATAGAACAGTACACTATTGAAATACTCGTGATACCATTGAACAGTATAGAACAGTACGCTATTGAAATACTCGTGATACCATTGAACAGTATAGAACAGTACGCTATTGAAATACTCGTGATACCATTGAACAGTATAGAACAGTACACTATTGAAATACTCGTGATACCATTGAACAGTATGGAACAGTACGCTATTGAAATACTCGTGATACCATTGAACAGTATAGAACAGTACACTATTGAAATACTCGTGATACCATTGAACAGTATAGAACAGTACACTATCGAAAGACTCGTGATACCATTGAACAGTATATAACAGTATAGTATTGAATTACTCGTGATACCATTGATCAGTATAGAACAGTACACTATTGAAATACTCGTGATACCATTGAACAGTATAGAACAGTACACTATTGAAATACTCGTGATACCATTGAACAGTATAGAACAGTACGCTATTGAAATACTCGTGATACCATTGAACAGTATAGAACAGTACGCTATTGAAATACTCGTGATACCATTGAACAGTATAGAACAGTACACTATTGAAATACTCGTGATACCATTGAACAGTATGGAACAGTACGCTATTGAAATACTCGTGATACCATTGAACAGTATAGAACAGTACACTATTGAAATACTCGTGATGCCATTGAACAGTATAGAACAGTACGCTATTGAAATACTCGTGATACCATTGAACAGTATAGAACAGTACAATATTGAAATACTCGTGATACCATTGAACAGTATAGAACAGTACAATATTGAAATACTCGTGATACCATTGAACAGTATAGAACAGTACAATATTGAAATACTCGTGATACCATTGAACAGTATATAACAGTATACTATTGAAATACTCGTGATACCATTGAACAGTATGGAACAGTACGCTATTGAAATACTCGTGATACCATTGAACAGTATAGAACAGTACACTATTGAAATACTCGTGATACCATTGAACAGTATATAACAGTACACTATTGAAATACTCGTGATACCATTGAACATTATAGAACAGTACGCTATTGAAATACTCGTGATACCATTGAACAGTATAGAACAGTACACTATTGAAATACTCGTGATACCATTGAACAGTATAGAACAGTACACTATTGAAATACTCGTGATACCATTGAACAGTATAGAACAGTACGCTATTGAAATACTCGTGATACCATTGAACAGTATAGAACAGTACGCTATTGAAATACTCGTGATACCATTGAACAGTATAGAACAGTACACTATCGAAATACTCGTGATACCATTGAACAGTATGGAACAGTACGCTATTGAAATACTCGTGATACCATTGAACAGTATAGAACAGTACACTATTGAAATACTCGTGATGCCATTGAACAGTATAGAACAGTACGCTATTGAAATACTCGTGATACCATTGAACAGTATATAACAGTACACTATTGAAATACTCGTGATACCATTGAACAGTATAGAACAGTACAATATTGAAATACTCGTGATACCATTGAACAGTATAGAACAGTACAATATTGAAATACTCGTGATACCATTGAACAGTATATAACAGTATACTATTGAAATACTCGTGATACCATTGAACAGTATGGAACAGTACGCTATTGAAATACTCGTGATACCATTGAACAGTATAGAACAGTACACTATTGAAATACTCGTGATACCATTGAACAGTATATAACAGTACACTATTGAAATACTCGTGATACCATTGAACAGTATAGAACAGTACGCTATTGAAATACTCGTGATACCATTGAACAGTATAGAACAGTACACTACTGAAATACTCGTGATACCATTGAACAGTATAGAACAGTACACTATTGAAATACTCGTGATACCATTGAACAGTATAGAACAGTACGCTATTGAAATACTCGTGATACCATTGAACAGTATAGAACAGTACGCTATTGAAATACTCGTGATACCATTGAACAGTATAGAACAGTACACTATTGAAATACTCGTGATACCATTGAACAGTATGGAACAGTACGCTATTGAAATACTCGTGATACCATTGAACAGTATAGAACAGTACACTATTGAAATACTCGTGATACCATTGAACAGTATAGAACAGTACACTATCGAAAGACTCGTGATACCATTGAACAGTATATAACAGTATAGTATTGAATTACTCGTGATACCATTGATCAGTATAGAACAGTACACTATTGAAATGCAAAAGTGAGACTCGTCTGGGCATAAGAGGTGACTTAATCATTCAAAGAACCTTCGGCGATCATTCAAGCGAATTTATTTTCATGTTGATAATTGCATTATTAGGCATGCAATTCAAGACACGCCATATATTGTAGCAAAAAGTTACCTATCCAATTGATTTCTTAAAGAAGCTAAGAGTTAATTCGGTACAGCCGTCACCGAGTTGAATGCCTATTATGATTTTCATTCACGATTTAATTTTAGTGCCATATATGATAATTTTTTACAGCTTATTAGCGGATGAGCTCATACCTAGAAATCGTGATGTGGTATGGCTTTGAGTTCACATGAAATACTTGAGCATTTATTAGCTACATTTTCCTGAAGCTTCTGAATTCGCAGAAAAAATAATAGGTACTCACACTCACAAATATTCATGAACTATTTCTTGCTTTAAATTATTTCGTTGCAAAAGTATCTGAACGTTTTCTAATTTGTATTCTATTGATTTATAATTTTTTTAAATGACAAGGAATACCGGTAAAACATGTGTACGGCTTGTTTGACAATGCACACAGGCAATGTTTGAATTATCTGTCGTACATTACAGTTCCACCCTTAACAATCTGTTCAATGAAACGCAAATGCACAAAATTACACGATACCTCTGCAAAGTCTATCTTGCAATAGTGTGCAGGATTTCCTGTAGTTATAATGAATAAAAGCATCTTTTCAGATTGAGGAATCGATATAGTAATCATGCTTTGCTCCATTTCGAACCGATTTTCCTTGTTTTTTTTTTTTTGTTTCGCTTCCAAGTTCTCCATACAAAAGTTCTTGTGCTTGCAAATTACAATTCAAACGTGAAATGCAGGCTGAGGTTAAAAAATAGTTAGGCTGGCAGCAAAGAAATCGTATTCTATCTAGTACGTGAGTGTTGGGTCGCACGTAAGAAACACTAACGTACTAGGTCGCACGTTGGGTCGCACGTATCAGGTTATCCCTATTCTCGAATACTGATTGCTTGATTCAGGATACGATTAATTTGATTTTGTTTTATGAGTTGTTCATAATTTTCACCTTAGCGGTGGTGTTTTTAATTTCATATTGATGTTTCATTCTGTTATCTTCGATTACAATGTTCCATTGACTTCCATTTCTTTTTGTAGCTTAAACTGAAGGACAAACCAAGTGTAAAGAAAAATGAGATTAGGGTTGTCTGAAAGAATAAATCATTGATGGTCGGTGTTCCATTCAGTCTATACCATTTTATTTCCACATGACATGGTTAAAGGTTCTCTAAGTCGTTAATTACAACTTATCTTCAAGTCCACCTTCATCACGATGGAATGCAAAATAATATTTTCAAAAAGCAGTAACAAGCAGAAACATTTCTTAGTTGTGCTAACACGCTGTTGTGACCACATCATAGCTTACGGAATTATAAATAAGCATTTTGCAATTTCTTTGTTGATATTACGAGAAATGTGAGGTGTAGCCTCTCGTTTTTAATTATTATCATTGTTCCTGTCTCTTTCAACTGCTGACTTTCCATTTCCCTACCTGGCAGATAAAATCAGCTTCTGTATTAATCCAGGTTCATAAGCGTGTTTTTAAAATAAACTTGATTAGATAATATAGTTCCATGTCTTCCTTATCATTTTATTGACTTTATTTTCTCTTCGGTTTCTTGCTGATTTTTCTCATTGTTTGGCTATTCTTTTATTACAAATGGAATTGCACGTGCGATGTAACAACGATATCTTAAAAACATTCTCGGTGCATGGGCTGCTCCCTCGTTGCTGAGACTGTTTCTCTAAGTAAACA
Source organism: Morinoia aosen (assembly GCA_030386875.1). Lineage (NCBI taxonomy): Eukaryota > Metazoa > Arthropoda > Malacostraca > Amphipoda > Talitridae > Morinoia > Morinoia aosen. The sequence continues at coordinate 23,992,096 of CM059578.1, read as the reverse complement.
TACAACACGTTCAATATGTAAAACGAACTGAAAGTTAATAGAGAAGCAGCTGAAAAAAGCTCCGGTCTTTGGGAAAGTGTTTACGGTTACCTTCCGGGCCCATTTAAGGCTTCGCCGTAATCTTCTTTGTATATGCGAGCCCTGCTGCCTGGAGAATAGAATTAGTCTCGTAATTAAGTGAAGTCTTTTACAGTAACATCATCTGGCTTGCTTCATGCCGCCTTAGAGCCCGCAAGCTCCTGGAATATAGACCTCTTGGTGCGCGCGACCATTGCATAATTTAGACACGTTTAGCTAAAGAATTTTGGAGATTATGCTAAGGCGCACTGAATAATTTTCCAACGGGATTGAACTTTCTCGATTCAAATATTTCTGTTCTGGAAGGTGTTACAACCTAACACCAAAAAATCTCTTCATGGGCGAAGAGGCCGGAGAGTCTAATTTTTTTCCAGTATTGCTTGTATTGTTCCAGGACAATAATCGTTTGTGCCAGTGCGCCTCGAATTATAGAGATAATCCCTGATCTATTAGTAATAAGTGATTACAATATCCTTCATATCAAGAGTTGAACATTGGCTGAAGATGAGTCGATCTTGAATCGATGGGTCCGGAAATGAATTGATCTTGATTGATTCGAAGATGAATTGATCTTGAATAGATTGATCCGAAGATGAATTGATCTTGAATAGATTGATTCGAAGATGAATTGATCGTGAATAGATTGATCCGAAGATGAATTGATCTTAAATAGATCTTGAATTGATCTTGAATAGATTGATCAGAAAATGAATTGATCTTGAATCGATTGAACCGAACATGAATCGATCTTTAATCGATTGATCCGAAGATGAATCTACCTACGATTGATCGGACGATGAATCGTAGCTCCCAAGAGGTCGTAGGGGCGCAGTGGCTCCATTGAGCATCGATCTCGACTCATATTAGGTCGACGATCCAGAGCATATTTGTGCAGCGCCCAGACCTTCTTATTGGCTTACTACAGTCACGTTAGAGTGGTCCTGTCTTTTCCTTATTCGATCATAAAGAGAACTCACCGTGTAAAATAGAAGCTTATCGTGACTACATCTCCTAATTAGTGGCAGACAAGAGTTCCGCTAGGTCTTTATGACACAATCTTGCGCTCTGTATGGGCTTGTGAAGTGCTTTTATTTTTTACTTGCGTAGTTCATACTCATTCTTTCCTCACTTATATACGGGTTAAGTAAATTCTTCTCCCAAATCATTCATTTTGTTGGTTATGCGCTCGTTCTTAAGACTGTTTAAACCTTAGGGAAATGGGATCAATTCAATGTTTTGAACATGTGCGCTCCTAATTTTTATTTGAGTGCCATGGAATCAGTTTAAATAATTCTGAAAATAGTTTTTAAATCACTTTGGACGCGAGATTGAAAAACGCTCATGAAATCTATAAACAAGATATAATTTTATGGTTATCGTGCCCTTTCTTTCTTCCCATTTTTTCATCGTGCCAACCAGAAGCTTCAGGTAGACATTTCAATCGTCCTCAATTTTATTTCTCCAAGAACTAAACTGTTGTTAATCAAAGTAGGCTTGGAACTTCAGCATGAATTGTGTTCTTATAATTCTCTCATAAGTTTAGCTGCGATGGATTAATTATGACATCTCTGAATTGTGTATAGGGTAAAATATGTTACTCTCTCACTTGACTTCAGAATTCAATAGACCACCAACGACAATAACTCAAAGAAGTATTCCAGCATGCACTTCGAATACGAAATAATTTCGTTTTTCGAATACGAAATGATTTCATTTCAGAAATGATCGTTGTTGAAAATCTGTGGAACAAAGGTGTTTCCATTTTTGGGTCTTATCAGCGAATCTCGTTCCAGACTTGCCCATTCACAGGCTATTTTTGGCTGGTTAAGCTGAAGCAAATCGAGCTATTCAGCCATACCTGAACCATTAAGTTTGTCTCTTCTCGCCCGCAAAAAAAAAGAAATATTGATATATTGGACACGCAGTCTTGTATAGCAGCTCATACTCCTCCAATAATAGTGATATATTGGACACGCAGTCTTGTATAGCAGCTCTAACTCCTCCAATAATAGTGATATATTGGCAACACAGAGTCTTGTATAGCATCTCTAACTCCTCCAATAATAGTGATATATTGGAGACGCAGAGTCTTGTATAGCAGCTCTTACTCCTCCAATAATAGTGATACATTGGAAAGGCAGAATCTTGTATAGCAGCTCTAACTCTTGCAATAATAGTGATATATTGGAAACGCAGAGTCTTGTGACTAAACCGAAATTCTACGTAAACGAATACCACATCCCTTCACGAGCAAATATTATGTACACTCTGAGATTGGCCAAACGAAAATTTCCTGACAAAATAGGACTCGCAAGAACTCTGGATGGCAATATCAACATCTACTCTCCGAAGATATCTGGACAAGCAACTCCAAAACCTCTAGCCATCAACACACCTGAATTACTTGACCAGTACTTATTACAACATGTCGGCAAGTCCTCAGAAGAAATTATTCGTAATTATTATATTTATAGACTTACGTACTGAATTTAATAGCATTTTGATCTCTGTCCACATGATTTCTTTTTGTTTTCTGATAGAATCGCCTTTGCCTCTTCAAGGCACCCACGCCGAACTTGCAACTTTGTTTTACTGCTCACTAAATTTTTTCATTTTTATTTTTTTATTTTTCTCATTTTTAAAGAATGCTCATACCGAATTTTCTACTCAGACTTAAAGTATATGTTTCCACATGTCTCTAAATCTGAATATAATTTAGACACTCAAGATTTTTATAATAAATAAATAACTTCGCTGTCACTTCGATTTTAATCCATTTCATCCTTTGCTACATCTTATGTGTTATATGCATCTACCACTGGTATGACAGCCTTTTAACTACAACATTCGCAATTTATGATCTCTAATGCTCCCCCTCATGGACTGAGTTAGCGCTCTCCCTATGAAATCATACTAGATTTTAGACAATTTAGACTAATAATCTCTATGTATTTTAGTTTCTTTTTATTTCTTAAATTTTATTATAGGTATGAATGTCTTTATTTTTAACTTGACCCAGTGGTCTGTATCATCTTCGTTATTTTTTACGTCACATTTTACTTACTGTTTCTTAATTTTTATAACTAACCATGTTGATATATTCGATAATACTGATCCAGATCTCAATCATTTGAATAGACTGCATCCAAACCTAAATGAAGCTGGGAATTGTAAATACCTAAATATTAAAGAATTCAATGAATCGATGAGAAAAACCTGTAACAATTTCTCTGTATTATGTTGGAACTGTAGGTCCATTTATCGGAAAATAGATCAAATATCTTGTACTATCACTGAGCTAAACAGCAATTTTGATGCTCTCAGTTTCGCCGAAAGTTGGCTAGATGACTCAACCAAAGACCTAATTCAAATTCAGAACTTTAATGGCCATCATTCACTCCGTAATAACAATCGAGACGGTGGCATCAATGCGTACATATCTAAACACATATCATCGAAATCATTATAAGTGCAACTATGAATCGTGAACATATTGAGACTCTATTTATAGAACTAACGAAAAATGGTAAACGGATTATACTTGGGGCTCTATATAGGACCCCAACAGTTTGTAACGTTTCTTTCCTGAACGAGCTTCAAAACATAATATCTCAGTTTAACAAATCTCTATACAATGATATAATAATTTACGGGGATTTCAACTACGATCTTCTACAATATGAAAGCTGTGAGCAAATCTAAAACTTCATAAATGTTTTTCAGTCTAACTCCTTCCTTCCAATCATCACAAAACCTACGCGTATTACATCTGAAGCTGCTACGTTGCTAGATAATATTTTTATGGTAGACCCAACTGATTTTCTTACAGAAATAATAATTTCTGACTTATCTGACCATTTTCCGGTGTTTCTCATCAATAAAAATGTCGCTTGTCCCTGTAACAGCCCGCAGGCCGAGACTTTTTCATATCGTTGTGTAAACGAATATAACTTGGGAACAATGCGAACTGTTCTAGAAGAATTAATGCCATCATTGGACATCTATGAACTGGACAATAATGCGATTAACATTGATCAAGCAATACTAAACCTAACTTAAGATATCGTGATCAATATAAAGAAACGTCAAGCGTACTTAGTCTTACTATACGAAGGACGAATATGCAGAGTAACGTATAACTGATTCAGGAATCATGTGACAAATCAAATACGAACATCGAAACGAAACTACTTAATGCGCAAATTTACTGAGTACAAAACTGATATTAAAAAAACTTGGCGCCTGCTTCATGCCATAGACCGAATAATAATGCTACAAAAACAATTGAGTCCATCGTTCACGAAAATGTAAAATATCACGATAAACAAGATATTGCGATAGTGTTTAACAATTTTTTTATAAATATAGGGAAATATATAGCCGATAGTGTCGTTAGTGAAACAACAGACCACTTGCAATACATGGACCATGTCCGTGAACACAACTCTTTCTTTTTCACGCCAACTAATCCCTCCGATGTAATTACGTGCATAAACAACTCGAAAAATAAATCAAATGGATTATATACATTCTCAGCTAAAATTATTAAGTCTATTGCTGATATAATAGCACCATGCATATCAAATATTATCAACCATTCACTTTCTCAAGGTATCTTCCCCAACTCTCTCAAAACTACCAGATTGACCCATATTTTTAAAAATGGTGATAAAAATTACAATAATAGTTATAGACCTATCTCTGTTTTGCCAATTATGAGCAAAATATTTTAAAAAATCGTGTATAAAAAAGTGTATTCGTATTTTGAACAAAAATCTTTTCTCTATGACAGACAATACGGTTTTCGTTCAAAAAAATCAACGACACAAGCTGTATTAAATCATTTACAGTACCTCTACTCTAATATAGATGAAGAAAAGCTTGTTTTCTCCGTATTTCTTGACTTTCGAAAAGCATTCGATTGTGTGGACCATAAGCTATTACTCTCGAAACTACACTGTTATGGCATTCGAGGAATTGCCCAAGATTGGTTCAAATCATACCTAACAAATCGGAAGCAACACGTTGTCATTGACGACGCAAAATCAGACCCACAGACAATTAGCCATGGAGTTCCACAAGGATCTGTCCTTGGGCCTCTCCTAAGTCTGATATTTATAAATGATATTATCAAATCTACATCATTTTTCAAATTAATACTTTTTGCCGATGACAGCACGCTTTCTGCGGTCCTTCCGAACCAAAATCCATCTAGGATTGCGGAGAGTATAAATAATGAACTCCATAAGGTTTCATTATGGATTAAGCTAATAAAATAAGCCTGAACATCGATAAAACAAAATACATTACATTCTCATACAAGAAAAATATTTTTCTCCCACGCATAAAAATTGGCGTAGGTGAAACCGAAGAAACCAACTCATGCAAGTTTCTGGGCATCTTAATAGATAAACATTTGACCTTTAAAGAGCACATCGCTCATTTTAGTTCTAACTTATCCAAATCCATCGGAATACTGAATAAAGTTAAAAATTACCTGCCTGAAACAGCTTTACGAATGCTCTACCGAACGCTCATTTCACCATAGTTGCAATACGGAATAGAAGCATTGCACGGAATTAATAAAAATAAAACCAATATAATTTTACTCTGCAAAAAAGAGCCATCAGAGCGGTAAATAATCTAGAATGTAATGCTCACACAAATGATTCATTCAAAAATTTACAAATACTTAAACTTTCGGATCTCTACAAAATCTCCATTTGCAATTTCATTTACAAAACATTAACCAATGAAGGCGACAATAGCCTAAAACCATTATTAACTGCGAAAACTGATCAGCACAACCATTTAACCGGAAACAGAAGCAAATTCATACTTCCTTATTATTCAAAGGCCAGGTCGCAACACAGTATCCTCTTCGTTGGAACTAAAACTTGGAACTCAATACCTGCGGAGATCCGTGATAGTAATTCTTACAAGGTATTCAAAAGAAATCTTGAGTCTCATTTCCTATCGGAATACTAGTCGTGTAAGATCACCAAGTCAAATCTTGTCTCCTACATGACTGTTCCAATAATGCAATTTTTCATGGGTAATATCACCGATCTTCAGTCTGCTGTTTAATCGTTTATTGAATATACTGTTAAATATAGTCCATATGACCTATATTGTAAAATGAAATATCTGATATCGAGTAAATTATCTCACTGATCAGTCTAATGCGGAGCTAGGTTAAGTGATTAAGGTTAAACATTATTGTGCTCTTAAGAATAACGTTGATGGTAGGATGCCCCAGAAGTCGCTGAACTTATTCGGGCCCACAGGTAGCTATATTCAAATTTGACCATTGTAATTGACTTAAGAAACATTCTACCTCTGTATCTCTTAGGGGAAATAAATTGTTTAACTTGTTTAAATTGTTTGTTGCATCTTACGCTCTTTCAATAAGAGTGATACATCGGAGACGCAGTCTTGTATCAGCTCTTAATTACTCCTCCAATGCTATTGACGTATTGGAGACGCAGAGTCTTGTATAGCAGCTCTCACGCCTGCAATAATAGTGATATTTTGGAGACGCAGAGTCTCAGATTCCAGTTATTCCATCTCTAGCATCAGGTTACTTAGTAGACTGTTGATTTCGGGCGCGCTGCTAAAACTTTCCATCATTTGATGACTGGATTTCTTGCTTGAATAAACTAACTTTTATTCAATCAAATTCTTTAAGAATAAATTTTCAGTGATGCATACAACAAACTGCGTACAGAAATCAAAAACGCCCTGAGAGAGACGATAAAATGCATCACAACTCTTACCTAGCCAAAATAATACAGATAGGTTAATTGTAGAGTCTTTAATGGTGATAATTACATTGCAGGCGATGGGATCAGATTATGCTCACGGATCTGGTAAGCAGGAACTTGAAGACACTTTACTAGAAAAGGGATGTGGGGTGACGCCTTCAACGCTGCTGCTCACGATTCTTTCAGTAGTGATTTCTTTCAGTAGTGATTTCTTTCAGTAGTGATTTCTCTCAGTTGTGATTTCTTTCAGTAGTGATTTCTTTCAGTAGTGTTTTCTTTCAGTGATGATTTCTTTCAGTAGTGATTTTTTTCAGTTGTGATTTCTTTCAGTAGTGATTTCTTTTATTAGTGATTTCTTTCAGTAGTGATTTCTTTCAGTACTGATTTCTAAAAGTAGTGATTTCTTTCAGTAGTGATTTCTTTCAGTAGAGTTAAAGGCCGAGCTTTTATTAGCGTCCAGATAAAATTTGTGGTGCTCGTCTCTGAAACAACGTGGGTTTTATTTCTGGAACATAATTTAAAAAGTTCATCGCGTTTCCGCGATTGCAGAAAATGTTGAGTAATAGGGTTTCTTCAAGGTAAATTCTGCAAGAAGTATGAATTCGAAATAATTTTGTTTACATCGAGCTTCCGAAATTTTGACAACGTAAATAATTGAAGGAAACTCACAATGAAAATGCGTTTTCGAATTAGCAGGTTCTGAAGCAGATGAGCTTGTTTATTCTGATTTCTGCTCAGGAGTTCGTTTTTAACTTGATAATACTCCCTGGAAGCCAGTGCCCTTAAAATGTCCTACCGAAGCGAATGTGTGTATTCAGAGTCTAAATTTCAGTTAAACTAAATGAAAATAGAGTTTCTTCAACAAAGAATCATTCAGCTCAACGAATAAAATCATTCAAACACCAGTCGGATAATTTCACACGAATGACGGAAAATTCGCCGAGTCCTGGAAAGTTCATGTCATTAACGCCGGAAACTTTTAACTGCAGAATGAACAAGGTGAATTAAAAGCAGAGTACTCAGTGCGCGCAGTTTCATTTCAGGGAGAAAAAGCTCGCTGGATGACGTTGCCGTCATCAAAGTACTTTAACCCCACTCCCGACCGAAAAAAAGATCACAGACACACAGCCCTCGAGTTCTTTGAGAGGTAAGTGCGCCCCGTCAAATTAAGTCGTCGCATTTACAAATACTCTGCGATGTGAGTCACCAATTAACACTCTAATTAAAGCACGCGAATAAATCCAGCCCAGTTACGAATTCGTTCGACGCGACGGCTTTGACTCGCTCTCAACTGAGTGATCATCAGAATGTTTACGCTAAACAAGTTTCCGCAAACACCGTTCCTGTATTTATGAGCGGCGTCGACGGCCGTCTCTTGATTAACACCATGAAGTAGTCCTCGTAATTTTTGGGTATCAAACTGCTCTTGCAACGCGGATATATGACAAGACAGGCGTGAATTTCACGTGTCACTGCCTTCGGCGCACCAAGTCATCCGAAAGCTCGTGGTGGTCATGGGAGTGGCGTAGTGTTAATTACATCGTCAAGATATCAGGATTTGTTCAATGGGTCGACTTTTGGTACGTTTGATTTCTCTTTTACGTAGACTTAAAACAGTATCTTCCGTGATGAGTTTTTGTTCGTGTTTAAAACAATCAGAAATGATGATGGATTTTAGTAAGTGCTACGACATTCCTGACGTTATGTTTTCAATGAAGTGGTTAGATCAGTGTTTTTTATTCTTCCGATACCCCATGCATCGTCAGGATAACTTTAAAATGAGATTTAAAATAAACAGATCAAACTAAATCAAACTTGAAGAATTTACAGTCAGTATTCAGAGCTCTGACATACCAAGTTTGACTGGAGCCCGCGAGATCTTCCAAACAACACAAACTATACTTTTTAACTTAAGTACATGATGTACACACTGCATCCAAATATTATAGTTTCTCTGCTGTAAATTACATTTTACGTGTAAGGCTAAGGTGGCTGGAATTTCTACAAATTCTAATTAAATGTCTGCTGAGTCAACACTGCGTAACAACCTTGCACACAGATTTTGATGTTTGATGTAGTATTTGAAGTATTACAAGGCAATCGCTAAAAATTTTTAAAGCATTATGTGTTTCTACTGACATCTTGTGGCTCAACATCACTCCACAACAACTGTTAAGCTTGTCCGTAAGTTCATTTGAATAAAGAAGAGCGATAAGTCAGATAGCAGAACGATAAGATAGTCGGATAGATAAGTCTTCTCACGAACCTCTTCAGATACTACTGTTGTCATGTTGAAAACACGTTGTTAAAAATTGAGTTCATACAATAAGTTTTACGAAATTCTAATATGTCCTGCCGTGCACAATGATCATTGTGTGTCACGCCATTAGCTGTGGATTGGCAAAAATCCTTTGCATTCTTTCTTCGCGTCTGAAATCTAACGTGCAAAGTTTATTCGCTAAAATTTTATCGACACAGTGTCAAAGAATTTAAATTTAATTGCATTAAATAGCAGTTACGGTCAATATACCACAGAAATCACCCATGAAAGTATTTCTCATTCAACCGTTACTGATATTCTTCATCGGTACGTTGATCAAGTCTACTCGAGGGTCATTTTTCTTAATTGAAGAACAACAACATGTAAAAGATTTTTTTGTACGCGAAATACGTTTATAAAAGGGAAAGCAGTTGAATTATTTCCCAAAAGAATAGTTCCTTTGTATATCCCTGATCCAGTTTCCAACCCCAAAAATGTTTCGAATGTCCAAGTTAAGTTTCGTTAATTTGGGTTCAGTTTCCAAGTTTCAGTCTCCGTTTCAAGTGCTCAAGATTGCAGCCTTGGTTTGTTCTGTTTTTTTTCGCATTTTTTGCCCAGTAAAGACCATAAGCGCCCTTATGGTTTTTAAAGAAGGCATAATTATGTTTCCATCTCAATGAGGAGACAGAATTTGGGCTGCCAACGAAGCTGCTTCCAAAGTAACCCAAAAAACCTAAAAATATACTGGCACACAAACAGAACGAGCAGAAATGAAGAGGATTTATCACCCTACCTGATGGCAAAGATGAATTTTTCTTAATCCTAAACACACGGTCAGGATCTTGAGATAAGTGTCTCATTTCATAAAATTTTTAAAATGACTCAGCTCTTATGACTCAAATTATGACCCTCTTTTGAACGGATTTCAAAATATCTAAGAAATAAAAAAATTCCCAGCTTCTGATGAATTATGAAGACATCAGCGCGTCTTATTTGCTCCATCAAGTTGGATCTCTGATGATATTATGCCTCAACGTCTCATTGGCACATTACGGCAAATGGAAAAATTTTCGACTCAAAGAATTTTTTTCAATTTTTTAATGCTCGATTGGCATTGAGTGTTTCTCAATATTAATTCGAGAAAATTTTCAAGGTCTAGCAAACATCGATCCATTTCGGGTTATTTTCATTTGTATAACTCACTAGCACAGCAATAAATTTTTACTTTTCATATCTTCAGCATGATGATCTACTCACTGATTTTTATGTCGTCACCAATTTACTGAAACATTTCTCCAAAATATTTAGCATTCTTCACTCTACCTATCGGCTTAAATAATTTAATTTAAAAAACAGATAAAAACCATCAACTCAAGCCCTGTTGAGGCAAAATTACTTATTTTTTCAATCCCGTAACAGACTATTAGTATCATGTTTACTTTAACTTAGATTTTAAGTAGTCCAAAATATCAGATAGCCTGAAAATAAAATTATGGAAATTATGAACGCTAATATACGTATATTCGAATGCTTGCAGAACTGAACAGTGCGGTGAAAACTCACCAAAATAACAGAATTTCGAAAATTGAGCTTCTAAACAGCTACTTAAAATGCATGATTTCAATTCCAAATAACGCGTCTTTAATGAATCTAACACAGAGGAAAATTCTGCTTCAGGTGGGGATGATTTTCACATTATTTAATGATTCTTACACGTCAAGAGTAAGGGAAGCCAGTGCTCAAGTCATATAAACTTCGAGCTCATGGAAACGAGACACTTTTTCACGATATCGTCCCCAACTCTTGAGCTGCGAAACAAAGGTTTTGACATATGCGGGAGCGAACACTTTGTGACTAAGCACCTTTTAAAATCCTGGAGGGTGGCTTAATCTTCAAGGAAATGTTTTCAGGTATCCGATATATTTTATTCATATATTATAGAGTGTCACATCGGTGCTTCTCATTAACACAATTTGGGATATGTGTATTTTTTTGCTGAGCGATAGAGCTCGTATATTGAGCATTACTGTCTGTTTTTCGTGCACATGGTACTTGTACTGCAAAGCTTCTTCAGATATGCAAATTTTTAAAAAACTATCATGATATAGGAGAATTTTAAGCCCGGTTCAGCATTTGCGAAAGCAGAGTTACGGGTTTGTTGAATTTTGTTTTTGAGCCAAGAGTCAGTGTACCAGTCTCAAAAATTGCACAGATAATTTCATTTATACGCAGCGTCTGAAAAGAAAAATTGGAGTATTTAAATGTTTGAGAAATGTGGAGAGTCTGCCCTGAATTTGAAACTAATGTGGATGCTCATGAATATAATTTATATTCGTCCACATTGGCAAACAGTTATGCTATTTCTTCTGTTTTTTCACAGATGCAAGCAGTGTTACAATCTAAGTAGTACAATTACAGAAAAAGCCATTGCGCTTGCAATGCTTGAGTACTACAATTACTATCGCAAGTTCTGTAATAAAAATAAAATCAATGATCATCACGTTCCCAATGCCCTAGCTTATGGTTACTATTTTTGAATAGCAATACACTTTACGCTCGTGAAATAAACTAATTCAATAATTACTTTAACAAAGACATTAATAAATTTCACTCGCCATGTTAACATACAAGCATGAAATGGAGTCTTGTTGAATCTTAGCAATGCATTATTTTCATTCGTTGACTGCTTTTGAGCAGAGCTATCAAAACCATGCAAAAAATACATCTTTGTCAGCATGTCTGTAAAAATTCTTTATCATAATTCATTTCTTATCCGTCAGTCATTTTAGAATAATTTCGATGTATAAAATTGAATTGATTTTATGAAATGTGAGCATTAGAATGATGAAACTTTTCTGGTCATGCGTCATAGTATTGAGTTTTGATGTCCCTGAACAAATAGTATTGCATGCTGCAGCTAAGTTTTTCGTTTTAAGAAAAGTTTGAGCAAGAATTTTACCTCAGCCGCTGCAGCTGCTAGTGTAAGCAAGTTTCTCATGTGCCTAAGAATATAAAATGAATATCGTAAAGCTTTAGTTAAGTTTCTTAGAAAAAATCATTTCTACTGATATCACTCCTGCGGTCAACCCAATTCGAGTGCCGGAGGTAGAAAGTTCAAAAATTTTTAACTCATCAAAATCCGGTTTAAATGAAAAGTTTGAATCGGTCGAAATTAACAGTCTGTTACCAAAAACGTTTAGTTTAACTTATATTTCACAAATACCTAAAAATTTCCAGGCACCTTCGACTTTAGTTAGAACATAAAATTTAGATTGTTTTATTCAAGCATAACCGTAATTTAACCTTACCCGAACCTTGCTAGAATACACTAGAGTGTTTTTTTCCGACTGCAATAAGCGTTTTTATAACGTACACGAAGCGCAAGCTGCTAGCTTCATAATATCTTCTCTGATGCAGCACGAGAGGTGATTGATTACCAGCATCGCTTGTTTTTCCTATTTGCTTAAATGATTAATCACCCCTGAAGGGTACGATACATCTAACTTTGTATGGAGGCTCAAGCGGGGCATACCATAACATTTTATTGATAACGTATTCGGTATTTTGGTTAGCCCTTCCTACTTGATTGGATACTTTTTTAATTGTAACTCAGTGCAACGAAAATAAATGTTTTCACTTATATGCAGCGTTAAAAGAGAAAAATTTGAGCTTTTATTTCCATTAAATGTTAAGAGTCTGTCATGAATTTGAAACTTGTGTGGATACTCGCAGATATAATTTTTATTACGTAATTTTAGAGTATGGGAATGTGTAAGTATCCCAATGATAAGAAATCTGTAAATGCGTACACTTTGAGATCAGTATGAAGAACTGAACTGGACATCTATAATTTTTTTCGTAAACTTATTTTAGATATTGAGGATAGTCTTTTAACTCGTTTTTGTATGATTCATTTTTTTCCTTCGAAGATAATCCCTAAGTCTTTTTCAAAATATTTTCCTTGCCTTCCGCTATGCGAATTTTACCTCAAATATTTTGTCAGAAAAAAATCCAAATTTTAACATGCACGTTGGGTTAAAGTCTGGTGTTCAATTTCCTGAACAACGGTAAAATATTCAGCATTTACGCGAACTATATTTTCTATCTTTCGCCATCCCAAACAATTTGAATTCGGAGTTAAACCGAGCTCTGCCATCTATCTGGCCTTATTTAACGACGTTTAATTCATTTGAAAGACTCCCCGAGTATTTCTGGTCTGAATGGCGGTCCCTCAGTCCTTCCTATTCAAGGACGCTTAAATTCTCCCCTCAAATCGATAAATTTTGAAGCAGAATTTCCGTCTTTGTTCCCTCCACCTTGTTTTTGGCTTTCCATTAATATTCGGGACTTATTTCTCATTCAGAGGTAGAATAATGACAAGGGGAGTGAAGAATAAATCTTACCTGCAATATATTACTTGAAGGGACAAGTTTGTTGCCCCATTGGTTACAATGACTTGCATTATTGTTGTCTTCAGTGGGTAGGAGTTCATTGGAGATATCTTATGGTACTCAAGTTATAGTGCAAGCTTTCGAGCAGTTACAGTACTTTTGAGCTAATGGGTAATGAAATTTGCCTTTAATTTTACCTAAAAATAAAACTATGAACATAACACGTGCATTACATAGATCTATGCCATTCTTTATTGAAAGCAAACGACCCTTCACCCCATAATTCCTGTTTGCCTCACGAAGGTAGCGTATAATAATTACAGCTAGACGTCTGTCCTCCGTGTCGGCTTGAACAGGCCAACGCTCGCTGCCTTTAATATTTACTGATGCTCAATTTAACGGTTCTTAAATCGAAATAGTATCCAAAATGGCATCCTTAAGACATGATCGTTGCATTTACTATTCACTGATCCCCAATTGAATGGTCCTTAAATCGACATAGCATCTAAAATGCCATCCTTAAGACATGAAACATGAGAGTGTAATTTGAAGTAATAATTTGTCCGTATCAGAAAGACTGAATGAAAGCAACGTGATTGCGTGATTTGACGAAAATTCGTTTCGGAGAGACCGAGTGAATGTAATACGATCGTGTTATTTTTAGTACAATTGTTCGTGGTATTCGAAATGTTGAGTAAAACACTGAAAACTCTCAGCCCTGAAATATTCTTATATTTGGTACTAGGACGCAGATACTTCATGCCCTCCCTGGAGCGCTTAACACACCGTAACATATCAGCAATGGCTAATTAACTCAGCCACTCTCCAATTAAGTTAAGAATGACGCTGTCAACACCTTGTTAATTCGGAATCATTTCTTGAATATGCGAGTTTCAACAGTCTGGAGCTCCATTATAAAATTCGTTACCAGCTTCGTGCCAGCTATCTTTTTTCAAAAGTTTCACTGCGATCTAAAATGAGCGCCGTGACTAAAGCCATAGAAGTGGAAATTTACAAGTACTATGAGATAAATTTGAATTAGCATAATTCTATCCGCTTCAACAGTTCAGTGAAAAGGTTTTATTGAAGTGGAGAAGCTCTTACGTTTGTTCGCTGAAACAAGAGATGTTTAATCAAGCTACCGAGATGAGGGCACCCCTTACAGTGTTAATGAAATATATTCTTAATTAAACTGGAGGAATATTACGAATATAATAGTAATGTGTTGGGAAACCACGAATATTGTAGATATTTGGGTACATTATACGTAGCCTACAGGGCTCCATTCAACGCGGCCAAAACAATTGCCATGCAAACAATTGCCCTAACGATATTACCCCAAAGGACAATTTTTTCATGGAGAATTGACCCAATACAACTGCCCCAGAATATTATCCCGAGGAAAAATTTCGTCTCGGACAATTGACCCAATGCAGTTGCCCCAGAACATAATCCAAAAGGAGAATTGAGTCTCGGATTATTGTCACAATACAATAGCCAAGCAATTTTTATTAGTTTGCCCCTAACATGAAGTACTAATCAATTTAACCTAACCTAACCAACTTTACCAAACGTAACCTAATCGCACATGACGTAACCCTAATTCAATCTAAATAAATAACTCTAACTATTCCAGATAAAAATTTTTGTATTTTACAACTTATTTGTTGAAGATGTTTCAGATTATCATCAATTAAAGCGTCAATAACTTATGATTGGGTTTCTAAACCAAATTTCACCTTAGCATTGATGTCAATTT
This sequence comes from Morinoia aosen, assembly GCA_030386875.1. Lineage (NCBI taxonomy): Eukaryota > Metazoa > Arthropoda > Malacostraca > Amphipoda > Talitridae > Morinoia > Morinoia aosen. The sequence continues at coordinate 23,976,844 of CM059578.1, read as the reverse complement.
TTGATAATGCTCAAAAATAAGTTTTAGAAGTTGAGAACCCGAGGTAACAAGAAGGGCAATTATTCAGAGGCAGTTTTCTAAGGGTAAATGTTCTACGAAGGCTATTGCCAGAGGCCTATTGTCTTAGGGAGACAATTTTTGGGGGCAATTGTCCGCGAGGGTAGTTGTTCGGGGGCAATTATCCGGAGAGCAATTGTCCGAGAACAGTTATTCGGGGTAATTGTCCGTGGAGTAGTTGTTCGAGAGCAAATAATTGTCCTCCGAGGAGCAGTTGATCGGGGACAATTGTCTGATGTAATTTTTGGGAGGCAGTTGTTCGGGGACATTATTGTCCGGGGACAAGTTTTTTGGGCCAATAATCTGAGAGGCAGTTGTCATGTTGCCATATTCAAGACGTTGGAGGAGTAGACTGGACTAAATCGTGATGGAATGAATATAGCAAGTATTTTTGAAGTTCTTTTGACGCTGGAAATAGACGTAAAGTTCGAAGATTTTCTTTATTATTCTGCAAGGGAATAAAAAGTTATTACTGATGTCGTTGAGTTGCTCTTATATTTTACATATTTTTCCTGCTGGTTAATGTCTTTTGACCCAACTTTTGTACTGACTTTCATTGAATATGTTTACTTCACTCATAAAACATAATAGAATATCATTTACATTGAAACATAGCCACTACTTAGTTTCACCACTCATAATGGTCCATGAGTTATATGACTTTATTAAAAAATGAAATTAATTTTCAACCTCCAGAATACAGTCTGAAAAATATTTTGAATACGCTTCTAAACACGCATGTCACAACAACTCAGACATGAAATCCATTTTCTCTAACACTTTTAAACAAAATCGCACTGGGTTCTCTCACGTTTTGATCAAAATCTCACGTTTTGATGGAGCATAAAAGTAGAAGACCAGTTCGCAAAAATGTTTCTGTTGATGTCGTTAACGTGGATAATCTGCGAGGCCCGTGATCCCTGTCAATAGGAACTGATTTGATGGCTTCTTTTGAAGTCCCTGCCATTCAAACGGCACTGAAATAAATGACCCCGGCATCAGAAACATCACCTTTTGATCAAAGACCCGCCCGTAAACGATGAAGATGCGGGGCAATTTTTGTAGGATCTTAATGGACAAGAAGGTTTTTATATGCGACATCGCATGCGTAAAAATTGTGAATTAAATTATTTCATCAAGAGAACTTGTTTGACTGGATTACTATTATTTTATGTAAAGAAAATGGCGAGGTCGTTATTTCCAAAATCAGCATGTTCATTTTATTTTCTAGAATATATTAGAGTGGGCGCAGTAGAAATATTTTTGAGTGATTTTTTGATGAAAAATATGTTTTTTTTATATGAATGTTTTTTGAAAATCGTGCTAGCAATGCACTTCTTAGAACTGTTATTCATGTTTTTTTACAGCTACAGTTTTGAAACTGTTGAATTACATCACTGAACGACTTAATTCAAGTAACATTACAGCTACTGGTTTGAAACTGTTGAATTACATCACTGAACGACTTTATTCATAACATTAAAGCTACAAGTGTGAAACTATTAAATAACATCACTAAAAGACTTTATTCAAGTAACATTACAGCTACAGGCTTAAAGCTATCAAATTACAACATTAATAAACTTTATTCGAGTAACATCATTCTGTATTTCCATCACTATTTCTGCTAAACCTTGTAGGTCTACTTTCAGTTTGCCAAGTGCAGCAAATCCTTGTCCTTATAAATGTTTCTGTGGACTACAAACACACAAATTTAAGTTTTTTGAATCTAAATCGCAGAAGAGCAGTCCAATTCAAAAATTCCACAGCTTTCTTCAAAAAATTCAAGTTGTGCGGCTCAACTTTTCTCATCAAGAGTAGTGCTTCAACCTTGTCTAAAAAACGGAACTTGTGTTGAGTAAACTTTCGCCGATGTAGGCACACGCGATGCTTAACTCGTGTTTCTCAAACTAAATGCAGAGAAATATGAGTTTTATTACTCTAAAGTAAAATACATCAAACAAATTTATTTCTTAGAGGATAATTGAAATGAAAAAATCTCCTTTCATAGCAGCCATACTCGTGGTGAATCAAATCTGGAACATGAACGAAAAAACTTGACTTCAACATGCTTCATGGCCCGTTTCTTATTGCAGCTTATACGTTTAGGACGATGAGTTGAAGGAATTCAGATGCAATTTTCAAACAGCCTGGGAAGGCAAATTTAGAAAGAACACACGTTAGTTGCAAGGCCCAAATTCACTTGTCAGTCTGGAGAGCGTAGGGAAAAATTCCTGCGCTTCTTTGATGGCCTTCTTGTCTTTGAGAAACTTCCATCATTTCTTAAACTGGCTGTGCTCTGCCAAGCGAGAGATTAGGAAGCGCTGCGGAACCTGAAACAAGACTTACTGGTTAATTTTTTTCAGCTTGAGAATGGAGGCGTTTTTTCAAGCCATCCCTGAACATTTTGCAGTCTAAATTGAGAAGAAATTTTTGGGCCCTTGAGCCGAAAGGTTTTCGAATTTTCTAATTCATGCATCAGTGAACGCTACTAACCATCATAAAAATGCTCGGTGAGTCAGAAATTTTGAAGTCATGTTTACTTTGATGGCAGTTGCAGATATCGTTTTGCTTTTGGCCGTTTCGTTATTGATATCGTTTCGTTTTCGGCAATTTTGTGTGTCGGGAACTGTTTGTTACCGGTCACTAACCGAACACAAAATGTGTGAACACTGCAAATAATTTCATGCTCCACCAATGTCAGACTCACTGCACCAAAACCGGAAAGCAGTGTAGTTCAAAATTCCACGTAACGTACAAAAAGGTAAAATGTACTTGTGTAAATTAGAAATAGAAAACTGGCAATAAGCCTTGGAAATGTTCTTGTTCTTCCTCATTGAGCACATTTGAAGTATAAAATGGTTACATTTTTTCTACAGAGAAACTGGAAGGTAAAGTTAATGAATTCTTTTTCGAAATTTGTGCCATGCAAGCAAAACTCGAACTTCTGTTAATCAAGTAACCACTTTTCATCTTTTTCAATGCATTCGTATTTCTGTTAATAAAATAAGGTACATTCCATATAAGCTACCGCTTCTTCGTCGCATGAGAAGATCATTTCCTAATAATGGAATTTGCCATGGGTAATATCGCCAATTTTCGGTCGTGAAATCGTTATCGAATATACTGTTATATATAGACCATATGACTTATATTGTAATGAAACATCAATATCGAGTTCATTATCTCGTTGATCAGTCTAATGCGAAACTAGGTTAAGTGAATTAGGTTAAAAATTATTGTACACCTTAGAATAATGCCCTAGAAGTCGCTGAACTTATTCGGGCCCACAGGTAGCTATACTCAAATTCAACTATTGTATTAGACTTGAGAAACATTCTACCTCTGCATCACCTGTGGTAAATAAATTGTTTTAAATTGTTTAAAATTGTTTAAATTGTTTAATTTTCATATATGCATGTCGAGTCTCTTATATTTACTCAACCTCTTACACAGAAGTTAACGCCTACTGCAAGAAATGATGGACTTCTAATTGATTTTCGTTTATTTACAGAAATAATCTCACTTGTAATCTAGATAAAAGTTGAGTTCTGGTTACGTAATACAGAACTTCCAGGGGGCAACAACCGACTTCAGGCTTGACACATTTCTCGTATAAAACTCTTTCAAACTTATTTGAAGATTTCAAATTTATTCAGAAATTTTATTACATCATAATGTACGAAAAATTTTTTGCTTATAGTTTCTGAGTTCAAAAACTGCAACGCTCCTCACCAACGTACGTGATGAACCCTCGTACACCGATGTATTTATGAGGAGTGGGGCAGAATTTCAAAATTGTTTCTTCCAAGCGATGAAGCCATCAGGTTTTTCTTGAATAACTCCAAAAGACTTGCTAGTGGATCGTGAACTGTAGGGGAAGCATGTAGCACTCATCAAAATATAACACAAGTGGACTTGCGAGTGATTCTGTAACAGCTTATCAAACTATATATCTAATAGTTTGATATATATATATATATATATATATATATATATAAGCTATATATATATACAGCTTATCAATATCTGTAACAGCTCAAGTCATGGCAGCTTAGTTGAATTTTATCTCAACACCCGCAAGGAGCTCTACTCAAATTTGACCATTGTCGTAGGCTTAAGAAACAATCTACTTCTGTATCGCTTGTAAATGAATTGTTTAAATTGTTTAAAACATTGCACAACCCGAGTCGCTCGAGACCGAGTATTTCCTCCCTTCTATATCCCCTACACAGAGTTGATTGGCCTTGTAATTTAATGCACACTGACTCTCTATCTTCATTAAATTCATAGTTTTGTTCTTTGTTGAATGAAAAAATGATTTCGTCGCTCTTAGTTCATATTCTGCAATAAAATGCGTGTAGTGTTTGCGGACGTTGGAATTTGGTCACCACATCAAATCTTAAAAAAAAATATTTCATCGTTCTCCTCTCATGAAATTTTAAAAACCATCGACCATAATTGTTGCCTAATTTCTCAACGTGCAACAGCTATAGTAAAGTCTCATCACATGATATAATTAATTTCGGAGGCTTGCTTCTTCATGAAATCGGTCGATTTCAAGTACGTATAATAATAACACATTCGAAAAGGAAACTTTAGAGCTGTTTCTCCTAATATTTCCTTCAAATAATGGCCACCTCGATTCTGAAAATGATTTGTTTGTTAGTTTTTCCAAAAATAAAAAGCTTTCGCAGTCTGATAGTTAACGACTATCGTAGTAAGTCTAAATTTTTAATTTTGAACTTGAACGCATCTATTTTAGGAGAACTTTACTTTCTCCCTAAGCAATGAAATATATTTTACGTAGACCAACTATTTTACGCTGTATAAATGTACACTTGGTTAGTTACTTAAGGAAATATAAAGCTCATTGCTCGCCATCACAATATACACAAGCAAAAAATACTAAGCGAAAAGGGAGCAATGTCGTATTTCTACGAGCGTTATTTTCGGAGAGTCAGGAAAGCGTCAACAATCTTCGCAGTATAATATTTTCATGCTCGTAAAAGTATCCTTCTATTATTTGGTGGTTTTTCAGATTACAAAAGTCATCGTGCTAATTTAAATATCTCAATTTGTTCTTCGCAGTTCCATATTGAATTACGGGTCTTATTTCATGTTTCAGTGGCCAGGACACCGAAATGTCAACTAATACGACTGCTCGTTATTTGTACATGGCGCTGTAATTTTGTTTTGCAGTACGATCTCAATATTCCAGATCTCATTACAAGCTAAGCCTTCAACGGTCGTTCGTTATGTTTTATAGGCATTTGCTTCGGGCTATTATGTGGTCCACTTAAGATTGACTTTATGTGCCTGCGAGACACATAAAGATAATAATTGCCAAAATATTACGGTACGTGAAAGCGGGGAGCTTTATTGCCTCTGCCATATTACACATGAGGGTTAAGGGAACTTTCTCGGGGCTGTGTTCAAGGAGCCATTTTGAGGAGGAAGAAAGGAAGCTGATTCGTTTAATATAAGACGCGATATATTTTGAATTAAGTAGAAGAGTTCTCAGTTTTCATTGAAGAAACAAAATTCTGGTATGTTTGCCTTGGTTTCTGGTAAAAATTTTGGGGAAATAAACTAAGAAATACCTGACTTAGTAATCCAAGACAACTACCATCTGAATTGATTTGATATTCTGTAATTTGGCGTTTCCGCAGAATATTAGCGTTAGGTGGTTTCAGTTCAGAAGCAATGATATTAATAAAGAAGATAAGAAATTCGATCGTATAGTCAGAATCTGCCAAAAATAGAATGTGCATTTCCCTAGCAAAACTTTTACAGAAAATTTCATCAAGTAACGAAGCTTCGAATTTTGGTCAGGTGTTTAATTTTTAGTTAATGTATACCATGTTCAACCAATACTGAAATAAATTGATATGTTTGAACGATGGCCGTTGTGTCTTCAGTGCAAATCATTCATACTTAGATCGTAATTCTCTGCAATTGACAATAAATGTAGTATCGATGAAGTCAAGTTACAAGACTTAACCCTTTAACGCCCAACTGGACTATTCGGTCCTCTTTCAAAAATAACAATAATATATTGTATTTCTTATTCAATTTGTTCACTAATGTGTCCTTTGAACTTCACAGCCGAGTGGCAGTTCCTTCCCCATCTTGATAACAGTGACTACCTAATGCCAGTCTCGGTTTAGTGATAGTGGTTGTCATAACGGTAATATGAGTATAAAAATGTGGGCGTTAACGACTTAAGTAAGGAAAACTTTATGAAATCCATCTGACAACCAGCAAGACAAGCGACTCGTGAAAATGTCACCGTGAATTAAAATATGGGAACAAACTATCAGCTCTATGCTCGTAGATGGGAAGAGTATTCAAGGTTTCGAGGTTTTCATTAAAATCTAGTCCTGAAAACCTGCTGAATTTGAGTTTCAAAATCCTAATTATGTCTTTGAGGTGTTCAAGATAATAAACGCTCTGCTTAGATCTTGGTGAACAATTTTTCTTTTAAATTTATCTCTCCTAAATAGAAACTTCGTAACAATATAGCCAATAACATTCGAATTACTCAAATAATTAGTTGAGTCCACTAATTAGTAATAGACTCAACAATTAATTTGCTCAAGTAACAATTGTTGATTTAATTCATTTTATAAAAACACTTATGAGGTAAAATACCTATGATGAGCTAAAATACGTTTTAGCTCCTCTAAATACTAAAAATCAATATTTTTTGAGCATGTGCTGCGTTCTTTTAGAACAAGTGTCATAAACCGGGTACTCAAATTTATTCTAGACGTATGCTAAAGAATAAAAAGTTCCCACAAATATAATTTAAAAAATGGCTGTGTGTATAGGGGCCACTCGGAAATTTAAAACAAATACATTACCGGTGCTTGATGTTCGTTGACTGCGTACGCGGTCGTTCTTCTCCACTCGGAAATTTAAAACAAATACATTACCGGTGCTTGATGTTCGTTGACTGCGTACGCGGTTGTTCTTCTCCACTCGGAAATTTAAAACAAATACATTACCGGTGCTTGATGTTCTATGACTGCGTACGCGGTCGTTCTTCTCCACTCGGAAATTTAAAACAAATACATTACCGGTGCTTGATGTTCTATGACTGCGTACGCGGTCGTTCTTCTCCACTCGGAAATTTAAAACAAATACATTACCGGTGCTTGATGTTCGTTGACTGCGTACGCGGTTGTTCTTCTCCACTCGGAAATTTAAAACAAATACATTACCGGTGCTTGATGTTCTATGACTGCGTACGCGGTCGTTCTTCTCCACTCGGAAATTTAAAACAAATACATTACCGGTGCTTGATGTTCGTTGACTGCGTACGCGGTTGTTCTTCTCCACTCGGAAATTTAAAACAAATACATTACCGGTGCTTGATGTTCTATGACTGCGTACGCGGTCGTTCTTCTCCACTCGGAAATTTAAAACAAATACATTACCGGTGCTTGATGTTCGTTGACTGCGTACGCGGTTGTTCTTCTCCACTCGGAAATTTAAAACAAATACATTACCGGTGCTTGATGTTCGTTGACTGCGTACGCGGTTGTCCTTCTCCACTCGGAAATTTAAAACAAATACATTACCGGTGCTTGATGTTCGTTGACTGCGTACGCGGTTGTTCTTCTTTCTATTCTCATTTTCTTAATACTCTCAAGCAGAACTGCAGAAAATAGAAATGGCAACTATGGTTGTGACCTGAAAATATTGGAAGTAATACTATATTACCAATATTTAATACACTATAGTAATACTATACTACAAAATATGGCATAAAAATATGGTATACAAATTTGGTATAATAATAGTATACTGTATGTACAACTCTCATCTATTTACCCTTTCTCTGGGTAAATAGAAATAACCCTTTTTCGAATCTTCACATACGCCCGTACACGATTACTGTCTGACGACATGCGACTTGAGTAGCAGCGAGAAATTACGCCACTCAAAGGTTTAATTCTGTGCTATTCAACCTTATCCTCTAACGCTCCATTTCGTTCTGTTACGTTCAATTTTATTCCTTTATTATCTGTTAAATAATGGTTTACTCTAATCTGTTTTTTCTATTCAATTCTTATTTATTCTGGTTTGTAGAAATAAGTTTTTAATGGTTTTGGCGAATGTTCTCCACAGCTTTTAGGAAATTAGCCTTATTTGCTGGGGAAAAAATCTTAATAAACATCGTTGAAATATAAGTTATTTTTTTGAGCAAAAGGATTTAATTCACATGGTAATAGGGAATGTTGTGGCGGCAGACATGTACGGTTATAATCCACAATGTCATTCGATCATGCTAGAAATGACTTATTCCTACTAAGATATTTCTGGCCAATGTAAAGAAATTTTACAATTTGATCACTGGAGATAGAATCCCAAAAAAGCTGGGATCACATTTTGACTTCTGAATCTAGAAGCAATACCTTGTTCTTATCCCCACATTCTGCCATTTTCATTTAAACTGATGTGCGTGAGAAACTGTATGTGTATATATTAGATCACTGACATTTATTATTAGAAAGATGGGATTTTTGAATACTACATGGCATCTAAGATTAAATCTTTTCACGTTCTTGATCATGAAACCCACACACACACACTAGAAATGGAACATTCGAAACGTTGTGAAAAGTTTCAAAAAAGTTCACACGTATTAGGAAGAAAACTGTCAAAAAATAACTCTTTCGGTCTGAAAATAGAGGATTTGCTTTCCTTCGCATGAGGGAGTTTAATGACTCAAATTTTAGTTTTTTTCATTTTTTTCCATGAAATTGTAACATAACTGCATGCAATTCCTTTTAGCTGTAAAACGCAGGATCAAAGAACATGTTTAAGCTTTATGACAGTAACATCTTCTTCTTAAATTTTTGATCGAATTACTAAATGATAATTTACTTGCGCTTGTGTAAGGCTTCATGGATTTGAATCGATGATACTGAAAATTGATACACCTAAATTGAACAATCGCGGGCTCATATTTTCTTGGAGGCGCGAAGTATATTGAGAATGCGAAATGAAGAAGAAGGCCGAATTAGGACCTTAGTTCAATATTGGAGACACGTTTGATTTGGGACCAAAATGGCCAATATTTTTGGTGGAGGCACTGCAGCCGTGTCGCAAAATGCTTGCTCAGCAATTTTTTACGGTCATTTCGATCTTCTTCGAGCTGGCTAAAACTGGGTAGTTTTAGAGGTGGTATTGAAGCTTAGGAGTAAATTTCGTCGCTGGCGTGAGCGTACGTTCTGAATTCACGAGATTGTCAAATAATTTCACACTTATTTTTTCACTTAATTGTGTTCACCAGCATGCACATTTGTAAGGAATTTGATCGAACATATCTGCTCCTTAATTTCGAAAGAATACGGTTTGATTTCCGAAAAATGAAGGAACTATCAATAATGTACAAAATGCTATCATGAACAATGCTTTTGAACCAATGCAGATTTAAGTTTAATGTTTAAATTATGTACTTAAGGTTGAAGTAATTAGTGTCCTAGATGTGGCACTGTTTGAATGAGACTATTTGGAGTTCGATGGAATGTAATTATCATAATATCATACGAGTTGATTTGAGATAATAATAATATTTGATTGTGATAACATTATCAACTCGTATTTCGAGTTGGGGGCGTACAAAATACAAGAGACGAATTTCTCTTGTATCACGAGGTTGATTGAGTTAGGAATCACAGTAAAGGTGCAAGGAACAAAAATTCCCAACAATTAAAATATTCTTCTGCTCTCAGAGTAAATTTGAGAATATTTTTTTCATTTGAATGGCTATTCGGAAAATTTGGGAAAACAGTTCAAGTCGATCAGAGTTTAAGAAGATTGTGGTGTCAGCTGGTACCAGAGTCATGATGGTAAAATTTTCCAATTCAATTGTAGAAACTATTTTGCTTTTGAAATTTTCGGTTATGAAACAATATCTGGTACATCTAAATTTCACAGATTAGGTGTGGATGAAATGAAAATCGCTACCTAACGTGCAACTGCAGAAATCAAGTTAATATGCAAGTAGGTGAATGCTGAATATATTCTCCAAACACGAAGTATTTTAAGTGATTCAAATTCAATTAAGAGCAGTTTAAAACAATATCACTTGAGATTAATTTCAATATAGAAATTGGCAAGGAATTTTATAATGCAACAATTACTGTGCTTTAGAGTGACATAAAACAATTATTAAAAATACAAAGGATTTTTAGATTTCATGGAGTGAAACACCTCATATTTGAAACAATATTTTCTAGTCAAAGCTTAAATCCCACTTAAATGGTCAGTAAGGCAAATAAAATAAGTAGAACTGCTCTCGATTACGCAAAATTAGAAATTTGAACTTTCAGTAAACTTATTTGTTGATCTGTAAACTTGCATTAACAATGAATTGATGACTCTTAATACTGAATCCCTTGTTACTGGTGCTGACACAGTCCTAAAAACATCAGTGAAGGGAAATGAAAATTAAACAATAAACATAGCTGAATAGAAATATGCACCCAGTCCGATGGAAACATCTATCAAAATCTCAGAACGTGAAAGATCCATCATCTCCTCACCATTTCAATTTTCTATTATATGACATTTACGGTGCAAAACGTTAGGACGTGACAAGTTTCTCATGGAAAATTGAATATAGTTGATAGTTCCAAACATTTTTATTTCGCCTCGTAATTTGTAACTTCATCCACAGAAAGCGATGACATCCGCGTCATTTTAGAGCCCCAAACTCGGAAGTGGGAAACGAAAAGAATTTTGGCTAACGAACTAAAGGTTTCCGTCAACTTGTTTGCTCCCTGTAATTTTGACTTCAGAACTGAGCTAATTAAGAACTTTTCTGGAAGACTTTCTTCCCCGGCACTTTAGTTTAGAGCACAGATAACATCAGAGGATAATGTCTAGCAGCTGGTATGAAAATGCTGTGCAGGTATACTTTTGATTGCATCTGTGCTGTTTTGGATGCTGGAATAAAATTTTAGTCCTTTTCATTAAGGTTTATTTTTGAAGTGGTGATCAGCTCAATTAATGTAAGGATACTCTGGAAAAAGCCATAAACAACGGCGATGTTGAGGTACCGGAATGAACTTGTTCAAAAACTGTGTGCCTTTAGGATTTGTATGAGTAATGTATTGAAAAGATGAAGGGTAATGTGGTGCATTTTGCGGACTTAGATTTAAAGTAATAAAATGTTTTCATGAAATTAGATGTAGTATAAAAAGAAATTTACATCTTGCAGTTCATTACAACGAAACTCAGTGTAAAAATTAATAGTATTCTGTACCATGGTTTTTGTGTTGCATTCATAAAACGATCTGGTTTTCTGGTTTAAATTATAACTATTCCCTACAAAAATGTCGAGACTTTCGGGTAATTATTGTGAAATGTAATGCTAGGGAGTAACTCCTCTAATAGAATATCAAAAGGAAGATTATTCTTTTGACTCTCACTTCAAATATGCCAAGCTTGATTTAAGGTGCTGTCCATAATTGCTGAAATAAAGTACAAAATCGGCTTCTGTTTATGCCTGATAGATCTATTTATGAAATTTAAGGTGCTGTCCATAAGTTAAGGTACTGTCCATAAGTTAAGATGCTGCCCATAAGTTAAGGTGCTGTCCTTAAGTTAAAGTGCTGTCCATAAGTTAAGGTGCTGTCCATAAGTTAAGGTGCTGCCCATAAGTTAAAGTGCTGTCCATAAGTTAAGATGTTGCCCATAAGTTAAGGTGCTGTCCTTAAGTTAAAGTGATGTCCATAAGTTAAGGTGCTGTCCATAAGTTAAGATGCTGCCCATAAGTTAAGATGCTGTCCATAAGTTAAGATGCTGTCCATAAGTTAAGTTGCTGCCCATAAGTTAAAGTGCTGTCCTTAAGTTAAAGTGATGTCCATAAGTTAAGATGCTGTCCATAAGTTAAGATGCTGCCCATAAGTTAAGATGCTGTCCATAAGTTAAGTTGCTGTTCATACGTTAAGGTGCTGTCCTTAAGTTAAAGTGATGTCCATAAGTTAAGGTGCTGTCCATAAGTTAAGATGCTGCCCATAAGTTAAGATGCTGTCCATAAGTTAAGTTGCTATCCATACGTTAAGGTGCTGCCCATAAGTTAAGGTGCTGTCCTTAAGTTAAAGTGATGTCCATAAGTTAAGATGCTGCCCATAAGTTAAGTTACTGCCCACAAGTTAAGATGCTGCCCATAAGTTAAGATGCTGCCCATAAGTTAAGTTGCTGTCCATACGTTAAGGTGCTGCCCATAAGTTAAGGTGCTGTCCATAAGTTAAGGTGCTGCCCATAAGTTAAAGTGCTGTCCATAAGTTAAGATGTTGCCCATAAGTTAAGGTGCTGTCCTTAAGTTAAAGTGATGTCCATAAGTTAAGGTGCTGTCCATAAGTTAAGATGCTGCCCATAAGTTAAGATGCTGTCCATAAGTTAAGATGCTGTCCATAAGTTAAGTTGCTGCCCATAAGTTAAAGTGCTGTCCTTAAGTTAAAGTGATGTCCATAAGTTAAGATGCTGTCCATAAGTTAAGATGCTGCCCATAAGTTAAGATGCTGTCCATAAGTTAAGTTGCTGTTCATACGTTAAGGTGCTGTCCTTAAGTTAAAGTGATGTCCATAAGTTAAGGTGCTGTCCATAAGTTAAGATGCTGCCCATAAGTTAAGATGCTGTCCATAAGTTAAGTTGCTATCCATACGTTAAGGTGCTGCCCATAAGTTAAGGTGCTGTCCTTAAGTTAAAGTGATGTCCATAAGTTAAGATGCTGCCCATAAGTTAAGTTACTGCCCACAAGTTAAGATGCTGCCCATAAGTTAAGATGCTGCCCATAAGTTAAGTTGCTGTCCATACGTTAAGGTGCTGCCCATAAGTTAAGGTGCTGTCCATAAGTTAAGGTGCTGTCCATACGTTAAGGTGCTGCCCATAAGTTAAGATGCTGCCCATAAGTTAAGGTGCTGTCCATAAGTTAAGTTGCTGTCCATACGTTAAGGTGCTGCCCATAAGTTAAGGTGCTGTCCATAAGTTAAGATGCTGCCCATAAGTTAAGATGCTGTCCATAAGTTAAGATGCTGTCCATAAGTTAAGATGCTGTCCATAAGTTAAGTTGCTGTCCATAAGTTAAGTTGCTGTCCATACGTTAAGGTGCTGCCCATAAGTTAAGATGCTGTCCAGAAGTTAAGATGCTGTCCATAAGTTAAGATGCTGTCCTTAAGTTAAAGTGATGTCCATAAGTTAAGATGCTGTCCATAAGTTAAGATGCTGTCCATAAGTTAAGATGCTGTCCATAAGTTAAGTTGCTGTCCATACGTTAAGGTGCTGCCCATAAGTTAAGATGCTATCCATACGTTAAGGTGCTGCCCATAAGTTAAGGTGCTGTCCTTAAGTTAAAGTGATGTCCATAAGTTAAGATGCTGTCCATAAGTTAAGATGCTGTCCATAAGTTAAGATGCTGTCCATAAGTTAAGATGCTGCCCATAAGTTAAGATGCTGTCCATAAGTTAAGTTGCTGTCCATACGTTAAGGTGCTGTCCATAAGTTAAGATGTTGCCCATAAGTTAAGTTACTGCCCACAAGTTAAGATGCTGCCCATAAGTTAAGATGCTGCCCATAATTGTTAAAATAAGGCACGAAATTGTTTTTTTTAGCGTAATAGATCTATTTCTGAAAAATTTCAAATGACTGCCAATAACCGTTAGTGCTTGACCGGTAACGCACGGATTTAGGAGCTTTTTATTTCAATTTCTGCATCACCGAATGAACCAATAACATTTCATCCATTTAATATTTGTGCAATTAGTTCGATTAAATTCGGATTTAAACTTTAGTTGAGCGCGAGACTAACAATACGATGAGTAAAATTAATGGTTTTTGTGTAAACATCATTTAACATAAATATATATATATATTTAAACACATATAGATATATACACATCAATAGATATTCAGAGATTTGATACGATCTCACGTTTGTGGTAAAAACCTTTTCCGGGATTTGTGGGTTATCTGTCACCACATTTAATTTATGGTTTCCTATTGATGTTAAGTTTAGATTAAGTTAGGTTAGCTTAATTAAATTATTCCTAATTTGTATAACTTTTGTTTTGTTTCAAGCCAAAATGAATCTTGGAGGCTTTCCTATAACTGAAGAAGAAGGCCCCAGAGATTCATTATGTATGGAAAGTAGATAAATTGCATTAGAAATAAATATAAATCATCAAGGATACCTTCTCACATAAAAAACCCATTCATGCTGTCCAGAACATCAATTCAATATTCATAAAACAATTTCATTTTTCACTTTTTCCGCTAAAACACTTTTTACCCTATGCAAGTGGTGAAAGATGAGGAACTTGTAGAAAGCATAACTGGAGTGCAGTCCCTAGTTGAGTGCAACAAATGAAATAGACAGATTTCTAAGAAATCTCACTTATAGGATGAAAAGGAAAACCAACCTGGCTAAGAACATCATAATAAAAACACAAGTTTTGGATTAGAAAAAATTAGAAAATTAGCAGTGAAAATTTTTCAGTGCTCTGAAATACAATAAATCAAACTGTTAAAACATTGAATTCTAAATCGTCTGAATAAACAGGATATAACACATCAAGATTTAAAAGACATAATAGAATAAAAAACTATAGAAAATTTCAACATACGGTAATTTTCGAATTGAGCGCAGTGTTGTATCTTCCTGCGTTTGCCTCATGGAGTCAAGCGAGACTTGCTCTGCTAGTTACATTGAACCTGGTTCCTGTTCTTATTTAACTTTTTATGCTACAATATCAATTATTGGGCTTCTAAATTTTATAATTAATATTTAATGTTAACTTGATTTCCCATTGCCGTTTAGCCTTTACACACGCGCTGTCTAGATTTCGCTCGACACACTGAAAGGTAAATTTCTTCAGGTGCGTAACAGAGCCTTCATATTTGAAATATACTTAACTTCACTGCATTGAGCGTATTAAAATGTTGCGTGCATATTATCTTACCTAGAATTTATTTTCAGCATCTCACACTGTCGTGGCCTATGGTTGCGTCCCAGTCTAACTTTTTCGCCGCCTGCATGCATGTCTTTCGCCGCCCTAGTAATTAAATCGCTTAGACGGCGAAAAACATGCATGCTCCGGTGAAAAAGCTAGACTGGGGTCCGTGTTGCCTACTTCACACTTCGTTGTCACATTCAGGTTTAAATCTGTTCATGAGACCGAGCCCCGCATCGAATTACTTAAAATCCTAGAATTGCGGAACATTTGTTCATTGAACCAATTAGGCATCTGAAGTATATTTATTCGCCCTCATATCATGTGAGTCGAACTGGAAACTATTTCCACCGTGTATTCAGCTTTAAGAAAACTTTGGCCTAGATGGAGGCGATGGTGGCTTGTTTTCTTTTTGTTGACGTTATTGCTCGTCCTTTGCACCCTATTGTGTGGATTGTGATCAGTTGCTCTGCAAGACTCGGGTGTTAATTCTTGACTGCTGGTCGTGAACATGCACGAACATCGTAACCCATTCACCCGAATTCGGAGAAAGTGTCGTGGAGTTGACCGATCTTATCGTCCTCGTGACCCAGTCTAACTTTTTCGCAGGAGCATGCATGTTTTTCGCCACCCAATCGATTAAGAGGTGAAATACATGCATGAAGGCTGCGAAACAGTTAGACTAGAGAGATACTGCGCTTCTACCGCGGCCGAGTAGTTAAGAGCGCGCACCTTCACGGGAAGGGTCGGTAGTTCAAATCCCGGAAATGCTGCCCGATGATTATTCCCGTATGAAAAAGAGATAATTCAGCCACAATGTTCTCCCTTTTGCTGAATAAAAAATGAAGAATGTTCATGCAAATATTCAAACACGATTTCGATGAATGTTTTCTTCAAACCAACTTCTGACCTTCAAATGTAAGCATATACCGGGGCACGGAATGCATGGAACTATAAGAAAGAAATTCTCAAGCCAGTGATTACCTTATCCTATCGTACAAACTTAAAAAAAAACAATATATTCCTGGTATTGTTATTCCGCCTTTATAAAACAATGAATTTACCTATGGAATATTTCGTCTCGCAGCCCAGCCATCAGTGCATACATTAATGCTCATTTACGTCATAAATTCAATGATAACTGCCTTGTAAACGGACGCCCGGTACGTTTCCTTTTTCAGCTACGCAGATTTGCGTTTCTCTCGAGAGAAGCTTAGCTATGCCACGGCCATGCAAATCTTCTCAAACTCCCCTAGTCACATTCAATAAATCACAAAGTTAGGCTCATAAATCTGGCTGCATTGTGATTGGTGCAGAAACAACCGGATTTTCCACATCTGTAGTCCAGGCCCTGACTCAAGGAAGTTTGAGGTGTTTTCTGCTTCTTTGCTCAAAGGGTTCTTGCTTTAGGTACTGTTGATGATTTTTCGGCTTTGGCGTTAAATATCATGGTGTGTATATTGAGTGTATCATATTTTTGACCCACGTCGATGTCTAAAACTAAGTCTAATTTTTGTTAATTTGGCGGTGGGGCTTTTAGCTTAAAATAATATCTGTTTTAACAAAAATCTCAGTCCAGGTCCTGACTCGAAGAAGTCTGATGTGTTTTCTGCTGCAGTGCTCAAATGATTCTTCCTTTAGGCAGAGTATTTATGGTGTTGACGTTAAGCGTTACATTATGTTTATTGTGTATTCCATATTTTTTATTCTTGTTCGTGCCCTGAAAGAAATAATGCTCTCCCTTTTCCGAACGTCTGTGAAATGAAGCTCAAAATTCAAAGAAAGCTGTTTTTAGATCAAGAACTTTTGCCACGAGAGTGTTGAACATTATGGAAATTATCCTCCACACTTTCTGCGAATAAATTAGATGAAATTATTTTTCTAAGAAATTTGATTCTCTAAGTATCGAAGTTTCAAGTGGATTCCTTGGATCATCAAACTCAAGAACAAAAAGTTTACCTTATTTTTACTCTGTTACCCGCTGCAAACAATATGTAGTTGCGATAGAGACTGTTCAATTAAAAATCGGAGGAACTCAAGAGCACAAAATGAAACTTTCTCCAAAATTGAACGCCACCGATTCATTACAATGACACAAAACACTCTTGTTACTGGCGATTTATGCAAGAAATACGACAACTAACGTATCTGGTGGGGTCAAATAACACAAAACTTTCCAGTTTTTCTTATTGCCTTTTCTGAGTTCGAATCTGACCAATTAACGTTTACGTAACTAACTTGTCTGTCCGCTATATTTAATGGTTGTCTGCAAAAAATAATCTTATCGTTTGTAATTTCAGAAATTACCTCATGTTTTCATCCCATAGAACGCAGAGGAAACTTGCCTTCTCATATTTGATTACGTACTAAAACAGAATTTTATAACAGGAAAAAGATGCCATATACCGCACATGCATATATGCTCATAAAGGCCATCGATTTAAGGGTTCTGTTTCCTGCTACAACACGTGGAAAGAACCTTATCTTAAGAAACTAACCTTAAGACACCTTCGGCAAAGCAATAAGCCATTTTTCATTCAGATATTCTGCAAACAGCAAAACTTTGTTATCTAGCAGCTGTGTGTAGCTACGTAATTCAGTTTGGCAGATGCCTCGACTATAGGACCCACTTCTGCGTCGTTGAAGCAGCCCCAGAACATGACAGACACAACAGATGAACTTAGTAAATTACTTTAGCTCTAAAAATAATAGGGCGCTTATTTTTTGTCCGAGAAGTTTATTATAATATATATACGGGATAAATATATGTAATAAGATACCAACATTAATCCCTACGTAACTGTCCATCAGTTCGACAAGTAAGTAAAATCATGTACATGAAATCAAGAAAACTTTCTGAAAATTTAGTCTATTCATCAAAAAGAAAATGAAAGTGAGGTTTCGGTCACTCGTTCTATTTTTTTAACTTACCTTCATAAAGTACTGGAGAAAAGACACATAACTTATTTTTTACCCTTTATCTTCAACTTCAGTTCCACATATAGTCACAGCCCGAGAGTTCTACGCGTCGTGCGGCGTGAGGGTCGCTGTACAAATGGTTTGATGCAAGCCGTTTTCCATGTATTCTGGTATAATTTAGCATTATACCTATAGTTTTCGTGGTTAGATGATCTATTAATTCAAGAATTACGTTGGATGTTAACACACTGTGACCTGGCAATCAACGACAATCATGACCTGAACTGACAATCTTCCTGAATGAAATGCCAAAGGCCTGTCCTTTGGGAATAGTTAGACGGAAAATTCTATTCCTGATCAGAAACGCTTTTCCAAAAACTTGCTTTCTTTCTCTCGTCAATCTTTTAAACATTTTCCCCAATATGCTCCACTTTTTAGGTTTCAGTGAAATGTTATATTTTCCTTTGTTGTTTCCAAATGTTAGTTGGAATGTTTCAACAATCGGAAATTCAAAACAAATTGACAATTTTAATTTTGTTCAGCACTTGCATCAATGAAGAACAAGCTGAGAATACAAATACCTTATTTAAAAGAATTGTAGGGATTGACATTGCGGGTTATAGCTGCACGAGATGGAGAGCAAAAGCCTTCGTCACTTCGTCATGACGTGTTTATACATACCTTCCTTTCAATTTCCAGCAAAATCTTGTCTTTGTACCAAAATCTGACGGTAAAGCTGGCTTGTTTTTTCATGCATTCTCAGGCAGCGAAGAATCCTAACATCGGCAATAGTTTGTCCCCGGCTGTGTTATGCCACGATAAAGATTGTTGGCGCGTCTTTTAAATGGGTTCCATCGAAGTCCGAAAACTTCGTACAGGATTCCAAATAAAGAGGAACGTCACCTCCTGGGAGAATGGACGGGCAGATCTCTCCGTATTAATGTCGTACCTCACGAACTGAGGGAAAAATGACCCAAGAGATTACTGAATATTCGATTATAATTAAAAGGATCCGCAGATAATAATTAGAATCTTTAGGATGGGATTGCCTGTAGCAATATAGAGAACGTGTCCTTACAATAATGCAGAAAAGCATAGTGAAATGCAGTTTTATCACTGTAAATTTACTCTAGCCAAACATTTGCTCCAGAAATTATGTGATCTCAACACAGCGGTAGCAAACCTCAATATTAAATTATGTATCGATTATAATCGAATTACATATTATATTATGTCTTTAATATATAGATGCATGAAGCATATTATTAGATTTTTGGATTTATATTGCGGTAGCAGCTGTTAAAGGAGGGATGTTATTCAGATGAAGCATAACAGTGTTTAGCGCCAAATGTATACGTTAAATATCGGGACTGCAACAAATCGGTACCAAATGTCTAGTTAAAATAGCCTAGATGCAACATAACAAAACGCACTTGGTAGTGAGTTAGGACTTATTTCTAAATTTTAGTGATATTCTCAATTTATTATTAAAAAAATGCAATCCTTTCAGCGTGCTGCAAAAATACTTCCTCCAGGTTTCCTTGGCGAAGCTCGAGAAGAATAACTCTTTCAAAATAAATCTTCACTATCCATTCGGACAGCTGTGAATAACTCATTTTGCCTACACTTTTACTTCAAAACTTTCTCGTTCATGAAAAAAATATTGGCTCTTTGGTTGACGTTAGTTCAATGCTTTGGACTGAATGTTGATATAGTCAGGTGTCTAAAATTCATAATATCCATCAGTAGTTCAACTAAGCAGTAATGAATTAAAGCATCAGGATCTTCCTATTTAGCTTACAATTTCCCTACTCCAGAATGTCAATTTCCTACCATAGGTGCTGCTTCCTAATCATCTAAATTCTCACCCCTGGAAGTAGATGGATTCCTTTTATAAGAATATCATTTAAAGTAATTTTCGCTCCTGTCATCATTACAAAAATAAATTGCAAATTACAAAAAACATTTTCCTGTCATTACACAAATAGCATCAAGTATATATTTTTACTTCTTCCCGGCAACATTACGTAAGTAACATCAAGTATATATATTTTTACTTCTTACCGGCAATATTACGAAAATAACATCAGGTATATGTATTTTTACTTTTTCCCGTCATCATTACGAAAGTAGTCTAATTTTCTGACTCGATGAAAGACGGAGGAAATAATGAAGCTCACTCGACAGACGTGCCACAGAAGCCGTCCAACACCCGGACGCAAGTCTGCTTCTCATTGTCGGCGACATAGAAAACTCCGCTAGAATGAACGAAGATTTCCCACGAGCCTTGTCTGAGGTATTGTGCAGTCCTCAACGGCTCATGCTGCCCGCTGTTTTACTTCTGCCTCAACAATGACAGCAGTCGGTCTTGTTCGGGGTAAATATTTGCAATCAACTTCCTCGTTAATGTCAAGATTGTTTAATGAAGAATCAAATTCAGATTGACAGAGGCGAACATGTGACTTGACGCACGTATTATTTTAACTAGTCCACCCCGATTCATTTGAAATAAGATAGAAGGCGAAATGAAAGAAAGGCCGTAGAAAATAAAAAAATAAATATCTCGAGAGTTAATGAGGCCGAGCTTGTATCACAGATACGCTCATCACACACTTTCGGCTGGCTTCGGACAGACGGACGCGACTCTTATTATAGTATAGATGTCATTTCCGCAATAGTGTATGAAATTTAGGGTCAAACATTATTTGTGTTATTATTTACACCAGCGTATGATCTTGTCTTGCTCCACCACTAGCTTATCACTTAATTTTCTTACGTTAGATCTACAAATAAAAATGCTCCGTAACTTGGGAGCTTGTTTATTGACCGTCAGTCTTTCCTTAGTGCTCAGATCTTTTTTTTTCAGAGGGAAAGTTCTCAGTAACTCGGAATCCCAATAATATTTATGGATACTTGATGTAACAACTTCTTCACTTATCACGTACCTGATTTTAAGACACTCTTTGTAATGATGTCCCTGATTTCAGGACACTCTTTGTAATGATGTCCCTGATTTTAAGACACTCTTATAATCATGTCCTTGATTTTAAGACACTCTTTGTAATGATATCCCTGATTTTAGGACACTCTTTGTAATGATGTCACGGATTTTAAGACACTCTTTGTAATGATGTCCCTGATTTTAAGACAATCTTTGTAATGATGTCCCTGATTTTAAGACACTCTTTGTAATGATGTCCCTGATTTTAAGACACTCTTTGTAATGATGTCCCTGATTTTAAGACACTCTTTGTAATGATGTCCCTGATTTTAAGACACTCTTTGTAATGATGTCCCTGATTTTAAGACACTTTTTGTAATGATGTCCCTGATTTTAAGACACTCTTTGAAATGATGTCCCTCATATTAACGTTCCATCAGTTATCGGGTACCTGGTTTTAACATTTTATCACGCCCTCAGTATTCAGGTACCTTACTTTAACAAACCTTTTTAATCGGGTACCTCGTTTTAACACTTCCTCAGTAACCCGTGCCTGGTTTTAACGCACCATCAGTAATCAGGCACTCGATTTTAAAACAGCTATCACATGCCCATTTTCAGCGCCTTCTGTACGAGCAATTTTTTTGTATTGTGATCATTTCGCACTGCTTGTTTTAGCATTTATTCGTAGTCATCAATGAACAAGAAAGTCCAATTATAAAAAGCTGAATCTCGTAATTTCCTTATTTTTATGTTCAAGATTGATCAACTGATATCAGGCTCTTTTTCATATTTTGAAGCTCGCTCTCCATTCCCACTCGTGCAAAACAAGAGAAATGTCGATTAAATGCCAACCGTAAAAGTTTCGTCCCTGTTGATAGTATTACAATAGGTAGTGAAATATTTTTATCATACAATAGATATAATGTGAAGCCACTGCGATAACACTTCGTTAGCATATGTTCGATTGATTGCCCACTTGTGCTCTTTGATGTACTATTTCCGTACCAAATCTCTGCTCAGTATAGGTCAGTGTCCAATCAAATTAATTGGCCCTAGAAGGATGTGAACCTTGAAGACAAAAGCTCAAGTGCTGTAGTATAAGCTATTTTCGAGCTGCTTTGCTTTGCTTCGTATGAACTCAGCTACGAAATCATTCAAATGCTTACTGTTCCATACTTTTAACTGTGCGTTGAGCCAAATCTGTTATTCTAGAGACAGGTTGGATTTGTTTTATTTCCAAACACCGCAAAAATTATAAAAAAATTTAAATCAAGGTTTATCATGCACCATGAATTTACTGCAACTATTGGGAATTTTAAGGATATAAACGACATCACCGATAAGCGCGCTTTTACAGGCCGAGGCGATTCTTGGCAACAGAATGAATACGTACGACTGACGAAAAAAGTAAATAAAATAACGACGTTGATGGGAAACTTTTTATTCGCGGCTAGCTTCCAATCCTCATAACAAAATCCAACTTTTAAAATTAAAATGTCACTTCTGTTTGCTACGTTGAATTTTTATGCTACAGTGCTACTTTTGGAAAACCTTCGCACTTTGCCTATTGCTTTTTAGATCACAAAAATGTATTCTGATACATGGGGAATTAAACTTATCTTATAAGAATTTAACTTAATAATATTTTAAAATACGCAAGACTTATAAGTCACACTGAAATACACTGTTTGTTTAAATACAAGTAATGTGAGGTAAATTGCACTGTCTTTTGGAATAATATATTACCCACATGGAATAAAATATGGTATCAAGAACCATGATTTATGCTCCAGTGATCAGTGGCCTAACAGTCTAAAAAAATACAAAAACTGAACTAAATTATTGATATTTTTCATTACGTAAATCTCTAAACACTCTCGAAAAAAGCTTCTTGTATTCGAGCTTTGCATTTTTCAGCCAATGCTCACCTAAACGACATTCAATTCGATACGCTTCTCGTGCGTTTCCTATTTCAACTGAACGATAAAAAATAATTTTATGCAAGTAAATATTAAAAATATTCACACAACAGTATTTGAACATAAATGTTCTTTTAACGGACTAGTTCAAATTATTATTTCATTGCAAAATGCGCGTATTTTTACCGAAGAGAGAGAAAAAGTGAACGCTTGAGATTAAATTAAAGTTAACAGAACATCCCCTAATATTTATTCATGTAAAAACAAACTGCAGGTATGAAGACGTACTGAATTGTAATTTTTCTGATTTTTCCAAGCACAAACTCTACGAAATAAATGGCCGATTCAAATAATTTCACCAATAAAGGATAATTGTAACTATGTATCTTCGCTTCCTTTATCCAATTTGTTGTAAAATCTGAGGAGGTAATTTTACGTTATTCACTACATTATGAAATGGATGTTACCATTATGGTAACCTACAAAATAGATGCACGATAGAAATGGATGCATCAACCACTAAATTAAATAGGAAGTAGCAGATTGGGCAGAGTACTACAACTCGTTCCATAGATTGCTTCTCGTAATAGTACTCACTAAGGAAACCTCGTCCTTTTTCTTCGAAAATTTCTTCGAAATTCACATCTCGTGTCAAGAAGCACCAAAACGCTAGGGGCACGCGCACTGCGCTCTCAAAATGACAGCAAAAATACCACTGAGTAGAACCCGGAAACTGTAAGCACATCCATTAGTTTCTCCCGCTCTCTTTCATGACAATCTCGCTTCAACGCTGGTGGATTTACACGCGCTTTCCATAGCTGTTAGTTTTTATGCACCTCTTGGTTTGCTTTGGTTCGTTCGGCCAAGCTTCCCTCAGAAAACTTCTGACAACCACAAATGGCCGGCATACGTCAACTCGGATGGGGTGTGCAAAAATGTAACCACAAACAAAGCTCTGCATCATTCGGTTGGCCTAAAATGTGCAACTGCGGACCACGGCAGGTCGGGCGAAGTCAGCAGGTTAACAAAAACTCACTCAATGTGTTTTGTTGCACTTCAATTTACGCTAATTTGCAGTATTTGCATTGGTTGTTTTTAGGCATTACGCGGAAATGTAGGTAGGCATGTTATGTCGTAACAACTGCATTTCAAACAGAACTTGGATTAAGAGATTTACGGTTTTCAACATACGTGAGGGAATTAAATTGGGGAGCTTATTTACTTAAATTTCGCTCGCAATGTGCAATTCGACGATTGATCATCTGGAGTCGATCTCAGTCGAAAATTACAGAGCTGACATTACTATACTAGATCACGACGAAGCTGAAAAATGAAAGGTATCTATACTCGTATTCTCAATTCATAAAAAATTATTATCTGGCATATGCACCTCGCTTGCTGTAAAAAACAATACTAACTCATTCAACTGACAATCCATGGAAAACGTGTCAACGGTGATAATACTGCCTTTATGGAGCGGTAAATAAAAGTTAAATTTCAAACAAAGATGATACTGCATTTTGCGACTGCAACTCTAAGATGGGAAAATGCGATTCATTTTCCCATCCGCCATCAACCAGACTCTATTTGAGGGCAAAATTCAATCAATTTACCATCAATTGCGTCGCAACTGTCGCCGTCTATGAGCTAACGCTCGGTGTCGTTTTTTTCTGTCGGCAGCGTCCGCAATAGCGCCTTGCAATTCTTTTGTTTTATTTTTTGCGCAATTCAGTAGACCCACTTGAGTCCTCCAGACAATCTCAAGTTCTCGAGTAGAAGCGATCAATCTCCCGAGTGGAGCGATTCCCTTCAAGCATCATCCCAACAAATAGGGCCTCAAAGTTTTTCGAAGGCCCGATCTAGCTGTCTGCTCATCATTGCAAATTCTTTTGCGTACGTCCGAAGGTTCGGTTCTTCCTTTCACACTTGGCTTCTAGCCAACACGGCCTGCTTCTGGCCTGCTCCTATCCTGGATGTCGAGCGGTGGGTCCTAATGACTTGATGAATAGCCTGCAATATCGCAGGTCGGCGGAAACACAGGGCTCTAGTGCCCGGTGGCCACACTCATGAAAGGTAAGACCTTCGTACAAATGGTCGCGGATTTCGGTTCGACGCCTTTGCATCCTTCTGTATAATGCTCTTGGGACGCTCCTGCGATATTGAACGTCAGATGAGCGAGATTAGGAATACTGTTGCGTTGCCAGTGTTCGTAGAATAGATCCTATTTACTTATGTACAGTTTGATGCCACAGAAGTATGTCGATGTGTACGTTTAATCCTGCAAAATATTAGCATGGATTTCTTCTTAGATTTTTTAATCGCAAAGTAAGGAAGGTAAAATCCACGTGTAAAATGTCTACCGATTCTGTTTTTATTCACTTAGAGTATTTATTTAATTTGTGGTTGAATATTTCATAACCTCAAGCGGATGTTGAATTGCAGTCGAGGAAGAGGTCAGGCCACTGGAGAGTAGGAAAAGCAGAAATGAATATTGAATATACTGTGGTATTCTATTAATTTTCCCAAGCAAGTCGGTAATTTTGAGTACATGAAAAAACTGCATACTTTTCAAACGTTGAACTAGTTGTTGAAAAATATTTTGATAGAGAAAATAATTTGCGAGTCGAAAAATTTTGGGAATAATGGAAAAATAATTCAAGATCGTAGGTGTACATAGAGTGAGGGAGATTGGGGAAGTCTCAAAAAAAGAATTCCAATGAAGTTTCTCGTCATTAAACCTTGAAACTCATGCAATACGGAAAAGGCACCCTTTCGCATTACCGAACATTAATAATGAAATATTTTTTCAAATCATAAATGTAGTGGAAAATTCTTAAAATTCGATGCATCGATCTTAGAAAGTACCGTACTTAGACTGCGTCTAGTGCAAGTTCTAAACAAGTGTTTTCTACTAGGTTTTGGCAACTAAATTTACTGAATGCTTGCGTAAAAACTGAAACGATACGTGACGTAAGGTTATCGGAAGACTTCGGTTATGTTTTAATCATCAGTTTGTCGTCAGCGTGCCAGTGATGAGGCTCTCATAATTACAGTCAGTGTTACGATGTGCAACGTAAGGTTATCGAAAGACTTCAGTTACATTTTAGTTAACAGTTTGTCGTCAGCGTGCTAATGATGGAGCTCTCATAATTGCAGACAGGTCATCTCGATATAGCACACCAGGAGGTATAAAGCTAACAATTTATTAAACTTGCATATTTTTCATAAAAGTTTTTTTTTCTCACAGAAATTCGCAGAACGTTAGACTAGGAATAATTCAAAAGTTTATTTGAACACTGAATTCGTTTATCTTGAGGCATTCTTGGAAAGTGTAAAGCTTTTTCAGTGTCAACTTATGTTTACTTCTAATTAAGAAATTATCATGTGGAAAGGGAATTCTAATTAAGAAATTATCATCATGTGGAAAGGTAATTCTAATTAAGAAATTATCATCATGTGGAAAGGGAATTCTAATTAAGAAATTATCATCATGTGGAAAGGGAATTCTAATTAAGAAATTATCATAATGTGGAGCCTCTGTTCAAACTAAGCTGTCCATGTCAACTTAACGTGTCATTAAAGATTGATACACCCGTAAGAACCATAATTGTTTTGAGTGTGGTATGTTCCAAAATTCAATGATGAGCAGCATCAATAAATCTCAGAATCGCTGTACAGCATTTATCTGTTCTGAAACTTTCTTATTATACTTATTTGCTCATGTAACTTTGTGCGTCCGGTACTTTTGATTACGCTCTCAAATTTTAATTTATAATGATAATTATCATTAGGTATTAAACAAGGATTTCTAAAACTTACACAAGGGCTTTCAGTAGCCCTCACAAGAACAAGAACAACTTTCGATCTTTTTATTCAGTAATCATTCGATCATTTGTACTTGACGCAAAGCCGTCTTGAAACTCGCAATAAAATGAAGTAATAACGAAAGATATCATTTGCTGCAGAAAATGATTTCATCTCCAATTTTTATGACATTGTTATTGTTTTTCTGCTACTTTAAGAAACCTCTTTCTGTCGGAAGAGCTAAGGCGATGCTTCAGCTCAACCAAGCTTCTCCTTCGTTGGATCGGACGATGGTTGCGTTGCAAAAATCGTTTCTGCACTTGTGATGACCCTCTCTCTCTCTGAATTGCTGGGTTTTCGAGCTAAATTGTGTTGGCAGAACGTCTCGTAGTGTCGTTTTTTTCTGCCAGCATTCGTTTACGGGCGAAAACACAGAAAGCATTTCAGAATAATTTGGCAGTGTGTTCTTTAGCCATTCCTACTAAAATATCACTCTTCTTGGAAATCTCAAGAGTTTTTCATTTGATTGAGTAAAAGACAAAAGATTGTACAAATTCCCAAATGCAGCTCTCTGTCAACGAATGGGAAGAAAACGTTTTCAATTGTTCAGCAATGTCGAAAAATAACGTATGTGCTTTGCTTTCGTTCTCAGCTGCGTGATCTACAGTGATAGGACGAGCAGTTTCTGATGCTGAATTACTGTCCATAAATTTTCAGAGGGAAGGAGCTGGGATGGAGCTTGTACTGAATATAATTGACTTAAAC
Organism: Morinoia aosen; assembly: GCA_030386875.1. Classification (NCBI taxonomy): domain Eukaryota; kingdom Metazoa; phylum Arthropoda; class Malacostraca; order Amphipoda; family Talitridae; genus Morinoia; species Morinoia aosen. The sequence continues at coordinate 23,949,467 of CM059578.1, read as the reverse complement.
TAGTGTTTTTTCTTCCGCTGACTACACGATTTATTTTTCAGATTAATCAAGTCGTGTAGCTTGTGACTCTCAATGCTATGTCTTCTTGATCTTTGGGAGGAGTGGAATGAGAATGAGTCGTTCTATTACAGAAAACGACTATCGTTTACAAGGGTTGAAATTCGTGTGGCCATAATTTTGTGTACGTTACTGAACTAGCTTATTTAAATGTGAATGAAAACGTTTATTGCTCAGTTGAAATGAAAAAGTTGGCAATGAGAGCTCGAAATTTCGTACAATTTTACTCGCTCACAGTAAAAAAAACGAGTAAAATTCCCAGTTACTGAAACATAAAAAACTCAACAAACAGCCCTATGTTTTAAAATACTGAGAAGATACCTGGAAATAAATGTGTACATATATCACTTTCGAAAGTCTTCAACTAATAGCGCAAGCAAAGAAAGGGCACACGACTAGAGTGATATGTTGAGAGAGTTGAAATAACGCTTCTTCAGGCTTGAGGTGAAAAAAATCCACCACAATTTAAAATACCCATGTGCTAATAATCATTTACTTCCGCGTGAACAAACAGTTGCTTTTGTTCGTATAAAAAATCATCGATGACAGCCTTAATCGCTTAACCTGAAGCTGAACCGTGGCTAACCAGCTGAACCAACCATAAATTCTAAAAACCATGGGAATGGTTTTTAGAATTAATTTTTCATGTTTTCGAAAAATTATTATACGCTTGCATTTTTAAGCGCAAATTTTGCAAATGTTTTTAGTTTTTCTAAGGATGACCAACTTAATAAGAATGTAATTACCATGTGACTCTCATTCGAATGACTCCATTAATTGTGCGTGCTCTTTTCAAGTCTAGTAAACAGTAATAATGCATTGTTTACAGAACACTCAAACTCCAAACCAATTCAAGGTTTCGAATCATGATTCCTAATTTCACACTTATCTCTGTGTACCTAGAACTTGACTCAAGTATTCAACATTATAGTTTGAGAGTTTCCAGAAAAAGATTTAATTTTGTTCATATAATTTTAAAATTGGGCCCGAGGTTATCCACAGCAATATTTACTCACGATGATGGCTTCACTTGTTTGAGCTGGATGTAAATTATTATAATTCCAACATTGACCGTTATTCGACAGCAGATTTGAACGCTAAGCGTTGAAAATATTAACATCGAAGCGAGTTGGGACATATATTGTTGTTAAACAGAATTATTTTACTCTAGGCTCAATTTCCAACTATCACTTACTTCTGAGCGTACTTTTGTTTTTATTCACATTGTGACACGAACAGAATATTCTGTTCCAGGAAATAAATTCTCTGCTTCACCGATGCATAACGTGTGCAAGAAAGTGTTCACTCGGTAGCTGATATGTGCAGTTATAGAAGATATGTTGCAGAGCATCAGTGGCGGCGCTTATTCAAGTATTGCGCACAAGTTGAGTTTACTTTTTATTGTTTACACTACGTGATGTCCCTCAGGGTAATGAGAAATTCTTTATCGTAAATATCACTGATTTATGGCAAAGATTTGAGCAAAATCAATAGGAAGTGCATATTATTTAGGGTTTACGTAGTACTCTTATGATGTTTGCATTCACTGCTGAGGTATACCTAAATGCAAAATTTAAAAGAGACATCCGGTATTCTTTTACTCGTAAATATCACTGATTAGTTGCAAAGATTTTTGTGAAATAAAAAGCAAGTGCGTAATATTCAGAGTTTTCGCCTGGCGTGTAGTACTCTTATGATGTTTACATTCACTGCTGAGGTGTATCCCACTACAAAATTTAAGATAGACGTCGGGTACGAATGCTTTCCTATGGCATTGGGCTTCTCGGGAAACGCTCAGTCTGTAGACATGTTGACCCAGTTCTCCATCCGAGTGGCACACTTGTTGGAGCTTCTTACACCATGCTTTATGAAAGCTAATGTTCACGGAGGCCTCGTGATGCTGCCAGCATTGCGGTTATTACGAGCCGCTGTGTCGAGCGCACGTAAAAATGCTGTATTTCTGCGACGGCACTCGAGTTCTCCTGCACCGAAACCGCCACTGGAAATATCCCGTTAAAGTTGTGCATTGCCCCGAATATGTCACTCAGAACTTGTGCAGTTTGCATCAAATGTGACTTATGATGGTGACAATCAAAGGAAGTGAGGTGACTGTGTCTGTGAGAACGCTACGACCCTATTGAAAATCGAGGGCCGTGCACCGGTGGAATATGAGTGGAAACATGGACGATTTGAGGTTGGTTTACCGTCTATTTGAGGGTCAAATGTCCAGTCTCCGCGACCATACCGTGCCCTCAATACGCCCATACTGCGACCAACTTTGGTCGGTGAACAGCTTCAAATCAACCTCAACCCAACTCTACATCCAATGAATCGCTCGCTTCGCAACCTTAATCAACTCCAAATCACGGGTGGCCACCTCTACGCAATCGCTTAAAAAACGCTCCCAGCTGCCAGTGTATGACGTCACGAGCATATATACATATGGTTGTGACGTCATACACTGGCAGCTGGGAGCGTTTCTTATCCATCGTACAGAGATCACCTGTGATTCTGATTTTGCTAGGGTGAAGAAGCAACAATATTAACATACCATGCTAACCGCACACCAATATTAAATATCATATACCCTTATTTTGGATATATGAATCAATTGCGCAACCTTATCCAATGGGTAGATTTCTGAATGTCAGTCCCCCCCATTTGCAAGAATTTAATTTTTACATTGAAAAGTGCTGTAAAGAGCAATATTTTCATGCAAATATAATTTATTGAACGTAAGCAAATAAAGTTTTGTCACTTGCAAATGAGTATTACGGAAGGGTATCATGGGTGCCATGGCCCACTCATTGTGGCTGACTTCCTTAATGAATAACTTATGGTTCCAAATTTAACATGGTACCATACATGCCATTCACTAACAGGCACTAACATTGATGCTTACCAAAATGCCGAAAGGAAAAATTAGATTATAAGTGAGCTTAGGCAGCCCTAACCACACAGCAAAAACCTTCCAAAGGGAGGAATGATGACAATGTTGTGAGTCATTGAATAGTGTTTCTGCTAGCTTGGATGTATATCTTTCCTTCACAATTTTGTGAAAGACATATTAATTATTTTTCATTTTTGTAGTATTTGCGCAGTATTTTAATGAATAAACCGTTAATCAGCTGTTCTGGACAATAAAAAAGAAAATAGAAGTACTGTTAAAAATATAGAGAATAATAGTTGAAATATCACTTATCATCAACAATTAAGAATACATATGTATAATACATAAAGCTATTATATCAAAAAATTTGTAAGAATTGAACAAACTTGTATCAATTAGCTAGTGAAATAAGAAAATTAAAGAAATAATATTGATGTTTTCTCAAAATAATGTAATAGTCAGAACTCACATATGTGCGCTGAGATCACACTGCATCACTCAAAAAGCTATCACTATTTCAGTTATTTACACACATTGTAAAATTGAAAACTTTCAATAAAATACACTTTAAATGAGAAGCCTTCCAAGCAAATACTACTTTTTTTGTCACCCTTGTAAAACTTTTGTCATGTTGAAAAAAAAATCGTTTCACAAATATTTTACATGTCTTGCTGGATAAACGATATTTATAACTTCATTTACATCAATAATTGGAAAAAATAAATTCTTCAATGCTTCCCACACTTGCAATTGTACCAATCGTGTGAGGTCACCATTGTCATCAATACGTTTAGAACAAGGTTTGTCACGTCTATTATTCATGCCCTTCACTGCTAAGTAACTCGAATATGACGAATGCTTAATATAGATTTCTATGGAACATTAATTCACGAACAACTGAATTACAATGAGTTGTATCACAAATTATGACTACTCTGTGTGTTAGGAGTATGGAGGCTGTTTATCTACGCGTAGTTCGGTTAAATTTGAAACGCAGGGAACGTTTTCGTTTCAAAAATATAGTTGTTCAAAACCTAATGAAACAAAAAAATGGTAACACGTTTGCTTCAGTTACTTAAATGTATTCAAATTCACATTAACTGCCCTCTTGCTGTTGATAGCTAAGCAATGAATGTCCTAAACATGATGAGCACAGCAACTACTTCACTTCAGACAGTCACAAAATTCAAACTACCGCGATGCACGCCTGACTCATGCTGGACCGTGGCTGCGGCCGAGCTTAACGTATCGCACACAAGACGTCCGACTCAAGGGCTGCATCCTGCATCAGCAATAGATCGATTTGTCGTTAAAATTACCCCTCAAAAATAGTTTTATATGTGTTTTTGACAATTTTAATAGGTTTTTCACCCAACTGAATTATTTTTGCTGAATAAAACTATAATTTGTGATTTCTTTCAGTTGATTGATGTCAATACCGGATTGTGAAATCAGACCAAACAACCACATACGCTACGTTCATCTGAGCAGCAGATACTGTATATGCGTGCTTGAAAAATTGCACGAACGCGCTTTACTCAAAGAATGATGCATGCCAAATGGGTTATATGGTAGGAATAGGCCTACTCAATACCATCATTACGAAATTAAGTCATTTCTATCATCTATATAAATAACTTTATAAATAACTTTATATCTTTATATCCTCTTAATTCAATATACATATAGACATTTATTGCTATAGTAACATATGACAAACGATGTTAGCATTTTTTTTTGTAAAAAACTAGCCCTTCGAAACTCATTGAACGACTGAAAAAACTAGAACTGTGAACCTGCGAATACATTAATTCGGAATATACATATTATTGTAACGTATTCATATTTCTTGATATCTGTCATATATATCTGCACTCATTAATGACTGAAATAACTATTCATTAACTTAATTGGTACATTTTATGCAAATTACTCCGTTTTCTTGGCGTACGATATCAACCCAATGTTTGGGCAATGATAATTTATATTTTTAAAAATATTATTAAATTACGATATTTTAATTCATATGAGATAGTTTCCACTTATGTGAATATCGTACATAGATACATACACTGTTAGTTCATTATTAGAAATAAAACTATTTACTACATTGTCCCAATTACAAGTTGATATAATAAATTGTAGTATCTTGGAATTTCAGCAAGATATAAGGTTTACTGGACAACACTTGTAGATCGGTTAGCCTAGCCGTAAACCAGGCAATTGGATAGCAAAACGAACAGCAGGGCTACTAGTTCTGTACTGATCTCAAGTTCACGCAGCTTGCTCTTAAGTCTAGTTAGGACAATGAACTTCCGCCCGGCAGTAGGCGCCTTCCGACCTATCCGGCGCTTGTAAATACCAGACGCGCCTCTGCGGTTCCGCCGGAACCTCCGAGCGAGCAAGACTCATAAATCTCCGCAGCCGGAACCTCCATAAATATCCCAAGAGCGTCACTATACAACATAAATAAATATATCTTTTTTTGTTATTGTCTTACTATTAGCCTATTATTGTAATCCAAGATTCCAATATCAGGCCAATAAATAATTATCAACCCAATATTGACCTAATCATTTCTTGCTACCTGGGTATGTTTATCATTTTAAATGAAACGACAAACAGTTGAAGTGTTTAGAATTAATATTTCTCCATGTATTGTTGAACCCCATCATGTATAATCACAGCATGAAATACAGTATTCACCTCCGTTACATAAATAATAATTTTATGATATTGTTGAAATGTATTTGGCTACGCCTGTGCATTTATATCCCAACAAGTTAAATATAATTGAAACGTTCCACGATACACCTCGGCAATTTGATGCACTTTCACTCGACCATAGAGTTGATCATATTTTAAAACGGGAAGTAAACTATTGGCATGAGTCATATTTACCGTATTTGGTTTGGGTGCACATTTAGAACCTGTTGCTGCAGCTACTGACGATCTGCGATAAGGATTAATTTATGCAATTGAGAATTAACCACAAATGCAGAGCAGTAATTATTGAATGGGAGAGGGCATGAGAAACAAGTGTCAGAAAAACACGGTGTCAGCGATTCTGAGCCAGATGGCCGTCCTTGGCCAAGTCAACCTCGAATCGCTGCTAGATGCCGCGAATTAAAGACGGTGTATGGACGGGAGGCCACGGATGGCAGTGCCAATCATAACATGCTCGTAAATTGGGCGATGTACCGTTGTTTTATCGGTCGGATGGCCGAATGACCAATAAATCGCGGATAATAAGCCCTGTCAACCATATTCCACCGGTGCACCGTCCTCGATTTTCAATAGGGGAAGGCCTACGAGTTCTGCGTATGTTTAATGGAACATCCGCAGCGATGCTGAAATATTGCTCTAGATTTACACATATGTTGCTGATGCCAGAGGTTGAAAGGGGCTTGTAATGAATAGTTGACTTTAACACGTTGACCGCAATGGGTTAAACTAAAGTTCAATATTCAACTCAAATTTAGAGTCAATTGTTGTAAGCAATTTTGAAAATAGCAAACATTAACTGGATCGTGCTCTTATTTGGCTTTAATTAGATATTTGTGAAAATTAGGCTTTTGACTACTGGTCCGTCAGCAGCATTGTGAAAATCCCCCGTGGCCACCGGTGGTTCACACTGCTGTCAAAGTTTTAAATTGGGGTATTTCCTTTCGCACGCTATATGATATTTTTACAAAATGCTCAATTTGTGAACCGTGTAAGTCTTAATGTAATGATTTTTTGATCTTTACAACGAGTGAAATGAAAAGCGTAGTGTACTCTTAAAAAAACTTTCGTTTGTAAGGGTTAAAATTCCTGTGCTAAATTTTGTGCATTCTATTAAGTGTCACGAAACTTGGGTGCTGCCCCCTTATTAATTTACATTAATATAAGGAAAACAGGTTCTCGGAATGGAGGAATTGATCGGCCGGCCGAATTGATCCCACGCTGCTTACAAACCGAAAACATTACACAATATAAGCTAGAGCATTCAAATAGAAATGGAAATATTTATTCCCAAGTTCAATTGAAAAACATAAAATATGTGAGATATATTCTCATTTATTGGTTTCTGTGGTGCAACAAATCAATGGAGGAAGAAAAAATAAATTCGCGAATAAAAATTGGAGCCCACATTTAGTTAACTAATGTGGTGTATTCTACAGCTTTTGCTCTGACCGTTCAATTAGAGGCTAAAATCATGGTTACAATAAAGAAAATTACGAGCAAAAAGAAACCCAGTTCTCTGCCCGACAGCGTTTAGTCGTTGTAAATAAAATGGTGCAATGCTGATGCTTCAAATTTGGCATGAGAAAAGTATAATGAGTTTTTGTTCGTAGAAGTGTTAAGCTACTCCAAGTAAATGAATGAAAGGCCCTTTCTAGAAAAAGAGCGTTTAGAAGTGAAAAAGGCGATACAATTATCAACTAAAGTCTAATTTGTTAACTTATTAGAGATTAAGAATAAAATAAATTTAAGTAAAATGTGTTACTACGTGTCAAATACCTCAAATACTCTGAGTTTTTAAAACATATTTCACACGCAAACATGCGTCGATGATTTTGTGACATATTAGTATGACCTTAGAGTTTCAATGAAAATTGTCTTAAATGGTCGCGACAAAATTTTTTCATTACAAATGAACGTTTTATGTTTCACATATACGCCTCTACGAGAAATTAATCAACCAAGCTTTGTTAAAACAATTAGCGAAGTCTCGATTCAGCGGAAGCTGAGTGATGGGTGAATGTAGATTTAACTGATCGGCGAAATGATTCAGTAGGATACCATTTGAACTGACCGAAAAGTATGTTGGATTTAAGATTAAGGATTGAATATAATTGAGGGTTTTAGAATTAGGATTTCAATGATTTAGGAGGATGCCATTCGATCTGACGGAAAAGTATGCGAGGTTTAGGATTAAGGACTAAACGTTGATTCAGGCCTTTAAAATTAGGATTGGAATGATTTTTTAAGATGCCATTTGACCTGACGGAAAAGTATGTGAGATTTAGAAATTAAGATTTAATTTTAATTCAAGATTTTAGAATTAAGCTTTAAATGATTTAGGAGGATGTCATTTGCACTGACGAAAGAGGGTGTAAAATTAAATGTATTATTAGACTGTACACTGTGCAGTAGGCACCAATCTCACTGGATACTACAGGGTTCGAGCGTTACGATGCTGTTTGCAAGGCACTGAACTCTTGACAGGCTACGATTTCCAATTAGAGCGGTAGGAACAAGTTGGTATTCTACTGTGACTTCGGCAAATCATTCAAGATGGTACTGTAGTTTCCTGCTGGAAAAGAGACAAAGGCTTTGAAACTAAATCGGGTGAAAAATTTTTCATCAAAGACATTTTTTATGTTCATAAATTATGCTGCTTAGAAATTAAGAATTTTCCGAAATAAATTTTTATTAGTGCATGAGTAGTTGGCGTTTAATGCATCTATCAACGGCAGTTTTATTCAGACTTTTCCTCCAGCGTTCAATAGATAACCGACTTTCATTATACCAGAGAAATAAAAATAAGTCCATGGTTGATGAAGTGCCTTTCGATGACTTTTGCTTTGACATCACAGCGTTCATTTGCTACAATCATTTTCATTCGCCCAAACTATGCACAATTAAGTAAGTTAAGGATATCTAGCCTCTTGCAAATGGTAGATTACATATGAATATCACGAAAAAAAATAAATATTCTGCAAGCTTCGAATATTTTCAGTTCAAGCTAATTATCCACAAGAGCTCAAACACTGCTTTGAATTTTCAATCAGTATTCAGGAAGGCGTGTAAGTCTGCGAGAGCTCAACCCGTACCGTACCAGAATTAACTGTTTCTGGGGGTGACTAGACTTTGAGCTCTCGATACATATGGGAATTAAATATCTGTCAGGACAGTGCGCCTGCTTTCACTGTGCCAAAACATTGCTTTCGTTGTGCTTCGGTCACCTTTTAGGGTGATCGATAGCGCAGTCGATAGCGTGTTGGCGCGGTGATCTCTAGTCCTGAGTTCGAGCCCACGAACTCCTCGTACATTTGTTTCATTTGAAAAAAAAACTTGTGGAAGCAGTGTCTTCCCGTACCAGAATTAACTGTTTCTGGGGGTGACTAGACTTTGAGCTCTCGATACATATGGGAATTAAATATCTGTCAGGACAGTGCGCCTGCTTTCACTGTGCCAAAACATTGCTTTCGTTGTGCTTCGGTCACCTTTTAGGGTGATCGATAGCGCAGTCGATAGCGTGTTGGCGCGGTGATCTCTAGTCCTGAGTTCGAGCCCACGAACTCCTCGTACATTTATTTCATTTGAAAAAAAACCTTGTGGAAGCAGTGTCTTCCCGTACCAGAATTAACAGTTTCTGGGGGTGACTAGACTTTGAGCTCTGGATATAGAGATAACGAGGGAAAATCTTTCAGTTCCATGCATTTATCGAACAATGAATGCGACAGTTTATATGGAATAGAAGAATGCTTTCAATGTCGCAGGGTCGTCAGTAGAGTCCGATGTTGTAGGAAAATAAATTTAAATAAAAGTTAATCAAATAATTCATAAATCAACTCGCCTTAGTGATCGTCAGGGCGTAGCTGAGGCTCCAGCCAAAACCGCGCCAACACCGCGTCTGATTTGTAGGAAGATTCGCTGTGTTACGATGAGGCGCAAGGTGCTAAGGTGCTGAGAAGCTGATGTGCTAAGGTGCTAAGGTGCTAAGGTGCTAAGGTGCTAAGGTATTATGGTGCTAAGGTCCTGAGGAGCTGATGTGCTAAGGTGCCAAGGTGCTGAGGAGCTGATGTGCTAAGGTGCTATGATGCTAAGTGCTATGGTGCCATGGTACTAAGGTGTTAAGGTACTGAGGAGCAGATGTGCTAAGATAATATGGTGCTAATGTGCTATGGGCTTTGTTGCTAAGGTGCTATGGTGCTATAGTACTAAGGTTCTAAGGTGCTGAAGAGTTGGTGTGCTAAGGTCCTAATGTGCTAAGGTGCTATGGTGCTATAATCCTAAGGTACTAAGGCGCTATGGCGCTATAATCCTAAGGTACTAAGGTGCTATGGTGCTAAGTGCTATGGTGCTATGGAACAAAGATGCTAAGCTGCTGATGTGCTAAAGTGCTATGTTGCTATGGTACAAAGATGCTAAGGTGCTGAGGCGCAAGGTGAGGCGCAAGGCGCCTAGAAGTATGCGTCAGTTAATGCAAGGCTCAGAAGCGCTAGCCCTCGGCCGAAGACCCGGATTGTGCTTCGGCCGAAGATGACGAGAGGTGCAAACATTCCAGCTCCAATAACACCCAAACAAGACAAGGTAATAAGGGTACCGGTGTAGGTGGTATTTTGCCCAGTGAAATTTGAGCATCTGAATAAGAAGAGCTCATAGACCTAAAAGTATTCTGTCTCTTTATCGTCTAGGTTGAGTGAATGTCTGGATCAAGAATTAGAATATTACGAGATTTGCGTTTGGAATAATCACGTCAACTAATGAATTTCAGTTTAGAATAATTACGTGAACTAATGAATTTTCAATGCAAATTTGTGAAAGTTAAGGTTTCATATTCTAGGACAGAACTTTAGCTCATGCTGACAATACGCGGACACGTTACAGATGAATAACTCGTTTTGTGGAAAATGGAATCCTTCTTGAATTCCGCTTTCCATTAAATCTTTTTACGAGTTCTGAAACGACACCACATTTACGAGCGTCAAACATCATCCAAATTCCAATTGAAAACTTTTCCGCAGTCGCTTCGACGAGTTCGGCGCAAAGTTTGAGAGAGACAAATCTGAAGTTCCTTTAGATGCGATAATCACAAACGTGGAAGACGAACTTTGTCGGTGCCAGTAACTTCGCCATTGAATCTGAGTTTGGAAATAAAGAACCCGAGTTCTTTAAAATGTGGTCTTGAAGGCATGAAATTCCTCCACTTCTCAGAAGATCAAAATTAACGAGAGTTGCATTCAGAGTCGAAAATGTATTTTTTATGAGTGATATTAGTTCCTCGCGACTTCTGTCGATTAGCACTCAATATTTCACATTCAAGTTTAGCAACAGAGTAAGGTAGCGTCAAAAACATGTAGGTCAAATTACAGTCCAAAAGAACTTCACGCAGGCAATAGTTGGCATTGTCCTAATCATTATTTATCACAATTTGTTGTCCGCGACAGTCAACATCCTTGAAAATGCAGTTAGTTTCCATTTACAAATACTGTTATTTTTGTCCAAAATGACCACTCTTTTGGCAATTTAGATCCACAACGGGTTACCGGAAGCCACTCAGTAATTATTGCAGTTCAATATAGTTATTAGTAAAATTTTTAAAATAATAGCAGTCGTTGAATTCTAGTATAAATAACGGTTTTAGCTCACGAAAAAACATGAAAGCCGGTGAACTTGCCCATTGAAATGGTGAACTGAGTAAAATATGAACGAAATTTTGATGCCTCCAAAATGCTGAAGCGTTGTAAAAATTTGCTGTTAAGATGTAATGGAAGAGCTTCATGACAAATATTACGATTAAGATTTTGCTTGGTTGGATTAATAAATTATAGTGCTTAATTAGTCGTTGACCTTCGCTGAGAATCTTAGACCATGTATTGAATTCTAAAGTCAAATTTAGAAAATTATTGTTCATGTTTTAATAATTTTTTATATCATTCCAACATATGGAACGATTATTTTATTTATTTTCCAAAACAAATATCATTATAGGGTTTTTAACTTCAAAGTTGGAAGAGGGTTTAACATTAGAAGAGGATTTAATGATGGAAGAGGGTTTAATGTTGGAAGAGTGTTTAACTCCGTGTGTTATTCATCTTTATCAGTTTACATCTTCTTCATCTCACTATTCGGTCATCTCAGAAATTCGTGCTAAAATCGAAGAATGAGTGCAAATCTTCCGACAAATAATAAAGCCTAGGTTATGAGCATTGTCATGAAATAAAAGCAAAAACCTTAAGGCAGCTTTTAATGAACTAAAAATTAACATTACCATTGAAAATACAGATTGTTTCGTACATCTATCCCCTAAACGCCGGTAGACAGGATTCACAACACAAATAAATAAAGTAGGGAGAAATATTGAAGATAGAGATGAAAATAGAGTAGGTAGATGAAATAGGCAGCTACAGCGTAAAGCTACTCGACTTAGCAAAGCTTGATTCCAGCACTGATGGAACTGAGTCTGTCCTTTGCTCATGGTGCTTGTAATATTGTATTTGCACTGGAAACAATTCTAGGATTAAGTAGCCCCGAAACATCATCCTTGCAACAGCATATGAGTAACATCATCTTCAGAACCATATCTGTGCAACATCATCTTTGCCACAATATCTAAGCAAGAAATTTTCACATCAATGTTCGTGAAACATCATCTTCAAAACCATATCTGTACAATTTCACTTTCGTAACAATTTCTGTGCAACATATTGTTCACAATAATATCTGTGCAACATCATCTTCACAACAATAATACATGTGAATCAAATTTCTTGGAACGCGCAATGTAGTTCAAAGAAACACATTTACGATGATGATCATATAGAAAATACCCACATGACAGGAACAGAAAACGGTTAAATGCAGAGCATGTACATATAACGCAAAGCATGTGTGAGGCCACAAGTTAACAATCTTCATCGAATCAAGCGTTCATGGATCATCTCGGCGTATAAAGCACAAACCTGTGGCTCGCAGAGTTAGCATTTTGTTGGTCAGTTGACTTTAACTTCCAAAAATGAAACAACTTCAGGCACATTTGCTGCGGAGATATACGTGATATTGTCACTGGGCTGTGCGGCGTTTGGGTGTTTGTTTGATTTTAAAATATTGTTTTCGTTAACTAAGCTGCAACTTCCTGGTTTTGACCAGTCCCAGTAACGTAAATCGTCATATTTTTTTGCTTTTGGCAAGAATTTTAAAGTTTTTGCCCATGCTTAGTATTTCAGGTTATCACTAATAATATTCTTCCCCTTTTCAAAAGATCAAATCTAATGAGGGTTGCTTTCATAATCACAAACGCATTTTATGTGAGTGATATTAGTTTCAGGCGAATCATATTATTTTAGTGAGCGAGTTAAGGTGCTTGGCTCCTTTAACGTGAAGTTCAATGTTCAACTCAAATTCAAAGTCAACTGTAATGAATAATTTTGAAAATAACAAATATGAACTGGATCGTGCCTTCAGTTACCGTTGATTAAAATATTTATACAATTGAGTGTGTAACTGCTGTTCAGTCAGCAGCATCATGAGAATTCCTTCCTTTTCTGCAGCTCACATCGCGACTAACACGTTAATATAATAATTGACTCGCTAATTATTATATCTTCACCCCAAATGAGGTACAAAAAGTACATCGTTGTTATATGCGTGTGTGTATTTTACCATTTCACAGAGGAGAAGTACCATCACTGCACGGTCTAACACTTCGTTTATTTGTTGTACAGAGACCCCTGAATTTCTCAAGCAATCACGTCGCTCAAATGTTCCATATCACTTAACGGTTTTAAACTTCGTTTATTTGTTGTAGAGAGACTCGTGAAGTTCAAAAATAATCACGTCACTAAAATGTTCCATAATTTGAATCTTTTCTTCCGAGTCCCAGTGTCTAATGGTCTCGGTTTTCAAACATTCTTTAATTATTCATCCGAAAAGAGAAAAGAAAGAAAACAGTTCCTCTCATTAATTTATGTTGTTCAGGCCTACAAAGTAAGTTTTCGACAGTATTTAGCCCAATGAATACAGTGAATTAGTCAGAAGTAGAAGCAAGGATTCTCATCAAGAACAATTAAAAGAAACGACAAAGCTATTGTCAGCAGTTCCCTGCCTTCCCGACATGAGCTTGTGTTTCTCCAGCCGCCGCAATTCTTTTCGGCGCACCAATCGAAACTTCTGACGAAAGTTGAGCGGTTGCAATTGAAAAATAAAGGTTGGTTTCTTGCGCCTAAGCCCAGCCCATTGATTCTGAGTAATTGGTGGGCTAGGAGAGAGAGAAAAATGCCTCTGCTTCAAATTTTGACTCGGCTGGATGGCGAGGCGATCTCGCTTCATTAAAGAGCTTCGCAATTAATGACGAGATGCTCGGTCAAAAAAGCCCACTCAGTTGCTTGCAAAGCCCTGCGATGAAGTACGCTCGTTCGCGAGAGAGAATTAAGAGCCAACAAGGTTTGAGTAATGAGAGCTTTTTCAGCCATTTTGGTCATTGGAATACGGCACAAACGATCGTGATTCTTCAGTTTTAGAATCGCTTTATTTGCGTAATATTTCGAGAGACTTGTGACTTGGTTCGGATCTCACGGAGCTTCGTTAGAAATAGAAGTGTTGGAAAGGTGTCCTAAACATTTTTTCCTTTGAGAGCGCAATAAAATGTGGATTTGAGAATAGGCGTTTAATGAATTCGTACGTCGTGATCTGTGAAATAAATAACGGAAATCATCTCTGAGAAAAATCCGAAATAAGGTAAACATTTTGAAAGTATAAAACTAAAATGCATCGCCTTAAAACAAAATAAACATGGTGAAAAATGCTCAAAACTAAAATAACATAATTGGCTTCCTATTAGCTACAGTGACGAGTAAGAACTGGAATGGATAATTGAAATTAGCATCATTTGAGAAGGAGCAACTATTAAAGTCACTCATATTAAACTCACATTGTTATATTCATTTGTTAGAAATAAACACGGTTTTACCAAACATTGTCAAAAAATTATGTAAACTGTGTTTCAGCACTAGTCAACGTGTTCTCAAAGAGCTGAATGAGTAGGACTAATACAACAATCATATATTTAAGGTAGGTTACCATTGGTACTGCTCCTGATGCCTTTGCATATTTTCGTATTCATTTTGTTAAGTACAGTCTCATTGTGAATTGTTCAGTTTTTTCTTGTACTGGAATAAAGCAACCGAAAATGCCTGTTATTCTCATAATTAAATAACATTAAGATATGCTTATGATCATTCACTTCCGTCTCTCTCTTTTTGTTGCTTCCTGCGGTAAAAAAGTATTTTATGTCGTAGGCATAAATTAAATGTGATAAATTCACGAAAATAAGTCTTGCATTCATGTTTAATTGGTTGCAATTTTTAATTTAGATACATTTAGATCTGTTTCAAGATGCTTTTATATAAACACAAGCTTTCTTTTCCCCTTAAATTGATTATGAACAGAGAGTGGAAATGGCCCCCGAATGCCGTTTCCGTAAAAATTATTTTCCTACAATAGTGCAGGTTCTCCTGCGCTAATTACAATATTATTTCCTGCAGAAAGATAAAAGACAAAAGTTTAAATTAGCAGCAGTAATTCAAGTTTTTCTCTATTTTTTCTGCATCTTGAGCTGATTTTCATGGAAACGAATCGATTTCGAACTTGGTGAATTTCTCTGTGCAAATGTACTACTCACAAAGTTCGTTGTTCAATTTTGGCTCTCACAGTAGAAATAAATCACAGACACACATAGTATAAATATGTCTTACCTTCAAGAATAGGCACGCAGCTACTTCAATGCAATGCACTAAATTCGTACTTTGCATCAACCTTACTTGCTGCATCGACCCTACTGCAACAGTCTTACCACTTCTGTCATTCATACTAAATATCCACGTCGAGCATCCAACACAAATTATTTCTATAAATATTCTATTTCAACATGAACGATATTTGAACCCTCAAGTTGCTAGGTCACCATCGATGAATATAACAAATAATTCCAAGCATTGCATCGTGGTAAAACTTCTAACAAACTAAAAAATCCGTTGAGCATCTAACACAAATTATTTCAATAACTTTCTGGTTCAACATAAACGATTTTTGAACGCTCAAGCTGAGCATATAACTGGGTCACCATCGAGAAATATAACTCTAATTCCAAGCATTGCATCGTGGTAAGACTTCTAATGGATAAGGTACAGAGGAAATCCTGTTTTGACAGCCAGCGGAGGCCGCTTGACTTACTTACATGAGTAAAAGCGCCTTCCATTTCTGGGTGAGGATGACATGCCCAAATTCCGTCGCCTGATCCCGTTCTCCGGAAGCGGCACTTTGGGTTCCTTTGAGACCCACGCCATTTTGGGACGACGGCCAAAGGCAAATCGAGACATTTGCTCAATTCAATTTGCAGCGTCCTCCGTTTAGCCGGCCTGCAACAGGGCTCTTAGAGGCAGATTCTCCCGCTAAAAATGCCTTCATGCGAGAATTTTCACGGCCGGATCTGTAGCGAGAGCACTGAGTTGTGACGGTTCTAGAGTAACATGAACTAAGTCTTTCCAGCATGCGAAATACGAGAGATTTTTCTGAATTTCACTAGTTCACTAGCACAGATACAAGTAAAAATAATACAAAACAAAATCGTTGAATTTTTTATTTTCATGTCCAGCTTTCATGCGCGCAATGACTGAAACTCTTATTTCAGTTTGGCATTTGTCCAGGAACTGAAAGTCCCGTCGTGAGTGTCGTACGAACGTAGCTCACTCGGGATCTGGCTGCGGCGAGCATGCAATTCCTAGACTTGGAAAAAATCAAACCTTTGAGGCAGTACTCTGCTCTCGATAAAAACATCTCGGGTACTTTGACATAATTTTAAGGCTTTAGACTTTCATGTATTGGCTACATTTCAGCTAAAACGAATGGTGATTGATCATGGTTGGTGTCAAGTTTACAATGCATTTTCTGCTAGTTGGTGGTATCCGCATCATGTTTTCGAATACATACTTTTCCTTGTGTAACTATTGTTCTGAACAGATTTTTAGATATCTACTTACACCTACTTGGAAATAATCATACCTTCGAGGCAATTCTCTCGATAAAAATAACTCGGATACCCATACAGGCATAATTTATGGCATTAGGCTTTCTTGTACTGGCTACATTCAGCTAAAGCGATTGGTGATGTTTAATCACAATGCATTAAAAAGCTATAACAACTACAAACTTGTATTCCCTGACAAGATTTTAAATTCATGTCAGGTCCTGATGTCACGTCCTTCTCACTATTTCTTGCACGTAAAACCACTGCTTTCATAATTGGAAACTGATTTTTTATCAACACTAACCCGTATGAACAACAATTTTTAAATACTGACACACATTTTCGTACAATGCGCGCATTGATATGTGAATTCTGGTAGAGCCATTAAATTAATTTATCAAGATGAAAACCGTTAGTATACATAATATCTACTCAGTACTGCAGTAATCCAACCAGATTGATTCACTAGGACACTGAAATCGATATTTCGGTGTGATCGATCAACATAACCGGCGCTATGATAGAAAATTCGAAAATCATTTTAAGTACGCAATGGTTTCCTTAAAAATCATCATTTCAACCAAGACAAGCAGCTGACAGTAAATATTTAGCTGAGAGAAAAGTTCAATGTTCTTTCACACTCCTACACTTTCTCGTCATTCGTAGCTACAATCTACGATCTTCTAATATCGTTAACCCGTTTCCTGCGATGAGTTAACCGAAGTCCAATTTTCAATTCAGATTTAAAGTAAATTGTAGCAAAAAAGTTTGAAAATAGCAAACATTAACTATATCGACCCACCATTTACCTTTCTTTTATTAAGAATTTATAAAATTTAGGAAATGCATGTCGATCAGCAGCATTCTGAAAATTACCTCAGTGTACACCGGTGGGTCATTTTGCAGGAAATCTATTTAACGTCAACACCGTACCGTTATCCAGGTCTACCATTGGTCTATTGTTATGAAGTTCACCAATCAGGTTACCTAAAGATGAGGTGATAAAAAATAACTTGAAGCTACATATCATGCAGATGTGTTCATGTCAACCTATTTTAAGGTCAGAATGGATTTGAATTGAAATACTGAGGCGCAAAAATTGAGATCGCTTAATTTTCGCCTACTATACATCGGGGATTTTACCAAGCGGAACATTTTCGAGAAGCCTCGCACCATGTAAGCATTCCCTTTTCGACATGCTATTTTTATGGCTCGTCGGTACCCTAGCATCTACGCTTAGTCAAAATTTTATTTTAGCGCTTCAAATACTTGACATGCGCAAATCAACTTTTACGTGAGGTGTTCACATAACTTGATAAACAAAATGCATCGAAATCTCTTTTGCCTTTGTTGAATGGGCATATTTCATGGTTTTCTGTAATTTTAAGATCACAGAAAAATGAGTGCAGATAATAGACTTACAGATATACAAGTTGAAAGCCTATGTTTCGACAGCGAGCAGCAGAATTTTAAGTTCTAACACCAGACGTTACAACGTGACTGCACGACAGTGAACAAAAAATGCATTCGTCTCTCTCGTAGCCTGATTCGCATTTCACGAACGTTTTTATGAAAACATTAATTTTCCAACGCCCGAATTAATATACGATGAACTAGAATGCCTCTCAAAAAATTGTTATAGGCTTTCCAGGCACTTCTGCATCAGCTCTGACCATAGTCATGTGAAATAAGAAAAAATTCTGTACAATTTAACTATCTTATCCTACGATTGGCAAAAGTTGAATAACACATGTGGCTTTATTACCATGGAAAGAACTGTTTGTACCAAACTGGTGTGTTACAGTAGATCATCTATGGATGTTTGACTATCAACGCTAAAGCTTAAGTTTCCAAATCTGCACTATCCTCCCGTGCGAACCCTGACGAGATTTCTGCTTCAGCTGGAAGATCTGAAGTTCATGCAAGATTCCCCTTGTTACATTCCGCATCCAACGCAGACAAATTTTCTCCCACCAGATTGCCGGAGGAAATTTACGAGTCGAAGGCTCTGCATAGCTCCATCGTGCCTAGGAACGTTGCGTAGTCATTGACGATGCATGCTTTGTCCGCAGTTTATGGCCAATAGATCCTGACGGAATATTCGCCAGTTTTTTGGGCATACCTTGTAGATAAAGATCTTGTAAAAGACCGTAAGACGGTGCCCTTAAGTACGTAGTCAATAAGATAATTGATATTCACGTGCAGCAATGTAATGAATAAAATCGAAAATGAATCGATGAGGCTTCCGTTTGATACTCTTGAAACTTGATGATTTTCAAGTATGACTGTAATTGAAAGCTTTAATTTTCATATAAAACCCAAAAATTATTCTTCCAATACATGATGTGCACAATCCTCGTGCCTCAAAAACTCAAAACTTCAACTCTCATTTATCAAATCAAAATTTGCAAAGGTTTGCAATCTTAAATTTGCAATCTTAAACATCACCTGTTATCGTAGAAACCTGCGCTGGTTTCTCACTGTTGTCAAATTTAAAATGATGAACACATTGTCATCATTTTTAGTATAATTGGAAACATGATCATGATTTTGAATACAAGTAGAAATCGTAAGATTACGAGTCACATATGTGACATCTGTGTTCTTGCTAGATATTTTTTAATTGAAAAGTTTTGAGTACGATGCTCGTATTCAAAAGAATTAATCATCAGCAATAGCTAATGGAAAAAAAACTAACTACAAGAATTCAAGAAGATAGGCTACTTTAAAGGGAAGAAATCAGCCCATTTATTGGCAGCATTTGGTGTGCAACTAGCCTTCACCCTCTCCAGCATTGCTCTCGATTACATGTACTTCCGATATCCAAACACGGGTGCAGCTTCGAAAATAATCCTGCGATTGCTGTGCCTAAGGACTTAGTCGTCTCTCTGCCACGTCAGGGGTCTGATGGATGACTCGGCAGTTGTAATTGAAACGTCCTTTTTGCGTGCTTTCGGAAGGTGAAGAAATAATTGATGGGAGCTTTCATTAGTTGGAAGTCCATCACTTCCGTTGACCCACTTCAGGGTAGTTGCTAATTTTTTGGCTGCCCCCTAATGATTCAAACGGAGAAAAACTTTTGACTGTGAGTGAACGACTGCACAAAGTTTGACCCGCCCGCGTTGACGTGGGTACGGTAGGTAGGCTGAGTAGCCGGGGTCAGTTCCTTGCGAAAGTTAATCACGGTGATTTTCAGGTATTTTGTGCAGCGAAATAAAAATTTGTGGAATTGTAGCGTTATTTTGTACGTTGAAATGAAAATTTGTGAAATTACAGCATTATTTTGTACAGTAAAATATAAATTTGCAGAATTGCAGCATTATTTTGTACGGTGAAATGAAAAAATTGTGAAATTGCAGCATAATTTCAGGGGTTAACTAGTGAATGAATAGGGATAGTCGATCAGTAACTGCGACACAGTTAGCGGGGGACAGATGAGATATATAAAATAACGCATTAGTGCACTTCTTTTCGGAAATATGCTGTTCAAGGCATGACGATTAAAAAACGTAGCGTGACGTGACTTCATTCTCGTAATTGCGATCCGAAACATGTTAAGGAATTCCTTCCTCGCCAAAAAAAACTGAGTCTGTGAATAAGCAGTACACAAGATCTTTCAGTAAACATCCTTTTCAGTTGAACAAATTTCAACGGCCGATAGGGATGGCCGTCCGAGGTTGCTGCATTAAATCATTCTCGCTTCAAATTTCCGTTTTAAGGAAATGACTTTCGCAAAATGCCACACCGGAGAAAAAGCGTCAATCAACGTCGGCAATAAAGCCTGTCCGAGATTTTGCTGACGTCATCAATTTCGTAATCGGCAATCACTCTAATGTTGGCGTCGAAGAAAAGACTCCCGATAATCTACAGAAATTAGCATCAGCATGGATTTTAGAGGAGTATGACAAATATTTAAAGAGGGTGATGACAAGTCTGGGGATTTGAAAAGCTGATAATGTTGCATGACAAATATAAGCGGAAAAAAAATTTTGAGTGCCTGAAAACTTGCTCAGAAAAATGAGAAAAAATCTTTTGATGGTGAGTTATTGTTGGCTCTTGATTGCCTAAATATCATACACACTCGACAAAAAAAATCCCCTTTAATTTAAAATAAGTGACGTGCTGTTACGTCATCACCGGATACATTTCTAGTCGTTTTTAAAAAGTTTCATCATACGTTTGCTTACTAGAAACAATTTTCCACGTTTTAGTAAGAAAACTTGAGCTGATACTATAACTATATTAACTTGACTGTACAACTACTATATTCACGTGTCAGTCTTGACGGTCACGGCAACGGCGAAAGCTTTCGTACGCGTACTCGCTGTATTTAATGTCAAAACCCATCCCTATTTAGCCCATATAATCTGCTCAAAATTTGTATTTAATGTCAAATTTGTATTTAATGTCAAAACCCATCCACCTTGAGCCCATATAATCTGCTCAAAATTTGTATTTAATGTCAAATTTGTATTAAATGTCAAAACCCATCCACATTGAGCCGATATATTCTGCTCAAAATTTGTATTTAATGTCAAATTTGTATTTAATGTCAAAACCCATCCACCTTGAGCCCATATAATCTGCTCAAAATTTGTATTTAATGTCAAAACCCATCCACAATGAGCCCATATAATCTCCTCAAAATTTGTATTTAATGTCAAATTTGTATTTAATGTCAAAACCCATCCACATTGAGAACATAAAATCTGCTCAAAATTTGAACACTTTGCCCATTTGCAAAATCGCCCTTAAAGCAATGTAAAAATTTTGCTCGTTAAAATTATTAATCGTAGGTTAAAATTTGCTATTCGAATAGCGAACACCTTTAAAATACATATTATGTAAAAGCATTTGAATAAATTTCGAACGTAACGCGTTACTTTGCATACAGTTACATTCGCTCGTGTGTAGTTTTGCTACTTTTCCAGTTATGCCTTTTTTTCACGCAAGACCACTTAACCGCATTGTTATCCGAAGAAGCTGCCGAAGCTTCATTATTTCCCAAGTCATCTTTCAAACTTCACGAGATAAAAGCATAAAAAGGTTCCACCCTGAGAACCACCGCGAAACAGTGACCCCAACCTGTTGAAATAGAAGTGCGGGGGAATATTTTTCTTCCTCAAAGATAATATCCCCACGCAGCACAACCAGAATAATTACGGGACCACATCAGCGCAACCAGCAAAAACGCGTCCGACCTTTCTAACCTGATTTAGGAGGAAGATGAGTTTCACATTCGGCCCGTCCCACTCATCTGCAACACAGCAAGCCACTCCAAGCCTCTTTCATTCGCAGCTGGAGCTGTGATTCACGCCTCTGTTTATTACAGGGCTCAGTCTTACATTAGGTCGCTGACTATAGGGATACGCATCCAACTTTGTGCGCTTTTAGAAAACCTTCGTCGAGAGAATATTCGTCCGAGTGCGCTGTCCTTCCGGTGTGTGCGGGAGCCTGAGGTCTTCAATCAAGTTTTCATGATTTATTTCGTTAGATGGTGTTTATGTCATTAGTGTTATTAGGTGGAAGTTTGTGTACTTGAAGGCTTAATTAGATCTATCGAATTAGTGTTTAAAAGTAAGGCTTTTTAACATTTTATTACTAATAAACATTTACCATTCTCCATTTCGCTTCGGTAATTGAAAAATGCTCTTGAATTCATTATATCCCGGTATTCGATTTCAAACTACCACTTATTGGATCCATTTTATTCAAATTTATGCTAACTATTTACAAATGAAGTACAAGGACTTCGATTTCTTTTACTAGCATTTGTGGGTTGAATAGATCAATTGAAATCCTATATATGCTTATAATCTACTCTTGCTGTACCAAGGCTTCGATTTATTCTACTAGCATTTGTGAGTGGAATAGATCGATTGAACTCCAATTTATGGTAACCATCTACAGTTGCGGTTCAAGGGCTCAGATTTCTTCAACTAGCATTTGTGAGTTGAATAGATCAATTGAAATCCTATTTATGCTTACCATCTACTGTTACAGTACAAGGGCTTTGATTTCTGCTACTAGCAGTTGTGAGTTGAACATATGGATACTACAACGAGGGTGTAGTTGGTAGGTCCCTCCGAGAGAGATAGGTGGCGACACCCAAGTCATCGGTCAGCAGCGTGAGACATCTCGAGGTTATTGGCATTTTGACGCGGTGTCCAATTCTAGCAAGGAGGAGTTCGAAGGGTATCGTAAATATAAATGGCGCTCGCGATTCCAGAAATGAAAAGTATTAAATAAATAAACGTGCTTCACTAAATCCATGAGAGATTAAATCTCGCCCATTTTGGACATGTTAACTGCGATTGTTCGATTTCTACGGTTTGTTTAGTTAGGTTGGAAAGAGCAAAATTGAGAAGCAGTCTCGACTACTTGATAATATTTTTATCCTTTAAAAGAAGTGGGGAAAAATATAGTTCCATGATAACATTTCAACTTGTACGCCATAATCTAACTTCAGTACACAATAGTATTAAAATGATTGAAAAGCTATTTATTGATATACATGTACGCAAATGAGCAATTTACCTATTGGTACCAATATAAACCAGTACGCATCAACGTGTTATGTTTCCATCAGGTGACTCAATCGGCAAGCATCACTTCGCGATGTTCGCTTCAATTTTGTGCCAACATTGCGCTGTGCCATGGGATTAAAGTGTTGTAATGATGCTGTAATAAATAACTTTTTCCCAACAACCAACGTTGTGACCAACGGTTTTCCGTGCACTTAACGTCGTAGTACAAAGACAGTAAAATCAGGAGGTTAGTTTGCACAATTCACAATATTTTTAATATAATATATCATTCTTGCCCTGGTTATCTACCCCAAAAGCATGAGGCCAAATACAGCTCCATGAGCTGGCCCCTGCACAAGTCTATCAATAAGGAATGCATTGTTAATTAAATTCTGCCAAATCCCTTTACTAGAAAAATACGCTTCTTCCATGCCTCAAACCCTGAATTTCGTGATATCTTTGTTTTAGTGTTAGGATATTCTTGTAGTGATAATGCTCAATTTTTCACTAGTGCTGAAATCATGGGGATCTTTTCGACAAGTATCAGTATGCTCGCTTTACTGTTGATTCACAGCGCCTTTATCAACAGAAATAACTGTTTTTGATTGGTAGAGATGCTATTAACGGTAATATCTGACACGTGTGAACGTGACAAGAAAAAAAACTACAAAATAATATTTACGGGAAAGACATTAGTTGAACTCAGATTCAAGCAGTGAAAAATTACTACGAGGCTTTCTTTATACGACTAGTTACTGTAATTGTTTAGAAATGGCTAATACAAGAAAACCACATATTATGCGACCATAAAATGTAAGAAACAATAGCAATCTCTGATATGTGAAACAAAACACCACATCAAAGCGAAGACAAAATGAGGTCTACAAACTGCTGATCAACCTTATGATCTATTCAGGTAAAAAAAATTATTGATCAAATTAAACTCTTTCTCAAGAAAAAAGTAAGATGTCGCCAATGGGATAAAACAGGACAACAAGTCTTCCGTTGAAAATCTGTTCTAATAATATATGCAAATCAGCTTGAGTTAGAAAACTTGTTCATTTTTAAAATAACGATCCTTCAAAGAAAACGGGATTATGACCAAAGAAATCTGTTTGACAGAATAATTTTACCGTTGGTAAACATGATTTCGTAGTCTTTTTTATATTTTCAAAACATCTTTTGTGAAAACACTCACGTAAAATAAAATAATAACGCTGTTGACACAACGCGCAGTGGACGAGCACCAGACGACAAATTTTTCGTACGATATTTTTGGCATTCTGGCATGCACTTAAGTTCTTCCGCTACCGTATTTTGGGGTGAAAAATAGAAAAATAAAAGAAATTGTGGGCGGAGGCCTCGGGCGCTTAGGCCTACGAGAGAGTGAAGAGAGGGAATTAGGCATGATGGATTGTCTGGAATCCCTTTGTTGGTTGAAAGGGAGGGTGTTTTCCGGAGCCTATTCGTGCTAATGGTGCTGATGCTTTCTTCTTTGTCTATAACGGAGCTCTGCTGGACTCTGTCTCGTTGTTGTTCTTCTGTTCTAAGAAATTTGCAATTATTGTTATGTTCCCTAACGCAGAACAATAGGGCAACTAAATAAAATATTTCAGCTTATAAGCCCTGTGTTTCCTTCGGTTAGTCTTGGCATTTTAGTACATCCCACTTGAAAAAGGTTAAAAATACAAAATTCACTTCATATCGTAATGACACGCGCGTTGTTGGACGAGCCTTGCACTATTTTCCTCTATCGTTTTACATCAGCTTGAATTTCTGAATATAAATCGTTGCAATTAAGTGCTCTTTATAACTTTGAAACGATATCACAGTCAAGCCGCAGAATTCTCAAAGTTTGAGCGCCAGGGTGTAAGGCGCCATTCAGTCGCTAACAAAGCTCTTCGATATACCGAGAGAAGTTTATCAATGGCCTTCGCGGCCTTCGGAGCTTAGTCAACTTCCAGCAAGTTAGAAAGCATAATTGATAGCTTTAGGTCGGTTCAACTTGAGTTACAGGGACCCATTGATTTATGATGTCAAATTGATCGAATAATTTTCCTTTCTCAGACGAACTTCAGTTCGGTATGCCGTTTGAAAGTACCACTAAGGCCTGTCAAAAGAGTTTTCTTGAAGTTGGACATGTTTTCCTGACAAGGTCTGAGGCTAAAGAGCTTCGGGTCTCTCTCACTGAACAGAGTTAGGGTACTTTTGGAAAACAAGTCACCCTCAAATTTATGAATCTCCAGAGCGCTCGACGGCTTCTGACTGAAAGACCTGTATTTCGAAAGAAAAATGCCTCACAGTCTTTCTTCTTTTACCTCGGGGCTTTACGAGTCTTCTTCATTCTTTTTACCTTAGGAAATGGTAATTTTCTTGGTCAGTTTTGACAGTTTCTGAAAAGTATAAAGTAACCGCAATTAAGTTATTAATGTTACCTGGCCGACTGAAGTAGCTGGCAAGTTTCACGATTATTGGTCGATGATTTCAGTATTTGTGTCATTATTGAAGCGCCTTCAGAGGCAGCATTGCTCGTGATTACCTGAGGGTAGCGCAAATGAGTATTTAACTCCTTTCCATACTGTTTATTGCGGTCCACCTGATTTGACTTTAAGATTAAATTTATTTTAACTTTACAACAGGGCATTGTTATCTTTTGCCACATTTCGCAATCACTAAAGAGTGTTGATTACACGCACGTGGTCCTAATGGGAATTCCATCACGTGAGTTTGTGTGATCTGAGTAAACACAACGCTTAGCGAGTTATTTTGAAATATAATTTCTACGGTTTTTTTTCGCTGCCCTCTAAGAAAAATTTCTATAGATCAACTCAGTGGGTCTCTAGCATGTCCATGTTTTTTCAGCCCTTCAGTGATGTTGTTTGGTCGCGACTCGCTCGTCGATTTTCCCATGTTTGTTGCGAAGATAGGAGGTGAGGTGGGTGAATGGCAGAGTTCATGTAGTATTATGAAATTGTCTCCAACACTGCAAGTTTTTAGTTTATTTCGACGAGGAAGACTAATTTACTAAGCGGCAGTGTCAGGCCATGTCACTGTGACATTGGTGACCGTTGCAGAGTCTGTGGCACGGTAGAGGAAACAAAGTAGAGTCATTTTTATGGCGAAAATACATCTCCTCTTGTTCGGCTAGCCAATAGGAAGGCTTCAACTTAAAAAAACTCTACGACGTAACCATTGTAGCATGTCGCTAGGCCAATAGCGGTGCCAGATTAGAAGCTTGCAGTGTTGGCAGCTGCAATATGAGCGCTGCTATTGGTTTGTTGCCGTAACGTCAACATTGCCACACGGTCGACGAAAAAAGACTGGTTTGACCCTACCTTGTTTCCCCTACCGTGCTCTAGAGCCAGTTTGGGTTAAAATTTTCCTTGTCTGTCCTAACTACTGCTCCCATGTTATTTTTTCGTATGCCTCGTTATATTTAATTATTTTTATTATGTAGCTACCTTCGCGCTTTGTTCTCGAAAAGCTTCAAGTATTTCAGTTGATATTAGTGAATAAATGTATTTTCCAAATGTCCTCTGGATTTGAATTTGATTCGTTCGCCTGTTTGAGTTTCCAATTTGCTTTTCCTTTCTCGCCCGTATTAAAACCTTAAACGATTCTTATTATTTTTTGCTTGAAGCCCTAACTGGTCTATTACTGACTTCCTCTGATTTCCGTGATTAACCTTCCGCCTGAACGTGTAATCACTGAGTGCATTAAAGCTCAGATTCGTTCAATTCAATTATACTGTAAGTGTTATACTGTAAGTGTTATTTTGGTTTCATAATGAAATATCATCTTTCAAGAAGTTGTAACTTTGATATTGATCTCAGGCGGTACATTTTTTTAGCATACTCTGGAGGATGGTTCTGCTCGGGATAGGGATTCTGTGGCTCTGTGTTTATTGCTGTTTCTCTCGAGAATAACTTTTCTGCAATGCTCTAAAGTAGTCTCACTGCAGTGGACGTAGGGAGTCATGGTAGGTCTCTATGATGAATAGATGAATTGTAGAACTTCACAAGGGATTTTAGGTTGTCTTAACGTCACATTTACTTACGGTCAGCTACGGCTTACTTTACTAGCGATTTACTTTCTTTTACTATGGTCTAAATATGGAACGTGGGTCGGCGGCGCTGACTTGATAAAGAACGTGATCTTTGTTCTGCCTGAACTACACCCTCGTAATTTGTCCAGACTTCAGTCCCTCTCGGAGCCTTGAAGTTGAGGCATGCCGTGACTTGGCTGGACTGATTTCTGCCCGCATGTGGGTGTGTGCATCCACAGTATGGATGTGCACCCACCGCCAGGGTGTGTGCCCACCGTTGGGGTGTGTGCTCGCCGTTGGGTGAACACCCACCGTCAGAATGTGCACCCACCGTCGGGGTGTACGCGTACCGTCGGGGTGTGTACCCACAGTCAGGGTGTGCACTCACCGTCGGGGTGTGTACTCACCGTCGGGGTGTGCACCGACCGTCGAGGTGTGCACCCACCGTCGGGGTATGCACTCACCGTCAGGGTGTGCACCCACCGTCGGGGTATGTGCCCACCGTCGGTTTTTGGTTCCGGTCAAAAGCTCGCTATGGCGCTTGCTGTTTATTCTGCCCACGTCATACTCTTAACCATCGTTAGCTTTTTTAACGGGTTACAAAAATAATGCTGCTTTGAAACAAAGAACTATCCGGGGGTCATATGTCAACGAATTTTTTAAAATTCAAATCCGATTAAAGAATTCCATGGGCATCTCACTTTGATTGCTTCAAGACATTTTATTTAAATTTGAAAATGCTGAATTTATTTATTCTAAATTTAACGTTTCTATGGGAAGGATGATGCACTGAAAATACTCTTTGGTGTTTAAAAATGAATTTCAAGACATGAGTATTTCGCGAGGCTTATTTAAGAAGACCAACTATATTAAAAAATGCCCGAGTTGTTTTTACTGAATATTCCTTCCAGAACATTACACTTTATCAGAGCAGCTGTCACCCTTGTGAGTCTCTTGTGAAGATTCTTGAGATTCTCCATGAAAGGTGAGACCATCGAATTTATTTCACGCTATAGCTTCTAATTTTATTACTTTCGCAGTGTCATTTTGGGAGAGAAAAGTTATTTGACAGAATCTTGCCTGGAAACAGGTTTTTGACGGCTTATCATTCAGAAACTGCAAAACATTACCTAAGCATTTCATGATCTGTTTTAATTATCTCAAGAAAAAGCTTATAGTTTGAGAAAGTTTTTACAATAAATATATCTCGCTGCTCTGAAATGCATGAATTGAATAAGCGTGACCAGTAAGCCACAGAAACTTTGAGGTTTGCATGTACGCTTTTAACGCATTTACTTGAAGTTCAGGGGCATTTTACAACTTTTTCTCGAAGCTTCATGTTGTGTGAAGACAAGATAATATACATAGAAAATATTTCCTTTGTGGTAATGGGTTCGTTTAACGACAAATTTGAAATAAAATCTTGCAGCAAATATCTACCATAAAAAATACCTGTGATCACGACAAAACACAGTTGAGATTTATTTTACTACGAATTCAGTTAGGAAACTCTGTAATTTAGTAATTCTTTAATGGAAATATCCAACTTTTGGTGTCGCTTGCTGCATCTCGAGAAGCTCTAAAAAAAGGCCGCTTATCACAGAGAAAGAAAGAAGAGAATAGAAAAATAGCGTTGCTCAATCCATAATCAGGATTTCGACATCAGCTTTCGTGTCGTGGTTTCCTTGGGTCAGAGATTTTAGTTTGAAGAAAGCTTCTTGCGACTCCAAGAGGAAAAAATGACCGTCTTGAAATATCGGAAGGTCGTGTGACCTGAATGAAAAGTTTGGGCAAAATAGCGGAAAATTCATTGGAAATAGCGGAAAAAGCCATAGCGAACTTGAAAGGAGCATGCTGCTGAAAACTTTGAAATTTAATTTCCTCCTATTTTGAGTAAAGCTCAAGAGATAGAGCTTATTGTAAGCACTTCACAGAGCTTAAGCACTTCGCTCTGTTGTAGTTATTATCAGTTATGGAAGAAACAGTCGATGCTCCTCATAGCTGTAAGTAATGTGATTCATGAAAAATATCATATCTTCTCGTAGCGCTTCGAAATTTTTATATTTTCGATTGATTAAACTCACGTAGCTCATTGAGCTTTACGAAAAGAACTCTTCAACCACTTCTGGAAATTACAGACTTCCTGCATTATCTTAAACAGAATAAGAAAAAGAGCTGTGCGGAATTTACGTTCTTGGGTCGTAGAACGATTAAAGTTAGTCTTCTGCATGGTTAGAATAAATATTATAACTGCGGTCGAACCTTCGTAAATCTTTTTTCGTTTAAGTGACACTCTTCAGCTTTCTTTCTGCTCAATTTATTTCACTGTTGCATTAATGCGCTCCTGAATAGCAATTAAGATGAGAGGTTGGTACGCTTTCGGGACGGTTGTGGGTAATTCCTTATGCTCCTGTTCTGGGTATCCTATTTACATGTAACCACGACGTGTATTTCACAGAGAACGCATTCCACAGTTCAGATGATGGTTCAATATCTCTCAAAACTCCAAGTTACCCGTTGTCATTTCAGAAAATTTCTGCGCAACGGACTCGCAAAACATATCCATCCAAGAAGCCCGTGGAGACCGCAAAACAAGGGCCACTTCGTCCTTATCACGAGAGCTCAGGCTTCTTGAATCACTGGACCGACCGCTCGTCCACCTCGCCATTCATTCTAGAGCTGCAGTTCGCGCTCACAAGAAGAAATTTATTCGAGCATTTGCACTGTCCTGTATTAGAGAGACACATCAAGACGACGCAATTTGTCTGCTTATCCGCCGTGAAATGACGCTCAGCCTGAAGCAACGAATGTGGCAAGTGTTCCGAGCGCGCCCTGGTCTACCGGCGCGTGATGCGCGCTAGAGCTTCAGCCTGCGTCCTGACGCAACTTAGCTCCTCTCTAAGTGCATGGCTTAATGTCATTATACTGGTCTGTAAAATTACATCGCATTCATTGTACGGTTATCGCCTCATTCATTGCCATGGGATTTGTTGTTATAAAGGCGAGTTGTTTTTGCAACATAAGTGAGGTTTGCATTCTTGAGTTGTTCAAGCAAACTATGAATGTTGTATTGATTGTAATGAAGTTTTATCGAAATGGATTTTACGTTGATGAGACTTTTTTCGGTTTTGACACAACTCGCGACTATAGTTACTATAGAGGTTTTTCAATTATTAGCGTGTAGATGGCCAAGTATTGAAAGGGAGGTAAAGGAGTTGAACTGGGTACTCAATAACATTGTTGGTACTCAATTTACAATTACACAGTTTAATTAATAACAAATAAGTGCTAAGGGTAGTAGAAAGGTATTAGTTTTCGTACAGAAGTTTTCACAAAAGGTTTAAAAGAAATACATGAGAAGTGAATGGGTATATCACTTCCAATGAAGAAAACTTCAAAATAGAAAACTTCAATCAATAGGAAACATATGCATATCTCACGTTTTCTAATTTTTACTTCTCTGCTACACTTTTCTTATAGAGGACTAGTCTCTAGCTCCAAAATTTCATTATTCAGCCAATACTTCAGAAAGCAGTTGAAGTGGAAACAAGAAATTTCCCCGACAGCCACAAGAACATTTCGGAGCGAGGGAACTTTTGCCTTTGGTATCGACTGTTCCCTCGGAACTCTATTCACAGGACCTTTCTGAGACTCGCGGATTTTGGAGTCATGTCAGGTCCCTAGCCAGGGTATGGCTAGACTCTTGTCAGGCCGGGTTTCACAAAGGAGAATATAAATGACAGTATTGCGAGCTCCATTGAAAGCCTCAGACGCCAAATCAATCTCCGTGATCATGTTCAAGGAAAAGACCGATAGGATGCTGTAGTCGATTTCCTCAGCCACAATCTCCATGGGAAATGGAACGTATGCACGAACTAAAAATTTATGACTTTTCCCACATGTAAAGTCAGATCTGCATCTTATGAAGTGCTCCATAGGAAGTAGAACGTATAAAAAATCATGATTTTTCTATGTGTAAAGACATATCCGCATCTTATAGAGTGCTCATAGGAAGTAGAACGTGAGCAAAAACAAAAAATTCCCGATTTTTCTCATGTGTTAAGTCAGATCAGCATGTTAAGAAATGCCTAATAGAAAATAGAACGTATGCAGGAACGAAAATTTCACGATTTTTCTCATGTGAATGAAGGTCAGATTCGCATCTTATGAAGTGCTTTCAATTTTGCCATTGTTTTTTGCGAATTGTATTTTCTTTGAAGTTGATTGGTAATTCACAGCATCGTTCTAGCTTTGTGTCCTCTGCGTGTGTTAACAGAAGTCTTGAAGGATTTACTATTCCCGAGTAATGTTTTTTGCATTTTAGTTGAAAGAAGTAAACATTTCCTTTCACCATATCATTTCATCCCCAAAACTTCTTCGAAGTCGAGCGAATATCCTTCGTATATATATTCGTTTACAGAATTATTGCACTTGTTTTCATTTCGCTAGTTTGGCAATTTAATATATAGTTGCACAGGTTCCTGAACAACAGCCACGCAAGGAAAAGTGTTCGAAAACCTCATGGGAATTCCATTAAGTGCAGAAAATGGGCTGTAAGCTAGACAACAACAATTAGCACCTCGTCCATATATCATAGGGTGCAGTTTAACTGCCTGGAGATATTACCAACGCTGTTGGATATATGGTTATAATCACTCGCTCCCTTCTTATAAATGCAAAATTTCAAGTCCCTTAAATTTTTTATGTAATTCATAGTTTAGTAAACACATACGCTAAAATGCAAAAATGGACTTATAAATGCAAAATTTCAAGTCCCTTAAATTTTTTATGTAATTCATAGTTTAGTAAACACATACGTTACCACAGTCATTAAACTCGTTGAAATGAGCTTATGTTACAAAATGAAAGAAAACGTGCAGCTACTATCAACTGGGACATGTCGAACGGAATGATAGAAAACGCATTACTATTATCAACTGAAATAAGTTAAACGGCTACGAAAATAAAATAAGTGAATTAAAATAAGTAAATGAAATAATAAGTAAATGAAAATAAGAACATAAAAAATGAAAATAAACAAGAAAATAATATAACAAAGTGAAAATCAGCAAAAAAAACATTTAAATGAAGTGTTAAACAATAAAATACAATAACATAACGAAGTCTTCGGGTTCATCTCACTCAGCGTTGGTTCGTCGAGTTTGATGCTCCGAGTATCGCCCTCGAAGTAATCGTGACCGCATTTGGCCCACCCTAAAATTGTCACAGTCATCAAGGCGAGGACCACCTGAGACCCGGAGAGGAAAGAGCCGGAGAAGTAAACGAGAGGGAAAGAAACAACATTTCCGAAAAAGATTCGAACTTGTCAGCACTCACGAAGCAAATTGTCAGCACGTCATTAACCTCTGAAAGGAGAAATGACAGGCTAGGGCGAAAGCTCTTCTTCAAGAGTGAGCGTAAGAAACTCTGATAGAAGATATGTGATTTTCAAATAATAAATATTTCATTTTAAGACTAATTTCAAATATCATAATGACAAAATCCCAATAAGCCTAATGCAGGCACTTGAAACCTGATAAAGTCTCAGGCACCGACTATCTATCTCGGTCATTATTTGGGCATCTATTTTCAAAACGCAAAAATTTACTTAGATTTGTTTTCAATCACATAAAAGAGAATCCAAATAATTACACTGATGAAATTCCATCCCCTTTTCTTTACAAAGCTGAAAAGCATGGAAAACAAACTGCTTTCCAACATGGTAACACATTTTGCTTTGCGTCGAAAAAAAAATCATCTGTTGGTCTAGGACAATTTCCGAGGTTAAAGGAGCAAGGAGATGTAGCACTCCTCATTGCCCGATCTCAACCCGATCAATTTTACTGCTTGTTCAGTTCTGGATTCCGATTCCTGTTCTTCTACACAAAACTAAAGCTCTAAGCTCTTTTCTTAGAAAAGCTCATGAGTAACACTTCAGAGTACAAAATATTCGAGATACATAGTTCAAGCTTCACGTCACAACATTAACAGCACAGCATTCACGTAGATGGCAACACCCGTGCTAATTATGCCGCGATAGGGTAAAAATCGTTTGATCGCAGAATGGCACAAATATATATGTGTGATGTGCGTATCGGTGATACAGCCTTCACTACCTATCCAATTTTCCCTATTTTCATCCTTCTCTATACCCGGTTGAAGCGGCGCAGTTTTAGGTAGCTACACGGCAGCCGCAGTGCCCGTGCCATCTAATGTGCTGCCGCACGGTAGAAGAAATAATGTAGGGTCCAAGCAGTATTTTTTTCGTCGACCATGTGGCAATGCTGACGTCATGGGAACGAACCAATTACAGCGCTCATTTTGCATCTGACAGCACTGGCAGCCCCAAATCTGACACCGCTATTTGCCGAACGACATGTCGCAATGGTGACGTCATTACGTTAGTTCGAAATAACGCCTTTCTATTCGATGGCAGAACAAGAGAAGGTGTATTTCTCCATAGAGATGACTACCATGTTTCCTTTACCGTGTGCTGCCGAAGCAAGTTGCCCTCCTGTGATCGTCACGGAGCGAGCTACGCTGCAGTGCATGGGTCTTCTGTTTTATTCTGACCAGACAGCGGTTGCAATTTTTGGCTGGGTTGCTACCTATCAGGATCTTCCCCTCAACAAAATCTCTAAGATGTACTAGTATATTGTGTACACAAGTATTCTAATGCTCTTCGCTCTTCTCACACACAAGATCTGTATACTCACATTTCAGCCTCGTTCTATTACTCTTCACTCACATTTTAAAATGAATACACCAGATCTGTATGCTCACATTTCAGCCTCGCTGTATTACTCTTTACTCACATTTTTAAATGAATGGAAATCGTGAAATAAATTATTCGACATTTTTTGCGCCCTAAAAATCGATGAACTCGTCCGTCAATTTTTTTAATGTGTTAATCAGACATCTCTGATACATCCATATTTTCTGTGTGTTTTGTCTGTAACACTGTGTGTTTTCTCTATGTTCTTTGCGGTGTTTGAATTTTAATGCTCGATCTTAAGCAATTTAAAATTTGCATTTTCACCAGGATAATTTGGGGGTATGACTTCACAACCGTTCCTTCAAGCCTACCGCGGTAGAGGAGACAAGGTAGGGTCATTTCTATGGGGGAAAAATACACTTCTTTTGGTTCGGCAGGCCAATAGAAAGGCTATATTTCAAACAAACTTCATGACTTCACCAAAACGCCTTGTCGTTAGGCCAATAGTGTAGACGGATTTGGAGGTAGAAGTGCTACCAGATGCAATATGAGCGTTGCTATTGGTTCGAGGCCGTGACGTCAGCAAGCCCACACAGTTGACGAAAAAAAAATAGTTTGACCGTACCTTGTTTCCTCTACCGTGAAGCCTACTCACTTCCCACATCTAATACGATCTCTTAACACGTGAAGTGAGACGATTAAACTGAAGTTCAATATTTAACAATTTTAAAAATAACGAATACTAAACAGATCGCGCCTCCATTTAGTTTTCGTTAAACATTTATCGAAATTGAGTTAGAAAATACTGTTCTGCTGGTGGGAAGTCAGGATTATGAGAATCCCCTCAGTGACCCCCGGTGGGTCACGTATCACTCAAAGTGTTAATTAATACACACCAGCTGCTTATCCTTCTGATATTCTTCCTACAATCGCTGTAGTTCCTTCAGCGGATGTATTTCATCTCAGCTATTTGGTGGGGTCATGTATTGAATTTGCTTTTGTTTCACTTATCGGCCACACCAATAAAAAAGTGACAGTCATCGACTTCCAAAACCCTAATCCAACTGAACATCACGCGCCGCTCCTCAAACTCCTCTTTATGTTAATAGTTGCAGCACAACGCGTTGCTCAGCTGATCACATCCATCAGTTAATTTCGAGTGTGGAAGTGAGTTTTGCGGACGAGATCATAACTCGTAGGGATAACTTTTGACCAGTATTTGAAGGTAATTCAAATTTCTTATGAGAAGGAATTGTATATTTTCTTCGTGGGCATCACGAGGTAGGTGAATAATGACTTCGCTTAGAAAACTCATTGACTGAAAATAATTAAGTCCATGCACTATTGACTTACATATTCTTCATGAGTATACATAGCCATATTTATTCAACTGAGAAACGATAATTTTCGAAAACGAAGCGAATTTGGCCTGTAAAAAATGCGAAGTCATTTGCGGAGAAATTCCTGAAATCTAAGCTTTTCTCTATCCAGGAACTTTATGTAGAAATGAATTCATCTGTTTATAAAGTTTCAGAATTACTCGCTTGCTTATAGAATTCCCAACTTTTAATGTCAAAATTATTTTGCTAGTAAAATCGTATGTCCTATGGAGAAAAATATTTAGTTATACCCTTTTGCACTATTTTGTTGCTTTAAAGAGGAAATTGTGATCGTATTCTCATCTAATTTACATTAAACAAATATTTCCACGAAAATTTTCGCACAAACTTCAAATTATTTGCCGACATTAATGAAAAGATTATGAATACTTTCCTAATTGACAAGCGGATTACCGATACGGATTCATCATATGAAAGATATTTTGTGAAACTCTGATAATAAGATAATAATGCTTATTATAAAATTATTTCATAAGAGAGTAGTGTAACATTTTTCATTACGCAATACGAATTATAATCCGATATTCTTTTGGATGATTTCTTGTTCCCCTCATTGCCTTCGAATTAACATGTTGCAATTATCATGTGGCAATTACCAAGTGGCGTTTCCTGCGCTGCCATTTACAGTATTTCACTCATAACGTCAAAAGTTCCTCCAACTCTACGCCTGGTGCCCAAGAGTTCCTCAGAGAAGCTCTGCCATTACCAAAAATGGCTTTCTCGGAAAAACACCTATTGCCCAACACGACCAAACAGTGTCATCTCCGTGGCCGTCGCCTCCCTACAAAAAGTCTCTTCTCTTCCCTCTGGGAAGCTCGCTAACGGTTCCCCTTTTTAACACGTTCCCCTCGTATTGGGGCACATGTGTCCCAATAGGTAAGTTGCTCATTCACGCACCGG
This sequence comes from Morinoia aosen, assembly GCA_030386875.1. Taxonomy (NCBI): domain Eukaryota; kingdom Metazoa; phylum Arthropoda; class Malacostraca; order Amphipoda; family Talitridae; genus Morinoia; species Morinoia aosen. The sequence continues at coordinate 23,913,198 of CM059578.1, read as the reverse complement.
TATAAATGAATGACTTTTCAATTTTTCCGTGACCTTTCCCCAAAAATAACTATCATCATACGTGGTGGATAGTTGTTGTGCAATTTATTTTTTATGTTTCTCAGGAAGGATTAAAGGTATTTGAGCAGTTAAGTCGATTTCCCTCTTCTGCAATTCCCAACTTAACCAAACTAACCGTTAATTAACACCCGCGGAAACGCGTGAACGTGTTAACATGTTGACTACGGCGAGTTAAACTGAAGCTCAGGATTCAACTCAAATATAAAGTTATTTGTAGGTGGAAATTTTGGAAGCAGCAAGGACTAACTGGTTCCATGAAATGCCAATGACTTTGAAAGATTATTAGAATTTATCCAACGACCCATCGATGGACCGTTTCGCAACAGCAAGAACTTAATTAAACACGACCCATCCGTGGATCGTATCGTACGCGTCTTAAAGCAGAAGCGTAAGTTCAATAGGGCGCACAATCTCCCTTTTGTGGAGTTGCCACGTTTTTTCATTTTGTATCCCCGAAATGAAGAAACTTTATATTGATTTCTAAGCCTTACCCGGACTCGAAACTGCATTCAGAAGAGAAGACGGAAAATTGGCACTTTTAACGCGGAATTTCTCAGTCTCTCAGAAAGTCAAGTGTAAACATGGGTAAACAGAAGTTTATTTGCGGTGGGCAGGAGCGGAGCTTGCCAGCCAGCAATACGTGAAGTCCCGTAACGCACTGGCATTCAGGTTAGACGTTCCATGACTTCATGCTTTTTTCTTGAGTGTTATGCTTCAAGAAGAAAGGAATGTTGGCTGAAATTGAGGTATTTTTCCAGACTTTTTCGCCCTCGTTAGGCAACAGCAGGTACGCGTGTTTTGCACACCAACTCAAAGCATGTATTTTGGGAGTCTTTGCCATGTTCACCGAGGGTGTTATCGCACACTTTATAAAACTGTGTAAAGTGGTATTCAACGTCGAGAATCGTTGAATCAAGTTTCATTCATTTATGAAAACAAATTGGCATTATTATTTTTGTCAGCTGTCCTCAATTATGGTATAAATATAACTCATGATCAAATTCTTATGATTTTTAATGCTCGCTAAAACATATGAACATTCGGGTGAAAGTTATAAAAAATTTATCGCTTGAATTTGCAAAAGAATAGTTTTCTTGGCTTCAATGCAGCCATATTCCTTTCATCAAGTTTTTATTGGGTGAAGAGATTCCATTTCGTTGTCAATATATTCCAACGGTTGAAAATTTTGTTTTTAGATGTTTCCTCTTGAAGGGAAGCTTTAGAAAAAAATATATAGAAATGTCTCTATAATAATATTTTTTCACACGATGCGACAACTGACAGAATAAAGCAATGCTCTGTTGGTTATGGGGCTTTATTTTTTATACGAAATGTATAATTATCACTCGTTTAAAGGCCTAGAAACGTACATACTGAGGAGATTTTGATTTAAATAAAAAACAATTCATAAGACTTGACTTCTCTATAATATTTTCAGTTGAGTGTTTCTCTTTCTGATGCCAGGACTGCAGAGCATTGTACAGTATATGTCCCACAAAAATCTGAACCGAGTAATTATTTTCCCGTATCAGTTTACTATACCATCATGTGAATACTATAAGCATTTAAGCTCATTTTGAAAGATAACTTTGCTAGAAATTAAATCCTTGTGGTATTCTTATGATGGTATTACTGATACGATAAAATAAATACTCGGTTCGGGTTTTTGTGGGACATACCGCACACACGACCATAATACTGACGGCTGCATGCGTTCCGAATATTCAGAAATATGTGACGAGTTTATAAATCCTTCGTGCTATTTGGGTGAAAATTTTACTAGAAATAACTGATTTAATGCCAACCCCTAAATATTTTAGTGAATCTGTCAACATACCCACACATCTATCAAAATTCGAGCGAAATAATGGCTGAACACACTGCAAATGATAATATAAAACTATTCACTCACCATCCCGGCATGAGTTGAGCAACTACTTCATTAGATTCCTTGTTGTTTACGTACAATGATTTTTACAGATCAAATCTTGAATAAAGTTGTATTGTTAGTCAAAATGAATGTTCGGTTCCAGAACCTTTAATTTTTTACTACCTAATAATCGTGATTATTCCTGAAAGTTCAGCGACGTGATATAACCCTTGGGAAATAAATAGTGAATTCCATGTTGTTTTATTCAACCAAAGAGATTGCGGGGCTGATCCTTGGTTAGTGAACACTGAGGAATACGCCAAGGGAAAAACAGAAAATGATACGTACAGAAAATATGTGAACAGAAAATCATATTTATCATATGTAATCAACGACTCACAATACGCGATCTTAGATTTGTATTGTGATATTGTGATGTTTGATGTGTGAACAGAAAATCATATTATACGTAATCATGACTCAAAATACATGATCTTTGATTTATTCTTCACAAATCGCTGAAGTATTTTGAACTGCTCCTACGAATCGCACAGGCACTCACTGCGAAGAAATCATTCAAGTTAATTACCAGGTTTGTCGTAACTGCAGAACCAATAGATGGTTTTATGTTAAAAAATAGGAATAATTTCGGGGCAGCAGAATTGAAAAATGAAAGCTTTTTACAGTGTCTAGAAACCTAACTAACTTATTAACCATCTTGTTTATTAGTTTTTCATGTCATTGAATCTAAAGAAGTGAACGCATATGTTACAGTATAGATTGATACAAAAAAGTTACTTCCGTATATTAGATACGCGCTTGTACCGCATGCAAGATCTGCAAGAAAAACATTTTGTTCTTGACGCTTCTGCAGCAAAATCAGTGAAAACTAGGGCTACTACAATTTTGTTTCGTTGCGCCTTAATTACAGAGAAAGACAAGAAATGGATTACATATTCTTCCATATTGTGTATGTATGTACTTTTACTTTTGTGGCATATGTCCCTTATATACTCCCTACGTGTATGCTACGAGACGTCAATGCTACTATAGAAACGTCTATGCCTCGAGAAATAAAATGCGTCTGGCCCATTACTCTTCGAAAAAAACTGCGCTGAATAAGGTTATTCTCTCATCAAAGACATCAAAGCATCTGTTCAATATGTTTTACAAATCTTCCGAAGCCTCGTCGTATTCCGAATATGCTCATTATGAAAGAACTTTCACCGAAATTAAGAATGTGTGCGGAAGAGATGTCCACACACACAAACGCCACACACAAACACGCAGATACACACACACAAAATACACCTACCCTCACTCCTTGACTTCTGAACTCACTAACACGAATCGTAAATTGCCGCAACTCATTAACCCGAATCGTAAATTCTCGTAACTCTCTAACACGAATCGTAAATTGTCGTAACTCTCTAACACGAATTGCAAATTGTCGTAACTCACAAACACAAATCGTAAATTGTTGTTTCAATTAAGGAGACTGTTATTTTTTTGGCTTCTCTTAATTGACATTCTTGACTTCGGACAAACGCTCTATTAGCATACGAAGTTAGCCCTGAGATCGACTCAAGGTCTCCTCTGCCGAAAGACTTTCAAATTGCATTCGAATTGTATTTAGATTGCCTACAAATGGCGTTAAAATGACCAATTAGTACACGAATATCCTCTTGTATAGTGCATCTTTGTTTTTGCGTGCAAACGAACTAGGTATTTTCCTGATTTAGTTCATGTTAGTAGGAAAAATTAGTGTTTTTTTCTCCGCATATGAGGGTTCCTTGAAAGACTTCCAAGCAAATAAATCTTTATATGAAGAAAAGGAGGTAACGGTTAATTGCGCAATTTCATTAACACAGCTAAGTGCATCAGTATACATCAAAAATAATTACATAACTTCAGAAAATTCGAAAGTTTTGTTCTCTAGATGCCTAGCTGCACAGTAAACCACGCAGAAAACATCGCATCCTACTGTGAACACTTTATCATTGTGGACTAGAATAAGCAACAAAGATTCCATGGCAACCTGCCTGGGCTGGAATAAGTTATGTAGTAAGGTATGACACGTAATTACTTTGTGCACTTATGATTCCAAATCAGGATTAGTCAAACATATACGACAGATATGCTAATTTAAGAGTGTAAGTACAGTTTCATATCCAAAAATGCTAATTTCAAAGCGCAGGTACAGTTTCATCCCCAAGTCAATATTTTCCTACACTAGAAATCATTGTTTATGTATTGGTGAGTTGTTCACTTTAATCACCTTTCAGGAAAAACTCATAACAAGGTGCACATCAAGTCATAAATGAGACCAAGTTTTCTTAAAGTCTCTAGTTGAGCATCTCGATCAGGAGGCTATGTGTTGCACTTCGTGTGAGGTTTCGCTCATTTCGAGGTCTCGCTCACGTGATAGATTTGAGACATTTTAGTGTGTACCGTCAAAAAAAAATATTGAATTACGTATAATGTCGAGTGCGTTTATTATTAATCACCATAAACAAGAAAAGCTAGACAAAAAATTAAATGGAGAAAGAACAGAGCTTCTCAAGAAATAGTTCTTGACTGAGTTGAACAATTAATTTACAAACAAGTAATTTACCGCAAGCGACACTGTTGTTCATTGTTTCTCAAGTCTAGTATAATTGACGTATACCTACTTCACTGAGTTGAACACAAATAATTCAAACAATAGAAACAATTTATTTACCCCCAGCGATACAGCGGTCGATTGTTTCTCAAGTGTAGTACAATTGTCACATACGCACTTGACTGAGTTGAGCATAAAGAATTGAAATAACTGAAACAATATATTTTCCACATGCGAAACAGAAGTCGATTGTTTTTCAAGTACGGCACATTTAACACATAAATACTTAATAGTTGACTACCTTCACTCACCAACATACGCGTGCGTTGCAATAGAAGTCCAAGTACAGCACATTTAACACTTACAATACTGACTACCTTCACTGACCTACGTACAAACGCGTGCGTTGCAATAGATGTCTTTCGAGAAAAGGAATGCCTGCATGCCGTACGTCGGAACTTTAGTCCTTGTAATTCTGCTGCTTTCCTATCTGGATGTTTGACACAGCCGCGTCTGCTGCAGTAATTAAAACTTTTCTTCTGCAAGACACCTTCCTAATTCTCTTCGGAATTAATTCTGAAATTGAATTTTTAGCTTTGGCAAAGTTCCTTAAATTGCAGGCGTTGATTCTTCGAGGAGATGTCATCCCTGAGAATTAATTTGCCTGCCAGCTGTAGGATGATAAAATAGATTCACTGTGATTTTTTCAAGTAAAATTTTGAATTTAAGCTTCAAAAAGCATTGGATAGACACAAAATTGTGAGAATTTTCCCCTGAGTCGAGCGTGATCTATAACTGGTAATTAAGGTTAAACTTTCCTTATTTTTTGGCGAATATATAAAGGAATGAAGACAAAAAAATTAGAGCTTTAAATCTCGGCATGAGATTAGTAGAACATCGAAACGTTTGATGTTATTACACAAATTTTAAATTCCTAACTTTTCCCGTAAATTTGCATGAGATCATAAACATTTTCATTGACATCGTAAAAATAGCAAAAAAATTTGTTGTATTGAGGCATTACAGATAAGTTCCTCGCATACAACAGTGCACATAAAATTTCTGTGCACTCTTCTTAATAAGCAAAAATCAGTCGAAATTTTAAGCCAACGATCAACATCGGTGTTGCCAGCGCTTAGATCGTAAAAGAACTTTAAAAACGCTTTATTTTGAGTAATCTATACTATAATAAGAGCCGTGTCCGTTCGTCGGTCTGTCCGAAGCCAGCCGAAAGTGTGTGATGAGCGTATCTGTGATACAAGCTCGGCCTCATCAACTCTTGAGAGATTGAAATTTGTAATTCTTACGGCCTTCCTTTCATTTCGCCTTCATTCTTGATCCCAAATAGAGCGGGGGTATGGGCTAGTATTTTATAGAATAACCACATGATTTTGTGATAGAATTATAAAGTGTTATAAGCTCCCAGGTGATATACTTTCACGAAAGCTTCACTTCTTAGTCTGTCACTGTCACTGAATACTTCATTCAATGAACTATTTTTAGAACAAAAATAAACCGAAAACTTCATTATTAGTTGTATATAATTACATCATTTGCACACTTGAAGTCCGTGACTAGAACATCATTATTTCCCCAAAAAATAACAAATCCTCTGCGAATGGCTTGAAAAAAATTGCAAATTCCCTGCAAATAGCTTTAGAGGAATAAATAGTATCTTTATTTTTGTAAGTTGGTGCGCGCAGAAACAGGTTTTCGAGCACAGCGGGTAAGCAGAGTAATACGTTTCCCTTCAACGAGGTATTGGAGGAAGTCGTTCCTGATTGGACGGTTGGGAAACTCGCTGGGTGGGCACCATCCAATAGGAAAGCTTGTCAGTGCTCTATATATACGAGGGTTCCCTAATGAACAGAGAAAGCTTATCGTCTTACTATAGACGCTGTGCTTGGGGCTGCAAAGATGAAACATCCTTCTCATGCACACCAAACAAGAATTTCCCAAAATTCTAGGCTTATGTTCGCTTTCTACGATATTATACACCAGAAAAGATGTCTCGCTGGTAAGTATGCAGGTCCTAATGAAACTCTCAGGTATAATCTTTCCTGTCACCTTATGTGTCTTATTTTCGAAATGCATGTATACATGCGTGTGCAATTTTCCGTTCGATAATGGCGCTTCCGGAGCTGTTAATAACTTTTTTAATATCCTTCCTGAAATCTTGTTTCTTCTATTCCTTCTTTTGTAATCGGAATATCTGAATATACTGTATAGATGTATTTATCCGTTCGATTAAGGAGCTTTTAGGGTTGTTAATAACGGGGTTTAACGTTTGTTTATTAAAACATAGCGTAAGTTCTTCTGTTTTCACTGATAATTTATTTTTGAGATTTTTACCTTGGGAAATAATTTTCAACAATGGTAAAAAAACACGTTACTGTACAGTATGAAAATAATATATTATTGTTCGGAGTCAATTATGCTTACGACAAGAGACACAAAAATACCCTCTTAAGAATGCTATTATTAAACGCAAAACCAAATTGAACGGGATAGAAAATTTTAGAAATCATTAGACCAATGTTCTTTTCGTTATACTATTGATCATTTTATTCAGTACCAAATCATGATTTGAACAAATGTAAATAAATGTAAGATCTGATATTTTATTTCAATAAGTGAAAAAAAGTATAAAATCTGTTGTCTGATTTGAATAGCTGAAAATACGCCTAAAATTTTTTATCTGACTTGAATTAAAGTAAATCACAGTAAAATATTTACATTTTAAAAAATTTACCTTTTACTGTACATTAACATGAACGGTATAAAATGAGTTTTAATTTTTCACAGTTCAACGGAGTGACCCGTAAAACCTTTCATTACAAAAGCTGGTGGAAAATAAGATTCTAATATTTGTGAGGGCTAGGCTAAGAAACGATTAATCTAAATTCCACATAAATCATATCGCTTATAAGTTCGATTTTTCTTCACTGGTTGATTTCGATTCTTAACTCACCTCTTAAAGGATTCATCAGAAAGCTAATCTAAATATTTTATTTTACTAGTGTTCTTGTACATGATAAAATTTACCCATTAAAGGTGCTTCATGCAGCAAGTTCATCAGAAAGCCAGTCTATATATTATTTTACTTCTATTTTTACACATCATAAAATTTACTCATTAAAGGTTGCTTCATGCCAGCAAGTTCATGTTGAATTAACTGGAGCATGCTGAAAGTCTTCATTCATTTTATCCGCAGATCTTGCAAGTGGTTCTTTCAGGAAAAAAATATGTAGTGAGGGTGGGAGAACTTCCTTCAAGTGCAGGGCCTTCAAAAGAAGCTCTCTGCATGGTGTGGCGCGCTGGCCGTCTCCAGTCCTGATAAGATATATTTGATGGATGGTTGCCAATCTGTCCTTTTGGTCGTACAAAAAAAAATGGGCCGCACTTTAAAGTAGCCCGGAGAGGAAGAACGCTCGCGTTCTGCCGTAAAGTCTTGCGAGATGGCACAGATTTTCGAGACGGGTTAAATGTATGGAAACGCTTGGGGATTTCGGGCTTCCGAGGAAGAGGGACACTTTTCTGCAGCGAGGGAACGATAACTGAGTCGGGGTATTAGACGACTTCACGGAAGGAGGTAGTAACTAAGAGAGCACGTTACCTTTATGGGCCTTGATATAGGGTGTTAGAGCAGGGACACCCGAGCAAAGACCAAGAAACTAACATTTAACGGCCAGAAAAACTCCACGAGAGCTTGAAGCTGTGCTCTAAATATGACTGACGAGCTAATCCTTAGTGATGCAGAAGCTGACCGTTTGATACTGTAATACTGTGTGTAGGTACTGGGTAGAGTTGATGTGATGCCGTTTTGACCAGAACTGTATTTAAAAGTACTGGGTTAATTATAGTTAGCATGATATACCCAATCTGTATCTCAACTGCAGCCACTTTTAAAATCCAATTCAGCAAAAATATATATATCTAGTAAAGTCAATCCAACATTCAACGCACCGAAAGAAATTACGGGAGCTTATGAAACTAAGGGGTTGGACCTAAGTCCAACCCAAGATGGGGAGGACTCAAGGAGAAGTGTTAGGTCTGCTAAGTTTACGAGAAAAACAAAAGTGAGGCCTATTGATTTATTGAAGTAAATCATTAAAGTGAGGCTAATTAAGGCTTATTGAATTAATAAAGTAAATCGTTTATTGAAGTAAAACATTAAATTGAGGCTTATTAGGGATGTCAATTTATTAAAGTAAATTATTTAAGTAAGGCTATTGAGGGTTATTGATTTAATAAAGTAAATTATTCAATTATTTTAAACATTAAAATGAGGCTTATTAAGCTTCAATTTATTAAAGTAAATCATTTAAGTTTGGCTATTGAGGCCTTTTGATTTATTAAAATAAGTCATTTATTGAAGAATATCTATTAAGCCTCAACTCTCAAATTTCTTAAGCCTCAACCTAAATTTAACACTCGACATGTGATGCTTCTAGGAGAGATGTAGTGGCTATAAAGTTTATACAAAGGAAAAAAGAACATAATGCCCGGAAGCAACCTTAGCATAAGTCGGTTCATGTAAAATAAATTAACTTCATTCGAGCGCATTTATTTTTCAGAGCTAAGCTCTGAATGTGAACTGCTCTTGCATGCAAATATCATCTGTCTTATTATGTTGCTCAGGGAGATCATGGAACGAATATCTCTTCAAAGTAACATCTTCAGTTTCCCCTTCTCTAGAGCCCGTAAGAATGAGATGTACGCAGGTCGGAGACATATTCAGTTACTGCTTGAAAAGCTGCGATGCAACTGAGACTGAGGTTTTCTCTTACAATTATTAACTGCGCAGCAGTATTATTATTATCTTATTTTGTTACTCCCTTGCGGGTATGAAGCAATCCAAATGCCTGTTTCTAAGACTCTGTTCAAATATGGTCATAGTTATCTGCGTAATTAGGGCTGAAAGGAGGAAAAGTAATAGAGACGACCTCTATTTATTTTTTGCAATACATACGTACGCCAATTTTCATAGATCTAAATCTCATAGAATGAACATCACAGTCATTTTGTAAAAATTAACTAATATCTTACAACCTGTAATTCTTTACATAGATTTTTCCTATGTAACTCCGAAAATATCATGAGTATCAAAATAATCCTTCAACTTGTCGTGCAGCAACTCTTTACACATCCAATGACACATAAATCATTGCTCTGCGATTATTGCTTTTGGAGAAGATGTCTTTTGAAAAGTACCCATTTCTCCTCCCATTTATCCTCCCCCCTTTCCTCCATTGTCTCCAAAATTATGTCGAAAGTGGGAAAAAGTTATAGAGACGACCCCTATTCACTTTGAAAAATACATACGTAGGCCAATTTTCATAGACCTAGATCCCATACAACAAACGTAATAGCTATTTCCTTTATTTAGGGTTGGTGTCCCCCTTACCACGTTTCTTCTACCGTGGAATGCATCGAAGGTAGTAGGCAGGCTACGGGTATATTTGGGGAGAAACGTGAAAACCTTCCTCAAAATTTGGGGAGGATTTTGGGTCTTGAGGAAAATATTGGGAAAGTTGGGAAAGTATGAAAGAGCAGCAAGTGTTTGTCAAAGTGTGGGAATGAGCGTCGAGCTTTGAAGAAGGATCGAGAAGAAAGAAGTTGGCTTGGTATATCAGAGAACGTTTGACGTGGGAAGAGGTCTCTCGTGGATAGGGTGCCTGCATCGACTCCTACACAACGCAATGCAGAGCCTGGTCAAGACTGTAAGTTTTGGCCTCTACTGTTTACCGGGCGTCATGTGGATCGCGACACCAGTATACCCTGCACAAACGTACCACAGAATACAGAGTACGACAGTACCGACGTACCAGACCACAATGCGCAATAGCACCAGAGAACTAAAACATCCACTACCAGAGGACCAGTGTACCATGAGCGTCTCTGCACCAGTACGCAACATCAGGATCTCACAGAGCACCAGTGCAATTATCATTTAGTTGTTCTTTGTTGTGCGCAAATTCACTATAATAATTTTATTCCATACGTGTTTATTTGAAAAAAAGATACGTAATCTTTCACTTCGTCGTCATTATCCCCATATTGATCGAGCAAATGCAGAGTAGTAAAAACACTCTATTTCTTATTTCCCTCCATCATTTATGCCTCTTAATTCTTCTGTGTACCTTTCCCACTTCTTTCTCTCTCTTTGGAGAATTTAAATCCCCTCTTCGTCAGTAGGGAGGTCGTGTGAGGCGCCGTGACGAAACAATTATACTTTTCATATGAAAGTAATGTGTCATTCATTCGGAAACACCAAAGGAAAGCAGACACGTGACAACCGTGATATAAAACTCATTTAAAAGGACAATCACACTCATAACCAAACAATAATGCTGAATAAGAGAAATAAAAGGAGATAAATGAGGTCAGAAAAGATGACCAACCATAATTATGATGCGTAGGGGGAGAAATAAAACATCCTGAAATAAGTAGCATCATAAAAAAGAAATTCGGCTTAGCTGTGTGAATAATTTTTTGTTATTCTCTATGATTCCCTTATAACGAAACTCATATAATTGACGTATTAATAAGAGTTTTTTTTTTTTGTAGGGCAAACTTTTAGTTAATTATCAATTATACCGGATCCGAATGCATGATCGTAAGTTATGATCGTAAGTTATCGTATGTCCTAAGTTTTGCATGCAGTAAGTAATAAACTAGCAGGTTTGTCTATGTTTCGGAATCCTTAAGACTGATCGACTAATAACAGTGAAAAACTAGTGAAATGAATTGCCTCTTAATATCCTGCAGAAAACATATAAGTTCTGAATTTGAAGTGTTTTGCTCGGTAATCACAATGGAGGTATAGTAAATTTATTCATTGGCCCCATTTTCAGCACTCTAAGTGATATTTTTACCAGGCTTGCCAAAAATAAAACAGACTTTAGAAGCAGGCAATGAAGTCATATCTGACACACGGATCTCCGTGGAGCGGTGGGAGTCTTAGCAGGCAAAATGACGCCAGCGCTCGTGCCTTCATATAATTTGCATAATGTCCTGCATTGAGGGAAAGCTCAAGTTTCTATGCAAAAGATGGATTTAGTAAACAGAAAGTGAGAGATGATATAATGTACGGAGAACTTGGTTTAGATTAAGATCAAGTGACAGATGATGTCTCTGTCCAGTATTGTGCGTTAAGTTAGAGAAAAAAGTGACTATCGTTAGGTTGACCTGAGGTCATATGTAAATGCTTACTGGTCTTAAAATATAAAGTGAATAAACAAAGTGTCATGAAAATTATTATACTTAAAAAATACTTGTCGTGCTTTGCCTCAGTACATTTGTTAATGCATTTTGATCTTAAAATATGAAGTAGATGTAAAGTGTTAGGAAAGTTGGAATGTTAAAAAATACTTATCGTTCTTATCCAGTAGTAAAGTAATTTTTGAAGAGTAATTTCGATACATGTTATTAAAAATACCTATCTAGTATAATAACTCACTATTAACTTTGAAAAACTTTATATGTGCCTCTCAATTAAAATTACGTCGTTTTCCTTATATATACATGCTGACGTTACTCCTTCATTAAATTTTGCATGCTGGCGTTACTCCTTCATTAAATTTTGCATGCTGGCGTTATTCCTTCATTAAATTTTGCATGCTGGCGTTACTCCTTCATTAAATTTGGCATGCTGACGTTACTCCTTCATTAAATTTCGCATGCTGGCGTTACTCCTTCATTAAATTTCGCATGCTGGCGTTACTCCTTCATTAAATTTTGCTCAACCAGCTGCCGATTTAAGATAATTTTATACAATTTATATGCATTTATACACTGTTTTGTAGTGTTTCATCACCACATACTTATATTTCACTTTCATTTACTGATTCTCATGTTTGACATATTCCGAGTCCCCACTATTGTTTGTCTTTTTTCATCCTCACGCCCTCTGATCCGTGGTCATTATTTTCACATTCAAATACTAGTATTGCATTATAGTGGAGATGTGGTATTATACTTGCAATGCAATTACGGAGTAAAATTCTTCAGCAGCAATTCCTCTAAATGTTTGGAAAATTTTCATCATGTTTCACGAGAACTTTTATATTAGTCTGTTTGTTATTTTAAGCGGGATAATTGTTGGGAATTGAATTTGTGCAGCTGCACTGTTCACGGAGTTCAGGTATCAGAAGTATTCGATTTTAAAATAAGGGTGGTTGTTGAGAATTGAACTAGCGTAACTTTTCTGTTCATAGAGGTAATGCATTTAAGGTGTTCGTTATTTTAAGAGAGGTCATTGTTGAGAGTTAAATTTGCCCAGACTATTTTGTTCCAGGATCTCCAACTGAGCTGCCGTTCGAGAAGATCAGCTCGGTATTGTTCCGACATTTAATAAAAAATTCGAGAAAACATCATGGCTTGTTTCCGCATTAAAAACAATAAGCACTTGCTTTTAAACATCATTGTCTTCCACCATAATACGCATTCCCCTAAGTTATACATTTTTTCACCTTCAATGTGAATATTTTAGTCATTCTCATTTTCTCATAAGCGAAATTACCGCGGAGGTGACATGGTCTTCCCTTAACACTTGTACGTATAAGATAAATATAATATCGAAGTGAATGACTTAGTAGCTTGTGGTCCAAGCTCTTTTTCTCCCCATAATATCGGAGGTATTGAGAATATTTTCAGTCAAATCGGGGAGGCGTCGTGGAAAATAGCAGCACAGAACCTATAAGTCAAGGTGCTTCTAAATCATAACAATGCATATCTACCTCAATATGTTATTTGAAGTAGGAAAATAACACAAAAACGATTAAAAGCTAGTGATATTTTTTCATGGATCTATGGTGTCTTTTCGCTGACCTCTAGAGATGTATGTAGTGAGGTAAATTTTTAAGACATACGTTCAAAATTACACCTACATCAGAACGGATATTTTGACCAACAATATAATTCGTCTAACATTACACGCTTCTATTGTGTTATCAACAATTAACAGTACTTAACACACTTCGTAATAGTGAAAGATTAATCTCTGTCATCTTCGGGCTAAAAGGAACTTAGTCTTTGTAACAATAGTTTGCGATATTAGACCCCATGATCGTTAAAATTGGTACGTCAGCTCTGAGGCAGATTCTATACTGCACTAACAAAAGGCACAAGGAAACCCGTTTGTTGCATGAACCAGCCAATTGCGTATTGAGAGCAAAGCTTACTACAATCTCTGTAAAATGAAAGCTTATACTAATATTTACGGCTCCGTCTTAAAACTTAAGCCTAACTCTTGTGAGAGATATGTATCGTGGGTCAAGTCATTTCTATTCTTCCGCCAGTGAAACATAATTTTGAAACGATATGTGTACGATAGCAGCAAATCAAATCGACGCGCTATGATGTGCAAATAAAATCAACACGCGCTACTTTACGTATGACTTACAATTGTGTTCTCGGTCTAGCATTATTGGGAGAGCTTGTTATGACAATGTTGAAGAGAGCACACTACTCTTTAGTGAGCTGCGTAAGGTTCACGAAAAGCGATTTGCTATACTCTGCTCTTCAGCGTACCGTTTTGCACTTTCTCACCGACTTTGACGCCCTCTAGCTCTAGTAACATTGACCAGAAAAGGCCCTACCAAACGTTAAATGAATGAACACACTCCCACCTCCCCCCCCCCCCCCCTTACCCAACCCCTCGTTACAAAAGGATAGGTTTGAGATGCGAGTGGCTGCAGACTTGGTAATGACAAGAATGGTCATTCGCAACCTGAAGCAGCAACTGTCGGGCATCTTTCAGCTTCGTACTACCGAGAAAAACAGGCTCTGAGAGTTCGTAAAACTTTTATTTCCACTGACAAGCTCCTAAAACAAGAAATAATTCTAGAGCTTACCGAGACGACCGTCTGCCTCAAGAAAAATAATTATTTTCTCCTCTTTATCGCGTAGTGAAAACGCACTAGCGTTGGTTACAGAACGATTAGAAAATGCCAGTTTGACGTGTTGGCTAAGAAACTCTCGCTCACTGAGGTCATAAAAAATTTTGATTTCTGTTTATATATAAGGATTGGACACGCAATCGTTAGCAGAAGTTGATTTTCAGTGACGAAAGCACACTGAGGCTAGTCAGGAGCCCCTTGACGATGACATAGCCAGTAATGCATGGGCTCTGGAATGATCTGCAGTACTCGAGAGAAGCAAAAAAGCTCTTGTCAAAGTTAGTGAAATTTTGGAATTCAAAGGGCACGGCGTAAGCTTTATTTCATTTTTTATACAAATCTCATGGGCATGATTTTGCATAAGATTTGAATACTTATAAGATTTGAACGCTTACACACCAGAAGCGCAATCTCAAATCAGTGGTCAGATACGATGAAGCTGATTTGTGAGAGTTGACGTGTAATAACGCCCTAACTTTCGAACATTCAACCAACTTGTGCTCCTAACGAACTAACACACTCGACTGAGAGGAACACTCGACGATCAGAAGCACTCGACAAAAAAGAAATTTCGACAGTTAAAAACACTGGACCAAAGAACTCTTGACAATAAGAGACACTCGACAACAATCAGACACTTGAGAAAAATGTAGAAATACTCGACCGAAAATAATTTCGACCAAGAGGACGAACACCCTACGATTAGAACCACTCAACTAAAACGAAATCTCGACAATAGATCCACTCGACCAAGATGAACACTCGACAACAATCAGGGACACTCTATCAGCAGGTAGAAACACTCGACCCAAAAGAACTTTCGATCGAAAGGAACTCTCGACAATAAAATAGCACTTTCAAGAGGAGCGCTCGACTTTCAGGGAAACTTAACTGAAAGGAACATTCTACCGAACAACATGAACAGTCGACGAACTGAAAAAACTGGATATCCAGACCTACACCAGCGTTCTTACAACTAATATTGTTTCATAAATGAGTTTACAGAAAACGGTGAAGATTTTACATTAGCTAAGAGGAAAAATCTTCTGTGTCTTCTGAAATTTACCAAATTGCTTTGTGAGTGTAAGCTCCTGAAATGCCATGTGGAAATGTGAGGAATGTGACATCATTCAACATGCCAAGGAATCTTTTTTTCTCCTACGTGCAGTGATTTAGGACAATTTCTATCCTTTTTTCAGCGCATTTTCCTTCCTTCGACTTTTTTAAAGGGAAGACTCTTGTACAAAGCAACTAAAAACGTACTCTAAAAATGCTGGACAATTTTGAAAATTTTAGTTTATTAACATGCCCCAATATAGATTAAACTTGGTTATAATTAGCGTAGGTTTCTTTTACTGGAACAAAGATGTTAGGAGGGCACCACAATCTTAGAAAAATATGCCATTTAATTAATATGGAACAAAGGGAACAAAGATATTATGCATAATATGTGTCTCTACACCTTACCCATAAAAACAACAAGAATTATAGAAGTTTATTAACGTGAATAAAAATGAAGTCATAATTTATTAGTGCTGAAGAAAGGATACTAAAGAACGGAAAGGAGACGGTCCATAACAAAACAAAAACTCTTACTAATTCAACAAGAGAAGTCCTGCCTAGTCTCATATTTTTCTCTTGGGGGCGCTAATTTTCAATAACTAGGAGAGTTGTATTCCCTTAGGGATGAGGCCCGACGCAGAAGGCGTGGAACTGTATAGACGACGTGAGCCATTCAATAGTTAGTGCATAAATTAGCAGCTTCTGAAATATAATACCTGAAAAAATGCTGCAAGATTTAATCCCTTGAATATGTATGTGCATCATAGACTACATTCTATTTATTTTATATTAGTTCTGTTAGTCCTGATTTATTAGGCTGTATAGAACATTAATTTACCTTCCTTATAGTTAGGGGCACTCATTTCTTACTCCAACTTCCCTTCATTTGTGAAGCTAACATCTTCCCTTAATTAAACTTGATGTATTAACCTAATTCATCCGCTTAACACTATTATGTTTATGGAATTATAATTTAATGAGCTGATTTTGAATAATATCAGTATTTGCTAATATTGCTGGTATTACACAAAGTTAGCATCATTGCTGTTCTGATAATTATCGGTATATTACTATTGAGATATTATTTAACATTCGTCCCGCTTCAAGAAGCCCTAATAATTCACTGAAATTTGGGATGTTAATACCTTTCCTTTAAAAGAGTATAATGATAATTTTTTAACCGTAAGCAACGAGGTTACTCATCAAACTACTCCTAAATGCGCAACTGTCTCTGCTAGTTTGGGTTCTCCGTGTTACGGGAAATAATGTTTTGCTGCGAGGATGTCAAAGCAGTCGAAACTTTGCGGGACTATTACTTATAACATGCTATGTTTGTGAGGGTTTGTTTGATTTTGCCGTTATTCTGAGGACACCCATCGGGCGCGCCACTATTGTAGTTCAGCGGCGGGCATTAGCATTTAGAGGGAATCTCGCGAGCTGGCTGCAGCTGAGTGACTGTTTCTGATGTTGTTCGTGATGGATAGGCAGGCTTCACAAAAACAAATGACGAATATTTCAGCGAGAATGTGGATGTGTGATAGCGCATCACACAAAAATTATCTTCATGGTCATTATGACAGCCAAAAACAACGTTCGCCATGTCCAAGCTAGGTTATTTTGTGTGGAAGGAGAGTTTTTGTAATAAATATGGTACTCTTTCGTATTTAATTGCACAGAAATGCGAAGAATAATGCAAAACATTCTCGCATTCAGCATGCAAGCTTTGGTGCCAAAACTTGGATTCCCAGAATATTATTTTTACCATTCTCGAGTGTCTATTCGCAGGCACATTTTAGTCATGGGAATTTTATCTTGCCCCTCAAGTGTAAAACGTGAATAAGTTTCGTTCACTAGTTATGAAGATAGGAGAAGAACTCGACAGAAATTCCAGTATATGGCCAATACTCAATCGTGAAATTTTATCGATAATCAATGAGAATTTAATTGAGGGTGTCTGCGAGCGTTTTTCAGTGAAGAAAAAGTCAATTGAGCGAGAGGTAGAATTATGAGAGCATATGTTGGTTCATGAGAAACTTCGTTATAGAAAGAATATTTTCCCCTGCAGCATAAAGTCGAATTGGAAGTAATCATTTGTCAAATAGAGAAAAAACCTATTACAGGATTGATGGCCATGAAACACACTGCTGTAAGTACTTGTTCGTTGACTTTCGAGTAACATCACAAAATGCCTACTAACAAGTCTAGTCAACTGAACGTAAAAGGCCGATTTTTCGCTCGTTTCTCAACCGTACGAAATAAATAGCTTTACTTTCACAAAATAATTGCAATGAACGGCTTTGTGGAGGAGGATTCAAGTCGTACAAGCGAATGAGAGTGGCATGGAATGATCCGCCTCTCTTCCATAGTAAATGAAAGGTAAACAATTGAACACCAATGCCAAAACAATTTCAACTAATCAAAGGGCTGTTGAATGATTTACCATTATCCTCCATTAAGCGAAGTCTCTCAGTAAAACCTGCACAACGTACGACAAACCCAAAGTTCGTTCATGAAAATCCACCTTCAACTCCTCAGTATTTGGAATTTAAGGAATCACAGTCATCATTTTCCTTGTATCTACA
Organism: Morinoia aosen; assembly: GCA_030386875.1. NCBI lineage: Eukaryota > Metazoa > Arthropoda > Malacostraca > Amphipoda > Talitridae > Morinoia > Morinoia aosen. The sequence continues at coordinate 23,895,120 of CM059578.1, read as the reverse complement.
TCGTTGCATTTAATAGAGTTCAGATATGTTCTTTGACGAATAGCAGTTACAGTCTTAGCAAGTAATGCCTGAATGATGCGGGAACTTTTGTTCGGAAACATGAACAAAATTCCGAAATTCTGGCCGAACTCCTTCACGTCAGCAAAGCATGGTTGCACTAACTTTGAAGCACACGTTTGGGTAAGGTCCTCCTTTCAAATCGTACCCACAAATTTTTTTTCTGAGAATATTCGACATGAAAATTATGTCACTGATACGTTAAGCCAGATTTCACCCTGATAAGTTAAGCCAGATTTCACCCTGATAAGTTAAGCCAGATTTCACCCTGATAAGTTAAGCCAGATTTCACCCTGATAAGTTAAGCCAGATTTCCCCCTGATAAGTTAAGCTAGATTTCACCCTGATAAGTTAAGCTAGATTTCACCCTGATAAGTTAAGCTAGATTTCACCCTGATAAGTTAAGCTAGATTTCACCCTGATAAGTTAAGCTAGATTTCACCCTGATAAGTTAAGCCAGATTTCACCCTGATAAGTTAAGCTAGATTTCACCCTGATAAGTTAAGCCAGATTTCACCCTGATAAGTTAAGCTAGATTTCACCCTGATAAGTTAAGCTAGATTTCACCCTGATAAGTTAAGCCAGATTTCACCCTGATAAGTTAAGCTAGATTTCACCCTGATAAGTTAAGCTAGATTTCACCCTGATAAGTTAAGCCAGATTTCACCCTGATAAGTTAAGCCAGATTTCACCCTGATAAGTTAAGCTAGATTTCACCCTGATAAGTTAAGCTAGATTTCACCCTGATAAGTTAAGCTAGATTTCACCCTGATAAGTTAAGCTAGATTTCACCCTGAAAAGTTAAGCCAGATTTCACCCTGATAAGTTAAGCTAGATTTCACCCTGATAAGTTAAGCCAGATTTCACCCTGATAAGTTAAGCTAGATTTCACCCTGATAAGTTAAGCCAGATTTCACCCTGATAAGTTAAGCTAGATTTCACCCTGATAAGTTAAGCTAGATTTCACCCTGATAAGTTAAGCTAGATTTCACCCTGATAAGTTAAGCTAGATTTCACCCTGATAAGTTAAGCTAGATTTCACCCTGATAAGTTAAGCTAGATTTCACCCTGATAATTTAAGCCAGATTTCACCCTGATAAGTTAAGCTAAATTTCACCCTGATAAGTTAAGCCAGATTTCACCCTGATAAGTTAAGCCAGATTTCACCCTGATAAGTTAAGCTAGATTTCACCCTGATAAGCTAAGCCAGATTTCACCCTGATAAGTTAAGCCAGATTTCACCCTGATAAGTTAAGCTAGATTTCACCCTGATAAGTTAAGCCAGATTTCACCCTGATAATTTAAGCCAGATTTCACCCTGATAAGTTAAGCCAGATTTCACCCTGATAAGTTAAGCCAGATTTCACCCTGATAAGTTAAGCCAGATTTCACCCTGATAAGTTAAGCCAGATTTCACCCTGATAAGTTAAGCTAGATTTCACCCTGATAAGTTAAGCCAGATTTCACCCTGATAAGTTAAGCCAGATTTCACCCTGATAAGTTAAGCCAGATTTCACCCTGATAAGTTAAGCCAGATTTCACCCTGATAAGTTAAGCCAGATTTCACCGTGATAAGTTAAGCTAGATTTCACCCTGATAAGTTAAGCTAGATTTCACCCTGATAAGTTAAGCTAGATTTCACCCTGATAAGTTAAGCTAGATTTCACCCTGATAAGTTAAGCTAGATTTCACCCTGATAAGTTAAGCTAGATTTCACCCTGATAAGTTAAGCCAGATTTCACCCTGATAAGTTAAGCTAGATTTCACCCTGATAAGTTAAGCTAGATTTCACCCTGATAAGTTAAGCCAGATTTCAACGGTTAACAGTGTTTTCTTGCTACCAACATTGAGAATACAGCACGTCAAAGTTGAGCAAGTTCTGTAACATCCCTCGCAATATTCAATAACTTGGTACAATTTCGCTATCGAACATCACAATAGTACTAGCCACCATATAGTTCAATGTAGCCGCAAGACAATATGCAAACATTGTATAGGCTCTGTGAACGCAGCATTCAGTCAATCTATATATACTGGAACAGTAATCTTTTCGAAAGTATGAAAGCGAGCGCTACTCTATTTAATGGATATTTGCTAGTGTGCACGCACTGTAGAAACTGACGACATTGTTTATAAGCTTGAGCTAGAATACATTTGTAAAAAAATATTCTTTTAGCGAGCAGTGGAAACGTACTTTTTATCTAGTACCTTAATAACCGTGCTCGGGTACATGGTTATTGAATCGTGTATCTGTACAATGTAGTCATTCTTTTTAGTGTTCAAATTGTGATACACGCACGTAAGCAGCTAATTGGTGGAAATTCTAATTTGATGTTAGTCAGGTACTTATAGTATCATTGATCAAGCTTTCACAGTATTACTTTCACTTAATTTTCATTTGCATTGTACTTTCTGCACAATTTTCTTTCAATTTAGTCTTTAATTCCATCAATTGAACAGCAGCGATCGAGCTGCGATAACGGAAGTTCAAAGTCAATGTCACACGCTAAATTGATACTCATAAAACAAAAACAATATCTTCATATTTTGCCCGTAAGCATTCACTCTTTTGCAGCGCTGCATTTTTTGGTTCGAAATATTTCGATCAACACGGAATATTGCTGATGTCAGTACTGACATTTGCTTTCATGATCCAGTATCTTTAAATTCAATGATCCCAGGGCCATTGAAAACGTCACAATACAGGAATTTAATTAAGCCGTCTGTCCAATTGCAGGTGAATTTTCCCAGCAGAAATAAAATGTTTCACCAATACATTCTAACTAGAGAAAAATTCTCTTACTTCCACTCCAGTTGGCCATGACTTCGTCACGCCGAGGAGGATTCGTCAGCGGATGTAAAGCTTAATAAGCAAAAAAAAAATCTAAAAGTTTGTTCTCAGTCGAGAAAAAAAGAAAATAACACGGTAAAAAAAGTTGCTTCCGTTCATGCAATTTCAATCATTGAAGTAATAAGTAGCATTGAAACTGGTTGGTATAATTAAAGTCCTATAAGTAAAATATAGAATAGATTGGAAAATAAGAAATTGGTTTCATCAATATGGAAAAAAATTTCCAGCCAATACACTAAGCGGAATGATCTGTAAAAAATTCATCGTAATCCCCCAGGCATATTCTTCAATTTTGACAACATTTAATTTAATTTAATTAAATAACAACAATTTTAATTAAAACAACATTTAATTTAATTTTTTTTAATTTTTAACTATTTCCAACACATTCGTTATTCATCATCCTTTGAGCTTCGAGAGCGTTAGCGAAGAAGGATAACCCAAACTCAAAAAATCTAAAAATTAAAAAGCCACTGCGTCCTTTGAGAAAGGTTTTAATTGTTTATCACTGAACAGACAAATATCAAAAATTATAAAAACGCAAGGCTAGTTGTCGTTTTCGTTTTTTCAACAGTGAAAATGACGATCGTGAGAAATCATTATTTAATGCTCTCTTCCTTCTATTTTCCGTAACTGCTTGAAATATCATGTTGCATGTAACTCATCTCTTGAATAATAACCTGAATTATCTTGAATTCTATAGAATTATCTTGAAATTTCGTAACAGCTTGAACCATTTTGCTGCTTGCAATTATTGCCAACTTTGTTCAACGTAGCATTTTTCCAGAAGACTACGAGCGACGGACATCTATTCACTGTATCGTTCGGAAACTTAATTATCTCAGAGTTAGTATCTCCAGTTTTTCTGATTTACGTCATCTGTTTATTATTTCTCAGCAAGAGCTTTGGTTCAAAACAAGTCTACCGATGATGATCATCAACGGTGGAACTATAATTATTAGTCAATTGGATCCCGTCAACATCAAAACATATTGACTAAGCTCTCACAAAGCTGCTGTTTCAGTTAAATAATGAAGACAAATCAGCCATTGTTTACAGATCGTCACTCTTTGATATCAGCGCGACAGGAAAAACAGCAACAAGCTCTCAGAGTGGCGTTAAAATTTTCCTAATCACATTCCTACTGCAGTCACAATGTGCGATAAATAATTTAAGTAATATTCATAATTCTATCGAATTTGAGAAACATTCAATAGATTTTCCTGAAGTAATAAATAAAATCATATTTATTAACTGCATAAATCGTCCCTGTTGTGTCGACGAGATTGAGGTCGAATGAGAATCTGTTGTCCTGATGCTAAAGGAAACGTGTCGGTAAGGGGCCGTTCAACACATGACTACTTACAGAAAAGTGTTGTGCTGCTGAACGTGTACGAGCACATTTATCCAAAGCACCTCAAAACTCACATTAATTGTTTACGCTTTATGCACCTCAGTCACAAAAATAGTAACGGAATTAGAACTGACAAAAATCATTAAAATCGGTAAATTTTACGTCTTTTTTTCGAATGTGTTGGTTAGGAAGCATGGTTTCTGCTTGAATTTTATCGTGAAAATGAGTAACTGAAAAGATAAGTGAGCTTGAACACAATAACAGAATGGCAAGGTCATGTACTGATACTTTCCAAATTTTCGCCAATGACCGTAGCAGTCGAGTATTTGACATCTTATGCAAAAATACACATAGTTAGTACATGTCTGCTGGTATCCTTCAATAATTCCAACAGAAGTAATAACCAAGATGAAGTATTCTTTAAATTACCCTAACTCCCTGTCGTACTGTTTTTGGTAAAACTGTGGTGAATTATGAGTTTTTGCACGTAGAAGCGTGAAACATTTTTCAGATATGTTGAAGGACTGCTTTTAAATATTGCATCACGAGCGGGAGAAAAAGGTGCATTCGTGCGCAGAATTTTCTCATTTCCAGTCCTATTTTGAGCGATGTTTCAAACTGTTTTGACCTCAACTTGTAAGCCCACGAAACAGCAATATTGATTTGACCTATGAGTAATGCAAGCCACATCTCTCCAATGGAAGTTCAGGTATTACATTATTATTCCGCTCTGGAGTTTTTGAAGTGACTCGAATGCAAAAATAAATAATTGCTACAATACATGCTGCTTGTTTTGCGAGCCAATTATCGAAAATCGGCTTAGTAAGATATGCTATAGTATTTAATTTTTTAGTAGATTCATTTAATGCAAAGTAATTATTCTTTTAAATGAAACCAGTATAAACAATATACATATGTAGAAATGTATAAAACATAGAAGTATAAAACTGAGTAGAGAAATCTTTCATCATCCCTATTTATTGAAGCAAGCGTAGCTCAAGCCTGTCGCCTCTAACGCGGTACCTTGAAACGGTAAATGAATACGTCAATTCATTAATAACGTAAACAGAAAACAATTTTTTTCAATTTTCTGTAACAGAAAACTTTGTCAGCCGCATTGTTTGAAGCTAGATTCGTCAGCAAAATTTTAAATATTTTCCATGCTGTTCATAATAAACCAAACCATTTTTCTGATCAGTATCTTGTTCGTATCGAGATTACAGAGGACTTTTCCACTCCCTTGCAAAATAATTGGAAAACTTTTATTTTACTCGATTGAATACGCGAGTGAACCAAACGAGTACAAATTCGTGTTAAATTAACTTTTACAAACTGACCAAGTCTCTTCCGACAACCAATGAACATGAGATATATAAATTCTTTAATTTTTTCCAATCTTCATTTTGTTTGGTTGAGCATATCAGTTTTTAAGTTATTAAACCAATACGCGCAGTGTTAGTCTACCCTGGAGAAATAACTTTAATAATACTCAACATTTAATTAAAATTAATTTAATAATGCTCCAGTTTGAATTCCCATCTTAATTTATATATTTTGAGAGGTGTTGAAAATTTTTTCTTATGAAAGTAATAATATCTGTTTTATTCACAGGCCTATACATCATTGTCCAGTTTGAATTACCATCTTCGATTACATATTTTGATAGGTGCTAAAAAGAAATAAGTTAAAGGAAATAACTTCAATACTGCTCAACATCATCGTCCAGTTTGAATTACCATCTTCGCTTACGTATTTTAATAGGTGTTAAAAAGCTTTTCTTAGGAAATTAATAAACAATATTTGTTTTATTTGCAGGCCCAGTCTCGAACGTGACAGCGATCATGGAGAGCGAGGTGACCTTACCATGCAACGTGACTACCAACTACGATGACGACAAACCGGTCCTCATTATGTTCTACAGGAACGATTCGGGCACCCCCATATACACGTGAGTTACCCGCATTTACACGTGAGTTACTTCCATTTATACTTAAGTTACCCCCATTTACACGTGAGTTGCCCCCATTTACACGTGAGTTACCCCCATTTACACGTGAGTTATCCCCATTTGCACGTGAGTTACCCACATTTACACGTGAATTGCTCCCATTAACAAAAAAGTTGCTCAAATTCACACATAAGTCTGAGTATTTACTCAAGTTGAAGTCTGAGTTAATGTCCGAGTTGGAAGATATTAACAAAACGAAATTAACGTGAGAGTATTTCCGTGAAGTTTCTTCGCCGATTGTCTGATATGCTGACTGTGTGTGTTTGAACCTCACATGCTCTGTTTGAGTCGAAGGACATTTCTAAAGCAAACCTAGCTTGAAAAAATCGCTTTCCAGTTTTACAACCTTTTGTATTTGCACTCAAAGATCCAGATTTTGTGGTTGGGTTCGTGCATTTGAGAGTGCAGTCTAACACGTTGATTGCATCGGGCTGAACTGAAGCTTAGTTAATATTCAACTCAAATTAAAATTAGTTTTAGGACACCATTTTTAAAATGACAAAATTGAGTGGCTAGTGTCTGCTGTTGGTTTGTTTAAACAGTCATGAGAGTTAAGTTTATGAATATTGGTTGGTCAACCACATCATTAAAATCCCCTTAATGACAACTGTTGGGTCAACCGTAATTTGGTAATCCCCTTAATGACAACTGTTGGGTCAACCGTAATTTGGTAATCCCCTTAATGACAACTGTTGGTTGAACCGCAACTGGGCCGGTTGGTCAACCGTAATTTTGAAAATCTCCGTAATGATCAGCGAACGGTCACTGAGGAGACAGAGTTCGGACGACACTCACAGAAGATGAGGCAGCATGATGATACAAGAACGCGTTGAGTTATGGAATATAAAATAGTCCTGAAAGGAACAACTGGAAGAGCAACTTCATCTAATTAAGCTCTTATTTCGCTTGACCTAATTCGGGGACATACAGCGGTAACTCAGCACTGATTAGCTAGTAACGTCATATAGTATAAATGTTGTTCCTATAATCGTATCTTTGCAGTGTTTAAATACTGTTGAACTTTCATTATATTAACTTTTCGAAGCCAAACTCAAAGACATATAAGTCTCTCACATACTGTATACACATACCTACAATTGTTTCTCTGTGAATAGAAACGTTAGAATATCAAATTTTCGACCCCTCACCTGATAAGGTACTATGTGTTCATGAATATCATTCATCATGATTGCGTATGCCTCTTGTGGGAAAGCATGCAGTATTTCTAACTTACATGAATCCTTGTATCGGCACAAGATCTACGCGTTCTGCAATTTGCTCCCACCGAACTCCGCTGCTACACGAGTTTGGCCGAGTCGCCTCCATGAAATGTGCGACGATCGCAATCCAATTTAATGTGCAATGCACAAAGGGGCCTAAAATTTCGATCTTTTCAGGAGAGAGTCTTGCGCTCAGAGCTCGCTCGAACGATTCGTTGACGCCTCACTCGGCGCCCGGATTTAAGTCTTTTGAAGTGATTTATTTCCAGAAGGACTTGCTGTAATCCGCTTTGATCTATTGAGATGTGTAGGCTGAAACGCCAAAAAAACGACAGCACGCCATCCGTTTTGCAGGATTTTTGGAAATAATTTATTGGAAAGATAATCCTGGCACCGGGAAAAATTGTCTCTTTGAAAAAAGGTTTAGATTGGGATTCACTCACGAAAAAAATTGAATCTGCATAGAATTAGTGCGCGTTACCATATGTGGCAGCCTACATTCAAGCTGCGGAATCCGTCCCTGCTTACACTCAATGATGTTCTTTTTTCACAGATCATAAGCCTGTTCAGTCTTCAAACATCAACAATTTTACTGCGTAAATATCGCTCTCAGAATTGGAGGGGCCGACTGATTAAACCACTCTTTGAGAGAGTTTCAATCAGTAATTATGGTTAGCGCTTGTCTACAGAGGGATTCAATTCTCGATTTATACGTTATCGCGAACTACTGACGGCAAGAAATGCTGCCAGTAGATATTCATGAATACATTTGGATATTTTACATCTGAAAAGCATAATGTTGGCGGTCCGTTCTTATGACTTCGTGCGAGCTAAGCATCACTGGCACACATCGGTGGTCGTAGGGGGGTGTGGTAACTAAATCTGTTAATGTTGAAGAATAAAAAAAATGTAGATGTTCAGATATGAAATGTTTGTGCTTAGGGAGTTTGCTCACTGATGAAATGCTAGTTGGATCAAATAGAATTGCAGCTTATCTTTTTATCCAAAATAATGGCGCACTAAGTTGTATGCGAGTGACGTACATATTTTTGGCAAAAATACTTTCAAATTTTAATTTAGAATAATTTTATCTAAAGGTAAATTATACGCCAGATTAAACGATTATAACATCAACTGATATCTGAAGGGCAAATCTTTTACTTAATCATAATGCTTTGGACAAATTTTATAACTCCTTCAATGGGATAAAAATTAACTGGTCTGTAGGAAATTCAAAGTTTCTTCAAAATAGCTCGCGAGAAAAAATTCAAGCATAAGTTAGAGAAAGTTGCATCTGAATTTGATGTGAAAAATATTGAACGGTACAAGTCCCTACGAAAGCCAAAAGTCGTTAACATGAAGAAATATAAAAATAACTTTGTGAAATATAACGATATCATTCATGTATAGGAAAAAAAGTCTTAGTGAGGTCTGTTGTAATTATACCCTAATCATTATTCTATACACCTGGGAAATAAAAAGTCCCATATTTCAAATGTTGTGTCACCTAACCAATTTTGTGAAACTTTGGTGCTAGTTGATGCGGTTCACAATGGCCGAAATAACAGCCTTAACGGATGAGATATAAATCGAGGCATGAGAAAATTATCATACAAAACTAACGTTATGATTTATCCACACTCGCGAACAAAAATGTCCTCTGAGCTATTTAAAGGTATGGAAATATACATCATTTAGTTTATTAACATGGATGCTAATTTGTTCGTATTGGCTGACACAGCTGTCCTCTAAGTTACTATGAACTACATAAAAAAATAAAGCCTACATAAATATAAAGAGCTCATTTGTCCTTATGGTCTGAAAATTTTTTCCTTTTAAGTTCTTCAGAGCTCAAATGCCAAAGCATCTCATGTCTACAAGACGGAGCTCCATCCCATGTACTGCTCAGACTGGCTTGAAAATAGCAGCAGCAAGGTTTTTAAGCGTTGAACGAATATCTCTATTCCTCATCAGGGGCAGGTCACTTTTTGAGCTTCATTGCATCTAAAAAGTAAGGATTTTTCATTCATGTTAAATTTAGCTAGTTTTGGTCCAAATGAATTTTTTGTATCGAATTTGGCAAAATATCTTTATAAGTAATAAAGCATATTGCTACAGAAATTTCATTCCCTTTAGTGTTATAAGTTATGTATCAAGTTTGATTCACCTCGGTTAACTTTCCGCAATTACGTGCGATCAGTGGGGATTTCTTCTGGGACTAAAATACAGCATGTAAAAAGAGCTAGAAGCCTTGCTTTCGTTTAGCCAGATATACTCGCAATGGGAAATCCCCTGAAGGAAGTTTGACTGAAATCCCTTAGTGTATGTTTGAGCGTTACTGAAATTCCCTAGTATATGTTTGAGCTTGACTGATATCTCTTAGTGGATGTCTGAGCTAGAGTGTTAAATCTAGTAGTGGATGTTAGAGCATGGCTGAAAACACACATAAGTACCTCGGATATTGCCTTGGTGCATTTGAAAGACCCACTATATGCCTTCCAGTATAACAACCGTGTGTGAAATACCTTGCAGTATGATAAATCAGACAAGCAGGTATGAAAATAGAAGACTTGTTCACCCAGCCGTTGTATGAACCGTACAATGTTGCCAATACGATCAAGAAATAGTTTGCTGAATTCAGCAATTGAAGTCCTTATTTTATCTGAATCCTTGAAGTGCGTGCGACACTGTGGTTTGCCAGTCATGGCCTACACTCACACTTATAGACACACGTGTTAATTTGGGAGCTTACTCACTGATAAACTGCTGGTTGCTGGAGAACACTCAAAATAACTATGGAAATACCGTATACTTTTAAATTACGGGACGAATTTTTTCCTTGGCTGGAAGCCGGTCGATGAATAATCCATGGTAAGTTCACTTGAAGAACTGCATAACTGGAATTTAGTTTGCACTCGATATTTTGAAGAAATTATGTAACTTCAGGCACTTACCCTTACTTTCTACGGTGAAGGAAAATCAGCCCCAACGATCTTCAATAATAGGATCTATAGACGAGGCAAAACCCTGTATTGACTTATTAGTGGAATGATGGATATTCATTGATTGTAATACAATTTAAACACAAAAGAAATGACATATGTTAATATCATAAACTCAATTCAACATGAAAGTACTAGGATCCTCCACTTTATATATAGGAAGAATTTGTTTTTTTCATTTTATTTTAACGTCAAATTTACATGCACCAAAAGTATAATTTTTTTCCATGGTAATTGGTCATGCTCTTTGGGACAATATTGATTATACTGCAGGCCTTATCAGTCCACTCTCGCAAATCAGGAGGAATGCGTAGTATACATGTCAGAGTAAAAGACTGAAAGCATAAATGGCAGCAAAATTCAATATAAATGTTTGTTGTAGCAATAATACTTCTACACTATATATTCAATGCCTGTCTGACTCAAGTACCGTGGACTTTTTTCACCCGCTTCTGATAAGATGCTGCATGCGTATTTCGTAGATATTGTAGTTCATTATGAATTTCTATTGTGGAATTAATAATTAATTAATTATGAAACATTATTTTGAATTTTTTACTCATTAACACTGCAAATTTTTAAGATTTTTATTTTTCTAACGGCTTTTCAGTCATCACTGATTGGGAGTAGTAGGTCTAACCTTTGTTTTCAAGATTTTATCCTCTTTTAATATAAGATGTTAAATTTGTTAACAGTATTTAGAGCTCTCTTCTTTATTTCGTAGTTAAAATGTTTTTCTCAAATGCCAATTTTTGAGTGCTTTTCATCCATGTTGTGGGTTAAAGTCATGTTATTTAAAGGCTTTGAAGAGACATTCATTGCCACCTAGATTCAAAGCATGATATTCTGTGTGAAATTTCCCAACTAATTTAAGGAAGACACCCCAATCAGCTTCAGACGTAATTCTACTTATTTCAATCGGGCGATTGTTGGGTGGGACGTAATTAAGTTTTCCTGTGTAGAGGCAGTGATTCTGTTCTAGAAACGGGTTGAGAAAGCAGTTGTGTATCATATGGTATCGAGTGCTTCGTTATCATAGTTCATGACAGATGTAATTCGTCCCGATATTCGCATTGATATCAAAACGAATACCATTTGTTGACTTAGATGAGTGGCTTGTTAAATTTGTAGGTTATACGAGTTAGAACTGCAAAAATTCAATATCTTTCAGGGATCAAAATAATCTGAAGCCATTGTGTATAAATACTATTTTCAAAAATTTTATACCACGAAGTATGCGGTCGACAAACAAACTTACAAAAACTCACTATCACACACGCAGAAAAGCAGCCAAAGGGATATAACCCCACAGACTGTACTGAATTCTGAATTCAAGTCATTTCGATCAACCAATTTCGCTCAGAACTTCCTACATTTAACAAATTTTATTTCATGATCCCCGTAGTTGAGGAGCTCGAAGATCTGGGCAGTTGGATTTGGAGGGAGATTTGGTTGGAAGTGATTTATTTGAGTGAAGTGACCGGGAGAAATACGGCCGTTATGAGCGATGGTCTGTGAAATGCGGACTTCATTGCAAATGGGGTGAAACTGTGCGAGAGGCCTAAATTTGTGCGGCTCGAAGCGATATATCTTATGGCTCATGTACCTGTGAGTACTTGATAAAATTAGAGAGGAATATTACGGACTTAGGCACAATGATCAATGATAGGTAATTCTGTAGCATTGCAATGTCACTTAATGATTTCTAAATTTGTGCAGCTATAGGTGATATATCTTATGGCTCATGTACCTGTGAGTACTTGATAAAATTAGAGAGGAATATTACGGACTTTGACACAATTTTAAATTATTGGAAATTCGATAACATTGTAAGGCCAGTCCATCATTTGAATTCCGTACTTCTATGCTGTGAGTCTTGTAGTAAAATTTGCGCAATTTTTTGACACTCAAGCATTGATTTTCTCTGTGATAATATTTCTTTGCAGCTTGCTATGATTTTGTCACGAAATGAAGGTTAAATAGTGGAACATGAAAAACTTCTTCTATTCAGACTATATTTCGAAAAAAATTTCTTCTTATCAATGCAGTTTGGAAGCGCGGAAGCTCTGGTATGGAAAAGTTTAGACTTGAAAGCTTCTTGATACCATTCAAAAACCATCGGAACCAGATTCGGAAGTAAAATTTTAAACGTCGGGCTCATAATAATAAGCCAAATGATTTTTTCAGCTTTGTATCCTGTTAGGTAATGTATTTAATATCAAATTTCATTTCTAAATCCGTACCTTTACATTTCGGTATTCAGAGGTTTCTATTTCTAAGTTCATTCGATATCAGGGACTGCCTTTATCCTCTCAACGCATTTATTCGTGTTGTTCATTGCCTCAGAGTACGTCTGATAATTATCAGGATTTTCCATGAAATATATGGCGCGTCATATAATCTCTTGAATTGCTGCAAGGAAAATATGAAAATAAGTATTATATTACTTCTTTATTACAATAAAGAAGTTTTTTAAATATTATAATAAAGAATTATTTCACTTCTTTATTATAATAAAGAAGAATTTGTAAGAAGTTGAAGGCTTTGCGCCTCAGGATACGTTCAAGCAGTTGTATTTGAAATGTTTAGAGGCATTGTACGTTTCTCCCACGTGCGATCGAGTAACTTACACGTAACGTTTAACTTGAGTATGAGTTCCTTCGTGTCAAACTTGTGTGAAGTGTGTTGAACCTTTCTGTGCTCTGGAAAACGGAGAGAATTATCAGTCATCATTTTGATTAACGAATCGCAGAAAAGATCCTGTTATCAATCTCCATTTTGATTAACGAATCAGTAATTATCATTCTTCATTTCAATTAATGAATCATCAAGTATCACTCTTCACTTCAATTAACGAATCATCAAGTATCACTCTTCACTTCAATTAACGAATCATCAAGTATCACTCTTCACTTCAATTAACGAATCATCAAGTATCACTCTTCATTTCAATTAACGAATCATCAAGTATCACTCTTCATTTCAATTAACGAATCATCAAGTATCACTCTTCATTTCAATTAAAAAATCATCAAGTATCACTCTTCACTTCAATTAACGAATCATCAAGTACCACTCTTCATTTCAATTAACGAATCATCAAGTATCATTCTTCATTTCAATTAAAAAATCATCAGGTATCACTCTTCATTTCAATTAACGAATCATCAAGTATCACTCTTCATGTCAATTAACGAATCATCAAGTATCACTCTCCATTCCAATTAACAAATCATCAAGTATCACTCTTCATTTCAATTAACGAATCATCAAGTATCACTCTTCATTTCAATTAAAAAATCATCAGGTATCCCTCTTCATTTCAATTAACGAATCATCAAGTATCACTCTTCATGTCAATTAACGAATCATCAAGTATCACTCTCCATTCCAATTAACAAATCATCAAGTATCACTCTTCATGTAAATTAAAAAATCATCGAGTATCACTCTTCATTTCGAAACTGTCACGAAACGCAGGAAAGTTTCAAGTTTTCGTTTCCAAGTTGACGGAAATCACCGCTTCTCACGCTTGTATGTAGTCATTTTTCTCTCATACAACGAGGGCATGCAATTCATGTCCGAGTGTTTGTTTTCGCTGCCCAAGTTTCAACAAATCCAAAAATAGCGCCTCTTCCATCGCTGGATCCTCGCTCCTTTTTCATTCTTTCACCCTTAAGTTTTTCCGCAGAATTTCCCATCAGATGCGATGGCGAGGTCATTTTTCCCATGGTCCGCGAAAGCCTGCTATTTTGTCTAGAGCTAAGCATATTAATCAACGTCACTGGCTATTTGCTGTGGACTAAAGACTTTTTGATTACTGCCTGCATTTGCATAACACCGCCTCCTCCTCACCCACCCAAATTCTTGGGCCTTCGTTTTGCTTGTCAATTTAAAGAAAGGTTCAGACACGTGCTACAAGATGAAGATGCTGGTATGTTTATTGAAGTGTGAGTTAGTTTTATGTTGAGTAGTTTGAAGTTATTGGTGTTTAAATTTATCTATGTTTAACGTTATCTATGTTGAACGTTATTCAAGATGGTAACTATTTTTCCGTTATCTATTGTAGCTAACCACTCCTCTCTTGAAAATTCATTTTCGACTCACGCTTCCGGCTCATTAAAGTACTCGCTCTATTAAAAAACAGGCGGTGAAATATCGGCAACCTTACTTCAGTATAGCTGTGCGTCGGCGGATTATTTTTGCCCTACCGGATACTCTCCCTAAAAGTTACGTTACGTAACTTGTATTCCAAACTTACCGACGAACTCCCTCACATTCGAACTCGAAGGAACCGCTTGAGTTGTCCAATGCTGCTTGGATTCTGAAGCGCTGCTTAAGGAAGTTTGCAAGTCTTTCTAAACATTCCCCTGGGATTTTCATTTCTTACTTTCTGCTTTTTTACATGAGTCTCTATTTTTGTCACGGTCAACATACTCGTCCGTGTTAACGGAAACCATGTTTCTATAGTGTGAAATAGATTGCTACGCGATTGAATACACCAGCAATCACAGGCACCAGTTAATGTTTTTAAATATTTATATACACACATTTTACGAATGATAAAAAAATTCATTTTTTAAAACCCACTGGCAATTAAATTTCCGACCTTCAATATCAATGTCACTAATTTATACAAATACAACGATATCAAAAATTGGCTTGACGTTCCGAAGAACATTGTTCATCATCAGATCTCTGCTCGTGAATCACTCATTAATTTATGTTTTTCTTCAATTTTTTACATATTCTCTTAGATAAAATAATAGATCAAACCAGAGGTCCCCCTTCCATGTAAAGACAAAACTGGAGAGCCAGTTAAAAAAGAGAACTGGTTGAATTCTGTTCAGTTCCACTTACTGGCGTTCTGTTTAAATTAAGGAAGTTTTTTCTCGCAATAAAAATTTCTATTCAAGTTTGGTTTCTCCTCTGCAATTTGGCATTTTGATGCTCAATATGCAATCCTGCTGAAATATTAAACCAGTTTCACTCGTACTAGTTTTATCCCAACTCGTACCTGGGTTAGGCTCCTTGATATTTTTCATCCGAGAATACATGAATAGGCTATATAAGACTAACAACGTAGCAGTAATCACCTTCCCTAATTAACCCTTTCTTTCGCGTCTTGTTGGATAATTTGGTAAACAAATAACGAATGCGAATGACCGAAGAAAATTAATTACTGCTGACCATTTAACCAGAACGTTTCGTGACTGTTAGCATTTCAGTGACAAAAAAGCAGGCCGTAATCATCCCAAAACAATTCCAATCAAAGAAATATCAAAATTCAAGGTACTGGCAGGTTACAAAAACAATCATGGCCTACTCATGGGTTGTTAGAAAAATTGATATTTTTTCAGAAAAAAATTTCCAAGCAAATTAAATTTTTTGAGAAGCAATCCATGGGCTGACTCATGGGCTGCCAGGAAAATATCTATTTTCCCGATAAAAAATATTCCAGCATAAAAAATTTTTACGCAAATATCAGTATAACAGAATAGCGTATAGAATAGTACAGCGCGTTCGCTCGACGAACAAACACCTTTAGCAGTCCCTCCAATTTAGAGAACTAAATCGCGTGGTAAATGCCTCTTTAGAATAGAATTAATGTAGTCGCACAATACCACCCATTGTCTTCTGAATGGGAAGGCAGCTTCTTGGCACGATTCATTGCATTATCAATTGAATTGAAGAAGCTCTTGAAGTCGTGTAGTGCGATAGATAGAAGATGTCCGCCTCTGCTCAATACATTTGCCAATAAGCTGCTTTCGCTGAAGCGTACCGAGATGTATCCCAGAATACGACGTAGCAAATCTCCAACAGAAATTCTGTGATTGCGTGCGGTCGTAAATATAATCAATTTATTCCGTGCTATTCCTTCGGGGGAAACGAGTCACTAATGCATGAGGTTGATCTTCTCTATGTTTTAATATCTGAAGTTTAAGTGTGGATGAAAATTAAATTTTGTAGATTTTTCGCTAAAATTTATTGCGCTTCAAATAGATTCCATCGCGGGATCCTCGTCTCTTTTTCATTCTTTCACCCTTTGGTAGAAACGAGTCACTAATGCAAGAAGTTGATCTTCTCTGTTAAAAACAACGAAACTAAAACGTGGATGAATAATGATTTCCGTAAATTTTTCCATGAAATACATTGCACGTCAAATAATCTCTTGAATTGTCGCAAGGAAAAATGGGATTTAATGGAATTCATAAGTATTCTTATGGTTAAACTGAAACTAGATTTCCAGGAAACGTATTGAGCTTTCTTCGTTGCACATCAGGATATGAGCAAAAGGGAAAAATTTTGTTTTTTATAGGAAACTTTTTTTTCCAAACAAATGAAATCGGGCACGTTTCTAAGAACGAAAAAAGTTACTTCTTGACCACTTCAAATATAAGTAAATGTTCATCAAGAGAATTCTTACGTGAAAATTTGCTTTTGGAAATAGAGAAAATGAAGCTCATGGTCTTAAGCTGAGAGTTGAGAGCGTATTCCATTATAAGGTCACTGAAAAAGGAGAAATGACGCAAATAACGGCACTGAGAGTTTCAAAGTTGACGTGAAAGAGCTCAATTTCAATTTCAAAGTTGACGTGAAAGAGCTCAATTTCAATTTCAAAGTTGACGTGAAAGAACTCAATTTCAATTTCAAAGTTGACGTGAAAGAGCGCAATTTCAAATCAAATCAAAAAATTATCCTAAAACATCAAATGACTGTTTTTCTACCCATGAAATTGATCCGGTTGACTCAGAAATTAGGTCAACGAAATTTAAAACGGAACTAATTATTAATAAAATATGCTTAGAATTAGTTAAATTACATAGCAATTCATTTTGAGACATATCTTCGGGCTTCACGTATTGATTCTTCCATTCTTTTGAAGTAGGTAAACCGTCGGGTAAGGTAGGTGAGTTTGGAACGGATCTTAGCATGCGCGTATGTTACAAATATGGACATCTATCAGTAAATCTAGTCAAACGAAACCGAGCCTACATCAACACGATCCAGATTTGACTAACCCAGAACATGCCACAAAGCCATTCCTTTACGTTCTTGAACCTTCCAAAACGTTTCTCAATAGTTCACCCGTGCGAGACTCTAGTATTATACAGTAAGAGCTGTACTGTTATTGTCCTGTTCGTCTGAGCTGGCCAGTTGCAGTTTCATAGTGGGCAAAATTTCCCTGTCGCTCTCAATTACGCTTTTAAATGTGAGTTTTTCCATGCCAGACCTGGCTACTCTTCCAACGTCAGCGCATTGATTCAAGCAGTCTTCACTTTCCACCTCGATATTCCTGAGAATAACTCACAACTTCATCAATATCGCTGTCAATCGTAAAGGTCCTGATAAAAAGTGCCCACATTTAGCTACAGTCAAATGAATCAATAATTTATACTAAGCTTAAGAAACAATTTACTGCTTTATCACTTGTACTAACTAAATTGTTTAAATGGTTTAAAAAGTGATGAACACAGCAGTATTACAATGGTTATGAGAATTTGACTTTTACGAATGTTCTGAAATACTGTAACCCCGAAAGCTGCTCTGAGTGCATGCCTCTATATACGTTAGGCTTGAACATGAGCTGTTTAAACTAACATGAGCTATTTTAAACGAACAAGAGAACTTGACAGCTATTATTATTTGACGAAATCTCTGAGCGGACACGGTAACTCTGAAAGATGCCCATGGTAGTCGCCTGCTTGAACATGAGCTATTACGAACAAGAGAGCTTCGGCAGCCATTATTTGTTTGACGCAGCGTCTGAACAGACACGGTAACCTTAAAATATGTTCATGGTGCGCGCCGACGCGGACACGGTAGCCCTGGAAGATGCCCATGGTACTTGCCTGTAGATACGGCTTCAACATGAGCTGTTTTAAACGAACATGAGAGCTCGGCAGTCATTATTTATTTGACGCAGCCCCAACGAGGACTTAGGGCTGTCTCACGCCTTGCTTCTTCTCTCCAACAGTTGGGGGCGAAAAATGAAGCAGCTCTACATGAACGTCTTTAGGGACGCCAGTAAAAGCTCGCAGGTCCTGCGGCTTACATTTGAACTAAGGGCGCTGCTCTATACTCCAGTGGTTCTTAACCTTTCTGCTCCCACGCCCCCCTTAATAATTTACAGCGGAAATTGCGTGCAGATGCACCGGTGAATAGGAGCTCGAAACAAAGAATATTGTAATCCAAAATTAAATCTGCATTGATGCGTCTGATTCTTATTATGAAAAGTAAGGCGAAAATCGCTTTGCGTATGGTCAGCTATTCACTATTTGTATTCATAAAACACCATACGTACCGCGATTTTCGCCTTACTTTTTACTTTAAAGAATAATGTAAATGGGTCCGCAAACAGATTCAATAGTTAAAGTTCACTCTTTTGTCGGAAAAATTACTGGGAAAAATCAGGCTCTATTCCGAAGGCTCGCCCCGCAGGTTCAGAACCACTGCTCTACACAAAAAGGCAGTGCTGCTGGCGCGCTGGTCAGTTTCTTAGGCGTTGTGTGAGTGGTTTGCTCTCTGGATCAACTCAGACTCCCATAAGACTTAATCTTGGGCACTGTTTCGTTGATCAATTTAAATTTTTCCGTATTTTCACATTTCTTGCATGATGAAGGAACTCAGCCCAAATTTCGGTAAATTCCCCCAAATAATCATCATAACCTAGACCATTCATGACACTTAGGGTAAAGTTGTCTACATAAATACGTTTCTATTTATCAGGACTATTATTCGTAAAATAAGTGTTTGTTATGTTAGTGAATTGACTTTACTAATCGCATCATCATTGTGTTCGATTTAGTGTTCTTGCTTTTTAATTTAAAGAGAGAGAGAGAGAGAGTTGAGACGAGCAGCTCGATTCTTCTTCAACCTGTCATCTATGTTATCTGGTCTCACATGAGTAGCTGCACAGACTGAGGTTAAAACAATACGAAGGCCAAGCTGGGATCGATCCAACATCTTCATTGTTCGCAATGTGATGCTTAACTCGCGGAGCTAAAAAGACGAAATGCTGATCTAACTGAAAGACTTTTCAAATTAAGTTATTGCTTTATATCTGAAAGGGGTAAAATTAGCTAAGACATACATGCACAATTTAATGCCTAAACAAAGAAATACAAATTTGTTGTCTGAAAGACTTGTCTAATTTAGTTTTACCTAATATTTTAACAACGATAAAATTGGCAGAGGCTGACATGCGCAGTTTAATACCCAGACAAATAGATAAAAGTTTGTTTGAATTCACCTGCTTTTTCGCCCAGTAAAGTTACTCATGAAGATGAAAGATTTATTATCGAATTTGAACGAGTTAAGTTCAATAGATTGATTTCTCGGTAATCTCACTTTTAGGGTAAAAAGAAAACCCAACGTAGCTAAGAATGGCATGATAAAAACAATCGTTTCGGCCTATGAAAAATGTCTTCAGTTCTCTGGAAAACAATGAATTAAAGTGTTGAAAATTTTATAATTCGGAACAGGCATTTGGCTGGATTTTCATCAAGCGTCATCAGGGGCATAAATTTATGTTCTGGAATATACAGTACGATTTCCACGCGTGTTTAGCACTTAGGCCGCAATTGGTAACACTGATTATTAATATTCAATCCAAATTAAAAGTCAATTATAGAAAGAAACTGTAAATGTAGAGACATGAACTGGATTCATTAGGTATTTATTCATTTATAACCTTCCTTCATTTATTTCTAATTAGGTTTTTTTGAAAATCGAGTTTATGACTACTGTTCGGTCAGCAGCATTATGAAAATTCCCTCCGTGGCCACCAGTGGCCCACGAATAAAATATATATATATTAAAATATATCTAAAAGGTAATATCTTAAATATATATATATAATATTATATAATGAAGTATAATATACGAATAAAATATATCCCGTTTTTCCTTTATGGTGTGTTCAACAATCTGAAATACATCCAGCTAGTATTTTCTATTTGACGTGTTAGTTGTACGGAACTGACAATCACTCCCTAGTGCCCTATTCACGCCATATTGATTGAAATGCTGTGGTTAGATCCATAGAAAATCCGTTTCAAAATTCCACTCCCTACATTTTCCTTTCTCTAAAAAAACACATTTTCACGCACGGTTAATTTTTGCAAAAGCATTTCAAGGTTCACTAACAGAATTACGTTATTAACTCACGACTGAATACACAAAATCCGGCTACCTAAAAACCCACCCGTCGTATTTAATTCCCGCCCTTTCTCGTGATTGGTCACGAGGGCGAACACCCTTGCCCAATCATCGCCTGTATACACAAATCTAACTTTTGCCCAACCCTTCCCTCAGATCCAGTTTAAATAAGTTTATGCCGGTCACTGGAGGAAGTCCAGGGCACTGAAGCGAATTTTTGGCAAAACAAAAAGCGACCCTCGCGTGTATGGAGTTTGAGAGATGACATGTTTTATTCAGGGCTGCACTTCGCTTTCTTTTGGCCGTCACGTCAGGCTAGTAACTTGTGCTACGGCCGTTTTGTCCATACTCTAGGAGCCGTACTGTTGTGTACGACTACTGTTGTGTACGGCTATTGTTGTGCACGGCTATTGTTGTGCACGGCTATTGTTGTGTATGGCTACTTTTGTGTACGGCTATTGTTGTGTATGGCTACTGTTGTGTACGGTTACTGTTGTGTACGGCTACTGTTGTGTATGGTGCCGTGCAGTTGTGTACGGCTACTGTTGTGTATGGAGCCGACTGTTGTGTATGGCTACTGTTGTGTGCGGCTTCTGATGTGTACGGCTACTGTTGTGTACGGCAACTGTTGTGTATGGTCCCATGCTGTTGTGACGGCTACTGTTGTGTACGGAACCGTACAGTTGTGTCTGGCTACTGTTGTGTATGGTGCCATGCTGTTGTGTACGGCTACTGTTGTGTACAGAACCGTACTGACGTGTGGGGCACAGACAGTACGTCCGTGTGCAGGCGAGGGCCGTTGGACGTTCTCGAGTTCTGAACGCACGCAAGCTTCTGCGAGCGTATTTTTTTACATTTTTGTGTGATGAAGTTACTGAGCTCGAAATTTCCTTTAATTTCCCTAAATATTCATTAATGCCTAAACCTCGTATAAAATATTTTCAAATTAAATAAGTATTTGTTATGGATTTTAGCACAAAAAGCGCGGGTGGAAATTAAAAATTTCTTCCAAATAGAAATCAAGGCAAGAATCGCGGCAACCGAACAACCAAACACACCAGAAGATTATCAGAGTTTTAACATTTGGGTTTATGTGCTGTTTAGAAAGAATAAAAAGAAGAACCAGAGTAAAAACGAAATTATATTTAGTGAAAACGTTTCGGAATTATTAAAATTCCATCATCAGTGCTGAAACAGGAGAAAAATCTGGTTCTTCTTTTTACTCTACGAGTAAGATTCTCTACGAATTGTCCTATTGGAAGTATAGTTTACAAAGAGTACTAGTGTACACAGGATTCTGAGCTAGGGCAATGATAACCAAACAACCACACAAGCAAGGGAACAGCGCGTCAAAATAACCAAAGTTCCACAATATGTTATCAGAGTTATTAATAGTTTCACAAGACGCATAAATATACTTGCTGACGTGCGCTAACTTGGGTTAGATTTTTTCAAGCTGCGATGGTAGTTTTATTGTGAAGTGAAACAGGTTGTTGTACAATGTCCATACACTATAAAATGGTGTACACATTTAAAACTGACACTGAAAGTAATTTGTTTGGCTCTTTGTGTCACGTGGGACTAAAATTTGACGCCAGCACCATCGATTCACAGAGAGCATTTCATTTTGTCACTAAATAAATATAACTTTAGAAATTCCTTTCTGAGTACGTTTTACGTCACAATGGATGAAACTAAGCACGCTCCATGTTAAAAAATATGAATTTGATTTCGTACAAGGCAATGCAGAAGGACAAAAAACACTTTGATTCAGTTTCCAAACAATTTTGATCGTTTCATTACGAAGAAAAGTAATAACATTGCGTAGTCCGTGTCAGTTCCTACAAACTATCGTGTAATACAAATTTAGAACTAAATTTGTGCTATAGACACATGAACAAACTCATCGCCTTCCGAATGAATTCATCGCTTTACGAATTAACTTATCACCTCACGAAAGAACTCATTGTCCAACAAAATGAAATCACGGCGCTATTGAACTTATCCCCTCACGAATGAACTCATAGCAACACGAATGAACTCCTCACCTCGCGAATTAAATCATCGTCGCTCGAATGAACTCATTACCGCACGAATGAACTCATTGTCCCATAAATGAACTCATCGCGCGAATGATATACCGCCTTCAGCGCAGAACACTGTTCTGAACCCTTAACTGATAATTACTTTACCTCCTCCTCCTCCTCACGAACTCTATCTTAACAAATCTCCTTTAGAGTTGCCCGAACTCTATCATAACAAACCTCCTTTAAAGTTGACCGAACTCTATCAAAACAAACCTCCTTTAAAGTTGACCGAACTCTATCAAAACAAACCTCCTTTAAAGTTGACCGAACTCTGTCATAACAAACCTCCTTTAAAGTTGACCGAACTCTATCATAACAAACCTCCTTTAAAGTTGACCGAACTCTATCATAATTAACCTCCTTTAAAGTTGACCGAACTCTATCATAACAAACCTCCTTTAAAGTTGACCGAACTCTATCATAACAAACCTCCTTTAAAGTTGACCGAACTCTATCAAAACAAACCTCCTTTAAAGTTGACCGAACTCTGTCATAACAAACCTCCTTTAAAGTTGACCGAACTCTATCATAACAAACCTCCTTTAAAGTTGACCGAACTCTATCATAATTAACCTCCTTTAAAGTTGACCGAACTCTATCATAACAAACCTCCTTTA
Organism: Morinoia aosen; assembly: GCA_030386875.1. Taxonomy (NCBI): domain Eukaryota; kingdom Metazoa; phylum Arthropoda; class Malacostraca; order Amphipoda; family Talitridae; genus Morinoia; species Morinoia aosen. Next base: position 23,871,763 of record CM059578.1, on the reverse strand, counting down.
AAGTTGACCGAACTCTATCATAACAAACCTCCTTTAAAGTTGGCCAAACTCTATCATAACAAACCTCCTTTAGAGTTGACCGAACTCTATCATAACAAACCTCCATTAAAGTTGACTGAACACTATCATAATAAACCTCCTTTAAAGTTGACCGAACTCTTTCATAATAAACCTCCTTTAGAGTTGACCGAACTCTATCTTAACAAACCTCCTTTAGAGTTGACCGAACTCTGTCATAACAAACCTCCTTTAAAGTTGACCGAACTCTGTCATAACAAACCTCCTTTAAAGTTGACCGAACTCTATCAAAACAAACCTCCTTTAAAGTTGACCGAACTTTGTCATAACAAACCTCCTTTAAAGTTGACCGAACTCTATCATAACAAACCTCCTTTAAAGTTGATCGAACTCTATCATAACAAACCTCCTTTAAAGTTGGCCGAACTCTATCATAACAAACCTCCTTTAGAGTTGACCGAACTCTATCATAACAAACCTCCATTAAAGTTGACTGAACACTATCATAACAAACCTCCTTTAAAGTTGACCGAACTCTTTCATAATAAACCTCCTTTAGAGTTGACCGAACTCTATCTTAACAAACCTCCTTTAAAGTTGACCGAACTCTATCATAACAAACCTCCTTTAGAGTTGACCGAACTCTATCAAAACAATCCTCAAGGTTAACCTTTGCATTTCAGGGTCGACCTCCGAGACCGAAAGCGGAGTCAGGCCAAACATCTGCCTCTTCTCGCCCTCCGGAATCGCGCTACTTTTGACCTCCACCGAGGCCGATCTGGCCTGAAGTTTCGCACTGTCTGGAGCACTGACGATGGCCTGTACCGATGCAGGGTCGACTTCAAAGTCTCGCCCACTCGCAATTCTTGGATTCACCTCTCGGTTATTGGTAAGCAAATGTGCTCTTGCGTTTTTGTGTTGATATTGAAGATTCTTCCTCGTTCTGAATTTGGCGTAACTCCTGTACGTACGTCTGAATGAATAAAATGTTTTTATTTTTTGCGACCCGTTACGAAAAATTTAAATCTATCAAATGCGTGTTTTTGGTAAGGAAATGTGTTATTTCTGATTTTTGATTTGAAACAAAAGATTCATCCTCGGTTTCGATTTAGCATCACTCCTGCACATTTGTTTTACTCTTGACAAAAAAGAAACAATTTCTAGCAAGCCATAACGACAAATTTGTTTGAACTTTCACACACTCAACTTTTAGATTAAAGATTTTTTTAAAGGTGGAGGAATTCATATTCCTTGACTTAATTGATTTTAGTAGATCAGGTTCAATCTAAATATAAATATTTTTAAGTTTTTTATAAAGGTGCACTAAGAATTCCAGTGCAAAATTTTGAATGATTGAAATTCATGGACAGAAATTTTTCGCGGTTAAAGTCATAAGATTGATTCATCCTACAAAAAAAAAAATAGAGAGACACCATTTAAAATTTACTCACCCATTGCTCTCTCATGTTGTTGATGCATCGCGCACAACCATGTCCTACCGAGTAATCAAGAACAATTTTCTCATCGGTAACATTTTCCAGGTCAATGATTTTTCATAGACCATTCACCATGTTGGTCAAACACTCGGTACAGATACATTTGAGCAAAGTTTGTTGGGTTTTCTGAACGTTTGAATGTGATTGGACTGTATTGGGTTGGTGGATCAGACGGAGGATAGGCCAGCCGTACAACACTATATCCAACCTCTAAAAGTTTCGAGTCTAATGGGACTTTCTCGGGGCAAAATACACCCTTCGTGAAACTTATGAAGATCTCGAGAAGATTTTTGCTCAATGTGCCAGAAGAAAGTGGGAAGGATAAGAGTTTATCTCCACCCTTCTTAGTCTTCGATATCGTTTCAGCACTCCGTCGCGAGGAAAATAGTGTTTGGCGATTTCTGCATCGACGAACTTTCTGTTATCAAACTCATTTCTTCGGTGACCACTGATCGCAGACATTACGTGACCAGGAAACTATCGAAAAAAATATACCAGCGCAGATGGCCAATTCATGAGGCATGAGACGGTAACTGTAGCGATAAAAAAAACGGGAGCCAATTTCTTCGGCATGCTGATCCCACGGTGTAATATCGGAACGATTTCTAAAGAATTAATCGCCGCTAAATAATAATTCTATATTAGGCATCTAAGATCTTTGACTATAGAAATATAGATCTTTGACTATAGAATAGAAAGTTGATCATCTAGTTTCATTACATCCTAGGATTTCTTGAAGAATTAAGATGACGTGAATCACAACCGACCAATCGTAAAATTTTATTTTCTGCGCAAAATTCTAAAAGACAATGCGATAAAATTATCAAAATTCAGCAATCAGCTCTTAAATAACTTCAAGACATCAACCAAGTTGATTTGCACAGCACTGAACACATCTGTGAAGATCTTTACCTTGAATAATTCGGCTCACTAGGAGCAGGATCGTCTTTTTAGCTACTCGATAGATTTGCATCCAGACTCGCACATCCTCCGGGCATGAGATCTCATTTACTTTCTTTATGCGCTCGGAATCTAAGATCCTAAGCCTTATTTTTGCATGCATGAAAGTAGGTCGTTTTTCCGGCGGCTAAAGTCCTCAATTCGGCCAAATGACGTCGAGATGACGATTGCTGGCCCATGCTCCTCATTTGAGCGTTTACTGACTTGTCTTTGATCTTTTGCGCGTCTTAACGCGGTGCTTACGGAGCGCTCTATTGTTTCTTCGAATGCGGTTAATTCATTGAAGCTTATTCAATGCGTACAATTGCTTTTATAAGACTGTGCAACAAAGAGGGAGAGAGTGAGAGATATAGAGAAAAGGTAATTCTGATATTGTGGCAATCAACTTCTCGAATTTGATGTTGTTTTTATTTTTGGGATAGTTATTTTTCATCTATTTCTGCCTGAATGTCAAAAAAAAAAAAGTTTTCATCTGAATCCCTATCAAAGAGAACAAATTGTAATTGGTAAGTTCTAGAAATATTCACTTGATTGTGTGATGATCGGCGTAAAAAATATTTTGGAATTATGAACTGCACGTGTTGCTACGCTCGCGTTACCCTATTGTAAAGCCCGAGGATTCATTTAAAAAAAAATTATAACCAAACCCATCTCAGTTCTGGTGCCAATTCTCCCAACCTAAGTTTTTTTATTTTGCTGCTCTTGTTTGAATAGCAAATTTGTTCAATAAGAGCTCACTCAGTTTTGTGCACAGTGCACCATGGTTAACCGTTTGAAAAAATATCACAGGTGTTTCTTTCAAAAGGTGCAATTTTTATTTTAATGATTTTCTACACAGTGGTTAACAAATAGAAACAGCATCGCAATTATTTCTTTTGAAACGTGCAATTTTAATTTAATGAGTAGTTAGCAGTGAACTTTTAACTGAATATTTAACATTTTGGGTTCATGTTGTGATGAAACAACTGTAGAATGTTTTAATTTCATTTCATGCGAGTTTGCGCTCGATAAACAGCGAACTTAAAATGTCATATTTCACTGTTGTTTGATGCAATTCTCTTAACAACGCAGGGGCGAAAAAACGTTTCATCGCATTTTTCCTAAGTCGAAACTGATCACGTGGTAGGCCAGTCGCTGAAAAAGAGTTGTGCTCCAAATGTTGGTGTCATAAGAACAGATTCAAATGTTGGTGTCATAAGAGCAGATTCAAATGTTGGTGTCATAAGAGCAGATTCAAATGTTGGTGTCATAAGAGCAGATTCAAATGTTGGTGTCATAAGAGCAGATTCAAATGTTGGTGTCATAAGAGCAGATTCAAATGTTGGTGTCATAAGAGCAGATTCAAATGTTGGTGTCATAAGAGCAGATTCAAATGTTGGTGTCATAAGAGCAGATTCAAATGTTGGTGTCATAAGAGCAGATTCAAATGTTGGTGTCATAAGAGCAGATTCAAATGTTGGTGTCATAAGAACAGACTCAAATGTTGGTGTCATAAGAGCAGATTCAAATGTTGGTGTCATAAGAGCAGATTCAAATGTTGGTGTCATAAGAGCAGATTCAAATGTTGGTGTCATAAGAGCAGATTCAAATGTTGGTGTCATAAGAGCAGATTCAAATGTTGGTGTCATAAGAGCAGATTCAAATGTTGGTGTCATAAGAACAGACTAAAATGTTGGTGTCATAAGAACAGATTCATATGTTGGTGTCATAAGAGCAGATTCAAATGTTGGTGTCATAAGAACAGATTCAAATGTTGGTGTCATAAGAGCAGATTCAAATGTTGGTGTCATAAGAACAGATTCAAATGTTGGTGTCATAAGAACAGATTCAGAACTCGAGCCCTGTTATCTACACTTGTTCTGCATCTCTTCTCGTATGCCCTCGTAAAAAATGTCTAAGAATCATTCCCTGGTGCGTAATTGTGGAAATATTTCCCTCGTAAGTGCCTAATTAGGACCTTCCCATTACCATGATATTCTAATTAAGGATTTAATTAGTACTGATGTTTACCAGAGTTACGCGCAGTCACCGCTTGAGATATCTTAAGGGGCCCATTTAAGGACCATTACCGACTCATTTACTTCAAGCAAACTTTGACCTGGATGGCAAACGAGAATTTTTTATCAGCCGTTCGCTCCCCTGAGCAAACAGGCGTAACCGTTTATTACCCTCAATAATAATGTCAATGTTAGCGAGCCCCCGATCCTGAAGGTAAAATTCGAAGATATAACACTTGAAACCTCCGCGCTTATGTGCTCCTTCACATGTGAGGTCAAATCAACGCTGAAATCAAACCTGAATCCAATCTTCGTCTTGTATTAAATACGGTTTTAAGGTGAGCGATTTAATTTTCTAAGATGACTACATTACTTGAAAAATAGAGTGAAATCCCATAATGGCGTTTCGTTGAACGCTTCTCAACAAATGCTATAGAATGCTTTTCAACAAATGCTATAGAATGCTTTTCAACAAATACTGTAAAATGCTTTTCAACAAATAATGCAAAATTCTTTTCAACAAATACTGCTGAATGATGTAAAAATAAAGTGTGCGTTTTGCAATTCATATCAGTCACCAATGAAAATCACTGAATTTTGATGGCCGAGCACAGTTTTTGCAAGAGACAAGAATGAATTTTATGAAATAAGCTACAAATAGCATTGTAATTACTTTATCATGTTATGCAGTCTCTACCTATTCCGTCAGCGATATGAATAAATTTCATGTAAGGATACCTAGTGCCACTCACTGACTGTTTTTTTTTATTTTTTGAGTTCAAACAAACAGTGCAGTTATGACCTATCAATATCCTCATTTTCTCAGCATATCAAGCGTTCAAAGCAAGGAAGTTATATGCAAAGATTAAAAACAGCAATACCTTACATAGATACGTGGATTAACTGCAAAAAGTTCCTCGAGCATTATGTGCATGGGACAGGCGTGTCAAATGTAAATGGAAAAATGTGATGAGCTACCACGGTAGATTGAGGTCAACATTCTGAATAACAAGATTAATTATTTTCAATCACTAATTCAATACTACTCCTAGATTACACTAAATTTAACGACATCAATGTCACATTCCTATGATAATAAAGGAAGAATATATTGTATTGAAATTATACGGAAATTTTTCTTCTACATGCCAGCTAAAATTAGCATTGTTAAAAAATTAATATGGTTTTTGGATAACTTTCATCAACTCTTCGGTTTTCGTAAACGTTCGCTGAATATTGCTATGTCGATCATGATCTCAAACTTATTGATGAACGAACTTTACAATCATTTATGTTCCAGAATAATTATTGATTATTTTCTCAATGTACAAGACTTGTGCTCCAGTGACAAGTTTCGTCTTTACACTTTTCAAGTAAATACTTATCTTCCATATCTGAATTACAGTGAATACTGTGAATGCCTATCGTACTCAATTATCAATGGGTGATATTTTCGAGTATTCCACTCGCAATAGTCTAATATTAATATTGGCTCCAGCGTCGTTTAATATTTTCAGCACAATGGAATCAGAAATCTAGTTAAGATTTGTCAAAACAAAGTAGAATAATGAATGAGAGCAGAAAATTACAATACTAAGTGAAACGAAGCTCATAAACAACACACATAAACAACCAAAGATCGTTATTTCAAAACGCAATACTTTAACATATGCGAATAAACCATCGCAAGTTTTGTACATGCAGCATGAAAGAACTGCTTATAAAATGAGTCAATTTTTACTTTCAAAGTCAAAAATTTCCAAGAAGGTAGCGCAATTTAGTTCAGACGACGGCCCCGAGTGCGATAACGAGACTCGTTCTCTCTGTACAGTACGCGGAGTGCTGCGATGACACAGGAGTTTGACGTACAAAGCATCAAAAGGATATCACAAACGAAGCTGGAAATGATCACGCTGTAATACCGTATGTCCCACAAAAACCCGAACCGAGTATTTATTTTCCCGTATCAGTAATATCATCATGATCAGTAATACCTTTTTTATTGGTCAATTTTAAAAGAAAATAAATGCTTATGGTCTTCTTATGATGGTGTTACTGATACGGGAAAATAAATACATGGCTCGGGCTTCTCTGAGACATACTGTACATCTTGCGGAGAATTCAATGAATGGCTGACTTTCTAAGACGTTGTGAGATAAAACTCTATTTCATCTATTTTCCTGTCAAAACTACTTCAACATCTCATGTCGAATATGTAACTTTAGGTCTCCCATTGGGTCTCCCACTTTTTATTATTTTAGAACTTACTTCAATGCGAGTGATAAACTGGCTCTAAAAAAATGCAAAGGGAATTTTTACTCAAATTAAGACATGTAAACCAAAACATGAGCGTTTTAAAATGATCAAAAAGCACTTCTAATTTGCATTGAAAAAATGGGACATTATTTGTGAGTCGACCCATTAACTTCATTCCCACATACCGTTTTGCCCACTTTTTAATACCAGGTGATTTAACAACAGGCTTAAAGCTACGGATCGAGATCAAGTAAATTTGGCCGCGAAAGTGTTAATGCTGGTAATTATGACCAACGGAAAACTTTAGCGACTGGTCTAGGCTGCATATTCATTTTTACCTTTTTTGGTATAACTGAATGTTGCTTAGTGCAAGAAATAAATATAAAACTGTAGAGGTCATTAATTATGACACTCGACTTCTCATTGTTGTTAATAGGACTATTAAAGAATAAATCGGTTCAACATGAAACATTAGTACATTTAAACACATCCACGTCAAAACTTGCCATTATTTCATTTATTTATTTATTTTTTCATATTTTCTTTTAAGCGGAAATTTTCATTTATTTATTTATTTATTTACATTTGTATTTTTTTGAGCATGAGATTTCCCTTCGTAATAATAGAATATTACAAGACTCAATTGCCATATTGTCTATTACAGAATATTATTCTTTCAACAACGCTAACGTTCACTAAAATTTCAATAACCTGAAGATTTGGGAAAAAATTACCTCTAGCACATAGCCTTCTTCTGCAAATACTTTTCACACTTTTGAAATCTTAAAGAGCCCCGCAAATTGACCTCGGACGTGTGGCAATAACACGTAAGGAATAGTTTGAGAGCAACTTCATTATCCGCTCATTTTGAGACTTCTCTAAACCAGCTTCTCTTGAAACGAGAGCTTCGTCGCTTCATGGAACATAAGTGCGATGAAATATACTGCTACGGGCCTGATGTGAGTGAGACGAACCTCTTATAAGCCTAAAGGGATACTCCATAGTGTCTATCAAACAAGTTTGCGTCTGAACTTTCATGAGGGCAAAAGTTACGCACTTTAGGTCCAGTTTAGTGAGAGGGTTTGTTCTCTCCGTGAAAAAGATCAGCATACAAAAGATGTCTTCGGCGTGAAGGTACTGAGCAATACGGTAGGACGGGGCTCGGTAATTTCATCGCGCGTAAATATCTCGAAAAACGCATGAAGCAATATCGCGATAGACATGAATGTCTATTAGCGAATTATTAATCCAAATACGTTTTGTTTTATGAGTTATATAAAATTATAGCATAATCCGTGGATGGTGTCATATTTCTAGACTGTTATGTCGTGAGATTTTAATTCCTGGAATCTTTTGAACTTGTCATATAAAACAATGGTTGTAGGTAATATATTTTGGTGTCTTTTCAAATCCATCGTCTCCGGCTCTTCGTATTAGGCAAGGAAATGTTATATTGGCTGTAAGTTTTGCGTCACTGTTTGCAACATTTCCTTGAATGATTGTTTGATTGTCAAGTGAATATGAGACATGGAATTGAATTGGAAGCTGTTAAGGAATTGAAGCGAATGCAATTGGCTCAGGTTCCTTCCTACGTTAGTTAATTTGATGTGTAAATTATGTACAAGTATACATTCCCAGGCCCACTTTTTCACCGCATGAATGCATGTTTTTCGCCTCCTAAACGATTTAAGCGATTAAATATTACTGCCTAAACGATTTAAGCGATTAAATATTACTGCCTAAACGATTTAAGTGATTAAATCGTTTAGGCGGTGAAAAACGTGCATGCAGGCGGCAAAAAAGTTAGACTGGGTTGCTTCGATGAAACAGTTCGTTTTTCGCTTGTTTTATTCGATCTTTGCTCTAACATGAGAACATATTAGGTTTCAATGTAAATCAGAAGAAGATAAATGTAGAAATAACCACACAACAGTGTAATTATACATTTGAGAAGCTTGAACTTCAAAGTGAGGAAATTGATTTCCATTTTTAGAAACATGAAATTCACTTGAAGAAAATGCGTCTTAAATATCATAATTTTTTCATACAATTACAAAAAAAACTTCATCTTTTCATGCTCCCACGAATACCATTGAATGTTGTTATTTTTGACGTAACGAATTACATATATTGGGCCACTATTTGAGAAGTACCTATACATTCGGGTACTGACTTGACGAGAATATGAAACTGAAGAAGCCTTGAAATTTCAAATGAAAATTTTCACACGGACTTCAAAAAAGTGATGAAAAATATTATGTGAGCATCGAGGAAGTGTATCACTGATGCATTGATTGCGTAACCACATAAACAAGCAAAAACACATGGGATTCGAAAAATTGAGGAAAAATATTATGTGAGCATCGAGGAAGTGTATCCCTGATACATTGATTGCGTAACCACACAAACAAGCAAGAACACATGGGATTCGAAAAATTGAGGAAAATATTATTTGAGCATCGAGGAAGTGTATCCCTGATACACTAATTGCGCAGTCACATAAAGACGCACGATTAATTACTAGAATTAAGGATCCTGCAGGATTTTTAGGTGCCTTTTCTAGTTAAAAATCAGCGCCGTGTCTCCGATGGTTCGCTTTAGTTTAACGCAGTTAGTGAAGTTTATGGCCGGCTTAGAGCAGTACGTTAAGCCAAAAGTTCTGATTTCAGCGAACCAATCGTGGCCACGAGCAGCTCAATGCAATAGAAACTGCGCACATGTTATCGCAGTACTTATCACCTTGAGCCGCTGTTGGTGAGTGACAGGGACTATATAGAAGTTCAGGTCAGTTCGGTGACACTCACGGTAGAAAATAAGAAGAAAGAAAAAGGAAAAAAGGTAAGTTCAAACCAGTCTTTTTTCGTTGACGGTGTGGTTATGCTGACGTCACTGCAACGAACCAAAAGCAGCGCTTATATTGCATCTGGTAGCACTGCTACCCCCAAATCTGGCTCCACTATTGGCCTAACGACGTGTTGTTTTGGTGACCTCATAAAGTTTGTTTGAAATGAAGCCGTTCTATTGGCTAGCCGAACTAGAGGAGGTGTATTTTCTCCCATAGAAATGACCCTACCTTGTTTCCTCTACCGTGGTGACACTCAACGGAGGTCACTGCCGGAAATGGTAGTATTTGGTACACCACCACAGAGAATAAAAATTCCTGTAAAAATGGGCATACGTGTCACTGCACTGCAAGTAACAAATTGTGATATTTTTACTGCATATACACAGAAATTGTTCTAATGATGATACGCTCGATACGCTCGTTAATCTAGGTTTGTAAACGAATTATGTGAAATACAGGAATACTTTTTGCTCGATGAACTTCCTTTCATAAAAGCACAAGTTTAAGCCGGAGATGCTTTTCAAATAGATGTAAAATAGCTGGCTGCACTCTTTTATGAGCCTGTTCCGCAATACAAGACACCAGAACAAAGTAATATTATTGAAATTCCTTCCTATGTTTTTTCACTATTTATCCAAAGTGGTTAACTGATCGAAGAATGACCGAATAAAAATAAATAGCTAGCGACAATAATTATTCTCAAAGAAATCATAAATCAAAGAAAACCAGATGGTTTTTTACTATAAGCTTATTGAAACCATCCAAAAGATTTGCTCGATGTGGCACCTACGCAACGCCGCTTTGCGATTTTACGAAAAATTCAAACGGTGTCGCACATCAGATTTTCTGCAAAGATCATCACCTGCACCAAACATTCGCCAGCCTTGCAGCTGCACGCTTTGAAGACTTCAATTTCAGATATCCTATTTCTTGGAGCGCGGCACATCTCACAAACAACCCTCAAGTTTTATATTGAAAAATTTTCCTAGAATTGCAACGAAAAATATTTTTAATGAATTTCACAGCCTGCAACCGACAATCTTCAAACAAAATTCTCATCAATGAATAGAGCTTCTGAGAACTCATCAGCGTCGAATTTACATCATATCCAAAGTTTCACAAAGAAGTGAGAAATTAAACAAGAATATTAGTAAACAAGTTTAGCTTACGAGAATTCAGCAAGATTGTGCCTTGAAAATTGATTTACACTGCAATGTTACAAGAAATTCACTGTACCCGAACAAAATATCAGGCAGTTCTACTGCCGACACGTGCATTGTAATAGGAGTGAGAATAATATCAAACACAATTATTTAACTCATCAGCAGAGCTAGATTTTTGGATAGGTTCCTGTTCAATAATGATGAACATACACTTATGAATCCCATTTCATTTTGTGAAAATGCGTTGACCTCCGGTAAATAGCGACGCTCTCTTATTTCATTATAAAACACCTACATTGCTCTGGTATCCACTTTACAGAGAGATGAAACGTATGCATATTTTTAACTTTAAGTTTATTGACGCCTTCCAAATCACAATACATAAACTACAGAACGTCTGTATTGCACGTATGTTTCTTTTAAACCTACTACGGCCAGCTTATTTCAAAATCGAAGATGAAGTTTCCAAGCTCCTAGACTCCGTATCTTCATTAATGAATTTCGCAGAGGAAACAGTATTCAGGCATCATAAAATCATCAGTAAAATCAAGCTTCCTCATCAGTCAGTAAGCTCTCAATTGACATCTATTCATTACATTATAATACTGTTATTTTGACCTTATAATCGCTCCTATACAATCCGTACACTGCAGCGCATTTCTTTTGTTACAAAACCAAGGCCAATTTAATCGTTTAGCGACGCAATTACTCGAAAGCTATGAGTTGCATCGATGGAATTTGAAACCATTTAAATTTCACCATTTCTTGTATCCTAATTTTTTAAATTCTCACTACTCGCACGAAAAAGCATCTGGAATGTAAGAATCACGTTATCTTTCTTATGAAGCGTATGTTGTAAATGTCCCACCATCACTGAGTGCCTTAGTATGTTTATTTTCCATTGGATTCCAGTATTTGGGTTCATTCTCGCGTACATGATATCGAATACTACTAAATTAACAGCACCGAATACTCCTCATCCCAATTCCCTTGCCTTCTCAGAATTCGAACTCCTGATTCAGGAAACAATTTCCGATAGCTGTTACTAGCTTCAACTCTTCGGGAAAAAAACAAATCGAATAACTACTGTAAGAAAAGTTTCGATTGGACGGAATGCTTGCGAGTGGTGCAGTTGGGGCGATTCTATTTACATGGAATTTTGATGGTGAAGACTGTGAACAGTCCTGCATTTCGTTCGTTCGTCTGGAGATCGCCCTAGGAGAATGAAAATTTTTCCCTAGATGCAGGTCCACGCAATATTACAAGGCCATTATCTTTATGGCTCGATAGAGCTTCAAAACCACACTGGTTCTATCTATTTTCCGACTACACGAGTAATCCTGTTTGATATGACCCTAACAAAACTATTTCCGATTTTGGGGGAGCTGTATAACGCTCTAGAGAGTTTTTATTCGTTCCAGTAACCCTATTGCTATTAAGGCCTCATATTCGAGCCCCTCAGAAGAGCCTGGACAGACCAAAATGGCACTCCACCTAAAAAGGCTTTCATTTGACAGCCTTTTTTAAGGGACCGAATATTGCAGCTCTTGATTTCCTCGTACTCTGAAATTGCAATTTTGGAGTCCTATTCCCTTAGATTTCTGGCCATTTTTTAGTGTAATTAATTTCACTTTCGCGGCATTCCGGATCATAAACTTTTGTTCGACCTGGAAGTATTTACATCATTTGTGCCTTGGTGAAATTATGCATTAAAGCAGTGGAATTTAAGCTCTCTTGCGCTTTTAATTTCCTTAAATTCGATGGTTGTGCAGTCTTTTGAGTTCAGGGAATTTTGGTGCTGTTAATTTAGATTCCCTTTTCTTAAAAGAGTTATATACATACCAAACCTTTTATATATTTCCCTGGAGAAAATAAAGTGTAGTTCCAATTCATTAAATTTCGTATGCAATACTCTCATCAGTGGATACGCTCTTTCCCTAATGATGCTTGGCCACAAATAAAAGAAAATTACATTTCCTTACAATATTCATGGTTACAACTACAATAAGACTGTTAACGTACTCATATTTTACAAAACTCCAATTGGGTTCTTACGATTATTCTTCATCAGGAGGAACACCAACGATGATATTTGACAACAAATAAAAGAAATGTTCATTTCCTTGATTATAACTACAGAAAGACTGTTAATAAACTTGTATTTTACATAACTCTATTTAGGTTCCAATGATGATTCTTCAGGAGCAAGATCAATGCCCCAACGATATACAGTATGTGTGTCACCATCAGGAACACCAATGATGTACAGTATGTGTGTCACCATCAGGAACACCAATGATATACAGTATTTGTGTTACCATCCACGTATTCCCGAATCCGATGCTCAAGCCATCCCCATGTCTATTATGGAAAGTTAACTGATGTTTTATTGGCTGTCTCTCGTTTACGGCCACAAGTTAGGTCGTTTACTACCAATTTCAAGTCGCTGCCAGCATCAAAGTCTTCCTCATTCAATATTTCCGGGGTGCCGAAGGACTTAGATGTATTTAACTAAAACATACCCTTTCTTTCCTAACTTGGAGATTCTTCGAATCAGCCTCTGTCGAAGCAAGCATTCAGCTTTTGTAATTTGACAAGGCTTCAGGACGACGTAAAATGCTCCATTTGCCTCAATTGCACGCTATCAAACTTTGACAAAATAACCTGCAATAAAAACTTGTTGTGCCAACTTTTTGAGGAATTTAATGTCCACTGCCATGGGCAAGAGAACAGCACAGATAGACTTTCTAAAGAGCTTACATGCCTAGAATAATTTTTGGGGCGTTAGTGGGCCCGATAAAAGAGCTTGGTCCTCTTCTTTGACTCTTTTAGGGAATAACTTTCTCGGGACGAAGTACCCTTTTTAATGGAACTGTTAGAGAACTTTGTAGAGGTTTGGCTGTAAGCTGCCACTGCTTTTGAAAAGTCAAAATTCATCTATAACAGAGGGGAAAATTCCCGATAGAATTTTGTTATAGCAGCCAGTTGATATGAGCCACAGAATAGTGCCAGAAAATTTGTAGTTTTGAATTCGAAAAATACTTTTTTCTACAGAGCTTTAAATATCTATGCACTGCTCATTAACAATGTGAGACTGTAAAAGCAAGCTCAAATTATTATATATTTATATAATACAAAGTTATATATATATATATATATATATTTTATATATATATTCTCGCGTACATGATATCGAATACTACTAAATTAACAGCACCGAATACTCCTCATCCCAATTCCCTTGCCTTCTCAGAATTCGAACTCCTGATTCAGGAAACAATTTCCGATAGCTGTTACTAGCTTCAACTCTTCGGGAAAAAAACAAATCGAATAACTACTGTAAGAAAAGTTTCGATTGGACGGAATGCTTGCGAGTGGTTCTAAAACAAGGTCTCAATGGCACCGAGTTCCTTTACACTTGTCTAGCTTTCTGAAAATAATCCGGTTAGACAATTGGCGAGACTTGAAGTCGTCGCTGCTGGCTAAAGATTGTAGGATGAGAACTGTGATCTTACGCCAGCGGCGAGGAAGCGTAGTGGATGTATAATATACAAACGAAATATTTTCCATAAGTGGATATATTTAAATGAAAAATATTTCAATAAGAAATTACAATAAGAAATATTTCGATAAGAAATACTATTACAAAAAATATTCCAATAAGAAATACTTTTACAAAAAAATAATCCAATAAGAAATAATTTAATAACAAATATTTCGAAAAGAAATATTTTCAGAAGAAATAATAGGAAAAAATAATAAACTCTGGAGACAACCTTACCTTCTGGATGCAGGCGCTACGGTAGCTAGGGAAGCAGCTCCTACTTTCGCCTTCAGTTAAATCTTAAACGAATTTACTACACACTGTGCAAGTGAGAGCTCCCCAAACTTGATGCCGGTTCTCTTCGTGTCAGGCTATTTTTACCAAGTTTTCCGATCAGCTGCACTAGACATTTGAGATCTAGTGCAGCTGTCAATGCTCGAGTTGACATTACCAAAAACATTTTCGTGAAAAAAAAATGAAAAAAATTGCGAAAAAAACATGACAGTCAGCTATCTGCACTTGACAGGCAAACGTCACTAGACGCTTGAGTTGACTGTCAGCTATCGTCTTTAGGACGCAGCTCCCAATTTACCGCTATGAATGCAAAGAGTTATTTTCTGCCAATACGCCCGTAAAGTTTCCGTGAACTCTGCCATTGCGCCTTGACTTCTGTAGCCGAATGAAAGTAAAAGTCAGCGCCAGAGGCCATAAAACAATAAAAAAGCTTTCTTCGAATTCTGTCTCGCATTCTGGCCTGAAGTTTTCGGTAATTTGCGCCCCAAGTGCCAAGCCGACGCTACTTCCAGGACTCCAAGATGCGCTCCGACCTACGGAGTGATGACAAAACACTCCGATGTTTGGTTAAAGTTACTGGAAGTAAGTAATAATGGATGCTCATTTTCTAACGTCAATTAACTATCATTTTAAACGCCATAGAATTAATCTTAATCAACTAGTCTTAAAACCAATTAATCAACTAACATAAGAAGCATGGTGTTGCTGCAGAGGTCAAAATTGAGAACATGGTCAAAAAGATGGAAGTCGAGATATTCGATTAAAGTAGCTGGAAGTAAGTAATAACTCATGTTCATTTTTTCAACGTCAATAAAAAATTATCATTTTAAGCTTTATCGACGTTTGGAAATCTTAGTATCATTTGCAATCAACATGGGTCGTAGAGCACTTCAACTTATAAATGTTTTTATTGTTATTAAACTATCATATCAAAGTTTAGGATTTATGAAAATCTTAGTATCGTTTTCAATTAACTCTGAGTCGTTGCGCTTAAGGGGGTCCTCCGGGGCCCCTTTTCTCTCCGATGGTCATTTTTCATTTTATTGTTGGAAAAGAACCCTTAGGTGGTGGACTATTCGGTCCTAAAATTTTAGGGCGCTACGGACAATAGATCCCTCCCCATGGGGGGGGGGGGGGAAGGGGACCAAAATCTTGAATTTTCGAACCCATTTCGACCCAATATAAAAAGAAAGCAAAAGAAGATATAGAAAATTTGCGAATGTACTTTTGTTAGATGTGATTCAAGGATTCTAAAACTGTCTTTGTTTTTGTTCTAGCCTGAAAACTCAATGAGTTCTATTCTTTTGAAATATCAACACCAGTGGACTAAAAATCAATATGTCAATTTTTTTCAAAAACTAAGGCCTGAATCAAAAAAATGTATCGAGGAAATTGTGTTTCTTTTCAAAAGTTACATATTATAGTCAACTTTCATAAGAATCAAACTGAAAACAAAAAATTTCATAATTTTATGATATAAGTAAAAAATGTTTAAATTTTTTTCTTTTTAGCAAATTACAATTCACAGTGTGAATATGATGTTATGCATGGAGATAATCGAAATAAAAATGAAAACAGCATTCAATTACATAAATATTCCATTATATCACACTAAAACAAAAAAATTAGTTTGTGGCCTATACTGTAAAGTTACTTACTTTCAAAATTCAAAAGAATAGAAGTCATTGAGTTTTTATGCTAGAACAAATTCAAAGACAGTTTTGTAATCCATGGAACATTTCTAACGAAGTTATATTCCCATTTTTTCCATTTTTACATTTCATTTTTTTTTATAATGGTTCAAATCCAAAAATTTCGTTTTTTTTTATTTATTGGTAAATTTTCGCCTATAAAAAAAAATTAAAAAAAAATGCAAAATCCCCGAATATATCTTTGTTAGAAATGTTTCGAGGATTCCAAAACTGTCTTTGAATTTGTTCTAGCATAAAAACTCAATGACTTCTATTCTTTTGAAATATGCATAAAAATGACCCAAAAAACCTGTTTATCAAATTTTTCGGAAAAACTAAGGCCTAAATCAAAAAATTTCAAGTTCAAATATGTTTGTCTTGCAAAACTACATATACTCACCAAGTTTCAGACCAATCGGATCAAAAAAATTTTCATTCCGGAGGACCCCCTTAAACTTATAAATCAATTCAAATGTCTCTTTTCAATTATGGTTTCTACGACTAAGCAAAAAAAGTTCTTTAGGCAACCTTTCGGCTGAATTTGCTTCAGTTGTAAACCGCACTGTTTCTGTGTATTGTTATTTAGACAAGAACTTATGATAGCTCCCACATCCACGTGTAGTGTATATCACTCGTTGAAAATACTGTAGCAAAGAATCACCGAATTTTGATGCATCAATCTAAAGTTCACCTAACACTATTCTAACTATATTTACTAAATTCAAACTCGTTGAGTTCACGCAGACCAAAATTATGCATCTCAGAGCGAACAGATGAGACAGCTACTTAACTTGTAAACGTAGGTTTCCTAAACGCCTTTCGGAACGCTTTCTTGTAATTGCTACCTCAGTGACTGTATTAGAGATGGTTTCCTTATCAAAGAATAATTTAAGTTCGTGGAAGTCGTATTTTACGTAGGTCGACAATAACATTAAAATTTTCATCTCGCATGAAAGAGGCAGTCAACCCAGTCCAATCATTCTACAAAAGGTGCGAACACAGTTTTCAGAGTTGTTGTGTTAATTTGTTACTGTTATGTAGTTTTAAATGGCAGCAAGACGCAGAGAATGAAATCAGTGCCACACTGGCTAGATAATTCTAATTTGTGCACCAGCATTGCATTGTCATTAACCCAAAATGATGTCGGTTTAAAGGCAAATAACTGGTAGGGAAATTGACCAATAAAGAAGATACGAAGTCCGGCAGCCGCCAACATCAATATAGGCTCAAATAAACCTCAAACAATTTCAAAACACATTGCTGCTGCAAATTATTTCTTCACAAATTTCATAAATGTTTTTTGGTCGTAGTTCTGCTGATTTTATTTGCTGGGGCTTTAAATGTAAACTTATTATAAGTGATAATTAGTGATATTATTTATGTGGGATATTTCAAACGAAGTCTGTAGACGTTCAGCTTAAATGAAAATAATTATATAAAAAGAAAGTTGCAGGTAAAAGAAGGTGCGTAAAAACTTGTTAAGGATAATGTTAAAATACTCGTATTTTTTAAAAGGACAATAGTTAGGTAGCAAATCTAGTGAAGGGTTTGCGCCCATTAATCTCCGAAGAATATCACATTTTGTCCAAAAAATCTTGTTCTCACTTTAGACCATCACACTTTGACCAAACAAGCATGTTCTCAATTTAGACCATAACACTTTGACCAAAAAAACATGTTCTCACTTCAGACCATCACACTTTGACCAAAAAAACGTGTTCTCACTTCAGACCATCACACTTTGACCAAAAAAACGTATTCTCACTTCAGACCATCACACTTTGACCAAAAAAAGCAAGTTTTAGTGCACCCTCCGCTAATGTAGTATTTTCTCCGGAGCATACAGATTCTCTGTTCATGGAAGGAAACGGAATTCAAGGATGAGTTGAAAAGGCAATGTGGGAATTCCTTTGGTTGGATAGGCTTGCTCTTCATCCCTGTCATCATCATAGTCATCAAACGTTGTAGTGAAGATTGGGGTCAAGTTCATGGACTGAAATAACCTTAGAATGGGCAATCTCATTTTCTACAGCATTGCAAAAATTTTGTTCGTTGAAAATAAGCAATTGCCTTCTAATCTTGAGATATTTAAGCACCATTGCTCTAATGCCGGACGAAATGTTTCTCCTAAATACTTTTTAAGCTTAATAGAAATAAAATAGAATCTACTTGTCGTGAGTACGTTAGGTTGAACGTAACTTAACTAAAATTTGAACATTGAAGATTAAACATTACTAAACAAAACGCGTAACAAGAATTTTCCGCTGATCATGATTTTCTGATTTGATGGTTAGATCATGCACATGCAAAGGAGTTTTGGCCACTCCACTAGCATTCACAAGTATATTTCCCATTCACTTACTGGGCCTATGGACGTACGGTACACTCGTAGATACTAGAAAAAGTTATAAAGCTTTAAGACAATGAACTGACCGATGAAAAGGAACACACACAGTTCGAACGACGCAGGATAAAATATCATTTCACAACGTTATAAGCTCATGAAAATTTTAGTACAATCCATAACAACTGATAAACAGTACTAATACATTGATACTGGATTAATATCACCATTTGCATTTCTAAGAAAATTGAAGTTCAGTTTTCGACACTTTATTTTATAATTTTTCTGATATTATAGTAAAAATTCTTTGAACCGTTTGCTTTTCTGCATATATATATATATATAACTTATTACTAAATTCAAACGATTACGATGGAATTTGAAACCATTTAAATTTCACCATTTCTTGTATCCTAATTTTTTAAATTCTCACTACTCGCACGAAAAAGCATCTGGAATGTAAGAATCACGTTATCTTTCTTATGAAGCGTATGTTGTAAATGTCCCACCATCACTGAGTGCCTTAGTATGTTTATTTTCCATTGGATTCCAGTATTTGGGTTCAGTCACATTAATGCCCTTATTAATCCACGAGTGTACTTCAAATAAAGTAATTGAATTATTCAGTTAGCCATCCTTATCCCCATGTTGAGAATACATTAATGTGACTGAATTTATGGAAAATATTTCGTTTGTATATTATACATCCACTACGCTTCCTCGCCGCTGGCGTAAGATCACAGTTCTCATCCTACAATCTTTAGCCAGCAGCGACGACTTCAAGTCTCGCCAATTGTCTAACCGGATTATTTTCAGAAAGCTAGACAAGTGTAAAGGAACTCGGTGCCATTGAGACCTTGTTTTAGAACATTACTCTAACCCAGGCGTAGATATGTATAAGGCTGAATAGGTCACATTTTTCTAGTGCCGAGTGTTCTAATTCAGATAGATGATTATTGCGATAACAAATAAAGCTGGAATTTCTATTATAGAGCCAGCTGCAGAAGGTTGTTTCAGAGTAATCTACAAGAACAGGAGAGACAGCAGCGAATGTAACACTGTATCCCTAACGCCTGTCCTTCATTATTGCGTTCCCAGGTTGATCATTTCGCGATCAAAATTGTAAAATTTGTTTTTTTCGCATGAAATTTTATTATTTTACCTCGTAAAGATACATTCTGGTAGCTGCATGTTGCAAGCAAGCTTCCTGAGTCAAGCAAAGGTTGACGTCGACCTGCTGCATCCAGTGTTTGTCTACACCATGAAATGACTTGTCACCACAAGAAAAGAAAGAAAAAACCGTCTATTCTCAAAAAGTTTGGTCCAGTCATTAATTGTATTACAACAGATTGAATCTCAAATGTTTCATAACAAATTGGTCCTAAATTTATGGACAAACTGTAAGAGGTATACAATAGCAGAGTTAGGGGTCGTTTATTGTTGGTAGGTACAATGAAAGTATATTCCCTTGGATATTTTCCCCTAGAAAAGTATCAGGGCATCTTGAGCCTTCTTTACTGGTGTAAGGAGAGACAAGAGGGGATTTAAACTCCCGATAGAGAAAAAAACGGAGAAATTCGGGAGTAAAAAAACACAGAGAGAGAGAGAGAAATAAGAGATAGAGGGAACTCTTTGCACAGCATTTGCTTTCTCAACATGGGGATAAGGATGGCTAACTGAATAATTCAATTACTTTATTTGAAGTACACTCGTGGATTAATAAGGGCATTAATGTGACTGAGGACGGAACATAGTAGGACTAAATTATCAGTTTGAGGGCCCAGAAACAATCTATCATCTAGAGGGAAATAATCTTTATCTAGATGAACATTTTGATTTTATAAGCATATCTATTACTCTTCCCCCAGAGTGTTGTATACCCCTTAATTTACAATTGAATTTATAACGGTCATATTTCAAAGTCTAATTATGCCCACAGAGTATAGGTGAAGAAGCATCCCCACACTTCTTCCCTCAGCTACTCAAACATGCACGTCCCTACGCCATGAGGTAGCTCTCATCTTTTTTTCCCTCAAACAACGTTGTATTACGCTGTTTTCTGCGCTTTTTGTTACAGTTTCACATCACAAGTGGACTTAGTTAACTATGGACGAAATGGTTCCTTTGTAATGCAGACACGCGCAAAAGACAGAGCCGCCCAATAACTTTGCTTTTACTAGTGTACAGGGCGTCCATGAAAAATGTTTCCACTGAACGATATATGTACATGTGATACCGGAACCATACAACAGTTTAATTCTGATATATGGTTCCTGTATCATATATACACGCCTCGGTCAGTAGATACATTTTTTAAGGACACCCTGTATAGTGACAGGCGGCAGCTGATTGGTTGTTGCTCAAGTCACGTGAGTTGAGAAGAGGGTGAGCGCTGACAACGGAACAGGAAACAAGGTAGAGTCATTCCGATGGGTGAAAATACACCTCTTCTGGTTCAGCTAGCCAATTGAACGGCTTCATTTCAAACAAACCTTATGACATCTCCATTGCGAAACGTCGTAAGGCCAATAGCGGTGCCAGATCTGGGGCTAGCACTGTTGTCAGATGCAATATGAGCGCTGTTATTGGTTCGTTGCCATGACGTCAGCTTTGTCACACGGTTGACAAAAAAAAGACTGGTTTAACCCTACCTTGTTTCCTTTACCGTGGCGCTGACAGTGCGGAAATGCTAGATGCGAGGACGGCGTGAATAGAATATTGATTGGCGAACAAAAATTCTGATTTGCCATAAAACGGACTACAAAGATGTGACGAGCGGAAAAAAATGTTGGGGCTTAAAGTATGCTGCAAATATTAAACGGAATGCGATGTTTATAGCTTGGAAACAATAAAGGATTGGAACGAATTCAAAATCATTGCTCTTTATCAGTACGATTTTGGCGAATGGCACCAAAAAGTAATATTTTAAGAAATATCGATGGAAACTAATTATTTAGCTCTTGAACTAGGATCATGCTGTTGATGGAGTTTTTTCTTTATTTGAAACGCAAAGAAGCAGAAAACACGTAGTTTTGGGCAAAAAGTTCAAAATCAATATATTTTGAACGTAAAATTTTGAATATTTAATTTATAGGGTAAATTCGCAGGATTACAATACAATACAGGATAACAGGATTCTGTTCACAGAATAAATGATATATGATAATGTATGCCAATATCAGTTTCAGCTTCTCCGTAATGTGTAGTTCAGAACGGGCTTTACGGTTCTGGAAGTACAGTAGTTGCAGCAAACGACAGGAAAGAAGTGCCTTACACGGTAGAAGAAACAAGGTAGGGTCATTTCTATGGGAGAAAATACACCTCCTCTTGTTTGCCTT
Organism: Morinoia aosen; assembly: GCA_030386875.1. NCBI lineage: Eukaryota > Metazoa > Arthropoda > Malacostraca > Amphipoda > Talitridae > Morinoia > Morinoia aosen. The sequence goes on along the minus strand of CM059578.1, from coordinate 23,849,817 downwards.
GCCAATAGAAAGGCTTTATTTCAAACAAACTTCATGACTTCACCAAAACACCATGTCGTTAAGCCAATAATGAAGCCAGATTTGAGGGTAGCAGTGCTACCAGATGCAATATGAGAGCTGTTATTGGTTCGTTGCCGTGACGTCAACAAAACCACATCGTCAAGAAAAAAAATGGTTTGAACCTACCTTGCTTCCTCTATCGTGGTGCCTCACCACTCAGGCTGGTTGTGACCTGGGTTTATGTAAAGAGCTGAAGCATATTCTTCTGAAATATCACGCGATTACTGGTCAACTTATGAAGTTGGGATACATTTCTACATGCCTACTGAAATAGATCACTTCCTACAAATAGTCCAGTTTCCAATAGATGGTCGATACCTAGAATTGATGAAAAATTTGTACATTAGTTATGTCCGCTTTTGGTAGATTTTCATTGAAACTTCCCTAACATTTTACGGAAAGTTGGTCATAGCTTTTAATAGCGAACATACCGTCAGTGTGACCCATTCAACGATTATAACTCACTCACTCCAAAAATACTTTTTCATCAGCAAGCAGATGCTAAAATTTTAGGAAAAATTCAATGACTGCACATAGTAACTAATCCATGGATTTTCCACTTTGTTTCAGTAAACCGAGACGCTGTGTAATTTGAGGCTTGCGTAAGAAAAAAAATGTTTATTTCCAAGTTGCCACATGAGATACATGCCAACATATTGGCTTTTGAAAGTTTCTTAATATAGGACATCCTAAAACAAATGTTCCATACGAGGAGTAAGATCACTCATGCTACAATCACTCATGTCCCTCATATTTTTCATTCATAACTTCAGCCTCTAACGCTTCAGCTTCTGTTTTTACAATTAACGTATTACCTTTTTCAGTTTTGAGTGAAACTGTTGTTTTTGTATAATTCTGTACTGTATAACACTAGATTGTGTCGTGCAGTACATTACATGCACACTGTACATTGTCTTGTTTAGTACAATACAGTACAAGAAGTGCATCTCACATTGCAAATTGACTCATCTACAGTGAAAATTATTCGTAACTCCCTTGCCGTGTTTGACTCATTTTCGTTCCCCACAAGAGAATGTATATCCATCGGACGATACAAAACAAGATTATTAGCTCTCATTTGTGCGTGCATTTTTACGACTGTACGAAATACATGTGCATGAACACTCAGTTGTCTCTGTTTGAAGGAATAATATTTATTACATGCTTTCAGTCGAAACAGTTCATTGACTTCGGGCTACGATGAGACACGTTCAATGGAAGTAAAACATTGGATTATTACGTCTCGTAGCTAATGCTGAGAATTTACTACATATATCCAATTACTAATACGACATTCTAATTACTTTCGCAATTCAAGTTTTTACGCTTCCATCACGCTGAAGCCTCTCTTTCAAATACAAAAAATGAGCTTCTATGCATAGCTCTGCATCAGACGGACGACGTACGTAGATAAACTTGGATTCTTTTTCGCCGATGCTGTCACTGTGGGGAAAATGTACGGCTGTTTCTCATAACATTCGATAACTTCAGACCGAATTGGATCTGATTATTAAAAGTATAACGCAAGTTCTGACATATTTATTAACCCTAAAGGAAAGATTGGCTTCAGAGACGTTTGGACAACTTGGCGCCGTTTTCTCGGGAACAAGAGAAGTGATTTCCATGATTTCTGTCGCGCACTTAAGACCGGAAAATATGTAGAGATGTTCCCATTACTGGAATTGCTCTTGGCGACGGAATGCGCAGCGTTATGGAGATGGGCCTAATTCTTGTAAATTATTATATAAATAAAAACAAATGGCTTCATACCGAGTTATCTCGTGACAGTTTTTTCGCCTGAAAGGATTGTGTTGGTTGTGGCACCGTCCAGGCCTTGCATTTGGATTATCATTATTACTGAATGGAAAGTTGTGCTGGCTTGGAATTTGGATTTTCATTATTGTTGAAGGGAAAGTTGTGCCGGCTTCGAATTTGGATTTTCATTATTGCTGAAGGGAAAGCTGTGCTGGCTTTGAATTTAGATTATCTTTATTACTGAATGGAAAGTTGCGCTGGCTTTGAAGTTAGATTATCATTATCACCGAAGGGAAAGTTGCGCTGTTGCGCTGGCTTTGAATTTGGATTATCATTATTACTGATGGGAAAGTTGGGCTGGCTTTGTGAGCAGTTTGCTCCGGATGAATTTGGTGTGTCCTGCTATTTTATTCTCTCGTTTTCAGTTTAAAATTTGAGAGTTTGACTAAATTGCCACGCACTTTATTGATAAGAATTTTTTGGAACCATTGCACTCAATCCCCGGGCGTTTAAAAACACATGGGAAATTTATTTCTTACTGAAAATTGTTATCGTCATCTGACTTCAAATATTTTCTTCGTCCAGAGAAGCCTTTTGTGGAAATGTGTGAGGAATGAGGGCTTCAGTATCGTTATTCCGCTCTAAAACATGAGGGTAGCATATTTTTAACAACAAATCTGGATTGGAAATAATGGTCTATTCAGGATCTTTTCCGTCCAGTTTTTCATTTTACCATTTCAGCTTCGCTAAATCTTCCGCTTAAGCTTTGTCAGAAATTTTCAAATCTGAAATACCTGCTCGGCGCTACTCTAAAAATGCTGCATTAAAAACGACCAGTTTCTACTTCCTGGAACTCATTTGATCTCATTCAACAAAAGAGCCAAAAAGTGAAATGAAGTCTCAATTTTTTTCGTCGACATTTGCGAGCTCGATTTCGTCTCAGGATTTTAATAACGTAAATTAGAAAATTGGTAAGAAACTTGCCACATAAACTTGTATTAAGTAGAACACGAAGATTTGCATGGAAGCTTGAGGTAGTGCAATATATGTGAGTAATACCACAACGATGAAAAAACTCAACGTCCTAGAATCCTTCTTCTATTTGATAAAGAATACAATTAGTTTGTATTGTGAGATACATGTGCTTAAAGGAATAGCTCAAGATAAATGAACTATTACCCTTTCAATTATTTAATTTTATTGAAAAAAGTTTCACCAGAGAAATAAATTGTTTAAAAAATTTGGTAAAAGTTTCTATACTTCTCATCAAATTCTGTAAAGGGGAAGTGATTTTTATTCATACACTGGTCAGTTTTATTTGATTAAGTGGACATGAGAATCTTGAAAAGGTTGCAGGCAATAAAATAATTTCCAAGTAAATAGGTTGAAGTGGAGGCTGTCATAAGTAAATTCATTTTTCGATTAATATAGGGAATCATTCCGCTTTTTCCTCAGATAGTCAATGTAAAACTGGAAGAACTAACAAGAAAAACCAGTCAATTCCTGAAAAAAGAAAAGAAAGTTTGCATAAAAACTTTTTCGTGTTCTTTATTCATCTTATTCAATCTTATTCTTATTTCGAGTTTAAGATCTTGCTTAATTTTCTTCGAACATTGCTGTGTTTTAGTGAGTTACTCAATTTCCTCATCAATTGCTTTGAATTGGTTAACATGGGACGAAACTTGTCTTAGAACCGCTTTACAAAATTCATTAACTCAAAGCAGACTTTTTCATGGAGCCATCCCCCAAAATCAATGAAACAAAAGCTTTATTGATTTTAAATAGAGGTAACTTCGACGAGGGATGCCTCGTTTTTTCGCAAATTTTTAATATACTGACAAAGTAACATTTACAAGATGTTAAATAACTGAACGTGCAATTTCAATTCAGGTTGAAGCAGTAGATCAACTTAAATTATGAAAGTGATATACATTGATCTAATATCTTGGGGATGGTTTGAGATTATGATGAGCGAATACGTCCTCACTGGAGCGTAGACCATCAATTCTGCGCAAGACATGATAACTTTCGAAATAATTAACATCGTACCTGATTTATGCATGATAATACTGTTGGGTCCACTATCATCTGTTGATAGAACGTGACACTACAATTTCGTAGAGGTCTTTCCGGTTATCCTCGCTTTAAATCAAACGAGTTCAGAAAAATCTGATGGGACACTGATGTCGTGGTTCCATTCTTTTACCACTGATGTCACATCATTTCGTCGTTGCGGAGGCATATTTCAGATGTAATTTATTCGTTTCCTATTGTCGTGATGTTTGATCACATCACTTTAATATATTTTGATAAATAAGACGTGACATTAATGCCCTCGCCTTGATTCAAATTAATCAATAGTCTATAACTGCTGCCACTACCCAAATGTATGGGACTTTATTTTAATATGAAATCAATAGATCAGGATGATTTAAGTAACGTATTTCATGCCTCGAATGCCTTGTCTCTCATTCCCTCAACGCAGGAGAATGATACACAATCGTAAACTACATGGTAAATTTACTTCCTAAGAATCAGTTAGGTGCGCAACACAAACATTAGCTAAAGAATTCACTACATAAACTTCACTTGCTTTATCAGAACATAATGATAATGTGCGTTACGGACTAAGATATTAATAAGGAAAGGTTTCACAAATGATCGCGATAAAGAAAGAACACTCATCTTAGAGAAAGGTGGAGATGTGCCTTGACTGGCAGTCACGGTGCCGGGCTTGGGTGTTAGCGTAACCCCGAAGAAGATAGCATCTTGGTGTCTCGCAATGTAGTAGCGTCATAGTAACGGTTTGTTAGTCGTTCACTCATGAAACAGTTCAGGATGAATAGCCCCCACAGATCACTTTATAGATCAGGCGCTCACTGGCTTCGTCGTATTTAATTATTGTGTGAGTTTGTGGCACTGGCGCCCACACCCGAAGGTGCGGCCGAAGATTTTAACGACACGACGCAGATGTTGCTCTTGTCGTGGGTGGTGCCTCACTGACTCACCGCTCTACGCGAGCGATCGCATGAAGTCTACAACCGCACCCAAACGCCCGATTGTACGTCGATCGATCGAATAACAAAGTCGTTCAAACATATATGGAAATATGCCTAACTGAATCAATAACATCCCTATTAATTCCTATTATGAAATACGCTATACACAACAAGAAATATATTCCTAGGAAATAGAAGAAATACTAATTGGAGTTACATGGAATAGCGGAAGATGGCAATTCCTCTCGGTTGTCGGGAGACCTCGACGTAACGCGTTCGAAACGATGAGATTGGTCTCGAACTCCCTTGATATTTGACGCGTTGTTCCGTTGGCAATTCGCGACAAAGATGGAATATCTTCTCAAGTATGATGGTTGACGTATTTCTCTTTACAGCACAAAAAAGATCTTCTTGGACGCGCAGATTGAAGAATCATTACACTGACGTGTGAATCTGTACGGAATCAAGGAAACGTTCTCGAGTTTTACCTCTCTGTGAAAGGTTGGTGGCTTAATATCTTGAGGCATAAACACCTTGAATGACCAATCTGCTCAGCTCAGCTAGATAACTTTTTTATGACCAGTGTCCTGAAGTTTGTTCATTTTCTGGCCAAAATTCTCGTGTTCTGATTTCTTCAAGTAAAACTTTACTAGGTGGAAAATCTCTAAGCATCAGGCAATAAGGCAGGGCTCTAAAATATTGATTGGTTTTGCATTTGAGAATAAAGCCCAAACATAATGCACTTTAACCTTTGAAATGATAGTCTGGAAACCCTGCTGATGAAAAAGCTCGAGTTTTGTGCAAGTACGAGTGTGTACGAGTAACGCACAAGTAACGTATTGTAGCGTAATTTGTCAACTAGTTTTCAGAAGCAGAAAATGAACTCTCTCGCTAGTGTTATTAAGCAGCACAATCAACAACAGCACAAAGACTGAAATGAAATTAAAGAAAACACGCCTTAGCCTGTTGACTGCGATGGGTTAAACTAAAGTTCAGTATTCAACTTAAATTTAATTTAAATTTAACTTTTAACTTTTAACTTAAATTTAACTTTTAACTTAAATTTCCGAATTTAACGCCATTTGTAGTCAAAAATATTAAGAATGGGAACTATTACCTGGATCGTTCCGTCATTTAGCTTTAATTTAAAATTTAAGGAAATTGAGTTTGTGACTACTACTCGGTATGCAGTTTTCGAAAATCCCTCCGTGTACACAAGCGGCTCACGTTGCGACGAACGTGTGAAAGCATTCCTTCATTTCAACTGGAATGCATACACTTAAAATTATAGCACATATATCGTTTGAGATAAAATAATGAAATTTGTTTTTTCATTGTATTTTCGAAGACGAGGTTACTCTTCCCACATGAGCTGTCCCGCAGATTTCATTTTTAATAATTTCAGCTACAATATTGCCTGAAATTATTTTATGCGTGTATTCTCAGTTAATGTTTGCCCATGAACTTCGTTAAAACCTCATATTTAAATATTATTCCATAAGCTTATCGAAAAAAATTCCAATGACCGCTTCAAAAAATAGTAAAACTAAACTCCCGAGAGTAGTAAATATGTTATGAATGAACATCACTCCACAAAGTAGATCGACGCATGAAAAATTGCCTCCCTTTATACTAAGTTAAATACCGACCTAGACCAGAGAAGCAAGTGAAAATAAAGGCACATTTTATTTTGCATATTATTTCCCTCATATTAAGTTAAATTCTCACTTTGAGCCGAAATACAAGTGAAATCAGAAGCGCATTTTATTTTGCATGGTATTTCCCTTATAATAAATTAAATTCTCACCTACAGCAGAGAAGCATGTCAAAACAAAGGCGCATTTCATTATGCATGGTCCTTGTACAAAGTTAAATTCTGACCTAGAGCAAAGAAGCAAGCGAAAACAAAGGCGCTTTTTATTTTGCATGGTCCTTATACTAAATTAAATTCTCTCCTAGAGCAGAGAAGCATGTTAAAACAAAGGCGCTTTTTATTTTGCATGGTCCTTATACTAAATTAAATTCTCTCCTAGAGCATAGAAGCATGTTAAAACAAAGGCGCTTTTTATTTTGCATGGTCCTTATACTAAATTAAATTCTCTCCTAGAGCAGAGAAGCATGTCAAAACAAAGGCGCTTTTTATTTTGCATGGTCCTTATACTAAATTAAATTCTCTCCTAGAGCAGAGAAGCATGTTAAAACAAAGGCGCTTTTTATTTTGCATGGTCCTTATACTAAATTAAATTCTCTCCTAGAGCAGAGAAGCATGTCAAGACAAAGGCGCTTTTTATTTTGCATGGTCCTTATACTAAATTAAATTCTCTCCTAGAGCAGAGAAGCATGTCAAAACAAAGGCGCTTTTTATTTTGCATGGTCCTTATACTAAATTAAATTCTCTCCTAGAGCATAGAAGCATGTTAAAACAAAATTGCATTTTATTTTGCATGCTTTTCCCGTATTTATTTTCGAGTCCTTAGGCTCCGCTATTTTCCCCCGGACACTTACCCTCATTTTCACTCAGAAACGGCCTCATTTTTCTGTCCTGTTCTCACCAGTTTTTTCATGGCGCAACCGGCTCATTTTTTGGGTGCGGATTAGCTTTATTGCGGTTGGCGATGTCACCTGTTCGCCGTCTATCTAGGCTGAGTGGCAAACGACATTAAGTCGAATGGAGAGCACTTCTCACCTCAATGAGAGGCGGTCGTTCCGAGTCGAGGACACAAATAAAATGTTAAAGGCTCGGCCAGAGAAAAGAAAATGGTCAAGCCTGTACGTGGAAGGACACTTGGAGGCCTCCGAAGAAATTGCCCAAATCCGTGCGCACATTGATAGCATCGGTTTTCCCGCTGCTGAAAAGTTGAAGGTAATCTTGTCGGACGAAAGTAATTCCGGAGTTCAATAATATTGATCATCTTGTTCAGAAATGGTCCTTTTGCAAACGAGTTTCGAAAAGCATGCTACCCAAAGCAGTATGTTGGGAAAATATTTTATAAAATATGAAATAACTGACTCTTCAACTGACGTCTTATGATTGCGATTAGCGTTCCATTTCAAGATGATATCTTGACTCATTATTTTTTAATGTTATATCTAATTTGCACTTCTTAATGTCGACGTATTTTTTGAAATAACGACTCTTATAGTAAAACCAAGGCGTTCAAGCACCTCAATCAGATTGGGTCAATACCTTCGTACCTTCAACGCTAATTTACGTTAAAATTTCTTCTTTTGTTAAAAATTGGAAGACTAATGACACAACGCTTAGACTCATTTTGTACTAATTTTGTACTAATTGGATGATAAAATCGATAAAAGTGAACGTTTCGACCAACTAGCAGTGGTCATTCTCAACACTGTAAAAGTTAAGATTACAAATCAGTTATTCAGAAAATCACAATGGTAAAAACAAACATGAAATTAGAAACATTTGCTAACAAACTATTTGTAAGGGATAGGCAGACTGCATATCATTGAGCTTTGGCTTTATTCTATAAATGAAAATAGATTCTAATATTCTGAGTTCTATTGGGTTACTTCCTCGGCCTAATACTTCAAAATCAGATAGTCTAACAGGCAGGTCGCATTTTTCTGCATGTGTGCGTATTGCAGAGTGAGAAGGTGCTGATAAAAGGTCATTAGTACAGTGACTTCGTCCAGCATGCTCAGCCACACGAATACGCAGACTACGGGATGTAGATCCAACGTATTCAGATGCACCACATCGTGCACAACTATGCTTGTATACAACCGAGCTAAGCATGCCTGTAGGAAGTTCATCCTTAAATTTTAAACTTCCTTTTCTTTTGTTTTATTTATATAAGTCAATTATAAGAAAAGCAGTGAAATATAACGTTGTTATAAGTTTCATACTATTTTTGAATGAAATGAGACAAATGCTAGTTCTTTTTAGACATATGTTATCCATGCCTACGTTAAAATACGGCAATCATTTCAAGAACAGTTCATTTTGAGCGAAAAAAGTTACACTATGAGTGGGAAGTAGATCTTCCACGACTTCAAACGCTAAGTTATGATGAGAAAGGTTTGATTAAATGTTTTATGACTCCACACAGGAAGAGGATGTTGTAACGCTCACTGTTCTATAAAATATTATTTAATAATTTTGCTTCTTTCTAGTCGTACAGCAGATAATCAATCGTCATTTGCAGTGGTTACAACTTTCAATAAGCAGATATTCAACAGTTAAGGAAACCAAACTTGTAACGCGTCAAATTTTTTTTACTATGGTTAACATTATTTTTAACAACTTTACGCAGACATCAATTCTAACAACTGAATTCATTATGAAATCACTGAAATCAATACGTAGGCTTCAATTCTTAGCCGATCTATTTATTTTCTACTGAGAAACATGCGTAACCCCACAATCACTCAAATTTTTTTTTAAACTATATGATTTTCAAGTTTCATCCCAAGTCCAATCGTACGTTGAAATAATGGGGACAAACATGACCCACATGGTTGTTATTAGTTTAACATGGCTGGTGAACAATAACATGGTTGGTTATTAGCTTGTCATATAGGATCGTTTGTCATAACAAACGCAAGCGTGGGCTAACCCTGAGTATTTATTTTTATTAATAACAAATTATTGAAATATTCAGATTTTTAAATTCAATACGACATGATACGCTTTTTCAGAAACAACAATTTTCTTGAAATGATGTGTTAACGTTTTATCATTTTTGGGACTTCTAAAAAATGAGATCTATTTTGAAAATGCAACGAACTGGAAAGCAAAACGAGAAAAAAAAATTTTGGGGGGGGGGATCGTTCCTTTTCTCGATCATAAAGCCTTTACAGATAAATAAAAATGAAACAGCAGAGCTCTTCCACTAAATTTACGGTTTTGTTTTCTGAAACCAATTATTTCCCCAACGGGGCAAAAAATGTAAATTTTGAATAAAAATGGCCTTCAACGGATCTAAAGATCAAAACTTTGTAATATCTGAGGCAAAACATTGGAGGTTGTCCCTGCGTTTCTGCACAACGTGGGCACTGACATGGAATATTTTTCGCGTCCCTTTTCCAGCAAGAAAAACAAGCCGTAAAGTCGTCAAAGTTTAAACGTTCTCTACCGTACGGCCCAATTACTAGCTTTGCTCAAGGAAAAAATAGTTGCAGCTGCGAAGACTGAGAAATTGCTCGTTTTTCAGAGGCATTGTCACAAAATTTTTGAGCCAACCCCCCCCAAAAAAAAACGCCACAGGGCTGCATCCACAATGAATCCTTGTGTTTTTATAGATTTTCCATGAAAGTTTTGAACGATTCTGAGATCGTAACACTGAAACAAAATGAATCATCAGGTAAAAATTGCTTAGTTAGCCGTTCCGTTGGTTCACATTTATTTTCCGATGTATTGTTAGGTAAAAACCGCGAGCCCTGTTGCGATTGTTTTTTATTGCGTCGGTGGTTTTTCCTAATGCGTCAATTGTTAAGCGAACGAAAATCAATGCTTATTCGTTAAGCATGCGATATCTATGGAACATGTTCCAGGAGTAGACGTGATGCATCATATAATTTTCGGATTTATTTTTTTTGACAGGGACATACATTGTTTGAAATTCTTTCGTAAGATTATGCTAATGATAAAATTTTCAAATAAGTTTATAAGCCTAAGTTAAAAATTTACTTGAAAATGTCATATAGTAACATTTAGTAATGAGTAAAATGAGAAAAACATTATCTATAGGGGAATTCCACTCAAGTTTTCAGATACATTTAATACGTGTTCCCTCTCTAGGTTTTTATAAAAACAAACTTAACGTAATACTGCAATGCAAAAAAGCGTATGTGCCCAATACTAACAATAATATATTCTTCTAAAAAGATTTGAACTACGTATGGAGTTGAGAAGTAAACGTCAGCATACAGTCTCACCTAAATATTAACCGAGTCTGAAAAGACTCCAACCAAATCGGTTTAGTTTGCACTTGCTGAGTCTAAAACCTAACGAAGAGAAATGAAGCCGAGTGAATGAGTCGCACTCGCAGCGTCAATGAAAATAAACTTGAAGAAAATATGCAAACATGCAAATGATAGACGCTTCGGAAAGAATTCTCTGGAGCATTGACTGGGAACCCAAATAAACAAGCAAAGAATCGAAATGATTCTAAATTCGTATTCAGCTTCGAGGTTCAGGCCGCGAGGACTCGCTGAAAATTCTCCAGATTGAGATTGAAGCATTCACCCGAGCCCAACACATGACGCATTCCCTGAAGAACGGGTACAAAAACATCGCAACCTCATGAGCCGGAAAATATTGATCGCTGCGTTGGCCTAGATCCCAAATACTCAGTGAAACTAACAGAATATTGAGTTAAAGAATGCCGTGTGTGTGCGACTTAGTGCAGTAACTACCATGGAGTCAGAGCTGTGCTCTAAAATCATGAAGGTTATGTGATATATACCGTTAAAATACTTAAATACATTAGGTATTTAAATGTTATAAGCTGAAAACATTTTAGAGTTTCTTCGTTTACTATATACCTAAAATATATTTCGGCTATAATTCAGTAAACACATTTTAGTTAGTTTTTCAACACACTGGCAGTGTTATTTGTTCATTCCTATCATGGTGGTCATTTTAATTGCGTGTTCAATGAATCACTAGTGCGAACATTCGAACAATTTCTGGGGATTCAACACCTACTATTTGAAAACATAGAAAAATCTGTCATATTTTAAAAAATACAGCAAAAAAGCCTCTCTTGATTACAATTTGAATAGCCTGAGAACGATCAGCAGGAAAATTTTGGAAAAATACTTGTAAGTTATATTAATAAGGCATTTTCTCATCCAAAACATGAGTACAGATAAGATATTAACCCAATGCTTCCAGAAATAATCCAACGCAACAAACTACATCGACTTTTATTTGAAACAACATCAGCAAACCTCATACACCTTTAATGCTAAAAATCTTTCATTACAGCTCATTGTCCAAGGCTGGCGATATAAATGAAACCCCATGGTGTGCAAGTCTACAACTTTTGCCGGTTCCAAAAATGGTTAACAACAGATTCACTTTGCAAACAATGAACAGTTTACTGGATGAACACATGTAATTTTAAGTGTTCATCAATTCAGCATACCATAAATCAGGCTAAAAGAAGCTTATATTCAAGTCAATTGCATATCGCTACTCAGCGATGAGCCATTACTGAAAGATGCCAGTACGAATATCGCACGTCGGTCCGCCACCCCAACACACAAGCACGAAGACCAATAGCTCCCAGATTCCCGCCAAACCTTTTGGAGCGCCGAGACCTCTCCCTCTGCCCAGTTCCAAAGTTTATCACGTCGGACTTTGCTAAGAGCACTACCTAAACGCATCTTGACGACGCCGATAGCTTGTTCTGCTGTAAAGAACAGAGCAAAGGCTCATAGCTAAAATCAACGAATCGTTGACCTCCCTAACTCAGCCACTTAATACTGTTGTGCGATGTGTTCAACGAGCAGAAATATTGTATATTGGTTTGTATGAAATACTTGTACGTCCCACGTACAGCCAGAAGGCAACGTTTAACACGTTGACTACGTGAGAGTGATTCCTACTGTTGGTTAAGTTGGGTTGTATGCAGCATAGTTGAAGAATCAACTTAACTGCTCGAATACATTTCTATATTTTATAAGAAGCATGAGAAATGCAAAAGCACAAGCACAATGATACTTTACCTCGAAAACTAAAATCTATTCTAAAAAAGGCATTGAAAGAACTCAAATGTGTTCCTTTCACAGCGGCTCATAGATGAGAAATTTGCCTAGTGGGTCCACGTTTGCATCTCTCAATACGTAGTCAGCGAGTTCACATCTTTGGTCCCCGATCCGCACCGCAGTACACTGCTAGCCAACCCACACAAAAGGCAACTCTCGCTTTTGACGTCCTGAATAGTCTTCGAAACTGGGCTTGTCTCCGCATCAAGTTCACTCACCGCAACAGTAACTCAACCGAGGCTCTCGCCTTTGATTACATCAAAACGCCCTCGGTGCGGTTCCCAAGGACAAAGAACAGAGTAAGGAGAACGCTACCTTTTCGGTTTCACGACCCTGGAAATTCAGTGAATAAGAATTGTTGAGATTGCTGCTACAAAACCAAAAGGCACAAATCCTAATTAAATATTCAAAATAACCATTTTCTTCAACTATTCTTACGAATACCACTCGCCCTATCTTGCCTGTCGTTAATCATCACACCAGCCACTCTGTATCACTCGTAATGGATAGATCGACGACCTTGACATCGTAATTGTTCGCAAACCAACACAGAACCCGGCCGCAGAGACTTCATCCAGTGATAGGGTGACTGTTGCCACAGAATTTTAGAACTTCAACTGACATCTTCATTGCACTACACAAATGAGATTCATTTGTACCAACCCAAAAATAGACCACCCGTGTTGTTCATATCATCATGTTCTTTTTAATCGTATTCTGTTCTGTTATAATCTGTTCTGTCCTATTTTAAGATATCTCATTCAGTGTGTTCAAACACGGACTGAATTTATAAAAGACGATAAAAACTTCGAATTAGACGGTCTTGAACATATTCGTAGTTCATGTGAGTTTCTCCGTAGAAACCGGGGATTTTATTTCTGCTTTCGTGGAACTCTTTCGTTGAGACCACTTTATAAAGTTGGCAACTGTAACATTCTGCCCTAAGACAAAGAGAGCTATGCCCATATAATAAAGAATGTGCGGGAATTAGTGGGCTAGCTTCTGCGTTAAGTTTGGTGCTCAGCAACATGGTATCAGACTAGCGAAATTTTTACGAATCCCAGAACGCGTTGGAATCACAAAACTGCCAAATCAGTTTTTTCATCGAGCGGAGGCTTCGATTTTGATTCTTGAATTGCCCTGAAATAAGGACGATCCGCAGAATTTTAGAGGTAACTTTCGTATTTTACGTCGAGCACAATGACTGATTGCGAGTTTTGGAAGCGCTCTCCAGCACTTCACTCACAAGTTACAGGCCAGCAAACTTGCTGAGATGGCAGGACCTTGAGAGCCTTTGCACCCAAAAGCTTTTAGAGCCAAACACGAAGTTAAAAGTTCAGCCTCGTGGGTACTGGACTCTGGCAAAAAATTAGTTTCTTTCGTCTGTGAGCGCGCAAGTTCTCATGATGATGTTCATGAACACACTTCTAAATCAAAGAGAAAATTTGAATTTTTGAGCAATGCAAGTATCCAAAGTTTGCGCAAGCATTTCGTCACTTCTACTACACTGGAGGAACCTCTGGAAAATAATCATTGAAACAAACATGACACATAAGTAGATATATATGTTTTCATTTCGAAAGCGTATTATAAGTGTATAGAAGTGCCGGCAGTCCTTACTCATAGATTTGGTACAGAATTTACAACTCGAAACAACTATTTTAGTAGTGATTTCAAAAGTACATCTTCTTGATGGATTACCAGGGTTGTGACGATCGAGAGTGCGGTACTCCTGTTGGCACTGACTTCAGATTATTCTATGAAATTCATTTGATATTGTACAAGGTAATTTCACACGCATTTCAAATTTCACGAGCACTCCAAGAGGAAATTTGAAGCCCTTCTAAATTAGAGCAAGTTGGAGTCGAGGCATCACAGCAAGTAACTCACTCTGACGGACCAGTGCAGATCCTTGGTTTGGTTTTGGGTTAGATTTCAAAACACAAACTCGTGGATATATTCTATGTACATACTGAGTGTAATCCAAGATCTGAAATAAAAACAGAATATCAATTTCAAACAAATCACACTCACATCATCCCCCTGCGAATGTTAGAAATATATCATTCAAATGTTGATCGACTTGTATAATAAAATAATTCCGCGAGAGCAGAGTGCGGGCATTGGACTCCACATGCTTATTTAGACTGACCGTTTATGTCAAATTCCTAGAATATATATGGTTTGTTTTCATACAGTCATATAGTACGTATTATTTGTTTTCATATAGTAATTTTACATGTATATTGCGTTCTCATATAGTAGCTTTTCACATGCACAATTCGTTTTCCTAAAGGGTAGTATTTCAAACTAAAGGCACGTGACTGCACATCAACGTGAGAAAATCATGAAAAAATATAGCGACAACCCAGCGCAAATGTGGGCATGACGAAGAGTAAGTCAGTGTTAACAATGAACGTTGTAATATTTATGAACGTTGTAATTTATCCTTTGAAGAATCACCCACACAAAACACATAACAGTGTTTTTTAACGTGTTGTATTACTTTCTACAATGTTCATTATTAAGTGCAAATAATGAAACTAGATATTTTCACAAGCGACAGCGACCAACTTTACACTACTCTCTAATGTGATGGTTTACTTTTTATTATGTTCATTATTTACTACAAATAATGAAACTAGACATCTTTACAAGCAACAGCGACCTACTTTATTTTGTTTTCTAATGTGATTTGTTACTTTCCAAAATATTCACCATTTACTTCCAATGATGAAATTCATCACCACAAGCAACACCCCTCAGCGACCGCCTTCACACTGCTCTCTAATGTGATGTCTTACTTTCTACAATATTCATCATGTGCTTCTAAAAATGAAATTCACCACCTCCACGAGCAACACCCCTCAGCCCCCGACTTTACACTGCTCTCTAATGCGATATGTTACTTTCCACAATATTCACCATTTACTTCCAATAATGAAATTCATCACCACATGCAACACCCCTCAGCGACCGCCTTCACACAGCTCTCTAATCACAGACGCGAGCGATCACAACCCACGCACCCTAATCTCATTCCGTTGGTTTTCTTCCGGGATCTCTCGCCGTTACACGAGCTATTTACTCGCCATTTTCCACTCCCACTTCAGAAGTTGGCCAGGAACTTTTAATTGGCCATCATAGCGCAATGACTTAATCTGCCCCTAAGGCTCCCGATCTTCTCGCAGTAACTAACGGTTGGTGCACTAGCTTAACCTGAGCGTACGGCTCCATTGCCTCAGGTCTTCTTGAAGCATCCGACTTTTTTAGAAGTTGTTTTCAAACTTCGTGTCTGGACACTGAGCGCAGTTCCAGTCAGCAATGATTATTGCTCCACTACGTAAAGAGATTTTGAAGTATCTATTCTTGCGCTAATTCTGCCTTGAAGTGTGATGTTCAGATGAACCAACAACATTTTGAATGCCTTCTATATCAGTAAAAAAAATTAGAAGAAACTGGCTGCTTGGATGCAGCCATACCAGCCTCGGTCAGTTTTAGATAAGATTCATTCGAGAACTTTGCGTGATAAATTCTTCAGTGCATCTTCAGGAAATATCCTACAGCTGAACCATACACAACGCTGATGGAGGCGATGAAACCGAGAGGTTGAATTCGGCCCTTCTTCCGAAATCATTTTGAGGTGATGGCTTACGCAACCCTACGTGAGCCTAATAAGGCAAAAGCCTGAACCCAATACTCTCAATCGGTCTTCAATAATTTTGTTACGTATAAACACGTCTTACAGCATTTATGAAAAAAATCATTTCCCTGCATTACCGCACCCTTTGTACAGAAACTAGATAATTGATCCTAACTCGAACTTTTAGCCAACTTCGAAGTTCGTGTATCAGCCGTATAGGACTGATTCCAGAGTCGCAGTTTCAGGACGAACTAAGTCAATGTTTTTGGTCCAGTGCCTTCGATTTAAGGTTGCGAGATTGATCATTTGTCGCTAAAAAGTTAGGTTTCATTAAGAAATTGACAATGAAAAGATATATGATAAGTTAGGTCAGAAAAAATACCAACTTGACAATCATATGGTACTGCCTGTGTTATTGCTCAGGCTGTCAGGTGGAACATAGGAATCCTTGGATTATTCAATGCCAACGCTATTTTTGCCGCGAGGTCTGGCCCCTCACTCCTCACCCACTAGTGAATAAGCACGAATATCGATCACATTCCACTTCCAATGAACAAACTTTCGTAGCTAAACTTCACAATGGACGACTCCGACTGCGTAACAGCGCCCGGCGATACCGCGGTTGATGTCAAGTAACATTCATTTCGGAATATTCATGGAAACGAAAGAGGTGTGAATCATACATTCATTTTAGACATTCATTTAAGGTGCTACACTTCTATGAACAGGAACGCAGCGTTGATCACTGATATTAATCAGCTGAGCTTTAAGTTCTTTTCCCATTACATTGTTTCAGCCTTCTCCTCTTTCGTAACAACGCTCTTCTCTTTTGCAACCGCGTTCTTATCTATTGTAACAATGCTCTTTTCTTTTGCAACAACCTCTTCTCTTTAGCAATCACGCTCTTCTCTTTTGCAACCGCGTTTTTCTCTTTTGTAACATCGCTCTTCTCTTTTCCAACAACACTCTTCTCTTTTACAATAACGCTCTTTGTAAAGACTGTGCTTCAGGTTGAATCGAATATAGTTTATTTGTATTCTAACAACAAACTACAACAAAAGTTATAATTTACTTATTTGTATCAAATTCTATGCTCAGAATTCCATGCATCGTAAGAAATACTCATATATGTACTCCTTTTTAGAGCACCATTGCTATAGTTATAATTCAAGCACGTATTGACAGCTGAATAATATAACATGATATTACCTTCATGAAACCTGATGAACCTCAATTACTACAGTGCTCAATAACTTTAAACTGAAGAATTGGAAGTTACCGCTATGCAGAACCGCTATGCTTATAAACCTTAATTATTACAGTGCTCAATGGCTTTAAATTGAAGCATCGGAAGTTACAGCAATGCATATACCTCTTACCGTGAGTAAGAATCTTAAATAAGTTCTAGAGAAGAAACTCCTGCGCGTGTGTCTTCATAGACAAGAAGATCCTGAAAGTGGATTGGGGCCTCCGTCCTCCGGAATAATCGGATTATGCAGTCTCAGGCCGCGGGTACGGACACTACCCACAGTTAAGGAAACAAACTGAGCAATCCTTCAGTCCTGTAGCGAATTTTGAGCATGTCGGAATTCTGTCTCCAAGGAGGACGGTAATTTTTTGTCAGAATGTGGCGAAGCAATCTTTACCGGACAAGCGTGGGAACAAAACCTAAAATACAAGGTACTGTTTTCGATCTCCACTTATCGTTTTTAATGAGAACTGAGGTTGCATATACTCCCAAGATTTTGATGAGAACTAAGACTGCAAATGTTTTTTCACTCTCCAATTTACTTATATTTTTTTAATGAGAACCAAGACTAAAAACATTTTTTCGATTCCCAATTCACTTACCTTTTTTAACGAGAAGTAAGACTGCAAATATGCCTCAAGACTCGAAAAGAGACCTCATCAATGAAAATAATAATTACTAGTGCTCATTTCAAATGAATAAATGCAGTCTTATCTCACTTGTAAATTACTTTGAAAAGTAACCATGCAAAGCATTGAGCACATATGCATACGTGTGTTTTAATAACTTTATCTAGTAAGTTGGTAATGAGGATATTTATCACATAAAGATATTTTACTTCTGACAAAACGCAAGATATCCGAGAAAATTATACGGCCCTTTCAATGGAGCTCCAGAAGCATTATTCGCTTGGGAAACGCCTACAATAATATTACGATCTGATTAATAAATAAAAATTGGATTTATCACCCAGGTATTGGAATAAGGATTTTCAACTTTTTTATTGTCTAAAATTCATTTCATGAATAGCAAGTCCATGATGAAAGATTGAGCAGAGAAACTTGCAAAATAAAAGAGTTCCTCCTTGTAAAATATAGGTAAATGAAGTCTTAAACCCATCAATGAAACGTCTCACTAATTGGCAAGCTTCAATATTAACTCGAGCAAATCATGGTGCAGAGGTTAAAGTGATCAAGCAATAATTGAAATTTAGTTTAAGAGAAGAAGACTAGCCAGTAATGAGTCCAGATATTAACTGATCAACTGATCTTCGGAGATCTGGTCGCTCTTAACTCACAGAGAAAAAATGTTAGAGGCCCAAAATAAAGAAAAATGTGCGCTCTCTTCGCCTGCGCTAATTTAGCTTCGAGCGGCAACACACTGAAATTTCGATTAAAAAGTTGACCTAAGGATAAAATTGGAAGGATATCGAGATCTGCTCGCACAAAAAAACAAAACAAACATCGGCATCTTTGGGATGCATTATTTCCAATCAAGCCTGATACATATGATCTTAAGCATTGGTTTTCAAATGTCTTATAACTAACCCTATATATAGGACACCATGACGGTTCCCCCGTAAAGCCGGTACCCATTTCCGACACCTGGGTCGAGTGGGGTATTGTGCTTGAGCTTTCCCTTATACCCAACGGGGAAAATCGCCGCGCCAGCGCCGGGATACGAACCCGCGACTCCAACATACAAGTCCGATCCCTTAACCGCTGTGCCACCGCGAGCACAAGTGATGGTAACATACGAATGTCTAATGATTTTCCTCAAGAGTAGGCTTCAATTTTGCCATTATATAGAGCTTCTGTGCCTATTTAGCGAAAGCAAACAATATTTTGGCTAGAGCTCACCCACCCCGAATATTAACGATCACCGAATCGGTTAAAATTTCATGCATGTCGGATGAAATTAAGTTGAGCAGGAAAAGTTATGTATCGTGCAGCAATTTAGTTTCACGATGATTCTCAAAAAATCGAGAATCTTTGCGTGCAGAATAGGCGAAGCAAAGGCTTGACATGTTTGTTAACTTTGCAGACATTTTCTCTGTTTTGAAAATAATAGGCACTCGTTACAGGTTTACATATAACTCAACACTACTAATTGGCAGTAATATTGCTCATTTAAGACTAAATTTCACCATAACACCATAAAATATGAGCATTCGATCTATAAAAAGCAAATTCTAAGCATGTTTTTACGACCAATTTCTACGGAATTTTGCCTGTATGTTCATTAACATCCCTAGTTAAAGTAACCAAATAACAAACCACGCCTGTTTGAATGCCTGTGCGATTTCTTTTTTGTCCAATGAACGATAAGCCAAGAAATTTCCAAGTCCCAAAAGCTCGTCCATAACCTGAATAACTGTTACAAGAAATAGTTCAGGGCAAGTTAAAGACAACTTGCTGATATTGGTAGAGGAATATTATTAATAGGATCAAATTTCTTTTCTAACATTTCAACAATTCGAAATGGTTCGACTAGGATGACGCTGAAACAAAGATTAACTGATCCAAAATATCAAGGTTCTCTTTTTAATCATTCTCTTGCTGACTATTGAATAAAGATCTATACTCCAATAGAAAGATTCTATATGAGGTTTTAAGGAAAAACATACGTCCATAACATTGAAACTGCCCTCAACAAAAGCATAAATGACGTTTTTATTCTAAAATTATTGAATTATTTTTTTTTTCGCTGTAATTTTCAAAACCTTTATCTTGCCCGATGTAGCTGAAGTATTAGATTTGCATTTTTACATACGTGACTGTCACAATTTTCCGTATATTTCCATCTTGAGGATGATGTGTGTCACATAGGAACGTCACTTTTTATAAACTGCCAAAGATAAAGAATTGTAACGATTGAGAGTGTTTCGGTAAAATATTGAGTCATTTCACTTGTATCTATCACGTGAAGTTGGACAATAAAGAAAATTAGAAGGAAAAAAGATATTATAATGAGGGTTGTTATGAATAGGAGTATCATCAAGATTTAGTGGCATATGTACTAGGTTTAGAGGACGCATTTACCTCAGAAAAGAGACAAGTTTGTAGCACTCCATCACCAATTATTTATTATTATATCATTTATCCAGATCTCAGAAATATTATAGCTACAGTGTAATATTATGAAGATGCACCATTCTATGAAAGATTGATCATGGGAATGATATTTGCTTGTGTCAGCCTGACTGCCTTCATCACTTCCCATCACCCAAGTCATGCCCTGTTTTATAACCCGCATCACTGAATATGCGTTTTTTTCAGCGCCCATGAAAGTTTCAGATTTAACTGCAGAAGAAGAACCAAGTCATATTTCACTAAAATAGCAGAAAAGAATCCGAATATGAGCAGCAATTTTCTAGCTGCCATTGAAATATCAACTTGAAATTTCACGAAAATATCAGAAAAGAACCTGAATACGAGCATCATTTTTTCAGCTAAGCGGAAATTTCAACTTTATCCGCAGAAGGGAAACCAAGTAATTTTTCAATAAATGCGTTGGTAATAATTTCACTTTGACGTCAACACAATTAGTTTGCACGGTCTCTTGTCACAACTATTGATGAAGAGCATGAGAAAAACATGCTTAATGAATGAGACCGTGCAGTTAAACGGGATAAATATACACAAATCTATTTATCAGACCTTTAAAAAGATTAGATTAGATTAAATTAGATTAGATTAGATCAAATTAGATTAGATTAGATTGGATTAAATTAGATGTTAGTTCATCTCCCTCCCTAACAGCAACATTTAACCTGACGGTGTGGGCCAACGTACGAATTCCAACAACGTACGAATTTACTTTGTCCTGTTTCCTCCATCATGTGGGTTTACTAGTTGGTATGAACTCGCAATTCAACATGGCTAACGAGACAGAATAGATAATGTAAAGGAAATTGGAGCACAGAAGAAAAATGTTCATAAATAACAATTCCACCAAAGCGTCATCTCTGTCAGTTGCCTCTCATACGAAGAATACAAATGAAATTGGACACATCAATTTGCCATACTAATAAAACAGTCTTATAGCCGGAACGCAGTTCAACAGCAGATGATCAAATAAAATTTAGGAATTGTTCAGCCTACTCAAATCAGGCTCATGGAGCGTCAAGGAGCTCAAGTCAATAAATGCGTAAATTAATTCCGTTATCGTGAATTCAAAAAAGCTGTTTTTTAGGCACGTGTCCGTCTCGGAGCTTCCATCAAAGTGCAGATTGCAGCAACGCATTCGATTTTTGTAAGGATTTCTCGACGCACCTTCTAGACCGACTTCTCACCAAATTGAAACCTGCTCTGATCCCACGTGAATTATTCAGAGACGGATGTCGTGAGCTAATTTGAACCCTTCTGGCTTCCAGGCATCTTCTAAGAGATGCTTTGATACATGGTAGTTGTCTTGAATCCTCACTACCTGCATCTTTTAACGCTCTTCACACTCGCAACTAAAGATCTTTAAAATTAATTTATCGTATATTAATTCAACTAGAATAATACGAAGAAAGACTACAATATACATGAACGCTTGGGACAATATTTGGGAGACAACACTGTAACATGAAAGCTAGAGACAGCATTTGGGAGACAATAATACAGATGAAAGCTAAAAACAATATTTTGGATTTCATCAGAAGTATACATGAGATTTTAATTTTTGAAGTGCGAAGCTTGAAGTTGGTTATACACTAGTACAATCTATTCAACGCCATGCTAAAGTTGTTAGTTCCTCATAAACCCTTCGTCACTTTAGAGTGTGGTCCTCTAATTCAGTCGCAACAAATATGCAAAATCCAGAATATTGTTTAACGCGCTCTCTGCTTTCCGGGGTTGTTAACGACTGGTTTGGTTAGATTGTAAGTAACAAAATAGGAAATTGACTTCACTGCTCTAATTCACTTTTAACTTTCCTAAGATAAATGAAAATACGATTGTTCGATAACATTTCACTTCGTATGAGGTATTTTCTTTTAAATATCGTGAAACAATTGAAATGTTATTAATTTTTGCGGGTACATGAATGAGCCATTTTCCAAATGGTACACATATGACCCAATATGCGGGGAACGTGTTAAACTACACTTTTTCATACTTAAATATTACATAATAATGAAAACTAACACATAGACGTAAACTGAAACTTACACAATAATATAACTCTGCGCTTCATACAAAGCCGATAAGGAAAAGAGATGTTCATGATAACACCTCTGGATCGACCTCGTACACTGAAAACATAAAGAAAATAACACTTTACTTTGTACATAAGCAGATGAGAAAACATGATATTTATGATAAGACTTACGAATTCGAATTCTAGGTGCAATTCCGACGCGTGGGGTGTTTAGTATCACGTGGTGTTCTTGAGAGCACTTACGAATTCGAATTCTACGTACAAGTCATACGTGTGAGGTTTCCAGTTTCACAAAAATTCCAGAAATTCTGACCCATCCATAAATTTTCTCCGCAGTGCCGCCAGACAGCGTGCGCATCGTGGACGAGACGGACAGTGAGAAGAGCTCGATGATCGGCCCGTACGTGCTCGGGCAGACCCTCACTCTCAAGTGCATCGCTAAAGGAGGTAATTAAGTACGATAGCGGAAGCTGCACATGTGATGTTTTGTTGGTTAGTTAAGTTCATCAGACATGTGAGCTCACTGGAGTTCTGCTCTTCAGGGAAGAAGTTAAATGCCTATGATAGATAGAGGTTCATCTCAGTATGATTGCAAATAGCGGGAGCTGCGCATGTGATGTTTTGTTGGTTAGTTAAGTTCATCAAACAAGAGAGCTCACTGAGGTTCTGCTCTTCGCTGAAGAAGTTGAATGCTCATGTGTATGGATAGAGGTTCATCTCAGTAGGATTGCACATGGAGGAAGTTACGTAAAATATGTTTTGTGGGTTAGTTATTATTATCATTATTACTATTATTATTTTATAGGACGTTTCACTGGCGAAGACACTACAGAGTCGTTTCATCGGTGCATTGAATGTTCCTAGTTCGTCATTTCTCTATACAGGGTGGATTCCGTTTTTGCCATCGCAGTGTGGCAGTTTGCTTGTTAATTATTTTCATCAGACAAGTGAGTTCACAGGCTTTCTTCTCGTCAATGATGAAACTGAATGCTTATGAATATGGATAGAGGTTTATCCCACGATGATTGCACATTTTTTCAGCCACATATTAGTGAAAAGGGAAGTGCATGTTCTAAACTAAGGAAGAATGTTATGCTAATCAAAATGAACCTTTAAAAACAGTTCCCCGGCTCCTTACAATCGATGATAGCTTAAACATGTATGTCTCAAATGATGCGTTCTATTATGTTCTCGTTTTTATTTGGAAACTTGATCACCTGTTACTCGAGAAGTTTAGTTATTTAAAGAATTAATTTTGTAAAGACTTGTAGTATTACTGAAAAGATTGTTAAGATTGTTTTCCCGATAAAGTGAACATTCTTAGCAGATTGAGTCTACGATGACGTACGTCTGATAACAAAACAAGAACTTGAATATTCGTATTTTAGATAAGAACCAAATTGGAGTACTGCTAAGTTAAATAAGCAGAACTTCTGAAGCTATTAACACTGCAGATACAACGCAGAATAAAGGAAATAATAGAGGCCAGTATTGTTTATCACTTAGAGTAGTTTTTAAGTTTGATTTCGTGAAATTGAAATTGAAGGCAAGCACTAACATGAGACCTATTATAATAAAAAATGTTTTGTATTTGTATGTTCAGCATGCTCCGATATGTATGCACGCGATTGGAACAATTTTAATAGTATTGAATAACGCTGAACATCAATTTTGGGGTCGGAATTGAACTTTCGTTTTCTCCTCTCTGATCGACCCTTCCCTCGAATCAGGTGCATCGTATAGTCAGTCATAAGAGGAATCATGTCTGCGTCGTTCACAAAAACTTTGTGGTGCACTAAGGATACTTTGTGGGCCAATGATAACGGATCCTAATTTGAACCTACATGAACCTCCGCACGTTAGCGTCACAGTGTGCAATGCTTATTAAATAATTATACGACAGTTGTAAACATTGTTTCCGCTGTAAAACGAGAAATAAATACGAAAAAATTTAAAGCTGGGAAAAGCAAACTTGAAGTCTCTATGCTTTCTACTGTATTTCCTTAGATTGCAGCATTTAATTTTGGTGAAATTAGCTGAGAGACGATAAATGATTTTTTTTCTGACCTCACATGAAATAACGCTGTCCGTGCCTTTAATCTCTTTTTGAGCGATAGGTTTACATGGGCAATACACATCGTTAATGTAAATTTAACTCAATTTATAAAACTTCAATTTCCGTGAGATATGAAGCTACAAGTAGACCGTCAGTAACTGAAACAAAAGCATTCGGCAAATCTTCGAGATTCGTTCCTGGAACGGTTTGTGAAACATTTCGTAACGCCTTTTTTATCTGAAGAATAAGGATCGCGCTGAGGCGATTTTTAACCGAAGCAGAAAAACGACGGACTCAGTAGAAAGTTTGCTGCCGAGTTCCGCAGATAGCATTTCCGAAAACACAGAGACTAAAAAATGTCTTCTCGGACCTCTGATCTCAGCAAAGATATTGCGTTCAAAACCCCATTTGACGAAAATAACGAAAGTGATGCGCAAAGAACGCTGAAAAACGGGCAAACTTTCTGTGAAGTCACATCGGTTATCATCCTGTCAAACTTACTGTCGTTGAAAACCTTTTTGAATGCTCAAAAAAGTTTAGAGAGCTCTAAGTTCAGGCCATTGTGTGGTATTCTGGGACTGCACCCAGCGGCGGGCTGAAGGAACTTCAGCTCTATTCTGGATTCATTTTTCGATAACTTCCAAAAAGTTTTATTCGAGATCTGTGAACAAGAGTTCATAAATCAATCACCTCTCGTACTAAGAATATCTACCAAAATAATGGAGTTATATTCAAGTTCTATGAACTAGAGTTCATAAATAAATCACTTCTCGTACTAGGAATAACTATCAAAATAATGAAGTTTTATTCGAGATCTGTGAACAAGAGTTCATAAATCAATCACCTCTCGTACTAAGAATATCTACCAAAATAATGGAGTTATGTTCAAGTTCTATGAACAAGAGTTCATAAATAAATCACTTCTCGTACTAGGAATAACTATCAAAATAATGAAGTTTTATTCGAGATCTGTGAACAAGAGTTCATAAATAAATCACCTCTCGTACTAAGAATATCTACCAAACAATGTAATTGTATTCAAGTTCTATGAACTAGCGTTCATGAATCAATCACGTCTCTTACAAGACATATATGTACCAATTTAATGGAATTATGTTCATAAATGAAACACATCTCTTACTAGGAGTATCTGCCAAAATAAGGAAGTTATGTTCCAGTTCTTTGAATAAGCATTCATAACAAATCAAGTCTGATACTAGGGATTTTCTACCTAAATAATGAACAATTATGATTTTCTGCCATGCTTCAAGTATTCTCTGTCAACAACTTCGATCATTCGAAGGCAGTGCGGGACGGACGTACATTTAGATCAATTTTTACTAATCCAGAGGTGGTTATGTAAAAGTTGTTATTGTGCATTTTCTTTTAAAAGAACGAAACCTAGTGCTGCATAATAAAAGCTACGAAACCTTTATAAACCAAATCATTTCTATTATAGATCCTCAACTCGAAGTATTAAGGAGGAATAAGGTTCAATAATTTTTGAAACTGAAAGAGATTCTTTGAAGCATATAATCCGAAACTTGTATATGACGTTTAAAATTTAAAATATCTACGTAAGTATCGAGAAAATTTTAAAATGGAACACAACTTTCTCACTAGTTGAATATATTCCGTCAGTACAACTCGCAACCTCTAGTAATTTTTATCTGATCACTATGAATGGGGTTAGTTTGGTTCTCTAATTGATGATTATAAACCGAGCAGTAAAAGACAAATATTACTTAAATATCAGTGTTGGATCTCACAATGGATCGAAACACTATAAGAACTCATAGGTAATAAATTTCGCTTAATTTCTGAATTTTAAAAGAGGTGAAATCATGTGCAAAAATGATAGAATCCAAATGAATGATAATCTGCGTCCATGAGTATGAATTTAAAACAATTGAATAAAAACTCAACAACAAAACTCACTTATATCAGAACACATTCTTGCGTTTTTCTTGTGAAATTCCCTAATGCTATCTCCTGGATCATTATTTTAATTCTTTTCTAATGAAAGACCACGACTCTTTTTAACATACACAAGCGTATGATGTAGATGAAAAAAAAAGCAAACTCGTATCGGAAGAAAACGGTAGAACCTTGTGAGATGGAGGAATGGAAATACCTCTCATTCTCCTGACGACTCCATCGTTCAAAACAGTGAAAGCTAGCCTTCCGAGTACCCTGAATTAACAACAACAGCGTTACATGTACATCTGGACAAGGTACGCTCCTGATAACGGAATATCGTTTCATTTTCAGTCCGCATATTGCAGCGGATAGCAACGCGAGCTGCAAATGCAGCAGTGTCTGCAGAGCACGGCGGGGCGAGAATGATGCTTTCACGATGCAGCCGCTGAAATCTCAGTGCATTTCTACTATTTAGAGATTACTGAGAAGCAATATCTCGATAGGATTTACCATTTGTTCTGAAAATCTAGCACGTCCTTTCGTGTGGCATTTAGAATCTTTTAGTTAGGGACACGACAATTAAAGCACTCAGAAAACAAACGCAAAAAATATAAAAAGTAAACTTTAGTATAAGGAAGAACCGTGTCTCGAGTACAGAGCCCAGTCGAGCTCGGAATGACGCTTCCGTGCACCTCAGAAGCAGAAGCCGAACGCCAAACTTGTGACATTCCCGCCAACTACAGAAATGCCCAAACGCCTCAAGCCTGAACTTCCCAGTCCGTTGGCAGCAGCCAGTTACTGAGGCTGACGAAGCTTGTATTTGGGCCGAGATGCTCTGCTCGGAAATGGAGGCGCAACCCTACCTAGGCATGAGGAATTGTTCTTGCTATTTCCGTGCAAAATTGCAGTTAACACTGGCAAATTTAAGGAAAGTATTGTTTCAACATGAATTGCGATAGTAGACTGAGTTGGTTTAATCAAAAGTGTCATAAAGAGTATTAAAATGTGATTTGAATATTAGTTGAAATTTTGACGCATTTTTCAGAGGGGAAAATAATCTACAGTATGTTTTTCAAAAGGGAATATTTTTCGAAGAAGAATATGTTACACAACTAAGAAATTTACTGGCAGCTAACGAATATTACTATCAGAAATAATTCACTTCTGTGCTGTCCGAAGTGAGACCGACGTAAATGATGATAAACAAAGTTATTCTTTGCTAAAGCTACAAAGTAACCTGCAAAATCGGTATGTGAAATTATCAGAGGCATATCGATACTTCGGTTGTTTAGAACGTTTGATATTTTCATGGGCGTTCAAAAAGCTGTCACTCTAAAAGACATTACAGACATCAAATTTTCCAATGTTATATTATGTTATTTGAATTAAGATTTTTATGAAGAAAAGACATATTGAATCGGGGCACTCGTTTTGTTAGTGCAAACGACTGATCCAGAAAAAAATCACTAAAAACTTACTCTTTTCAATCAACGTACTTCAGAATGGATATTAGTTTCCCATTCTAGATGTTTATTTGTGCGATGAAACCATATAATTCACTCGACACTAGCTAGAAAGTTCATCACTAGTGTGAACTTTAAAATTAAAATAAACTCTTATTTACGCAAGTGCGAGTCACAGACATTGACTACTTGTTATTGAGTCAACATCAGCCTGAAAGTTTATCATAAGAGTGAACCAAAATATTGATAAGCTCTTCATTGCGCAGTCGCAATTTACGGATATTTCCTCGCGAACTGTTCTCATCGAAGACTTCATGGGAGGTGCAGCTCGAGTTGATAGCTGCAGCCGTGACATTAACGATGTTACTAAACTCCTGACCGGACTTCAAGCCTAATGATATAATCTATAATAGCTGCAGTTCTCTCATTTCTAGTCAAAAGACTTGGTCCACATTAGATTATGTAATTTTAGAAGTTAATTAGGCGACTTTTTGATGACGGGCGAGCTAAAAATAGTATATTAAAATAAAGTTTAACGCGATTACGATGCCCTCAAACATTGGTACATTACGAATCCCATAAAATCAATTAGGTTACAATGCCTAGGAAATTGGTGCGTAACAATACCCTCAAAATCTGTTGGGTTACAATACCTAGGAAATTGGTGCGTAACAATACCCTCAAAATCTGTTGGGTTACAATACTTAGGAAATTGGTGCGTAACAATACCCTCAAAATCTGTTGGGTTACAAAACTTAGGAAATTGGTGCGTAACAATACCCTCAAAATCTGTTGGGTTACAATACTTAGGAAATTGGTGCGTAACAATACCCTCAAAATCTGTTGGGTTACAATACCTAGGAAATTGGTGCGTAACAATATCCTCAAAATTTGTTGGACTACAATACCTAGGAAATTGGTGCGTAACAATACCCTCAAAATCTGTTGGGTTACAATACTTAGGAAATTGGTGCGTAACAATACCCTCAAAATCTGTTGGGTTACAATACTTAGGAAATTGGTGCGTAACAATACCCTCAAAATCTGTTGGGTTACAATACTTAGGAAATTGGTGCGTAACAATACCCTCAAAATCTGTTGGGTTACAATACTTAGGTAATTGGTGCGTAACAATACCCTCAAAATCTGTTGGGGTAAAATACCTAGGAAATTGGTGCGTAACAATACCCTCAAAATCTGTTGGGTTACAATACTTAGGAAATTGGTGCGTAACAATACCCTCAAAATCTGTTGGGTTTCAATACTTAGGTAATTGGTGCGTAACAATACCCTCAAAATCTGTTGGGTTACAATACTTAGGAAATTGGTGCGTAACAATACCCTCAAAATCTGTTGGGTTACAATACTTAGGAAATTGGTGCGTAACAATACCCTCAAAATCTGTTGGGTTACAATACTTAGGAAATTGGTGCGTAACAATACCCTCAAAATCTGTTGGGTTACAATACTTAGGAAATTGGTGCGTAACAATACCCTCAAAATCTGTTGGGGTAAAATTTACCTCAAAAATTGGTGGGTTACAATACCCTTAAAAATTGGCACGTTACGATGAATGTACTTAAATATTGGTTGTATGCAAGAATCTTCGTAATTGTTGGATTCCCAAAGGTCCTGTAAGGTCGAAGGTTCTACAAGACAGTGTATCACCTGTGAGGTTCACTGAACTTCTCTGACAATATTATTATTTTGATTTTTGTGCATTCTCACAGAAATGGTCACAGTATTTATAACATACATAAATTTCAATGATTTCAAATTTAAAGAAATGAGCGAGACAAAAACACGGTAGAGTAAACTGACATTTTCCAGGCTTACTGTAACAAAAATTATTAGAAGTTGTTTTTGGCTCTACCCACGAAAATAAATAACTGGGAAGGAATTCACTTTATGTTTTACATTGAGATAAAAAAATTCATTTGCGTTAAAAACTTTAATGATCCAACTGTGATACTACACAGCCATGGAATCTCAAAAAGATTTTTCGTCTCTCAACTACTCTCATGAGATCTGGTCTATCATGATCAAAACGTCCTCGTCTTCATTCAGACGCAATCTGAAACCTCATTACGATTGGAAGTTTATCTTTTTCGCAGGTATTGATTTCTATATATAATGCACAAATAATTCATCTTCAAAGCTTTTGTACGCATCCAAATAGAGATGATAATGCTGCATCCGAGACAGAATGTAAAATTTTCAAATTTCTACTCCTGCAAATTAGTCTCAAACAGCAGAATGTGAACTGCCAAACGTGCAACTTCAGCGTAGAAATTGTCAAGTACGCGAATGGTCTCTTTTCGACTCGGAAATATTCCTCTTTGGAATTTACAAGCTCAAAAGAATTAAATATTCGTCCATACCGCTGCCAGGAGCTTGCATCGATTGAAATTCGTTCCACAAGGTCCGGTTTTAGGGCCTAAGAATTTCCCGGATTTCCACGGCAACGGACAGTGACGGACGTGCGGCCTGCGAATTCCTTCAGCGTATTAGTTATGCTTTTAGGGGAGCTGAATGCTGGGCTGTGTCGTTCATTGGAACTTTAAAGGGTACCTTTCGGTGCTCTGGTTTGTAAAATCACAGGCTTTTCTTCATTCGCGCAAATGTATATAAGCGATCTTCCGCGAGTGCTTTGAAATGAGGTGTTCTACACCCAGTCTAACTTTTTCGCCGCCTGCATGCATGTTTTTCGCAGCCCAAGTAATTAAATCGCTTAGGCGGCAAAAAACATGCATGCTCCGGGAAAAAAGTTTGACTAGGTACCCTGTGTTCACAATCTTTGCCCCTACTTTCCAATTATAGACAATGATGCAGTTACTCTTTCAAAATTTCCACACCGTGAGAAGAATTGCAACACTTGCCAAAGCTGGTGCATTTGCATATCATGTGTTAATATTTAATATTGATTCCATCATAAATTTCAATTTTGTATCGCCTGTGATAATTTTGTGAGGTCAGCTTAAAACTCATGTGTTTTAGGTTTGCTTCGCCTGGCAGAGAAATGCTATTGTTAGGTAGATTTTCAATTTCATGATGAAATTGAATCATATTTTTATGTAAAACAGCAGACCACTTTATTCATAACTTCAGTTTTGACGCTTGATTACATGGTACTATTTCTATGCCACTTATATTCTACAACCTGGATTTAGATGTAAGATATAATCTACAAAAAATATATTTCTAGCTACTTCATTTATAATATGATTTGCAGACCATGTAGAATTGTCGTATATCAACAAACATGTCCAATTTGTGACCAGGGCAATGTTGGCCAAAAACATTTTCAGCCGAAAATGATTCAAGTACACTTTCATTTATTTATTCGTCTAAACCAAAATACGTTCTTGCTAGCATTATATACAGAAAGCCTTCTTTTCTTTATGGTATTTCTTTTTGAGTAGGAAGGCTGACTATAAAAATATAAAAAATACTTCGAATTACAAAGATGAATAATTGAACATCAGTGAGACTAGTAACTATTATCTCAAAGTGTGCGTTTACTGCAAACTAAGGTTAGGAACGTTAATTTTCAGAGAATTTTAGTTTTTCCCTGCATCAAATTTTTAATCGCGCAAACATGACGAATAGCAGCATATGCGAATACACTGCTGGTGCATCTCAGTTTGACGGGAACCTTTCTTTGGTGATTGTGATTGCAGGAATCACGCATTATAAGAAGGGCACTGTGAACAAACAAGAATAAAACTTTTCTTCACATTGATTTGCATCACAAGGATGAACATCTCTATAACTATATCGGCAAAATTCACATGAGCTTGGGGAAAGTTTTGCTTCTTAGAAAAGTTCATTCTTACCCTGGACCGAAGTTCATCCTTCCTTACCCTTGGGGGAAATTCATCCTGGCCCTAGAGGAAAGTCCATCCTTGCATTGGATGGAAATTTATCCTTGCCATAGAGGAAGGTCCATCCTTGCCCTGGATGGAAATTTATCTTTGCCCTGGAGGAATGCAGCATTCAGTTTACAAGGATCAGAATTCACTCTGGATTAAAAGTTTCTAACGTAGCTATTTTGATGAATAAAGGCTGCAGTTTGAAGTTCCCATAAAATTAATAATTTATTTTTTGCAGTTTGATTTTTTTGTGAAATCTACAACTTCTCCTCTTTGTGAAATAGTTTTATTTACGTTGCATAACGTCAAGTAATGCTGTAGGTGTTTTTTGTGCATTTCGTCAGAGACTATCCCAACCTGATTCAAGTCACCATTATTAACTTTCCCAAGAGTATAAAATAATATGTAAAATATGTTGCATTCGTTCGTTATAGAAGAATGTCACGTGCAGTTTTATTTTATTCTGGCTACAATGTCTCGTCCGTGGAAACGAGCGGTGCTTAAGGTTCTTCTGAGAATTGACGATGTTACATGAATTACTTTAGCTTTCCAATGCTTAAAAACTGGGTATAGCTATTTAGTTTCCAAATTTCATTTGGACTATCTTTATAAAAAATCACTATTTTTCATAGTCAGAGCGTAAAAAACTTATTTAACACTTTTTTCTAAAAATGTTCAAGCAAATATATTTATTGGGCATTTCTATTTAGTTATACTACCTCTCTTAAAAAATCGTTTCGTTAGTGAATTTTTAACAAACTTCATGCACAAGTTTAGATGTTCGCTAATGAATAAACGCAGCGAAACTCTAAAATTCTGCAGGCGCTTGCAAGAAATTCATGAAACATCCAAATGATTGAACTGGGACTGCACTGAGGGCTTTCGGATGAGAAAAGCCAATTTGTTAAAAGAAAACGTTTGAAAAATTTGGGTTTATTCTTGAATTCCTTACATTCAAGTATTGTATTTATCTTGATGTTTTTCCTCACGTTTCTAGAGAGTCGAAGAACATTGTTTATAGTTTACTAAGTAATATTAGGACACAAAAACAACATCCGACCATTTCATCAAGAGTACCTATAACTGATTTCGCTTGAAAGATTGTTCACTTTGCAATAAAATTAATATTTTGGCGTGCGATGCTCATGTTTAAAATAGATAACGTAATAAAATATAAAAAGTCCCTTTTCTCTCAATTTGTCAGAATTTTCCTTGCAACGCCATTGTATAATGGTCAAAAATAGCAAGTAAGGTCATTCATAAAGGTAGCGATCCTCACTTTTTTATGAGTACGTAATTAAGAAAGAAAAATCATCTTTCCTCACAGTAAGTGTCGTTTTTAGAACATCTCGAAAAATCGTTAATGATAATCAAAAGTTCTCTGTTTAACTGTTCACAAGGTATGCTTATTTTTAAGAAGAATTTTATAAGATAGTGTGAGAGCCAAGCGGACGAGTATTTCCCGACCCTATTAAGCGAACTCAATTTGTTGTTGTTCCAAAGAACCTCATTTCTCAAGGTGCTCGAAAGACGTCCCAGCTGCTCTGCCCTGCGTTAGTTTATGCAACTGTATTGAAAAATTCCACTAGCTGACCCGTGCTGTTCAAAGAGCGCATCCGTAACAAGTGTTTCTGTAAAAAATAAGATTCCGCTACTCAATCTTGCCAGGAGAAACTCTGAGGGTCGGCATTGATACTCAGAAGCAGACCTCCTTTTATCCAGTATTATAACGGAGTCTCCTCGGTGGAGCCTTTGCCCTTTGATTACAGTGCTCTTCAAGTCGGTCCCTCGAGATGCCCCTTGGAATGGTATCTTGAAATACGCTTCCAAGAGAGCTCGCTTGACCACTTTTTCAATTTGGTCTGTCAAGAGAGAAGGCATCTCAAGAGTAGATTTAGAATGTTTGCCTCAACGAGGAGGTGAGCTGCGAATGGAAGTCAGAAGCGGTTTCTGCTTCTCGTCTTTCACCGTAATATTGCGCTCCAGAAGGCTGATCGAGGAAAGAAAGAGAGTGCTTGAGCGACGGCAGAAATTGACCGGATTTTGCAATTTCTCCGATTGCGGGATGATGAGCCTAGAATTTCCGCGGGTGTGATTCACTTCAAGTTCCATCTCAGATGTTGTCAAGGCACGGAGTTAATGGAAAACGGCCTCTCTTTGCGACGGTTTCTACGTCCAGGGTCGGCACGGAAGGTGAATAACTTTCACAAAGAAGCTCACAGTGAACATTTGAAACCATTTAATAAAATACTTTTTGTATTGAAGCACATCCTGTGCGACGAATTACAAGCTTATTTGAAATCGTTTTAGAGTGACAATATCCGTGCAAGGCCTTTGAAATTTTTAGCTAATAGGACTTCAACCTTCACAGGTTGGAAAGAAGTAATGAAGTTTCATTTTTTAATTTTTTAATTTTAGTTGCATTTTTTAATTTTAAACTTAGTGGCAAGTACAAGTTAGCAAATGAGGTTTTCAGAGTTGTTGTTTTTAATGTCCTCAACAAAATGGAATCTGAATGTAAAACAAAAATTACTCTAGCTGTGTTTTTAAATAATTAAACGTATGATGAGTTCCCACTTTTTATTCATTAGATGCGTAGTCAACAGTGATATTTTAGAGGGTAGATGTAAATTTTATTTGTATATATTAACAGTGCTAAGCATGTTCATTAACTCTGTTCACGTACTTGACAACCATTTCAAGAAGTGGAGTTAGCAGCTTACTGCATTTGAAAATCGTGGACATCGTTCAAATGCTCGTTAGGAAGAATTATTCATAAAAGACTCGGCTGATATCTGAAAGAAATTATTTCTCGAGATTATCCAGGTGTTTAAAGTAAAATTAAACCTTAAATTAACAGCACCAAAGGTAACTTCGGGCCAGTGCGGTAGCTTTTAAATAAAACAAGCTGCAAAATTATGCTATCATGAAATAAATCTAGTTAATACTTAGTTGCACTGCAGGATTAGCGAGTTCATGATTATGCTTCATATTTCAACTTCCTGCTGATATCACTGAGAATTGTGAACAATTTAAATTTTTACTTTGCACCTCAGTTCAGACCTCTCACGAAAGATGAAGATAAACAACTTATGAACGTGCCAAAGAGGTAATGAAATATAGACTATTATTCTGCTCCTCGTAGACCCACAAAATCTGTACATTTCAGTTAATAATGTAGGTATGAATTTACCGTCTTTTGAATTCAAAGATGGTGAATCAAAAAATTCAGATAAAAAACTTTATAGACGCATTTTAATTCTCATATTTCTAAAATAAAGAATGCAGAAGTAAATACGTATTATATATGTACTTATGATGGTTTTATTGATGCAAGAAAATCCCTACTTGAAAAAGCACCCAAAGATTCTCTCTATTAAAAATACGTGGCATCCATGAAAACAAAGCTCATAATCTCGAAAGGCCTTGCTGTCAACCGTAACCGAACCTGCGCGGACAAAGCCCAATGTAATACTAATTGATCTTTTTAGTTATGCACTCGAACACCACGACCGAGACAGGCAAGTAATGTCGATGGGGAAATCGTTAGCAACACCTCTAGATAGGTAGCGGATGGAATTGCATTTTCAGTTCCGCATCAAAACAATGGTTATAATCATGGTTTTGATTATAATTATTTTACGATGATTATGAAAATAAAACTAAAACAGTGGTTGTAATCATTGTTTTGATGCGGACAACATCCTAGTTACTAATTAGACATCACCATATTTATGAGCTACCTTGACGATCAATATCTCCACTGCAGGTCGACCCCCACCGAAGCTGACATGGTGGGGCGGCTCAGAGGAAATAAGAGGCACACTCTCGGTGATCACGACCGGACCTGCTCAAATCGCCCCCACGAACAGCAACAACGCTGCGTTCAACACAGGCCTCTACTCAACTCAAGCACAGCGATCGTCCTCATCTGGAAAGTTTCTGGGCAAAACCGAGGTAATTCCATCGTCTGGGAGCACGAAGATCGTGAACACCTTGACCATTCCCGCTCTGCAGCGGCATCACCTCCATCAAAGCTTCGTCTGCAACGCCGCCAACAGCGACCTCGAGAAAGCCGTTCCCATCACTGCTGCTGTCATCGTCGACATGACTCGTGAGTATTTCCAATTTTAATTCTCAATTATCATCAACGAACCCAAGATATATTTTTTCCCCAGTAAAATTATTGTTTCATTCGTAGTGTATATGATTTATAAGAATCGCAGAAATGTCATCGTCAACATGACTCGTGAGTGATTCTTCTGTATGAGTTCATCGTGCTGTTAAACGATCTATTATTCGAAGATTACCGGTAAATCAATTAATCCCTGAAATATTACCAATAGCAAATCCAGCGCGTAGCATACATGCATAACCTTTTTTATACAGGGCAGCCATATGTAACCTTTTTGATACAGGTGTGGAAATTTTGTAATTTTGGGGGCTTCAGGTCTAGGAGAAAACTTGTACGCGTTTTTTTGTAGAGGGAAAGAAATTATAGCAACTGGGGTCAATATATTTTCTCGTAAGTTTGTTGAGAATTCTACTCGCATGTTGTGCCACGCCTGCCGTTACGTTCATTGGTGTTAGTTCAACACCAATCCTACCTAGCCTTACACATATATGTTTCACTTTGGAGTTTCCAATTTGAGAATTTCAATTTCTCTGTTATCGACAAACCCAAGTTATCATTTTTTTCCAGCAAAATTGTTATTTAATTCCTTGTTTATAATCTATAAGAATCGGAGAAAATAACGTAAAACTTAACGTTTGTTCTTATTTCTCTTACGAGTTATTCATCAGTTACAATTATTTTACAACCACCATTTCAAAGTATTTTTTGTTTTATTCACTCGTAAGCAGTATCTTTTGAACGAGTATTGCAATTCCAGCATGGCGATTTCTATACAACTAATTTGCTACTGATTCCTCTCGAATATCATGATCGCGATAGCTAGCAGATTGGAATGAGGGATAAAACTCTTAACTCATCCGGAGCTTTTCTTCGAAAATTTCAAGAGCATTCCTTCATCAACACTTTTCATGTTTTAATTTTGTTTTTATTCAGTAAGCCCGCTCGCCGGAGCAGTTTTGGGAATGTGTGTAAGATTTTGAGCTTGGGTAATACCAAATCCTAAAGCTCATTTTACACTTGCGGTGTGGAGCGACGGTGTGGAGTGACGGTGAACTTTCTACAGTTCCTCCCACGAGAAAATTGAGCCTCAGATCACACCGGCTTGCTTTTACATTGCCACTCAATTCGACGTTCCTTCCCCCGAGACAGTAATTGTCAGTATTGCTCTTGCAATACTGTCAGAATAATTTGCAGAACATGGATGGAGCGACGGTGTGGAGCGCGAAGAAACCGTCAATGTAAAAGGGCCTTAAACAGTCTCTCGCAGATCGTGTATCTCATTCCGCCTGATCGCCGAACGTTTTGCAAACTTTCGGAAGAACTAAGCTGCAAGCAACTCTGTATTTCGTGGTTAACTTCTTTATTTGGTACAATTATCAGTAGGAACCTGTTTTTTTTTATTTTTAGTGTAATAGAAGTAAAAACATGTTCACTATGTTTTTACTTTTACCCTTGAATCAAAATATAAAAACGAAATGCACCAACGTTTCAATGACAGTGACTTAATCATACTTTGACAAAAATAAGTTTTAAAGTTGTGAGAAGCCATTTTTTTACCCATGTTCAACTTTTCTTCTTAGCGCGTATCATCTAAAAAGCTTTAGAGTGACTTTTGACTCCAACTAGTTAAATTAATTATTCCAGTAATATGTAAATTAATTTTCATGTAATGTGTATAAGAATAAGGTAAAACTGTTACAATGTTGAATTTTTTACATAGCTTCTTGAATCAAGGTCATTACTTGAACGAAACTGAGTTCGATTTTGAAGCGTCTTCATTTTGTTCTTCCTTTACAGATGTTAATTAAAGAAATAAATTGGTGAGTTTTCAGTTCCCAATGTTTTAACAGTTACACATATTTAACTAAGACGTTGTCTGATGAGTAAACTTCAAATATAAATGAATAATAAGAATATAGAGGCAGCAAATGGAACTTTCCTCCTCCGTTTACAGTCTCCGTAGTTTTGTCCCCTACAATGTGATTGAATCACGCTGGCGCACCAGTATAACATAATGAGATAATTTAAACATCTATTTCAATATTTAAGACTCTTAACGAACGATAACGGCAAGTTTTATTTGGATACATGCACAAAAATTATTTTAAAACCATTTTGACCATGCCTTCAGTCTGTGCTCAGAGATAAGCATTCAGTGATAGCAAGACACTTATGATAATTTTAGCCTATGCTCATAGACGAATATTCCGTTCATCTACTAATCATTGCTAATCACATTAATGATTCTAAGACCCCTATAATGATATCAATAGCTTTTATGTCAGAGATATTATCA
Organism: Morinoia aosen; assembly: GCA_030386875.1. Taxonomy (NCBI): domain Eukaryota; kingdom Metazoa; phylum Arthropoda; class Malacostraca; order Amphipoda; family Talitridae; genus Morinoia; species Morinoia aosen. The sequence goes on along the minus strand of CM059578.1, from coordinate 23,811,487 downwards.
TTAATTTTAACTCAAATGAGACAAACTACGACGTCGAAAGAGGAACAGTGGGATATTAATGATTTCAAGACCCTTATGATAAGATCAAAAGCGGATACAGAGATATCATCAGCGTTTCTAAATGAACTGGGACAAACCACGACAGAGATGGAGGAACGGTAGGAAATTAATGATAAAACCAATAGTATATACAGAGATATCATCATCAATTTTATATAAGACAAGACAAACCACGATTGTGATGAAAGAACCGTAGAAGAATAGATGTCCCGTAAGTTACACGAGTGTGCGAACTGGCGCCTCGTGGAAAATGGAGGGAAATGAAACGATGCGGAATACCAGAAAAAAGAGTTCAGAATAACAGTCAAGGATTAACCGCCCGCTTGAAAATTGAAGATGAAAAGATGGAAAGATCCGTACGTCGGTGGCGTTAGTCTGGGCACAATTAAAGAAATACGGACCGGAAAACTAAAAGACAGACACTATAACACTTTTCATCGTGAAATAAAAGTGGCAGATATCTTCAAATGAAATCGTTTCGAATTGGTTGAAAAATGCACGCAAAAAAGCCCTGCACAACTGCTCTCGGCCAACGTACGTAGGATTGGGTATTTCAAAGCTAATTTTTCAAAATACATTTCTTGAAAGGTCTTCTTTCAGCTTTAATTTCTCAAGGTTGCATCGCTGTGGACAAGCTTTCAAGATGAGATGATTTGAGTTTGAAATTTGCAAATTCAATATTCAAATCTCCAAGGTTGAATTTTCAAGGCTAGTTTCATTAGGTTCTATTATAGGAGTCATTCTTCAAGGCAAAATTTTCAAGCGGAAGTTTTCCGAGACTAAATTAAGCTCTAGTTATTTTTTCGGGCTAGCATCCTCAAAGTAAATCTTTCAGGTTGGTATCTTTCGCGGGCCATTTTTCAAGGCTGAAAATGATTCAATGATCAAATATTTACAGACCGTCTTCTAAAATTACACTTCCTAATGGTAATCTTTCAGGGCGGGATCTTTCAGTGTTAACTTCAAGGGGTGGATGTGTCTGTTGTAATTTTTCAGGGCTGGGATTCCTCCTGGTTATCTTCCAGGACTGGATCGTCCATGCAGTGGAATTTGTTCAGGGCTGGATTTGCTATTGGTAATCTTTCAGGGATTAATTGATTTACCGGTAATCTTCGAATAATAGATCATTTAATTATTCTCTCAGGGCTGGATTTTCCATTGGAAATCTTTCAGGGATGAATTTATTTAGCGGTAATCTTCGAATAATCATTAAATTAAGTTTCGAGGGATGGATATTTCGTTGTTTATCTTCCAGGATTGAAACTTTCAGCGGTAGTTTTTCAGGGTTGGATCTTTCAAGGCTGGATCTTTCAGGGTTGGACCTTTCAAAAACGGATCTCCCAGAGGTAATCTTTCAGAGTAGGATCTCCACATCCAGGCCTTCCTGCCGGCCCATCAGGCGCTGTCTCTTTGATGCGTAAGTGGCGCAAAGGCTGCCTCATACACGCATTATCGGGCGGAGAAGATGCAGTTAATGGCGGCCTACTGTCGTAAAATGCCTCAGCCCTGCTTGGGTAGAATGCCTCATGTCCACTGATGTAATATTTTCTCCCCATAGCTATAGAATGCTCATTCTGTAGATAAAAATATTTTAACTTGAAAGAATATCTCACACCTACTGGTGTAATATTTCCAGCCCACAACCATAAAATGCTCATTCTGTGGATGAAAAAATAATTTAAGTTGATAGAATGTGTCACGTCCACTGACCTAAATATTTGAATATTTTAACTCGATGTAATGCTTCCTGCCCACAGCGATAGAATGGTCATTCTGTTAATGGAAATAATTTAGGATTAATATGTATAAGTTATGCCAAGAAGAACGTGAATTTCTCGCGATGTATTACCGAAATACTTGTACTGCTTAACTGCTTATAATATAGCGCAAGCATTGACCGAAAGCGTTGTATGAAATACCACTAAACAGCAGTAGTACTCTTTATGTAAATTTTGAACTAGAAATTAACTTCTTAACTCCCTCACACGCCTGAAAGCGTTGTACTAAATGCTCCATAATACCATGCAGCGTGGCACTCGTTGGGACAATTTTATACTGACAATTACCATCCTATAACTCCCTCACACGTCTGAAAGCGTTGTACGAGATACTCCATAATCCCAGCGTAGCACTCATTGGCACAACTTTGCACCGACAATTAACATCCGTTAACTCCCTAACGCATCTGAAAGCGTTGTACGAAATACTCCATAATCCCAGCGTAGCACTCATTGGCACAACTTTACACTGACAATAACCATCCTTCCCACCTCGCGCAGTTCCCCCGATGTCCATCTCTTTGGCCGGCATCAACGGGCCGGTCTCAGCAAACGTCGGCACGAAAGTAACATGCCGCGTGGTGGGCGCACGGCCGCTGCCCACCGTCACATTCTGGTTGGACGGCCGTCCGATAAAGCCCAATAGTGAACGATCGTCCCAAGACGGTAACGTCACAGAGAGCACCTTGCTCTTTACGCCCACAGCTGAGGACCAGGGACGATTTTTGTCCTGTCGAGCGGAAACACCCGGACTTCTGCAGGGAAAACTTGAAGATGGAGTCAAACTCGAGGTCCACTGTGAGTATTGAGTGGAATACTACTTTGAGCGATTGTATTTAGTTTAAATATTTTGTCAAAATATCTGTGATTTTGTCCGACCAGGTTTAACCCCTGCATTGGGGGCTAAAACCATAGATGCTCTGACGGAAAAGTTGGACCGGGGATGTAGCTTTGTCTTTTTTAATTTCTTGGCGTAAAATTCCCTTATGTTGATTTTCTGAGCGAAAATTAAGGAAATGAGTCCCGGTAGTGTTAACATTTACCCGCTGCTGCCGTTGCAATTAGGAAAAAATGTTGCAATTTTATTCTCTGTAGAGGTGCTCTACTAGCTTTCACGGATACTTTCCTTAAAACTTTTGGTTCAAAAGGCTAATTTTGATCCTTCCTCCGACGTTATGTACAAATAAAAATTGAGTAATTAAACCCCTATTGTAAAATCATGCTTTGAAAAAGCCCTCCTCAAAACCTCCAAGATAGTTTCTGTGAATATTTGTCTGAACTACGTTTTTCTGGGACAAGACAACTGAAATTATATAAGCATGGTAGAGAGAGCTTTAAGTATATTCCAGTTCGCAAAATGGGGATAGTTATGTTTCAAAAGCTGCTTAATAACATAAAACAACACCTGCATCTATGTTAGCAATTGCATCTGAGAAACGCACATAAATCTTATTTATCAGAACTGTATCGTCTCTACCAATCCTAATTGAGATCCATCTTACGATGGATCTCTACGAATAATACGGAAAGATGTCTGTGAAACCTGGCTCGTAAACTCCACATTGTAGAGTTTCAGTGTATCCCTACGATAGGCGGTAGAGGAGCACCAGCTCATTGAGGAGTTGACGTAATTATTTTAAAAACAGGTACTTTATTTACTTAGTTATCTGTATTAAATGAGCAACAGGGAAAAGAAGCGAGCAACGCTTCTTTTCCCAAATGAGCAACGCTTCCAATACGGAAAGATGTCTGTGAAACCTGGCTCGTGAACTCCACATTGTAGAGTTTCAGTGTATCCCTACGATAGGCGGTAGAGGAGCACCAGCTCATTGAGGAGTTGACGTAATTATTTTCAAAATAGGTACTTTATTTACTTAATTATCTGTATTAAATGAGCAACAGGGAAAAGAAACGAGCAACGCTTTTTTCCCAAATGAGCAACGCTTCCAAAATAGGAAAACATGTCGTAATTGATTTGCAAACTGTTTAATGTTTGATCCCCCGTCTTTGTCTCCTTACGAAATGCACACGAGGATGAGATACTCAAAATCGAAATTTGCGATTGGATTGCACAGTTATCAGAGTACAAATACAGACAAAGGTCTCTCAATTTTTCATACATGGGTGCTGTTCCTAGTATATTTATGATATTGTCTGTGTTATTTGCTCCGCAATCATCCTGCATGAATATTTGAAAACGAGCTACACAGAACGAAACTGATGCTTGACACATGGACATACTTCAGCAAAGTTCATAGCTGACACTTGTAATTAGTTCATAGCTGACATATCAAAGTTCATAGCTGACACTTGTAATTAGTTCATAGCTGACACCTGTAATTAGTTCATAGCTGACATATCTGAAACTCAAGAATGAAGCTAGCTAGATTTAAACTATACTTCTAATACAACTAAGAAAGTCCTCGGTTCTCGAATCTCATCTAGAAATGATGGCACATATCGAGCCACTTCAATCATGATCATTTACAACGTACAACTTGCCAATATCTTCGACATTTATGGGTAGGATTAATATGTGTACGATTTTTTCCTGATTTTTTTATTTTTCCTGACTTTTTTTTAATTTCAAAGGCGATACAGATGCAACATCACATATTTTTTAGTTCAAGTAAAAGAGCGAATGAAAAAAATGGCATGTTCCTTCGATCAAGGGCGTTAATTTTCACGGCTTATAATTTAAATCAAATGAGATCCAGTCTCTTAAACGGGCATCTATGCCTAGCCACTGACGTTCAAAACGGCGCGTTGAAATTTCCGTGCTTATAATATTTAATTTTTGGCTTATAAATAAATCAACAAGCATTTGTCACACAAATGATTTGTCTCCCCTCCCCCTTCTACTATAGCTTTGAGCGCTGATTGCTTCTCACATTACTTTTCATAATTATAATAAATTATGAAGTAATTAATGTAATTTAAATGTCTATTGTTTACCGCGTTGATGTGGAAGTTCAGCTTCATTCCGCCAATTACCGCCACAGCGAGCGAGTCAAGGCTGTTTTGGCTGGGGCTCCGTCGATGTACGCAGATGTGACCTGTTCTGCTGGACATGAAATACAAGACCCCTGAAACAGGATAAATAAATTGGCTTTGCCCGTCTCTGTTGTGGGCTTATTAATTTGACAGGCGAATTAATTAATGGTTTCTATCCGGTTGCTTTTACGTATAACGAGTGACGGCGGAGGAAATTGAATCGCTCTTCATTTGTTGGCGAACTCTGCAGTGAATTGATCAGGATTTCACCGAAATCTGTTCACGGTTCTGGGATATTTGATATTAGTACAATAACATGTGAACAAATTATGAGCCATATAAAGGCTGGCGTTCGAATTTTTTTGACAACATTAGCCAATGGTGACGCTCTGCGTTTCGTTAAAATTGATATAGTTTATGCTTTGATCTTTCAAGATAAACCAGCACGATCAATTTAACACTGTGACTGAGGCTTGCCTAAGGTATAATGATGTAAGGATTACTGTTTCAAGTCTATTTCAAATCCAGGTTAGCGTCATTTGCGTATTTAAATCCACCAACTAATTCATGTAAACAAAAGTTTTACCAAAATTTTTCAAAAGACACAATGACACTGGGCATTAAATTCTTTCTTTCAATTCATTTTTTGGAAATATAGTTAAGAAATCAGATTTATCAAGCCAGGAAAATTCACTCTCATTTTAAGACTTGTAGAGCTTGTTCACAAGTATATTTTCCAATACCAGTTTCTTTTCTACTCAACACCATCCACTGCGAGGGGAAATACAACTTCTATTAAGTAACGGTCAAAATTCCCTACCATGGTTGGTTAGAAGTTTCAACACCATTAACTGCAAGGGAGCAATAAAACTCATTTTAAATGATGTGCACAATACCCTAATCATGGTTAGTTTCAAAGAATTATTAAAAGAATCTTGCTATTATTTAACTTAAAACGATCACCTATTATGATTCACTTCTGTTCAAAAACGCACCGTACGATCAGTTGGTAACAGCTCGTAAGGCTGACTGATGATATGCTCGTGAAAACCAGAACAAAAGAGCAAAAAGCACTAAATATCCCTCAAGGCTACCTTCTTTCCTTATACGCACCAATTTTTGAAAAAAAAAACATAGTAAAAACACATCGCGATACTACAAATAGGGAACCAACTTAAACAATTTTTAAACAATTTAAACAATTTATTTACCACAGGAGATACAGAGGTAGAATGTTTCTTAAGTCTAGTACAATGGAAAAGTTTGAATATAGCTACCTGTGGGCCCGAATAAGTTCAGCGACTTCTAGGGCATCCTACCATCACGCTATTCTAGGGTGTACAAAAGTTTAACCTAGTTCACTTAACCTAGTTTCGCATTAGACTGATCATTGAGATAATTAACTCGATATTTTACAAGTCGGCTATATTTAACAGTAGGCGACTTAGACATGTATTGGCTACTTAGACATGTAACTGAAGGTTACGGATATTTGGTGGCTTCCTTTCAAATTCTACGGGTGCCACTGTATGGTAAATCTTGTTTCATAAAAACTCTTTACGTAGTTCATTCGAGAGTTTCCTCGTGAGATTGACAGACCTATGTTAAGCAGAAATTTATTTCCTTGTGTTCTTAGTAATTTAAAACGCAGCTAAAACTTAAGAGAAACTGGCTCCCAAGAATTTGACTGAATATGCATCATTATTGCACATTAAGTTGTATTCCAACGACGATCACATTTGTGAAAGCTTGTGTGAAAATGTCGATGCCGTTGCTCAATATTTGCGCATTTTCATAAACATTTCAACTGCAATTATTGGCAGCACGTCATCACGAATTTTGCGTTTGAGAAATTCTCGATCTCGCTGCCATCAATTTATTGCTCTGAAATCCGTTCATGACGAAAGTGTTCCCTATGTGTTTCGATGTTGTTAGTACTATAAATAAACTATTATTTTATTTATCTTTTAACCGCAATGGTCTTTTAGAAACAATATCATTTGTTTGCAATGTAGTTGCTCCAACGCAAAGAATTTTTTCAAGCTATAGCATTAGCAATTAAAATATCTTTGCCTTATGTGCCCAATAAACTATTCGTTTCAAGTATCCTATAGCCTCAATGGTCTTTTTGAAAGAATATCATTCGTCCGCAATGTAATTTCTCCAACGCAAAGAATCTTTTCAAACTATAGCATTAGAAATTGAAACTATTTATTTTCTTTTCAAATATCAATTGGCCTCAAAAAAATTTTCGAAACTACATTTGATCGCAGTGAAATTGCTTCCACGCCAAGAATTTTTTCAAGAGATAGGATTAGGAATTAAATTAAAATATTTTGGCCCCCATTTACTCCAGATCTTCCCGTGGCAAACATATCGCTGGGCCCTCGCCTCAACCGCCACAACATCAAAGAAGGTGATGACGTGTACTTCACCTGCTCCATCCAGGCGTCACCGCCCGCAACGGCAGTCCACTGGTTTCATGATGTGAGTCTTAGCAATGGTTCATTACTATTTTCATGGCTCTTCTTTTAACATAGAAGCTATGCTCAAATGTTTCCATTGTAAGTTATAAAATAAAACAAACATATTCCTAACAATAATAGACACATTGATAATGATGTAAGCAATTGAAATATGTAACGTCCTACTAAATCGCTCAGGAACGTTGTCTCACGAAATTGGCATTGACACAAGTACATAAAATCGACGCGATAATATTGACTCATGTTCACAGAACTCAGTCTTACAATACATCATCACAGTGATGGACAGAAACTTGCACAAATACGTTTACATCAACGATGCTTTGTAGAATTCTCCACGCGGTGTGTAAATGCAGAATGGAAAAGATTCAACAACCGTGAATGTAAATTCTACTTTGGTTTTGGATTGCTAGGTTCGCTTGGGATTGCTACTTCTACTTTGGATAACTAAGTTGGATTGGCACTGCTACGTTGGCTTTGGATTGCTAGGTTGAATTGGCACTGCTACGTTGGCTTTGGATTGCAAGGTTGGATTGTCACTGCTGCGTTGGTTTGACTTAGCTACGTTGGCTTTGGATTACTACTTTGACTTTAAATTGCCACACTGAGTTTGGATTGCTACATTGACTTTAGATGACAAAGTTGACTTTGGACTGCTTCGATGTTGTGTTTCATCTCTCCTACCCGGCTTTGTCTGAGCCCCTGCGCAATTTCGCGACTCACACGCCCTACACTCGCACTCGAGGGCCCTCGGCAGAGGTGGCCTTCCTGCACCCCACATTTGACCTGCACGCATCAAACACATTTAGATCAAGCGACCGCAGTGATTGATGTAGGTCATTGGCTAAATTGCAGATCATTACCAGTTCTATTGCAGGTGAACCGTGATGCTTGTTTCCTTTCCATAGTGTGAGAAAAGGAAATCATTATGAGTTCTACTGCAGGTGAACCGTGATGCTTGTTTCCGTGCCATAGTGTGAGAAAAGGAAATCATTATGAGTTCTATTGCAGGTGAACCGTGATGCTTGTTTCCTTTCCATAGTGTGAGAAAAGGAAATCATTATGAGTTCTATTGCAGGTGAAACGTGATGCTTGTTTCCGTGCCATAGTGTGAGAAAAGGAAATCATTATGAGTTCTATTGCAGGTGAACCGTGATGCTTGTTTCCGTGCCATAGTGGGAGAAAAGGAAATCATTATGAGTTCTATTGCAGGTGAACCGTGATGCTTGTTTCCTTTCCATAGTGTGAGAAAAGGAAATCATTATGAGTTCTATTGCAGGTGAAACGTGATGCTTGTTTCCGTGCCATAGTGGGAGAAAAGGAAATCATTATGAGTTCTATTGCAGGTGAACCGTGATGCTTGTTTCCGTGCCATAGTGTGAGAAAAGGAAATCATTATGAGTTCTATTGCAGGTGAACCGTGATGCTTGTTTCCGTGCCATAGTGTGAGAAAAGGAAATCATTATGAGTTCTATTGCAGGTGAACCGTGATGCTTGTTCCCGTGCCATAGTGGGAGAAAAGGAAATCATTATGAGTTCTATTGCAGGTGAAACGTGATGCTTGTTTCCGTGCCATAGTGTGAGAAAAGGAAATCATTATGAGTTCTATTGCAGGTGAACCGTGATGCTTGTTTCCGTGCCATAGTGTGAGAAAAGGAAATCATTATGAGTTCTATTGCAGGTGAACCGTGATGCTTGTTTCCTTTCCATAGTGTGAGAAAAGGAAATCATTATGAGTTCTATTGCAGGTGAAACGTGATGCTTGTTTCCGTGCCATAGTGTGAGAAAAGGAAATCATTATGAGTTCTATTGCAGGTGAACCGTGATGCTTGTTTCCGTGCCATAGTGGGAGAAAAGGAAATCATTATGAGTTCTATTGCAGGTGAACCGTGATGCTTGTTTCCTTTCCATAGTGTGAGAAAAGGAAATCATTATGAGTTCTATTGCAGGTGAAACGTGATGCTTGTTTCCGTGCCATAGTGGGAGAAAAGGAAATCATTATGAGTTCTATTGCAGGTGAACCGTGATGCTTGTTTCCGTGCCATAGTGGGAGAAAAGGAAATCATTATGAGTTCTATTGCAGGTGAACCGTGATGCTTGTTTCCGTGCCATAGTGTGAGAAAAGGAAATCATTATGAGTTCTATTGCAGGTGAACCGTGATGCTTGTTTCCGTGCCATAGTGGGAGAAAAGGAAATCATTATGAGTTCTATTGCAGGTGAACCGTGATGCTTGTTTCCGTGCCATAGTGGGAGAAAAGGAAATCATTATGAGTTCTATTGCAGGTGAACCGTGATGCTTGTTTCCGTGTCATTGTGTGAGAAAAGGAAATCATTAGCAGTTCTATTCCACTCGAACACGTAAGCCGGGATGCTTGTTTCCATGCCATAGTGTGAGAAAAGGGAATACGTTTTCGTTTGTGTGATTTTGCTTGTTACTGGAAGAGTCATTCACCGAGATTTCCGGTCATTGATAAAGCATTTCAAAGAGGACTTCGGAAAGCAACGTAAACCATTCGTAATGTACTCATCAATTATGAATAGTTATAAATTGTTTATGTTGAAGCCTACAGGGGTATAATGGGGATGAAATAATAAGATAATGCTATGAAAATATGTGACTTTTTTCCATCACATTTTCCACGACCTACTTATCGTTACAACCAGACACACGTATTATGCTTTTAGGTTGCTTTTCTTGATCCTACTATTTTTATGCGATATTTTTGTCCGTGTCTGACATTATTTTCTCTGGTCGTTATTTTCAGGAGATGTATTTTCAATTCATTTCCCATTGATTCATCGTTAATTTTTAATAAGTTCCATACATAGAAGTCATGTCAGTGAATTATATTTTGGAAAAAATTGTATAAAAACTTAGTTAAATGTGAGTCCCATCATGTCAATATCCAGTAATCAATTTAACAATCTTTTGAAATCAAGTTGTTGAATTTTCTAGTCAACATAATTCACATGATGTTACATCATTTCAATGATATTTCATAATTCCAAGCAGCATTTCTTTACCGAGTGTTGAGAAGCAATACACGTAGAATGTTGGCCAATTATTTTTACTAATAATAATAATAATAATAATAATAATGAAAATACACTTCGATAACATGGATTAAATCACCCAATCGTGGGATGAAAGGGCAAGTGCTAATATACTCACCGCTCGAAGAAAATCCGGCGACGATATTGAGTACTACAGGATCACCAGTTTACGTTAATTTATGCGCCGAAATTAACTTTAATTCCCACAGACACTGAAACACTTCGTTGAACGGGAGAATTACGAGCTCAGGATTCTGATTGAGTTCACAATACTTAAAGTCAAATATTGGCATTTCAAAGTCCTTTATAGACGAAGTCTCGTCTTAGAATTAAATCCTCTACCTATTTACTAAGTCTTTACGTAGAGCATTTGAGGGGAAATATCTCCGTTGGTGACCGATAGTTTAAGAGGAAACAATGATGCGCATCGGAAGTATTCTATTCTTTCGTAATTCTGATCAATCGACATCTTGATCACTTTCCTATTACATCTAAAATCACACAAATATTTATTTACGATATTATCGTCATTTCGCGTTCTATCTAGTCGTAATTTTATACAACTAATAGCGTATTTCATGTACTTGTCTCGTTCATTTTGGATTGAACGCGGCCTTTCTCACTGGGACGTCCTGAGCTCAGTGTGTCATCTCACAACGGGCGAGTGCAGCTCATCCTGAGTGCGCCAGTCAATCATGCATTTTAGGCTTCCGCAGCCTCTTCGAAAATGCATTGTTGACTGCCGCACCCTGTAGTAGAACGAATATTGCTATCGCTTCGCTATTTTGACTTCGTTACGTAATTTATAATATATGTTTTATGATATCAGCCGTGTGGTAATAGTTGACATTTCTTTTCCTCGCCCGGAAAAGTTTTTTCTAAGCGTGTTGCGTTCGCTACGCAGTCAAACGTTTTCGCCGGAGCATGCATATTTATCGCCGCCTGAGCCATTTAATCACTTAGGCGGCGAAAAACATGCATGCACGCTGCGAAAAAGTTAGACAGGGTTGTCATATATGGGATGTACACATGACATACGACACTTCTCTGATTCAAACCCAGCGTTGTGTACACATTTTAAAATTACTAACAAAAACCCTTGGCCAGCCCAACATTCATTTTTCCTTCATTACTTGCAAGAATATATTGTAGAGTTGAAATAATACCTTAAAAGTACTTGCGTATTTGGGTATAACTGTGCTTCATTTGTTTTTAATTGCACCCAGAAAGAGATATTTAAGGCAGAGTCAGAGTTCAAATAGTTGCTAATGTGTAGAGGTAAACAAAAATGAATTTCATTGCTGTATAGTACAAATTAAGTGTTAAACAAATGAACGGAAAACCGTCACCCACGAACTGAAAAGTTCGGTAATAAATTTTCCTGCTAATACATATAGCTTGTTTCTAGAATTCCCTGAAACATATTGATGGTGACCGTGAATCAAAATGTGACTAAAATATGTAATTGCGCACCACATATGGCTCACGATCATGTCTCCGCGTTAAGTTTAGCTATTAAAATATTTTCAGTGCCTAGAGTTCAGTTACGCTTTCGCTTGTTTTCACTTAGAATTTATAAAATAGCTTGACTTTCATGACGCAATGAAATTCTGGACTTGCTAGCTAAAGCTATACATTTTTGCGGGAAATTTACAAGCTATGATTGTTCAATTTTACCATTTCTTGTTTAGAACTCATCCGGCAACCTAATTCAGGCAGTAAAACATAGTAAATAAGCACTTAAATGTTTACGTATGAATTGAGTAAGGTCAAAAAATTCATACGGAGAAAATTCCCCGAATTCTTTCGTTTTACAATCATTACGATTCGCATGCCTTTTAAATCTAGTCTACGTGCTCTATTAGCATGACAATACATACTGTTAATATTTGTCCTCCCACATATATTTTTTCAGCAAACAAAACAATGCTGTTACTCCTTTGCAACATTTAGAAAGATCTGGTAAATACGACACATAAAAATAATAAACTTAGAAGAATATTTCGAAATCATGCGCGGATTTGAAACACAAGGTTGGTTGGTGCGCGGATTTGAAACACAAGTATTACCACCAAGCAAACGAATTCAAATAAAAAACAATTTTAGTTACCTCAGATGATAAAATAAAATATACTACCGGAAAAACTTATGGCCTCAATATGTTTGAATATATCAAGTACGAATACTCCAGAACATTTGCATAAGTTACTACGACAGTATTTCCTTAAATGAACTTTAAATTATTGCAAGTAAACAGTATATGATGGTTTTTGAAGAAATGCACATTTGGTAGTGCGTCTCCTCTGAAAGTAGCAATCATAGCAAAAGTCTCAAGATGAGTTTTTAGAGGGGAGTTGCACCCAGTAATTTTTCTCAAGTTCAAGCTAGAATTTGGTTTAACCTGTATTATGAAAAAGATCTTTCCATCATTCTGTGATGGGAAGAGGATTGTTGACGAGAAAATATTGTCTAATTTTTTTATGCTTTAATATTATTCCTTGTAGTTTTGAGATCTCTCGTGTTTGAGCTTCATTTCAAAAGCGGAGTAAGACTTGGCTGGAAAAATGTTTTTCATGTGAATTCGAGCCTCGGTTAGAATTTTCAATCATAAATTGACGACAGTTCTTTTAGCGCACAATGCAACAAGAGGAAGTTTTCAAGTTTGGCCAAAAGCTAACATGGAAAAAAGAAAAACGAGCTCAACTCCATCAAGTTGTGATGTTTGCTTTAGGCTCACGAGATTTCTCGAGCTTCAAGTGACCTGGAAGCATCTATTAAAATTCAACTAGTAACTAATTTTTCAAACCGTCGTTGGTTTTGAAGTACAAATCGGAGCGACGGAATGCTTCATATTCATTGAGTAAACAGGACTCCTATCAGCTACAAAGGCCAAAATTACCATTCATTTCCATACGGTTTTGAAGCCTTTGTAACGCGAGTTCCAGACCAATATGGTAGTGCTGTGACCAAATCTCGAGCTCGACAAGTCGACCACATTGTCGTCGCAAAACTGCTGCCACGGTTTTTAGGAATTGGACCACGTTTGCGGAATAGCGGTGAATTTTTGCGGTGGACAACACCGGAATTCGACAGATGTTGACAAAAGATGAAAAACAATATTGTTCGTTTGTAGCGTTTCCAAAAGAGTTAAATTATACCAACAATTTCGCGATTTAACATCAAGAGAACTTTTTTCAAGCCTTGCAGTATTTTGACGCAGAAGTTCTCAGGAATGCTCTTAAAGCTTGTTATGCTTTCACTAAATTTTTGCCTACGACGACGGAATACACGTCCATATTGTTGCAGTTGTGCTAGATGGAATCCAGATACTTCTGTGTAGGAGACTTAAAACCCTAAGTTTTCTTGTTATTAACAGTTCGTGGAGAAAACGTCCCTAGGGTCTTTAATTTTTTGTTATTTTTTAGGTCATGATATTTTTCTGTGAGATAAGATGAATTTTTGAGACCTACCAACACTATCACGTTTTGAACGATGCTTTTTCAGAGAAAAATCCGTTTATCCAAAAACTTACTTTCACCATAAATAAGAACCGTAGAAATTACACGGATTTTTTTCTTCTCAAGACGCCGTAAGTTCAGGTTTTTCAGTGATTGACAAAATGATTTTTTTCATAGCCAAATACTTCAACCTTCATTAAAAAAACTGAAATTAATGCAGTAGAGCGATAACATCTATACAGAAAAAAGAACTAAAACCCGTTTCTTTTGCTTCAATATTTTATGCTATAAAAAAACTCAAGACATAATTATTGTTATTCATCTGGTCACCTGAAGAACTCAAAGTATTATACTTTCAATGTACTACTTATAGTTTGGGCTCAGGTACAAAAAAGGTAGAAAGTTGTGAACAAATGGGCTTAGATATAGTTTCAACGAGACTAAAATGTCATAATTGTTGTACTCAATTTATTTTAAACATTGTTTAAATTTCCATAAAATTATTCATGCCATCTTTTCGACGGTATTTAATTTCTATACTTCACACGATTCAATACAACGTTTTAGCTCTGTTGAATAGCTAAATTTATCAGCCTGAGGGATACCAGTTCATGTATTTTGATCATAAACTCCTACTAATGAAATTAATTCAGTAACACTATAAATGTGAAGTCAAGCCAAGCATCCATTCTTTCATTTCTCATTCATATTCCATTCCCAAGTCAACCCAAACAAAGAAAACTTTTGAATACCTTTTTACATTTATGATATCTGAAGAAAATACCTATTTTACAAGGAATTTTGCACTCCCTTCGTGAAAGTTCACTCCCATCTTTTTCCACTTCATTTATTGCTCATCATCTGCAAGGTAGAATATGGTTACTAGTAGTGATCATTCAGGACTACCATCAGCACACACGATCAAAGTACTAGGTTTAATGAAGCTCGAAAACTGAAACTGAACAGTTGTGTACGGTAGTATTTCAGGTTTATTTTTTCTACCCTTCAACTACGAAGCTAATGTTGTACTCTGTTCTTCTCCATCAAATTGCGATGTCTGCACAAATGCACAATAGGCAGTGCGTCTCCAATGTTAGTAGTTACCATAACAAAAGCCACAAGATGAATTTTATAGAGGGAGTGTCGAACGATAGTTTTTCTAAAATTCAGGCTAGCATTTGGTTTAACATGTATAATGGAAATGATTTAAAATGTGGTGCAGCTATTGAAATTCGTCAGTACGAGTTCCGATTAATGAATTGAATTATCAATATTCACTCGATTGATTTCAGGATGAACTAAAGAATATAAATTGCCCCCTTGGGTCTCGTTATTGGATTTGCAAATTTATCACCTCCATTGATTAGCATTGAATTTTCTCTTTCTTTTTTAGTACGCGATTTCGATCTTTTCCAGAAAAGCCCTGCAACTAATGCAACATAAATGTTTGCCCACTTGTAACTTTTGTAATAATGCACCTATCGACTTCTAATTAACCTCAAACAAAAGATTGAAACATTCTTTCGTTTGAGAGTAATTTGAAGTCGAAAGGTTAATTATTTCAAAAGTAAAAAGTATGTGAACTAATGAGTTGCATTAGTGGTGGGGCTTCTGTGGAAAAGATCCCGAGTTTGAACATTACTGTAACTTAAACCTTACTTCAACTTTATTGTAATTTTTTGCTTTTAACCCCTTTCCCGATTAGACGATTAAATTAGAATTCCCCTAATTTGTCTTTCTTAGAGTGAGAAGAGGGTGCTTTTTCAGAACAGAACTTATCAAAAAATGTATATAGATCGATTCAAAGCCTCTTCGTTGCGAACTATTGAACATTAAAACAACCATCAAAACAGTATAATTAGAAATGAAATGTAATGTTTCCTTCAAAGCTAGTCGCCGGTGGAAGATTTAATCTCGGAACTACTCAATCAAATCAAAAAGTCATGTAGTAAGCCTTAGTTTCTATCACAGCGTCAATAAACCTCCTATTTACCACTGAAGCTCAGCACATAACGTCTTTCCAGCTCCACAGAAACTCAACCAAATCAAAAATGCCTGTAGAAAGCCTTAATTCCTATCACAGCGTCAATAAACTTCCTATTTACCACTGAAGCTCAGCACATAACGTCTTCCCAACTCCGCAGAGAACATTAGTTACCTTAGTAATTCGTCGAGCAGTTCCTGAAGAGGCAGCATTGTCAGGAATAGAATCCTTGTAGGCAAGAATCGTTTTCCTTGTTGCTCGAGTGAAAGAAAACGCTGAGAAAAAAGAATAAAAAATAAACTAAAAGCTCCGAGTTTCGAAGAAAAAAAGAGTGAGAACACAATGCTTGCACTTGCCGACGGTTGAAAACGAAATAAACAAACACTTGAGGACCCCGACTGCAGAAAAAGCCGCTCGCTTTAGAGGGGAGAGTTTTCGTTTCGGAAGTGCCGGATGTGACTGGAATTCTTTGATGATTCCAGTCCAGACTTTCTCTCTGTGAAGCGAAAAGATAATTTGAAACTAACAGATACTGAACAGACGCTACGCGCAATGTTCTCTAAATAACGATTCTCTGAGTTGAGTTAGCACGCAGGAAAATCCTATTTTCGCGATTTTGGGTTTTCAATTTTATTTTATAATCATAAATGAGTTCCCGAAGTCGTGTGTCAAATCATTTAAGCATTATTAAATTTTAGAGAACGTGGAAGAAACAACTTATCACGGAAGGCTTTCGCCATTAATCGACCACATCGGTTCTTAGAACGTCATCGTAAAGCTCGTGTCTATGCAAATGGTAACTGTGTCCTCCAAGGGATGCTTTATGAACGTCTGGTGTCGTTTTCTTAATTAATAATATTAACATTTCATTTCGAACTTAGAGCTAAACAGCAAACAAGAGAATACACTTTTGTGGTTTTCAGTTTAGTTCGCAAAACCAGCCTAATATTTTCTTGCTTATTATAGCATTTCTACCGATCAAGAATCGTATATTAAGCCACTTTAATAAACCAATTTCTTAAAACACATTTCATGTGCAAATTTCGTTAGGATAAATATTTCTCTTTACTTTCCAGTGCAGTCAAATCGCTATAGACCAACTTGTGATCAATAAGCTATTTTTTGTATACGTATATAATTATATTTCACGCGCTTTGCAGCTTAGATTTTGACCAACTATTACCCTAAGATTCGAAAATCGTTGAAAGTCAATAATTATTCTTAATCAAATTGATTGAAATTTGACTTACATAGATTGATTAGATTGTACCCTCCTGATAAAATCTCGATTTGGATAACGGTTAGTTGAAGAAGCTCAAACTACAACATTAGGCATCAACATTTTTATTAACTCCTATATGAGGAAAATGAAAAGTCATTCTCAATGAAATGATTTTTGTTCAGAGTACTAAGTCAAAATGCCATCCTTCAGAAGGACTTTCCATTAGAAAAGCAACAAAATATTTACAATGAAAATAATTGAAATATTACAATAATACAAACATCCAATATCCAAATAGAGCGAAACTGCGTATCGAGATGATACACCGTTTTTCTTTTCGCTCTTTTTGATTATTTCCGTTTTCTCACACACAACATCCACCTGAGTCCTAACTCTTAGCCGTTTCTCTTTTCATTTTCTTTGAGTATTTCCTAATTTCTCCCCACAGAACATCCACCTGAGTTCAAAATCTTAGTGAGCATTTCCGGTTTTCTCCCACAGATCATTCACCTGAGTTTGAACTCTTAGTGAGCACTTCCGGTTTTCTCCGACACAACATTCACCTGAGTTCGAACTCTTAGTGAGCATTTCCGGATTTCTCCCATAGAACATTCACCTGAGACAGAACTCTTAGTGAGCACTTCCCATTTTCTCACCCAGAACATCCACCTGAGTCCGAACTCTAGTAGCTCGAGTTCGGTGTCGACGACAGGCGGTGTGCTGGCGACCAACGTGAGCCTCCTGGTGCACAGCGTGGGCCGGCGGTCCATGGGCGAATACACTTGTCGAGCGACTAACGCAGAAGGGACTGGATCTTCTAGACCGTTTCATCTTGATGTTAAATGTAAGTATAGTGCTTTTATTACCATTAAATAGTTGGTAGAATAATTAAATGTGAGTACGTCTGACAATGTTTTCATTACCATTAAATAGATGGGAGATTATTTAAATGTAAGTACCTCTGACAATATTTTCATTACCATTAAATCGATGGGAGATTATTTAAATGTAAGTACTCTGACAATTTTTTCATTCCCATTAAATAGATGGCAGATTAGTTAAATGTATGTCTCACGATGTTTTCATCACCATTAAACAGATAGGAGATTAGCTACAAGTAAGTAGGTTTAACAATGTTTTCATCTCCATTGAAGCTATTAATTGCGACGAACATTTAATTTTATCTCCATTCAAAATATATATTTATACATTTTAGATGCAATATTCTTTGAACGTTGTCACTGCAATCCAGACACAGCCAAATCCATTCTCCTAATTTTTTCTAAGTGTTTTTCCTTTTGAATATTGGTTGTGATTCATTTTATTCTTCGACTTTCCAAAAACCTTTTTTCAAGTCACATAAAAGAGTCACGTGGAAGAAAATATTTTTTTGATGCTTCCTGACACCCTTGAAGTCCTGTTAATTAATTTTCACCAAAAGATTTTTTATCTGGACCTCATTACATTAGGTTTTGAGGGTTGTAGAATATCGGAAATATTTTCTGTTAACTTGCAAAGCTTCTCAAAATATTCATTAACAGTCGTAGTGCCTTTGAAAAAGATTATTACTTCCTCGACTCATGGTTAATTGACTTGGTCAAGAAATCGATGATGTTGGTGAAAATTTACGTTGTAGAAATGGATAAAAGGAAGAATTGCAAAATTCCTACGAACAAAACCAAAGCAAGAGACCACGGGAAAGCAATAAAGGCGAGTCATTAGACATATTTTAAATTAGGATGCAAAATTACATTTTAATTTAACTAGCAAGCACTTCTCCTTTGACTTTCAAGGAACGTATCCGTTCAAGTCATTCCCTTACTCTGACAGTATTAATAGAAGTTAAAAGATCTGTTTCATATCGCTATATCGTTGAAGATAATAGATTGAAAGTATATCTTCGAAGAACTCTTGTTATATCTTTAATGCCACATATTTGTAGAGAAATAAAAGCAAGCATAACAGCAGTTGTTCAAGCCTAATATTAAAGTGTTAATGCAATTCTGTTTTCACCACTTAAGCAAACTTTTGAAATATTTTAAGAACATTGAAAAACATGTCAGCATTTTGAAAATGCTGATATGAAGTATGGAATCTGTTTCCAGTATTTAAGTAAACTTTAAAAGTATTTTAAAAATTATGAAATTGCTTAAGCATTTTGAAAAAACTGATTTCAGCTACCTGCATTTTCAAAATTACGTTCTTTGGAAGAAATTCAATGGGTAATTTATCCTCAAAGGAACTTTCTTCCTATTTACAATTCAGCTCGCTACAATAGAAGCTAACGAACGACAAAATTGGGAGTTTGTGCTGCTCCACAATCTATTTATGCAAGCTGTTTCCCAATCAATTTTTTTTTTGCCGATGCATCTATGGTTTAAGTCGTCCAAGTTTTGATTCTGCATAGGCAACCAAAATAATTGGTATTCAACAGCGGAAAAAGTTAAACGGGGTTTAACATTCGACTCGTGGTTGCATGTTTAATGATTTTACGACAACTTTGTACTTAAAATCAGTTGAATAATATCTTTAATTCCCGTTTTTTATTGCACCCGATGTGTTGTACAAACGGAATGAATGTTGTTTATTTGGGTATTCTTACATTGCAAGTACATATGACAAAAAGAGCAGTGCCCGTACAAATATTGCTCAGAAATGGCTACTGCTTACAAGGGCTGGCTAACAATCATCAAATCGACTGACATGATTGTGGCTGCCGAAACCAAACCCTCATCAAATAAACTGTACTGAGTTTTTCCTTTCAATTTTTTTTTTGATCTGGGATAACCCCACACAGTTAAACAAGACCTTATCATAAGTAAAAATGGTTCCATTCATCCTCCGTTTGAAAAACTTCATCACTGCGCTATTTCCTCACGAGGATGCGGCTACGATCGAGCGGACATTCATCAAACACTAAAAAGTAATTAAGGACAAAAAGAACTGGACCTGCCATTACGTGCGGTAGAATCTGAGAAGTTCTTTATACCAGGCGGGCTAAAATGAAGTCCCATACAGACGTGATCTCTCAGGCGGCGGCGCTGCGACGGAACAATAGAGGGCCCGAAATAGGGGCAGCAATTGCGATGCTCTCGGTCTTGATTGAATTCATTAGTGCGTTCGTTCAAATTATCGGATTTTGAGGAACATTCGTTGAGGGAAACTCGCCTCTGTTTTCAGACCTGGGTGGTAAACACTCTTTGCATCGATGTCGGTTTGAGGACGATAGTTTGTTGATGATGTTTGGAATATATACGGGAGGTAGGAAAACGTCCATCAGCATGTTTACAGAGTTTTGTTTACCGAGTTGGTAAATATCCATCAGCATGTTTCCAGAGTTTGGAATATGTACGGGATGTTGGTAAACCTGCAACATCTGGTTGATAAGCGCTATTTACTTGAATGAATTATTTCAAAGGATAATTCAAGATAAGAAGTCACTGGAAGGCAGTGTCAATGGTAACATACATCGCATGTGCGCGAAATTACAATGAAATTTAAATTAAATCTTTATTTCAATTTTTTGATGGTGCAGAAGACAAATGTTTCGTATTCACGTAGTTGTCGTTTCAATAGATTAGATTCTTTTATCAATGCATAATTTTGCTAACAATCGACCGCAAAATTTCAGGTATTCAACATCATCTGTTCTAATATTGAAGTATTTTAAATGTTCAGCATTTTGATGACACATACATACATTATCTGTATTTTCTGCTGAATCGACCTACTCAAAATGAAGATGAAATACTGCAAAGATTAGGAAACAAATTTTTACTAAACGTCCCTTGTAAGAATTTTCCCGGCGTGGAATGTTGCTAGCCCGTTGGTATTCGTACGTTGGCATTATTTCCTGTTTTGTTCACTTGCATCATTCCCTGTTTTATCCATGGTGTTATTTTCTGTTCAGTACAACAGCAAGATTTTCTCTTTTTTTACACTGGTTTTATATCCCATTTTGCACATTGGCGTTCTTTCCTGTTTTGCACATTGATTTCATTTCGTGTTTTCAATAATGATATTATTTAGTGTTTTTTTTTCAAGGGTATGATTTCCAGTTTTGTACGTTGGGACCATATCCTGTTTTGTACATGGCGTTATTTCTTATTTTCTACATTAGCGTTATTCTTTGTTTTGTTCATAGATGTCATTTCCTGGTTTTGAACATTCGTACAATTCCCTGTTTTGCAAATTGGTTTCATTTCCTATGTTCGAGTACGTTAGCATTATTTCTTGTCTTCATATTGGTATTGTTTCCTGAATTCCAGACAGCCCCATTTGCCGGTCAGCCCAGAAGTGGCAGTACGGCATCGCGTTCGAGGAACAAGCCAAAATTGTGTGCCAAGTGGACGCCAACCCCACCCAGGTGGCCTTCCAGTGGACCTTCAACAATTCCGCCGAGATTAGGAGGCTTCCTGAGTCGAGCATCGTCAACAATTGGACTTCCAGCGAGGCAAGTGCTTTGATCTCTTTTGAATCTTCTGAAAATTTGGTCATCTTGCATCGTCAATAATCTAACTTCCTGCGAGGCAAGTATACTTTGATCTCTTTTGAATCTTTTGAAAATTTGGTCAAGCGTAGTCATCAATTAGACTTCAAGCGAGGTAAGTGGATTTTTAATCGCTTTTTAATCTTTCAAAAATCTGGATTTCATAGAAATTACGCGTTTCTCTAACGGTTAGCTTGTGAAGGTTTTTATTTATTTTTCTTAAATATTTACATCAATCGTCGTATTTTAAGATCTCGTTTGGTATTGGAAAGCACCGTTAACAATTCGATATCGTCAACAGAGAAAAAAAATTTTTAATACTAGAAGAATTAAAACCTACTAGGTTACGATCATATTTATTCAAATTTTTCGGTGAATGCCGACAATTTGTCGCACATTTTAATGGCAAATAACAAAATTTCAATCTAATTCAAGTTTTTATAATGCATTAAAATTTTTGCAAGCCCAAGCTATATGTTCAATTTACTCACGGCATTCGGATTGATACAAAGGGTTATTTGATTCATGTATTATAAGCCACGACTGTATTCCTTTTTTAAGTTCTTATGAGACTGTTTAGCACTGGCAGTACCCACCAAGACACCTCTTTTTTAGAGAGTTTCCTGCTCCAGTATTCTGAAGTACGAGAATTTAAAAGAATTCCTAGAAGATTTGAGGAGAAAATTTAGTTGTATGCGCAAGTAAGCAGACTTTATGAGGGACCGAGTTTCTTTTTGAGAAATATTTACAATTCCATTGGTAACGTCTCACCGAACAGAAACGTGAACACAGCGTGAGAAAAAAGGTTTTGGCTCTAATACTATTATTATTCTGAATAAAAACGGTCAAATCATGGATCTACACTCAGTGTAACGGCTGAGTTTTAAAATACGAGGCCTGTCGAAAAAGTATCCGACCTTAATTTTTCCCGCGCAAAGTAGTGATTCTAAGGCGGCGCCACTGTGCACGGTGGAAGGAGGAATCTTAATGCGCATGCTTGACTTTTTTCACCGCATTCACTTGGGCCAGTCACTGGCTGGTGGTCGCCAAGTAAGGTGCTGTTCTAAGTGTTTGTCGGATTTAGTTTTCTTGCAAGATGACTGAACGAATTGAGCAAAGACACTGCATCAAATTTTGTCAAAAGCTTGGTGATTCTCAAATTGAAACAATTCGTAAGATTCAGCAGGTGTTTGGGGAAGATGCTATGGGTGTAACACAAAACCCAGAAACAAAAAGACAGTCATCCCAATGGAAGCATCCCGAGTCTCCAAGGCCGAAGAAAGCGCGGCAGGTGCGAAGCAAAATCAAGGTGATGCTGACTGTTTTCTTTGATGTCCGTGGAATTGTGCATCACGAATACGCACCGGAAGGACAAACAGTGACAAAGGAGTACTATCAGGATGTTCTCCGGCGACTTCGTGATGCAGTTCGGCGCAAAAGACCAGACATGTGGACTGCGAACAACTGGCACTTGCATCACGACAACGCGCCCGCACATTCATCCCATTTGATCCGCAATTTCTTGGCCAAACATGGAATTACGACCGTTCGCCAACCTCCCTACTCTCCAGACCTGGCTCCTTGCGACTTCTGGTTGTTTCCAAAGTTGAAGACACCACTGAAAGGATCCCGTTTTGAGAGTAGAGAAGAGATAATGCGGAACGCGACGACAGAGCTGAACACCATTCCAAAAGAAGACTTCCAGAGGTGTTTCCGGCAGTGGAAGGATCGGTGGGCTAAGTGTGTGGAAGCACAAGGAGCCTACTTTGAAGGGGATTAGGGTCCCAACCCTGTCAGGTTGTTGAAGTATTTTTTCTGGCCAAAGGTCGGATACTTTTTCGACAGGCCTCGTATTGTGTTGTCATGAATGTACCGGTGCTTATGTGGAAGAAATGAAGGCTGTAAATGTGATTCTGACTTAGGGACAACCTTAGAATGGCTTACATGGATCAATTCTGTCGTTATATTTATTATATTCCATTATTTTACGATCCTTCAGTTTACTTTGTGGGGTGAGCACTTCTTTCCCAAGATTCACAAATGACAATTTCCTTCCTTCATACTTCCGCACCCAACGTCACACTTTGTTTTAGTGAACCTGCTATCGCATTTTTAGATTAAACTCACCTATCCTAACCTATCCTAACCTATTCTAACCTATCCTAACCTATCCGAACCTATCCTATCCTAACCTATCCAATCCTAACCTATCCGAACTTATCCTATCCTAACCTATCCTAACCTATCCTAACGTATCCTAACCTATCCTAACCTATCCTAACCTATCATAACCTATCCTAACCTATCCAAACCTATCCTAACCTATCCTAACCTATCCTGACCTATCCTAACCTATCCTAACTTATCCTAACCTATCCTAACCTATCCTAACCTATCCTAACCTATCCTATCCTAACCTATCCTAACCTATCCTAACCTATCCTAACCTATCCTAACCTATCCTATCCTAACCTATCCTAACCTATCCAAACCTATCCTAACCTATCCTATCCTAACCTATCCTAACCTATCCTAACCTATCATAACCAATCCTAACCTATCCTAACCTATCCTAACCTATCCTAACCTATTCTAACCTATCCTAACCTATCCTAACCTATCCTGACCTATCCTAACCTATCCTAACCTATCCTAACCTATCTTAACCTATCCTAACCTATCCGAACCTATCCTAACCTATCCTATCCTATCCTAACCTATCCGAACCTATCCTAACCTATCCGAACCTATCCTAACCTATCCTATCCTAACCTATCCTAACCTATCCAAACCTACCCTAACCTATCCTAACCTATCCTAACCTATCCTATCCTAACCTATCCTATCCTAACCTATCCTAACCTATCCGAACCTATCCTAACCTATCCTATCCTAACCTATCCTAACCTATACGAACCTATCCTAACCTATCCTAACCTATCCTAACCTATCCTAACCTATCCTATCCTAACCTATCCTATCCTAACCTATCCTAACCTATCCTAACCTATCCTAACCTATCCTAACCTATCCTAACATATCCGAACCTATCCGAACCTATCCTAACCTATCCTATCCTAACCTATCCTAACCTATCCTACCCTATCCTAACCTATCCTAACCTATCCTAACCTATCCTAACCTATCCTAACCTATCCGAACCTATCTTAACCCACCTTATCCTAACCTATGCTAACCGATCCTTTCCTAATAAAAAATCAAACATATCAAGGCATGTAAAGGCGATCTTTTTAATGTTTCACTGAGGAATTCGGTATCCATGATACTGCAAACCCGGACGAAAGCGTAACGGACGGACTAACTGAGGAACTAAGGAAGGAACAAGCAGAATATTGTAAAGATGTAACAACTCCACCACAAAGCTTCTCATACCGAACTGAAGTCCGTCGTTTGAGTTTTAGGCTTTTGTTAAGACTCATTAGGCCCCCTTTTGTTCAAATATTAACACTTTGACTGCGGCGACTAAATATTAAGTTCAACACCAAGCTCAAATTAAAGTCAATTGTGGTAAGCTATTTGTAAAAAAACAAGCATGGACATGACCATGCCTTCATTTAGCTTTTATTCAATATTTATGAAAATTGAGTTTGCGACTACTGGTCGGATCAGCAGCATTATGAAAATTACCTCCGTGTACCACTGGTGGCGCACGTAGCAGTCAAAATGTTAAGCCCGTAATTTGTATCATGACACAGAAAATTTCTCTCATTTATAATTCATATACACATCGATAACGTTTCTCAAGTTTTAATCAACGTCGTATCATTCATAACATCTACGCTTAATTTCTTTACTTGATCTAGTATACACTTAACCAAACCATGCGCTAGAGTGTACAAATATTGTGTTTTTGTGTTCTCTGAAAATTATGAGGTCATTTATTAATATTTAGTTTTTTGCTATTAACGTTCTTATTTTCCCCTCATACTTTGTTATTAATGTTCATATATATTCATTACTGTTAACATTTTTTATGAAATTTTAGTTGTGGAATTTCCGTTACTAAAATCCAACTTAATTTGTATTCCCACCAGCTCGATTTCTCGCACCCTGTTCTGTCCTTCTATAACGAAAAGAAGAGAATATTTCTCTTTTCTCCCGGCAACAGCGGCAGTTTTTGCGCCATCACGAAAGGCTTCGAGAAACGAAGACACATTTTTTCACTATTTCTAACTCTGTTTACAACGCTCAGCACGCCCTCATCAGTGGCTCGCAGCCATCTCTTATCCAATTACCGGAGAGTTCGCTCCCACTTCGCCTGATCCAAGCAATGCTGAGTCAGCAAATAGGCGACAAATCGCCGACCCAGTTGCGTGATAGTTCGAATAAAACTAGCGTGCAAACCGCTCTTCTTCTGTCCCGGTGACACCAAGCAACTCAACAGTCGACGACCAATCACTGAGTTTGGCCGTTATGCCCTCTTATTCCGTATCGAAAATAGAAGATTACAGATGGCTTCTTTACCAAGACTTCTGAGGCGCCCATCTCACTCATCTGCAAGTTTATTACTAGCTGCTGCAACCGGACTTCGGAGTGAGAAGCTTCACTTCTTAATTTCATCGACCGCTTCTTTTTACTTTCACCTACCGTTTCTTTTTACGTGTACCTACCGCTCATTACTTCCGCCTACTGCTTTTTCTTATTTTCACCAACCGCTTCTTCTAACGTTCATCTACCGCTTTCGTGTACGAAAATACAGAAAAAGAAGAAGAGTTTTCACGCTCGTGTGTTCACAACAATTTAATTTTCCTAGCTCAGGACTAAAAATTTCTTATATTTGTCCTTTGACCTCAACAAAAAATTGCTATCAACTTGAAAGAAATAATGAAATCATCAAGCGTCCGATCAAGAGGAAGACAGCTGACTGATTACTCGACACTTCAATGTTAAGAGTCATCAATATCCTTCTTTGAGTTTCTTTTTTTAGGGTGATAAAAACATTCTGCCGTTCATAAAACTACTTGCAGAAGATGTAAAATTCTAGAAAGACTGGAATAAGACATTAGTTTAAGTAGAATCTATCGACAATCGAAGCGTTCTCTCTTAATTTTCACAATTTTTACGAATTCTGAAATGTTGCTCAGTGTAATGCTCTGGATCAAAGTAATAATTTTGTGTTGTATTTTACAAATACTTGAACAGCCAAGTCAAAGGATCCATATTTGGTCTACACGCATTGACCAGAAAAGCGCACGGTTCCTATGATTCATCTCCGGTATATTATAGTTATCCTCAAAGATTTGAAACATGTATATTATATTCATCATAACACAGTAAAATTCCAAAATGTTTACTCTCCGCCCAGGAGTTTTCAGAAGGCCGGGCTGCTTAAAGGAATATAAATGCGCGTCTGTAAATCACAGGCTCGGGCACATCTCCCGAGGCCCGATGTCGTTAACGGCATATCTGTCATAGGAATGTGAATGTTTTCGCTCACTGTTGTTTATGCGGCTTCCTTCATAGCTGAGGCGACAGGTATCGTTTTTCTCTTTTGTTTTGTTCTGCCACTGATGTATCGGAAGGAATGGCTGAGAAATGGTATCGGAGATAGATAGGTCAGGAATTTTTCGTTTTCTGCGAGTGTAACTCACTTAAACATTTTTGATTGATTCTAGAAAACGTAACATGAAGTTTGAGCTGTTCAGAATTTTGCTTCCTTTAAACGGGAAACGTAGCTTTTCTGTTTTCTGCGAGTGAAATTCAGTTAAGGATCTCCCATTAGTTCTGAATAATCCAGCATGAAGTTTGAGCTGTTCATAATTGTTTTCTTTAATGAATAGGCAACTTGGTTTTCTTGATGTAAAAACTCTTACGACTCTGTACAGCCGGGTAGAGCTTCTTTCGAATATATATGAAGCACTTAGAAATTTTCTTGGAATAGAGTTAAACAATGTGAACCTAAGACATCGTCTCGAACACGTAACACACCTTCAGTGATCTTAAAAATGTTTAGAAATGTTTATAATTCAGTGATCTTAAAAATACTGCCATTACGTCTATTTTAACTATAAAATGTATCAACGTCGATAATTTCATCTATTTTTACCATGTATCAATGTTGAGTGAATATGCCAGTATAACCAGACACCAACTCACGTGGAGCATAGTCCTCACTTGATGCACAGCATGATGATACTCACTTGATACACACTCGCGTGGAGCATGATGATACTCACTTGATACACACTCATGTGGAGCATGATACTCACTTGACACTTATGTCGAGCATAATACTCACAAGACACTCATATCGAGCATAACACTCACAAGACACTCATGTCGAGCATAATACTCACATGACACTCATGTCGAGCATAATACTCACAAGACATTCATGTCGAGCATAATACTCACAAGACACTCATGTCGAGCATGATACTCACAAGACACTCGAGTCGAGCATAATACTCACAAGACACTCATGTCGAGCATAATACTCACAAGACACTCGTGTCGAGCATAATACTCACAAGACACTCATGTCGAGCATAATACCCACAAGACACTCATGTCGAGCATAATACTCAGAAGACACTCATAAATCGAGCATAATACTCACAAGACACTCATGTCGAGCATAATACTCACAAGACACTCGTGTCGAGCATAATACTCACAAGACACTCATGTCGAGCATAATACTCACAAGACATTCATGTCGAGCATAATACTCACAAGACACTCATGTCGAGCATAATACTCACAAGACACTCGTGCCGAGCATAATACTCACAAGACACTCATGTCGAGCATAATACCCACAAGACACTCATGTCGAGCATAATACTCAGAAGACACTCATAAATCGAGCATAATACTCACAAGACACTCATGTCGAGCATAATACTCACAAGACACTCGTGTCGAGCATAATACTCACAAGACACTCATGTCGAGCATAATACTCACACGACATTCATGTCGAGCATAATACTCACAAGACACTCATGTCGAGCATAATACTCACAAGACACTCGTGTCGAGCATAATACTCACAAGACACTCATGTCGAGCATAATACTCACAAGACACTCATGTCGAGCATAATACTCACAAGACACTCATGTCGAGCATAATACTCACTTGATACCTCTCATGTCGAGAGCTCTGCTCTCAAAACTCTCTGATGAGAGTTTTGACTTGATGAAGAATGCTTCTAAATATGTAACACAAAAAGCGTTTGGCGCTTCTTGTAGACTTCGTAAAATTGTCACATAAAACTTTTTCGAATCTGATCCCATGACAGGATCACTCCTGGCTTATTTACCTGATTCGATATCCTGTGATGTGGAAATTTAGCGCGCATGTCGACATATTTTTTTTTCGTACCAGTGTTTCTTCTTCTTCTTCTTTGGGGGGATCCAGGAGGATCTTGAAAGTCGATAGATTTCTTCAGCATAAGTCCGTGCAACCTGACAGCTTGTAGGGCAGCGTTTCTTCTCCACTTCCAATTCTGTATTTCGTTTATTAAATCTGATGTCTACATAAAATTGTGTAGACAACAATTGGTTGTGCCATGTGTATTGTGAGATCCGTCCGTACTTCAGCAAGCCTATTGAAAAGCAGTGAAGATATGAAAGTTTCTTACCAACTTAGTGCTGCTTGATATTCTCTTGTTGATATTTGTTTAGGATTCTCAATTCTCTTCTTGATATTCTATTGATATTCTCTTGTTCTTTTTACTTCATCTTGAAAACGCTTGTTATGGTTGCAGTATTTATAACACAAAAAATTCCTACAAATTATTGTTTAACTTGAGCATGTGTAATACATTGTGTATATTTTAGGGCACGGAGGCTTGTGGCATTTTATTATGATAGAAATTCAGTGCGTAGTTCAAGTACCTTTTCGGTATTATTATGAGAATGTTTAGAAATAGCAAGACATCTCTTCTGTGGAGTTTCCTGCCCTACTTTTCTAAAGTAATAGGATAAAAGATTTTCAGAAAGATTTAAAAATTTACTTTGAACACAATCTTGTATTTTCTACTTAATTTCGAAAAACCTTCTTATGGTTTGCAGAATTTATAGCACAAAAAATCCTGTTAATGTGAAAATTGTACATGTATACATTTTCAGGCACGGTAACCTGTGCCATGGTATTAAGATAATTATATTCAATGCGTAATTCCTTGAGATCTCTTCTTGTTAAAAAAAAATTTACACTTCAGCACAACAAGCGTCATTTTTTCTACGCCATGACATTTATTTTCCTGAAGTAATTATATTTCTCTTCCTTGTCAGCCGTGCCTTGCTCCGCGCACTTTGATGCAAAAATATTGACCGTTTTTTTCATCAACAGTTCATTTACTTTCCTCGGAAGCACCCATTTTTGGAGGCTCAATTTTTGAAGACGACCGCGTTTTTTTTGCAGGGTGACCGCAATATCTCTCCTGGGCAGTCCACTAATGACCCTAGTAAATAGAACACCCTGCCAAAATTAAATTGCTTTTCCAAGTCCACAAAACTTACTGTCCCCTTAACCCGTTTAGGTTTTGTGGGCTTAGGTTGCGGGAGCTCTGAGTGAGTCCAAGCAGCCCTCTCAAAAAAAGGCAAAAAGTTGTCTCGACCTTCAAGCCTGGTGCAGCCTCAACAAAACCAAGTTTTTTCTTGCATAATAGAAATGTATGAAGTCGACGAACCGTTACGTACGAGTGAGTAAGAAAATTACTTCAAGTCGTGAAACTATACTTTTTAGGCCTCGCATTGCCCGGACTTTCAGGTAGTTCGATCTAAAAGTAGCGGAAAGTTCGCCAGCGCAAGATTTGAATAATTTCATTTTCTTCGGACCTTTTTTAAGCCAATTAAAGGGTTTTAGTTTGAGGAACAGACTTGGAACGCTTCCCTCGAGTCCCGAATTTTTATTAATGATGAGTATATGCGGATTAGTATGTGTGTGATGAGTATGGAAAAGAAAGCAACATACGCAGAGGAGAGCACGTGGCTGTAATAATGTGAGTCTTCATTTTGGAATTTAATTTTTACTCATCAGTTATTAATTACGAGTGTGCTTGATTGAATTCTTGTTATAGGTCATGATTTTCTGATTACCAAAAAAATATCAACGTTTTTTCTTTGTTTATTGAACTCTCATGGACTTTGATATCATTAATGCTTACCAGTAACTTCGATTTAAGGTTTTTAATTTTTTTACTGCTCCAATTTCTAATAGTTTCTGAATGAACCATACAAAAAAAATAAAATCAAATACAAAGGGCTATTGGCGTCTTTGAAAAATCTGTTACGTCGTTTACTCAACGCTTGTTTTTGAAACGTATTATTAGTTAGGTCCCCAAATGGTCAAAACACAATTAACGATACCACTACGCACCCAGTTTTCAAACGTAAAAGATAAACAAAAAATTTTCGAAAAAAAATACTGAATTGGATACTTTGACTGCAATAAACACGAATTATCGCAAACACATTTTACGAGAATCAAAAACTGCGTAAATAAGGTAAATAGAACCACGAGTGAAGTCTTCAAGATTAATAACTCGACGCAGTTGTTTTATTTTGTTTCATCTAAAAAGATTAGGAAAACACTGCCTGAAATGAAATTATTTGCAACGAATAAGTTTAAATATAGCGTGTTGGAAAGAGGTTGTAGGCACGAAGACATCTGAGCATTTAAATCCGAAGCAAGAAAAATCGCGGAAAAATCCGAATCAAAATTCACGCGTGTAGGTTTGCGGATGTTTGGAGAGTAGAATTCACCGAAGAGAATGTGACGTAAATTTACTACCAAATAATCCATTTTTTGCTTCAGTTTTTCCCATTTCTGTAGTCCTCGTCTTTCCTGGCGCTACTAACCACACTCAGACACTTCGTCCAATTCCCGCGCTTAGGTTTGCGGATGATCCTGCAGTCACAGCGTGACATGCCCCTCCCCAAAGCTGATAGCCTAGTTCGTCCATTCGTTGGCGCGGGCGAAAACTTGGAAGCTGAAATTTTTCATGGATTTCAAGTGCATGGGCTGAGAGGTGCAGTGTTGCATTTGCCTAATCTGCCGCCAGATGCGGTCGTTCCCATGCAAACCCTACAAAACAAGACCAATGGAGTGCTAACTCCTAAAGCTCTAGCTTTTTCGCTCTTCGTTTGCACTATTTTACGTTCGGCTTCAGACCATTCAGTGCCCTGCATGGGGGCAGTGTTCTGCACAAGCCAGAAAGCAAGTCATGAATTGCTGACTTTCATGTTCTTCTACGTCGCAATTTCCTGGAAAACGCTCGCAATTTTAAAAATTTCTCTAAATTTGAATTTCAATAGCTTCATCAGTAAGAAGTTTCTGAAGATATTAGAATGACTCACAAAAGTTGTGTAGAGAGTATTCCAAGAGCGTGTTTTGCATAGCTGTAATTTGAAGTATTTTTAACACGTGGCAAAAATATTATGAATACGATGAAGTATTATGAATACGTAATTTACAATAACAGACGAACGCTAGGTAAAAATGTTGTAATTATTAAGGGCAAAGCAACCCTTGTGCAGCTTTCCTTAATTTCTGTCTATTAAAATTACCACCCGTGCGAACAAAATATCAGTATCCTCAAAATTACTGCTATTAGAAGGTCGCAAAAACATGGGGGAATAAAGCAAATTCAGAAACACAACAAAAATAAGGAAATTTTGAGGTCTTGCCAAAATTCTGCATTACAATCAAAATTTTGAAGTCATTCTATGTTCTTAGAAACAAAAAATAAAACACTGAATCTCACAGGATTTACGAATTGAAATGTGTCTGGATCCACAGCAAACTTATCGTTCAGAATCCAAAGTTCTCATAGTATTTTACGATGAATTTTCATTCTCTGAAACTAATATTAAATATCATCAAATTTTCGTATGATAGAAGTCAGAATAGCAGAGTACTTACTTGAGAATTGTGCTGCGAAAGTGTGCAAGCAACTTTTATTTTTTATTGCCAGATCTAGTGTGTGCACTTATTGATTTATCATTCAATCGATTCACGTTCATGGTTCAAGAATCATGGTTCAAGAATCAAGAACGTTTCATTTCTCTGCAACAGTTGCACTTTTTCTCTTCTCCAAAGTGGTTCCGTTTCTCGCTTTTCATAGTTCTAAATTTCTTTCTTTAACATACTCATACGTACATTACTCAACATTCTAATGCACTTCACTCGAGCACGTACACTGATGTGTCTCCTACACCTTGATGTTTTCCCTTTCACCTCCTGATCCACTTTTCCCCTTTTCTGGCACATTTCCCTCCCGCTTTCGGACAAAGCTCAGTTCTATTACCCAATGTTTTTCTTCCCAGCCTAAGAAATCACTCTGCTCTAGAGCGATAAATGTTATCTTCCTTTCTCCTGGTAGGGAATCCCTCGAACGTTTTTAAGCAGTTCTGCTTCTCTCGATAAGCCCTTCTTTAAATCGGTACTCCATTTGCTATTCGTGCCATCCTTCGCTCTTTTCTCAAACCCCTCTTCTCGCTGATGTATTTCTGCCTTTTTTTCGTGCATTCACCAACACTCTGGTGCTCTCTTTCGCTTTCATAAAACTCCTTTGTCCCTTAGCAGAATTTCAAACTCCTTCGTCGCACTCTACTTTACTTACTTTTCATTCTGGCGTACTGGTCTCTCGTGTACTTTGTTCTCTTTCCACCCCCTTTGTTCTTAATTTCACTGCTCAATTCAAACAACATATTACCAATCGCTTCGTTGTACCCTTTTCTCCACGCTGCATCCTCTTCCCAGAGTCGCACTATCCCTCTTCTTACTATTTGCATTCCTTCGCTCCATTTCTCTCCCTCCAGTAGAATCAATTTACCCTCAATTGTATTCTATTTCCTCTTATTTTAGTTTTTGATACGTCCTCTCCCTCAAGATTTCTATGTTTGCCCTTCATCGCATTCTGTTTTCCATTCGTCACAGCTCTTTCTGTCCCGCTACATGCCTTAGTCCTAATAAAGTCCGTTAGCCTCTCATTGTATTGTCTTCCACTCGTTGTAGCCTTTTCGCCTTCGCTGCATCCCTCTCCCTTAGCTCAAAGTCCGTTTGCTCTTGTTTCCTTTCACACTTTGCAGCCCTTTCCCCCTCGCTACACGCTTTTGCCCTAAATATAATCCGTTTGCCCCAATTGTTTTTTCAAACCTTGTAGCCCTTTCCCTTTCGCTGCTGCACATCTCTGTTCCAAATAAAATAAAATTCGTTTGTCCCAGTTGTTTTCTTTCACACTTTGCAGCCCTTTCCTCTTCGCTACACGCCTCTGTCATAAATTGAATCTGCTTGCCCTTATTGTTTCCTTTCAAAACTTGCAACCCTTTCCCCCTCGCTACATGCCTCTGTACCAAATAAAATCCGCTTGCCCCTTCATACTATTCCTTTCCCACTCGTCGAGTCCCTCCACTTTTGCTACATCCTCTCCTTGGCTCTGTGCCTCTCCTTCTCACCCCCGTCACGATCTCTGCTCACCCCCTGGACGACACACTGTGTGTCGGACCAGAGCAAAAGCTCCAAATTGAATTTTCATACAAAGTTACAAGCAACTTTTTCCGAAGGAGTTGCTGACGCCGTTTTGTCGACGAAATCATTTTAGGTTTCTTCTTTCCTTTTGTACATATTTTTTCCTGTCTCTTTAGTCTTGTCCAGGCACTTTTCTCTCTTTGAGACCTTTGCCCGTTTCTTGCTCATGCTCTTTCCTGCTGTGACCTGAAATGCGAAAAACTGTTCTAGGAAACGCAATTTCCTGGTCTGTTTTCAAAGTACACGTGTTAGCAACGCAGTCCTTGCATCTTCCAATCAACCTCTGCGAGGATTTTGGGTTTTGTGTTTATTATGTTAGAAATACAAGATATGTGTTTGATGTATTTGCTGTGTCCTTGCATTCTTCCCAATGCTTTCCATTTCCACGAAGTTATCACAGATTCTAGTAATTGAAACTTTGCAATGGAGAATAAATAATCTTTATTCTACTGAAGACGTACAAATTCCGTCCATCTTGTCATTCATGTTATGGGGGGATTTCAATTTCAACGCGGAAGTGAGCTGTAAACAGCATGACTTAGATCACAGTTCACATTTAAATATGATATTTCCGTTGCTTCCGCATGCTCTTTGAATGGTGATCAAATGTTTATAACTTGCGTGCTGACAATCGAGTCTTTCAGACATCATTGGACAAGGGTAAGATGCTTCACTACGAACAGCGAAAGGTCGCATTTCATAATGGCTTGATGAGTACAAATATCCTTTAGTATCTTTTTTTTAAATTTACTCTAAAAAGAGAAAAACTCGCCTCATACCTTCAGTGGAACAAAAAAGTGGAAGAACAACATCGTTCGGAAAATAATGATACTACTGTGATCTACGTGGAAATTAATTTTCAGCCAGCACGTAATCTTTTAAACAAATATTTGCAAAAAAATTTTAAAGGGAAAATTACTAATGAAATTTGCAATTCACTTGCAAAAGCATTTTGGTCTTGTTCCATCCTCTGAACCAAATTAAGGCATCAGTTAAAATAAAAAGTACCATACTAATGTCAATAAGTCGAAATAACACAAAACTAACGCAGATCTCATTACCATTTACAGTAGATATTAGCAGCCTCTATGACGCAATAAAGATAATTCTGCGCTACTATAGCGTGAGGCCTACCGCCATATATTGCCTACCCAGGTGCATTTTGAGATGTACAACTCAAGTGGTTATAGCTAATTTAAATGTATGGAAATGAGTAATATCCATCAGTAACCTAACATAACCTCACCCAATAGTCCTAGCTAGAAGTTGATCTCATGCTGTAGTGTGGTAGATCTCACGCTATAACACGACCAGTTACTCCTTGAAGATGTGGAAAGATTCCTTGATTATAAAATCCCTGCCAGCGATGGCTGAACCAATAACTTTGAAGTCTTTCTCAGACACACATCTGAGTGTGGCGCTGCTTGAAATGAAGATGAACTGAAGAATAAGACGAGCGTGTCAGACGGGGTCTTGTTGAAATGGTGCTCGCTAGCTAATTTTGGCGCATATTTGTTTATATAAATGTAGGAAAAGGGGAGGGACTCGGCATGTGGGTTCGGAATGGTACGAAGGGCCAAACGGATTTCATTTAGGGCAGAGGCGTGTAGCGAGAGGGAAAGGACTGCAAGGTGGGAAAGGAAACAGGGGCAAACAGATTTTCATTTGGGACAGAGGTGTGTAGCAAGGGGAAAGGGCAGTAAGGTGGAAAAGGAAACAGGGGCAAACAGATTTTTATTTGGGACATAGGTGTGTAGCAAGGGGAAAGGGCAGTAAGGTTTGAAAGGAAACAAATAGGGGCAAACGGACTTAAGCAGAGGGAGAGGAAGACAACGAAGGCAAAAGGCTACAACGAGTGGTAGAACACTAGTATGAAGGGCAAAAGATTTTCCTTGAGACAAAGGCGTGTAGCGAAAGGGAAAGGAGTGTATGGTGGGAAAGTAAAAACCTGTGCGACATCATTCTGACGCAATCAGCACCCAACAATATTTGTATTCCTGGTAACGTATTCCTGGTATGGAAGGGCAGAGAATCTTCCTATTGGAAGATGGATCCCATTTTTCTGTGGTTAACAAGAGGGATTCAAAAAATTATGGGCAAAAACTACAAAAAAGATGCTTATAACATTTAGTTTCTCACGTGAAAAATAACACACAACTGTTTATCGAATCACCAGATCGGATATTGTTCGGGTACTGTTCCCATTGCCCAAAGAAGTGTTTTTTTATTTTAACAAAAATCATTTAACAGAAGTATATTTTAAGTGTTTAACAGAAATCATTTAACAGAAGTATATGTTAAGTGTTTAACCGAAATCATTTAACAGAAGTATACTTTAAGTGTTTAACAGAAATCATTTAACAGAAGTATATGTTGAGTGTTTAACAGAAATCATTTAACAGAAGTATACTTTAAGTGTTTAACAGAAATCATTTAACAGAAGTATATGTTAAGTGTTTAACAGAAATCATTTAACAGAAGTATATGTTAAGTGTTTAACAGAAATCATTTAACAGAAGTATATTTTAAGTGTTTAACAGAAATCATTTAACAGAAGTATATGTTGAGTGTTTAACAGAAATCATTTAACAGAAGTATATGTTGAGTGTTTAACAGAAATCATTTAACAGAAGTATATGTTGAGTGTTTAACAGAAATCATTTAACAGAAGTATATGTTGAGTGTTTAACAGAAATCATTTAACAGAAGTATATTTTAAGTGTTTAACAGAAATCATTTAACAGAAGTATATGTTGAGTGTTTAACAGAAATCATTTAACAGAAGTATATGTTGAGTGTTTAACAGAAATCATTTAACAGAAGTATATGTTGAGTGTTTAACAGAAATCATTTAACAGAAGTATATGTTGAGTGTTTAACAGAAATCATTTAACAGAAGTATATGTTGAGTGTTTAACAGAAATCATTTAATAGAAGTATATGTTGAGTGTTTAACAGAAATTATTTAACAGAAGTA
The DNA here is from genome assembly GCA_030386875.1 of Morinoia aosen. NCBI lineage: Eukaryota > Metazoa > Arthropoda > Malacostraca > Amphipoda > Talitridae > Morinoia > Morinoia aosen. Next base: position 23,774,480 of record CM059578.1, on the reverse strand, counting down.
TATGTTGAGTGTTTAACAGAAATCATTTAACAGAAGTATATGTTAAGTGTTTAACAGAAATCATTTAACAGAAGTATATGTTAAGTGTTTAACAGAAATCATTTAACAGAAGTATATGTTGAGTGTTTAACAGAAATCATTTAACAGAAGTATATGTTGAGTGTTTAACAGAAATCATTTAATAGAAGTATATGTTGAGTGTTTAACAGAAATTATTTAACAGAAGTATATGTTGAGTGTTTAACAGAAATCATTTAACAGAAGTATATGTTGAGTGTTTAACAGAAATCATTTAACAGAAGTATATGTTGAGTGTTTAACAGAAATCATTTAACAGAAGTATATGTTGAGTGTTTAACAGAAATCATTTAACAGAAGTATATGTTAAGTGTTTAACAGAAATCATTTAACAGAAGTATATGTTGAGTGTTTAACAGAAATCATTTAACAGAAGTATATGTTAAGTGTTTAACAGAAATCATTTAACAGAAGTATATGTTGAGTGTTTAACAGAAATCATTTAACAGAAGTATATGTTGAGTGTTTAACAGAAATCATTTAATAGAAGTATATGTTGAGTGTTTAACAGAAATTATTTAACAGAAGTATATGTTGAGTGTTTAACAGAAATCATTTAACAGAAGTATATGTTGAGTGTTTAACAGAAATCATTTAACAGAAGTATATTTTAAGTGTTTAACAGAAATCATTTAACAGAAGTATATGTTGAGTGTTTAACAGAAATTATTTAACAGAAGTATATGTTGAGTGTTTAACAGAAATCATTTAACAGAAGTATATGTTGAGTGTTTAACAGAAATCATTTAACAGAAGTATATTTTAAGTGTTTAACAGAAATCATTTAACAGAAGTATATGTTGAGTGTTTAACAGAAATCATTTAATAGAAGTATAGTTCTAGAAGATTTAATGCCAACATTGCACATCACCCAACAAAACAATCATGCAAGGAGCATTGATGAATCAGTATTAAAGTTGACTGAAACTATAATGAACGCATACAATCAGTGTTGCCCAATTGTAACTCGTACAGTTACCCCGAAAAATAAACAAAAGCCCTGGATTACTAGAGACATCGTGATAAATATAAAGAAACGCCAAGCGTACCTAGCCCTCCTTTGCGAAGGGCGAATATCTAGAGAAACATATAACCGATTCAGAAACTATGTGACAAACCAGATAAGAACATCAAAAAAGAGCTACTTTACCCTCAAGTTTACTCAATTCAAAGCTGACGTTAAAAAGACTTGGCGCCTCCTTAACTCTTGTTATAAACCGAATAACGCCGAAAAAAAGAAAATTGGATATATCACTCAAGATAATGTAAAATACCATGAGAAGAATGAAATTGCTAATCTCTTCAACAACTTCTTTGTAAACGTAGGGAAAACTATAGCCAATGGTATTCCAAGTGAACCTACTGATCACCTGGAATTTATGGATCATATTCGAGAACACAACTCCTTTTTCTTTGCGCCTACAAACTCCTCCGATGTAATTGCGTGCATAAACAACATGAAAAATAAATCGAGTGGGTTACAAACGTTTCCAACTAAAATACTTAAAATAATTGCTGATATTGTGGCCCCGCTGATATCCAATATTATTAACCAGTCTCTCTTACAAGGCACTTTCCCGAACTCCCTCAAAGTTGCTAGAGTAACCCCTATCTTTAAAAATGGTGAAAAAACCTGTGTAAACAATTATCGACCTATCTCCATGTTGCCAATCATTAGCAAGGTATTCGAGAAAAGTGTGTATAAAAAAGTGTACTCTTATTTTGAACAAAAATCATTTCTCTATGATAAACAATACGGCTTTCGCTGTAAAAAATCAACAACACAGGCAATATTAAATCATTTACAATTCCTTTATTCTAATATAGATAACGGAAAGACTGTCTTCTCTGTATTTCTTGACTTTCGAAAGGCATTCGATTGTGTGGACCATAACATATTACTCTCGAAACTTCATTGTTATGGCATTCGTGGGGTTGCCCATGATTGGTTCAGATCATACCTAACAAATCGGAAGCAATACGTTGTCATTGACGACGCAAAATCGGACCCACAGAAAATTAGCCATGGAGTTCCACAAGGATCTGTTCTTGGGCCTCTCCTTTTTCTGATTTTTATCAATGATATTATTAAATCTACATCATTTTTTAAATTCATACTTTTTGCCGATGACAGTACGCTTTCTGCGGTCCTTCCGAACGAAAATCCCACTACGATTGCGGAGAGTATAAATAATGAACTCCATAAGGTTTCACTGTGGCTTAAAGCTAATAAAATAAGCCTCAATATCGATAAAACAAATTATATTACGTTCTCATACAAGAAAAATATATCTCTACCATCCATTAAAATTGGCGAAGGTGAAATCAAAGAAACCAACTCATGTAAATTTCTGGGCATCATAATAGATAAACATCTGACCTTCAAAGAGCACATCACTCATATTAGTTCTAAATTATCAAAATCCATCGGAATCCTGAATAAAGTTAAAAATTTCCTGCCTGAAACAGCCTTACTAATGCTTTATCGAATGCTCATTTCACCATACCTACAATACGGAATAGAAGCATGGCATGGAACTGATAAAAATAAAACCAATATAATTTTTACTCTGCAAAAAAGAGCCATCAGAGCGGTAAAGAACCAAGAATATAATGCTCACACAAATGATTCATTCAAAAATTTACAAATACTTAAACTCTCGGATCTCTACAAAATCTCCATCTGCAATTTCATCTACAAAACATTAGCTAATGATGGCGACAATATCCTTCAACAGTTATTAACTGCGCAAACTGGTCATCACGACCATTTAACACGAAATAAAAGTAAATTCATGCTTCCTTATTATTCAAAGGCCCGCTCGCAACATAGTATACTATTCGTTGGAACTAAAACCTGGAACTCAATACCTGCGGAGATCCGTGAAAGTAATTCTTACAAGGTATTTAAAAGAAATCTTGAGTCTCACTTCTTATCAGAATACTAGTCGTGTAAGATCACCAAGTCAAATCCTGCCTCCTACATGTCTGGTCCTAATAATGCAATTTGCCATGAGTAATATCGCCGATTTTCAGTCTGCTCCCAAATCGTTATCGAATATACTGTTAAATATTGTCCAGATGACCTATATTGTAAAATTAAACATCAATATCGAGTTCATTATCCTGTTGATCAGTCTAATGCGAAACTAGGCTAAGTGAATTAGGTTAAACATTATTGTACGCCCTAGAATAATGTAATGGTAGGATGCCCTAGAAGTCGCTGAACTTATTCGGGCCCACAGGTAGCTATACTCAACTCTGACCATTGTATTAGACTTAAGAAACATTCTACCTCTGTATCCCCTGTGGTAAATAAATTGTTTAAAATTGTTTAAATTGTTTAAATATTTTAAGTGCTTAACAGAAATCATTTAACAGACGTATATTTTAAGGGTATTACAGAAATCATTTAACAGAAATATATGTCAAGGGTTTAACAGAAATCACCTTCCAGGAAAATACGTAAAAAATTAAGCTTAGAATGCATAAATTTTCATGTGCTGGTAGGACTTTATCGGTTCTGTTTATCAGGGTAAATATACTGTTAAGCTTAAAATTCTCACACCAAAAATTATAGAATTCACAACCATTCATGTGAACACGGACTTCGGTATACAGAGGTTACGAAACATTTGCAGCCTTTTTTTGAATAAATGTTTTCTTTTATGCTTTTAGGTTTAAATGTTTTCTTTTATGTTTTTAGGTGTAAATGTTTTATTTTATGCTTTTAAGTTTAAATGTTTTCTTTTATGCTTTTAGGTTTAAATGTTTTTTTTTATTCTTTTATAAATGTTTTCTTTTATGCATGACATTTCTTGAATGATAGACAGCTATTACAGCCCACTTGGCTGTAATAGCTGCAGCTGCCTTTAACGTGGGGCTTGCGATTCGACGCACCGATGGATCGTGCTTAATAATTTCCTGCTGAGAAACGACCCCTCGATCGGTCGCTTGAAAAATTTTAACAATCTTTTAAAATTAATGGTATTGTTTATGAAATTTCACACAACTTTTGCTTTTTAACTTGAGTTGAATATTGAATTTCAGTTTAAGCCATGACAGTCAACGTTTTCAAAAAGCTACGTGTAAATGCATAGTTTGGCGCCGTTGTACAGTCTTTGGCCGTAAATTAGACATGGGTATTACGATTCCCATGTGTGTTAGTCAACTAAGGATAACCTTACTCAAAAAAATTTTAAAACCAATGATGTGTTTTTTGTAAAAAAATTATTTAAAAAATTGTTTTTCTTTTTATTCTTGTATTAAAATTCTCTAGCGCACAACGTACGCTCCCGCGTACGTTGTGCGCTGCGCAAGCCTTGCTCTATTATTTTGCACAAAAAAAACAGGTGACGAGCTTCAATTTGTCAAATTTATGCAGAAATAAAAAGCATTGTCCTATTTCCATTTAAAAAACATTTATTTTCCATTTATTTATTTCATTCACTTTCCATTTAGAGAAATAAAAACACAATTATTTACACATATATAACAGCATAAAAAATAAAAACATCGTTTTAATTCCCATTTCTATAACAACATAGACACCAAAACATAAATAAAACAATCGCTTCTGCTTCCATTTTTTTAACAACAGAGAAACAAAAGCATAAATATAAAAACTTCATTTTTATTTCCATTGAATGAAACAGAAAGATAAAACATCGTATTTGAATGAAAATAAAACATCATTTTTGAGTATAAACAAAACATCGTTTTTAAAAACAGTTAATTTTCCCGTTGCAGCTGACATACACACCCCGCAGCGCCCTGGACTATGGCCTATTGACGTGCCAGGCCTCCAACACCGTCGGGAGACAGCGGGAGCCGTGCTTCTATACCATCTTCCCCGCAGGTGTGTGGTGGTCGTGTCATGAACGTGCTTGACATGCCATTTATATGTAATGGGATGAATTGACACCATCAGCACATGACAAACCACTTCTGAATCTGTTTGTCAAGTTCTGAAGGTGTTTGTGATGTCCTGAACGTGTTAGAAATGTTCTGAACGTGATGGTCATGTTCTGAACGTGTTGGTCATGTTCTGAACGTGTTGTTCATGTTCTGAACGTATTGGTCATGACCTGCACGTGTTGGTTATGGCCTGAAGATGTTTGCACGTTCTGCAGGTAAGTTTTCTTCATGCTGTCCATGCATTTAAAACTCGACTTCCGTATGCAGTTTTAATATTGTTTTGTAAAATTTGTGCACTAATGCGTTCTACGACCTTTACTGTGAACTGGCAGTTCTTCCTCAGTCTGCGATCGGTGACGACCTGATGTCATTGTCAGTCTAATAATAGTGGTCGTCGTAGCAGCAAAATGAGTAAAAATTCAGACGAAAAAGAATTAACTAATGTAGAACAAAATCATTCTCCGAGAAAGAAAATTTTTGTTGTTTAGGTCGAGTTTTTTGATCTCATAAACCATATAAATTTGCGTCTGGTGCGGAAGAGTTAAAGTGTTTGAAATACGTATTAGTGATACAGGTTCCACTGCCTAATGAGTTTAAGTTGAAGTTCTAATTGTGGGTATTATCATTGATACTCGTATTTGAAATTCACACAAGAAGACAGGCCTCTTGATAGCTTTAAAGGTCTTTATGGAGAGAGAAGAGTGGGGATCGGGGTAAGCAACTGAATGTGCCCGTTAGTTTTTCTTATTGTAACGTATACGAATGGATTAAAATTAATCGTTCTATTATTTCGCTTTTCTTAGAACAGCTCCTACTGAAGAAAACTTCGATTTTCAGAAAACCATTCAAAAACGCTTGCAAATACCTTCACCTAAAAAGAGGTTCGAATTCCCTCAATTAAACAAGGAGTTCATGCTGTCGATCTTCAAGTTATTCATCAACATGGACAAGTCTCATCTTATTAGATGAATATTCGTCAGAGTTATTCAACTAATACGGTGCTCTGTTCAAATTATAACCGAGTAAATTTCAAATTATTATATTATATTTGGATGGAATGAATTGAGGTTTGCATCAAATCATAACCGAATTGCAATGACTTTTTGATGTTAAAAGTTGAGGTTTACACCAAATTTGAACTTCATTTTAATCATGTTTTGATGGCGTAAGGTAAGTTATGCATCATATTATAATTGTATTTTGATTGTATGAGTTGCGATTTGCATCAAATTACAACCGAATTATAACTATATTTTCACGGTATGAGTTGCGATTTGCATCAAATTACAACCGAATTATAACTATATTTTCACGGTATGAGTTGAGATTTGCATCAAATTACAACCGAATTATAACTATATTTTCACGGTATGAGTTGAGATTTGCATCAAATTACAACCGAATTATAACTATATTTTCACGGTATGAGTTGAGATTTGCATCAAATTACAACCGAATTATAACTATATTTTCATGGTATGAGTTGAGATTTGCATCAAATTACAACCGAATTATAACTATATTTTCACGGTATGAGTTGAGATTTGCATCAAATTACAACCGAATTATAACTATATTTTCACGGTATGAGTTGAGATTTGCATCATATTACAACCGAATTATAACTATATTTTCATGGTATGAGTTGAGATTTGCATCAAATTACAACCGAATAATAACTATATTTTCACGGTATGAGTTGAGATTTGCATCAAATTACAACCGAATTATAAGTATATTTTCACGGTATGAGTTGAGATTTGCATCAAATTACAACCGAATTAAAACTATATTTTCACGGTATGAGTTGAGATTTGCATCAAATTACAACCGAATTATAACTATATTTTCACGGTATGAGTTGAGATTTGCATCAAATTGCAACCGAATTATAACTATATTTTCACGGTATGAGTTGAGATTTGCATCAAATTACAACCGAATTATAACTATATTTTCATGGTATGAGTTGAGATTTGAATCAAATAACAACCGAATTATAACTATATTTTCACGGTATGAGTTGAGATTTGCATCAAATTACAACCGAATTATAACTATATTTTCACGGTATGAGTTGAGATTTGCATCAAATTACAACCGAATTATAACTATATTTTCACGGTATGAGTTGAGATTTGCATCAAATTACAACCGAATTATAACTATATTTTCACGGTATGAGTTGAGATTTGCATCAAATTACAACCGAATTATAACTATATTTTCACGGTATGAGTTGAGATTTGCATCAAATTACAACCGAATTATAACTATATTTTCACGGTATGAGTTGAGATTTGCATCAAATTACAGCCGAATATAACTATATTTTCATGGTATGAGTTGAGATTTGCATCAAATTACAATCGAATTAAAACTATATTTTCATGGTATGAGTCGTGGTTTTCATCTAATTATAACCGAATATAACTATGTTTTCATTGTATGAGTTGAGATTTGCATCAAATTATAACCGAATATAACTATATTTTCATAGTATGAGTTGTGGTTTCCATCAAATTACAACCGAATTATAAATATATTTTCACGGTATGAGTTGAGATTTGCACAAGACAACCCGGCACATGCAAGAACCTCAAGGACCGCCTGTAGTCCAAAAAATGCTCCAGGAATAACTACCCCCGAATGGCACGAAAGAGGACAACACTGCTCAGCATGTAAATAACCATCGACCGGGGCCCGTGCTTGCCATTAGTACGGCGTCATCCAATACCCTCTGTCAATATTGAATAATAAACTCGTAACTCTCGCCGATATTGGAAATTAGGAATGCAAAGAATCCAATTTCAACATCTTTGTAAACAGTCTTTGGTAGTAAGTGAGGGCATGGCTGTTGACGTGCGATGAATCACGGTGTGTGTTAGCAATTTTCCACCACCATTAACATGTACCTGGATCCGTATTACATTCAGTTCCCTTTAGAGCAATGCATGGACCAATTTAGATTTAGATCAGTTATATGTCATCTCAATTCAAACGAAGAATACGTCGCACTTAGCTTACATAACTTCGATCATGCCAGCTAAGTTTTTAGGATTTTGTAAAGAAGCAACATCTGCGTCGCATTTGTACATGATATTGTGCCGCAATTTCTTTGAAGGCAAATCTGCTCTTGCGACCTCATATATTTTACTAGGAACTATCTACACCACAAATATCGTAAAAACGTTCTTTAAATAGCTTATTTTTTCTGAACGCAACGCGCATAAATTGTTTATTTCATCTGAAGACAACGCGCATAAATTGTTTATTTCATCTGAAGACAACGCGCATAATTAGTCTATTTCAGAAAGCAGCGTAGAGTTAGAACTTCATGAGTATAATAAGATTTATTACTCCATAATTAGCAGCCCTTGATTGATATTTTAAAACTTTCAATTTCTAGAACTGAGTCAAAAATTTTTCTTACTTTTAACACCCCTGTTGAATTAACACAGAAAAGAGTGCTTGAAGCTATATTAGGGTGTCCCCAATGGTTCATTTGTCACAGCTATTACAATAAAAACTTGAAGATCGTATTCGTCAATTATGGTTTCCTAAATGTCAAAAGTCTCTCACACAACGTTGATCACCTTCACTTATGATTTTTAATGGCCGGTGTGCTCTTGCTGGCAAAACTGAAACATTTTATTACTTCAAAACTATACTCATTCGTGAAAACTGTTTGCAATTGAACAGTCGAAAGGCGTTACTCTTCATCTTTAGATTTTATTTTGTGTTACGATTACATTCAAGTGTCCACAAAAATATGGATCCACGTGCTGATACATGTATATATGATACCGAAACCATACAAAACTTTAATTCTAATGTAAGGTTCTGGTATCATATATACATACATCGGTCAGTAGATGCAATTTTTGAGGACACTCTGTATATCGTGGATTGAAATTGCAATTTAGAAAGTGCGGTCAATAAATACAGCGCTTAGAAATGCCTGGGTGAGAGTACATTGAGGAACACACCCAGCAACCTTTTAACCTTTTTGTTTTATAAGAAGATTGCACATGAAAATGTGATAATGATCGAGATGAGGCTAACTATGTTTGCTACTATTCGAACTAATTTTGTTGTCATTCTATGCCTCAATATTTTCGCCACAACAAAGTTTTGCTCTCTGAAAAATATCTTTATCAGAAATATTTCAGTATGCACCATTGACTCTGAAGGCTATGCAAGCTAAAATCAGGCAAATTTGTTGTAAGAACTTGTTCATTTAAAAGTCTCAAAAACATTCCTCTCGGTATTTTTCCGTTTACATATTTTTCGAAGTCTTCCAATCCCCAGATTCAAGCTGTTTCCCAGCGGATTTGGAAATCCATTAGCTTCTACATTTACAGCGTATTTCGATCCCAATCACTGATGCTGCTGACCGGCGTAATCTATACTGTAATGCGAGCCGCGTCTGTCAGTCCGTCCGTCACATTTTGAAAACAACATAAGATTGAGTCCGTATCACAGATACACTGCTCAATTATTTTGCGTGCAGGATATATACGGGAACTGCAAAGCGTATCACGTGTTAATTTGAAAAGTTAATGATTTTAATGGTACTACAGAGCAGTAGAGGAATCTTCCTAGTTACATGTATGTATACACAGTCAGCTTTCTGAGTGACTTGAACATTGTATACGGGAAGTAAAACCTTCTGAAGGATTCTCTCAGTTCACGAATTGTCACAGGACTTTTGACGCTCGTAAGAGAATAGAGAAAATTTGGTCTCGAGGTAGGAATTTAAACATTTCAAAAAAGATAGAGAAACCGTGAAGGGAAAATAAAAAGAGCTCACAGAGGAAGGCCAATAGACACAATAACTGGTGTGACCGATATGGGCAAATAACGACAAAGTGTCAGAGATTTAAAATTTTTATTCGAAGAATAACAAATAAAAAATGAAACGTGTGAAGTGAGTACAAAAGCATTAAGGGAAACAAAAATGCGAAGTGCAAATGAAAACGTTAAATGAGATAAATGCTCAAAATTGTTGATCGTCAGTGGAGCCATAGGCACGTAAATCTGGGGAAACAGAAGAATATTCATTATCAACCAACATCGGAAAAAATCCTTGTCCATAAACATTCCCCCCCCCCCCCCCCCCCAAAAAATCGAAGAGTCTGAGCTGCGCGTTTAAAATATTTCGAATGCCCAATTTATTTCCTATGCAACTTAAGGATGAAGTTCAAACAGATGAATTCGACAAATTTATTCCAATCTTATGTAAAGTGCATAATTCCTAGCGATTTCTGTAATTCATAGCACCACCAGCACGCAATAATCTTAGCGTGAGCGCAATTTACAACCATGGTGCATTTTAATTATTTCGCATTTCGAGGTGATTTTCTGGTGAAACACAGCTTGCGTATTTCATAAAGTCTCAACTTGGCACTCTTCCGGCCTAACTTTCTATGACTGCAGGTTCCATGATGTTTTAGATCATATACTCCTTCTAACGCTAATGCAATCTTCACACATCGCCTGTAGCACCGTGAAGGTTTGAGCCGCGGTTTACTGTATATACCGTGGTATGAGCAGTCGAGATGAGCCACGGTATACTGTATACCGTGGTGTGAGCAGTCGAGATGAGCCACGGTATACTGTATACCGTGGTATCAGCAGTCGAGATGAGCCACGGTATACTGTATATACCGTGGTGTGAGCAGTCGAGATGAGCCACGGTATACTGTATACCGTAGTGTGAGCAGTCGAGATGAGCCACGGTATACTGTATACCGTGGTGTGAGCAGTCAAGATGAGCCACGGTATACTGTATATCGCGGTGTGAGCAGTCGAGATGAGCCACGGTATACTGTTTACCGTGGTATGAGCAGTCGAGGTGAGCCGCGGCATACTGTATACCGTGGTGTGAGCAGTCGAGAAGCTGAGTTTGAAGTGGCTTTGACAGTCAGCGCAGTGTGCAGCGCAACGTCTCACCAGCCCACATTGTTGTCACCATCAGTTCCTTGAGTGAAATGAGAGTGATTATTCTTCAAATACAATACTTATACAAACTTCATTAAATGATTTACGTCTCAAACAATTAACTGAGACTCAAGGAAGAGAAAATTTGTCGCCAATTTTGTGGTAAACGAGAACAATAGGCACAATGGCACATGTTACACTCAAGTGTTTGTTTAGCAAGGCATCAAGTAGACCTGCACGAGCTGCTTTTTTTTAATGCTTAAAAGTAAGACAAAATTTACTTCTTTTCCACGCAAATGCGCTTATAGTATTTATTTTTCGGTGAGTAAAAATGAACAGCTGTTCATCTATCTCGTTAAACTTGCGGCTTCCAAATGCGCGAGTCAGTGACCCGATGTGGCTTTCATTTAGCTCCGGACGTATCAACAAAAGCCGTGGATTAAAATCCAACGGATATGGAGACATCGCTCGACCCGAAAAGCTGGATGCTCTTCAGGCTTCCGTGCCGCAAGTCATTACCGTTCGTGGTTAGATCATTGCCCAGGTGATTGAAATATTGCAGGAATACAAATGTTCAACACTGATGTTGATCGGTGTTCATAATAAATTGCTCTTGGGAAGTCTGAACTTTTGCTCAAAAGAATCCTCAAAAAATTCTTACAAATTAAAATAATTCTTAACTTTTGCTCATTTTTCCGAGTGTTATCCGCAAGTGAATTGGCAGGCTGAATGCAAAAATGTTGCCTCACGACATTCTTCGTAGGTCATCTATAACGAAACTACCTATAATAAGTGACTTTTATACCGTCAGTAAATCTGGTCTAATAATTTTCTAGTTTTTCGTGGTTACCAATATTTTATTCTAATCAAACTGCTGAAAGTCTCTAGCTCACGTTTTGATTCAACACACTTCGTTCCACCCCTTGCTCCCTTACTTCAGTCGTTGCCTAGAATATTCAGCTAAAATAATTTGGAAAAACACAGTTCATCCCCGACAGGCACCAGTCTGGTAATGTTCCATCAATATTTCTAAATTTGAGTACCCGCTCTCGAAAAAACTACTTCTGACCACCGCATATTCTCGAACGACGTGAGCTGAACTATTGAAACTGATAAAAATAAACAGAGTTTTGAAGTGGTGTCCCAATCGCGCGTTAGGACGCCGTCTCATTTCAATTCAAATATGGATGTATTACCCATCGGACTATTTTGTTTGGCATACGTAAATTAGTTGCATTTTCAAAAAAACAACAGTAGATATTTCTATCAACGATGCTTGAGTTAAAGCTGTATACAACGTGGGTCTAGATTCGCCTATTAAAAGTAAAATGAATTGCTGTGCACAAAAAAATGAGCGCGTTGTGAAAGTAAACGAGGCAGCTGAAAACTTCCGTTGTAAGAGAAGCCCCGAAACTATTCCGTTTGAGCGGTGTTATTCGGTACGTTTAATATTATTTGAAGAATATTTCTTCGATGAATAAAGTCATTCGATTTATTCGATCAATTTAGAATTTTTAAATGTTTGCCATCTCGTTCCAACGTACGGAATTATAAAATGACAACTTTAAACTGTTGCCCGCATAGGAATGCGAACTCCTGTTCACATAGCACTGAAAAAAACGAGAAACATGAGGCACTCGTCCATAACTGAAAACAAAGAGTACCCTCAGAAAAAATAAAGACGCTGCTACCGATGTTAACTCACCATTAAAATAATGGCATTCAAATACACGTCAATCCTGGTATTTTTAGGCGCTCCATGGCCTTCCGAAAAAGCAGGTTTGACTGCTACACCGTGTACACGAATGCAATTGAACATTCTCCTGTAAATGCCGTTTTGCAGTGTTGCTGTGAGATCTCACTCCATATTCTAGTTTCATTTAGTCCCTCGGTCGTGTTATTTACAGCGTTGCAGTGACCACTCACTCCACATTCTCGTTTTATTTTGCCCCTATAAATGCTATTTTACACTGTTGCAGACGTGACCACCCACTCTAAATTCTTGCTTCATTTTGTGCCTTAAATGTCATTTTGCAGTGTTGCAGTATTCCACCCTACATTCTCGTTTCATTAATTCCCTTTAAATACCCCTTTCACACTCTCGTTCCCCTTAACCTTTCAAATATCACGTTTACATTCTCGTTCCACTTACCCCTTTAAATACCACTTTCACCCTCGTTCCACTTACCCCTTTAAATATCACTTTCACGCCCTCGTTTCACTTAACCTTTCAAACACCACGCTTACATTCTCGTTCCACTTACCCCTTTAAATACCATAATTAACGACTGTCGCATGCCGCGCCAGGCCCCCCGGACCCGCTGCAGAACTGCACGGTGATCAACGAGAGCCTCGACTCGGTGCGGGTGCAGTGCTCCCAGGGCTTCAACGGCGGCCTGCCGCAGAGCTTCGTCATGGAGGTCTACGAGACCGACGGCAACAAGCTCAGGGTGAGTTGATCCTTCTTTTCTTGGGTATGTGAGTCAAAATTTATATTAAATAATGGTCATGTTTAAAATGAAACAGAGAGCAATAAGCTCAGGGTGAGTTGATCCTTCTTTTCTTGGGTATGTGAGTCAAAATTTATATTAAATAATGGTCATGTTTGAAATGAAACTGAGAGCAATCACCTCAGGGTGAGTTGATCCTTCTTTTATTGTGTACGTAATTGAAGCTAATGGTGAGTTATTACTTGTTTCCTTGTGTGGTTAAATGAAAATACATAATAAATTTTAATTAACTCTCAAAATGGGACGATAGGCAACAAGCTCAGGGTGAGCTGATCCTTCTTTTCTTGTGTATGTGAGTGAAAATTTATATTAATGATGATCATGTTCGAAAATGAAACGGAGAGCAATAAGCTCAGGGTGCGTTATTACTTCTTTTCTTGTGTAGATAAACGACAATTAATTATAAATTATTATCAACCCTAGAAATGAAACTGAGAGTTATAAGCTCCGGGTGTTACTCATTGTTTTCTTGCGTAGGTAAATGAAAATTTACTTTGAATTGTAATCCATCCTGAAAACGGAACTGAGGGCAATAAGCTCAGGGTGAGTTACTCCTTGTTTTCTTGTGTTCGTAAATCAGAATTCATTTTAGATTACAATTAACCCTTAAATTAAAATATTTTTAACTGGACTGAGTCGAAAAAGACCTAACCTAAACTAATCCATCCTATTCTAACAAAAACTAATCCATCCTATTCTAACCTAAGCTAATCCATCTTATTCTAACCAAAACTAATCCCTCCTATTCTAACCTAAGCAATACATCCTATTCTAACCAAAACTAACCCATCCTATTCTAACCAAAACTTAACCCATCCTATTCTAACCAAAACTTAACCCATTTATCATGCGTAACCTTGAAAAAAATAAAGAGAAAAAATCAAAATAGTGCTATTCGGCTTCAATCGCGGACGGCCTCCACTTGTAAATTTGCACGTGGAGTTTAGGTAGTCCTTCGCGCGGCGCGCCTAGGCCGCGGGCTGTTGGGTTTGTCTCGAAACGCAGAATTTTATCATAGCTGAAGTCTGGAATGGCGATCAAGGAAAGTAATAATAATGGTAAAAATGTTGGTATGTTACGTAAAAAAATATAGTATAAAGAACGTAATGATAACTTTGGAAATTATAATATGTTTCTCTTTTCCGTTCACTTCCACTGGTTATTTGTTGTTAACTTACGTGGTTTGTTGTTCTTTCTTTGCGAACGAAATATAGCATAAAATACCAGACGTAATATTTTGCGAGTGTATGTTCATCAATGAAAGGTTGGGACGTAAAAATTACATCGCATTTTTTGAATCTCATTAAAAAAGTTCAATCACATTACAAAAATTATATCAATATTTTTATTTCACAATGAAAAAATTAAATCACATTATAAAAATTATATCACATTTTTTCAGTTCACATTAAAAAAATTAAATCACATTACAAAAATTATATTACAAATTGTATCACAAAATTATGTCACAAAATTATACGTGAAGGAAAATTAAATCGCACGAGACAAATTAATATCATCCGCTTTTGTGTACATTTCAAAGGGGTAGAAATAAATAAAATGCTGTTTTTATTCTTCACGCGTACTTTTAGTTTCGAATTACGTTCACTACAACGCATCTCATTGGATTTGAATCACATATCAACGACGCACAACGCTGACTCTCTCTATATTATTGTATGTAATTCATGGTGTAGAATTTCCACCTGATGCACGGAATGTTACTTCGATCGCGCATTGGCTTTGACACAATAAATGGAATATTATATCCGCCACAGAACAAGATCTGAAGCTTGTCACAAGCTTCCCCTTTAACCTTAGGTTAAAGGTATCAAGGTTAAAAGTTAAAGGAGCTAAGTATCATATCTGAGCGCTCAAGGCTACTTAATTTAATGCCAGAATGAGTTGCTTTTTAAAATATGAATAATTATTGTGACTGACGTGATGAACACGTGCAGAATCAGAGAATTTTTTCGATTTCCCCATACAATGCCACAACTGAGAGCTCAAGGCTAGTTAATTTAATGCCAGCCCGAATTGCTTTTTAGAATGAAAATTGTGACTGACGTGCAGATTCTGAGAACTATTTCGATTTCACTACACTATGCCACCAGAATGATAGGTCGCACTCGGGCCAACAGTGTGCTGACATGTTTAAATCTTTCGTATTTTTCGGGTCCTAATTTTCAACTCAAGGCTAGAGAGAGTCACTTCTTGTTTTAACGAAATGTCATTTCTTGGTCACTTCTTTGGTTTTACCAAAATGTCATTTCTTTGTGACTTCTTCGTCAAATCAAAAGTCACTTCTTTGTTTCTGTCCTTTTAATGTAACGAAATGTCTGAAATAAAATTAGAAGTTGAAACCCCTAGGTCGTTATAGTCTTTTATTCAAAAAAAAAAAAGAAACAGGCGATCGTAACCAAAGTAAGCAAAGCATTTTTGCGTATTTGGAACATCTGATAAAATTCAATGATAAACTGAACAACCATTTAATCTCCTTTCACTGCTCACAGTGAGCTGCAACCGTCAGGTAGCTTTTGTATTGAGCAAAAAAATCTGAAAAGCCTTTCGTGCTCCAGTAGTAAATTCCTCACATTCAACATCTGCCAGTTACTTATAAGAAAAGTAGTTAAAGTATAGGTTAATCATTTTCATACTCCTAACTTGAAGTTCGTGAACTTTCAGTCATAAAAATGTTTCACATAAGTGAAAATACCATGGTAAATGACTTGTCGAGTTAAGTTAAAGTTATATCAACCGAGTTAACTATTGTTTTGAACTATTACCTATTAACTACAGTATTAACTATTGTTTCTATATATTCTAATAGTTACTCAATTCATATGGTGATCGGTGAGGGCCCCAACAAGTTCAAAACTATTATGTTCGCCTCCCAAAAATTTAAAGATGGCAAGCATCTGATATCAAGTTAAATATCTCAATGATCAGTCTAATACGAAACTAGGTTAAGTGAATTAGCTTAAACATTATTGTACACTTAGAATAACGTTGATGGTAGGATGCTCTAGAAATCGCTGAACTTATTCTGGCCCACAGGTAGCTATACTCAACTTCGACCATTACTAAACTTAAGAAACATTCTACCTCTGTATCACCTGTGGTAAATGAATTGTTTATGTTTAACGACTGTCTAGAATGAAAAATAGATAGATGCGCTACGTGCTGTCTCCGGTGGCGTATCTAAGTCAACTTAAAATCTTACATTTTCTGCTGTTTTACTTCGATCGACCACGTTTATTGATCGAAAATCCGCCCCCACTCCAGAACTTGATGCGCTGGAGGGAAAATTCTTGAGACTCAAAAGATTGGAGTGTCCTGCGAGCTCTCCTCGGTCTGATGAGTGTCATTTCTGATGCGGTGGATAATTCAAAGATGACTAACGGTCTTCACTTGATATTGGGAGGTTATTTCTTCCCCTTCGATCGCTTGGGAATAAGTAAATGGTAATTTAAGTGATTTGAGAGTAGAAAATTCTTCATTATTAAAGATGTTCCTCGTGGGTTTCACTGAAAGAGAATGAGAAGAGCCGCAGTAAAACTAAACTTTTACGCACTTATTATATATGCCACATTATATTATATGTGTGTATCAATAATATACTTGTGTGGGCTTCTTGATGATTTGAATTCCCGAATGTAAAATGGCAATCCTCACGCAAAATGGCAATGTCGTCGTGAGGATTGCCCAGCATCGTGGTGTGAGCTTTAGAACGGGGAATCGACTTACGCAGCCCGGTCATTCTTCTGTCTGCCTTCATGCGGAGCAGTGCAGCGCCCGTGTGTCTGAAGATGATTTCGAAATTTTATGTTCTGCTTCTAATGATTTGGATTTGAGAATTTTAGAATCATTGTACATAGCTAAAGACAAACCGGTTTTTAATAATGACACTAGTTCATTCCCTTTGCAAATTTATATTTATTTCATTTACTTGTAAGAGTAGAGAAAAAAATTTAAAATAACTTTGCTTTTTTAACCATTCACATTGTAAATTTCAGATATGACTTACTGATGATGGAGCTGGACTCCGAAACGTTTGAGAAAAATAGGACTACTAGTTTTTAATTTTTCTTTCATGAGAAATTCAAGTGTCTATATATATATTTTTAAAAGAATTTTTTCCCGAACTCACTCAGACCCATGTCAGAATTGCACTTTAAATATTTTTGACTGGAGCCGATGGGGTCAATGATGGAGGAAAGCTTGAGAATGTCTGCTCTAGATGAACATCCCCACCCAGTCTAACTTTTTCGCCGCCTGCATGTATGTTTTCTCCGCTTAAGCGATTTAAGCGATTAAATCGCTTAGGCGACGAAAAATATGCATGCAGGTGGCGAAAAAGGAAGACTGGGTAGAATCCTCATGCCCAACAGCTCCTCCTCGTTATTGTATATGATAATAATCATTTTCACTGTGAACTGCCAGTCACAAGTTGTAAGTCTAAAATTCCATTCACTTGCTCTTAGCAACCTTTTAGACAAAAAGACATTTGTGAAATAAAAAGCAACTGACTGCTATAATTCTCATGAGTATTTTACTGAGAAACGAAAAAACTACCCCGCTTTAGTGAGTGCCATGATAGAAATACTCCGATAATTTAGGAACATTTATTTTTCATTCACGCAATGGGTATGCAAAAATAGGAGGAGTTTTATTCACAGGATGAATTTTTAACGGAGAGATTGTTTTTTCAGCGCATCTTTTCTTCAGTGAATGTCGTCACTGGTTTCATTTGACAACTAATAATAATCACACGTGAAAAAAGACAAAAAAACTTCTTTCTTTCCGAGAGCACCAGGAGAGGGCTATACTTAACACTTTGACCGCAACGTGCATCACCGGTGGCCACGGAGGGGAATTTCATAACGCCCCTGACCGACTAGTAGTCAAAAACTCAATTTTCATAAATACCTAATTAAAACAAAATCAGGGCTCAATCCAGTAAATGATTGTTGTTTTCAAAATTTCTTATAACAATTGACTTCGAATTTGAGTTGAATATTGAACTTCAGTTTTACCAATTACGGTCAAATTGTTAAGCTGTTGTGGGGAAGTATCTGTTTTCAAATTTAACTTCCGTAAGTTGAGTGGAATTATTTCTCAAAATACGACCAGCCCTTCTTCACCTCTCGAGAGGAACGCTCGTACTTTAAAGCCGTAATATTTGTTTTCTTCAGAGCATAAATTTTTGGCCAGAATATCGAATACATTGATGAATGCTAAACAGCCTTTCTGCATATCGGAATCTTCATTATTAAAGGGCTTCCGAACACGTAAAGCCTCCAGTGATAAAAGCCCAAACTTGGCGTCTTGAAAATTGAATTTCTTGCTCCGCTGTCGATTTAATGCTTGTGCTTTGCAAAGAATTGCTTTTGACCAAATAGTATTCACAACGTCAGCCGAATTCAACAAATGTATACTTCTGTAAGAGAGAACAGAGAAAAACTGCGTAACTGCGTAAATTACGCTGGAATCTAACGTTTATGGTCTTTATAGAATTTACCTTCATCCTTTTAGAAATTTTAAACAAATTACGCCATCATACTACATCATAACTTTCTGTTTTGTGACTTGAAATACCTGATTTTTGCATTGAAGTATCGAAAAAAAGAGAGAAAAATGTATCTGTTATTATGCAGATGAAACACTGAGCAATTTAGGGGCTTGACTCAAACATGTATTTCTGACAACTTGTTTAAATAACATCATTTGTGACAACTTGTTTAAATAACATCATTTGTGACAACTTGTTTAAATAACATTAATTGTGATAACTTGTTTAAATAAAATCATTTGTGACAACTTGTTTAAACAACATTAATTGTGATAACTTGTTTAAATAACATAAATTGTGATAACTTGTTTAAAATAACATCATTTGTGACAACTTGTTTAAATAACATCATTTGTGACAACTTGTTTAAATAACATTAATTGTGATAACTTGTTTAAATAAAATCATTTGTGACAACTTGTTTAAACAACATTAATTGTGATAACTTGTTTAAATAACATTAATTGTGATAACTTGTTTAAAATAACATCATTTGTGACAACTTGTTTAAATAACATCATTTGTGACAACTTGTTTAAATAACATCAATTTTGATAACTTGTTTAAATAAAATCATTTGTGACAACTTGTTTAAATAACATCATTTGTGACAACTTGTTTAAACAACATTAATTGTGATAACTTGTTTAAATAACATTAATTGTGATAACTTGTTTAAAATAACATCATTTGTGACAACTTGTTTAAATAACATCATTTGTGACAACTTGTTTAAATAACATCTATTGTGATAACTTGTTTAAATAAAATCATTCGTGACAACTTGTTTAAATAACATCATTTGTGACAACATGTTTAAACACCATCAATTGTGATAACTTGTTTAAACACCATCAATTGTGATAACTTGTTTAAACACCAGCAATTGTGATAACTTGTTTAAACACCATCAATTGTGATAACTTGTTTAAATAACATTAATTGTGATAACTTGTTTAAAATAACATCATTTGTGACAACTTGTTTAAATAACATCATTTGTGACAACTTGTTTAAATAACATCTATTGTGATAACTTGTTTAAATAAAATCATTCGTGACAACTTGTTTAAATAACATCATTTGTGACAACATGTTTAAACACCATCAATTGTGATAACTTGTTTAAACACCATCAATTGTGATAACTTGTTTAAACACCATCAATTGTGATAACTTGTTTAAAATAACATCATTTGTGAGAACTTGGGCTGACTGTTTAAGTAACTTCGAAGCCTCTACAGTAGAGAACGAAACATTTTAACATGTTTTTTTCGAACATATTCCTCTAGACACGACGTATTCTTAATAAAAATGGAAAGGCAACCTAACAATATGGCATATTTCATGCTATAGATTGTCTTTCCTACGAATATAATACACAAATTTTTCTAATGTTTTTCCTACGAATATAATACACAAATTTTTCTAATGTTTTTCCTACGAATATAATACACAAATTTTTCTAATGTTTTTCCTACGAATATAATACACAAATTTTTCTAATGTTTTTCCTACGAATATAATACACAAATTTTTCTAATGTTTTTTCCTACGTATATAATACACCAATTTTTCTAATGTTTTTCCTACGAATACAATACACAAGTTTTCTAATGTTTTTCTTACGAATATAATACACAAGTTGTTCTAAAGTTTTTCCTACGACTACAATACACAAGTTTTCTAACGTTTTTCCTACGACTACAATACACAAGTTTTCTAACGTTTTTCCTACGAATATAATACACAAGTTGTTCTAAAGTTTTTCCTACGACTACAATACACAAGTTTTCTAACGTTTTTCCTACGAATATAATACACAAGTTGTTCTAAAGCCTGATGGTCTTCAATGCTAAACCTTCAAAATGTCTACTCATCAAATGCGCTGCGTAAAGCAGTCGGCTAGGTCTTAACAAATAAACTGCGAAAAGGAATAGACTGGCTGCAATACCTCAACCATTTTTGGGGTCGTGTGTGAAGTAATACGCAGTAAATCTTTATTCAATTTAGCACGTAAATCTGTGCCCGGAAAAGTGAAACACTTATCGTGGTTTCTATGAACTACGGCAATACACTCAGTTTTCATGCAATTTAGGGTGGATACTTAGTATAATAAATTTTTAGCATTCAAATTATAGATGTAGAACGTCAGCTCATCATTCGTATTTCGAGGGGTGATTATCAATGCTCATTAATTATTTCAAAATAAAGTTCTAAGTCCTTTTTTTCAAAATTTGAACCTGCCTCTGATCATAAATCTGGTAATTCGTTATTTTCGAATCAAAGCAGTTATTTCTAAACACAAGTGAATGTTCATTAGTTTGTGAAATCATTCTGTGCGCCTATAGCTTTATGAATCAATACTTTTAGTAAATAAATGCATTGGGAAGAAATGTACCAGTAATTTGGAAGTGGAATGCCCGCTCAGTAAACTAAAGGGCCGTTTACACTAGGGACATTTTGGCGCCGTGAGGCGCGACACGTGTATACGAGGCTCACCACTGAGTCTCATATTTGTGTGTGCTTATACGAAGTTCTCTATTCGCCACGGTAGTGACGAGGGTCTTGAGTGTCGTGCATTACGAATTCGATCAGAGCGAATAGGGAACTTCGTATAAACACACACTAATATGAGCCTCAGTGGTGAGCCTCGAATACACGTGTCGCGCCTCACAGCCGAAATATCCTTAGTGTAAACAGCCCTTAAGGCTCTTCGAAACATTTTCAACAGGCGATTTTTTCAACCAAAGGCAGCGGTTCCTTTTGGAAGACTTTTGAAAGCATTTACCTGTACTACGAAATCAAATCACATACGGGTACCGCTGCTCCTAAACAGCAGCAATACCATTTGATGATGCAGATTTTGCGCAGGTTTCCCTGGATTTAGGCAGTTTTTATTTCAAAAGCATAACATTGGAAGTAAAGGCTTAGAGGTAAAAGTAAATATATCGCAATTTCTGTAGATACGTGTTTTTTTTAATAATTTTAGTAAGTTAAAGTCAAGTAAGTTTTACAATTTATCACGAGATTTTTGCACGTAAAATTTCGCAAGATTTAATCAGAGAAAATCATAATAAAACACAAAAGTCTATCTAAGACAGTTTAGTTCTTTGTCTGGCTATTCAGTGCAATCAATTATTTTTCAAATGAATCAAACATTCTTTCTACACGCCCGAATTATTCATGAAGTTTTATAGCTCTACACTTTCCTATATTGCCGACAGCATGAATGTTTTAATGCATTCCGAGCGCAGCTAAACTTTATTTCATACAAGTCTTTTTTCTGTAAACTTGACATTGTTTAGAATCTCTCACATATTTAAAGGCAATGTTTATGTTTGTATTTACGAACACAAAAGTGTGCAGATTACACGCGTGGTAGAGTCTCAGATGCGCAGGGTACTTCTATGGAAAAAAGTGGTAAAAAAAATTAAGAATTGATCGGAAAGTCTTTATAAGTTATGAAGAACGATTAAATTATTTCAGATTTTCTGTTCTATATTTATAATTATCAATGATCCGAAAAAACATACTGAGATACGTACATTAAATACTTTTGATATATAGCACGGTGATGCAGTTCTCCTGTATATTCATTTTTACTTTCTTCATTATAATTAACCCCAACACCATAGACTGCATAAAAAGAGTTCCTACTTTAAAAAAACGATACCATTCAGTGCAAGGCTTACATTTCCGTCGTGCCAGTCGAGAAATACACTGTTTGTAGTAAACAAATATTCCTGATATTCCTAACAACGTGAACTATCAGTTGAGTCCCTATTAACGGAAGAGTTGAAATTTCAAAACGCTTCCTTCAAATCGAACCGCATATGGAGCGCCAGCATCAAACTCTGACTTCCACTATAAACAACCAGCTAAGAATTTCCAACGCAGCGGTTTTCTGAAAACATTAGTGCAATATTTACAACATTATTTTTTATTATTATTTGGTACCTGACAACGCCACGCATGCGTTTGCGTTACAATATTCATTTACGGTTTTGTAATTTCTTGCCGCAAACCGTAAGATTCGACATCAATCACGTGAGCTTGTCTGTTGCCATGGATTCATTACCTCCTGTTGCTCCGGCTGTTTAGTGCATTACGAACAGCGGTGTATTTAGTAGTCACTACCTCAAACAATTGAGAGTTCCTGATGAAATGACTAAATTATTAATTTTGTCTCTCAAGAATTAATAGAGTAACATTGTCGTTTCATATCACCTTTCTTCAAGCTCGCAATCCTTGTCCCCGATATGATACTCAAAGAAGCAAACCAGGTGCAAATTTTGGGAGTACATGAAACAACTGTGCTTTTCTGATACGAATATTACGGCAGCAGAAATGAACAAATTATAACAGCGATGCATTTAGCACAGACACTACCTCATGCCATTGAGCTTCTCTGTCGTAAATCAAAACGGCAGCAGTTTCGAACAACGCTTAAACGCGATGCATTTAGCAGGGTCACTGCCTCAATCCACTGTGCTTTCCTGATGCTGCAGGTAAATTGTCACGGCAGCAGTTAAGAACTGCTTATAATAGTGGTCACTACAATCCCTTCCTCAAATATTTCAGCCTATCTGTTGTCATGGGCAAATTACCACAGCGGCCGTTTCACACATCGCTTTACAGTGGTGCATTGATTGAAGCAGTAACCTCAAACGAGTTTTCTGTTGAAAAATTCATCACCGGTACGGCTGTTCCATACAACACATCTTAACGGTGCTCAGAGAACAGCCGTGACCTCAAACGAGTTTTCTGTTGAAAAATTCATCACCGGTACGGCTGTTCCATACAACACATCTTAACGGTGCTCAGAGAACAGCCGTGACCTCAAACGAGTTCTCTGTTTTTATAAATGCATTACCGGTACGGCTGTTCCATACAACACATCTCAATAGTGTGCAGAGAACAGCCGTGACCTCAAACGAGTTTTCTGTTATTATAAATGCATTACCGGTACGGCTGTTCCATACAACACATCTTAACGGTGCTCAGAGAACAGCCGTGACCTCAAACGAGTTTTCTGTTATTATAAATGCATTACCGGTACGGCTGTTCCATACAACACATCTTAACGGTGCTCAGAGAACAGCCGCGACCTCAAACGAATTTTCTGTTATTATAAATGCATTACCGGTACGGCTGTTCCATACAACACATCTCAATAGTGTGCAGTAAACAGCCGCGACCACAAACCACCGCGCGATGCGTGAACAGGGAGAAGGAGAACTGTTTTTACCCCATGGAAACAGCAAGGGTTTTGTGCAACGAGCGGAACCAATAGTGGGCTCATTCATTACTAGCATTATTGCCTGTGGAGTTGGCAAAGCTCCTTCTTATTGATCAGGCTAGGGAATTTCTCTATACAAATGGTGAACGATGATTGCCTTGCATTATCTCCAGTAGCTCAATATCCGATAGTGAAGCAGAAAAGGCTGCCGAAAGGGCTATTGAAACGAGGGTTTGAACGGAGCCCGTAATGCCTTGAAAATAACCTCAAAATAGCGACGTTGTTTGAGCGCTGAAAATAGAAGCAAATTATGGTTATATTGATTGAGGGAAAACGATGAATGCTTTTGAAATTGTTACTTTTTAACTACATAAGATCGTTGTTTAA
This sequence comes from Morinoia aosen, assembly GCA_030386875.1. Lineage (NCBI taxonomy): Eukaryota > Metazoa > Arthropoda > Malacostraca > Amphipoda > Talitridae > Morinoia > Morinoia aosen. The sequence continues at coordinate 23,749,831 of CM059578.1, read as the reverse complement.
CTTGGGACATTTTTCGAATATTTAAAAGCTGCCTGAGGACGATCGAAGCAATTCAATTTTGGTTTGAACTGTTGCCACCTTAGTCATGTCTAGTTGCCCGTTTTTTGTTTCTTTTACATTTGTTACTAACACTCCTGATTTTTAAATAGAAAATTTGGAATGTTGGCTGCTCTGTTTTTTTTTTTTAATCCATTTCAACAACATTTCCTTTATGAAAAGCAACGATCTCCTAAAAAATCATCCGGAAAATGTCATTTACAAAAATTATCCGATTTTTTTATAGAAAAATCTTCAGGGAACTATCCTTGAAAGATATTACATTTTATTCAAGAATTTTAATATTAGGAAAGGTATCACATTCTCCGTTTGTCGAGCATTATAATCGCAAAAATCTTTTCTAGAAATTCCTTTCTTTAATCAGTTCGAAATTTATTTAATATTGCCCACAATCATTTTTTATATTGAATAAACTAAAGCTTTAGAATTAAAAATCGGAAACATTTACCCGGGAATGGCAGATTTTTTTGGTGTACCAAGCTCGGTTATTTTAACTATATTCTAGGTCATTAACTTGATCGTTCACTTTACAGCCTCGATTCCATCATAACTGATTATTTGTTGACGAAGCAGCAAGCAATTCAGTGGAAATTTTTCAGTGAATTTAAAAACCATAGAAGCTTCTCAAGTGTAGTAACTGTGTTTAAATAATTTTGTGCTGAATTATATCAAACAGAAATTGAAATTTCATCATACTTTATAAACGATCAAAATAAAGGCCTACTTTAGAATTTTCAATCCATATCTGCAATTCGAAATGACTCTTCGGAACAAGTCTTAAAGTACAGACAATCAATAAACAAGCCATCATTACAGGTAAGTTTTTTAAGCAAGCTTTTATTACGAGGTCAAACATATCAGATTTATTCGACACTGAAAATTCAATCAGTTTGAGAAAGAGATTTCAGTTTCAAAACACTCAAAAAACAGCAATTTGAGGTAAAAATTGTCAACGTCAAACGTTTTTGATTTCTGCCGGCCCGCCAACTGGAACCTCAGTTCATCTCAGGATCTTCCCCTTCTCTGATATTGTAATTGTTCTCACATTGAAATTGTTCGCATGATCTTCACAACACTTGAAAGATGCAACTCTTGAAACTGCTCTAAATAAAGAATCTGAAACAGCTGCTTAGAGAAAAGAACCGTTCAATAATATATAAAGAGACAGCTCGGCGGTTTTATCAAAGATGAAAAACAGCTTCTGAAACAACTGCTAAGAGGAAAGGACTGCTCAATAATATATTAAGAAAGAGCCCGGCGTTTGGGTCAAAGATGAAACACAGGCAAAGAATCTGAAAGAATTACTAAGAGGAAAGGACTACTCAATAATATATTAAGAAAGAGCCTGGCGTTTGAATCAAAGATGAAAAATAGGCAAAGAATCTGAAACAATTGCTAAGAAGAAAGCCCAGCTCAATATAATATGAAGAGACAGGTCACCGGTCATATCAAAGATGAAACTCTTAAGAAGGTAAACAAACTCAAACAACCGTTAAGAGGAATGGACCGCTCAATATAATGTTAAAAGACAGCTCGGCGGTCGAATCAAAGATGAAAAACAGGCTCTAAACCAAGAAACTGAAACCATTGCTAAGAGGAAAGGACCACTCAATAAAATATTAAGAAACAGCCCGGCGTTTGGGTCATAGATGAAACACAGGCAAAGAATCTGTAAGAATTGCTAAGAGGAAAGGACCGCTCAATAAAATATTAAAAGACAGCTCGGCGGTCGGACCAAATCCCCCGTGGACCATCGCTTTAACCATCGGACGATGTTCAGTGCTGCCGCAATGGTCCAATTAATGACTAATCGCTCCCAGATTACCGCAGATATGAAGTCATTCGACGAATTCCGACATCGTAAAGTGGAATTAAGACCAGTTATGTCTGGGTAGGGAAGTCATCTTGTAATTGTACTCCAAAGTCCAATGAAATATGTATTTTAATTAATATACAGTGAAATGTGCATTTTAATTGATATACAGTGAAATATGTATTTGTATTATCATACAGGGAAATATGTATTTTTATTAATATACAGTGAAATATCTATTTTAATTAATATACAGTGAAATGTGCATTTTAATTAATATACAGTGAAATATGCATTTCAATTAATATGCAGTGAAATACGTATTTTAATTTATATACCAAAGTTTTTCTAGAATATAACTCACGAAAACGTGTGCATCTATTGCCATTTCACTCTTGGAAAAATTGGTTTTCACATGCTTTAGTCCTGTTAATTATAGTAATTGAATCAGCTTTCTTAGATTTTTTTCTTTTTTGGATTCCTAATTTGGGTTCGTAAGTCACCATTTTCGACGAGCTGATCGATACGCAAAGACCGTTCGCGACAGTTATATTTTAATTTGTTCAGTCACTCACATTTTTGCACCCAAGCAGTTCATAAATTCATAACGGCCACCTGTTGAGTGAAAAATGCTAGGCTTTCAATATACATTTGAACTTACACACTGCCGGCGAGTCGGTCATTTAACAACGAGCATTTATTTTCATTTCAGTCATTAATTCAGCCTTAGCTTCCATAGTTTATTATGGTCAGCAAGAAAAATATTTCAGAACTGATCATTTGTCAGACGCTTTTTAGGATTAGAGATATCAACGGGCGGTTATGACAATTGCAACCAACTGTTGGCTCCTGCACCGGTTTTTATCTTAAGATAAATGGCCTTTGAATGGAACCAGTCTAAAATATATTGCTTACCCTCGTAATTGTCATAAGTCCAGGAGATTCTTGAAACCTACCTCAACACATCATTTTTCATATACATAGGTTTTTTATAGGCCTATCATTACATCGGCGAAATCATTTTCATAGACATAGGTTTTTCATAGGCCTATCATTACATCGGCGAAATCATTACATAGGACGAGTTTTTCATGGGCATGTCATTTTTTAAGCATACGCATTGTATAGGCATAGGTTTACACAGGCATAGATTTTTCATAGGCATATCATTTCTTAAGCATATCATTTCATTGGCATGGGCAATACAAAAGCAAAGGTTTACATAAGCATATGATTTTATAGACATATCATTACACAGGCATGTCTTACATAGGCATGGGTATACATAGGCATAGGTTTTTCATACTCATATCGTTACATAAACATGTCATTACATACGCGTAGGTTTACCTATGCATAAGTTTTTCACAGCCATATCATTTGATAGGCACAAGCAATAAGTAGACATGAGTTTACATAGGCGTAGGTTTTTCATAGGCATATCATTTTCTTATTTTCTTTATACCAAATTATTTTGAATTTTTCTGAGCAATATCACTGGTTATAACGACCCACTCAACTAATATCATAGGTCACCGTGGCCGTAGGGTTAAGAACGCGCCCTTCTGAGAAGGTATCGGCAGTTCGAATCCCTGCGCTGCGCGTTGTTTTTTCTCTGCTATGTAGAGGAAGAACTCAAGCACAATTCCCCACTCTACCCAGGTGTCTGAAATGGGTACCGACTTGACCGGGTGTAATCGTCATGGCGTCCTGATGTTAGTTACAAGGCATTTGAAAAAAAAACAACGTACAAGATGAAATGTATCAGGCTTGGTTAATTAAAATAAAGCATCCTTTCCTGTTTTTGAATTTTTCAGAGCAAAGTGACGAATAAGAGCGAAGACACTATATTTTCACCACATTATTCGAACTTTTCAGAGCAACGTGACCAGTAAGAGCCCATCGTTCGCAGTGAGTCGCCTACAGTCCGGCCTGCGCCTCACCATCAAGCTCTACGCCGCCAACAGCAAGGGCAAGTCGCCCGAGCGCATTCTCCGAGCCCTCACGCTGGGCGACAGCGCCGAGAAGCAGACAAGTACGTTGTTGACAGAAAAAATTCCGTTTTCCAGTTATTCATTAATTATTCCACTATTATATTTGTTATCCGCTGATACGTTGTCGCCCTCATGCTGGGCGACAGCGCTGAAAAGCAGACAAGTAAGTCGTAAACTGAAAAAATCTATTTGCCATTTATCCATTAATTATTATTCCATTATTATATTTGTTGTCTGGATGTGTAATGCACTCCATTAACCATTCCAGTATGATAGTTGTTGTCTGTTGATGTGCAATGTGTTTGAAAAGTTTTGTAGTTTTAAGCCATAAATAGGTCGTGCTTGTTTTGTTCTATCAGTCTATCATTGGCAGAGGTTACTGAAGGTTCTTTGAATACAAATACGGGTAAGATTTATCTGATCTTTCACGTGCCCCCGTCATATCAATCTCTCAATCTTACAATCATGTCAATCATAACAATCTCTCAATCTTTCGTCATTTCGATTTTTCACGTGTCCCCGTCATATCAATCTTGAGATTATGCAGTCGACATGGGCTAGCGGCCGTGCTCTCACGCAACTTACGATTGTTTTTACCCCATCAAATTTGGATAATTTTCTCTCTCTATCTCTCGGCGCATATGTTCCTGGCTTAAAAGATGACCTAAGTTACGAACATCATTTATGCGACTACAACTTCTACCTGGAAAAGATTACTCTGCTAAAATAGAAGAACCCAGACAAATGCTATACTGCAAACCGTGTAGTTATAATACCATCGTTCCATTAAACGGCGAGCGGTCTTTTAACTGTTTGAACAGTGTCGTCGATATTATTTCCGTTATTCAGAGGAGATAATTCCACTGTTCCTGCGAACACAGACACAACTCTCTTTTACCATGGTATTTTTTTCATGCTCTTCAAATTATGTGGAAAATTAGGAAGAATTTGAGAAAAAATTATCTAAACTCATACAAACTCGCATGAAGGTTTTTTTTAGAGCATCTAATATTAGTGTTCACTACATTTGAATTTTCTTTATACTTCAACTGTGGGCTCAAATTTATACCTTGATATGAATACATCTCACACTTAGTAATTCAAAGTCTCAAGTACAATGACATGGAATGAAATGGTGAACGCTGGTAGCAATCTATAAAAAGTGTAACGAAAGATAATGCATAAATTGCAGTTTGGATCCTTAATTAGATGCAACTGAAGTATAAAAACAAATAGAAAAGCACAACTCAAATGGTTTTGAAAGCCGTTTAAATTGATTGTTGAATCTCTTTCTCGTGAAAAGATTTGTTTACTAATTATTGCGAGCGATAGAACTGGAACCCGGAGTTTCTATTAACTTGTTACAGGACTTGTTTTTGTTTAGACATGGGGAGTAAAGCGTGCGATGGATTTTTACACAGAAGAATAACGTTAAATATTTCAGTGTTGAATAGCGTTTAAGTACAGTGAAGAAAAGCGTTTAATTACAGTGAAGAATAGCGTTTAATGTCTCAGTATTGAATAGTGTTTAATTACAGTGAAGAATAGCGTTTAATTGCAGTGAAGAATAGCGTTCAATTGCAGTGAAGAATAGCGTTAAATGTCTCAGAGTTGAATAGCGCTTAAGTACAGTGAAAAAAATCGTTTAATTACAGTGAAGAATAGCGTTAAATGTCTCAGAGTTGAATAGCGTTTAATTACAGTGAAGAATAGCGTTTAATTGCAGTGAAGAATAGCCGTTTAATTACAGTGAAGAATAGCGTTTAATTACAGTGAAGAATAGCGTTAAATGTCTCAGAGTTGAATAGCGCTTAAGTACAGTGAAAAAAATCGTTTAATTACAGTGAAGAATAGCGTTAAATGTCTCAGAGTTGAATAGCGTTTAATTACAGTGAAGAATAGCGTTTAATTGCAGTGAAGAATAGCGTTCAATTGCAGTGAAGAATAGCGTTAAATGTCTCAGAGTTGAATAGCGTTTAATTACAGTGAAAAATATCGTTTAATTGCAGTGAAGAATAGCGTTAAATGTCTCAGAGTTGAATAGCGTTTAAATACAGTGAAGAATAGCGTTTAATTACAGTGAAGAATAGCGTTTAATTGCAGTGAAGAATAGCGTTAAATGTCTCAGAGTTGAATAGCGTTTAATTACAGTGAAGAATAGCGTTTAATTGCAGTGAAGAATGACGTTTAATGTCTCAGTGTTGAAAGAAAATATGTTCTAAACAATTTCCAGGACGTACGTGACATGGAGTTCTGTGAAAAAAGGTAAATTGCGTATTGTTAAGTTTTAGTTAATGCGTATTAATCAATCATCATTCTTGATTATTCCGCATTAAATCCTTCACCGTCAAGACATGTTTTAAAATTTACGCACAAAAGACACAATGAAATATATTGAATTCTGCGTCTCATTTCCATACTAATATATTCTTCAAAGCTCATTGCCGCGGGGCAGTTCCTTCCTCATTGCAAAGTCGATAACAAGCTGGTGCCAATACCAGCAGAGCAACGGTTGATCTTACAACAATATAAAGAGAAAAATAACATTAGACTGAAAAGAACTGAGTCAATCAGAAATTTCATTACCAATGAGTAACCGAGTGTAAACAATGACGTATCCGGTTAGCGCATTCTAACGTCAACATTAACCTTTGAAAAACGTCAGTGCTGCTCATTTGTACCTCTCGTTTTGAGGGCAATTTTTCTATTTAGAAACGAATCACATAGATTTAGTTCTGAAGTTCAATTACATTGCAGAAGGAAAACGGTTTTAAACACGCAGGGTAATTGTTAAAATAAACTTTTACGTGACAGAATCGTCGACTTCTGTAGAATTAGATGTTTTTTCTCATTAAAATTCACTGGACAGAGAATCAATTACGGGCAACGAAGGTTTTAAAGTTTGTTTCGAGGGACAAATCATTTGTTAGCCTAATTAACTTTGCTGCCACATGACGATGACGTGAATTATTTCCTTTCTATAAATAAAAATGATGAACTGGGGAATACCGAATACTCCAACGAAAAGCCTCCGTAGTGTCTTCGGTGATGAAACGTCCTATTCAATAATAATAATAATAATAATAGTAATAATAATAATGATAAAAATAATAATAATAATAATAATAATAATAATAATAACAATAATAATATAAAATAATGATATAAAATAATAATAATAGCAATAACTATAAGAATAATCATTTGACTGCATGTTTTATAACTGTTGACAGGAAAAGAAGACATTTTGTGGCCCACCAATAGCGTTCTTGTTTCACAAAAGTTTGACAACAGTTTCAGATTCCTTTGATGCACTTCAAAAACGATGAGATTGAGGAGTCCATCTTTGACGTTGAAACTCAGCCGGTGCTCGAAAATCGTAAGCATGAACATAAATTTAGTGCTCATCTCTACAAACAATCTAATATAAACACCAAAGAAAAGCACACGATGAGTATATTTTTCATTTAAAACCAACCTGTTTGCGAACTAAACTTAGACCTAGCAAAAATAAAATTCACTGTACAAATTAATATTGCTATTTAAAGGAATCTTCTTAGTGAAGATGCATTCAAATTCACCTTGTCGCGATTTAACATCTCCTTCGCTTTTTCTTTTCATAAACTCCTTTTCATTTCAAGAGGCATAAACATGCTGGTATAAGCACCGACTGCGACAGTGCCCAAAGAAGCTCAAAGTACATAGGTCTATTAATAAATTATTTAATTCACGGGAATACATGTATTCAAAATCATTCCAAACGCTGGCCAGCGAACCGACCATTACGGTAAGATGTTTACACCGAAGACTTCAAGTCTATTTTCCATTTTCTCTTAAGAACGACATTCGCACACAAGTGTTGATGCAACGAGAGACGGGACATGAATGCATATATTTTTACGCAATGATAAAAGACGAGAGCTCGGCTACAGCTATAGTTTGATTAAAGCAAAACAACGTTCCCTCGCAGTCTACTAAAAAACGTCCTTTGATGTTCCCTTTGATGCATGCATTGCTATTGTTGATGTTCTCGCGCTCGTGGCCGCACCAACGAAGTTGCGGTGCTTTTGATGCCGGAGAGTTTGTTGTGATGCAGATTCGCGTGTATTGATGTAGCAGCGTTTGTTTTGATGGAGATGTGTGTATTTTGCTGGAGATTTGTGGATTTTGATGCTGGAGAGTTTTTTTTATGCAGATTCGTGTGTATTGATGCGACAGCGTCTATTTTGATGGAGATGTGTGTATTTTGCTGGAGATACGGGGATTTTGATGCTGGAGAGTTTGTTTTGATGCAGATTCGCGTGTATTGATGTGGCAGCGTTTGTTTTGATGGAGTTGTGTGTATTTTTATGGAGATATGTGAATTTTGATGCTGAATAGTTTGTTTTGGTGAAGATTCGCGTGTATTGATGTGGCAGCGTCACTTTTGATGGAGATGTGTGTATTTTGATGGAGATAAAGGGATTTTGCTGGAGATATGGGGATTTTTATGGGGATATGCGGGTATTGACACGTTTACGTTTGTTTGGCTGCAGATACGCCTGATTTTATCCAATAAAACATGCATGATTTGAAGCAGTGGCATCTGTTTTGTTGCAGTCGTGGAATATTTATTCCTATATTGTTGGTTTGGTGCTGTAGTGAGTGTCGTAAATCAATTGGTCTAGATTCGATTAACATGATTTATTACTGGGCTGTAATTAATTAAATAATTCATTATCATTAACCCCAATTTAGTAAATTAATGCTGTGTTAGATATTGATAATCTCATTACAAGACTCGTTAATGTGTTTTGAACTATTCATGTGCAGTAAATAGTCTCGTTTCAAGACCTTTGTTGTTACTTCAGACTATTGTTGTTCAGTGAGACATTAATAGTCTCATTTTGAAACTCTTAATTTTCCTCTAAACTACACTGCTATTGCGTAGACTCACTTTGCTATTGCTTGATTAATTAAGGAGGGTAGATGTTGTTGCTCCTCCCGCTGCGCTCCTGCAGTGGCGCCAAAACAGAAATAAATTTTGGTGCTTGTGGGTTATCTGTCATAATTTACGGTTTCCTTTTGATGTTAAGGTTAGGTTAAGTTAGGTAAGCTTAGTTAAATTATCATTATTTTTTATTATTTTTCATTTTTGTTTTGTTCATTTTCACAAATAAGTAAAACTTCAGAAGCAAAAGCTGCTTTTTTTTGCCCTCTGGTAAACCTCAAAAAAAGTGGTGACAGATAACCCACTAGTCCCTTAACTTTTGCTGATCATTTCATACGATTCAAAAGCATGAATCTGTGTTCATTAACATAAGATTAAGTGAAATTATAATTCCTCGCATGATTTTCGTTGTTTTTCTGCATTGCTGATTGTCACACAAAGCTTTTTGTTGGTTAAGTTGGTGTAGAATTACAGCTTTAGCGATCAGTGACCATTTTCATATGAAGGCAATGCCCTGCAGGGTCATTGAAGTAATAGCATTTGACACACTATCATTTCTTCGGGCACCCGGGCCCAAGTTTCGCAGTTACAATAATTGCAGTACAGTCATAAAGCCTTTGTGCAGTGCAGTGCAGTGCAGTGCAGTGCAGTGCAGTGCAGTGCAGTGCAGTGCAGTGCAGTAGTCGCAGTGTTTCAATAGAGTTTTAAAGCTCAAATGTTGTATTCGTAAAAGCTGCCGTATTTCAAAAGACAGGAAAGTTAAAATTGAAATCATGTTTTTTTTAGAATTTCACAACGTTTTTATTAAATATATCTAGAAAGAGCCTATTCATTTGGTAAAACGTTCCGAAGACCAACAACATCCTCAGTTAATACGGAAATTTTTCAAAATAATTGTAGAGCTCAGATGTCTAATTTGCAAAAGATGCAGTTTTTCAAAATTATTTTATAGCTCAGGTGTCGTAGATGTAAAAATTGTAATACTTCAAAATAGTTTTAGAACTCACGTGTAATATTTATAGAAGTCGCAATGTTTCAAAAAGGTTTCACAGCTCAACTGCATTAGTTACGTGCAGTAATTTGCGAAATGCGGCTTTTAAATTTGTGTAATTACCATTATTCTCGTACGTGTTATTTCCAATTATGCTTGTAGTTGCTGTATAAACCATATTTTCTGAAGTGTATGTGCCCAGCGTTCACGGCACTTCTCTCGTCTGATAAAAACTTAATTGCGCTCGAATTTTACCCTTATTAGGAAATGGAAAACCGACAACGCGTGAACTGTGTACGCCCAGTGCTTTGATGACATAAGGCTGCACTCTTCTTGTACGCTGAGGGGCAACAAAATGCGTAATGCAAATAAATTATACATTCACCTTTCACACGTAAATTAGTACAAATTGCATTGGAAAATAATTCAAAATCTTCAGTGAAAATAATTTTTGTTGTTTGATTTCACGCACTCTACTTTCCATCTTCAGGAGCCGAGCTCCTCAAAATGTTACCATCACTATACCGCATTGTCCGTTCTTTTCCCCGACGCAGGCATCCTTCACGCAAGCGAACTCCCCTCCACGATGGAACTGCATCCGTCCTTGCCCATCATCCTGGGTGTGATAGGAGGCATCGTGATCGTCTTCGCCGTGTTCGTGGTGGTGCTCGTGGCCAAAAGGCCCCGTAGGAATAGCATTAAAAACTCCATCAACCAGGAAGACTCGCGGATGCACATCCTGAAGAAGGATGACAGTACAAGCGGTCGTCAGGAAGGAGATGAAAGAGACCCCGATGTGATCCCGGAATCCAGAGGTGAGCGCGAAAGGATTCGGAGGTGACAGAAGGAAGATCAGAACACCTTTGATGGTAAAACTCGTGTTTCGATCATATAAATTATATTATGTTATTACTTTAATAGTAAAAATAATAACAATATATATTACGGAACACAACCTGTAGTTAATGCAATGACTTTCATAAGCGTATATTTCAAGCCTTTTTCACTAGGATAGTTTGATTTCATGCATCTGAAACTCGTAAAGAATATCGTTTTTTTTTTAGTTTTTTCTGGTCATTTGTTTCCGAGGATAAAACACGATAATCTCGAGCTCGGCTACAATTACAAAGACTTTTTATGGAAACATAAATTGGAGTAAATACACCAGTTTTCTCATGCCATGAGAATTCATTTCTGTAATGAAATTAGACACGGAATTATTAGAGGATGGCATAAAGTCTAGATTAAATTTTAAAAATAAATGATATTTTTACGAGATACACTTGAGCCATGACATTCCGCGTGCAAATGTAGTTTTGTCAATATTTTTTTCCTTGCGATAGTCAGTTGCGAAGAACGCAGTTCCTTCTCATATAAAATGCCAGGTCGCTTCAAATAAGAACTGCAGAATATGATAACTAAAACTGTAAATGGTCATTGATTTCATTGATAATGGCACACTTTGCTTTTTTAATCAAGTGATATCCCACTTCTGCTCTACTTAATATTATTTCCAAAATAAATTGAAATTGAATTTCGAAAAATCACTTCAAATTTTGGCCATGAATTGACTTTTTTCATTGTGAAAGAAATACATACTCAGAAAAGGAAATAGAATTTTTATTGTCACAGGAAATACAACTGCATTATTGGAGAGATTACAACGCCTCTATATTTATTGAACTTCAACGCATAGAGATGGCGTAAATTGTATTTTATACACAATTTTAAATCTCACGACTACCCAAAAATGTTCAAGTACCTCGATCCTAACACATTTTTGGAAGTATTTTTTAGTTACCCTATTCTATTGCATTCAATTCTAATCTGTTCTACTCCCATATTCCCTAATTTAAATTACTTTCCAAAGCTCCGTGTGCTTTACTTCCAGGAAGCAGAGTAGACTGCAGCAACGACCACAACCACTCCCAGGTCGCTGACGTGTCAACTCTGTACGGTGAAATGATAACTCAACAGAGCTCCACATCCAGCGCAGTTCATGTGCAAAATAATGCTAACGCAGTGGCCACTCCGGCCACTAACGCTCACATTCACAACGACCCAGCTCTCGCTCAGAACAACACCTCCAACCAGCAACAACCGAACCAGCTTTTACAGTCCAATTCCCAGCAGATGGCCGGTAATGTTGTGGCCCAGCAACCTATGATCAGCAGCCAACCTCAACAGCAACCACAACAGCAGCAACATATTCTCGTGAATCCCCAACACGTGAGAGTGAGCGATTCTCTTCAACAGCCGCAACATCACGTCCATATGTCCATGTCCGTCCATTCGCCGAGTTCTCCATGTTCCCCCCAGATTGTGAGTCCAAGAATCATGAATCCGTCTCCGATGTCGCCAGCGTCTCCACAGCCTAATTCTCTCCCGCCCCAGCTTGGCGGATCATTTCAGCCACAAAACTGCGTCAATTCTACTTTCTACCACCAACCCATTCGACCGAGCCAAAACCGTCTCCAGCACACCCAGAGTCTCCAGCACAACCATGCTGTCGTGCAAGACCCGGAAGGTAAACTGCACCATCAGCAATCTCTTCCTGAAAGAAGCTACTTCTCTCCCTCAGCCAACACCTACGCAAATGCACATTTGCTCAACAAGAATAAAAGCTTGAGTGTCGCAGTTTCTTTGCCTCAAAACCACACAAATGGGCTAAGATTGGAAGACACTAAGCATGGCCAAAATTTCCTGCAACAATCACCTTCGCAACCTTCTCACCAGCAGCAACAGCAAATGCAGCAGCAATACCAACAGCAAAGCGTTTCTAAGCACATCAATCACCGAAATAATCACCAAGATCAACCTCAACCTTCCATGCAGGAGCAACAGCATCAACATAAACACCACAAGCAGCACCATCATCACCACCATCACGGTCAACAGCAGCAGCAGCAACTGCCTTTATCCTCCAGGAACGAGCATTCTAGCAGCAGGGGAAGTCTGCTGTCAGGAATGGGACCGGGGAGCACTCAAACTTTACCTCATCCGCGTTCCCAGCAGAAATCCGCAAACACCGTCGTCAACACCGCCACTCTGGGACGGAGGGCCAGTCTCTTCATCGTAAGTACATCAACGACAAATTAAGCACTTTTTTTTTTGGAGGGGAGGGGGGTGATTGAATGTTGCTGCAATTCAATCGATTTGCTCTCAAGCGGAGGGCAATTGAGCAAAATACAACTTTGTGTCTCTCTTTCATTTTCCTTAGAATAAAATTGGCATTGTGACGCTCAGCTCGTGTAAACTGTGGTCGTGTTATCTTAACAGCAAGTGTGCATCTGAAGTTGTAATTAAATTAGCTATCAGTTTAGACGCTGTTTTTGGTGATTGAATGTTGTTGCAACTCAATCGTTTTGCTCAAATTGAGGAAGTGCTGATTCTTGTCCACCCGTGATCCGACTGCATTCCGGAAAACCTTTATTTCTCAGAGCACCATGTAATATTGATATAAAGTAACTCAAACAGCACTCGTCAGAAAAAAATTTCAACACAAATAGTCTTAAAGAATGCATTTATCTTATAAATTCGGTGAAAAAAGAAGAAAAATTTGTTTATATAATATTCGCAATCAATATTTTATAATGTATTGCGTAGTAGAGAGTTCATTTTATTCACGCTTAGTGAAATAGCATACTGGAGTTGATAGATTTGATTTAGGCCCAGAAAGTATATGTAAAAAAATCTACATGTGCGCTCTTTAAATCCATTGCATCGATATTCATTAATGAAATCGACCTCGTAATTCTTCGCCAAGTTACTTCATTGTTACGTTTGATGAAAAAAAAATTATGACTCCATTGCCTGCATGAAGAACAAATTCAAAGACGAGAACAGAAGGCAAAAATTGCATAGACTTATGTCATATTTTCAATCTTAAATTATAATTATATAACATTACTGATATCTATTGCATCTTCTAGATGTGATAAAGCGAATCTTAACTCAATGACCAATCATAGTAAATAAAAACATCAAATCCTACAATAAAATCGGAATATCGGACTCAGCATAAATAAGGCCGACCCAAGATGGAGGAAGTTCGTAGGGTTTATTCTCAATATTTATTCTGTTATTCTGATTTCTAGTCCATTCTAACAATCATTACATGAGCGCGCACTTCCATAATGAATATTAATAGGCATGGCTAGCCGCTCTCCAAACATTGGCGGAGTGCTAATGAATTTCGGCATGAAACTAATTTACATCAAGAAATTCACCGTACTTGATTCAGTCAGAGACACGAACGTACAAATATTAACAATTCGAATAACTGTTAATCATGTCCCGCTACTAATCAGTAATTATTAACACGTTCCCTGCGTATTGGGCCGTGTGTTTCCAATTAGGTACATATTGCTCATTCACTTACCGGTATAAATAAATGACATTTCCTCTGATTCGCGATCTTCTTGAAAAATTTCTGTTATCATACGAGGGAATATGTTATTGTGCAATTGCGTTTTCATATTTCTTAGGAAGGATAAGAGTGTTTTCGAGCAGTAAAGTTAATTTCCCTGTTCTGGTACTCACAACCTAACCAAAGCAACCATTAACAACCCCGGAAACGCAACGAACGTGTTAAGGCTATTTTATTACTAGTGACATGGGTATTACGATGCTCGTGTGTGCATGTGTATCAACTGAATCATTTATTCAGACTAGTGACATGGGTATTGCGATACTCATGTCTACATCAACTAAGGACCCTTTCTTTCAGATATTTTAAAAACCAATGACGAGCTTTTTGTACCATCTTTATTGGAAATCAACTATTTGTATTTTATTTTTTTATGGATACAAGCTTCTAGCGAGTGCGTTGACGACTTTAATTCTTTCCAGGACCCTTTGACAACCCCCATTGCTCCACCTCCCTCGTACGCCACCCCTCCGTCTTCGCTGGTGGACTCAGGGGACGGGACGGTCGTGGTGGCCGAGACGATTTGCATCACCCCCAACTATGGCCACTCGAACGCTTGTCCACCTCAAGATGCTTTCTCATCGTCGTCCAAACCTTTCCCCAGCTCTTTTAGCACTGATAGGATGGAGTCTTCTGTATAGATATGCATGTATGCATGAAATGGGGCTTTTAGTGTAGAGCACTCCATGGAATCAAAGTGAAGACGGATATTCGAGGAGGGTCGTGTATGTATACATATGCATTAGATACAGTTCCCAATTTCGATGTTCAGTGAATGCATTCGCTGTGAACAATCGAGCTTTGTCCGTTTCTCAAATGTTTGATCTTGCAAACAGTAATTACTTTTTGTACAAACGTGCTTGGGACTACTATTCGTTACTGATGTAACTGATGTGGATGTGGTTTGGATTACTCGCATTTTCTATATTAGAAACGTTTGAGCACAATAGAACATTATGTCTCTCTCATTATCCTTTGAACAAAATTGGCATTGTGACGCTAAGCTCGTGTAAACTGTGGTCGTGTTATCTTAACAGCAAGTGTGCATCTGGAGTTGTAATTAGATTAGCTATTAGTTTAGACGCTGTTTTTGGTGATTGAATGTTGTTGCAACTCAATCGTTTTGCTCAAATTGAGGAAGTGCTGATTGACCCATGACGCTACTCCGTTCCGGAAAACCTTTATTTCTCGGAGCGCCATGGAATATTGATGGAGTGTAACTTGAAAAGCTTTAGGCAGAAAAATTGTTCAACACATTTCTGATTGTTTGGATGTGCTGTGAATGTTTCAATCGAAATATTAAATTGGATTTTGTGCATCACTTGCGTTCTTCATTATCTGTTCTCGGAATTTCGAGGGAACAGGTACTATGTTTGCAATGTACATAAGGTGCTCATGTGGAAACAGGTAATAATTAAGTATCCAAAATGGTTCAAACGCTTAAAATTGGTAATTTAAGCATTGCCAATCGTGGGTGAATCGTTCAAAACGCTTATTAAATATGGTATCGCTCCAGTGCGTTGACAACAAATGTTTTGAGTGTAAGATGAAGTTAAATGATCCCTCAGCATAGGCTGTACGTGTATCCCTTTCAGCTTGTTTATATAAGTAGGTTACAGATCGATGATTGAAAATTTTTATTTAACTCTTTCCCTTGAATACTAACCGCAACGGTGACTAAAGACTATCTTATGAGGAATTTGAAAAATTGACAAACTTTGTTCAGTAGAAGATGATTCACGCGTTCACAGTTTTCGGGGGAAATTTTTAATTGAGTAAGAAATAAAAATTCTAATTACTACGCAATGAACGATAAAGAGCGTCTCAAAATTTGGCAAGTCAGAGCAAATAACAACACAATTGTTCTCTTGCATGAATTATGTATGATTTTGCAATGACCCCATGATTTTCTTTTAGAATTAAATTGGAAAAATCGTTTGCCTAATTCCGATGTAATTTAGAAAAAAAAATTATAAGGCTTGAGCAAGAAAATTATAGGAGACTTTCCGCGCGAGTAAGATACCTCATATGACATCTTACAAGTCCATGCATAAATAGTCATCCATTAATTCCCGTCGCTACTACTACTTGAAGTTCAACCTTATCGCCGAAATAAAACATGATTTCAACTTGATGAGAATAGCATTGGGTGAGAAGCTGTATTGGAATTATAATAAATATCACGTACTTTTGATGATCACTGTAATTTTCATGAACACTGCTCGAACTACGGTGCTGTTGTTTGCATTTAAATTCGTATACGTTATAGCTGTGTATCCGCCGACGTTGTAATTATTTCCGATAACGTCCAAGCTGAGAGGGTAGATACGTTCAATTAGACCACATGGCACATTTGTAACCATCATCAGTGGAATCCAAATGGTTCTTAAGAAACTAAACTTATTCCATCAAATTTATCACCGTCAAAATGACGACACGTGCTTCAATCCAAATTTCTAGGTTCACTTTATTAAGTCGTATCGCTAACTGAGGTACCACAACAGGAAATAATTTGAAGAGGCTTGTTCACGCTAACTCAATTGACTGGTGTGGTTATTCTAGTTTGAGGTTCCATGATCAGTTGCCAAAGGAAGTCTTGTCTGAAAATTTTATGCATTTACAGTGCTCACTCACGAACTTTACTCAGCATATGCTTTGATCACCGTCTGCTTCTAAAATAAGGAATTCTGTTCCTACCATAGATATCCCGAGATGATTCGGCATCCAACATCTTGGTGGAAGCCCGAACTGAACATTTGAGTTAGCGTGAACAAGTCTCCTGATATTTTTTCTTGTTGGGGTACCTTCTTTTCTTATAATTTTCCCATCTTGCCACAGTTTTTTCTATTGATTCCCATGACTAATCCAGGAATTTGAAAAGATTTCCAGAGAGAATCTGTCACTTTCAAGTTCGCTTAGAACACTTTTTTGTTCGGAATTGCAGTAACTACAGTTTTTCTCCTCATACAGCGATGGTTGGAATCTAATCCAAGCAAGTGTTTGCCAACTGTAAAAACTTCTGTGAAAAATTATCAAATCTACTTCAATGACACTGAAAAATGTTGCCATATACGCTTCCTCTGCAATAAATGTTGTGACAATAAATATGAACAATATAAAGTTAACTTGTAAATTTCCCAGACTCTTTTATTTTCAACATTTACTCACTAGTGTAAATCGAAACAAACGTTCACAATTCGTTCAACGCAATTCAGATGACAAATATTTTTCTGACCTTTAGCAATGTTATAACAGTTTGACCTTCAGTGTTGTTAAAACAGTTGTTCAATTGAAATGCATAGCTTATTTATTCGTGTTAAATAATTACCGCTATGGGTTACTTGACTGCCAAAAAACGTGTCAACATGTAATTTTTTTGTAGATTTAAGGCGTGCGCGACTGTAAATACTCGATACTAATTTTGCTCACGCGTGCAAAGTTGCATTTGAATTTTTTAAGGCAACGAGTATACTTGAGGGAAAACAGGGATACTTAGTTAGTAGGATATTTAGATATTCGTGTTACTTTATATTATGTAGGTCCGATGAGTGATATGCTATAAGATGTGTATATCCCAGATACTTTTATACAAACCGACTTAAGGTTATCATAGCATTCTAATTCTGCATTCTCGATCGTCATCCAATGTACAGGTAAAACCTTTGACAGTATGTATGCAATTCATATTAGAGATAACGAGTGACACCTGTGCTGTACATTTTATTGAAGTAATTTAATGGTGGATTGGGAATCAGTTCAAATGAAGAAAAACTCAGTTTTATATTTTTTTTCACAGAGTGATGAGCACTTTTCGTTTCCGATTATTTGTGTCCCCAACTTTTATAGATACAATATGTGCTATTATTTTTATGGATTATTTTATCCTATAAAGGAATTATTCATCATTAGGTTTGCAAATTTATTGAGCCACTGAAATTAACAAACGCTGATATGAGCTATATTTCGACCAAATATTTTCGATCAAAAATGTGTTCCTGTTGGCCAAGTTTTGATAAAATGATTCGATAAATATATTAGTACAACTTGAATTACACTCATAAGACTCAGGTATGAAGGTGTTTTTCAATTCATTAAGAAGTTACAATTTCACCATCCACTTTTTATACCCTATGTGTCCGGCCAGGCATAAAATTAAATTCAAAGTAAATTAGCTTCTAGGAAAATTTTTCCCCTGTTAGGATAAAAAGAAAAACCAGCGTAGCTAATAATTTCATGACAATGATAAACATTTGGAATCATGAAAAAATCCATTTATAGCTTTCTGAAAAAGAAGGAAAAAATTTAAATAACACAAACTCTAACTTATTCTTCTGGATAAAGCAAAAATAAACATTGACATTGAAAAGACGATAATAAAATACATGAAAAAATTCATGAAACATTGAAGATTTTCACCGCCGTGTTACATCCATTTATTGAACTTGAACTTGAACTTGAAATTGAGGGCCAACAGCGTCGGAGCCTTTGTAACGGCCTACAATTCCCTCCACAATTTTCACACAAAGAGTTCAGCGCCTGGTACCAGACTTGTCCATTGACAGACGGCTTATTAAAAAATTCATCGACCCTAAAATGCGGAGATCGTACGAACTTAAGGATGGATCCAAAATGTTGATATTACTTCTATAAATATGGTCTTCATTCAAACAATGTTCTCTCTCAAACGAGTTGGACGGCTTGGTCAGGTCATTGCCCGCACGAAAGGAGACTCCCCTGTGTTGTGCACGCCTCACAAACAATTGGAGCCCAGTGCTACCAATGTTAGATCACTCGCAGCGGTCACACGTATATTGATATACCACTGAGGAGCGCAACATCATATCCAGAGAATCCCTTGGCTTAAAGTATGAACAGATTTTAAACTCTGTTTTGAAGTACACATAAGGATTCATTTGTGGAAAAAACTTTTAACTCTAGATAATACTTTAATTTTCATTTTCTCGGTAGAGGCTCCTACTTCGGTTCGAAATTTTTTAGCAGTTCTTAAAAAAATTTCCGGGATAGTAACAATAACTCATCGATCTTTTGAAATTTCACCGTTTATTGTCCAAGAAAATTAAATGAACACAGTGGAGTTTTCTTTCTCACCAGCAATAACATGACAAAGCTGCCCAACTCGTTTATGAGAAAACAATATTTAAATAAAGACCATATATATATATATAGACGCACAAATTTTTAAATTCCTTAATCAGCCCCAAATTCGTCTGATCTCCGCATTTTAGAGTCGATGCACATTGTAAAAAATCGTCCTCCAATAAATGAATGTGTCTCAGCGGTAAAAAACTTTATTGTTTTACAAAATTTGAATATTTTTTATAATTGTCTTTTTTAACGTCAACATTTCATCGCCATTTTATTCAAAAGAATTAATTAGTGTATAAAAACTTTTTCAACACTCTGATTTATTGTTCTTCAGAACACTGATGATTATTTTTTTGCCGAAACATTTATTTTTACCATGATATTTCTAGCTACGTTGGTTTTCCTTCTTATCCTAACAGTGAGATTTCCCAGAACTCGATCTATTTAAAAAAAAAATTCATCAAAGTACACTTGACAAGTTTAAAATCAGAAGTGATATCTTAACACAAATAAAATTATTACGAAAAATAATGGTGGTTAAACGATTTCCAAGCAGTTACAGCACTCACATTCGCTTACTAGGACGTTTACGCAAATCAGTGCGGGAGAGTGCAATGGCAAGGCTCGATCAGGGGAGGGTGCACCGAGTTCTCATGTCGCTGCCTCAGTAAGAGCCTTACAAAAACTCTCGATCACAAGGTTATTTTATGATATTAAGTTCCTTCTTCTTTTCTTCCTGTTATGCCAGTTCGGAAAGCTCATAAGGAATGCAGTTTGTCTTAAAGCAATGTTTGGCTTTAATCGAATAATTATTTTTTTAAACTTTCTGGCTTCTTGAATTTTTCGCATAGCGGCTTTTTAAACTTCAAATACTATCGAGTTTTTATCTTCAGCTCTGCTACATTCAAACAGCCAATTTATATCGATACCATTTAAAGTGTGTAAGATCGTCATTCTCATTTCAAAAACAGATGAAATAATGTGTTCTGTCTCTGAAAATTTTGATAGTTTTGTGTTGGTGATACCTCCGTACAAGAAGGTCAATGGCTTTAATCATTTTAGAATCTCTGACGCATCGGACAATACGCAATAGTGATCCCCTGATAGAGTATCTTCAAAGTGACCAGAGAGACATTAATGC
This sequence comes from Morinoia aosen, assembly GCA_030386875.1. NCBI lineage: Eukaryota > Metazoa > Arthropoda > Malacostraca > Amphipoda > Talitridae > Morinoia > Morinoia aosen. The sequence goes on along the minus strand of CM059578.1, from coordinate 23,729,370 downwards.
TCCCTGTGGCTATTTCTATCGACTCATCTCATAAGTTCAACGCAATTAGAAGAACAAAATCCACGCAAATAAACAGAAATTTCTTCTTTTATCGGGCCTCTAATACTCCAAATTTTCTAACCTGAAGCATATTTCTCATCAACCAATTTTAAATCTAAAAATAGATGTACGATTTTTATTCGATTGTTCTACAAAATCTGAATTATTTAAAAATAGGAAATGTTACTTACCTCACTGTTGATTGTTGTTGACACTTCAATGGGAGTCGCTCAGAAAATTTTGTTCTCCTAAATGGCTTCCCTCTCCCCGATGACGAACTGAAAGTGTATGTAAGATTGAATATTTTAGAATTTTGAGTTTCTTTTTCTGTTTTTTTTTCCTGTAATGCTATTACGATTAGCTTATAAAGAGTGCAGTTGGCCTCAAAGAAATGCTTTGCTTACATCGAATTTTTTTTATTTGAAACTTTTGGCTTCTCACAGAGTTCGTATACCTGCGTTTGAAACTTCAACTTTTCAAATCCGGACTTAGAAAACTTTCCAACTCACTAAATTTATAACAAGTTCCAAAAATTGGTTCACAATGCAGATTTATTGTTTTTTCTCTTCACTTGCTCTTTTATTATTTTCCAAACCGCAAAAGAACTACGTTAAACAACCGGGTAGTTTCTACTCATTTATGTACGACCTTTTTTAAAATTGAATAAGTTCGTCATCATCTTAGGGTTACGCAACTTTTAAACCTGTATAAATTCCTTACACACCTCCTAGATGCTCAATTCTTTGCTTAACTGCAGCAGTAGGTGTTTGTTGCTATTTTTGGGAAAGTGTTTTTCCGTCGTTCATTTGAACGGCCTACAGTACCTTGTGCTTAAATTTAGCTGTTGACGGTGTGTTACATTGTTACTGCTTAGTTGTACAGTGAACTTCGAGTGGAGGTTTGGCGGATCTTTTTCAGACAAGCCCCGCCACTAATGCAACACATAAGTTCACCCACTTGTAAATTTCGAAATAGCGCACCTATCGACTTCAAATTACTCTCAAATGAATGATTAAAACACTCTTTCGTTTGAGCATAATTTGAAGTCAATAGGTGCATTATTTTGAAAGTTACAAGTGGATAAACTTGTGTGTTGCATTAGTGGCGCGGCTCATCTGGACAAGATCAGGTTTGGTCGCCGATTGTTACGAAATGAGTGGCTGAGTTGCAGTATTTCTTAGACGGCTGCTTCTCCTCCGACTACCTGCTAGTTATAACACGGTGGCTGCGTATCGTTACATACATAGTATGTGTACTATTAGCTAAATTGCTCATTTGCGTAACAGTATCGATGAATAGCATGTCAATTATTTCAATAACTTTATTTGAATTAGACTATGGCTTACACGTTGATTGTTATCGTGCAATTATATTTGTCCCGCTTATTATGAAAGATAAGAATGTAATCATGAAGTGAAGACGACTTTTCAATTCATCTGCTTCCAACCTAACCAAACTGACTGTTGCAACCGCGCAGACGAAGATAACGTGTTTTAGATTATGAACCAAAATATCAAAACGTTTTAAGCTGTTGCAACGAAGTGTTGAAAGTGTATGTTCCCTCAATTTAACTTGGATATGCTGCGTGACACAATTGGAACGTTTAGGCTTCGATTTATTGAATGGTTACGTCTTTATTTCATCAATAATATGTTAACCATAATCTCACGATAACATTTTTTCTTGCACAACAGTAAAGTCGATTTCGATGAACTACTTACGTTACCATCCGTTCGCTACGATTGTTAAAAGTGTTCTTTTGTTCGGCACTAAGGCTCTATCAGGTATCAAAGAAAACACAATTTTCTACGAAAGTTTTCTATGAATACTAAACAAATTACAAATTCAAGGGATTTAGAAAATATTTGAAAGGTTGAATCTTGAAATTTTCAAATTTACCTGTTCCGAATTATATCTTATCATTACCACATTATCTCTGCAGGCAATTCCCGTCTTAAATTTCTGCTTCACAACTCTGGATATGAATACGTTTTCTTTCAAAGCCTTGGAATAAAATTATTCAATAGAAATTTTTGTTGAAGGAATGGAATTTCATTTTTTTGTACTACAGACACGTTATGCGTTGCATTTTCGTCGTAAGACCGAAGATTCCTAATAAGACTTAGAAAATGAATCTATTGGTGTCCTTCTTCTCTATTGTCAACCTGACAATTTTACAAAATGTTTTGCTTTGCATCTAAAGTTTTTGATTCACAAGAGTTTCGTCGAGTTTCTTCGGAATCCGTGAGCTTATCTAAAGATTTTTAATATTTCTGATGCATTGCGTTTCATGACCCTGACTTTAGTTTGTATCATATAGAATAGAAATTGTAAATTAACCTTGGGCAATTGCTTTTCAAATTTTAATTCATTCTCCAACTTGTTATCTGCTAATTAACATTTAAATGCTACTGATTTCCTTGTCTATAAAATAAATATGGCTTACCATGAGTTACCATTTCGTCTAGGTTTAACCGTTTCCCCTCACATTGTTCCACGTGGTGTTCAATTTTTATTCATAGTCCATGTTCTATATTTTATGACATACTTCGCAATCATCATGCTTTCCAATCTATTCCATTTCACAAGATGATGATTCTAATTTTTCAATGTTTTCAAACATGGTGCATTTTCATCAATTTTTCCTCAAATCAATTTTACGCGCATTCGTTTTATCTACGGTACAATTTGATGCGACTTTGAAAACGGCACATCTCTCAACCTTGAAATTAATCTTTTTTCATCCGTACGCATTCATATTCTCGGCCTCTCAGTAAGCACACACACATTTCCGCGATTTTTAAGGCAACATCAGTTCCTAACTCTGACGACAAGCGCACTTTCTTCACTCCGACGCTCATTCTTGAGTAAATTTCATGTTTTTGACCTGCGTTATCTCATTATTTGCCTCGGCCGCCATCTGACGACTCAAATTCTCTTTGGCGAAGATAAAATACATCAACTCCATTACTCTCGACCGCATTTTTACAGCATTTTTTAGCAGCAGAGCCACTGTAAATTTAACAGCGAAATTCAGAGCACATAAAACGCAACACGAGGTAAGAAAGGTCATGAGCTCGTCAAAAATTCCCCAGAATTTGTGAGGTGAGCTGACGTTAATGTTCGTGCGGTACGATGAAATGTAAATAATATTTCAGATTCAGGGTCTTCTATAACATAAACTCGAAGTAAAATATCATCACAGCTTTAAGTTTAGATTGCCCTTGAAATTTGGTGTAAGATGTGGAATTTAGGTTGGTTTTAGCTCAAATTAATCTCTCAGTGGTTGTGTGAAATTAGATAGCAACGTCGGATTAAACGTGCGGGTGAATAAATATTGCTTTAAGCTATACTTTGTCAACGCAAACGTAAATTAGTTAATTCGTGAAAGAAAATTTTAACCACAAGTTAATTCGACTCTTCTGTTTAGCTACTCGGAATACCTTAAAAACACGAAACATTATTTTTAGCTATGAAAAATTATAAAAAAGTGATTTGATTAAGGTTTTGTTTCAAATCTTAATCTAACTGCATTTTACTCGAGCAAGAGCATTCCACGATTGAAAGAAACTTACTTACACTATTTACAGGCACTAAAATGTTCTACGATAAATTACTTGGCTTATTTGTCGAGGAAGATAGACACACCGAAGTACCGGCCTGTGCGTACTAATTGACGCTGAACATCGGCATGCAAACTAATTCCCTTCGCAATGAATATCTTGTATTCCTGCACTCGCTTTTCGCTCTACTTTTGTAGCTCTAGTGCTGTTTGTACTGCTCTATATCTAGTCTTGTCTCTAGGCGACTGCTATGTGAATGCTGCGCTTCTACTGTTCTGAGCTGGAGAGACTCGAGCGAGTTTTGACAGTCGCTTCACAATGCCATCTTGATGTTGCGTCTTTGATTGAGATATCATTAATTTGACGGGAAATAAGACCAGGTGTTGACTGTCGCTTCAAAATGTCATCTTGCCGTTATGTCTTTAATTTGATTGTCGTTAATTTATCGGGGAATAGGACCAGGTGTTGACAGTCTTATCACAATGTCATTTGGCCGTCATGTTTTAATTTAACGAAGTGCCATCTTGCCGTTAGATCTTTAATTTAAAGGGAAATAAGAAACTGGTGTTTGCAGCCGCCTCGCAATGCCATCTTGCCGTTATGTCTTTATCATAATGGGAAATAAAAACGGATGTTGACCGTGGCTCCACAAAGCCATCTTGCCGTTATTTCTTCGATTTCAAGACAAATTTTGAGAAATTATCACAAAAATCTGCCCAAATTTACTTCAGGAATAAGTCGAAATTGAAATGAACGGCGCAAATTTCATATGAATTAGTTATTTCAAAATGAACTGAAATAAATTGTTATTTATTCCAGCTAATTAACCTTCAAACTTCAATCTTCAGTTAATATCCCCCTTTTCTAAAGCTCAGATTCCAGTAAATATGATACAGTTTTTGTTTAAATTTTTGAGTTAACTAATTTTCGATTTGGGACATAAAACAAAAGAATATTTGCGTCTGAAAGATGCCCAAATTTTCAAATGATGTACGGTAGCTGAATATCAAATTAATTATGAATTCAGTGCACATTACAGAAGAACAACCTACTATTTTTCAAATATAATTTAACTCTTCGATATAATCGCAATATACCGCCTTTTACATGATGCATAATTAATTTTTCTCACACTCTGCAAACACAATTTTTCCGCATGCTTTTTAGCTCAAGAATAAATTAATTCTAGCCATTCGCCCACTTAATAAGCTAACATTCTTGAAGAACTATATTTGTTTTTATCCAGTATTGTTTTTGTTTCTTCAGAACTTAAACGCTCTTTTTGCTTACACCGTTACCACAAATTCACCGTTTTTAAGGCCATTTGATTTGGATTTAATTAAACCTCGTCGATGGCTTAATTTTTACACTTTCGAATTTCTCAATTCCTTCTGTTTATATTCATTTGCATGATCTTGTACAATTAACAGTCCTCCAGAATTCGTGGTCTTCGTGCTGATATTATTTCGTTTTTTCTACTACAGTCTCTTGTCCGTCAAAATTCACAGTCCTAGTGCTCACATTCATTCGTTAATTTTGCTATATAATCACCTGTTTGTTAGAATTTGTGGTCCTCTTGCTCACATTAATTCTTTAATTCTGCTACAATCTTCTCGTTGTCAAAATTCGTAACCCTCGAGCTCGTACTCATTTGTGAATTTTGCTACAGTGACCTGTTCGTCAGAATTTGTGGTCCTCGTGCTCATATTAATTCGTTAATTCTGCTTTAATCTCTGGTTTCTCAGATTCTCCAAATATGACATTCTTTACCCTTAATGACATGCGTGAACTCTTTCGCAGAATTTACTCCTGTCTGTCGACCTCGCTTGCGTCTCTCCTCCTCTTGCTTCGCTTCGTCTAATATACATCTCAATTTTCCGATTACTAAATACTCTTAAGTAAATATTTTACTCTTAAGGTTTCTAGAAAAAGAAAATCTTGTATCTCTTAGAAATTTAAGTTATTGAACATCCCAATTTCACGAGAGAAATGACGGTGACTTCAATACCTGTGTTAATATTGCTGATGGAAATAGCTTGCTAATATTGATATGTGAATTGTTGAAGTACTGTTGATTAGTAAAAATAAAAAAATAATAACGCTCTGATGGCTAGAAAGGCCCAATCCTTTCTTGAAATAAAATTTGATACTATCCACGTTGTAAAGAATATCTTCATGAAACTCCAACAAAATGACTTTGACTTTCATTCTCCTTCCACATAAATTTGCTATTCGATATTTTTCCGATATTTTTCTTGTTCATCGATATTTTCCGCGATCAAGTAATCAGTCATGTACAGACAAGCCTCAGAAAAGTTCTTGAATCTCTATCGTCAAACCTCGTAAGAGTTTCGGGAATTATTCACCGTCTTCAGCTAATAATAATCTCGTAGACTTCACATTTGTGCAAGCATATTATTGCAACTTAAACAGATTACAGCTATCAATGAGTAAGTAATAAAATGAAGAAACACAGACGCAAATCACAGCTTCATCAGCTAACAAAAACCAAGCGTCACGTAAGGCTCTTTCTTCATATTTGAATTCTATTAGGAATACAGTAACTTGTATTTTCCCAAAGAAATGTAAAATTTTTAATGACGTGACCACGCAGAAATTGAGAGATTTAACGTAAAATTTACTTGGAGATGACAGCAAGACTCAGCAAATGATGTTCAAGTTCATTTTCGTGTGCCTGCAATTTGTCACAGAAATTATTGGAGTTACCAAAAGTTAAGTATTTTTAAGCACTTTTTATTTCAATCATTTCATGAATCCAAGCTCAAAATGAGTTATTTGGTGAATGAAGACGAATTCAACCCTCATCTATCAGAAAGACAGACTTATCTCATTTAGCAGGAACATTATTTAAATGAATAAATGGAAGAGTGTTTTTTCCGCTAAAAATGTAAGAATATGAAGCATAAACCATGGTGAATGACTTTACAGCTTATTCTAATAACATGCACCAAATTATTTTTATATTTCCTAATCAAATTGGAAAAATTTTTGAAAGGGAAAATTTCAATTGGTTGGGCTGTGTAAGTGAAGTTACCTCGCCGTTGAAACCGACAATAATTAATAAAATTGTTCGCTATTTTAATATCTATTGTTAATATCTATGGTATTGTTCGCTATTTTAATATAATATTAGAAGGAACGGTTGTAAATTAATGCAACCACTGAAGTATAGCCCTTGCCTATATTGTAAATTTCTCTACTGATTATTTTTTTTTAACTTTTGTATCCCGTCAGTCACCTGCCATGCGTGATTCCATGTTAAACCGCTGTCTGTTCCGTAGGAAGTGAAATTTGTGCCACTTCATTTTCTTCTATTTCATTTGTAGCGTGAAAATTTTACTCAAAAATATAAAGGCGACCATACTTTTCTTAAAAAAAATAAATTAATGAATGTTTCTCGAAAAAAGTTAAAATTGGGCAGCGGTTCAGGAGGAAAATTTTTAGTGTCAAATGAAATTCTGTAATGTCGTGCGCTAGCGGAATTGATCTTCGCTTCGGCACGCCATTGAACGGAACTCGGTAGGACGCCCAAAAGGGAAACGAGGTCTCTTCAGGTTTTTTATTTCTTATCCCCTGGTTCCGTATATCTGCACAGACAGATATGATTCAGACTCGGGCTAGGAATTACGTGACAAAAACCCCAATTTAAGGTTATAGTCGAATGAACAATTAATTTATACGGTGCTGCATGACGAGAAAGGAGCATCCTACATCTTGAGCAAAACACAGATAACGGCTAAATAATGTTAGAACTAGGTATGATAGTCTAGTGACGGAATTCATAACACAGTATTCGTTGTTACACGAGAGGGGTTTAGCTTCCCTTAACCACGACAAGATGTTCTGAGAGAGGAAGGAGGAAGGCACCATTTATATATCACCGCACGACAAGAAAGAAACTTCACACCGGAGACATAAGAGGCAATCGGGTAGTGCTAACGCTAGGCATGACATTTCAATGACGGGAGGGCGATAAGAGTGGTCACGGGGCATAGTCCTCAGAACAACATAGTACAATGATATTCCATGACTCAATTATTATCATTATATAGGAAAGTTTTAGCCTCCCGCAACTACGACAAAGATGTTCCAAGAGAGGAAAGAAGAAGGCACCATTTAGTGTGGAGTTGGAGGAACGCGGAATCTGCGCACAAGGTGCACAGGAACAGCAAGCTAGGAAATAAGTTCACGAAACAAGAAAGGTTTCCGTTGCGTTGGCAAGGAAGAGAATAAGTACCTAGTCGAGGAACCCATTATCAAGAACACCCCGCCAAAGACACACAGCTAGAAACACATTTAGAAAGAACACGTTTATGATACGCACACGAATATTGTAAAACTCGTGTCACTAACGCTAGGCAATGATACATGAATCGCTTGTTTCGCCCAATGTTCAAAGTGTCTTTTTGAGGAAGCATAAAAGGATATATACATGAATACACATCCGTATCTAACAGTCTTAACACAGCGGTCATTAGTCAATAAGCACTTTATTTGAACAAAGGTGGACGATCGCACAACAAGTTTGTAGTTTTCACATGAATATAAAGTTTTCACACGATATAAAGAGGTGACGAGTTAGGTAACATCACAAGTTGAAAGAGGATACTCTAAAATACTTACAGACGATGAGGAAAGGTCCCTCAGTTTTAGGCCTGTGACAGCTTATTTTAGTCTGCAAAATAAGTGCCTACTCTGGCTTTCTTTACCCTATCTGTAGAAGAGAGACAGCAAAAATTAGGTCTCTAAGGCAGGGGCAAGTCACTCAGGTCATCAAGTCAACCATTATCAATAAATTCCACTATAAAAGATGAGAGAGGCAAGTGCACGTTTGCCAGCGTCGCTTTGAAAATACAACTGATATGAGCTAGTGGCCTCAAATTTCTGCGCCTATACTCAGTCTACTGAATGCCGTAACTTTAGGCTTCCACCTTGCTGACTGGCGCAACTTGCCCAGCACAGCTCATAGGTAAGAAGCCAATTGACTAAATGCGTTTCACTTTGCTTCACATCCTTCTATTAATGAATGTTATAATGCTATAAATATTAATGAATGTTATAAATAATCCAAAGACAAGAAATAATACAAAGACAAGAAATAATACAGTGACAAGAAAAATCATCAACAACTGATGTCTAATCTATGGAAGAATCACCACAGTTTTTATTTTCAGTATACAAATCTTTTAATAGTGAAGCAGTGGTTGGTTTGTATTATCAAATAAATATAAAATTTGCTATCATGTGTTAATCTATGAAATGCAATAAACTTCAAGTAATCCTCTGTGTAGACTAAGAGGCATTGAAATGTCAGTCTCTCCATGTTGCATTTACTGCCCATGACATTGTTTACAATTATATATGACAACATAGCTTACATGGCTTGGCTATTATGTAAATGTTGTTGAGCAAGAGGACACTTGGACGTTAACACAAATTCACTTGGAGCAGTGGAACAGAGATAGGAAAGTTCATTGGTAAAATCACAGTGTCCAGCTAAAAAACCGTTAAACCAGAACCTGAGCTAATTCCCAGCATTACACTGTAGCTTGCTGATTATAAAACGCTACGCCGGCTAGTCCAGCTTAATGTGGGTGACTCACCGGCCACCGGGAGCATCCTCGAATGCTCCAGAAGCCGGCTGTTCACCGCTATCTAAGCGCAAATATGTTAGGCGATTAATGAATATAGCTACTAAGGTAACACGTTAAAAAAATAGTCTCCTGTCACGAATTCACGTTTAAAAGGACGTATAACTTAAAATTATCCAGGAACCTGTTCCTTCCACGCACTTCGAACAAACAAAACGTTGGCGTCATTCTTGCGGACGAAGTGCGGATCCGCGGAATGTTGCCGGAATGAATTTATCAAATTTCTTCAAATTTCCTCACGTCTTGTACGACGTGACAAATTCTAAGGAATTTTGCTTTGACTTCGAAGAAAAAATCGGGCAATTTTACTCTGCTCAAATGTGTACATGTGTGAAAGTGGTGTTATGCTTCTCCGCATAACTGTGTACAGAACATCGCTAAGAATCTGGAGAATCGTTGTCTGGCCTACAACATATTCCTTAATGATTCTAAAAGACCAAATATTAAGTCTGATTTCTGCGAGATAGCATCACAACGTTAAATTCAAGGATAGTCGTCTCGTCGGGAACGATGTTCGGACGCCGAGAAAACACGTAACGAACAGACCCGCCAAGGGAAGATGCCAAGGACCTCAACGAGTGTCTTCTTTGTTTTAATTCATTATGTGTAACATTGTTTTGTGGGGATTTTTATATAGTAATAAGTGTAAGGTTAATGATGTATATTTTCTATTCGATAACAGGGATATATTACGTTCATATTTGTAACCTTGTGAGGTCGTTATTCAAAGTTGGCATCTTAAGCGAAGCCGAACGCTGTTGCTTCAGAGAGCGAGAGTCAGTCTGGGCGAGGTCACCACCGAAAGCAGTCACATAGGAGATCATTCACCTTCCTTGGCCCAGACGGGTCGAGGCTTGCCTCATAAATTCACTACTTAAAAGTCATCCTAAAATATCTGTGCCCTCATTCGCTTGAAAGTGATTCACATCAAGTCACTAGAACTATAGTGCCAATATAACGTAAACTGTCGGTGACAACTTAGACTGCTGACCGTCTGTCAACCCTCAACCGAATATGGCGGTTGTACTCCAGTACGCCTGCAGGGCCACACCCGGGCAGCCAACTCCGATCTCCAAGCCTCAGATAAGTCTCTTTCTGATGTCATTTCGATCCTAGTTCCCTCTCACGCTTCTAAGTATATTAGGTTGCGAATGCGTAAATCACGTACGTTCAATTAGTCTGCGTATTTTCGATGATTAATGTCTTGATAATTTCTTTTGTTCAATAGCGAATTTCTTTAATGTCCTTGTGTCTTCAATATCCTTCAGATAGATAGGAAGAGATGATATAGATGATTTAGAAAGAAAATGATGATGTTTGGAGCCATGAAACACGGCTAAAATGCACGATTAATTTATGGCCTTACGCTTTGAACGCTTACCGAAGACTGAATTAAATGTTTATTCAGATGAAACCTGAATTGGTGGCAGTTACCTTGAAATTTATAACTAGAAAATAGAAGAATTGTGACAAATAATGCATTCGTAGGTGTCACGGAACTAAGATCACAAAACATCGGCAGTAATTAAAAGATGTGAGAAAAATTATGCGATCACCACAAGATCACCACAAGGAAGTCGTAACAGTGGCGTCATCTCATTTAAGTAGAAATTACGTACGAATTGTGTTTACATTGCCATTGACAGCCCTGTGAATCATATAACATGTTATTTTCCCATTTGTGTTTGATATTGTCAATCATTAGAGCTGGCTGATGCAGATTTCGAAGGGAAATCTTGAGAGAAATTGCTTGAGCCAATTGGTTTCCACAACAATCCCGTTCACTCCCTTTCTTGTTAACAATCATGGATTCAGCAGTCTCACCATCACCGTCACAACCGGGTCTTGCGAAAAGGTTTAGATCAATCGACATTCTTTGGACGCTTTTGTGTCCGAGCTTGGAAAAAACTTTCAGTTTTATATGGCTGCCCTCGCGGTCCTTTTACAAGCTCAAGTTTGATTGAAGACGAGGAGCTCTTGTAATTCAAACTAAGCTCAACTTCTTTCGCCGGGCACTTGAGTTTGGAATAAGGATGAACACCAACGCTGAACTTTAACTTTTCTGATACCGGAGAAGTAAAATTACGATCATGCGTGCCAAGGAATTCATTGAAACTTTAGTTGATTATTCAACACATTTTTAAATGCGTAATTAGATGGTTTCGTTTTTTTTCTAAATTACTTGTTTTAATTCAAATTTTTGTCTTATTAAATGAGTCAGCATCTTACAACGAACGCAGGCAAAAATAACTTATATTTTCTTACTGGTTTTTATTTGGCATAAATTGAAGCAGGCAATCATCTATGTAGCGTACATAAATTAACAAATACAAGGCATCGGGAAAAGTGCTTCTTCAAAAGCACGTGCAAAAAATGATGTCATGAAACGAAGTTTAATGTGAAACTGTGTGAATGAAATAAATCTGGTCTCATTGAGAAGAAATGTAGACTCGTTTTTAACTTCCATTCTTTCCCACCCAATGCATTGAGACACGCTTGACTTGTTACATATTATAACAAAGTACATTCTTTCCAGTCAAGTTGATTGCTATCCTTTTGTACGACACTTTTTAAATGCCTAATAACATTTCCAGAACGCAGTACCGATTACTTCCGCTGAGCCACTACTCATTTCAAACAGCTAGGTAAAGAGAGGAATTTTCCCAACTGGAAGAAACACCGAGCTTTGAGGTGTTTCGAACCTCTTCTCTATCCCCACTGGGGATGAACGTTCTGAACTTTGTACGACGGTAATTAGCTCGATGTTTTTAATACTCATGGAGTGATATTCCTGTTAGACGTGAATAGTGGATTTTTTTATTGGATTTCATCGATTTCATAGCCAAAGTCACTAGCAATTATTACCACAAATTAATGTTACACTCTTCTATGTGATTACAGATGAAAGTCACACAGTAACAAATAATGCTATGGCGATGTCTTCAGTTGAATTATGAGAGCAAAGAGCCGTGGATGCAATCGCATTTGCCTCTTATATCTCCCTGCTTGCTCCTTGACGTGGCAACATAGCAATGACGTCACACTACTGGTCATAACAATGGCGCAAGGCTTGAAGGATTTAAATAAAAGTAAATGAGTAGCTTCATACCATTTCCTTCAGAACTTTTGTGACATTGAGTGTGAGTGATCAGAAATATCTTCATTGGTGTGCAAATAGAACTTTTGTGATTTAAGTGTGGGTGATCAAAAATTTCCTTCAAGGTGTGTAATGAAAAGTGGAGCTGCAAACCAAGAAGGAAGAGTTAATATAATACATCGATGAGGCTTGTAAGTGACGGGTGTACACATTAACTCGGTCAGTACCAGTAATAATTTTACTTACAAGTTTCTTATACAGGATAGAACATAACAACGGGAAGTTTTTAACAATCCAAGAAAACCACGAGTGATTGAAGAAAAGTATTACATTCAGAGTAATCGATACGTTAAAATATGCTATATATGAAACACTAATAGAATTTTTTTTGTGAAATTATGTTTCGGGTATGGCGTCTTCTTGTCCGAATACATTATTGAATTCTGATCATGAAATTATTCATTGACCTCTGCTACATCTCAGTTAGGACACTGTAAATTTTATTTTAAATTTTCTGCTTTAACTCATCCATAGCTCTTGGTCGAGTCGTGTACACTTTACTCCTGAGTTATATACACTTTTCTTATGAAAAAACCGCAAATGGATAAATCTGTCGATCTAGGGGGCCATGGAACGTTACCAAATCTTGAACTCGGCAAGCTACCGAACGATTCTAGCACAGCCTCAACTCGCACTGCCTGATATGAGCCTCATTGAGATTTATGGGATGAGGAACTTGCGTGCCGCTTCGTCCCGTGACCTATTGACTTCCTTGGGGGACAGGTTACCGCAATAACTGCGATAATTGAAGTTGCCATGAATCCAAAATCTTGTAGAATCAACTGACAATGACCCACTTAGGGGATTACCGTGCATTAAGCACAACATTCATTGCTAATTCATAGCAAACCGATGATTCTGAACATTACTAGTGACACGAGTTTTTCAATACTCGTGTGTGTGTATCATCTAAGTGTATTAATTTTAAGATATTTAAAAACCAATGATTGGGATATTGTACAATCTCTATTGGAAATAAAGTTTTTTCCTCTGGAAGGTAATATCCAACCTAATAATGCCCGTTGTGTGTTTTTTTTTATATATTTATTTGTGTATTTGTTTGGTGTCCGCTTCGTAAGAAATATAGGATATCTGAGTTTGCGATATCTTGGATACCGGATTCCTAACTATTACTATTATAAAGGAGCCGCGTCCGTCCGTCCCTCCGCCCGTCCGTGTGACCACCTCTAGATCATGGTATTCACAATACGCAATCAGCTTATTTTTAGATATATAAATTTTCTATGGAGCATTCTCTGTTGAAATTAATCATGTCGCTTTGATATTTTTAATTGATAATGCAAAAAGAAATGTCATAAATTAAATTCGTTTGACCAGTAACCTGGCTACCACTTAGTATAAAGCCCAATATTTTGGAACTTGAGTTATTGTTTTCGAAATTGTGATTTTCTTGAAAAGCTTCGAAGATATAATAGACGTCATTTCAGAATAAAATCCCGGCAAAAGAGGCCGCCGTGGATAGAAATGTGTCCAACCGCAAGAGAGAAGTAGCAAGACTTCGACAGCAAGAAAAACGCCGAAGACGATCGGGTGAACAACGCCAAATGGCAAGACGAAGTAATGCTGCTCGCAAACGAGAAGCTATAGCAAAATTACCCTTAACCGGCGTTTGGAAATTCTAGGGAATAAATCAGAGCAGCACCGAGTAGCTAGAGAGAGCAAAACACACGAAAGAAACGAGGAAATTCTTCGGCTTAACGCTGGACAACATCGAGTGGCACGAGAGAATTCAACTCAAGAAAGAAGGGTTGAAATTCTTCAGATTAATGCCTAACAGCATCGACTTGCACAATCGAATTTAACTCAAGAAAGAAGGGATGAAATTCTTCAGATTAATGCCGACCAGCACGTGTGCACTAGTAACAGTAAAATATGGCCTGGACAAGCATTGATATGTTTGACATATTATCAGGGTAGGTTCGTTTAGGGTAGGTTTGGTTAGATTAGGATAAGATAGGTAATATTGACAAAAAATTTTCACGGGTCCACTTGGCTTAAGAATGACATTGTCTGGAGAATTTCCACGGATCCTGCTACTACCTGACAATACTCATGAATTATTTGTTTGGAGTCCGCTTCTTCCATTTCTCTGTCATGCTCATAAAGATTTCAATAATGACCGTTTCTGTGATACGAGTTTCACCAGAGCGCAAGTACAAAAAAAAATTTTATCACGGGTACTGTTAGGATAGATATATTTGTTAGTCATCCACGTCTGGAAAGTTTGTTCAAGAAAGATATTACCCGTCATTTTCGACGCGCCGTGCACACTAGTATATGAATAAATGACGAGAAAGAACGACAACAAAAAAAGAATTAACGAATCCTTCCCTTTGAGTAAATAAATGGGGATAGCGCTTTGTAGAATTATTTCAACCGGACCTTTCTTCAGTATGTAAAGAGAGTCCGAAAACTCGACCTTCCCGTGCAATGCACAGCTAGCCAGTCCCTCAGCGAGAGATCAGAACTTCGTTCGATTTGAACGCCGCTCGCGCATTGAACGAAAACGTGGTTTAGCAAAATCTTAAAATGCTAAGCTTCTTGTTCTCGTAAAATTAGGTGTTTCAATTCATTAATACGAATTTAATTACGCTATATAGGTATAACTCAAGTTCAGGAAAACAAAAATGAGAAATTTTACGTGAGCCTTCAACCTTAAATGCCCTAATATATTAGTTATGAAACAATATGCTTCAAGCCAGACGAATCCAAACAGAGTAGCAGCTGAAATTGAATCTGTGATTCAAGGAAAAGGGCTTTCAGTCTCTCACTCATTAATTTCTGAGCCACAAGACTTTTTTAGGCTCCTCAAAATTCTTACAAACCATGAATAAAATTTAAATCACGTTATGTTCAATTATTATTCCTGAAATTAAAAATGAAAGCTTAAAAGCTGATTTACTTATCTAATCTATGGTTTCCCATTGTCTTCGCTCGTCTACTTACAGCAACACAAAATTGGAACTAATGCAGTCCGCGAATGCTAACCAAGACCGTATCGTGTAATCCTGATCCGAAGGTTCATGTCAATTGATTATCATTGTAAACTGTATTGCAGAGAAGGCTTCATTCAGTTGATCTCAATAAACTAAATTGAGGATGCATATTCGCACATGGGTAGTGAATCGTAAGCTGATAGTCCAATTGTTACCTTTTTGTTGCAGTTTGACATGGAATTATGCAAGGTGATCTTAAAGCAACATCTTCGGACGTGTCTTCCGTCTGGCATTTCAAACAACTTACGATGCTACTGTCTGCCCACCTAAGAGACCCTGGCTTTATAAAGTCATCTAGCATAGATTTTTAATCATCAACTATGTAAAAATGTCTGCCTGAGACAATCTAACTCTCTTAGTGATGCCTACATTGTTGCTCTTTACTTAAACTTGAAAGCCAGGTAAACTTGAAAGCCAGGGCTGACCGCTTTTTTTTGTTTATTATGGCTCATAATTCCCTCTACTGCACTGACTCTAAGCTTCCTGCCTGTGAAGTAATCTTGTCTAAGAAAAGTACTCAGCAGTCATCTTATGTCATAACACTCGGCAGCAAGCCAGCAACAATAAGAGCATTGGTATGAGACTCAGCTTTACAACAATAGATCCTGATGCATTGCAGGTCATCAGACTCTAGGTCCCTGACTTAATCATTGACTCCCAAGTCCTATTCAACTCATTCATTAAAAAATTTTTACTTCATTAGCAACAGCCTGGTTATATGTATTCATTCATATCTGCAAGAAAGCTCACAGAATCATATTCAGCTCATCTAACATAAGCTGTTTCTGAGTAGATGATTTTCTTTAAATAACTTTAAAAAAACAGGGTTGCACTTGAATAATCTGCACACACAAATTAGTCTGATACACAGGCCAAAAAAATTCTAAAACTAACCCTGTCATCAATGTTGTCAGCATATGAAATATGCACAGCAGACTTCAGCCCTGAAGACCAGACTTTTAAATTCATTTCATATGTTCTTTTTAATTTTTAAGATATTTTGTTATGATAGAGTTTCTGACTTTACACTCATATTCATGAAAATTATGTCATTTGAAAATTATACATTCTCAAAAAACATACGATAGGCAAAAGGTATAGGTTAGTCAAGTTAGTCTATTCTGTAAGAATTGAAACCATGTGGGAATTTCTATAGCTGAAGATAAACTGAACTTTAAAAGAAATAAACTATAAAATTTTATGTTTTGAATCCACCTAATTCTCATTTATTGTACATTCTTTGCTACAAATGCTATCTTTTTTGCATTTTCTTCTCTGTCCTTTCTGACTTGGTACTTCAAAATGCAGGTTATTCTGTGTGGGAACACCTAATGCATAGATTTCCCATTACCTACAGTCCGTACTAAATGGTAGTTTCTATTTGCTGTCTTGCTTAGATAGTTTATTTACTGTGATAAGTTATGTGATGTAAATTTATGATGAAAAAACTTCAATCTTGCTGAGAAATCTATAGCAGCCATGTTATTGAATTCATGATTTTCATTTGGTATTTGTGAAGAAGAGGACAATAATTTATTTTCCAATTTTTGATGCTTGACTAATGGTAATTAGATCAAAATAAACAATTTTTCTTCTATGCACTTTCTGTTGCAAATGAGTATTTAAAGAGTTATAGCTATAAGTTTATTTCCGTAATTCTATTCTTTGAAGCGCGGAAAAAATTGGTTTGAGGGGAGGATCCTTAATGGATTCCTTTCTGACATTTTTAATGCGCTTGTACGATCGTTTCGTTAGGTTACTTTAGCTTAGAATATTTCAGTTGTATTTCATTACGTCATTGCTATAACTCGTCAAATACTCAATTGCAACGGAAAGTGCATAAAAGAAAAATGGTTAATTTCAATCTAATTACCTATATTCACGTACCAAAAATTGGAAAAATCTAATATTGTCCTCTCCTCCACATTCACCATTCATTTTTCATCTAACTGCAATAAAAAGAGCCTATTCTTGCCCTTGTTGGTGAATGGTCATTAGTATGGATGTGATAACTTGATGAATAAGCAGCAACAAAAGAATTATAATAGTTACTTTCATTCTAATTATGCCTGAATTTTTTTGGTTAGGCCTAATATCAGCCTGAAACAAAAATCAGAACATTAGGTTTGAGAAATGAGGAGGCTGTACTACTCCATTCTTAACACATTCCCTGCGAAGGAACCCACCGGTGGTCACTTGGGTTATTTTCATAGTGCTGCTGACCCACCTGCAGTCACTAACGTATTGTCTATTAATACTCAATGAAAGCTTAATAAAGACCAGATCCAGTTAATGTTTGTCATTTTCAAAGTTGATTACCACAATTGACTTCAAATTTGAATTGAATATTGAACTTCAGTTTAACCCATTGCAGTTAACCTGTTAAGCATGGGTATTAACTGGCTGGTCATACCATTTAGAAGGAATATTGACTAGTTTTTCCTGACCCTTAACTAAAATCATGGTTAAATTGGAGAAAATATATGCATTTTGCATTAGCTTTTGATCTAATTTTATCAATTGTGAAATAAATTAAGCCAAATATCATTCATGAACAAAGCAATTGAAATCAAATGTTTTTTAAGAATAAATTAATTGACACACATGTTTTTGAACCGGTTTTCTGTTGATATTTTTGTTCTATCTACAGAGTTATGTCAATAAAATAAAAGGGAATAAGTGTAAATCAGATTTTACTGGGAAGGTCATTTTTAATTTTTTGTGATGAAATTGGGATAAATTTTAGTGATCAATAATAAAAATGAAGATGGCAGACCAAACTGTAATATTGAGAAGAAACAGGCCTGGCACCAAATCTGAGGTTAGTGAAAGTTATGTTGAAATTATTGGTGATTATATGATAGAAATTATGACCGTACTTGATATTGTGTGGCTTTTCATTTTTGCTAAAATTCAACTGTAAGTTATGAAGTTGTTAAATGATAAAAACTTTTTTTTTAAGACTTTTTATTGCTGATTTTTTTCATATCATTAGAATTATATACTTCAGGTGAAGAAAAATTTAACTTTGCTCAGTTGAAATGCATTATCATGTGAAATTTGTATATTTTTTTTCGAGTTCCTTTCTTGAAAGCATTTTATGTGTCTAAATCCTGAGAATACGACTTGTGCTGAGCATGTGTGGAGACAAGTTGTGAGAAAAATTCATTCTATATCAAATTTCATTTGCAAAACCAAAAATATTAAGAGCTCAGCCTTTCGCTGTAATTTGTGTTATTATTATGTATTTATTTAACTTGTAAATTCTTCCAAGCATCTACATTGTCCCATCATGAGTGGTTGAGAATCTAGAAATATGAATGATTGATTTTCTTGACAAACTCCATAGCTCTGATATGCTGTGAAATAAATAATGCACTCATTATTTTGTTATGAAATAGTTTAGGTGTTCATGCAATTCTGGCATGCAATGTCTCCGTAGTGACCTAAAGCCGCTGTTTAGATGGGGTCCATATGGGCTTTGAAGTCATGTTCATGCTGCCCTTTGGCTCTATGTTCATTGTGTAGACTTGGGTTGCTCTGCTCAGGGCTTCTAGGCTGGTATTTATTTTTCCAATTATTTCAAAGTTGGGTTTGTCTGGTCGAAGTTTACTAAAAAAAATCAAAACAAAGGCCAAAGTTCATACTGAGCTCAGTGAAGTAGTGGATTAGTTTATGGAGGATTAAGACGGCTATTCTAGTAGCTTTGTTTGATTTATTTGCATTTTCACTTGATGTATTGGACGGATCAATAAATTGCTGTGCGAGTCTTTTATTATCTACATTCATCTGTGTCAGTAATCATGCAAGATGGGCATCTCCTGCATTCAGTGATCAGTTAATATATAGTGTTATTTGTAAATAACTGTTCGCTTCTTCACTTGATGAATATTTATTTGAATTGCATGCATATAAATTTTCATTGATCTATTCAACCAAAATCTCATGACTAATTAAAAAAATGTGTGCAGAATTTTTATAAATGGGCTGATGAAGCTTATGAAGAGATGGACTCTACACTCGTGGTCCAACAGTTCATCCAGCAGAGCATTCGCCGCAGCCACACCAACATAGACGCCATCCTGGCACCTCCAGAGGCACAAGATGAGGGTGTCTGGAAGTATGAGCACCTCAGGTAAAAGAGATGGTCTTGGCTGTGTGTGCTGCTATGTCAAGTTGTGCTGTTGCCTGAGGGTGTGTGGAAGTATGAGCACCTCAGGTAAAAGAGATGGTCTTGGCTGTGTGTGCTGCTATGTCAAGTTGTGCTGTTGCCTGAGGGTGTCTGGAAGTATGAGCACCTCAGGTAAAAGAGAAGGTCTTGGCTGTGTGTGCTGCTATGTCAAGTTGTGCTGTTGCCTGAGGGTGTGTGGAATTATGAGCACCTCAGGTAAAAGAGAAGGTCTTGGCTGTGTGTGCTGCTATGTCAAGTTGTTCTTCTGTTGCCTGAGGGTGTCTGAAATGATTAGCATCTAAGGCTAGGTAGTTGTAGATCTAACATGAGTATTGCTATGTTCATTCTTTTTTATACTGGATTAAAATGTTATATTCTGCAATTGCCTGTGCCAAAAAATTGCCTTAACTTTTCTATTCTTTCATGTTTATGAGTTCAAGGCTCATGGTCATCAAGAGACTTGTGAGACTTCCTCATGTGCAGCTATTGCAGGTACAGAAAGTCTTAGAGGTTTTCTCTCCAGTGTATGACCACAAGCTGAGTAGACAGATGTATGCTATTGAAAGTTACCATGAGAATACTTTCGTGAGTTTGGGAAAGCATGCCAGTTACCTGAGCCAGGGCAAGAAGCTATAACCTGTTTTTCACATGAGGGTTTGCTTGTGAATTTCTAGATGCATCTCTAATTACTGAGAATTTTGGCTGTAAAGCACATAATAGAAGCACGTGTTATGATCGTTTGGCTGGATTTCACGAATTGGAGTGAGTGTGGTGATTAAGTATATTTGTGAACTTTAAACCCTGTGCGTACTAAAACTTGAATAGTTCACAAGGATTTTTCTTAGGCTAGTATTGTCAATATCCTGAAATATCTGCTAAGCGGTCAAATGTGGGTCTTTACCTCTTGAACGAACACCTAGTTCTTTATTTGACTATGAAAAATGTTTCTTCCGTAATGTATGCTTAGCAAAAATAATTTTTAGAGCCAGAAACGAAGTTCTTGAATTTGGGAAAGCACCATCAATTAAGATTTTGCCCTAACTTCATACAAATGAATGAAGGTTAAAAAAAACTTGAGTTTAATAAAAAAGTTATTAAACATGTTGCATGAACATTGCAACCCAAACTCAGTTGAAATCAGTAGCCAATTGCGAGCTCCTCTGGGGATACAACTATTGTGTCTATGGGAATTAGCGCTCCCAGGGGGACTATGTAAGGGCCTGAGCTAAAGGTTAGGTAGAATTTCTATTTTGTTACAATAGAATAGGTTTTTGTTTTGTTACAGACCATCTTTTTTTGGTTCACTGCTGTCCTGTTTTTCAGCACATACTACTTTCTTCTTCAACTTTTTCTTGTTTCATGATCTTCTTTCTTAGCTTTCTGTTTCAGGGCCCTTTCTGCATAGATTCCGCATTTCCTTAACTCCATACTAAATGGTGCCTGCTTCCTTCCTCTCTTTGGATAGCCTTTGTTGCAGGTAAGGAGGCTTGACCCCTTCCCCGGCAGAAACGTGTTTACTCGTTTTCGCAAAATGATCTTTTTTCAGTCGACGAGTATACTCGTCTGAAACTTTACTTTCAAAAACCAGCTACAGACGTATATACTCATCGATTTTCAGCCTTTGTAAGCCATTCTACGCGAGAAACAAGTATTCTCGTCGATCGTACACCTGACAGAGGCGATAGGGTAGAGCTGTAAAATTTCAAGGACATTGTTTTTGCTAACAACTTACAGTTTTCAATTGATATTATTCATAATAAAATGCCGGAAAAGGGAATTTCATTTATTATGCGTATTATAAATACCATTAGATATGTGGTAACAATCGTAATAAAAATTAAAAATTAAGTAGGTTTTAATTTCTCTTTACATTTGGTAACAAAATTTTGAGAAAAATTAAGAAAATATAGTAAAAAATATGGTTTATAGGAAGACGAGTTGACTCGTTTTTGCCAACAAAGGTATTTTCAAAATAAAAAGTTGACCATAAAAATGCGAAGAAAAAATAATTACAAACCGTTTTCACAACCAGCATCAAAAATACTATAGAGAACTAAAATAAAAATATTAGTCAGCTAAAGAAACGTTTTTATAAAAAAAACTGTTAGGAAGGTGTTAAACTAACTAATAATCTAATCTAATCTAATCGAAGCCAATTGCAAGGTTTCTGGGATATCACAAAATAGTTTCATGATTGCTGTTAATTGCTCTAATTTTGTAACTTATTTCAAAATGATTGTTGACTAGTTAAGTTACTTCAAAATTCTGTCAGTTGCCCTGTACTGGAAGCGCTTGGCACTAAAGTTACCATTGATATATAAAGGGTTAAGCAAGAACCAGCACATTCTCAGAAGTCCAATAGATGTTTTAATTCATATCAAGTGCTAGGGGGTACAGTAAATTCCAATTGCATTCCTGGGGTGATATTTGATTTCTATACTTTTACATTGAAGAGGTTCATTGACTTAAAATATTCAAATATAGCCCATCTTCCCTGAGACTTGTGTTTTCTGATGTCATTTTCTTACTGTTTTTGTTTTCTCTGCGTGGAAAGCAGTGTTTTTAAACATAGTATCAATCATTACAGATTTTAGTAGAAATGGTGAGATGTTTTGCTCAAATTTTTGTGACATTTGGAGTACAATGAGTGTTGACACCATGCAACCTTTAAACCTGTATGTGTGTGTGTGTGTAGGCAGTTCTGTATGGAGCTAAACACAACAGTACACCTGTACGTAAGCGTGTTGGCAGTTCTGTATGGAGCTTAATACAACACTACACCTGTACGTGAGCGTGTAGGCAGTTCTGTATGGAGCTAAACACAACACTACACCTGTAGGTGTAGGTGCAGACAGTTCTGCATGTAGCTGAACAGCAACATACTGTACGTATGCATGCAAACTATTCTGCATGGAGCTGAACACATCACTATACCTTGTGTTTGCAGGCAGTTCTGCATGGAGCTGAACGGCCTGGCAGTTCGGCTGCAGGGCGAGTGCCAGCCCGCGTCCTGCACGCAGATGACCGCCACGGAGCAGTGGATCTTCCTCTGCGCTGCTCACAAGACGCCCAAGGAGTGTCCTGCCATCGACTACACCCGTCACACCCTCGACGGGGCCGCGTGTCTCCTCAACTCAAATAAATACTTCCCTAGCAGGTAAGGCTCAGAAATGGGGTACAACGTAGAAAAACACTGTATCAACAGGTGTGGCTTAGAAAAGTCTACATTAACAGGTGGGGCTTAGAAATGGGGAGTACAACATTGGGAAAACAATACTTCCCTAGCAGGTGAGATTATGAAATGGCGAGTACAACATTGGGAAAACACTACTTCCCTAGCAGGTGAGATTTATAAATGGGGAATACAAAATTAGGAAAACACTACATTACCTGGTGTGGGTTTGCAGTGGAAAAAAGAAGGCTAGGAAAGCACTACCTAATTTGTAGGTTTGACTTTGCAGTGCAAGAATCAGAGAATCATGCAGTAAAGAGTTAAATTAGCGTTCTAAACGTCCGTGCGTATTGTTAACATTTATTTGCTAATGTAGGGTGAGCATCAAGGAGTCGTCGGTGGCTAAGCTGGGCTCGGTGTGCCGGCGCGTATACCGCATATTCTCGCACGCCTACTTCCACCACCGCCTCATATTCGACCAGTTCGAGGTGAGGGGGGGGGGGGGGGCTTTACTAACTATTTATTTCTTACTTTTGTTCATGTTTGGGTCTCATATTCGACCAGTTCGAAGTGAGGGGTGGTGCCACTGTACTGTATACTCTAATTTATTTTTGGTGTATGTTTGGGCCTCATATTCGACCAATTCGAGGTGACGTGTGGTGTACTACTGAATAACTCTACTAGTTTCTCTAATTTATTCATTTATTTAAATTCGACCAATTCGAGGTGACGTGTGGTGTACTAATGCATAACTCTGCTGTTTACTTTAATTTATGTACTTTTTGTGTAAGTTTGGGCCTCATATTCGACCAATTCGAGGTGACGTGTGGTGTACTAATGCATAACTCTGCTGTTTACTCTAATTTATGTACTTTTTGTGTAAGTTTGGGCCTCATATTCGACCAATTCGAGGTGACGTGTGGTGTACTACTGAATAACTCTACTGTTTACTCTAATTTATGTATTTTTTGTGTGTGTAGGGGCCTTATATTCGACAAATTCGAGGTGACGTGTGGTGCCACTAAACAACTCAACTGTTCACTCTAATTTCTTTGTCTATTTTTATTTTTGGGAGGAGAAGAAGTTGAGGAGGTCGGTTGGTTGTTTAGATGGTTTTAACTTGCTTGTCATCTTTTCTGTTGAAGATGAGATGTTGTGAGACTCTAGGGCACAACTATTCTCTCTGATATCTCATTATTTCCTCTTTTTAATCAAACGTGTGCACTTACTTTTGCTATATTTTTTATTCTAGGCGAGGTGTTAGGTAGCATTGCACAGTTCTACTGTTCTCTCTAAAATCTTGTTGTTTCTTCGTTGTTTTAGGTTGGGCTTTTTTAGGACGTATGCCCTTATTTGTCGTTTCTTTTGATGGCTTTAATTTCATTTTTCCTTGTTTTGTTTTTCTTGTACTTTAATTTAGGATATATATTTTAAATTTATAATGAATTTCTGTTTTTCTGTTTGCTCTTTTCGACTGAGTTTTCAAGTTTTGCTTGTTTTATTTCAGTGTATAGCGTTTATTTAATTGATAAAAATGATAGGTACTGTGCAATTATAGCTTTGCAATCATTATGATGAGACTATTTGATATGTTTTCAATCTCCATCATTTGGTTAGTTTTTTTTTTAGTTTTTACTTATCATTCAAAATTTCCCCCTTTTTAGTTCATTTCTCTTCTGAGCTTCTCCCTTCATTACTTGATTCAAAGAAGTAACATTACTACTTTTAAATTTAAATTGCAATCTGATTCCGTTATTCAACTTACCTCAATTTTGTATTTTGCAGCTACATGGTTGCATTCATCTTTTTTCTTGCTCCCAGAAGGTTTTATATCTTCTTTGTGTGTGCTTTTACAAGGTTTAACCCACCGCTTGCGTATTTTTGTGCGATGGTCGATAGCTACATCAAATATGATCATAGTCTATGAAATTCATATCCTTGCATTCAAGACTTTGTTCCATTATTTTTGTAGGATTTAGCACCTCTTTGATAGTACTGATACAAAAATGGCAAACAATAACGCGTTCATAGAACTTATTAGTGCTTGTTTTATGGTGCGTTTTCATAACTCATAGCAGGGTTCTTCGAGCGTGATGTAGTAAAATCAATGTAATTATCTAAATAATACGAGATATTTCAGTTGGATGTGAATTAAACAAAACATGAAAAGAATGCTCCTCACTATTGGTAATCATGCAATAAACAATGACTATTAAACACGTAAATGAACATACTTCAGGGTTGTGTTCTTACATTAATCCATGTGTTTGCATTCTGCCGAAGTGTTCACTCATGGGGATACAGCTATTGTATGTATGAAAATTAGCACATCCGGGGGAAAATGTGATATCCCGAGCTGTTGTTTCGGCAGGCCTTCTTCTTGTTAAAATATGACGCGTTTATTTTCCCGTGATGGAGCTCTTTTGCGGTTCACTACATTCTTTATTACAGAACCTATCCTTTTTCCTTCACTTTTACCTAGTTTCATGAACTTCTTTCTATCTTGCTGTTCCTACGTGCTGGGTGTGGGGGAACACCTCAATCATGAACTCCCCTTCTGTACCAAATGGTGCTTTATGCCTCAGGGAATAAAATGTGCCTTCTGCCCTCTCCATTTTGGGCCACCTTTGTTATTGCTAGGGACGCCCAAACTAACCTTTGATGTAACCGTTGTCATGGCTTGAGACTTCCAAACTTACCTTTAACGTAACCTTGCAGGCTGCCAGCTCGCTGTGCAAGCGCTTCACAGTGTTCGTGACGAAGTACGCCCTCATGTCGCGCGACAACCTCATCGTGCCCATCCTGGACGACGAGCTCGTGCCACAGCAGGGCGGGGAGAGCACAGCTTGAGGGGCCTCTTGTGTGCGTGCTGGGTGTGTCGTGTGTGCGTGGCGGGTGTTTTGCTGTGTGTCTTGGTGGACCGCGAGTGTGTGAGTCTGTGTCTTGGTGGGCAGCGAGTGTGTGTTTGTGTGTGTCTGCAGGTGTGTCTTGGTGGGCTGTGAATGTGTGTGCCTCAGGTGTTGTCTTGGTGGGTAGCGGGTGTGTGAGTCTGTCTTCTGGTGTGTCTTGGTGGGCAGCGAGTGTGTGTCTGTGTGTTTTGGTGGGCAGCAGGTGTGTGAGTCTGTGTGTTCTGGTGGGCACCGAGTGTGTTCTGCTGTGTGTCCTGGTGGGCCACGAGTGTGCGAGTCTTCTGGTGTGTCTTGGTGGGCCACGAGTGTGTGTCGGTGTGTTTTGGTGGGCAGCAGGTGTGTGAGTCTGTGTTATGGTGGGCAGCGAGTGTGTTCTGCTGTGTGTACTGGTGGGCCACGAGTGTGTGAGTCTGTCTTCTGGTGCGTCTTGGTGGGCAGCAGGTGTGTGTTTCTGTGGGTTTTGGTGGTCTGCAAATGTGTGTCTTCAAGTGTGTCTTGGTGGGCAGCGTGTGTGTGTATGTGTCTGTGTGTTTTGGTAAGCAGCGAGTGTGTTTTGCTGTGTGTCTTTTTGGAGAGCTGTGTGGACGTGTGAGTCTTAATTGTGTCTTGATTTGCAGCGGGTGTTGGTCTAACGGTTTTCACGTATTTTGACGGTAGGACGGGGGTGTTGATTTTTGGTGTGTCTTGATGATTGAAAGGTCTTGATGATGGATGCAAGTAAAAGCATCACCTGAAAGTTCTTTAATTAGAAGTAGGAGTTTGACTCACGCGTGTATCTGTGTCAGGCTACGCAGCGTCTCTTATGTATAAGATTATTTATAGTGTTTATTCGTAGCCTTTTTCTCTTGGAAAGTATTTTTGATGTATAGGAGAGCCCAATCTTACTCGTTGATTTATGATGTAATATGTTGAATGACAGAAAAATTGTGATCAAAAATTGTAAAAGTATTAATTTGAAGTCATGCGATTCGAAGTACATGTGTGCATTCAAGTCGATATGAGCTGCTTGGCAGCCTTTACTTACATTAAATGTATTTCACCCTTCACCTAAATGAAACTTATTTCAGCTTTTACCTGTATGACATATGTGTACTTCATTCTATACTTACATATGCATTTCAGCATATTCCCACGTAGAATGTAATTAGCCTACCCCTACGTAAACTGTATTTCAGTACAGGTATACAGACTCGAAGTGCATTTCACCCTTTACTCGAATGACATGCTAATGTTAGTTACCTCACACTTGCCTCAACGCTGAGTAATATGGACAGGCCTGTGTAGCTTACAGTTCTTCTTGGTGTTTCGTTGAACTAAATAGAGCATAATTTTTGCTTACCTTTTATAATAATCCACAATACCCCTATCTCACAATACCCCTATCTAATATCTCATGGAGTAGTGCTGAAGTCTTGTTGAATTAATACATTAGGAACCACTTAGTCATTTTTCCTCACCTTTCTCAATGAGCTAGGTTGCCCCTATTTTTTGGAGTAGTGCTGAAGTCATGTTGAATTAAAATATTAGGGACTACTTAGCTGTATTTTGATTGAGTTTATTCACTTGTTGCTTACAAGACTGAGACCCGAGCTGAGAGTTAAATAGTCTTTTTTTTTGTTTTATTACGGACTAGTTTTTTTGGTTTAGTGCTGTCCTGTTTTTCCAGCCCCTACTGCTTTCTTCTTCAACTTTGATCTTGTCTCATAATCTTCTTTCTCAACTTACTGTTTCTATGCCCTTTCTGCATAGATTCCGCGTTCCCTTAACTCCATACTAAATGGTGAATTCCTCGTTCCTCTCTTTGGATCGCCTTAGTGGCGGATAGGGAGGCTTAAACTGACTGAAAACAATCTAATCTAGTGTTCCTAGCGGAATTATAGCTGCTTCGTGCTGTCCGTTCATGGCTTCACAACACAGGTACTTTATTTCAGAGACTATCACCTATTGCAATGAAGTTCAAAAAATTTTCAAAAATGTGTATGTGCTGAGAAAAGTCAATTTTTCTAATTATTGACGATTATGTTGTTAGGCTCATGAATGTGCAATTTTGTCAACGAGAAAACATCATCTACAGATAGGGGAGTTTCCCAGTAACCTCATTTCCAGCACCTAACTTGCAGTGCGTGGAGGGTTGAACTGAGCACTTCTACAGCCTTTACATTTGTAGCAAAGCTTTGCGTTAGTCATTTGAGGTCGAAACTCCTGCTCACCGGCAGCAATATGAGCAGTCTTAGCTACTAGGACAGACTTGTTACTTATCTTGTTATTGCGTCTACCTGGTATGTGTAGTCCAAGAATGTTAGTGAGACACGTTTAACGTATGTAACTGTCCAGGTTTTGTGACTTGTCTGCAGGACCTAATGGTAAAAACAAGCACTTGTTTACGAAATCTTGTGACCTTATGCATTATACGAGTAATAGGGATTAACACTTGCCAGCAAAAACCTTTGGTAGTGGCCACCACTAGTCTGTGAGACCTCATGACCTTGTGGTAGCGACTACCACTTATCAGCGAGACCTCATGACCTTGTGGCAGTGATTACCACTTATCAGCCAGACCTCATGACCTTGCGGTAGTGACTACCACTTATCAGCCAGACCTCATGACCTTGCGGTAGTGACTACCACTTATCAGCGAGACCTCATGACCTTGTGATGGTGACTACCGCTTATCAGCGAGACCTCATGACCTTGTGGTAGTGACTACCACTTGTCAAAGAGAGAACAGGTGTCGATCTGGCCAAATACGACACGAGTCACAAGTTTTGTCAGAACGCCTGGACACTGGCGGTTGACCCACCTGTTCTGTATTTATTTCCGGCGCGTCTGTGTGAGCAGCTTGCAAGTATGTATACGTGCACTCGCGCACTTCAGACATGTTTGTATGTTGTGTGACAGCGCATATTGTATACATGCAGACATTGTGCAGCAGGCACATAAAGTTTTTTAGGGGTGATTCAAAGGAATGCCCTCTGAATTTGTCCCGTGGTCGGTCTGTGTGTAGAAGAAATGAAGTTCACCAACTTCTCTGTCTCTCGTACTCACCAACTCTCACTTCTCCCGTCGTTTTACTACAGTGCCACGGAAGTATCAATTATTTCCTAGCGGGTGGCAAAATTCTTTTAAATTTGACTTTTTCTCCTTTTTTCAAGTCTTAATTCATACGAAAGTTTTTTCTCTCCAAAGAAAAGGGAGGCTCACCCGCTGGCTTCTTCAATGCTTTTGTTTCTTCGCAAATCGATGCTCATTTTCTGGGAAGTCCGAGCGAATTATGCGAATTGAAAATTTAGCAACCACTCTTATTCGCCAAACATTTTGACCTCAGGCCTGTAATTTCTTGATGATTTCATATTTGTTTTGAACTCAACCCTATAATAATCGGAATAGTTGGTATTAAGTTAAATTTAAGAGATTAAGCCCATAAAGCCGCGTTGCAGTAGCTTCGGAAATGTGGATAGGGACGGTATATTTTACGTTATTTTCATCAATATTCTCCTGGTAATTCGTTTTCAAGTGTTTACGAGAAAGTTTGAGTTTTCGGGAGATGTCAGTGGTAAATTTTGTGCAATAATTCATGGTTTGAGATTAATCAATTTTCGACTTAACCAGCTGCAGTGGAAGGCTCTCCTGCACCGTGAGTTGAAACAGTTAAGTTAAACTTTATTCATTTGTGGAATAAATTAATTTTTGTTATCGGGGAAAACTTGTATGATAGTTTACTCAAAATAAATTCTCATCGGCATCGTGAACAATTTTTATCTTGGATATCGCCAAAAATACTTTTGTGGGTCGAATCTTCATAAATTTATTTTTCAATGCCGTAGCGTTTCAAAAAGTTTCAACAAAAAATTTCGCTTTAACATACGTATTTGCTTATTGAAAGTACTAATGTAAAGTAATTTTTTATATTTTGTTATGTCCGACATCTTATATGGTTAGATGTAATTGAGTTGGTTAACGTTATCTGTAACGTGTAAAGTTGTTTAATTATAGCTTATTTATATTTTGTAGTTCATGCGAATTTGATCTTTCGTCTGTAGAAATATGCTAACATTATATTCAGTCTCCTGTTTTCTGTAAGACAATTTCTTCCATGATTCTTGTGAATTATTTTCCTTGAACTCAACGCAGAGTATTGTTAACCCATTTCGTATTTATGTATTTTTTCCTATCTTTTTTTGTTATCCTCGTGCACAGAGCTTAACAGAAATATTAACACTTTATTCGCAACGTTCGCCACCGGTGGGCACAGAGGGGATTTTTTATAGTGCTGCTGACCGACCAGTAGTCACACTCTATTTTCGTGAATAACTGAATTAAAGCTAAATGAAGGTACGATCCAGTTAAGGTTCACTATTTTCAAAATTACTAACTACAACCAACTTTAAATCTCAGTTTAATACTGAACTTCAGTTTAACTAATTGCGGTCAAGGGGTTAAACTAAGAGGTACCCGTGATTAACTTGTAAGTAAGCCTAGATATTTCAGTTCCTTTTATGAGATTGTGCACAATAATTACGTGTTGAAGTACGTGCACAGCCTTAATTATAACGCTAAGATGAATCGCAACATTTCAGTCCTATTGGCGGGGTTACCTGCGGGAAATGGCTCAATATCTTCACCAAGTCGTTAAATTTGGTAGTAGTTTATTGTTTCTCGCAACTCAAGGTTTGAAAATCCCTGATTTTGAAATGCGATTCAACTTTTCGGAACCTTTGAAGAATTAATGTACTAATGTTGAGGGGTGTTGATAAAATTAAAATTAATACACGGATACGAGTCCTTTACTGCTCAATGTACTAAAAATAAAAAAATTAGGCCTGTATCACAGAAACGCTCATCACCCACTACCGATTGTTCAAAGATTATCGGAGTGTAATGAATGCTTTTAACCCAGTAAGATTTGCAGAAGATTAAGCACTTAAAGTTACGCCAATGAGGGCCTTATACTCCTCTGCTAGAATCTGCCCTAATTAACAGATTGCAATTATTTTGGTCAAGACCTAGTTTTGATCCTTCCTCACTCTTATGTCAGTGGCAACCTATACTAGCGCCAGTCAAATAAAAGTGAGTATAAAAGCGGTAATGTGAGCAACAAAATTTGAAGGTAAATTGTTCAGTGGCTACCAACTTTACTAGAGCGTTTATATTCGATTCATACCTCTTAGACCTTTATTGCACTGTAATTAGTAAGTTAAAAACTGGATGCAAACTCCGTAGAGTTTTCCCTTGCAAAAGAACTAGTAAGTTGAATACTGGTTGCAAACTCCGTAGAGTTTTCAATTGCAAAAGAAATAGTAAGTTGAATACTGGCTGCAAACTCCGCAGAGTTTTCATTTGAGATGAAAATAGTAAGTTGAATACTGGTTGCAAACTCCGTAGAGTTTTCCCCTGCAAAAGAACTAGTAAGTTGAATACTGGTTGCAAACTCCGTAGAGTTTTCAATTGCAAAAGAAATAGTAAGTTGAATACTGGTTGCAAACTCCGTAGAGTTTTCATTAGAAATGGAAAAAGTAAGTTGAATACTGGTTGCAAATTCCGTAGAGTTTTTCAGTTATCTCTTCTAATACATTTTGAAGTTTCAAAAAGCGGCAAATTTTTCACCGCACTGTTTAAAAAAAAGTTCGGCAGTGATAATACTAAAGGGATCCTATTAATTCAAATGGCAACGTGTTTTTTTATATTTATAGCCGTATTGCGCACCTAAAGTTATTAGTAGTGATTTTTTAATTATTTTTGAAGTAGATACTATCGAAAATGAACTGAGCAGAATTTGCTTACAATTAATGAACACTCACGTAACAACTAAACTGGATAATTAATTTTAACTTAAATTTATAGACGGCTTCATTCACTATCTTGTGTTGATGTCATAATGAGACCTAACCGAAGTTTCAAGTTGCGGCTTACAACATCATTTTTTCCCCCACTTTCCGATAAGAAAAAAAGCGAAATGAAATGAAGACAGGAATAAATGAAATTTTTAATCCCTCTGGAGTTGATGAGGCCGAGTGCACACGGCCCGTAAAAAATGTATAACAATGTTCGACAAATCCCATGACACGTGCTTCCATTTCCCAGCAATTCACGCAATGTTCAACCCGACTTCGAATCTGATGGATTATTATACCGAAAATTGTGGAGTTGTTGAAGCTTGTATCACAGATACGCCCATCCCACATACAGGCTGGTGGGTGTGACACACAAACGGACGAACGGACGCGGCTCTTATTATAGTATAGATTATCTATACATCAATATGCTTGTATTCATCTATGTATGCATCCATGTGTGTCGCACCCTTTATCAATAAAGGAAGATCATGAACTTCCACCCATAAAGATTACATCCCTTACTAAGATAGAAAATAAATCTACCATTTTACATCTCCGTTTAGAAAAAAAGGTGTACCATTTTGTCCATCTAAAAAAATGCAGCAGAAAAGAAGAGAGGAATGAGAATCACCAAAAGACCGTTAAAGTCAGATGGGTCTTTAATTAAATATCTAGATGTACAGATATCTAGAATATCTTGATGTACAGGTGCTGTGTTAAATCAGAGCCAAAATAACCTTATAACTCATAAATCCCATTAAAAGGGAATTATAAATGCGTAAAAACTAACTGCGAATTATTTGCACGTCCTGCTAGCAAAATCATTGGGCTAGAATAGGTTATGTTGGAATTTTTTCACAGGTCCAACTAGCTTTAGAATGATATTGACCATGGAGTTTATACGGTCCCTTCTAGTTGTTGTAATTATTATTCATTATCATTTTGTTTATTAATTTAAGCACATTTGTTTTGATAAACTAAACGCCGGGAATTATATAAAATTGAGATAGGTACAGGCTGAAGAATTTGAGAATTTATACCTCGGTGGAAATCGGATGCAAAAACAGTGGAGTTGTGTCCGAAGTATACTTTATAAAAATTATTGGTATTTTTTGTGAAGTGAAGATACGCTTGTGGTCAGGGTGAGGAAAGAAAAATTTACCTCAATTCAGTGACTAAAATGAACTCCTGACGAAAATGAGCGCAGATCCTGAAACCGATATAAAAACTTTAATTGTATCACAAATTTATACGTGAAATACTATGGATGCATTATACAACAAGCTGAAAGGCTTCCAAAATTGAATAACATTTTTTCGAAAAAATTGCATAGCTTACCATAAAATACTTTCTATGAAATTTCAGTTTTCTTTCACAAAAAGTGTTTTTATGCATAACAAATTTATTTTATAACAGCGCGTGCTTCGTTACAAGAAAAAAGGAAAGGAAGTAAATCCAATTCTCAAAAATATCACGCACATCAAATATTTTACGAAATAGAATTGCGTATATTTATTTATATAAAAGTCCTAAATTGATAAACAAACATTACGAGGTCGATACTAGCCCTGTCATGGGTTAAAACTGTTTTTGGGAGAAACAATTTGAATTTATTCTCATGGATATGTTTCTTTTGGTATGATGATTTGCAGATTATAAATACGTTAAATAAAACTAGATAATGCCACGGAGGATGTTCACTATTTCGCTATTAGTTAGATAAAAAAGACGATAAAATACAACTCTAAATGATTGTCAAGTAAAGAGCATAGGTTGGCCTAAAGTAACGTACAAGAAACGTAGAACGAACGTCCACGTATAAAATAATTGAACAAAAATTATCACGTAAAGAAAAATATCAGAGCCTGTTCATCATACGCCTAGTAAGATGACTTGTTTGTGAATCTTAAATCCTTACTGCCCATATTTTCATTTATCATCATACATTTTGGGATACAGAAACGTATGACGCTTACTGGGGGAGCTATCGACATCTTTCTGAAACAGTGAGTAGGTTTACTTATTTCATTTACTGAATTAACTAGGTATTCTTAAATTAAAATTAAACACTAACTGGTAACAGAACGTTGAGTGAAATGTAATCGTCATAACTTTAAAGTTCCGTTTTCTTCCCCGAAAGTTTATTAGTTTATTAGTTAGTTTAAGCCTCCCTATCCTCAACAATGAGATGTAAAGAGAGGAAGGAAGAAGGCACCATTTAGTATGGAGTTAAGGGAACGTGGAATCTATGCAGAAAGGGCACAGAAACAGAAAGCTAAGAAGGAAGTTCATGAAACAAGAAAAAGTTGAAGAAGAAAGTAGTAGGCGGTGAAAAACAGGACAGCAGTGAACCGAAAAAAGATGGTCCGTAACACAACAAAACCTATTCTATTTTAACAAAAAGAAAGCCTACCTAACCTTTAGCTCGGGCCCTCACATTGTCCCCCTGGGAGCGCTAGTTCCCATAGATACAATAATTGTATCCCCCTGAGGGGTTTCTTCCCCGAAAATAAAGGAAACAGTCCGTTCTCTTAAAACGAACTGACGACTATATTTCTCAGCTTAGTTGAAAAAAGGGGACTTGCAAACGGAAAAGCACCATGGTTATAATTTTCTCACATAATTGTTAAAAATCCAGCTGGTTAGTTTAGTTATTTTATTAGTTAGTTTAAGAATACCCTTCCCGCCACAAAGGCAACCAAAGAAAAGAAGCAGGAAGGTACCATTTATTGGTATGGAGTTAAAGAAACGCGCAATCTATGAAGAAGGGGCATAGAAACATAAGTTGAGAAAGAAGATTATGAAATAGATCAAAGTCGAAAAAGAAAGTAAGTTCTGAAAAACAGGACAACAGTGAACCGATGGTAGGATGCCCTAGAAGTCGCTGAACTTGTTCGGGCCCTCAGGTAGTTATACTCTAGTTTGACCATTGTACTAGACTTAAGAAACATTCTACCTCTGTATCTCCTGTGGTAAATAAATTATTTAAATTGTTTCAAAAAATTGTTTTAAAAATTGTTCAAAAAATAGTCCTTAACATTACAAAAACCATTCATTTCGACAAAAAGATGGCCCACCTAACACTCAGCTTGGGCCCTCTTATTTTCCCCCTGGGAGCGCTAATTCCCATAGATACAATACTTGTACCCCCCTGAGGATAACAAATCAAGTGTCAGTGTATGAACTACAGAAACATTTTGTATCTCATTCTATTGGTATTTTCTATATTCACTTACAGACATGGGAATAAGAAATGAAATGGAAACACGGTGACATTGAAATGGCTGGAAAGTAAGTAATTTGAACAAAATTTAACACATTGATTGCAAATAAACCTAGTTTTGGCGTCATAATCGACTGCTCTATACAGGTTAAGAGTGAAGTCATCGCAGTAAGGATAGTAATACCTGAAACAAAATTTAAAAAATCAAGTTTGGGCATTGCAGCTTCACGGAGTTTGAAATGCTGGCCTCAAAGCTGGCCGACCCATCGATGGGTCGTTTTGAAAAAGGTTGAGCAATCTTTTAAAATTAATGGCATTTAATGGACCTAGTTGATGTTTGGTATTTATAAAATTTCAATCTACTTTTAATTTAAATTTGAACTGAATACTGGACTTCGGTTAAACCCATCGCGGTCAGCGTGGTAAGGCAAATTCTCGGGTCATTTCTAGTGAGAAATCAGAGAATTTCTTACATTTTTATTTTCTGAAATTTTCTGTAAAAAATGTATTTGGAGCAGGATGTTGTACACCCTTACGATATTTTTCACTTTTTCATTCATTGTTTCCAAAATCAATGAAGCTTTTTGACGACGTCAATACTCGGTAGTACATCAGGAAAAAAGCGAACAAAATGAAACTTTTGTTTTCAATAAGCGAAGCGAACATATTTAAAGTGAGATGGCTGTTTAAAATAAGGTCGTTTGTGAAAATAAATAAAAACCCTTTAAATCGGAAAGCATTGACCTTGAGTCCCGAAGCTATTCAGGTTTTCAGGGCTATTGCCCTTGTCGGTGTGTTGGACGAGGGAGACCGGCGAGCAAGTTACCGGTGCGGTAATTCTTCATTTTTTTCTCCAGTGAGGTTACTGAGAACTCTGGTCCCTATCCGCCCACTCACCTCCGGTTTCAATTGTTCGCTACTTCGTCACAACATACCTGGGAGAAAAGAAGAATAAATAGAAATGGATTCCTACGAAACTTTAAAAGAACCAGCTAATAAATGTTTTTTAAAATATCACGCATCAAAGCAGCACAGTAAACAGTTTTTGAACGAGCAGGAAGTTAGAGCATGCTTCATGTTTTACCTATTCTAACATAACCTGAACTATCTTAATTGATAACACAATGTAGTGTAACTCCTACAAGAACGCTCAGTTACCCTGACATCTAAAGTGCGGGACGTCTTTTGACACATATCACGCTTGTTTAAATTTGAATGTTAAATTAGATGATTAGATTAGATTATTAGTTAGTTTAAGCCTCCCTATCCTCAACAAATGAGATCCAAAGAGAAGAAGGAAGAATGCACCATTTAGTATGGAGTTAAGGGAACGTGGAATCTGTGCAGAAAGGGCATAGAAACAGTAAGATTAGAAAAAGTTCATGAAACAAGATGAAAGTTGAAGAAGAAAGTAGTAGGTGCTGAAAAAACAGGACAGCAGTGAACCAAAAAACGTTTGGTTCGTAACAAAACAAAAACCTATGTTCTTTTAACAAAAAAAGCCTACATAACCTTCAGCTCGGGCCCTCGCATTGTCCCTGTGGAAGCGCTAACTCCCATAGATACAATAGTTGCATCTCCCTGAGGGGTTTTATGTTAAATTGTCGCTTTAGTGACCATAACGAGAAAGAAAATCGCAGCATTCACTTTACTTGAACATACATCTGTGCACAATTGTCCAATGTCTATGACTCAAGTTCAAGTTTTTAATTTTCGATCAAATCTATGTATTAGGCCTCTGCATTTGCTTCCAGTAACTTTGTTATTTTCCAATAACTATCTGTTTGCATTTCTTATGTTTAATTGTGTTATTTAATTTGATTTTTCTTTTTTACTTTCACTTACCTATTTGGCAGGTCTCTCCGGTGTCTCTCAGAACCTTTTTCTCTCGGCTTCCCTTTGTTCTCTCAATTAATTTTCTCCGTTATTTCCCATACCAGTTTCATACCTCGTTATTTCACATCAATACTTATTGTTCCCCTCAATTTCTTCCGTTATTTTCATCAGCTTCCTTCAGGATTTGCTAGCTTTTCTCAATTTCCCTTGCGATTTTCTATAAATTTGATTATTTCATTAGGTTTTTCTTATTATCCCCATAGTTTTAATTGCTATTCATTCAGCTCTAATTATTATTCAACCCTGAACCCCTTGCTTTTCCTGCCTCTCATCATTTCCCTCAGTACTCAGCGGTCACATGAGCATCCCTCGTGATCAGCTGACTCCTGAAGTGTTGTTTCGGGTACCCTCACTTTGCTAGCCAGACGGCAACACTCAACTCCGTCAGCAACACTCAACACATGACACAAGTAACTAAGTAACAGCCACTACCGCCGGATCAGCTAAATCTGTTCACTCTGCCCAAGTGTTGCTCTCATTATGAAGACTGCGTGGGAAGAGAAGGAGGGAATTAAAGATAGAAGAGGCAAGGGTAAAAGAAGGGAATTATGTATGGGAGAGGCGAGGGTATATGGAGGAAACTAAATATGGAAGAGACGAGGGTAAAAGGAGGAAACTAAATATGGAAGAGACGAGGGTAAAAAGAAGAAATTAAATATGAAAAAGCGAGGGTAAAAGGAAGAAATTAAATATGAAATCAAATATTAATTAAATTAAAAGGATAAAAGAAGGGAATTATGTATGGGAGAGGCGAGGGTATAAGGAGGAAACTAAATATGGAAGAGACGAGGGTAAAAGGAGGAAAATAAATATGGAAGAGACGAGGGTAAAAGGAAGAAATTAAATATGAAAAAGCGAGGGTAAAAGGAAGAAATTAAATATGAAAAAAGCGAGGGTAAAAGGAAGAAATTTAATATGAAAAAGCGAGGGTAAAAGGAAGAAATTAAATATGAAAAAAGCGAGGGTAAAAGGTGGGAAATAAGGATGGGGGAGTTGAATCATGAATATGCTCTCCCAGCTTCGATGTCAGGGAATATAGGGAAATTAAACATGCGTAACTTTGTACTACACAATTACACAAGGGAAATTAAACATGCGTAACTTTGTACTACACAATTACACAAGGGAAATTAAACATGCGTAACTTTGTACTACACAATTACACAAGGGAAATTAAACATGCGTAACTTTGTACTACACAATTACACAAGGGAAATTAAACATGCGTAACTTTGTACTACACAATTACACAAGGGAAATTAAACATGCGTGACTTTGTACTACACAATTACACAAGGGAAATTAAACATGCGTAACTTTGTACTACACAATTACACAAGGGAAATTAAACATGCGTAACTTTGTACTACACAATTACACAAGGGAAATTAAACATGCGTAACTTTGTACTACACAATTACACAAGGGAAATTGAACATGCGTAACTTTGTACTACACAATCTGTCAATCATGACGACGTTCGACATTTTTTCTTTAGATAAATCTAAATATATTCATACATTTTTATTTTTTCGCATTTCTGTTCACATATTTTTCAATTAAAATGGCCGTTGAACATTTCCCGTTTGTAACTGTTTCCACAACTTTATTGTTTATTATTTCAACTGAAGAAAAATACAGAAGGATGCTCGCATTTTCAGTACGTTTTTCAAATCTTTCACGCTTAACAAGGAAAAAAATTAATCAGCTAAAGAATCCAATTTCTCAATCAATGCATACGAAATGCTTATTTCTCAGAACTACTGCGATGCGCATGTAGAGATGTAATTACTTGTAAGCCCGAATAAGTTCAGCAAATTCTGGGGCATCGTATGTAAACTACTGTTCAAAGATTTAAAATTGAAAGCTCTCAACATTTTCTATTTTCCGCCCCTTGTTCATCACGACTTACCTCACAATCTGAACCTCATCTCTGCCAGCTGTCAAAGTTCGACTGTTTTAACATGTGCTTGCAGTCATGAAATTTTCAATAAGAGAAAATATTTAGCTTATACACCAACTCTTAGGCGGTCAAAGGCTATGTTTTACCTCAGTTGTCGCATGAAATTTATTCTCAATCATGGAAAACTTTTATATCTACTTTCAATTTTGAAGAAAGACCTACTATCAATCCCTATTAGAACATTACAACCTACTCTCAATCTTTAAAAACAACTCCATCTACTCTCAATCGTGGAGGACAATTCAATCAACTCTCAATCCCATGGAACATATCAATCTACTCTCAATCCTGGAGAACATATCAATCTATTCTCAATTTGAAGAACATATCAATCTACTCTCAATCTTGAATAATATCTCATCTACTCTCAATCCTAGAGAACATCTCATCTACTCTCAATCCCGTAAAACAAATCAGGGGTTTTAGATCACTACATACACTCGCTTCCACACATGTATGAAATCTATCCTATGTCGACATGGTACGTCAACATACAAAAATGTAGGAGTACACATGAATAAGTGAGTCAAGGTGTAAAATTACGCAGCTGTAGAGAGACTCGTGTGCACAAGAAAGAAATCGCAGCTGAAGAAACATCCAAAATTTCATAAAAATAAAAAGCACTGTCATATAAGCACACATGAAGACATAAATAGTCTATAAAATAATGCAGCTGCAAAAATACACATGAAAACATGAATGAATACAATCCTCCGGCTGTAAAGGAACGCACAAATATACATATAATAAAATGATACAGCTGCAGAGACACCTATAAATGCAGGAATGAATAAAACTGCAGCTGCGCGTGAGGCGAGCGTGGCGTTGACAGCATCATTTGCTGCCGTGTATGTGTGCTGGATTGGGGGGGGGGGCTGTGGGAGGAGAGGGTTATTAAAGGGAGGGGTAAGAGGGAGGGGAAGGAGAGCGTTGACGTGGAGGGAAAGGAGGGAGGCGTTGTGGAAGGGGAGGGAGAATTAAGAGTGAGGGGTAAGAGGGCGTTGAACGGGGAGGGAGAGGAGGGAGGCGTTATGGGAGGGGGAGGGAGGCGATATTGGAGGGGGGGAGGGGTTGAAAGGATAGGAGAGGGTTAACGAGGAGTAAAAGAAGGGAGGCGTTGAAAGAGGAGAGTGTTAAAAGGAAGAGAGGGAGGCGTTATGGGAGGGGGAGAGAGGCGTTATGGGAGGGGGAGGGAGGCGTTATGGGAGGGGGGGGGGGAGGGGTTGAAAGGATAGGAGAGGGTTAACGAGGAGTAAAAGAAGGGAGGCGTTGAAAGAGGAGAGTGTTAAAAGGAAGAGAGGGAGGGGTTATGGGAGGGGGAGAGAGGCGTTATGGGAGGGGGAGGGAGGCGATATGGGAGGGGGGGGGAGGGGTTGAAAGGATAGGAGAGGGTTAACGAGGAGTAAAAGAAGGGAGGCGTTGAAAGAGGAGAGTGTTAAAAGGAAGAGAGGGAGGCGTTGTGGGTGGGTAGTGATAGGAGAGAAGTGTGGGAGGGGAGGAGTAGCGGAGGAAAAGGAGGGAGACGAAAATGGAAATGGAACAAGAGGAGGGAGGGTAAATATGAGGGGTTGGAAGACTCAGGGCAACCTAGAGACCTGTGCTGCTGAGCTAAAGATCATCCGAGTACATAGAGTTTTTGGTTCAATTTATTCCCACTTGAAATGGCGGTCTACGGCTAATTTTTCAGGAAATCGTCGATGAGATTATCCTGATATCCTCGTATATATGATATCCAAACATGATCGTACACAGAATATCCGTGTATGACCGTGTAAATTATATTTTGATATGCTCGTATACAGAATGTTTGGATATGCACGTATACAGAATGTTGGGATATGCACGCATACAGGATGTTTGGATACGCTCGCATACAGGATGTTTGGATATGCTCGTATACAGGATGTTTGGATATGCTCGTATACAGGATGTTGGGATATGCACGTATACAGAATGTTGGGATATGCTCGTATACAGGATGTTGGGATATGCTCGTATACAGGATGTTTGGACATGCACGTATACAGGATGTTTGGATATGCTCGTATACAGGATGTTTGGATATGCTCGTATACAGGATGTTTGGACATGCTCGTATACAGGATGTTTGGATATGCTCGTATACAGGATGTTTGGATATGCTCGTATACAGAATGTTGGGATATGCTCGTATACAGGATGTTGGGATATGCACGCATACAGGATGTTTGGATACGCTCGCATACAGGATGTTTGGATATGCTCGTATACAGGATGTTTGGATATGCTCGTATACAGGATGTTGGGATATGCACGTATACAGAATGTTGGGATATGCTCGTATACAGGATGTTGGGATATGCTCGTATACAGGATGTTTGGATATGCTCGTATACAGGATGTTTGGATACGCTCGCATACAGGATGTTTGGATATGCTCGTATACAGGATGTTTGGATATGCTCGTATACAGGATGTTGGGATATGCACGTATACAGAATGTTGGGATATGCTCGTATACAGGATGTTGGGATATGCTCGTATACAGGATGTTTGGACATGCACGTATACAGGATGTTTGGATATGCTCGTATACAGGATGTTTGGATATGCTCGTATACAGGATGTTTGGACATGCTCGTATACAGGATGTTTGGATATGCTCGTATACAGGATGTTTGGATATGCTCGTATACAGGATGTTTGGATATGCTCGTATACAGGATGTTGGGATATGCACGTATACAGAATGTTGGGATATGCTCGTATACAGGATGTTGGGATATGCTCGTATACAGGATGTTTGGACATGCACGTATACAGGATGTTTGGATATGCTCGTATACAGGATGTTTGGATATGCTCGTATACAGGATGTGTGGATATGCTCGTAGGATGTTTGGATATGCTCTTATACAGGATGTTTGGATATGCTCGTATACAGGATGTTTGGACATGCTCGTATACAGGATGTTTGGACATGCTCTTATACAGGATGTTTGGACATGCTCTTATACAGGATGTTTGGACATGCTCTTATACAGGATGTTTGGATATGCTCGTATACAGGATGTTTGGACATGCTCGTATACAGGATGTTTGGACATGCTCTTATACAGGATGTTTGGACATGCTCTTATACAGGATGTTTGGATATGCTCGTATACAGGATGTTTGGACATGCTCGTATACAGGATGTTTGGACATGCTCTTATACAGGATGTTTGGACATGCTCGTATACAGGATATTTGGATATGCTCGTATACAGGATGTTTGGATACGCTCGTATACAGGAAGTTTGGATAGGAATCTATAGCGGATATTTGGAAGTACCCGTATGCGGGACATCCAGATATGACCGTATGCTTGATATTCTGATGTACCATTGTACAGAATATCCGTATGCGCTCGTATGCAGGAAATTCGAATTTATCCGAATCCGTCAGTGTTTCCCGATCGAGTTTGGTACGTAGGAAATTGATATGTTCTCCAGGATTGATAAACTTAGAATTTATCTTATGCATTAATACTTGCTGTACCAGAAGATTTATTTTAACTACTGCGTTGGTGGCACATGCACGTATGTACGGTCGGTACGCAGCAAAACTGAATATCTCTCTCAGTGAACACAATCACACTACAAAGATGAATTTGAAACAGGATTATGAGTGTCTTCTGCTCTGCAGTCACAGTTGTTTATTCATGTACCTATACCTATGCAGTTGCTTATTCATGTATAGTGACCATTAAATTTAACGACTTTTAGCCTACTCTGAAAATAAAATTTTTAAGTAAGTTTTAATTGATGTTAAAACTTATTTCAATGCTTATTAAATACTTAAAAACAAAGCAGGTATCAGGTATCTTCAAGTGTGGGTCACAATAACACCATTTTTCCTAATTTTGAAAACAATGTAAATTAAGTTGAAATACAAAAACGTTTCTGTACGTACTCAGAATTCTGTCCCGCTACACAAACAAGACTCCTTAAAATTCGCTTAATTTCAAAAAAGTTCTCGTGAAATGCAGTCGTTGAGACCTTCACCCCCACACACCCACCCACATACATACACAAAAAACGTACACGCACCCACACACGCACAGAGACACCCTCGCGCACGTTTAACAACGCCCTCAAAAATCGCGTAACCAAACAATCTTCCCTCGAATGTCGCGTATCGCCGCACAATCGTGATTGTCGCGCCGTGTTTAATTGTCAGACAATCAAGCGTATTTGCGCTGTCATTTTACGTCAAGTTTTTTCGCTAGTGCAAAATTTTTGACAGACCCACGTCGGTGTTTGTTTGACCTGAATAGGTTTTTGTCAGGTTACCCCGGTTTTTGTCCGATTATCGCGTTTTTTTTTGGGATGATTATCTCGATTTTTGTCAGATTATAGCTGGTTTCTGGGAGCTGGATCTGCCCCAGATTTTGGTTGGGGTTCCTTCGATTTTCGTCTTCCGCCCTCGCAGTTGCGCAACTTTTTCTGCTCTAACCTGCGCCAATTTTCGACCTGGGTCTCGAACCCGAGACAATGCAAATTCTGCAAGATCTTTCG
The DNA here is from genome assembly GCA_030386875.1 of Morinoia aosen. Lineage (NCBI taxonomy): Eukaryota > Metazoa > Arthropoda > Malacostraca > Amphipoda > Talitridae > Morinoia > Morinoia aosen. Next base: position 23,686,216 of record CM059578.1, on the reverse strand, counting down.
AGCCCACCTTGATCTCTCGAGACCCTTTTTCGAGACCGTATGTTAAGGTATTTTTACACCATTTTTCGTGAGCGTTTGTAAAACCTTTGCTAGACCAAAAAGGGACTTTTTACAAACAAGCTGTAGAGCTAAACAGTACTTAGTCGTGGGAAATTGGACACGACTATTCACTTGGGTTTTGGAAGTCGGAAGCGATTTCCAACCAGCTACAAAAATAAGAGACTAAACTGATGTAGGAGCATTCATACTTATTATTGATCATTTCTACGTCATAAATACAAACATAACTCATACATACTGATATTCAATGTGAACCAAGTCATCCTAATGGTTATCATGGCTGGCAGATCAATTTTCATAAAAAAATAAATTAGAACTAGTGGAACGATTAGGGCCTTCTGAAATTGAGTGTTAGAGAAAGAAAAGAACTCGAAGAGGTCGTTTGAAGTTTAAAATTTTCCGAACTTGATCGAGCAGCTTGTACGCGCATGTGATTGACAAAACGTTATTCAAATTAACTGTACTGTAAGTAATGGTTCAACTGTACTGCAAGTATTGGTTTAACTGCACTGCAAGTATTGGTTTAACTGCACTGCAAGTATTGGTTTAACTGTACTGCAAGTATTGGTTTAACTGTACTGCAAGTATTGGTTTAACTGTACTGTAAGTACTGGTTTACTTGATCAGTCTACTCCATTGTAGATGCTCAGGTATTGAAGGCAAGTCAAAAGACTAGTATTATTTAATTGAAGTAGGCGCAATGATTGAAAAATTTTCAACAAAATACTGCGAATTCAGCTTGTTCGCATACAGCATACGTTGTAGAACAATATAAGTACTCACAAAACAAGTTTAAAACTTCAGTTGATTCTGAGCAACTAAGTCTGCGGTGGAGGAGAAAAGAAGTAGGAAAATTCCACCATTCAATTCACGGCGTAGGAAATCTATTCCGCTTCCCAATTAAATGCAAGGAATTTATCTAGGGTCGTTGAATTTATCTATGAATTTCTACCATACAAAAACATAACTACAAAGTATTTTAAACCGCGTTAGCTACTATTTTTAGATGCGTTATCTGCATTTTCTTTTGCTAAGTTGTACCAAAGCTGAGCTTCATAACACTGAGCTGTTCTGAATGATGCGCTGCTGCGCTGAATGACACGGTGCTGCGCTGAATGACACGGTGCTGCGCTGAATGACACGGTGCTGCGCTGAATGACACGGTGCTGCGCTCAATAACGCGGAGCTGTGCTAAACGCACAGCCTGTGTGTGCTGCGTACATGCCTGACTGACCTCTGCTGGTCACTATAGTCATCACCAGGTCATCACCAGGTCATCACCAGGTCATCACCAGGTCATCACCAGGTCATCACCAGGTCATCACCAGGTCATCACCAGGTCATCACCAGGTCATCACCAGGTCATCACCAGGTCATCACCAGGTCATCACCAGGTCATCACCAGGTCATCACCAGGTCATCACCAGGTCATCACCAGGTCATCACCAGGTCATCACCAGGTCATCACCAGGTCATCACCAGGTCATCACCAGGTCATCACCAGGTCATCACCAGGTCATCACCAGGTCATCACCAGGTCATCACCAGGTCATCACCAGGTCATCACCAGGTCATCACCAGGTCATCACCAGGTCACCACCAAGTCACCACCAAGTCACCACCAAGTCACCACCAAGTCACCACCAAGTCACCACCAAGTCACCACCAAGTCACCACCAAGTCACCACCAAGTCACCACCAAGTCACCACCAAGTCACCACCAAGTCACCACCAAGTCACCACCAAGTCACCACCAAGTCACCACCAAGTCACCACCAAGTCACCACCAAGTCACCACCAAGTCACCACCAAGTCACCACCAAGTCACCACCAAGTCACCACCAAGTCACCACCAAGTCACCACCAAGTCACCACCAAGTCACCACCAAGTCACCACCAAGTCACCACCAAGTCACCACCAAGTCACCACCAAGTCACCACCAAGTCACCGCCAAGTCACCGCCAAGTCACCGCCAAGTCACCGCCAAGTCACCGCCAAGTCACCGCCAAGTCACCGCCAAGTCACCGCCAAGTCACCGCCAAGTCCTCACCGCCAAGTCCTCACCGCCAAGTCCTCACCGCCAAGTCCTCACCGCCAAGTCCTCACCGCCAAGTCCTCACCGCCAAGTCCTCACCGCCAAGTCCTCACCGCCAAGTCCTCACCGCCAAGTCCTCACCGCCAAGTCCTCACCGCCAAGTCACCGCCAAGTCACCGCCAAGTCACCGCCAAGTCACCGCCAAGTCCTCACCGCCAAGTCCTCACCACCAAGTCCTCACCGCCAAGTCCTCACCGCCAAGTCCTCACCGCCAAGTCCTCACCGCCAAGTCCTCACCGCCAAGTCCTCACCGCCAAGTCCTCACCGCCAAGTCCTCACCGCCAAGTCCTCACCGCCAAGTCCTCACCGCCAAGTCACCGCCAAGTCACCGCCAAGTCCTCACCGCCAAGTCCTCACCGCCAAGTCCTCACCGCCAAGTCCTCACCGCCAAGTCCTCACCGCCAAGTCCTCACCACCAAGTCCTCACCACCAAGTCCTCACCGCCAAGTCCTCACCGCCAAGTCCTCACCGCCAAGTCCTCACCGCCAAGTCCTCACCGCCAAGTCCTCACCGCCAAGTCCTCACCGCCAAGTCCTCACCGCCAAGTCCTCACCGCCAAGTCACCGCCAAGTCACCGCCAAGTCACCGCCAAGTCACCGCCAAGTCCTCACCGCCAAGTCCTCACCGCCAAGTCCTCACCGCCAAGTCCTCACCGCCAAGTCCTCACCGCCAAGTCCTCACCGCCAAGTCCTCACCGCCAAGTCCTCACCGCCAAGTCCTCACCGCCAAGTCCTCACCGCCAAGTCCTCACCACCAAGTCCTCACCACCAAGTCCTCACCACCAAGTCCTCACCACCAAGTCCTCACCACCAAGTCCTCACCACCAAGTCCTCACCACCAAGTCCTCACCACCAAGTCCTCACCACCAAGTCCTCACCACCAAGTCCTCACCACCAAGTCCTCACCACCAAGTCCTCACCACCAAGTCCTCACCACCAAGTCCTCACCACCAAGTCCTCACCACCAAGTCCTCACCACCAAGTCCTCACCACCAAGTCCTCACCACCAAGTCCTCGCCACCAAGTCCTCGCCACCAAGTCCTCGCCACCAAGTCCTCACCACCAAGTCCTCACCACCAAGTCCTCACCACCAAGTCCTCACCACCAAGTCCTCACCACCAAGTCCTCACCACCAAGTCCTCATCACCCCCCCATCACCCCCCCCATCACCCCCCCATCACCCCCCCCATCACCCCCCCCATCACCCCCCATCACCCCCCCATCACCCCCCCCATCACCCCCTCATCACCCCCTCATCACCCCCTCATCACCCCCTCATCACCCACTCTCATCACCCACTCATCACCCACTCATCACCCCCTCATCACCCCCTCATCACCCCCTCATCACCCCCTCATCACCCCCTCATCACCCACTCATCACCCCCTCATCACCCCCTCATCACCCCCTCATCACCCACTCATCACCCACTCATCACCCACTCATCACCCACTCATCACCCACTCATCACCCACTCATCACCCACTCATCACCCACTCATCACCCACTCATCACCCACTCATCACCCACTCATCACCCACTCATCACCCACTCATCACCCACTCATCACCCACTCATCACCCACTCATCACCCACTCATCACCCACTCATCACCAACTTATCACCCACTCATCACCAACTCATCACTAAGTGACCGTTGCAGCGTCGGCTGTTCCGCGTATCTTGACAGTCACGTCCAACTGTCCATAGGTCATTGGAGTGGTTTAGCCAACATCGCTGGCTTGACTAGCTCTGGCCTGCCCTGCAGACCTCCCACAGTCAATGCTGGCTTGACCATCAGCGGCTTGTCTAGCTCTGGCCTGACCTGCGTTGGCTTGACCATCAGCGGCTTCGATTGGCAACTAGGATTGAGCGTTTACTAAGATTTACTAGGATTGAGCGTTTACTAGGGTTTACTAGGATTTTTCATTCACTGGGATTTAATAGGATTTAATAGGCTTTATCATTTACTGTGATTTAATAGGATTCAGCATTTACTAGGATTTACTAGGCTTTATCGTTTACTGGGATTTAATAGGATTCAGCATTTACTAGGATTTACTAGGCTTTATCATTTACTGGGATTTAATAGGATTCAGCATTTACTAGGATTTACTAGGACTTAGCATTCATGGTTATATTGAAGATTTTTAATTATATGTCGATAAATATTCATATAGATCCAGGATAGATATTTAGAATAGATTTATAATCCGGCGTTGGAGTTTGTTTGCTCTAAACTGACGTACACAGTGTACGTACACAGAGTAACTGCGTGTACGCAGCGTACATAAATTTACAGTAAAATGTGCGGGCGAGGCCTAATAATTTTTTCCTTACGATGAAAATTTAAAAAACTTGAATTAATTGGATGAAAAAACCCCTGGATTTAAAAAACATGGAAGATTTAAAAAACTCCGCAGATATTTAAAAACCTGGATGTCCTAAAAAACTTGGATTCCTCGGATTTATAGAAGCTTAGATTACAAAAACCTTAGAAGATATAGAAATTTTGATTTCATGTCTGAATTTTGCAATTCGTCGCAGCTGCCGTACTGCAGTGCTCCCCACCGACACATTTTCTTCTCATTTCCCCCCATTTCCCCCATTTCCAGCCTCGCATGTCACCAGCGAGAGCACCCCGCCGAAATAAGGCACAGATCGAGAGCGCAGCATTTCTCTATATCTTTTTGGCAAGTCTAAAGCACCGGGATGCATATTTTATGATGTTCCTAAGTTCTTTTTTGCATCCAAAGCCTCGGCGGACGAGATGAATGACGGAGCACAAAAGAAACGGAGGGGGCAGTCCGTCCGGTCAAGAAAAACTTGCGCGCGGACAAAAAATGGGAAGCCGAAGAAAGGTCAAGAAAAAGTTGCGTCGCGCAAAGAATGAAAAGCCGAAGAAAGGTGACCGACCGTTTATTGATTTCCGTACTATGGACCTGCTGACCAATGGCGAGGCCGTGCGTCATCGCCGCTGACCAATGCCTGTTCAATAACAGTAAAGATGCTCTCCTCAGTTGACCAATAACCGGCCAGTAACAACGCTTTACTGACCAATGGGGTGACCTGAGTCAAGTGACCTTTTCCTGAGCCTGACCAATCCAAATGGAGCTTTTGCTTCTGTGAAACACCAAAACTGACCAATCGTGGCTCGTCCTTTATGAAGTGACCAATCGCCGCAAGCTTTGGTGGTCGGCAGTATCTTGTGTGGCGGCCGTTACCATGACAACCGTCGTGTCGACAGGAAATAGACAAATATTGGAAATGTCAATAAGACGGCGAGGCACGAGTGGCTTCTGATAGAAAATTTCCAGATTAGGGAGCGTCACGGGCCCAAGCGGGCAGCTTCAAAATGGCCCTTATGTTGGGGCACCTTAAGGGTCATTTTAGCCCTGCGTTTGTGATGGCTACTTGGGTTACGGCGCGCTGTTGTGAGGAGCGCAAAATACAGAGAATACAGACACACACACACACATGCACACTCACACAGATGTGTGAACGAAGGACATGTGCGTCATGTGGAGATGGACAGTCGCCTCAAACATGTGCGTAATGTAGTAATTCTGCGTGAAAAGGAATCTCGTGTGATCAGATGACACACATGTATGTCACCGATAAGTTTTATGATGTAAACTAGAATGCTTAATAAAGTATTTCATACAAATACTGGTAATACCTCATAAATATGTAGCGTGAATATATAACATACAGGTGGGATATTGCGTGCATCTAAACAGACAAACATACGTCCGTACAAATAGTATCTGCAGTTAATCTACACTGGAGGGGATTTTCGAAGCATGTATAGTGATGTAATATGAAGGTACAAAAGCCTTTGTTTTGCATGGATTATCAAAAAACCAGTTTGAAAGATTAGCGATACATTTTTTTATGTATAAATGCTGGCACACGAACACAAGCAAAAAATCGTTCGAAGAGAACCAAGTAATTCACGAATGAAAATTCTTTCTGTATAAGTGTGTCGTGATGACGTCACTGTGACATCCATACTCTGGTGTTTAGTTATAAGGAGCTTTTGAGTTGAAGTTCGGAGTTATGAAGTATTTACGAGTTATTTTAGGTCGGGTTGCTTAATTAAAACTTTGTTAGGGGAGGTCGCAAATAACTCAGGTCAAGTCAGGGTAACTAGTTATAACCAATAATTATAACCAATAGTTATAATAGTTATAACCAATAGTTATAATAGTTAAAATCAATAGTTATAATAGTTAAAATCAATAGTTATAATAGTTATAGCCAGTGGTTATAATGGTTATAACCAGTGGTTATAAGTTATAACCAGTGGTTATAATGGTTATAACCAGTGGTTATAATGGTTATAACCAGTGGTTATAATGGTTATAACCAGTGGTTATAATGGTTATAACCAGTGGTTATAATGGTTATAACCAGTGGTTATAATGGTTATAACCAGTGGTTATAATGGTTATAACCAGTGGTTATAATGGTTATAACCAGTGGTTATAATGGTTATAACCAGTGGTTATAATGGTTATAACCAGTGGTTATAATGGGTATAACCAATGGTTATAATGGTTATAACCAATAGTTATAATAGTATTAATCAATAGTAATAAATATAAGCAATTCAGGCCACTGCAGCAGCGGAATGGCGATAGGTGCACGATATTTAATACATGCATGTACATATGCTTATGCATACTCGTACACATAAGCACACGCATGTACGTATACTTCTACAACTACATGGGCATTTACATATGTAAGGACTTGGAACTTGTACGCAGACGCATACATATACAAATGTGTGTACGAATGCATGCGTAAATACATTTACAAATGCATACATATGCTATTAATGTATACAAATGCTCATTATTAACGCGTACACACACACGTACAAATAAATGTGAAAACACAGAAAATACCCAGTCCAAGTTTGTCTTCAAAAAGCAAAGTGCTGCGAAAACTGTGTGTGGACAGCGCTGTGAACACATCCAAAAATCGCCCGGACCCACGCAGTCTGCAGAGTGGTTACCCTCACCTGAAATGAGTCACCCTCGCCTGAAATGGGTTACCCTCACCTGAAATGAGTTACTCTCGCCTAAAATGAGTTACCCTCGCCTAAAATGGGTTACCCTCGCCTGAAATGAGTTACCCTCGCCTGAAATGAGTTACCCTCGCCTGAAATAAGTTACCCTCACCTGAAATGAGTCACCCTCGCCTGAAATGAGTTACCCTCGCCTGAAATGAGTCACCCTCGCCTGAAATGAGTCACCCTCGCCTGAAATGAGTCACCCTCGCCTGAAATGAGTCACCCTCGCCTGAAATGAGTCACCCTCGCCTGAAATGAGTCACCCTCGCCTGAAATGAGTCACCCTCGCCTGAAATGAGTCACCCTCGCCTGAAATGAGTCACCCTCGCCTGAAATGAGTCACCCTCGCCTGAAATGAGTCACCCTCGCCTGAAATGAGTCACCCTCGCCTGAAATGAGTCACCCTCGCCTGAAATGAGTCACCCTCGCCTGAAATGAGTCACCCTCGCCTGAAATGAGTCACCCTCGCCTGAAATGAGTCACCCTCGCCTGAAATGAGTCACCCTCGCCTGAAATGAGTCACCCTCGCCTGAAATGAGTCACCCTCGCCTGAAATGAGTCACCCTCGCCTGAAATGAGTCACCCTCGCCTGAAATGAGTCACCCTCGCCTGAAATGAGTCACCCTCGCCTGAAATGGGTTACCCTCGCCTGAAATGGGTTACCCTCGCCTGAAATGGGTTACCCTCGCCTGAAATGGGTTACCCTCGCCTGAAATGGGTTACCCTCGCCTGAAATGGGTTACCCTCGCCTGAAATGGGTTACCCTCGCTTGAAATGGGTTACCCTCGCCTGAAATGGGTTACCCTCGCCTGAAATGGGTTACCCTCGCCTGAAATGGGTTACTCTCGCCTGAAATGGGTTACCCTCGCCTGAAATGGGTTACCCTCGCCTGAAATGGGTTACCCTCGCCTGAAATGGGTTACCCTCGCCTGAAATGGGTTACCCTCGCCTGAAATGGGTTACCCTCGCCTGAAATGGGTTACCCTCGCCTGAAATGGGTTACCCTCGCCTGAAATGGGTTACCCTCACCTGAAGTGAGTTGCCCTCACCTGAAGTGAGTTGCTCTCACCTGAAGTGAGTTGCTCTCACCTGAAATGAGTTGCCCTCACCTGTAATGAGTTGCCCTCACCTGTAATGAGTTGCCCTCACCTGTAATGAGTTGCCCTCACCTGAAATGAGTTGCCCTCACCTGAAATGAGTTGCCCTCACCTGAAGTGAGTTGCTCTCACCTGAAGTGAGTTGCTCTCACCTGAAGTGAGTTGCTCACACCTGAAGTGAGTTGCTCACACCTGAAGTGAGTTGCTCCCACCTGAAGTGAGTTGCTCTCACCTGAAATGAGTTGCCCTCACCTGAAATGAGTTGCCCTCACCTGTAATGAGTTGCCCTCACCTGTAATGAGTTGCCCTCACCTGTAATGAGTTGCCCTCACCTGTAATGAGTTGCCCTCACCTGTAATGAGTTGCCCTCACCTGTAATGAGTTGCCCTCACCTGAAATGAGTTGCCCTCACCTGAAATGAGTTGCCCTCACCTGAAATGAGTTGCCCTCACCTGAAATGAGTTGCCCTCACCTGAAATGAGTTGCCCTCACCTGAAATGAGTTGCCCTCACCTGAAATGAGTTGCCCTCACCTGAAATGAGTTGCCCTCACCTGAAATGAGTTGCCCTCACCTGAAATGAGTTGCCCTCACCTGAAATGAGTTGCCCTCACCTGAAATGAGTTGCCCTCACCTGAAGTGAGTTGCCCTCACCTGAAGTGAGTTGCCCTCACCTGAAGTGAGTTACCCTCACCTGAAGTGAGTTGCCCTCACCTGAAGTGAGTTGCCCTCACCTGAAGTGAGTTACCCTCACCTGAAGTGAGTTACCCTCACCTGAAGTGAGTTACCCTCACCTGAAGTGAGTTACTCTCACCTGAAGTGAGTTACCCTCACCTGAAGTGAGTTACCCTCACCTGAAGTGAGTTACCCTCACCTGAAGTGAGTTACCCTCACCTGAAGTGAGTTACCCTCACCTGAAGTGAGTTACCCTCACCTGAAGTGAGTTACCCTCACCTGAAGTGAGTTACCCTCACCTGAAGTGAGTTACCCTCAGTGAGTTACCCTCACCTGAAGTGAGTTACCCTCACCTGAAGTGAGTTACCCTCACCTGAAGTGAGTTACCCTCACCTGAAGTGAGTTACCCTCACCTGAAGTGAGTTACCCTCACCTGAAGTGAGTTACCCTCACCTGAAGTGAGTTACCCTCACCTGAAGTGAGTTACCCTCACCTGAAGTGAGTTACCCTCACCTGAAGTGAGTTACCCTCACCCGAAGTGAGTTACCCTCACCCGAAGTGAGTTACCCTCACCTGAAGTGAGTTACCCTCACCTGAAATGAGTTACCTCACCTAAAATGAGTTGCCTCACCTGAAATGAGTTACCCTCACCTGAAATGGGTTACTCTCGCCTGAAATGGGTTACCCTCGCCTGAAATGGGTTACCCTCGCCTGAAATGGGTTACCCTCGCCTGAAATGGGTTACCCTCGCCTGAAATGGGTTACCCTCGCCTGAAATGGGTTACCCTCGCCTGAAATGGGTTACCCTCGCCTGAAATGGGTTACCCCGCCTGAAATGGGTTACCCTCACCTGAAATGGGTTACCCTCGCCTGAAATGGGTTACCCTCGCCTGAAATGGGTTACCCTCGCCTGAAATGGGTTACCCTCGCCTAAAATAAGTTACCCTCGCCTAAAATAAGTTACCCTCGCCTGAAATGGGCTACCCTCGCCTGAAATGAGTTAACCTCGCCTGAAATGAGTAAACCTACTTGCAAATAAATTTTCAGCGTTGGTAAAAAGTTTCTCTAGCTTCAAACAGATATCCTGCCTCACGTGAGGTACCCAGCCTCACGTGAGGTACCCAGCTTCATGCGAGGTACCCTGCCACATGTGAGGTACCCTGCCACATGTGAGGTACCCTGCTATATGTGAGGTACCCTGCCACATGTGAGGTACCCTGCTATATGTGAGGTACCCTGCCTCATAGAAATTTCACCCCGCATGATATTCGCTATTTATATTGGTTGCAACAGCTTATTTGAAAACGATTATCAGAAATAAATTATCGTTACAATTCCAGTGAATACTATTTTGGTAATGGATTGAAGTACGTGTTCTGATAATTGTGTGACTGTATCGTACCAACGCCAAGTGCTAAAACTACTTTTATTTCACAATGACTGATGCAGTATCATGGGTTGGACAAAATAATGGAAACACCTTGGAAAATCGACACAATATATTTTGATATGGTGTAGGTCGACCTTCTGAAGCAATTACAGCCTCAATTATTCGAGGTATTGATTCATAATTTTGAGTTGTTTCCGCATGAATTTTAGCCCATTTTTTAGTGAAAGCCCCCTCAAGTACTTTTATAGACGATGGCGGCGAAATCGACTTCCTATTTGAAAATCTTAAGCCGACCTTACATGCTCAATAATGTGGACATCTAGGGATTGCGGTGGCCAGATGAGATGCTCAACTTCATTAGAATGTCCCTCGGGCCATTCTTCAACAATTCTAGCTGTATGGATTGGTGTATTTTCATCTTTAAAGATGGCGTTATCTCCAGAAATAGTGCTTGAAACATAGGATGAACTTAGTCGCCCAAAATTCCTAAATAGCCTCGGCTGTTAATTCGTCCATAAAAGAAACCATTGAACCGGCGAAGAAATAACACCCCAGATCATCACATAACCCTCGCCATGTTTTACGGTTGGGAGAAGGCTGTCTGAATTAGAGGCTTCTTTCTGCTACCTCCAAACGTACACTCGGTCGGAGGTCAAAAATAAGGTAAACGATGATTCGTCAGAATAAATTATATTTTCCCACTGATCGACGGACTAATTTTGGTGGTTTCTACACCACTCTAAACGCTTCGAAACATTTGCCTTTGACAGCAGCGATTTTATAAATGCAGCTCTTCCGTAGAATCCAGATTTGTGCAGCTCCCGACGAACAGTTTTGTGTAAACTAGGTTCTGTAGGTGTTCATTGAGGTCTGCAGTGATTTTGTAGGTGTTCATTGAGGTCTGCAGTGATTTTGTAGGTGTTCATTGAGGTCTGCAGTGATTTTGAGAGCCGTGTCTTGCGACCCTCTCTAACAATTCGATTTAGAGTCCGACGGGCTCTCTCTGACAACTTCAACTTTCGGCCGGACCAGTGCTTTGCTGAGGACGTTTTCCTTCTCTTCCAATGCATTCATTACTTCTGAGGCAGTACCTCTTGGAACGTCAAGCATTCGGGCAGTTTCTGCTACACTAGCACCTGCCGTAAGAGCACCAACATTTTGGCCTCTTTTAAAGTCAAAGAAGCTTGCGATTTTTTTAAGGTTAAGGTTTTTATAAGGTACCAAGTTTTTCTCTTGAATATCTGCAAAAATCATTTACCAAAGTCTAAGTAAACATGAGGCAAGATACCTCATTTGAAGCAGAGTACTTCAATAAACAATAAAACATTGAAATATGTCAAGTTTTGATTGTACATAATACTTCCAGAGATTATGAATCCAAAATTTTAGGTGTTTCTATTACTTTGTCCAACCCCTCTATATGTACCGACCCAATTGAAAGTATATGTTATGAAAGCAATTTTATGACCAACGCAAGAAACAGAATAACCGGTTTAATTAGTTAAATGATTCATAAGAATTAGTGAAACTCCTGGTGTCTTCGGTCGCGTGGGGCAATTATTTATTGCACCCGCGTTTGAACAACATATATTGGTAAATTTAAAATCCAAATTAAAAACATATTTCTCGTGTTCATAATAACTATGACTGTTTTTTGTTTCTTTCGTAACTTTTACTTTTCATTTGCTTGCCACTATAAAAAGATGAATTTTTTATCAACACGTTTCAAATTTCAAGTTTTTGTAACTTTTAATGCTAAATCTTCAACCGCGTAGTTATTGAGTAAAAAGTATTTATTTCAACGGTCGCTACATTGTGTTAAAGTTTGTCCCAAACCTAAGTTGAAACTTGCCCTAACCTTAAGTTGAAATTTGCCCCAACCTTAAGTTGAAATTTGCCCCAACCTTAAGTTGAAACTTGCCCCAACCTTGAGTTGAAATTTGCCCCAACCTTGAGTTGAAATTTGCCCCAACCTTGAGTTGAAATTTGCCCCAACCTTGAGTTGAAATTTGCCCCAACCTTGAGTTGAAATTTGCCCCAACCTTGAGTTGAAATTTGCCCCAACCTTGAGTTGAAATTTGCCCCAATCTTAACTTGAAATTTGCCCCAACCTTGAGTTGAAATTTGCCCCAACCTTGAGTTGAAATTTGCCCCAACCTTGAGTTGAAATTTGCCCCAATCTTAAGTTGAAATTTGCCCCAACCTTAAGTTGAAATTTGCCCCAACCTCAAGTTGAAATTTGCCCAAACCTTGAGTTGAAATTTGCCCCCACCTTAAGTTGAAATTTGCCCCCACCTCAAGTTGAAATTTGCCCCCACCTTAAGTTGAAGTTTGCCCCATCCTTGAGTTGAAGTTTGCCCCAACCTTGAGTTGAAGTTTGCCCAAACCTTGAGTTGAAATTTGCCCCAACCTTAAGTTGACATTTGCCCCAACCTTAAGTTGAGGTTATTTATCCCAACATATTACGGTAAAGTTTCTACCAACCTTATGTTAAAGTCTATTAACAAAGTTTCAGTCTCTGTATGTATCATTGAACTAAAGATACGCTAGAGGTGCAGTGGTGCCAAGTCTCGCAGTCTCGAACGTGAACATGGTGCCACATCTACTGGTGAAGAGGAATTCCCAACTCTCCGCCCTCGTATCCAAGGAAAAAAGTAACAAATATCTACAAATCAAAATAATCGGGACAGCTTTCTTGTCATTTAACATTCTGGTGTTGGTGTTTGGGTTTCGTAGATCATACTTGATTGGCATTTTATTTTTCATCCTACAGTTTGCCGTTTTATTTTGTTAGTGCATGAAATGTACATGCAATCACTTTTTCACATAATAGCCACGCACACAAATACACTAGTGTACACGTCAGACACGGCAAATACACATTTATACAAGTCAGGCACTGCACGTACACGCGCCGGTATACGCAAAGTACACTTACGCATGCAGATACAAGCAACCAACTCACATGGGTACACACAACCTCCACCTACACAGAACCTCCACAGGTACACACGCAACACATGTAGGTAATACACACACACACACACACACACACACACACACTACACACACAAAGGTAGCACACACACACACACACACGCCCAACATGCACCCCTCATCAATACGGCGAGCACAAGTTGAGAACCACAGCTCTCTATAGGCTCGTTACAGCAGCACTCGAGTGCAGGCCGAGTGCTCTGAGAGCCTTGACATGGCCTGCATTATGATAAGTTTATGCGTCGTTGGCCCAATCTTCAATCAAAAGGCTCTCGGCCAATCACAGAGGCTTATTGCATCGCTGAGCGCCCTGATTGGTGCTCGACTTAACGGCCGATATAATCATTTGAGATCAGTCTACGGTGTCCGCACCTCGTTATTCGCGACTTTATTCTCTTATTATTGGAACGCTTGCTGCTCTGTTGAAAATTGGCGTCTTACTTTTGTTATTATTGGAACGGTTGCTGCTCTGTTAGAAAACTGGTGTCCTACTTTCGCTATTATTGGAACGTTTACAGGTACGTTGAAACCTTTCAGTTTTTTTATTGATGGAACGCTGGCTGCAGAAGTGCAGAAATCAGATGAATTTTTTCACCATTATTCAATGCTTACTGCTCCGTTGAGAATTTTCTTGCTGGTTCTCTTCCTAATTATATTGAATTCCCGTGCAATTTACGTAAGTAAGAACACTCGAAGAAAAAAAATAGTATAAGGCAGACAAAATTGGGCCACTTTACTGACTCTAAAATCTTGTACAAGATCTGAATGCTCTCATTATTTCCTTCCTGCATCAAAGGTAGCACGCACGTCATGTGGCATTTGAATTTGAAAATATCGTTTCCTTCGAAATCTTAAATCCAGCGTCGTAAGATTTTGATTGCTGTAAATGATTTTTTTGGCACAATTTACGAGAAAGTTGATGTTCTTGAATCTGGAGTGTCCTCAGATAGTTAGAGATTTTCCAGTTATATCAAAATTGTGAAACAATTGAAAAAAGGCTACGATAACCTCCTGAGATTTTCACGTGAAGTGAACACATCCTAAGCGCTTTCGGATACCTCACAATTTAGAGACAAGAGGAGTTGCGTCATGCGTAACTCTCGGAACTTTTGTACGATATCGTGTCAATGATGACAGAATTTCAACGAGGAAGAGCCAGAACTTTTGATCGGAAGGTAACCCTAATAGTGACTTCTGCGACCAGTCTTATAAATGCTAACAGCTAATTTTAAGCGAAAAAACTAACCGAGCACACGTGAATGCTCATGCATTCTATCACAAATATGCAGTTTAAGTGGCTGAAAAACAGGTTACAAGTATTGCTCCGGGTGGACTATGTTGAATAAAAATTATCCTAACCTAATCAGTTCTGGCCTAACCTAATCTTACTTTTTTAACCTAACATAATTTATTTTGAGCAAATCTGACTTACCTTATCACAACCTATAACCCATTCTATGCTAACCTAATCTAACCTAACCCATCTTAAATTACATAATCTAATCTATCCTATCCTAACCTAACCTGGCTTAGCCTTACCTCACTTAATCTAACCTATTCTAACCTAACCAAACCATACCTAACATAACCTAACTTGGATTCAACTGATTAGGATAATCCTAATTAGGCTTCATCGCACTGACGAAAACTACGACAAAGCTAACTTGCTTATTTTAATTTGCAGCTAACTTTGACGAGTTTGGGCAACTGATAACATAACACTTACAAGCGCATCAACTCAATTAAACAACTACCCAATAAAAGGATACAGCACTGAGCTCTTCAAGAAACGGACCAATTCGTCCAGAAGAGAAACAACCCCAACCCTGACAAAGGCGTAAGTTGACACGGTTGTTGCAGCGTAATTAAATATCGCTTCATTCTTTATCAAAACAATCGCTCATCCCATTTTTGTGCCCCTCACAACAGGGTGCCGGGACCGGTCTAAAGTTCCCGGATCATGCACAAGTTGGGACTAGTTTTTGTGGCGGCGCGCGGCGCGAAGGAATACAGCGGGCGCGCTTTTGTGTCCCTGAGAACAAACGAACAACGAGAAGCGTCGCTGCTCAGGCGTGCGCGATGAGGGTTGGTGGCTACCCAGGGCTATTGTGGGCAACGTACAGAAAGTTGCGGGTATTTTTGTTAATTTTGGTTATGGTGACGTCAGGGGAGGCGTACGCTCGAAGTGATTATCGTTGTAGGACTCGCTTCAAGTACAAAGTTAGAAGATAAATGAAAATACCTTATCTTTTTTTAGGTTTTGCTGTCTTGTTAATGACTATAATTCCGATAACGCTGAATGTGTTTAATCTTAGACTTGTCATACCCTACGAATGGATGAAATCATGGACTTTTTCTACCATTTGAATGTATTAAATTATTATTGTCATAACTTATAAGTGTATTAAATTATGTACCTGCCATACCCTAGAGTATATTAAATTGTGTACCTGCCATACCCTAGAGTATATTAAATTATGTACCTGCCATACCCTAAAGTATATTAAATTGTGTACCTGCCAAACTTTATGAGTGTATTAAATCATAACCATATCATATCACTGTACCACAAGTACAAAAACTTGTATCACTTCAGGTCATCATTTCTCGAAAACGAAAGAGTAATGAGGTTTTTGTACCTCGTGAAAGATTTTTTTGCGTTTTCTCTTCATTGTTAAAATATGTGCATCGAATTACACAACACCCTGTAGATATATGTGTAAAATATGCACCCAGACCCACACGTACACACATAAATCTAATAAATGCATATATAACACGTACCCAGACCCACACGTACACATATATTCATGTATAAAATATACATAATATATATGAAAAGTTCCCAGATCCGCAGGTATAATACACATATAGAATATGTATGTAACACGTACCCAGATCCACAAATTCACATATATAATATATATGTATACCTACCTATACATATCTATACATATATTGTAGATATATATATATATACACACAGCACGTACCCACGTGCACACGTGCCCCACTCTACACGCCCGCGTCTGCTGACCTAACTCGTCTGACCGCAAAAATCTTGCGCAAAAATCGCGCTCTGCTGCACAACAAAAGATCGCAGGGCAACTCCACCAAAAATTGCAGGCTGCAAGGCAACAATAGCAGCCAGCATTGTGAATGGCGGAGGTAACAATAGGCCGTGGCCGGTACAATATTCTGTGTAGCCCCGGGCTGTGCGGTGCTGGGTATTGTGTAGTGTGATGGCGGTGTGGTGGATGCTGTGTAGTGTGATGGCGGTGTGGTGGATGCTGTGTAGTGTGATGTGTTGGATACTGTGTAGTGTGATGGCGGTGTGGTGGATGCTGTGTAGTGTGATGTGTTGTATACTGTGTAGTGTGATGGCGGTGTGGTGGATGCTGTGTAGTGTGATGTGTTGGATACTGTGTAGTGTGATGGCGGTATGTTGGATACTGTGTAGTGTGATGTGGTGTTGTATACTGTGTAGTGTGATGGCGATGTGGTGGATGCTGTGTAGTGTGATGTGGTGTTGGATACTGTGTAGTGTGATGGCGGTGTGGTGGATGCTGTGTAGTGTGATGTGGTGTTGGATACTGTGTAGTGTGATGGCGGTGTGTTGGATACTGTGTAGTGTGATGTGGTGTTGTATACTGTGTAGTGTGATGTGGTGTTGTATACTGTGTAGTGTGATGTGTTGGATACTGTGTAGTGTGATGGCGGTATGTTGGATACTGTGTAGTGTGATGTGGTGTTGTATACTGTGTAGTGTGATGGCGGTGTGGTGGATGCTGTGTAGTGTGATGTGTTGGATACTGTGTAGTGTGATGGCGGTATGTTGGATACTGTGTAGTGTGATGTGGTGTTGTATACTGTGTAGTGTGATGGCGATGTGGTGGATGCTGTGTAGTGTGATGTGGTGTTGGATACTGTGTAGTGTGATGGCGGTGTGGTGGATGCTGTGTAGTGTGATGTGTTGGATACTGTGTAGTGTGATGGCGGTATGTTGGATACTGTGTAGTGTGATGTGGTGTTGTATACTGTGTAGTGTGATGGCGGTGTGGTGGATGCTGTGTAGTGTGATGTGGTGTTGGATACTGTGTAGTGTGATGGCGGTATGTTGGATACTGTGTAGTGTGATGTGGTGTTGTATACTGTGTAGTGTGATGGCGATGTGGTGGATGCTGTGTAGTGTGATGTGGTGTTGGATACTGTGTAGTGTGATGGCGGTGTGGTGAATGCTGTGTAGTGTGATGTGGTGTTGGATACTGTGTAGTGTGATGGCGGTATGTTGGATACTGTGTAGTGTGATGTGGTGTTGTATACTGTGTAGTGTGATGGCGGTGTGGTGGATGCTGTGTAGTGTGATGTGGTGTTGGATACTGTGTAGTGTAATGGCGGTGTGGTGGATGCTGTGTAGTGTGATGTGGTGTTGTATACTGTGTAGTGTGATGGCGGTATGTTGGATACTGTGTAGTGTGATGGCGGTGTGTTGGATACTGTGTAGTGTGATGTGGTGTTGTATACTGTGTAGTGTGATATCGGTGTGTTGGATACTGTGAGTGTGATGTGGTGTTGGATAGTGTGTAGTGTGATGTGGTGTTGTATACTGTGTAGTGTGATGGCGGTGTGTTGGATACTGTGAGTGTGATGTGGTGTTGGATACTGTGTAGTGTGATGTGGTGTTGTATACTGTGTAGTGTGATGGCGGTGTGTTGGATACTGTGAGTGTGATGTGGTGTTGGATAGTGTGTAGTGTGATGTGGTGTTGTATACTGTGTAGTGTGATGGCGGTGTGTTGGATACTGTGAGTGTGATGTGGTGTTGGATACTGTGTAGTGTGATGTGGTGTTGTATACTGTGTAGTGTGATGGCGGTGTGTTGGATACTGTGAGTGTGATGTGGTGTTGGATATTGTGTAGTGTGATGGCGGTATGTTGGATACTGTGTAGTGTGATGGCGGTATGTTGGATACTGTGTAGTGTGATGGCGGTGTGTTGGATACTGTGTAGTGTGATGTAATATTGGATCTTATGTATATAGTGTGATGATATGTACACTGTGAATAATTTTTGAAAAACTGATTAATACTGCCTGCCCATGCTAGAAGTCTCCAATTAATTCGGAAGCCTGCAAACGTCATTTATGGTGTATAATGACCAAAGATTTTACGAGACTTCGTTTTGTACATTCGCGTGTTTTCGATTAAAAGTTTTCTTAATTTAAGGTCCTAGAACGCGTTCTTGGATGCCATCATTCGTTCACTCTTGTTCAGCCACGGTGAAGGATTTCGAATTTTTCCTTTGTTTGAATAGGTGGCACCATAGCTGGATGACCTTGGGAAAGGAACATTTTCCAACAAGACAGTGCACCAACACACGATCATATTGAAAATTGTGTGACTGGAATTTTCTAAATGTTATATCTTGAGATCCATAGTTTGAAAAGGGTAACCTTATTCTCCAAAGCTTCTCACACCTTGTAGCAATTAGGTACGCTATGTGTGTGCCTGAAGCGAGAATCCAATTCATTAATGACCATGAAGACGCATGAGATGGTTTAAAACCAATCACGTCACGTATTTTACCACAACCCTCATAATCAATTATCTAAAGTGTCCTTGTACAAATGTAAGTAGAATTGCGTTAAAATTATGGGAATTGTATTATAATTGGGTGGGAAAACATGTTCAGATACTCATATTGCAAAAATTTGCGCATTTTCAGTTCATTTTTTTTCTTCGTAAAATATCTCAGATTATTTGTCGCACATCGAAATTTTAGAATATCAAAACAAAAGTTCACGCGCGCATGAAATAGTTCGCTGCCGCGTGCGTTGGTACGAAAACAATGGGAAAAATCATCTTACCTTATTCCCAGTTTCTTCTGGTAATTTTCACGCAATAGCGAACATCTTTTGTAACTCTTTTTTGTTGTGGAATGTACTAGGCACATCAGAGCATAACGCTTAAAACTCTTCTTTGGTGAGGGATGCTGATAGAATATCAGCACAAGAACATCAGCACAAGAACATCAGCACAAGAACATCAGCACAAGAACATCAGCACAAGAACATCAGCACAAGAACATCAGCACAAGAACATCAGCACAAGAACATCAGCACAAGAACATCAGCACAAGAACATCAGCACAAGAACATCAGCACAAGAACATCAGCACGAGAACATCAGCACGAGAACATCAGCACAAGAACATCAGCATAAGAACATCAGCACGAGAACATCAGCACAAGAACATCAGCATAAGAACATCAGCATAAGAACATCAGAACAAGAACATCAGAACAAGAACATCAGCACAAGAACATCAGCACAAGAACATCAGCACAAGAACATCAGAACAAGAACATCAGAACAAGAACATCAGAACAAGAACATCAGCACAAGAACATCAGCACAAGAACATCAGCACAAGAACATCAGCACAAGAACATCAGCACAAGAACATCAGCACAAGAACATCAGCACAAGAACATCAGCACAAGAACATCAGCACAAGAACATCAGCACAAGAACATCAGCACAAGAACATCAGCACAAGAACATCAGCACATGAACATCAGCACAAGAACATCAGCACAAGAACATCAGCACAAGAACATCAGCACAAGAACATCAGCACAAGAACATCAGCACAAGAACATCAGCGCAAGAACATCAGCGCAAGAACATCAGCGCAAGAACATCAGCGCAAGAACATCAGCGCAAGAACATCAGCACAAGAACATCAGCACAAGAACATCAGCACAAGAACATCAGCACAAGAATATCAGCACAAGAATATCAGCACAAGAATATCAGCACAAGAATATCAGCACAAGAATATCAGCACAAGAATATCAGCATGGCAAGAAACGAGAGAGTCGCCGCATCCGTAAAATTATACCGCTTCATTTTTTACCCTCCGTCATGCAGCTTCCAACAAATATGAAACTAGAACGGTTTTAAAACTGATTAAAATCCTGAAGAAATCGTTAAATGACAAGAATCGAGTACGACCCTTTAAAAATTAAAGATTCCATGAAAATTATACACAGCTAAGTAAACTGTAGGTCCCTCACTAGAGTAGAATTGCGTTCATAGCTGGTAGACATATAGCACGCTTAAAACCACTAATTTATGTGTGCATTTGACTAGTTGAGTTTATGGCATCAGTGTTACTACTATAATTGCAGTTTGTTATAACATTATCGGTCTCACCAACATAATTGCAAAAATTTTCATAGACGCGTTCGAAATTTTGAAATATCTCCGCCAAAGCGATACGTGAAATTTTTAAGCCCAATGGTTATTTGAGTGACTGAAAAATAGGATTTCGGATTTCAAGGTTTTTCGATGGATTGCAAGGTAAAGTCGACCATTTGGTCCCGTGCAGTTTTTGCACTGTTAAATGCGACCGAACCGATCAGCAACGCGATGCGAAGAGCATGGACGGAGAGTTAGGGATGGGTTTTATCCAGCGCTTCAGAGGACAAAGTATCCAAAAATGGCATCTGGGACACAATAGGAAGAGTTCTAATGAGAAATACCGAGGACGATATTGCTCCCTCAGCGATAAAGGCACAGACTTACAATAAAGGCGCGCCTTATGGGCCTTTGGGTGGTCATGCAGCGCCTACTGACGGCACCAAAGACCTTTTTAAGTCATCCTATACAACTTCCATAAATGCCACCGGTTGCTTCTTCCATAAATGCTATCGATTGCGCCATTATTTGGAGTGTTTTAACTTTTCGTCTACGCAAGCCACAAAAATAATTCATGTATCTTCTGTTCTACTTCTTTACCGATCTTTTTGATTTTTCGTTTACTCATAGCTAAATTGCTAAAGATTTCTTCACTTTTTCGACCGTACTCAGCTCCATAACTGGTGTTATGGAGCTCCATAAATGTTGTTATGTTAATTCAAATCCACGCTTAGGGTTGGAAAATCTCAGTCATCAAATCAAAGCTCTTTTAGAGGCGGTAAAAAAAGGTTTGCGAACACTAATCTTTCGAGATATGCGTCCGAAAAACATTTATTTTTAATTTAAAAACGCTCTCGGAAGTTTTCTCTCGTAAACACGGTTTCTTAAAAGCTTATATTCTTGAAGAGCTCTTCTCTTGAAAAGATTTCCTAAATGTCTCTTTCCCCTTTAAATCTTTTTTAAGAAATTTACCCTTCAGGGAAAGGTCTTTTCATCAGCATTCCTTGTCTCTTACTTTGCGTTGTCCCTTTTTTCTCAACTACCATCAAAAAATCACTTTTTCAATAAAAAATTGCCACGGCTAATGAGGATTGCTTGCCTAGGTCGTATCTGAGATACCGCGTGCACGACTGCCCTTGCCTTGCTTTGCCTCTTCTTTTTCTTCATCTTTTTCATCTACTCCAGATGCGCATCAAATAACATCTAGAAAATAACTTTTTCTGCAGAAAATTGCCAAGGAAAGTGAGGATTGCTTGACTAGGTCGTATCTGAGATACGGCGTGGACGAACCCCATAGAATCTAACTACCGGGAATATTTCCACGGTAAAATTTTTCACATTCAAAGATTGCTAATTAAAGCCTTGACTGTGAAGCGAGTCACCGGTGGTACAAGGAGGGAATTTACATATTGCTGCTGACCGACCAGTAGTCACATACATCTCAATTTTCATAAATACTTAATCAAAGCTAAATAATGCAAATATCAACGTAATGATTGCTATTTTCAACATTCCTTATTACAATCGATTAAAAATTTGAATCGAGTATTAAACTTCAGTTTTACCTGCCGCCAGCTAAGTGTTATAAGCGTTGTGATTTCAAGTGATCCTAAGAAGATATGCAATAGCTGTGTTATTTTTTCATTTTGGCAAGGTGCCGGAGCAATAATTAATTGCAATGTTGTTACACTAATACTGCCCAATGAAGGACCATATGGTCACATACATCGCAAATTGAAACTGAACAAATGGCCGAATTATTCATCTCCTTTGAATTAAAGTAGCCTTCTGTCGTTTGCTTGGGATATAAACTTGAGTAATACCCAAGTTACAGTATAAAATTATGTGCGTGGCTAAAAATTATAAAAAAATAATAGGAAATAATTATAAATGATCTCCAGGTGCAAATTATTAGATGAAAATAATTAAATTATATAGATTGTCTCCATGAATGAATTCCTATCAAAAACATAATATGCGCGGATAATACACCATAATACTGACACATCGTAATTGCCTATTGACATCTTAATGTTAGGAATTTTTTAAATTCACATGCTAATAGAAATACGACGCGTTAACACGCGTTAACACGTGGGCCGAATGTGTACCAACAGGTAAATTGCCCATTTAAATGCCGGTATAAATGCACCACATTTCACCTATTTCACGACATTTGAAAAAGAAATTATTATCATACGAGATGAAATGTTATAGTGGAATTGCATTTTTATATGCATTAGGGAAAATTGAAAATCATTCAAGCTGGAAAATCGATTCCCCTATTCTGCTACTCACAACCTAACCAAACCAACTGTTAACCGCCGCGGAATCGCGGGGAACGTGCTAAAGTTATTAGTTTTCAACTTATATTAATTGAGATACCACACGTTAAAGTTATTCTAAAATGTGTGCAAGACAATTAATGAATTCACAACGTACGGGCTGACTAACGGACAGACGGACGGCCAAAACTAAAGAATCTTAAAATAGAAATTTACCGTCACCGTCGCAGACAGCGAACATCAAGACTGCTCAAGCAAAAAAAAAGGATTTTAATGTCAATTTGATTTAGAATATAATGAAATTTAATTTAGAAGTTCAATTTAGAAATCTAATATCAATTATAGTCAATTTTGCAGACAACATGGATGGATGACGCGAAGTATAAATTAGAATATAGAAATTCAAAGTCATCGTTACAAACAACAGAGAGACGCAACGAAAGAAAATTAGGATTTTGATACTTGCCGTTACCGGCAACAGACGTATGATACAGAAATTTAAATTATAACACAGATATTTACCGTAATCGTAGCATGCAACACACGGACGACACAAAAGAAAAATTAGAATGTAGAAACTTACCGTCCAACACATAGGGCCTAGCAAAGAACACATTTTGAGCAGGTTATTTCCTGAAGTGTTATATTGACATAGTATGTTACATTATAATAACCAGATGCTTAAAATTCCCTGACGGTAAATCTGAAGGAGATGACAGTTGTCGATTTTCCACTTTTTGGTGCCTGAACCTAATTAATTGAATTGAAATAAACAAGTTTTCTTCTATGCACTTTTCGTCTCAAATGAGTATTTTACGATTTATAGCGGTAAGTTTAGTTTCGTCATTGATGACGAATGCGCTCGAATAAACAGCTACTCATCGATTTTCGAATTTTTGTTGCTTGAAACATGGTAATAACATCGAAATAAACAACTTTTCTTCTATACACTTTTTTCGTCAAATGAGTATTTAACAAGGTATAGCGGTAGGTTTGGTTTCGTCTTTCAAGACAGAGCGCTGGAAGCGAGACGCCATTGCAGTATTGCCATACAACTCGATCAAGGAATTTCTTTCCGCTTCAAAGGCTGGAGTTGCGGTAAGTCATTTACGGCTATAACTAATAAAATACTCACTTGAGACGAAAAGTGCATAGAATAAAACTTGTTTACTTTGGTGTCATTAACCATGTTTAGCCATTACAATTTGCAAAATCGACAACTGTCATCTCCTTCAGGTTTACCGTTGATTTTGGTGTTGGTTGATTTTTCTGGGTTTCAACAAAGTAAAATCGGAACTTGATCCGTCGCAACACCTCCCAGAGAGAAATTAGCAAAGAATGACTTGGCTGCGAGCGATATTGCACTAACTTCCTGTAATTAAGGCAACATGAGGCAATTTATTAAACCTACTCAAGGGTAAAATTGCAGCAGAGGTGCGGCATATTCTTTAGCAAGTCTTTTTGGGGTAACTTTTGTGTCAATTTAGGGCAACTTCCGGGTGTTCTGAAGATGTTCCCTTAATTCGTCGGCTCCGAGCACACGATTTTGACTTTGTACGCGTCAGAGACTTGATTGTTGTTGCTTATTGAGGGCTGAAAGCCACCTAAAATTAAGAGTACTCAAGAGTTCCATTGTATGAATAAAAAGAGGAAACCTGATATACACGATAATACATAAAAAATTTAAAAATAAAAAAACGATAAAATCAATAACTTCAGGAAGTATTTGATGAACTGAAATTTAAACTTGTAAGGACTTGATGGCCCTACAAGGTATTTGGGGAAGAAAAAACTTGAAATTTTGTGTTTGAAAACTCTCAAAACTAAAATTTAGATTTGTGAGTATTTAAGAGCCATAATTAGTATTTGATGGACTCATATCTAAATTTATACGTATTTGATAAATTCGGAAATCATTTCAGAAACGAAAACCTCAACTTGTGAGTATTTAAATAGACACAGTAGATTTTTGATTAGGAAAAACATAGAATTTTATGTGTGGAAGACAATCATGGGAAAATTTGATGTTGTGATATATATCTATAGATGTAAATTTGTGTTCAGGAGCAGCAGTAAGTATATGCTGTACGAAAAAAACCTGGATTTGTATGCATTTGAAAATTCCAGGAAGTTGTTTGATGAAATTATTTATATTAGTTTAGGAGTGTTTAGAAGCTACGACCAGTTTTTGACGAAAAAAGCCTAAATTTTTTTAAGTTAAAGAAAAATATCTTATATTGAAAACCCAATTTAGACGTATTTTAAGAGCCACTATGAATTTAGAACGAAGGAGAACTCAAATTGTTATTTAAGGGAATAAGGAAGATGAATGGCGTGAAAAAGAGATCACGATGAAAAAACAACTAAGATCGTGAAATAACATGAGTGAAAAATAACTTTTGTTCAGCATTCAGCTCTCAGATTCCTACAAATAAAAACATTAATAATTCCCGTCACCCCAAAAAATATGGGATGTCATTGATATGTAGAACACATACTTTGAGGTAAATTTCTCGCATCAAATATGAACAACAAGGAATATTTTGAATGCAAATAAACTTCATGCAAAATTTAAAATTCACTATTTATTTCAAAATTTTAGCACTATTTAGTATTGAGTTTTCTAAAACATTCAATAATTAGCGAAATTGAGAGCGTGCGTCAAAATTGAGTTACTTCTGGGAGTAAAATTTAGGCGGTTTTACGATAACGCACTTAAGCACGTGCGAGTTATGTGTTATAGTGGTAGCACATTTTCTCGTGTATAAATTATACGTTTTAAGAGACACATTTTGCGACTTAACGCACATCTTATGATTTAAAGATAAAAACCTACAACACGCGCAAATTATACATTTTAACGATGACGCACACTTAGACGTACAATAATTATTGTCGCGTTTTAATGATGACGCACATCATTTCGGGGAGGTGACAACGATGACACACGTAGCCGCGTCACGACGACACACCTACACGGCGGATGACACACGAAGCCGCGTCACGACGACACACCTACACGGCGGATGACACACGTAGCCGCGTCACGACGACACACCTATACGGCGGATGACACACGAAGCCGCGTCACACGACACACCTACACTGCGGATGACACACGTAGCCGCGTCACGATGACACACGTAGCCACGTCGACACACCGACACGTCAAGTGACACACCCAGACTTAATCAGCTCGAAAGCGCTTCCCCTGAGCGACTTAGCACAGCGGATCCGGTGCGGATCCGCGTGTGCGGATGCGGTTATCGGGAGTGCGGTTAATGCGACCGAGACAAGGCTTGTCACCGTATTAATTACGGGAGCCTAGGCCTAGCTAGGCCTAATTGATAGTTCAAGAGACACCGACACCGAGCTGTGACTGATAACAAGAATCTGTTGTCGCCGCCATTGATGCCGTGAGGGATGAGCGGTGACGCGCTGTGTGGGGTGCTGATATGGCTGCGGATTGTGGGTGGGGTGCTGGGGGGAGGGTGGGGTAGTTGGGAGGGAGTGGAGGAGGTGTAGGGGTGAGTGAAGATGGGGTTTTGTACGGGGTGAGTGGAGGGGTTCTGAGGGGGTGAGGGAGTTAGAGTGTGGGGTGCTGATATAGTTGAGGATTATGGGTGAGGTGCTGGGGAGGGGGTGCTGCGGTAGAAGGAGTGGGTTGTAGGAGGAGCGGTATTTTGAGTATCTAGGATACAAGCTCATTGAGGTAAATACTTGTACGACTGATCAGCTTCAGGGCACAGCTGGCGGTATTTTGAGTATCTAGGATACAAGCTCATTGAGGTAAATACTTGTACGACTGATCAGCTTCAGGGCACAGCTGGCGGTATTTTGAGTATCTAGGATACAAGCTCATTGAGGTAAATACTTGTACGACTGATCAGCTTCAGGGCACCGCTGCCGGTATTTTGAGTATCTAGGATACAAGCTCATTGAGGTAAATACTTGTACGACTGATCAGCTTCAGGGCACAGCTGGCGGTATTTTGAGTATCTAGGATACAAGCTCATTGAGGTAAATACTTGTACGACTGATCAGCTTCAGGGCACAGCTGGCGGTATTTTGAGTATCTAGGATACAAGCTCATTGAGGTAAATACTTGTACGACTGATCAGCTTCAGGGCACAGCTGGCGGTATTTTGAGTATCTAGGATACAAGCTCATTGAGGTAAATACTTGTACGACTGATCAGCTTCAGGGCACCGCTGCCGGTATTTTGAGTATCTAGGATACAAGCTCATTGAGGTAAATACTTGCATTATTGACGGTGAAAGCTAAACCTAAAGTCTACAGCAAAACTAAGTCCATTGTTTAGAGCAAAAAATCGGAGATGATTTTAAGACGATGTGAGCTCAAAGTATTATATTTTTATCGTGCAAAATTTTGAAGACATATGTTTTTGAATGGCATAAACCCACAATTTCAAAAACCAATCCCGAGCCAATTGCACGCGACAAATTTTCCTCCAAGCACCTCCCGACATCCCCTATTTTTTCGGCACCAAAACCCCCAAAAATTGTGCGTGTCTTCAAAACTCGCGCAGTCAAGCACCAGTTAACACACCTCGTTGCGGCACGGACCGGAATTTTTACACTTATTGGAGTCGAATTCTTGTTCCTTTTATCACGCGAATTCGGGGGGCATTTTGACAAAGCATTTACTCTGGGCAAAATCCAGCGCACCTTCTGAAATTCGAAGGCGCTTTTCTGGGAGCGCCAGGTCCCCTTCCCAATATTGGGAACCGCCGTGCAGCTGCAATCTGGAACCATTTCCAAGTCATTAAGTGATTCCCGAACTGCTGCCGGGAATGCAAGTCCTGCCGGCATTTCGACGGCGTTTTAACGATTTTTCATAGTGACAGAAGCGGATTTTGTTAAGGCTTTTATTTCCGATTGTGCTCTCATGGGACGACGGAATACTCCCATTCCTGATCTCTTATTCCCATTCCAGATCCTTATTCCCATTCCAGGTCCTTATTCGCATTCCTTATCTCTTATTCCCATTCCAGGTCTTTATTCCCATTCTTGATCCCTATTCTCATTCCTGATCTCTTATTCCCATTCCAGGTCCTTATTCTCATTCCTGATCTCTTATTCCCATTCTAGGTCCTTATTCTCATTCCTGATCTCTTATTCCCATTCCAGGTCCTTATTCCCATTCCTGATCTCTTATTCCCATTCCAGGTCCTAATTCCCATTCCAGATCTTTATTCCCATTCCTGGTCCTTATTCTCATTCCTGATCTCTAATTCCCATTACCGATCTCTTATTTTCATTCCAGATCTTTATTTCCATTCCTGGTCTCTTATTCCAGCTCAATGTTTTATTTGAACTCGAGATCTCATATTGTCATTCCAGATCTCATATTGTCATTCCAGATCTCATATTGTCATTCCAGATCTCATATTGTCATTCCAGATCTCATATTGTCATTCCAGATCTCATATTGTCATTCCAGATCTCATATTGTCATTCCAGATCTCATATTATCATTCCAGATGTCAAAGAATTATTCAAGATCCCGTATTTTCATTCTAGATCCTATATTTTCATACCATATTTCCATACCATATTCCCATACTATATTCCCATACCATATTCCTATACCTTATTCCCATACCACACCCCATACCATATTCCTATACCTTATTCCCATACCATATTCCCATACCATATTCCCATACCATATTCCCATACCATATTCCCATACCATATTCCCATACCATATTCCCATACCATATTCCCATACCATATTCCTATACCTTATTCCCATACCATATTCCTATACCATATTCCCATACCATACCCCATACCATATTCCTATACCTTATTCCCATACCATACCCCATACCATATTCCCATTCCATATTCCTATACCATATTCCCATACCATACCCCATACCATATTCCTATACCTTATTCTCATACCATACCCCCATACCATATTCCCATACCATATTCCCATACCATATTCCTATACCATATTCCCATACCATACCCCATACCATATTCCTATACCTTATTCCCATACCATACCCCATACCATATTCCCATTCCATATTCCCATACCATATTCCCATACCATATTCCCATACCATATTCCTATACCTTATTCCCATACCATTCCCCATACCATATTCCCATTCCATATTCCTATACCTTATTCCCATACCATACCCCATAACATATTCCCATTCCATATTCCTATTCCACATTCCCTCACTATATTCCTATACATGAATATCAGCCATATTCCTAAAATATTCCTATAATCACTCAATTTCATTCCAGATTTACCTGATTTCTGGTTCATATAACAACCTCACATTCCTGGTTCATATTACATGTTCATATTCCTTGTTCATATTACAAGTACTTCCTTCCTCTTCCATACCCTGCGGATCGTTTAATCTTATTCCTGGTCCTTCCCTCCCATTTTAGATCTTTTTTCCATTCGAATCCTTCGCTACTATCACAGTCTCCATTCATCTATTGTAGGTCTACGATTCCCATTCCCAGATCCCTCATTCCCAAATAATGTAACTTTAAAATACGATTGTTGCTTATTATCTAAATCGACACGTTCTATGCTTCAGTTAGAAAACTTAGTTTCAAATTGACAAGAATTTCGAAAAAAAATTGGCTAAAGGTCAAGTTCCTCTGATCTGATTCCAATATTGACATTCCCGTTCATGATTCCAAACGTCCTTCCACCTCCAATCACCACATTTTTCATTCCCATTTTTATTTTCCATATTTTTGTCCATGTCCCATCTCACACACTCCTTCAAACCAAGTCATTGTGGGAAAATCTCCCACATGCTCGCGAGGTGCACTCGTCAGTCGGAACCGTGGCGTGAAGTTGGGCGAGTCGCTTTGCTTCTTTCCGTTGTTTTCGGTCGTTTGCAGTCAGTGGGAAGTAATTTCGGTGGAGTTTTTCAGTTTTTAGTTAGGATTTAAGATGAGCGCTGGTCTGTTGCTGCATTGTGGTCGTCAACCCACTAATTTATCACAATACCTAAGTATCCTTAATTTCTTGCTGCTTCTGTGTTTCAACTATTTTTACGTTTGCGTGACTGTTTTGTTATTCAGTTTTTGCTTATTTTTGGGTTTAATTTATTCTCTTAAAGGTGTTCAGGGTTTTAAACATTGAATTTGAAACATTTAATTGACGGTATAT
Source organism: Morinoia aosen (assembly GCA_030386875.1). NCBI lineage: Eukaryota > Metazoa > Arthropoda > Malacostraca > Amphipoda > Talitridae > Morinoia > Morinoia aosen. The sequence goes on along the minus strand of CM059578.1, from coordinate 23,656,153 downwards.
TGCCGCTACTATTAGGGATTGAGCTTTGCTCAAATCTCATTGAACTTAAATTGAACTAACGGCATCTCGCCGTACTTCATTAGAGATTGAGCTTTGCTCATATCTCGGTGAACCTAAATTCTATAAATTCAGCTCCTAATACTTGGATGCGCTACTACTCATCCTTGAGCTGTTTTATAATTTATTTCCTCTGGGCCTATGACTTTCAATTAATTAAAACCTTTAACTATTCTTTCTGTCCTTACCTGAACACCTGCTTTTGACTGTTTTCCTCCGAATTTCCTAACATTCTTCTATAAGTGGTATAATACCCACCAAGTGTGGCAATAAACTTGGGTGAGTTGTTGCAGGTTTAGTTTGTTCTAATTGATTTTGACTCATTTGAATTTGTTTCCTTTTGTTTGCTCTTATTGTTTGTTATTTTGGTTGTACCGTTCGTTAAACTTAGTTTTGTTTGTCTTCAGTATGATCTCTACATTCCGTGCCATTGATACTGGGGGCACTCCACTGGCAGTTTTCTTTCTTCGGTCCAGCGTCTCGTCCTCCTCACCTCTAACGTGCAACTTCATCTAGGCCTTGCGGGTGCGTGTATAGGTGTGCTGTCTATATTGAAATCTTGAAGTTGTTTTCTGACAATAGTACTTTTGTTCCTGGTCTTGTTCTTTTGTTCGTAATCTGAACTTACCTTGTTATTGTTTCGCTTCAGGTGGGCATGTGGCCTCTTGCCCTGGCTTCACGCTCTAGCGGCAACGTTTCTGTCAAGCATACCTTGCTCTGCCCTGCTGGGACGCCGCTCGGTTGCTTTTTCCGAGCCTTGACGCTGCGAAGCATCCTTCCTACTGTCTTTGAGCGACTCTCGCACACTATTGAACTTTGAAACTTTGAAACTTAAATAACTTTAGTTACTTGAAACTTAAAATTACGTATGAACACAGATGTGTTCACCTCTGAAGGCCTAAAGGTAAAAACTACCTTGTACGGCTCCTTAATAAAATATTAAAACTTGTACGACTTTGTTCCTTGTCGATTATAAACGAAAATAAAACTGAAAATGAAAATAAAGTTGTGAAATTTCCCACATCATCTTCGTAACGTTTACTTCTCAAATGTTCCTGTTTTCTAATCATGGTTGCGGAGTCGGAGTCGGAGTCGAGAGTCGGAGTCGCGGAGTTGCATGTTTCAGGGTGGAGTCAGAGTCGAAGTTGGAGTCGGAGTCGCGTGTTTCACGGTGTAGTCAGAGTTGGAGTCGGAGTCGCGTGTTTTACGGTGTAGTCAGAGTTGGAGTCGGAGTCGCGTGTTTTACGGTGTAGTCAGAGTTGGAGTCGGAGTCGCGTGTTTTACGGTGTAGTCAGAGTTGGAGTCGGAGTCGCGTGTTTTACGGTGTAGTCAGAGTTGGAGTCGGAGTCGCGTGTTTTACGGTGTAGTCAGAGTTGGAGTCGGAGTCGCGTGTTTTACGGTGTAGTCAGAGTTGGAGTCGGAGTCGCGTGTTTTACGGTGTAGTCAGAGTTGGAGTCGGAGTCGCGTGTTTTACGGTGTAGTCAGAGTTGGAGTCGGAGTCGCATATTTGTTCCTCCTACTGCGCAACCCTGTTTCTGATTAACAAATACAGCACACAACCCCAACTTCCCCAAGGGGGAAGCAGATGCTTTCCCCACCAGACCAGTCCTCCCCACTCGCAGCACCACGTCCCCAACTCCCCAGGCTCCGGCCGTTCTCGCGGCCACTATTTACGCCGCAATCTGCGTAATAGATACGCTCTCTGGCGTGTTCTATTGCGTAATGGACACGCTCTCTGGCGTGTGCTGTTGGCCTGTGTTGCTCTGTGGTCCCGAACGCTTGCCCTTACGCACTCTCACTCATACCCTTACTCTTACCCTCACACTTACCCTCACAATTACCCCCAAGCTTACCCTCACGCTTACCCTCATGCCTTTGAACACACACTTACCCTCCCTCATATCCTCACTCTCACCCTCACGCTTACCTTCACTTATACGCTTACGCTTACCCGCATTCATACCCTCACGCTTACCCTCGCGAATACCCTCACACTTACCCTCATGCATACCCTCAAGCACACCCTCACGCATGTCCCGACTTGTACCCACACTTGCACAAGGGTAGACTCATTCACCAGCTCCTTCTGTCACCTCCTTGGTGCAGCCTCAGTCACTTAATCATCACCTGAACACACACGCCTCATTCACCACACTACTCACCTACACTCATTAACTCGTCTCAATCAAGGGGAAAATGACTGCATTGGCAGAAATAAATTGATGTGATCGTTGACCATTGTGAATCACCTCCAACATTTGCTACCCGCAGCATATGTGGTTTTTGTTCAGACATGGTTTAACTTTACACCAACGAGGTCTTGCATGAATAAGACATGTTTCATGAAGACTTAGGTATTCAAAGAATTGAACATGTTTTCATCAAACTCATGTCTCTAATTCAACCGATTAATTTACGTAAACTAAGATATTCTGAGTCATTCTTCTAATTTTTTAGTGTCTTCACTATTCTTTCTGAAATTGTCAAAACGATCTTCGTGTTTTTTGTTTATTATTATTCGCATTCGATTTTTAAAAAGCTTCCTTTTCTTATTTTAGCTTCCCCTTCTACTCCCACTCATTCAACTCACCCCTTCCCCTTGCATGCCTCAATCCCTCCCTTATTTTGCCCCTCATTCTCCTGATCGTTACTGGTTGCTTTCTTTCAATTTACTCTACAAAATCCCTCAGTTGTCGGTCATTAGAGGCCTTTTTCAAACGGTCCCCAGGGATGGCAAGCCTCTAGTTCCTGGCCAGCCTGAAATTTTATCAAATCCCTGCAGTTCTGAAATCACCGGAGCAATCTCCGTAGATTTTTTTCTATCTGAAAATTGGTGCTGGGTCCCCGTAGATTTTAGCAGATGGCGCGAAAATCTACGGAGACACAACACTAGTTTCCACAATCGGACCCGGAGTTTTGAGGCGAGGTTTGTCCTTCGGTCGGCGCAGAGCCGCCCTTTGGTCGCCCGGCGGTCGTAAGTCGCCACCAAAAGTAAATCAGAGCAAAGAGCTGCCGCAGCTCAGGGGGGCTGCCCCCCCAAAGAATGTGCCCCCTGTCCAATCAGTAAATGCGCCGGCCTCGCTTTAAGGGCACGGCCGCCACTCGAAAACCGGCAATCTTTTACCGTGCTTTTTTGGCCTCTGCAACTGTGACCTGATCTTTTGGCCGCTAATGCTCATATCTGGTATTTCTGGGCTGGTATTTCTTGTATTTCTGGTATTTCTGGGTTGGTATTTCTTGTATTTCTGGTATTTCTGGGCTCGTATTTCATGTATGGCTGGTACTTCTGGGCTCGTATTTCTGCTACGTCTGATATTTCTGGGCTGGTATTTCTTGTATGGCTGGTATTTCTGGGCTGGTATTTCTTGTATGTCTGGTATTTCTGGGCTCGTATTTCTGCTACGTCAGGTATTTCTAAGCTGGTATTTCTTGTATGACTGGTATTTCTGGGCTGGTATTTCTTGTATGGCTGGTATTTCTGGGCTGGTATTTCTTCTATGTCTGGTATTTCTGGGCTGGTATTTTTCCTATGACTGGTATTTCTGGGCTGGTATTTCTTGTATGACTGGTATTTCTGGACTGGTATTTCTGGACAGGTTTCTGGAGGGGTATTTCTCAAATTCCAGGTATTTTTGGACCGGTGTTTTCCGTATATTTGGTATTTCTGAACTGGTATTTCCCGTGTGCCTGGTATTCCTTGCATACCTGGTATTTCTCATATTCCTAGTATTTCCAAAGTGGTATTTCCCGTATAATTGGTATTTCTAGATTGGTAGTTTCCGTATACCTGGTATTTCCGGACTGGTATTCCTCTCCAATTTGGTATTTTGGAAGTTAGTATTTCTTCATATCAAGTACATCTGGCACTTGTATTCCTGTTGAATCTGGTACATCTCGACTATTTTTCATAAATCCAGTTTTTCTGGGCTTAAAATTTTTCCTGAGCTTTAGTATTTCTGGTGGTAGTATTTCTAGCAAAATTTTGTATTTCTGAACTTGCATTTCCCTCATAATAAGTCATAAGTTAGACAGCTTTATTTTTAGTATTCAGCATTTCGGATGCAGGTATTGCTCATCATATTCAATACTTCGGATGCTAGTATATCTTTTGGAGTTTACTTTTTCTTTTTTAGTTTGAGTTTTTTCCAGTTTTGGTTTGTTAATTTTGTGGCCACCTAATATTTTATCGTTTTGTACGTTGAAACTACTTTTTTCCGAATATCTCACTCGGTTAAATAAACACGCATATATAGCGTTGCTAATCATCCTAACCCTGTTAGGGAAAATTTATTTCGTTCTGACAACCTTCTTAAAGTTTTAATCACCATCTTAGATCGGTTAAATTGAACCCCACCCGTGTTAATAAGTCTGATAAAAACTTTAATCGAGTCAGTTGCCTGGGGGAAAAATGACTTTCTTCTTTGAATTTTGTTTGTCTGGGGGAAAATGAGTTTTTATTCCGATAAAAATCTAATCGAGTCAATTGTCTGGGGGAAAATTGCGTTTTTTTAATCGTGTTTGTAACTAGCAAATTTATTCGCTCGATCATCGAGTAGAGACGAGTTCAAACGATCGGTTATCGTCGGAGATAGTCCGGCCACAGCTGCAGTCAGAACAGATGTTATGTGCAGCTGTTAATTAAAATATAATGTTCTGAGGAATTACTTCTCTAGTCTTGAATAGTCCCTACCCATTCTAACTTTTTCGCCAGTTGCATGCATGTTTTTCGCCGCCTAAGCGATTAAAAAGCTTGAATCACTTAGGCAGCGGAAAACATGCATGCAGGCGGCGAAAAGTTAGACTGGGGAATTTCTGGGAAAATTCACTGCTGTAAAATCATATATACTTTATAAAAAGTAATTTGAAATTCTTTAACTCCAGTTTTTACGCTCCATTATTTTAAGCCCTAATTATGCTCTCCAATTTCTCAAGCACTACTTCAACTCTCTCCTGCTTCAACTTCCTATTATACATAGAAAGTAATCAAGTAATAGTTGGGAATTATCACTCTAATTATAAAACTGAACGACCAAATTAACTTTAGCTCGTATCAGTGAGCATGGTTTTGCTACTTAAGAGCAAGAATTATAAGTTCAGAAGAGCTAAAAGGAATTTAACTTCGGTAAATCAAGGTAATTTTAGTGCGATGAACAAATTATTTTACCACTGAACAATCAAATAATTTAGATGGAATATCTTGTTTTGCTCAGTATATATCAGTATATACAGTATCAGTACATCAATATCTCAGTATATATCACTATCATGTTTTGCTCAATATACCTCAGTATATACAGTATCAGAACATCAATATCTCAGTATATATCAATATCATGTTTTGCTCAATATATATCAGTATATACAGTATCAGAACATCAATATCTCAGTATATATCAATATCATTTTTGCTCAGTATATATCAGTATATACAGTATCAGAACATCAATATCTCAGTATATATCAATATCATTTTTGCTCAGTATATATCAGTATATACAGTATCAGAACATCAATATCTCAGTATATATCAATATCATTTTTGCTCAGTATATATCAGTATATACAGTATCAGTACATCAATATCTCAGTATATATCAATATCATTTTTGCTCAGTATATATCAGTATATACAGTATCAGAACATCAATATCTCAGTATATATCAATATCATTTTTGCTCAATATACCTCAGTATATACAGTATCAGAACATCAATATCTCAGTATATATCAATATCATTTTTGCTCAGTATATATCAGTATATACAGTATCAGAAAATCAATATCTCAGTATATATCAATATCATTTTTGCTCAGTATATATCAGTATATACAGTATCAGTACATCAATATCTCAGTATATATCACTATCATGTTTTGCTCAGTATAGATCAGTTTACCTGAAGAGACACTGACCGCATTGTTCCCATAAATTTTTGCATTGCAGGAACTTGCATGATTTCTGTGAGTAGAACTGATCTCAGACAAAAATATTAACCATTTTTGACCGATGACGGATAAAATGTGCGTCCGGCGGCAATTATGTACAACACGTTGCAGTTGTTATACCACGTGCAGCAGCGTTGTAGTTGTCATACCACGTGCAGCAGCGTTGCAGTTGTCATACCACGTGCAGCAGCGTTGCAGTTGTCATACCACGTGCAACACATTGCAGTTGTCATACCACGTGCAGCAGCGTTGTAGTTGTCATACCACGTGCAACACATTACATTTGCCATACCACGTGCAGCAGCGTTGTAGTTGTAATACCACGTGCAGCAGCGTTGTAGTTTTCATACCACGTGCAGCAGCGTTACAGTTGTCATACCACGTGCAACACGTTGCAGTTGTCATACCACGTGCAGCAGCGTTGCAGTTGTCATACAACGCGCAACACGTTGCAGTTGTCATACCACGTGCAGCAGCGTTGTAGTTGTAATACCACGTGCAGCAGCGTTGTAGTTTTCATACCACGTGCAGCAGCGTTACAGTTGTCATACCACGTGCAACACGTTGCAGTTGTCATGCCACGTGCAACACGTTGCAGTTGTCATACCACGAGCAACACGTTGCAGTTGTCATACCACGTGCAACACGTTGCAGTTGTCATACCACGTGCAGCAGCGTTGTAGTTGTAATACCACGTGCAGCAGCGTTGTAGTTTTCATACCACGTGCAGCAGCGTTACAGTTGTCATACCACGTGCAACACGTTGCAGTTGTCATGCCACGTGCAACACGTTACAGTTGTCATACCACGAGCAACACGTTGCAGTTGTCATACCACGTGCAACACGTCGCAGTTGTCATACCACGAGCAACACGTTGCAGTTGTCATACCACGTGCAACACGTTGCAGTAGTCATACCACGTGCAGCAGCGTTGTAGTTGTCATACCACGTGCAGCAGCGTTGTAGTTATCATACCACGTTCAGCAGCGTTGTAGTTGTCATACCACGTGCAGCAGCGTTGTAGTTATCATACCACGTTCAGCAGCGTTGTAGTTGTCATACCACGTGCAGCAGCGTTGAAGTTGTCATACCACGTGCAGCGGCGTTGTAGTTGTCATACCACGTGCAGCAGCGTTGTAGTTGTCATACCACGTGCAGCAGCGTTTTAGTTATCATACCACGTTCAGCAGCGTTGTAGTTGTCATACCATGTGCAGCAGCGTTGAAGTTGTCATACCACGTGCAGCGGCGTTGTAGTTGTCATACCACGTGCAGCAGCGTTCTAGTTGTCATACCACGTGAAGCAGCGTTGTAGTTTTCATACCACGTGTAGCAGCGTTGTAGTTGTCATACCACGTGCAGCAGCGTTGTAGTTGTCATACCACGTGAAGCAGCGTTGTAGTTGTCATACCACGTGCAGCTGCGTTGAAATTGTCATACCACGTGCAGCAGCGTTGTAGTTGTCATACCACGTGCAGCAGCGTTGCAGTTGTCATACCACGTGCAACACGTTGCAGTTGTCATACCACGTGCAGCAGCGTTGTAGTTGTCAAACCACGTGCAGCAGCGTTGTAGTTGTCATACCACGTGCAGCAGCGTTGTAGTTGTCATACCACGTGCAGCAGCGTTGTAGTTGTCATACCACGTGCAGCAGCGTTGTAGTTGTCATACCACGTGCAGCAGCGTTCTAGTTGTCATACCACGTGAAGCAGCGTTGTAGTTGTCATACCACGTGCAACACGTTGTAGTCGTCATCCCACGTGCAGCAGCGTTGCAGTTGTCATACAACGTGCAGCAGCGTTGCAGTTGTCATACCACGTGCAACACGTTGTAGTCGTCATACCACGTGAAGCAGCGTTGTAGTTATCATAACACGTGCAGCAGCGTTGCAGTTGTCATACCACGTGCAACACGTTGTAGTCGTCATCCCACGTGCAGCAGCGTTGCAGTTGTCATACCACGTGCAACACGTTGTAGTCGTCATACCACGTGCAGCAGCGTTGTAGTTATCATACCACGTGCAGCAGCGTTGCAGTTGTCATACCACGTGCAACACGTTGTAGTCGTCATACCACGTGAAGCGGCGTTGTAGTTATCATACCACGTGCAGCAGCGTTGCAGTTGTTATACCACGTGCAACACGTTGTAGTCGTCATACCACGTGCAGCAGCGTTGCAGTTGTCATACCACGTGCAACACGTTGTAGTCGTCATACCACGTGAAGCAGCGTTGTAGTTATCATACCACGTGCAGCAGCGTTGCAGTTGTCATACCACGTGCAACACGTTGTAGTCGTCATCCCACGTGCAGCAGCGTTGCAGTTGTCATACCACGTGCAACACGTTGTAGTCGTCATACCACGTGAAGCAGCGTTGTAGTTATCATACCACGTGCAGCAGCGTTGCAGTTGTCATACAACGTGCAGCAGCGTTGCAGTTGTCATACAACGTGCAGCAGCGTTGCAGTTGTCATACCACGTGCAACACGTTGTAGTCGTCATACCACGTGCAGCAGCGTTGTAGTCGTCATACCACGTGCAGCAGCGTTGCAGTTGTCATACAACGTGCAGCAGCGTTGCAGTTGTCATACCACGTGCAACACGTTGTAGTCGTCATATCACGTGAAGCAGCATTGTAGTTATCATACCACGTGCAGCAGCGTTGCAGTTGCCATACCACGTGCAACACGTTGTAGTCGTCATACCACGTGCAGCAGCGTTGCAGTTGTCATACCACGTGCAACACGTTGTAGTCGTCATACCACGTGAAGCAGCGTTGTAGTTATCATACCACGTGCAGCAGCGTTGCAGTTGTCATACCACGTGCAACACGTTGTAGTCGTCATCCCACGTGCAGCAGCGTTGCAGTTGTCATACCACGTGCAACACGTTGTAGTCGTCATACCACGTGAAGCAGCGTTGTAGTTATCATACCACGTGCAGCAGCGTTGCAGTTGTCATACAACGTGCAGCAGCGTTGCAGTTGTCATACAACGTGCAGCAGCGTTGCAGTTGTCATACCACGTGCAACACGTTGTAGTCGTCATACCACGTGCAGCAGCGTTGTAGTCGTCATACCACGTGCAGCAGCGTTGCAGTTGTCATACAACGTGCAGCAGCGTTGCAGTTGTCATACCACGTGCAACACGTTGTAGTCGTCATATCACGTGAAGCAGCATTGTAGTTATCATACCACGTGCAGCAGCGTTGCAGTTGCCATACCACGTGCAACACGTTGTAGTCGTCATACCACGTGCAGCAGCGTTGCAGTTGTCATACCACGTGCAACACGTTGTAGTCGTCATACCACGTGAAGCAGCGTTGTAGTTATCATATCACGTGCAGCAGCGTTGCAGTTGTCATACCACGTGCAACACGTTGTAGTCGTCATACCACGTGCAGCAGCGTTGCAGTTGTCATACCACGTGCAACACGTTGTAGTCGTCATACCACGTGAAGCAGCGTTGTAGTTATCATACCACGTGCAGCAGCGTTGTAGTTGTAATACCACGTGCAACACGTTGTAGTCGTCATACCACGTGAAGCAGCGTTGTAGTTATCATACCACGTGCAGCAGCGTTGCAGTTGTCATACCACGTGCAACACGTTGTAGTCGTCATACCACGTGCAGCAGCGTTGTAGTTATCATACCACGTGCAGCAGCGTTGTAGTTGTAATACCACGTGCAGCAGCGTTGTAGTTATCATACCACGTGCAGCAGCGTTGCAGTTGTCATACCACGTGCAGCAGCGTTGTAGTTATCATACCACGTGCAGCAGCGTTGCAGTTGTCATACCACGTGCAACACGTTGTAGTCGTCATACCACGTGCAGCAGCGTTGTAGTTATCATACCACGTGCAGCAGCGTTGTAGTTGTAATACCACGTGCAGCAGCGTTGTAGTTATCATACCACGTGCAGCAACGTTGCAGTTGTCATACCACGTGCAGCAGCGTTGTAGTTATCATACCACGTGCAGCAGCGTTGCAGTTGTCATACCACGTGCAACACGTTGTAGTCGTCATACCACGTGCAGCAGCGTTGTAGTTATCATACCACGTGCAGCAGCGTTGCAGTTGTCATACCACGTGCAGCAGCGTTGTAGTTATCATACCACGTGCAGCAGCGTTGCAGTTGTCATACCACGTGCAACACGTTGTAGTCGTCATACCACGTGCAGCAGCGTTGTAGTTATCATACCACGTGCAGCAGCGTTGCAGTTGTCATACCACGTGCAACACGTTGTAGTCGTCATACCACGTGCAGCAGCGTTGTAGTTATCATACCACGTGCAGCAGCGTTGTAGTTGTAATACCACGTGCAGCAGCGTTGTAGTTATCATACCACGTGCAGCAGCGTTGCAGTTGTCATACCACGTGCAACACGTTGTAGTCGTCATACCACGTGCAGCAGCGTTGCAGTTGTCATACCACGTGCAACACGTTGTAGTCGTCATACCACGTGAAGCAGCGTTGTAGTTCTTCTTTGGTGTTGACACAGTAAGATGTCGAGAATGATAAGATGAAAACAAAGCTAAAAATGTTTGGAGAAATACGGCTGAATATGGGACGTGTAAATTCGTAAGAAAATCCGAAAAAATGGGTTGAAAAACTTGTCTCAAAACGATGGGCAATAGGAGTGCATATATGTCGGTGAAATGGGTTATAGGAGTACATATATATATGAAAACGGGCAATAGGAGCGCATATATATATATATATATATATATAGCCCTATATATATATATATATATATAGGGGAAAATTGAGGAAAAATTAGGCACGAAAAGAAGGCATAGGAGATTTAGGAGAGAGTTGAAGTAGTGCTTGAGAAATTGGACAGGTGATAGGAATAATTAGGGTTTAAGATAATGGAGCGTAGAAACTGGAGTTAAAGAATTTCAAATTAATTAAATAATATATTTAAGTAATAAAAAACTCTGACTCAAATCTGTCCACGAAAATATTTTTGAAAAACTACGACGTTAAAATAAAGTTCATCAATGGTGGTCAAGTAATATATGTGGAAAGCAGGGAATTTCAACGGTGGGATGAAAAAATTCCTCAAAAAAGTCACAAGAAACAACGAAATTGTTTTATGAATGTGAAGTAAGAAAAATTATTTTGTCAGGGACATCGGCGCAGGAAATAAGGATTAAAGTCCTTTAAAATAGGCCTTAAAAAACAGGTTTTTCTTCGGCTTGGCTGCGACGTCACCCTCTCACTCGTTCAGCCTATTGCAACCCAACCTACAACCCACCACCATGATCCCTATTTCAACCACCGCTATCTCCAACTGCACAACACAACCCACCTCTCCCGACACCTCACCCTCCCCCCCCAACCCACCTCTCCCACACCTCACCCCCATAACCCCCTCCCCTACACCTCACCCCCACAACCCACCTCCCCCACACCTCATTCCCACAACCCACCTCCCCCACAATCCCCCACTTCCCCAACCCACCTCTCCCACACCTCACCCCACAACCCACCACCCTCTCTTCTCCAACCCACAACTCACTTCACCTCAACCCACCACCTTTGCCCCTCTCCCCAAAACCTCCCTTTCCCAACCCACCTTTCCTACAACCCCACCCTAACAACTAACTCCTCATGCCTCTCCCCCCCAACTCACCTCACCACAACCCACCAAACTCACCTCACCACAACCCACCATCCTACACCAACCCCACCTCTGCCTCACCCTCCAGCACTCACCAGATTGCACCCACTCCCCAGAGGCCCCCAGGGGCCAGCTGAAGATCCCCACCCAGCCCCACCAGGTGGGGACCGCACCATTTTATCCCTCTATTCCCCGCCGCTCCCCAACCATCCCCCTCATTTTCCATTAGGGGAGGAGTGGGGTGCGTGAAGTGGAGAGAGTGGGAGTTGGGAGTATATGCATAGTGTTTATTTATATTAGGCCGTTTAAATCTCTGATCCCCAACCATCCCCTTCAATTTTTCCTGAGGGGAGGAGTGGGGTGCGAGAAGTGGAAGTGGGAGCTGGGAGCTTATGCACAACTTTTTTCACTGTATCTTAGGGCACCTAAATAACGCGTTTCAGCGCGTGGCAGACGAACAAATTTTTACCTTAAGACAAAACTTTAATAAAATGTAAAAAATTCGGTATAGAGCTACGAAGATGATCTCAAGTCTCCGTACCCTCAACTTCGACCGCCGTCTTTAACTTACTAAACTTATTTCTTTAGAACAACGAAGATCTTTTTTATCTGGTTCTGACATTTTCTTAACATAGAAAAACACTCCTTGGTTAACATCGTTAATGTCATTGGGATATTTGCAGGTCTCAATTAACTAAACTTTGCAATGACGTTAACGATGTTTAACTCAGAAGGGTTTTTCTATCCTGAGGAAAATGTCCGAGCCAGATTAAATATCGGAAATGAGTAGGAAAAAAAAATTGAAGTGGGTTGAGAATTTTTTTTCCATTTAAAATTGTCAGAATCTTGGACCAGGATCCAGTAAATTATCAAAATCTTGTCATCCAGTAAATTGTCAATTGTCGTCTAGTAAATTGTCATAATCTTGTCATCCAGTAAATTGTCATCCAGTAAATTGTCAATTGTCATCCAGTGAATTGTCAAAATCTTGTTATCCAGTAAATTGTCATCCAGTAAATTGTCAATTGTCATCTAGTAAATTGTCATATTCTTGTTATCCAGAAAATTGTCATCCAGTAAATTGTCAATTGTCATCCAGTGAATTGTCAAAATCTTGTTATCCAGTAAATTGTCATCCAGTAAATTGTAAATTGTCGTCTAGTAAATTGTCATAATCTTGTCATCCAGTAAATTTTCTTCCAGTAAATTGTCATCCAGTAAATTGTCAATTGTCATCCAGTGAATTGTCAAAATCTTGTTATCCAGTAAATTGTCATCCAGTAAATTGTCAATTGTCATCTAGTAAATTGTCATAATCTTGTTATCCATAAAATTGTCATCCAGTAAATTGTCAATTGTTATCCAGTAAATTGTCAAAATCTTGTTATCCAGTAAATTTTCATCCACTAAATTGTCAATTGTTATCTAGTGAATTGTCATAATCTTGTTATCCAGAAAATTGTCATCCAGTAAATTGTCAATTGTCATCCAGTGAATTGTCAAAATCTTGTCATTCAGAAAATTTTCATCCAGTAAATTGTCAATTGTTATCCAGTAAATTGTCAAAACCTTGTCATCCAGAAAATTTTCATCCAGTAAATTGTCGATTGTCATCCAGCAAGTTCTCAAAATAATCCAAATCTGCGACCAGCACCCAGTAAATACTGCCTCTGCTAACACGGTGAATATAGGTCTGAAAATTGACTTGACCACTGCTGAATATGCAGTCTTCCTGCAGTGTAAAGTACGAGGTTAACCAAAATTTCTGGAAGATTTACAGAGAAAATAAAACTATGTGCGTCCTCCCGAATTATTTTCAGTAACCTCGTTTCATAATTTCAAATAGTTACGATTCCATTTAGAATGCTTCACGAATATGATTCCATTGAGAATGCTTCACGAATATGATTCCATTGAGAATGCTTCACGAATATGATTCCATTGAGAATGCTTCACGAATATGATCCCATTGAGAATGCTTCACGAATATGATCCCATTGAGAATGCTTCACGAATATGATCCCATTGAGAATGCTTCACGAATATGATTCCATTGAGAATGCTTCACGAATATGATCCCATTGAGAATGCTTCACGAATACGATCCCATTGAGAATGCTTCACGAATACGATTCCATTGAGATTGCTTCACGAATATGATTCCATTGAGAATGCTTCACGAATATGATTCCATTGAGATTGCTTCACGAATATGATCCCATTGAGAATGCTTCACGAATATGATCCCATTGAGATTGCTTCACGAATATGATTCCATTGAGATTGCTTCACGAATATGATCCCATTGAGAATGCTTCACGAATATGATCCCATTGAGAATGCTTCACGAATATGATCCCATTGAGAATGCTTCACGAATATGATCCCATTGAGAATGCTTCACGAATATGATCCCATTGAGAATGCTTCACGAATATGATCCCATTGAGAATGCTTCACGAATATGATCCCATTGAGAATGCTTCACGAATATGATCCCATTGAAAATGCTTCACGAATATGATCCCATTGAGAATGCTTCACGAATATGATCCCATTGAGAATGCTTCACGAATAGGATTCCATTGAGAATGCTTCACGAATATGATCCCATTGAGAATGCTTCACGAATATGATCCCATTGAGAATGCTTCACGAATATGATCCCATTGAGAATGCTTCACGAATATGATCCCATTGAGAATGCTTCACGAATATGATCCCATTGAGAATGCTTCACGAATATGATTCCATTGAGAATGCTTCACGAATATGATCCCATTGAGAATGCTTCACGAATATGATCCCATTGAGAATGCTTCACGAATATGATCCCATTGAGAATGCTTCACAAATATGATCCCATTGAGAATGCTTCACGAATATGATCCTATTGAGAATGCTTCACGAATATGATCCCATTGAGAATGCTTCACGAATATGATTCCATTGAGATTGCTTCACGAATATGATTCCATTGAGATTGCTTCACGAATATGATCCTATTGAGAATGCTTCACGAATATGATCCCATTGAGAATGCTTCTCGAATATGATCCCATTGAGAATGCTTCACGAATATGATCCCATTGAGAATGCTTCACGAATATGATCCCATTGAGAATGCTTCACGAATATGATCCCATTGAGAATGCTTCACGAATATGATCCCATTGAGAATGCTTCACGAATATGATCCCATTGAGAATGCTTCACGAATATGATCCCATTGAGAATGCTTCACGAATATGATCCCATTGAGAATGCTTCACGAATATGATTCCATTGAGAATGCTTCACGAATATGATCCCATTGAGAATGCTTCACGAATATGATCCCATTGAGAATGCTTCACGAATATGATCCCACTGAGAATGCTTCACGAATATGATCCCATTGAGAATGCTTCACGAATATGATCCCATTGAGAATGCTTCACGAATATGATTACATTGAGAATGCTTCACGAATATGATCCCATTGAGAATGCTTCACGAATATGATTCCATTGAGAATGCTTCACGAATATGATCCCATTGAGAATGCTTCACGAATATGATCCCATTGAGAATGCTTCACGAATATGATCCCATTGAGAATGCTTCACGAATATGATCCCATTGAGAATGCTTCACGAATATGATTCCATTGAGAATGCTTCACGAATATGATCCCATTGAGATTGCTTCACGAATATGATTCCATTGAGATTGCTTCACGAATGTGATCCCATTGAGAATGCTTCACGAATATGATCCAATTGAGAATGCTTCACGAATATGATCCCATTGAGAATGCTTCACGAATATGATTCCATTGAGAATGCTTCACGAATATGATCCCATTGAGAGTGCTTCACGAATATGATCCCATTGAGAATGCTTCACGAATATGATCCCATTGAGAATGCTTCACGAATTTGATCCCATTGAGAATGCTTCACGAATATGATCCCATTGAGAATGCTTCACGAATATGATCCCATTGAGAATGCTTCACGAATACGATCCCATTGCGAATGCTTCACGAATATGAACCCATTGAGAATGCTTCACGAATATGATCCCATTGAGAATGCTTCACGAATATGATCCCATTGAGAATGCTTCACGAATATGATCCCATTGAGAATGCTTCACGAATATGATCCCATTGAGAATGCTTCACGAATACGATCCCATTGAGAATGCTTCACGAATACGATCCCATTGAGAATGCTTCACGAATATGATCCCATTGAGAATGCTTCACGAATACGATTCCATTGAGAATGCTTCACGAATACGATCCCATTGAGAATGCTTCACGAATATGATCCCATTGAGGATGCTTCACGAATATGATCCCATTGAGAATGCTTCACGAATACGATCCCATTGAGAATGCTTCACGAATATGATCCCATTGAGAATGCTTCACGAATACGATCCCATTGAGAATGCTTCACGAATACGATCCCATTGAGAATGCTTCACGAATATGATCCCATTGAGAATGCTTCACGAATATGATTCCATTGAGAATGCTTCACGAATATGATCCCATTGAGAATGCTTCACGAATACGATCCCATTGAGAATGCTTCACGAATATGATCCAATTGAGAAAGCTTCACGAATATGATCCCATTGAGAATGCTTTACGAATATGATTCCATTGAGAATGCTTCACGAATATGATTCCATTGAGAATGCTTCACGAATATGATTCCATTGAGAATGCTTCACGAATACAATCCCATTGAGAATGCTTCACGAATACGATCCCATTGAGAATGCTTCACGAATATGATCCCATTGAGAATGCTTCACGAATATGATCCCATTGAGAATGCGTCACGAATATGATTCCATTGAGAATGCTTCACGAATATGATTCCATCGAGAATGCTTCACGAATATGATCCCATTGAGAATGCTTCACGAATACGATCCCATTGAGAATGCTTCACGAATATGATCCCATTGAGAATGCTTCACGAATATGATCCCATTGAGAATGCTTCACGAATATGATCCCATTGAGAATGCTTCACGAATATGATCCCATTGAGAATGCTTCACGAATATGATCCCATTGAGAATGCTTCACGAATATGATCCCATTGAGAATGCTTCACGAATATGATCCCATTGAGAATGCTTCACGAATATGATCCCATTGAGAATGCTTCACGAATATGATCCCATTGAGAATGCTTCACGAATATGATCCCATTGAGAATGCTTCACGAATACGATCCCATTGAGAATGCTTCACGAATATGATCCCATTGAGAATGCTTCACGAATATGATCCCATTGAGAATGCTTCACGAATACGATCCCATTGAGAATGCTTCACGAATATGATTCCATTGAGAATGCTTCACGAATATGATCCCATTGAGAATGCTTCACGAATACGATCCCATTGAGAATGCTTCACGAATATGATCCCATTGAGAATGCTTCACGAATATGATCCCATTGAGAATGCTTCACGAATATGATCCCATTGAGAATGCTTCACGAATATGATCCCATTGAGAATGCTTCACGAATACGATCCCATTGAGAATGCTTCACGAATACGATTCCATTGAGATTGCTTCACGAATATGATTCCATTGAGAATGCTTCACGAATACGATTCCATTGAGATTGCTTCACGAATATGATTCCATTGAGATTGCTTCACGAATATGATCCCATTGAGAATGCTTCACGAATATGATCCCATTGAGAATGCTTCACGAATATGATCCCATTGAGAATGCTTCACGAATAGGATTCCATTGAGAATGCTTCACGAATATGATTCCATTGAGAATGCTTCACGAATATGATCCCATTGAGAATGCTTCACGAATACGATTCCATTGAGATTGCTTCACGAATATGATTCCATTGAGATTGCTTCACGAATATGATTCCATTGAGATTGCTTCACGAATATGATCCCATTGAGAATGCTTCACGAATACGATCCCATTGAGAATGACCGTCACGTTAACACAACGTGAATGAAAAAGGGGAAATTTTGGTCTTACAATTACTAAAAACACACGGAAAACGGTCAAACGATGTGACTATATTCTGTATAACTCCCGCGTTCTGCGATATTTTAATAAAATGAATTCTTATATTAAAATGAGATGAAAAAGTAAAAATTGATGACTGCATGTAAATGTGTTCCTCTGGTGTCTGTGCGTGACTGGATTTGAGATTTGCCCCCTTTACCCGTTTCTGTTCCGAAATCTTATTTTAATTAACAAAATTAATGCTGAAACTTGAATGGGAAATGTCCCGTGCAATGTGAAATTGAGTAATCAAATCCGTACTTTACATATTCAATTCTAATTAACATAAACGCTAAAACGGGCCGCCAAATCTCGCGTGCAGTGCAGAATTGAGCAATGAACGAGCTATGGATGCCAATAGATGATTATTCATTGCTAAATAGATGGCTGGAAAAAACGAGAGATCGAAAGAAAAGGTGACAGAATAGGAAACAGAGCAGACAGGCGGATGCAGTAAGTGGAAGAGGTGGTTTGAGATGAAAAGGAAATGGAGGTGGTGGATAGAATGTGCGTAGGAAGTGGATGAGTGAGAAGAAGAGGAGATGCAGAAGGTGGTAGAGATGGTCAGAATAAAACAGGGCAGAAAGAGGAAGGTAGAGGAAGGAGGTGGAGAGAAAGAGAAGACTATGAGAAAGAGAATGTAGTGGATTCAGAAAATGGTAGCCAAGGAGAAAGAGAGAGAGGGAGATGAGAAAGAGGGAGGGAAGACCATAAGAAAGAGAAGGTGGTGGACACAGAAGACAGAAGACAATCAGACAGAAAGTACCAGGAAAATGAGGGTATAACGGATACAAGAGAAGGTGGGTGAGGTGAAGAGGTGGATAACATCCACCAAGATGCCCTGCACTCCACCACATTACGCCACTCCACCCCTCGCTCAGAAGTGGAGGAAATAGACACTAAAGGGATCAGCCAGTTTTGTAATGGCCCCTCTCACCTGACACTCCTTGCCACTCACCTGCCACTCACGAGTGGCGTAATGCGGTACAGCGCGGTAACTCTGTGAGTGTTGTGAGTGGTAGCATGTGTGTGCGTGTTACTGCGTGAGTTTGTGCTAACATGTGTATTGCTGCACACAACACATGTTGGTGAGGGCGTTTTGTGTTTTTTGTGTGTTGTGTTGCATCTCTGTGTGTTGTGTTGTGTCCTCTGTGTGTTGTGTTGTATTCTTTGTGTATAGTGTTGCCTCTCTGTGTGTGTTGTGTTGTGTCCTCTGTGTGTTGTGTTGCATCTCTGTGTGTGTTGTGGTGTGTCCTCTGTGTGTTGTGTTGCATCTCTGTGTGTGTTGTGTTTTGTCTTCTGTGTGTTGAGTTGCATCTCTGTGTGTATTGTGTTGTGTCCTCTGTGTGTTGTGTTGCATCTCTGTGTGTGTTGTGTTGTGTCTTCTGTGTGTTGTGTTGCATCTCTGTGTGTGTTTTGTTGTGTCCTCTGTGTGTTATGTTGCATCTGTGTGTGTGTGTTGTGTCTTCTGTGTGTTGGGTTGCATCTCTGTGTGTTGTGTTGTGTACTCTGTGTGTTGTGTTGTATTCTTTGTGTATTGTGTTGCATCTCTGTGTGTGTTGTGTTGTTTCTCTGTGTTGTGTTGCCTCTCTGTGTGTGTTGTGTTGTATTCTTTGTGTATTGTGTTGAATCTCTGTGTGTGTTGTGTAGCATCCTCTGTGTGTTGTGTTTCATCTCTGTGTGTGTTGTGTTGCCTCTCTGTGAGTGTTGTATTGTATTCTTTGTGTATTGTGTTGAACCTCTGTGTGTTTTGTGTAGCATCCTCTGTGTGTTGTGTTTCATCTCTGTGCGAGATGTGTTGCGTTTCCTGTGTGTGTGATGCATCTCTGTGTGTGTTGGGCCCTCTGTGTGTTGTGTTGCATCTCTGTGTTTAACTTTTCGCCGCCTGCATGAATGTTTTTCGCCGAAGCGATTTAATCGCTTAGTTAGGCGGGGAAAAACATACATGCTCCAGCGAAAAAACTAGACTGAGTTGTGACCTGATGGGGCTGTTTCTTAATTAAGAAAACTGTATTTTGAAACAAAACTTATTCTGTGTGCAATCTATATTGGATTTTATGAAATATTTGTCGGAATGATTATACAGTACTGAATATCCCGCAAAAACCCGAACCGAGTATTCATTTCCCGTATCAGTAATACCATCATAAGAATGCCATGAGCATTTAATTTCTAGCAAAATTATCAGTCAAATTTAACCTATAGTAAAGGTATCACTGATTATGATGGTATCACTGATACGGGAAAATTAATACTGGGGTCGGGCTTGTGTGGGACGTTCTGTATACCAAAACTTTCTTTTTGATCCAGGGTTCCCTTCCATCATACTGCTTGTGTCTTTGATTACTGTGTGTTGTGTTGTTATGTGTTGTTGTGCGCTGCTGTATGTTGTGTTGATGTGTGTTGTTGTATGTGTCGTGTTGATGTGTGTTTTTGTGTGTTTTGTGTCATTGTGTGTTATTGCATTACCCTGCAGTATGCATACGAGCAAGAAAAAAGTTTGAAGCTGTCATTTATAACGTTACTTTTCGGTTTGTTTTGTTAATAGTAGCTCGAAAATGAAATAGTAGTTAATGAATAATAATAGTTATTGTAATGATATTAATAGTATAAATAGTGGTTAATAAATGATAGTAGTTACTAAATGTTATTACCCATAGCCGAAGCTAAATTTTTTCGATAAACCAAAGCTCAATAATAGTTTTCAGAATTATTAAAGTTTGATATCTATAATTCGAGGCAATGAGCATAGCGAACGTCGTATTATTCATGCCTTTTTCCAAAATATGTTCCTCTCTTCTTTTGTAAAAGTATAAGCATCGTAACTTATGTGACTTGTGTTGTATGGTATGTATGCTTGTTATGTGTGTTTGTTATCTTAAATGAGGTCCTGTAGGTTGGTTGAAATTAAGTAAAATAAAGTATGCATGTTAAAATTGAGGAAAAACATTATCTTGCATATTACGATACAAATTGTAGTTTACTATAATCAAAGAATATGTTGTGTGGAATGCAAGTGAAATTCTCAAAGCTTCCTTTAAAAATACCTTTACAACACAGTTATCCCGCGCCGAGACTTGACTCTTTCTCCCAAGCTCCGCTCGCCGCAGAAATGTTTCCTCAGGAGCGATTTTTGACGGGAATCCCGCAGTTACCCGTCAGAGGGAAACTGGCGAGCACGTCAGAGGGAAATTCGCTATTTAACAGGACCGTAATTTGTTGCGCCCAACAACATTTTCGCGAGATGGCACCTCATCTGGCAACACTGAGCGAAGTGTCACGCATGGCAAGGTTGACACAATGTGGCGGGAGCCCCGCTGTGGCAGGCAACACTTCAAAACAATGGGTTGACTTAGAGCGGCGTGCCATTATTGTGCTTACATGTAAACGAGGCTGTAGGCCTGCTTCGTCATCGCGAGGGGGGGGGGGGGGGGGGGGAGAGTGAGGGGGGGTAGGGGGTGGAAGCAAATGTCTACTCTTAACATACCTATCTCCTCTTATTATATACGGTTATTTAGTAAAATAAGGTATATTGGTAAATAAATATGTAAATAACAAATACCTTCTCTTAAAATACCAATCTTTTGTTTTATTTGTTGATTAGGTAAAATAAGATACATTGGTATATAAATATATAAATTGAAAATACCTGCTTTTAACATACTAATCCCTAATTTTTTATATGATAATTACGTAAAATAAAGCGTATTGATATATATATAAACCAATAATATATACATGGCGTTTAAATATATATTACATATATGTGTATATTATATATAATCAAACTATACTGCAACTTTATGCAGGCGCACTCGCACCTAATTGTAAGTTTTTGAGCAGGAAAACATCACTGTACACCACGCACGCACGCGTACAAATACAAATCCGCACATGCGCGTATATACACCATCATGAACTGCACATGTGTATTCTACGCACGTGCAGCGCCTGACATGACCAGGACACACGGCGCGCTGCACATGACACACGACCGACACACGTCATGTTTACGCGCGTTATGGAGGAGATACGGGCGGGCCATGTTGTAATGTGTGTGTGTTGTGTTGTGTGCCTTGTGTTTTGTGTGTTGCTGTGTGTTTTTTGTCGTTGTGTGTTGTTGCATGTCTTGTGTTGTGTTGTGTGTTGTGTTTTTGTGTTGTGTTGTGTTTTGTATGTTGTGTGTTGCTGTGTTCGTTGTGTTACTGTGTGTTGTGTTGTTGTGCGTAACTGTATGTTGTGTTGATGTGCTGTTGTGTGTGTTGTGTTAATGTGTGTTGTTGTGTGTTATTGTGTGTCGTGTGTCGTTGTGCTTTTTGTGTTGTGTGGCGTGTTGTGTGTCCTGTGTTACATTATGTTGTTTTGAGGGTAGCGTTTGCTAGGTCCTTACATACACATACACTGTGTATGTATACATGCCCTTGTGCATGTACACTGTGCACGTTTGAAAACTGTTTTTCACAAAATCTATCTTATCTAATAATACCATAGGTGTTTTTATTGATTTATTTCTATACTAGTTTGGTGTCCGCTTCTTCCGCGTGTCTGAGACGCTCACAAGGACGCTCAATGACCGTATCTGTGATACGAGTTTCACCAGTGCACAAGTACGAGAATATTTTGATGGCGGGTACTGTTGGCATGGATATATTTGTTTGGCATCCACGTCTGCAAGATTTATTCAAGTGTGTGCATTAGTGTACGTTTGTCTCCGTCGTACTCATACTCAATGCACGTCTAAACACCGCCGTGTACCATAATAACGTCAGAAATAATGTCAAAATAAACGGCATCTTCAACAAATTAGCAATCATGAATTATTTAGGAATTTATCTACGCAAACATTTACTGTAGTTAGCATTTACTTTACCCAGATACCCGGCCTCGATACTTTACTTACTAGAGGTATTTGATTGTGCCCTGTGTTGCTGCCCTTGTATGGGTACAGGGCACGGGTACAGGGCACGGGTACAGGGCACGGGTACAGGGCACGGGTACAGGGCACTGTTACAGGGCACGGGTACAGGGCACGGGTACAGGGCACTGTTACAGGGCACGGGTACAGGGCACGGGTACAGGGCACTGTTACAGGGCACGGGTACAGGGCACGGGTACAGGGCACGGGTACAGGGCATGGGTACAGGACACGGGTACAGGGCACGAGTACAGGGTACGGGTACAGGGCACGGGTACAGGGCACGGGTACAGGGCATGGGTACAGGACACGGGTACAGGACACGGGTACAGGGCACGGGTACAGGGCACGGGTACAGGGCACGGGTACAGGGCACGGGTACAGGGCACGGGTACAGGGCATGGGTACAGGACACGGGTACAGGGCACGGGTACAGGGCACTGTTACAGGGCACGGGTACAGGGCACGGGTACAGGGCACTGTTACAGGGCACGGGTACAGGGCACGGGTACAGGGCATGGGTACAGGACACGGGTACAGGGCACGAGTACAGGGTACGGGTACAGGGCACGGGTACAGGGCACGGGTACAGGGCACGGGTACAGGGCACGGGTACAGGGCACGGGTACAGGGCACGGGTACAGGGCACGGGTACAGGGCACGGGTACAGGGCATGGGTACAGGACACGGGTACAGGGCACGGGTACAGGGCACTGTTACAGGGCACGGGTACAGGGCACGGGTACAGGGCACTGTTACAGGGCACGGGTACAGGGCACGGGTACAGGGCATGGGTACAGGACACGGGTACAGGGCACGAGTACAGGGTACGGGTACAGGGCACGGGTACAGGGCACGGGTACAGGGCACGGGTACAGGGCACGAGTACAGGGTACGGGTACAGGGCACGGGTACAGGGCACGGGTACAGGGCACGGGTACAGGGCATGGGTACAGGACACGGGTACAGGACACGGGTACAGGGCACGGGTACAGGGCATGGGTACAGGACACGGGTACAGGACACGGGTACAGGGCACGGGTACAGGGCACGGGTACAGGGCACGGGTACAGGGCACGGGTACAGCGCACGGGTACAGAGCTCGAGTTCAGATGTTATATTTCTTAGATGTGTGTATGGTATTCTTGCAATTTTAATGACGATATTGTTTACATGTGTCGATGGTATATTTTTGCTATTCCAATTGTAAGCCTACATCTGTTGTTCCATAAACAGATTTCAGAAATATTCTTTCTTAGATTGACAGTGTGTTAGACAACTCGCAGTTTTTCCTTGCACCTTAAAATCAAACTACACCTCGACTCATTGTAACCCATTAAATAACGGCTTATACCAAACCAGCCTATCCTGGGACCTTTACATGTTTTGATTCTTCTGTTCCATTGACATATTTAAAATAAAGAATTGAATTCTTGTTCTTCAGAACTGTAAAGCAGTGTTCTGATGGGCATTAAAATCACGATATTTTTGAGCGTGAGTTTAATACTGCGAGTCTTTGCTAATCTATCCAACCTAATAATACCCGTTGTGTGTTTATTTATAGATTTGTTTGGTGTCCGCTTCTTAGTAAAAAACATAGGATGTCGAGTTTGCGGTATCATGGATATCGAATTCCTCAGTATAAAATTTAAAAGATGGCCTTTAAACTTTGATATGTTTGGCATTTTATCAGTATAGGTTCTTTTACGATAGGTTTGGTTCGATTAGGAAATGATAGGCTAACATAGGTTGAGTAATATTGACATAATTTCCATGGGTCCGAGAAATTTCCACGGGTCCTTCTACTACCTAACACTACCCTTGGTTTATTTGTTTGGAGTCCGCTTCTTACATTACTGTTACGCTCATAAAGATAGCCATAATGCCTGTATCTGTGATACGAGTTTCACCAGCGCCCAGGTGCAATAATATTTTTCAGCACGTGTACTGTTTGAATAGATGTATTTGATTTTCATCCACGTCTGGAAAATTTGTTCAAGAAAGGTATTGAATCCCGTCATTTTTGGTGGGCCGTGCACACTAGAACTGTAATAAGAGCCGCGTCCGTCCGTCCGTCCGTGTGTCACACCCACCAGCCTGCAGTGTGAGATGAGCGTATCTGTGATACAAGCTTCATCAACTCCACAATTTTCGGTGCCTTAACCCAGCAGATTGGGAGTCGGAATGAATATCCCGTGTATTGGTAGGTTAGATTAGGTTGTATAGAATATCACGTGTATTGGTAGGTTAGATTAGGTTGTATAGAATATCACGTGTATTGGTAGGTTAGATTAGGTTGTATAGAAAATCAGCGGTTGAGACTTGGCGAAGTATTGGAAAGCCATAGAATAGCATGGAAATCATGGGAAAGCCATGTTGAAGCTCAGTTGGTCCTATATCTAACCCTGTCATTCTTTGGAAGACCGTGTTCACTAGTAATTATATCATAAACATAACAATAAACTCGTGTTCAACATAAGTACAAACATGCTCGTTAAGTACTGCGAGCTAAATAATACAGCTCGTTCAGATGTTGTCATCTACTTTCAGTTGCCTAATTTTTCAGCCCTCAACAAAAAGTACGAACTTCTAGAACCCGTTTTGAAACATCGCTTTATGCTTAAATATAATGAAACCTTTTTTATCCATTTTTTAAGCCAATAATTTGGTCCGGGATTCAAATTGTTTTTCTGTCTGATATTTTACCTCCGCTTTATTTACACTTCATTTCAGCTTCACTTCTACATCACCTTCACTTCTACTTCATTTCCACTTCTACCTCGTTTCCACATCTACCTCGTTTCCACTTCTACCTCACCTTCACTTCTACTTCATTTCCACATCTACCTCGTTTCCACTTCTACCTCGTTTCCACTTCTACCTCACCTTCACTTCTACTTCATTTCCACTTCTACCTTACCTACACTGCTACCTCACCTTCACTTTTGCCTCACCTTCACTTCTACCTCACTTTCATGTCCACTTTACTCACCTTAACCTCCTGGTTTTACGCTCATCTTCTGACTCACCCCGACTCACACTTGAACATCCCCCTCACTCACATTGGTATGCACAAGCGCGTGAACTTCAGAAAAGTGAAGTTATGAAGCTGCTGCTTCACGGCCCAGGCAGCTGCGGCCTGCCTCGCTCACGTGCTCTTGAAAGTAGATATCCGGCGTAGGTGCGTGTAGTTCATGTACTATACGTGCGGGTACGATTGTGCTGTACCATAGTTCATGTACTATACGTGCGTGTACGATTGTGTTGTACCATAGTTCATGTACTATACGTGCGTGTACGATTGTGTTGTACCATAGTTCATGTACCATACGTGTGTGTACAATTTATTTACCACAGGTGATACAGAGGTAGAATGTTTCTTAAGTCTAGTACAATGGTTAAATTTGAGTATAGCTACCTGTGGGCCCGAACAAGTTCAGCGACTTCTAAGGCATCCTATCATCACGTTATTCTAAGGTGTACAATAATGTTTAACCTAGTTTACTTAACCTAGTTTCGCATTAGACTGATCATTGAGATAATTTACTCGATATTTTATGCTGTATTTTACAATATAGGTCAAATCGGCTATATTTAACAGTATGTTCGATAAAACGATTAAAGAGCAGACCGAAGATCGGTTATGTTACCCAAAGCAAGTTACATTATGACATTATCATTAGTTACATGTAGGAGGCAAGATTTGACATGGTGATCTTACACGACTAGTATTCTGATAGGAAGTGAGACTCAAGATGTCTTTTGAATACTTTGTACGAATTACATTTACGGATCTCCGCAGGTATAGAGTTCCTAGTTTTGGTTCCAACGAAGAGGATACTGTGTGGCGACCGGGCCTTCGAATAATAAGGAAGCATGAATTTACTTCACTTTCGGGTTAAACGGTCGTGATGACCAGTTTGCGCAGTCAATAATTGTCTTAGGCTATTGTAGCCATCATTTCTTAATGTTTTGTAAATGAAATTACAGATGGAGATTTTGTAGAGATCCGAAAGTTTAAGTATTTGTAAATATTTGAAAGAATCATTTGTGTGAGCATTATATTCTAGGTTCTTTACCGCTCTGACAGCTCTTTTCTGCAGAGTAAAAATTTTGTTGGTTTTATTTTTATCAGTTCCGTGCCATGCTTCTATTCCGTATTGCAAGTATGGAGAAATAAGCGTTCGGTAGAGCATTTGTAAAGCTGTTTCAGGCAGAAAATTTTTAACTTTATTTAGGATTCCGATGGATTTTGATAATTTAGAACTAATATGAGTGATGTGCTCTTTGAAGGTCAGATGTTTATCTTCTATGATGCCCAGAAACTTA
This sequence comes from Morinoia aosen, assembly GCA_030386875.1. Taxonomy (NCBI): domain Eukaryota; kingdom Metazoa; phylum Arthropoda; class Malacostraca; order Amphipoda; family Talitridae; genus Morinoia; species Morinoia aosen. The sequence continues at coordinate 23,629,221 of CM059578.1, read as the reverse complement.
CATGAGTTGGTTTCTTCGATTTTACCTTCGCCAATTTTAATGCATGGGAGAGATACATCTTTCTTGTATGAGAATGTAATATAATTTGTTTTATCAATATTAAGGCTTATTTTATTAGCTTTGAGCCACGATGAAACCTTATGAAGTTCATTATTTATACTCTCCACAATCATAGCCGGATTTTGGTTTGGAAGGACCTCAGAAAGCGTACTGTCATCGGCAAAAAGTAGAATTTGAAGAATGATGTAGATTTTACAATATCATTGATAAAAATCAGAAACATGAGAGGCCCAAGAACAGATCCTTGTGGAACTCCATGGCTAATTGTCTGTGGGTCTGATTTTGCGTCGTCAATGACAACGTATTGCTTCCGATTTGTTAGGTATGATCTGAACTAATCATGGGCAATCCCTCGAATGCCATAACAGTGTAGTTTCGAGAGTAGTATTTTATGGTCCACACAATCGAATGCTTTTCGAAAGTCAAGAAATACAGAGAAGACAGGCTTTCCTTCATCTATATTAGAATAGAGGAATTGTAAATGATTTAATATAGCCTGTGTTGTTGATTTTTTAGAGCGAAAGCCGTATTGTTTATCGTAAAAGAAATGATTTTTGTTCAAAATAAGAGTACACTTTTTTATACACATACTTTTCGAATACTTTGCTGATAATTGGTAGTACGGAGATAGGTCGATAATTGTTTACACAGGTTTTTTCACCACTTTTAAAGATAGGGGTTACTCTAGCAACTTTGAGGGAGTTCGGGAAAGTGCCTAGTGAGAGAGACTGGTTAATAATATTTGATATCAGCGGGGCTACAATGTCAGCAATAACTTTAAGTACTTTAGTCGGAAACGTTTGTAGCCCACTCGATTTATTTTTCATGTTGTTTATGCACGTAATTACATCGGAGGAGTTTGTAGGCGTAAAGAAAAAGGAGTTGGGTTCTCGAATATGATCCATAAATTCCAGGTGATCAGTAGGTTCACTTGGAATCCCATCAGCTATAGTTTTCCCTACGTTTACGAAGAAGTTGTTAAAGAGATTAGCAATTTCTTTCTTCTCATGGTATTTCACATTATCATGAATGACATATTCAATTTTCTTTTTATCGGCATTATTCGGTTTACAGCAGGAGTTAAGGAGGCGCCAAGTCTTTTTAACGTCAGTTTTGAATTGAGTAAACTTGAGCGTAAAGTAGTTCTTTTTTGATGTTCTTATCTGGTTTGTCACATAGTTTCTGAATCGGTTATATGTTTCTCTAGATATTCGCCCTTCGTAAAGGAGGGCTAGGTACGCTTGACTTTTCTTTATATTTATCACGATGTATCTAGTAATCCAGGGCTTTTGTTTATTTTTCGGAGTAACTGTGCGAGTTACAATTGGGCAACACTGATTGTATGCGGTCATTATAGTTTCAGTCAACTTTACTACTGCTTCATCAATGCTCGTAGCATTATTATTTTGTTGAGAGATGTGCAATGTATGCATTGATTCTTCTAGAACGGTGCGCATTTCTTCGAGATTTGATTCGTTTATTTTACGGTATGAGTAAGTTTCAGCCCGTGCTTTGGTGCAAGCAATATAGACATTTTTCTTAATAAGAAAAACTGGGAAGTGATCTGATAAGTCAGAAGTAATTATTCCAGCAAGAAAATCACTTGGGTCTGTCATAAAGATATTGTCAAGCAGCGTAGCACACTCTGAGGTTATTCGTGTAGGCTTTGTAATGATCGGAAGGAAGGATTGAGACTGAAAGGTTGTTAGGAAATTAGAGATTGGTTCACAGCTTTCATGTACGATTGTGTTTTACAATTAGTTATTGTTTGAATCCTTAACCTATATTGCAATTTTAGCAATTATTATTATTAACGATGGAATTCATTCTTTATACCACGTGATCGACTACCATATCAAATGGAAATCAATTTACAGAAAAATATGATAAACTTGAATTACAAGGAGAGCTTTAGTTTTTTCCGGTAGATCTGATTAGAGGTATGTCTCATTTTTCGGTTTGCTGTTCCTTTTGTACTCGTGCGCTGTACAGTATGTCTTGAAAAACCCGAACCGAGAATTTATACCTGTATCAGTAATACCATCATAAGAATACCCGTATCAGTAATACCATCATAAGAATACCCATATCAGTAATACCATCATAAGAATACCCATATCAGAAATACCTTCATAAGAATACTCGTATCAGAAATACCATCATAAGAATACCTATATCAGTAATACCATCATAAGAATACCCATATCAGAAATACCATCATAAGAATAGCCATATCAGTAATACCATCATAAGAATACCCATATCAGTAATACCATCATAAGAATACCCAAATCAGAAATACCATCATAAGAATACCCATATCAGAAATACCAGCATAAGAATACTCGTATCAGAAATACCATCATATGAATACCCATATCAGAAATACCATCACAAGAATATCAAAATATTTCACCTCATACCTCACTACATCATACACTGCCACACCAACACACCGCACCACACACCACCACACCACACCACACGTTACCACTACCACCACATCACACCACACTACACACCACCACACCACACCACACCACACACCACCACACCACACACCACCACACCACACACCACACACCACCACACCACACACCACACCACACCTCACCACACCACACCACACCACACCCCCTAACTCAGCACACGCTGCCCTCATTACCCAGGACGTGAGCGCCATAGGAAGGCGCGCCGTCAGCCCCACTCGCGTCGCTGCCGGCAACGTGACGGCGACGTGTTGGTGACAAGTTAGTGTGGGGTGTGGGGGTGTGGGGGTGCGGGGGTACATGGGCGGGGGTGTGGGTGTGGGGGTGTGGTGGTGTGGTGGGTGTGTGAGTGGTGCTCTCCTACATGCCCCACTTGACACTCGTGCCACACATGCCATACATGCCACACATGCCACATATGCCACACATGCCACACATGGCCCACATGCCACACATGTCACACATGCCACACGTGCCACACATGCCACACATGCCACACATCCCAAACATGGCCCACATGCCACACGTGCCACATATGCCACACATGCCACACATGGCCCACAAGCCACACATGTCACACATGCCACACGTGCCACACATGCTACACATGCCACACATGCCACACATGCCACACATGGCCCACATGCCACACGTGCCACACATGCCACACATGCCACAAATGCCACACGTGCCACACATGCCACACATGCCACACATGCCACAAATGCCACACGTGCCACACATGCCACACATGCCCCACGTTTCACACATGCCACACATGCCACAAATGCCACACGTGCCACACATGCTACACATGCCACACATGCCACACATGCCACACATGCCACAAATGCCACACGTGCCACACATGCCACACATGCCACAAATGCCACTCGTGCCACACATGCCACACATGCCCCACGTTTCACACATGCCACACATGCCAACATGTCAACATGCCACATGCCAACATGCCACATGCTCCTCATTCCTCACGTCAGTAGTATCTTGCAATGAGAACTGACCTACGTAACTTTAACAAATTTTTCCTTATGGAATTGCTTTTGAGGAGTGACTGGGACTAACTTATTTGTTTAATTTCAGCTCACCTGATTCATTAATTTCAGCTGACCTGATTTATTTATTCCAGCTGACCTGATTTATAAATTTCAGCTGACCTGATTTATTAACTTCAGCTGACCTGATTCCTTAATTTCAGCTGACCTGATTCATTAATTTCAGCTGACCTGATTCATTAATTTCAGCTGACCTGATTCATTAATTTCAGCTGACCTGATTTGTTTAATTTCAGCTGACCTGATTCCTTAATTTCAGCTGACTTGATTCATTAATTTCAGCTGACCTGATTCCTTAATTTCAGCTGACCTGATTCATTAATTTCAGCTGACCTGATTCATTAATTTCAGCTGACCTGATTTGTTTAATTTCAGCTGACCTGATTCATTAATTTCAGCTGACCTGATTTATTTTTTCCGCTGGTCTGATTTATTAATTTCAGCTGACCTGATTCATTAATTTCAGCTGACCTGATTTATTTATTCCGCTGGTCTGATTTATTAATTTCAGCTGACCTGATTCATTAATTTCAGCTGACCTGATTCATTAGTTTCAGCTGACCTGATTTATTTATTCCGCTAATCTGATTTATTAATTTCAGCTGACCTGATTCATTAATTTCAGCTGACCTGATTCATTAATTTCAGCTGACCTGATTCATTAATTTCAGCTGACCTGATTTGTTTAATTTCAGCTGACCTGATTCATTAATTTCAGCTGACCTGATTCATTACTTTCAGGTGACCTGATTTATTAATTTTCAGCTACCTGATTTATTACTTTCAGGTGACTTGATTCATTAATTTCAGCTGACATGATTTATTACTTTCAGGTGACTTGATTTATTAATTTCAGCTAACTGAATTATTACTTCCAGGTGACGTGATTTATTAACTTCAGCTGACCTGATTTATTAACTTCAGCTGAACTGATTTATTACTTTCAGGGGACTTGATTTAATAATTTCAGCAGACCTGATTTATTACTGTCAGGTGACTTGATTCATTAATTTCAGCTGACATGATTTATTACTTTCAGGTGACTTGATTTATTAATTTCAGCTACCTGAATTATTACTTTCAGGTGACATGATTTATTAACTTCAGCTGACCTGATTTATTACTGTCAGGTGACTTGATTTATTAATTTCAGCTACCTGAATTATTACTTTCAGGTGACGTGATTTATTAACTTCAGCTGACCTGATTTATTACTTTCAGGTGACTTGATTTATTAATTTCAGCTACCTGAATTATTACTTTCAGGTGAAGTGATTTATTAACTTCAGCTGACCTGATTTATTACTGTCATGTGACTTGATTCATTAATTTCAGCTGACATTATTTATAACTTTCTGGTGACTTAATTTATTAATTTTAACAAGAATTGAAAATCAAGGAATAATGGCAGACCCACATTGAACAAACTATGACGAGCACGTTCGCAGTCACGCTGCTGATTATGAGAGACGCTGTACTCGAAAGTTTTGAAGTATAAGCGTTTGATTCAGCGTGTTTTTGCCTGCGTTTATTACGTGGATTTCATATTAAGCATCAAGTGATGGTTTTACCAACACATCTATTATATAATGCTTCAATTTACTCCACAAATTAAATTTAGAGCCGTGTTTCAACGAATATTCCTTGTTACACTCCAGATAACAGTCCACGTAACACTTCAAGTAACACTCCAAGTAACGTCTCAAATCGCACTCCAAGTAGCACCCAAACAGTGCTCCAAGTGACACTGTAAACAACGCTCCAAGTGTTATTTCCGGTAAGTAGCACTCCTTGTAAACATCAAGTAAAGTTTGAAGTGACATTCGAATAAGCATTTTATAACACTCGAAGAATCATTTATCATCATTCGTTAACACTCGCAGAATCATTTATCATCATTCGTTAACACTCACAGAAGCATTTATTATCATTCGTTAACACTCACAGAAGCATTTATTATCATTCGTAACACTCGCAGAAGCACATTATCATCATTGTTTCCTTTTCAAGTAACACTCCAAGAAGAGTCAGACTCAACATGGGTGCCACATGGCCTCTAATTTTGTGTCGTCATCACATGAGTGCCACATGGCCTCTAATTTTGTGTCGTCATCACATGGGTGCCACATGGCCTCTAATTTTGTGTCGTCATCACATGAGTGCCACATGGCCTCTAATTTTGTGTCGTCATCACATGAGTGCCACATGGCCTCTAATTTTGTGTCGTCATCACATGAGTGCCACATGGCCTCTAATTTTGTGTCGTCATCACATGAGTGCCACATGGCCTCTAATTTTGTGTCGTCATCACATGAGTGCCACATGGCCTCTAATTTTGTGTCGTCATCACATGAGTGCCACATGGCCTCTAATTTTGTGTCGTCATCACATGAGTGCCACATGGCCTCTAATTTTGTGTCGTCATCACATGAGTGCCACATGGCCTCTAATTTTGTGTCGTCATCACATGAGTGCCACATGGCCTCTAATTTTGTGTCGTCATCACATGAGTGCCACATGGCCTCTAATTTTGTGTCGCCATCACATGAGTGCCACATGGTCTCTAATTTTGTGTCGTCATCACATGAGTGCCACATGGTCTCTAATTTTGTGTCGTCATCACATGGGTACCACATGGTCTCTAATTTTGTGTCGTCATCACATGAGTGCCACATGGCCTCTAATTTTGTGTCGCCATCACATGAGTGCCACATGGTCTCTAATTTTGTGTCGTCATCACATGAGTGCCACATGGCCTCTAATTTTGTGTCGTCATCACATGGGTACCACATGGTCTCTAATTTTGTGTCGTCATCACATGGGTACCACATGGTCTCTAATTTTGTGTCGTCATCACATGAGTGCCACATGGCCTCTAATTTTGTGTCGCCATCACATGAGTGCCACATGGTCTCTAATTTTGTGTCGTCATCACATGAGTGCCACTGGCCTCTAATTTTGTGTCGTCATCACATGAGTGCCACATGGCCTCTAATTTTGTGTCGTCATCACATGAGTGCCACATGGCCTCTAATTTTGTGTCGTCATCACATGGGTACCACATGGTCTCTAATTTTGTGTCGTCATCACATGGGTACCACATGGTCTCTAATTTTGTGTCGTCATCACATGAGTGCCACATGGCCTCTAATTTTGTGTCGCCATCACATGAGTGCCACATGGTCTCTAATTTTGTGTCGTCATCACATGAGTGCCACTGGCCTCTAATTTTGTGTCGTCATCACATGAGTGCCACATGGCCTCTAATTTTGTGTCGTCATCACATGAGTGCCACATGGCCTCTAATTTTGTGTCGTCATCACATGAGTGCCACATGGCCTCTAATTTTGTGTCGTCATCACATGAGTGCCACATGGCCTCTAATTTTGTGTCGTCATCACATGAGTGCCACATGGCCTCTAATTTTGTGTCGTCATCACATGAGTGCCACATGGCCTCTAATTTTGTGTCGTCATCACATGAGTGCCACATGGCCTCTAATTTTGTGTCGCCATCACATGAGTGCCACATGGTCTCTAATTTTGTGTCGTCATCACATGAGTGCCACATGGTCTCTAATTTTGTGTCGTCATCACATGGGTACCACATGGTCTCTAATTTTGTGTCGTCATCACATGAGTGCCACATGGTCTCTAATTTTGTGTCGTCATCACATGAGTGCCACATGGTCTCTAATTTTGTGTCGTCATCACATGAGTGCCACTGGCCTCTAATTTTGTGTCGTCATCACATGAGTGCCACATGGTCTCTAATTTTGTGTCGTCATCACATGAGTGCCACTGGCCTCTAATTTTGTGTCGTCATCACATGAGTGCCACATGGTCTCTAATTTTGTGTCGTCATCACATGAGTGCCACTGGCCTCTAATTTTGTGTCGTCATCACATGGGTGCCACATGGTCTCTAATTTTGTGTCGTCATCACATGAGTGCCACTGGCCTCTAATTTTGTGTCGTCATCACATGAGTGCCACATGGTCTCTAATTTTGTGTCGCCATCACATGAGTGCCACATGGTCTCTAATTTTGTGTCGTCATCACATGAGTGCCACTGGTCTCTAATTTTGTGTCGTCATCACATGAGTGCCACATGGCCTCTAATTTTGTGTCGTCATCACATGAGTGCCACTGGCCTCTAATTTTGTGTCGTCATCACATGAGTGCCACTGGTCTCTAATTTTGTGTCGTCATCACATGAGTGCCACATGGTCTCTAATTTTGTGTCGTCATCACATGAGTGCCACATGGCCTCTAATTTTGTGTCGTCATCACATGAGTGCCACATGGCCTCTAATTTTGTGTCGCCATCACATGAGTGCCACTGGTCTCTAATTTTGTGTCGTCATCACATGAGTGCCACATGGTCTCTAATTTTGTGTCGCCATCACATGAGTGCCACATGGTCTCTAATTTTGTGTCGTCATCACATGAGTGCCACTGGCCTCTAATTTTGTGTCGTCATCACATGAGTGCCACATGGCCTCTAATTTTGTGTCGCCATCACATGAGTGCCACATGGTCTCTAATTTTGTGTCGTCATCACATGAGTGCCACTGGCCTCTAATTTTGTGTCGTCATCACATGAGTGCCACATGGCCTCTAATTTTGTGTCGTCATCACATGAGTGCCACATGGCCTCTAATTTTGTGTCGTCATCACATGAGTGCCACATGGCCTCTAATTTTGTGTCGTCATCACATGAGTGCCACATGGCCTCTAATTTTGTGTCGTCATCACATGAGTGCCACATGGCCTCTAATTTTGTGTCGTCATCACATGAGTGCCACATGGCCTCTAATTTTGTGTCGTCATCACATGAGTGCCACATGGCCTCTAATTTTGTGTCGCCATCACATGAGTGCCACATGGTCTCTAATTTTGTGTCGTCATCACATGAGTGCCACATGGTCTCTAATTTTGTGTCGTCATCACATGGGTACCACATGGTCTCTAATTTTGTGTCGTCATCACATGAGTGCCACATGGTCTCTAATTTTGTGTCGTCATCACATGAGTGCCACATGGTCTCTAATTTTGTGTCGTCATCACATGAGTGCCACTGGCCTCTAATTTTGTGTCGTCATCACATGAGTGCCACATGGTCTCTAATTTTGTGTCGTCATCACATGAGTGCCACTGGCCTCTAATTTTGTGTCGTCATCACATGAGTGCCACATGGTCTCTAATTTTGTGTCGTCATCACATGAGTGCCACTGGCCTCTAATTTTGTGTCGTCATCACATGGGTGCCACATGGTCTCTAATTTTGTGTCGTCATCACATGAGTGCCACTGGCCTCTAATTTTGTGTCGTCATCACATGAGTGCCACATGGTCTCTAATTTTGTGTCGCCATCACATGAGTGCCACATGGTCTCTAATTTTGTGTCGTCATCACATGAGTGCCACTGGTCTCTAATTTTGTGTCGTCATCACATGAGTGCCACATGGCCTCTAATTTTGTGTCGTCATCACATGAGTGCCACTGGCCTCTAATTTTGTGTCGTCATCACATGAGTGCCACTGGTCTCTAATTTTGTGTCGTCATCACATGAGTGCCACATGGTCTCTAATTTTGTGTCGTCATCACATGAGTGCCACATGGCCTCTAATTTTGTGTCGTCATCACATGAGTGCCACATGGCCTCTAATTTTGTGTCGCCATCACATGAGTGCCACTGGTCTCTAATTTTGTGTCGTCATCACATGAGTGCCACATGGTCTCTAATTTTGTGTCGCCATCACATGAGTGCCACATGGTCTCTAATTTTGTGTCGTCATCACATGAGTGCCACTGGCCTCTAATTTTGTGTCGTCATCACATGAGTGCCACATGGCCTCTAATTTTGTGTCGTCATCACATGAGTGCCACATGGCCTCTAATTTTGTGTCGCCATCACATGAGTGCCACATGGTCTATAATTTTGTGTCGTCATCACATGAGTGCCACTGGTCTCTAATTTTGTGTCGTCATCACATGAGTGCCACATGGTCTCTAATTTTGTGTCGTCATCACATGAGTGCCACATGGCCTCTAATTTTGTGTCGCCATCACATGAGTGCCACTGGTCTCTAATTTTGTGTCGTCATCACATGAGTGCCACATGGTCTCTAATTTTGTGTCGCCATCACATGAGTGCCACATGGTCTCTAATTTTGTGTCGTCATCACATGAGTGCCACTGGCCTCTAATTTTGTGTCGTCATCACATGAGTGCCACATGGCCTCTAATTTTGTGTCGTCATCACATGAGTGCCACATGGCCTCTAATTTTGTGTCGCCATCACATGAGTGCCACATGGCCTCTAATTTTGTGTCGCCATCACATGAGTGCCACATGGTCTCTAATTTTGTGTCGTCATCACATGAGTGCCACATGGTCTCTAATTTTGTGTCGTCATCACATGAGTGCCACATGGCCTCTAATTTTGTGTCGTCATCACATGAGTGCCACATGGCCTTTAATTTTGTGTCGTCATCACATGAGTGCCACATGGCCTCTAATTTTGTGTCGTCATCACATGAGTGCCACTGGTCTCTAATTTTGTGTCGTCATCACATGAGTGCCACATGGTCTCTAATTTTGTGTCGCCATCACATGAGTGCCACATGGTCTCTAATTTTGTGTCGTCATCACATGAGTGCCACTGGCCTCTAATTTTGTGTCGTCATCACATGAGTGCCACATGGCCTCTAATTTTGTGTCGTCATCACATGAGTGCCACATGGCCTCTAATTTTGTGTCGCCATCACATGAGTGCCACATGGTCTCTAATTTTGTGTCGTCATCACATGAGTGCCACTGGTCTCTAATTTTGTGTCGTCATCACATGAGTGCCACATGGTCTCTAATTTTGTGTCGTCATCACATGAGTGCCACATGGCCTCTAATTTTGTGTCGCCATCACATGAGTGCCACTGGTCTCTAATTTTGTGTCGTCATCACATGAGTGCCACATGGTCTCTAATTTTGTGTCGCCATCACATGAGTGCCACATGGTCTCTAATTTTGTGTCGTCATCACATGAGTGCCACTGGCCTCTAATTTTGTGTCGTCATCACATGAGTGCCACATGGCCTCTAATTTTGTGTCGTCATCACATGAGTGCCACATGGCCTCTAATTTTGTGTCGCCATCACATGAGTGCCACATGGCCTCTAATTTTGTGTCGCCATCACATGAGTGCCACATGGTCTCTAATTTTGTGTCGTCATCACATGAGTGCCACATGGTCTCTAATTTTGTGTCGTCATCACATGAGTGCCACATGGCCTCTAATTTTGTGTCGTCATCACATGAGTGCCACATGGCCTTTAATTTTGTGTCGTCATCACATGAGTGCCACATGGCCTCTAATTTTGTGTCGTCATCACATGAGTGCCACATGGCCTCTAATTTTGTGTCGTCATCACACGAGTGCCACATGGCCTCTAATTTTGTGTCGTCATCACATGAGTGCCACATGGCCTCTAATTTTGTGTCGTCATCACATGAGTACCACATGGCCTCTAATTTTGTGTCGTCATCACATGAGTACCACATGGCCTCTAATTTTGTGTCGTCATCACATGAGTACCACATGGCCTGTAATTTTGTGTCATCACATGAGAATCACAACTCGCATTGATTGAAATCAGATTTTGCATTCATCTATAACCAGTTTCACTCGTGGTCGCGACGTGAGCTATCAGTGTTCACGGAGGGAATTTTCATAATGCTGCTGATTGGCATGTAATCACAAACCTAATTATCATAAATACTTAATGAAACCTAAATGAATTAAGGCACGATCCGGTTATGTAAGCTATTTTCAAAATTGCTTAGTACGACTGACTTTGAATTTGAGTTGAGCATTGAACTTCAGTGTAACCCATCATAGTGAACGTATTTAAGTTATGAATTATTACGAATCACTGGGGCTAATTTTGATCCTCATTTATAATCTTAAGACCGAAATTGTATATAACTTCATAAGTGATTTCTAAAGTTGACGTACGTAGAAGATGGTATATAACTTGAGGATAGTTTGTATAGATCACACACAACAGTCTCCCTCATACAGCTCCTTGAAGACGCTCTGCAAAGCGAGACTTAATCTCTAGTGTCATCTCGCAGCAAATCAGGATTAGTTGGCGCCATCATTTGGCTACAATGGAATTATGAAAACGAGGTGCCAATCATCAAACGTGGGTACGAAGCCGCGTTGCATTCACGATCTAATTATTCTGATCATCTCTCAGTGTTGGGGTAACGAGCCTGGTTTGAACCAGCCGCGTCTGGCACTCATCAAACACCAATGAAACAATGCGCATATTAATGAGGCACCTCCTCTCACACACACCGCATTGTTGGATGACTTAGCGCAGCAGGCCTCGCTTTCACGCCTTCCTTATATTGTGGCGCCAAATTGCCTTTTGGTCGACTAGAACTTGTCCTTTGGGAGACATAGTTTGGCTCTCAAAGCGTCCCGTGTTCGCGCCAGCACCTTGCCAGCTTGACAAGCCTGCCAAGACTTGGTTAGCCCGCCAAGTGTTCCTTGACATCATGCCACGCTTGTCAGAAGTGAAGGTACCAGAAGCTACTTGAATATTGCACCAGTCACGCGAGTCGGCTAAGCAAGTTTGGAACGCGTGTGGATCGTCGAGGTTTGTATTGAATGAGGTTACACGTTTATAGTGTTTCGTTATCTCCTGAGCCTCATTCGCTGGTGAATGAGGTTTTACGTATTTAGTGTATCTTTATCTTCACTTCTATTACTCGCTGAATGTTTATTCTAGAGAAGCAGTATTTGGAGTGAGCGTTCTAGAGTAGCAGTATGTCAGTAAGCATGTAGAACAGCGTTGCATTGAGATAATTTATTAACATTTTTTTTAGATTTAGTACCCGGCATTGCTGTTTACGAGAGCGTGTTCCGAGCGAAGAATGTTCAGTGAACACGTTTATGAAAACGAAATATTTTCCATCAAATTTAGTAGAGATCACATAGTTTTCGAATAGTACGTGTTGACTCAAGGTACGGTGAACGAACACAGTTTTCTTTGGGAGATAATTTATCGCTTTTTTCATTTGGAATTCAACAAGACTTAGAGGCTAACACACGAGCTCTTCATTTTAAAAGAATCAAGTAAACTATTGCTTCGCGTAAAAAGTAACAAAAATTGAAAGTTTTAAACATTTGAAATTAATTTTTTAGGTTTTAAAAAGTAAAAGTACTGCAAAAACGTGGAGCCAAATTATAATATATATTTCTCGTCCATGCTTGGCCCTCATCGCAGATTGTTGGCAACAGAACCTTCATTCCTACGAGTGAATTACTGCAAAATAAATTATTCGAAGAACCAAACGTAACTAAACATGAGTAAAAAAAATGTATACCAAACTTGCCCAGCTCAATGCAAAAAATTGAGAACGAAGACACAACTGAAGAATCACTCATTGAATCACTGAATCACTCATAGTAAATAACAACTTAGAAAAGTATTGCACTAGGCACCAACAAGTTTTACTACAACGCTTGAACAAAGAATGGTGGTTCCTTATTGGTTCTAAATTATCATTATTAGCATCAGCCGCGTCGTCACAATTCTTTCCTATTACGGAGCAGCTTAACACTCTGACTGCAATTGGTCAAACTGAGTCAACATTCAGCTAAAAATTAAAGTCAATTGAAGAGGGTGATTTTGGAAATAGTAAACATTAACTGGATATTACCTTCATTTAGGTTTAATTAAGTATTTATGCAATTTGACTTTGAGGCTACTGATCGATCAGCAGCGTTATCAAAATCCCCATCGTGGCCACCAGCGGCGCATGATACGATTGAACTGTTGAAAGAATTCAAAATCTACCTAAATATATAAGGATCTGGAGTCTTATATTCGTCGTTTCCTACGTCACAGCTACACCTGGTCGAGTAAAGGCGGTATGGCGGCCGTAATCTCCGTTAACAAATACAAAAATTTAACGCTTTCTTATTTCGTTATCATGAAACTGCCGTAATGAAGAGCACAATACTCCATGCAAACATCTCGCTAGCAAAAGAGTTGATATAATTAGCAATTGACAAGACTTCGTCTCAGCAACGGAGCCGGAAAAACGAGCATATAGAGCCACATGAGATGACAAGGTTTTACGAACCCGATGAAAGTTCTACCGTGTACACCAGTGGTGCACTCAAGAAGCCTACGGGGGGGGGGGACAAAATTAGTCGACTTCAACGCCTTTTAAAAGGCCCCCAATTTGAGGAAATCACTTGGACCGCCTGAATAGGCCTGGATATTAAGGCTCCAGTCTGTATGACTTGTGCCATCTGATACCACTGCGAAAATTGCCTGCATTACCTCGGATTGAGGCGTAGCGAAATGCAAGGGTTGCTTCTATAGAAATATGCGCGAGTGCAGCATGTCCGCATGGAATTTAGTCGGGAACGTGTTTTGATCATGTTTCATCGATAAAACGTGTCTCTGACATGTTTCATCAAGAAAACGAGTCTCCGACGTGCTTCATCGGGAGAGCGAGTCTTGAATATGTTTCAACGAGTAAACGTGTCCTCGACGTGTTTCATCGAGAGAACGAGTCTTGAACATGTTTCAGCGACTGTAATTTGTCATGGTTAATATCGCTGAACTTCATTCTGCCCTTAAATCGTTGATAGAATATACTGTTAACATCTAGTCCAAATAAACTATTTTGTAAAATGAAGCGTCCAATATCGAGTTAACTATCTCAATGATCGGTCTAATGCGAAACTAGGTTAAGTGAACTAGTTTAAACATTACTGTACACCATAGAATAACGTTGATGGTAGGATGCCCTAGAAGTCACTGAACTATTCGGGCCCACAGGAAGCTAAACTCAAATTTGACCTTTGTACTAGACTTGAAAAACATTCTACTTCTGCATCACCTGTGGTAAATAAATTGTTTAAATTGTTTCAACGAGTCTCCGACATGTTTCATCGAGTAAACGTGTCTTTGACATGTTTCGTGAAGAGAAAATGTCCTCGACAGGTTTCATCGAGATAATTTCTTTCGATATGATATTTTAGAATAGTAAGCGTCGGACAAGATAAACATGTTTTCAAGTTTCAAACACAAAACTTAATTTGAATGCATTCCAAAAGCGAATAATTTTCTTCACATTTAGTGCAGAGAACAACTTCTAGACAAGGTTTGTCGAAAAGTCTTAAATTATATGATTCGCTTTAGGTAACGACTATAAATTTTCTAATTTTAGGAAATTGAAATTTCCAGCTGGATTAGTGTTTATGCGGTGAGTAAATGACTCTTAAGATCCCCATACCTAAGAAAATCTCTGTCTTTAGATGAAGGGTTAAGCAGCCCATAGACGATCAATTTAATTGTCAATTTCATTGACTCAATATAGTGATGAAAATTTTTTTGCCCACTAAGTCCATTAATTGACAGTCGTCAATCAAGCCCACAGACGATCAATTAAATTGTCAATATTCATTGTTGTCAAATATATTGACAATAAAATTGATCGTTTATGGACCGCTTTAGAGGAATGAAAATTAAAATGTCGTACGCCTTCAGACGCTGCCGTGAGTTCCCGCCAGACGTAAGAGAAAATTGTGTGCCTGAAAAAAGGACACAAACACTGCTTTTGGGACAAAAAATTTATGTTTCTATCGACAAAAAATTGGTGTTTTTACTATCGAAAAAGTTGTGTTTCTGTGAATTTGAAAAGTAGAGTTTCTATGGAAGAAAAATAGTGATTCTATGAGCTAAAAAATAGTGTTTCTATGAATGAAGATATTGTGTTTCTGTGGACTTATAAAAAAAATTTTGCATGAAGGAAAACATGGTGTTTCTATTGGAAAGTAATTTATCTGAAAATGAAAAAATCATATCTCAATAACCTTAAATATACATTACTAAAAATGGTAAAATGAAGACAAAATATAATTACAAACAACATTATTTGTAATAACAAAAAATAGTGTTACTATAAAGAAAAAATCTGTTTTCTATAAAGAAACAAATAGTATAGTTATGAATGTAAAATAGCGTTTCTAGAATCAAAACCGATATTTCTATGAACAAAATAATGTCGTTCCGGTTTGAAAAAAGAGTATTCACATGAACGGAATATTAGTGGTTCCATAAAGGAAAGAGTGATGCCTCATGATTTTCTGCCCCAAAAAACTAGAAATTATTGGGATCTTCCCCAGACAAGCCCCGCCGCTAAAGCTTGTATTATCAGGCTTCGTATTACTGCACCACATTTAAAAATTCTAGTGTGCAACATCTTCATATTATGTATATTACTGCGCCACATTTATTATTTTAGTCTGCCACAACACCTATTATGTTTGTGTACTATGTGTAATATTTTATATTGGTTCACCCACTTGTTACTTTCGCAACAATGCACCTATCGACTCCAAAATACTCCCAAACGAAAGATTATAACGTTCTTTCGATTGAGAGTAATATTAAATTAAACATCCTTTGTTTGAGAGTAATTTTAAGTCGATAGGTGCAATATATCGAAAGTTACAATTGGGTGAACTTATGTGTTGCGTTAGTGTTGGGGCTTTTCTGGAATAGATCCGAAATTTTTCTTGGTTATCCTTGGAGAAACTTTACAAAAGAAACAAGTAATCGCTCATTCAAATCAGTCTTATATTCGAATGTATTCTTACGCAGATGAAGTTGACCTGTATTAATATTAAAAATTTAGCTTTTACAGTCAAATCAGAGTCTAATTTTCACCAAAGCCAATGTTCACCTCGAATGATTATTAAAAAATTGAATAATTATTAAAAATTTAACTATTGTTAACGACTGTGGTATTGAATAGTTATTAAAAATTGAGGTGTATACGCTGTACACACCACACCCACGCCACACCACACTCACGCTCTCCACAGTACACATCATACACCCATAACACAATACACACCATACACCCATAACACACCGTGCACCATTCCAGCAGTTCCAGTCCTGGCACCTCCATTCCAAGCAACAATCCAGCTTGGAATGCGCCAGGAATGAGCTAGGAATGTTCCAATAATAATGCTGTGATGTTGGCATCAGAACGGGGGCTTTATTGCTGCGCATAACACGCGTACCTCCGGTGTGTTATTGCTACACTCTGGGCGTGTTGGTTCTACACGCTGCTGGCCAATATACGCTGTATCCGCCCAGTGTACCATACGTGGTGTGTTGGTGCTACACGCTGCTGGCCAATATACCCTGCACACACCCCGTGTGCCATACATGGTGTTTTGGTGCTACACGCTGCTGGCCAATATACGCTGCATACTGTACACTGGACGTATACAGTATACAGTATATAGTGTATACTGTATAGTAGGCGTACACATTACACACTGTATACGCCCAGTATCATACAGGGGTCTACGGAAAATGTACCCACTCATTTATAGGATCTAAGATACGATGTCATTCTATCTTGTTTGTTGAGCTACAGATATGAAAGCTGAAGGAATATTTCAGATCAAACTATAACACGGTATCATTAACTTTAAAATCGTTGAGTTTATTTATCATGGACACCGTGTGTACAAGTATACATATTTACACTTCATAGCTCTAAGCCGTTTGGCTGAACTTCTTTATATATAACCACGTGTTCTTAAATATTATTATGTACCTACAATACATATGTCAAGCCCTTTTTTTTAGTTGTGAAATAGTAAATAAATCTTAGCTAGAATGATTTATTGGTGTGTTTCGAACAGAATTAGATTGTCAAAATTATCCATATGCTTCATATATTCCTCGTCATATTTTTCTTCGCTTCGCGAGTTTATTTTATTTTACTAACAAGCCGGTCGCTATGGAAGGAGTTCCTTGACACTTGTGGCATGTGTGGGATGTCACATGAAGGTAACACCTAATTTGAGTTAGGTTAGTGGAAAAATTGAACATTTTTAGTTTATAATCAATAAAATATAAACTTTATAAATAGTGTAGTAGCTCATACAAAGTGATGCCGTCTTCTATTCTCTCTTTGGAACGCCTTTATTGCGGTTAAGATGGCTCAAGCTAACATCTAAACCAGTAGCTTTACAAATTTTTGTACGTAGCAAGCACTACCTATAAGCAACTTCATTTATTACACCCAGGTACATTGAATTAGATGTGGGAGTACTTTTTCCAAGTATTTTCATTCATTGCTTTGTAAATTACAAAGTAAGATACAGTTCAAAGTTGAATGTATTGGTAGGTAGTTGATACTCGAAAGTCAAGTCATGGAAGGGCCGATGGAGACTTCTTACTAAGTAAAAAAACGCTTTTTACGACGCGAATTATAAATATTATAATTATATTATATTCTTCTTATATTAATTATATAATTCAAATTATTATCATTTGAAAAAATTATCAAGGGAAAACTGTATTACTGAGAAATATACCGGAAGTAAAATATTGATGGCAAAAATTCCTCCGCTGAAAAATTTTCCATTGAAAAAATTCAATTCAATTTCCAACTTATGAAAACTTTCCATTGGAGACATTAACAACCGGGAAACTATCCTGCGGAAGAAACACCGCGTCATCAATGTCACCGTGGTAAAATATTAAACATTCAGGAAGACTGTCCTGTGTGAAAATCCTTCGGGTAGAAATGCTCAGTTCAGAAAAATTCTCTGTAGAAGAAACTCCCCCGCAAGGAAATTCCCTCAAGGAAAATGTCTTCAGGAGAAAATTCCGTTGGGTTTTGAAGTGAGGGTTCGGGGTGAGGGCATTTTAACAAGGCAGGGACGTGAGGGGAAATGGTGGTGCTGACTCGGCACTTACTTGTGTTCACCGCTTGCTTCCAATGTATGATGCTGCACACTTTGTTGCCTGCTTATTTGCTTGTTTGGCTGCTTGCCTGCTTGTCTATTTGTTTGCTAGCTTTCTTGCTTTCTTGCTTGCCTGCTTGCTTGCTTGCTTGCCTGCTTGCTTGCTTGCCTGCTTGCTTGCTTGCCTGCTTTCTTGCTTGCCTGCTTGCCTGCTTGCTTGCCTGCTTGCTTGCTTGCCTGCTTTCTTGCTTGCCTGCTTGCTTGCTTGCTTGCCTGCTTGCTTGCTTGCCTGCTTTCTTGCTTGCCTGCTTGCTTGCCTGCTTGCTTGCCTGCTTACTTGCCTGCTTGTCTGCTTTCTTGCTTGCCTGCTTGCTTGCCTGCTTGCTTGCTTGCCTGCTTACTTGCTTGCTTGCCTGCTTGCTTGCTTGCCTGCTTGCTTGCCTGCTTGCTTGCCTGCTTGCCTGCTTGCCTGCTTGCCTGCTTGCTTGCTTGCCTGCTTGCTTGCCTGTTTTCTTGCTTGCCTGCTTGCTTGCTTGCCCATTTGTTTGCTAGCTTGTGCTGAAATAATTTTCGATTCCCGTAGGAATAGGCTAAAGC
Source organism: Morinoia aosen (assembly GCA_030386875.1). Lineage (NCBI taxonomy): Eukaryota > Metazoa > Arthropoda > Malacostraca > Amphipoda > Talitridae > Morinoia > Morinoia aosen. Next base: position 23,610,199 of record CM059578.1, on the reverse strand, counting down.
GCGCGCCAACAGCCTGCCCAAGAAGTTAGATTTTTCTCGTTGGCTGCTCTGTAAGCCTATTCCTAAGGGAATCTAAGATTATTTCAGGTCGTCATTTCTCGAAAACGAAGGAGTTTTGAGGTTTTTGTCACTCATGAAAATCGTTTCATTTTACGGTTTTCTGTAGAAGGTTAAAATATGTGCATCAAATATCACAACACCCTGTATACATGCCTATATTTATAACCTATGACATGGCCTGTGCCTACATCTCATGGTTTGTCTATTAAGTTGAGACCTTTATGTTATGATTACATATTTAAAATCCAATAACGCATTTCATGGATAAATTTTCCATGGAAACAACGGGTTTTCTGTCTAGCTTTTTTTCTGCGTGTATTTCTGGCTACTGTTTTGAATATGGTTTTTGTGTTCTTATTAAATGTGCAACTAAGGGCTCCTGTCCGAATATTTTACGTGTGACATAACGTGCTGGTGAGAATATTCTATTAATTAGCGCTTGTACAGGTTGTAATATTTGTTATTCATAACCTGGTGAGCCAGGCCTAATATTTTACAGCGTTAAAAAACTCCACTGTCAATATTTTAAAAGAAAGTAGCGTACCAGATGTATTTCTTTAGCGTGCCGTATTATCTATCATATTAGTGCACCAAATGTATTATCATTGTGTACAATATCATCCTTTGTATTACTGCACCATATTTATAATTCTAGTGTGCAACATCTTCATATTATGTATATTACTGCGCCACATTTATTAATTTAGTCTGCAACAACACCTATTATGGTAGTGAACTTTGTGGAATATTTTATTGTATTATATCATCCGTTATATTAGTGCACCAAATGTTTAATTTTAGGGTGCGATATCATCCGTTATAAAGGGTGTTTTTTTAGGTACGGGACCCGAAAAAATCTTTAATAAATGTTGATCAAATGAACGGATATTTAAAAACAAAACGGCACTAGAATCCATTCATTGTATCAAAAGTTACCAAAGATTTTTTTGGGGTCCCGTAATTAAAAAATACCCTGTCTTAGTTACTAAATCTTTTATTGAAGTATGCTATAACATCTATAATATGAGTGTACCAGGTGTATTATGTCATGGTTTTTACGGTTAACTGGTAGTACTATTTCTCCAGCAATCAACAAGGGCAGAGGAGATTTGACACTAGAGGCATTCCAGTCTATTTTTATTATTACTATTGCACACGCCTCGTGAAAAACGACAGGATTAGATAACGGATCTACTGAACTTAAACATGGCTTTCCCATGATTTCACATGCTATTCTATGGCTTTCCAATACTTTCCCAAGTCTCAACCGCTGATATCCTAATCAACCTCATCTAACCTACCAATACACGCGATATTTATTCCGACTCCCAATCTGCTGGGTTAAGGCACCGAAAATTGTAAAGTTTATGAAGCTTGTATCACAGATACGAAATTGTGGAGTTGATGAAACTTGTATCACAGATACGAAATTGTGGAGTTTATGAAGCTTGTATCACAGATACGAAATTGTGGAGTTGATGAAGCTTGTATCACAGATACGAAATTGTGGAGTTGATGAAGCTTGTATCACAGATACGCTCATCTCACGCTGCAGGCTGGTGGGTGTGACACACAGACGGACGCGGCTCTTACTATAGAATAGATTTGTCCACACACTATTGCAACATTGTTTTCCAATTGCTGTACCAGTAAAAATTCTAGTCTCCTATTCTACTAGTGTCATTTACCAGTCGTTGGTATCAACGTAATGTTCCATTGTATTGTACCAGTCAATGTACCAACTTAATGTACCAGTGTAATGTACTAGTCATTGTACCAACACAGTGTACCAGTGTAACGTCCCAGGCCCTGTACCAACACAGTGTACCAGTGTAATGTACTAGTCATTGTACCAACACAGTGTACCAGTGTAACGTACTAGTCATTGTACCAACACAGTGTACCAGTGTAACGTACTAGTCATTGTACCAACACAGTGTACCAGTGTAACGTACCAGGCACTGTATCAACGCAATATACCAGTCACTGCACCAACACAGTGTACCAGTGTAACGTACCAGGCACTGTATCAACACAATATACCAGTCACTGTACCAACATAATGTACCAGCGTAATGTACCAGTGCTAACTACTCTCAGCGCATCAGTTATACTCTCACCTTGAGAATAGAATCTGAATTTGTTCTTCACGCACCAGCCAGCCCACCACTCGTGCGTTATGAGGGGAAGCTTTCTAACATTTGGTGGCGATTGAGTGATGGATGGAAAGGATTTTATTGACGTTTTTATTTTTGAGTGGGGCTGAGGGGGGGGGTTGAGTGGGGTTTGAGTGGGGGCTGAGTGATTGTACGAGTTGATTGGGACTGATTGGGGGCTGAGTGATTGCAGATTGCACAAGTTGAGTGGGGTTTGAGTGGGGTTTGAGTGGGGGTATGAGTGGGGTGTGAGTGGGTATTGTGTGGGGTTTGAGTGGGGCTTGAATGTTTGTTGTGTGGGTGTTGAGAATGTGTTGAGTGTGTTTGTTGCATGTATGTTGAACTTTGAATGACAGGAATTTTAATAGGACTTGAGTGCGTATTGAGTAAGAGATTAGAGTTTGTCGAGTGGGTGCTGTGTGGGTGTTGAGTGTGAGTTACTTGTGGGTTGAGTGGGCGTTGCGTGGCTGTGGAGTGGGCGTTAAGGTTGTGTGTTGAGTTAGTGTTGAGGGAGGGTTGAAGAAATGATTGAGTCGAATTTAAAAAAGTGGGCCTGTGGAGTTCAATGAAGAGGATGAGTGAGTGTTGAGGATGAGTGAGTGTTGAGGATGAGTGAGTGTTGAGGATGAGTGAGTGTTGAGGTACGTTCAAGTTACCTCTTCGGTTTAGGCACGTTGTGTTGCTCATCATATAGGTCTCACATAGTCATGTAGAGCTGGGGAATGAATCCTGTTCGTGTCGTTGTACTGCATATATAAAAAACTGTACTGGCCCAACAGGTTACGAGTTTGGCTGAACTTTTATACTCTTATCAAATTGGAGTTAGTTTTAAATACCAATTTTGAAAATAATGATGATCAAATTAATCGTGCCCTCATTTAGTTTTCATTAAGCATTTATCGAAATTGAGTTAGTGACTGCTGGTCGGTCAGCAGCATTGTGAAAAAACCCTCAGTGACCACCGGTGGGTCACCTCGCACTTAAAGTGTTAAATTGTCTCAAATCGTCAAAACCGCCGAAATATGCGATGGGAGTTGCGAATGTTGTATGTTCCAACTGTTCTAACAATTGTTCGAATAGTTTGAATGTACAACCTCGGCAGATCGTAAAATTATACTTGTAAACATTACTTCTATACCTCGTGTGGACTCAAAATATTTTAGATATATTCACGGTATATTTTATTAGATCTACCCTATAATTATCTTTAGGTAAAGATAATGTCAATGTACAACGTATATGCTTTCGGTGCATATTTTTAGCTGGAAACTATATTTATAACGAGGTACAGAGGCTACGAGTGTACTACTCTCAATATTCGTTTGAAGCAACGCCACTTTGATGACACAAACTACATAGTGTTAAGTGCGCTAAGAAATGTAATAGAGTCTAATATTATAAATAACTTTCCTGAAATCCGTTCTTGAAATTCAGCGATTAAATATTCATGTACTTGTGCACTGGTGAAACTCGTATCACAGATACGGTCATTGAGCGTCCTTGTGAGCGTGAAAGAAAGGCTGACCAACCCATCAATCAGAAATTATGCATCATTATTTGATTACTGTAAAACTGTATAGCAATCGAACATAAACTGCATTGAAGGAAGAACTTATTTACGATGAATGATGGTATCCAAATTAGCACGTAATCTTAAGCAAAAACTTTATCATGCTGATATTCTTTTCTCGATTAGTGATCTGGGTCACACAGCACTGTCGAATTCCCATCAAAATAATCACTATCACCGTTATAAAAGGAGCCGCGTCCGTCCGTCTGTCCATCCGTGTGACCCCCTCTTCTAATCGATAGCTTTGGTAGCAACATGGATAAAGCTTAAGTATTACAAGAAATTATTCTATTGAATTTTTTTTCTGTGGCGATTCAATTCCCTTGCACTTGCATTATGTTATCCAGAATACGCAATCGGCTTATTTTTAAAATTAAAAATTTTCTTTGGAGCTTTCTCTGTTGAAATTCATCATGTTGTTTTGATATTTCTAATTATAGATGACATTTCAGAATAAAATTCCACCAAAAGAGGCCACGATGGATAGAAATGAGTCCAACCGCAAGAGAGAAGTAGCAACACTTCGACAGCAAGAAAACGCCGAAAACGATCGGATGAACAACGCGAAATGGCAGGACGAAGCAATGCTGCTCGCCAACGAGAAACTAGAGCTAAATTGACCCTTGAACTTCGTTTGGTAATTCTACGGAATTGTTTGACGGTCATTTTTTTCGAGCCGTGTGTACTAGTTGTAATAACATGGGAGAAATTACGCACTATATATACATAAATAGTGTTTTTTCAAATTTATTTACATATACATATAAGGAAACACCTGGCGTTTTAATATATAAGGAAAAATTCCTAATTTTTTTGTGCGTAATTTCTCTCACATTATTACAATGGGAATCTGAATGAACACATTGAATACATTTATTCGTCAGTCTTGCTTGGTTGGTGCGTGTGTCTGTGCCGCTCACCAGGACGCTCAATGACCGTATCTGTGATACGAGTTTCACCAGTGCACAAGTACAAGAATATTTTGATGGCGGGTACTGTTGGCATGGATATATTTGTTTGGCATCCACATCTGTAGGGTTTATTTGAAGAAACTATCAAATCCCCTCATTTTTTGACGGGTCGTGTACGTTAATTTTATGTATAACTCTTCTGAAAATCCATATAATATCTTTTTGAGGTCATTTTCCTCGTTTGTGGAGCTGCGAAAATTTGTGTTCTTTCATTTTTATTTATAATTACAGTAAATGATGTTTTTAGGTATTAGTTCAGACTTAAAAGTTGAGTCAATTTTATTTGAGATTTACAAACTATGTGCGCATCATTTGTGCTGGGTGCGTGCCTAATTTTGGAGGCTTCCTATAGCAAAAGAAAATTGTAAAAGTCTTTTTTGTATGAAAATTCCAGCGAATTATAAAAATGTTACCATTCCATCATAAATGAAACACAACATCTTGCTACTATAAAAACTTCTTAATTGATTCTAATATCAAATGAAGATTGGACTTTTATACTTTACAAATACACTAGCAAGAAAGAAAAATGTGACAAACTTTTTTTCCCAAAAGGAAAAAACACCGGCATAGCTGTGCGTGACTTCGACCTCTCGAAGTCTCCACACAAAGGGCGGACGCACGTAACCATCAGGCAACAAGGTGAAAAAATGTGTTTTTTTTTTATACAATTTAAAGGCTGCAAACCTCTTCGTTTCCACAGCCTATGATTCGCAAAATATTTAAAATAAATGATTACTTCAAATCACTCATGTTACAGATGCATTGATATGGGTTAGTTAAATCTTACGACCAAATTCCGTGGAGTTTTATTAGTTTTTCACAATTAAATCATTTTTTCGTAATAAACTTAAGCCTGAATTTAAAACAAGAGCTTAATCTATGCACTGCTTTTTTTGATGAATTTTTGTTTCAGATATTTTTTTCCTGGTAATTCGTAAATATTGAGCAAAATATTTCCCATGAGGAGACATAACCTCTAATACATATTACCGAAGTAGCAGGTTATTATCGCTAATGGTTTTAACCTCAATTACATTTTTTGTGCATGCAAATAAAAATCTCCCTAACTAATCAAAGGAAGGAACGAATATAAACGTATGAGACTTTAAATCATTGAACATTTTCATCACGAAACATAAGCGAAACATTTCTTCCACGTTTTAATTTATCATACCTCCAGCTTTGACTTAGAGCGGGACGACCGATATGCTCTACTGCATCATTTCAAACAATATTCTCTCATGAGCTGTACGAATTTATGAATTAATCCTTATTTTATGTCCCACTTCAGGCAAAATTCCTGTTAAATATACCAAATCAGGCAAAATTCCTGTTAAATATACCAAATCAGGCAAAATTCATGTTAAATATACCACATCAGGCAAAATTCCTGTTAAATATCCAACATCAGGCAAAATTCCTGTTAAATATACCAAATCAGGCAAAATTCCTGTTAAATATACCAAATCAGGCAAAATTTCTGTTAAATATCCAACATCAGGCAAAATTCCTGTTAAATATACCACATCAGGCAAAATTCCTTGTTTTAATATCCCACATCAGGCAAAATTCCTGTTGAATACACCACATCAGGCAAAATTCCTTCTTTTAATATCCCATATCAGGCAAAATTCCTTGTCTCAAAGTCCCACATCAGGCAAAATTCCTTGTTTTAATATCCCATATCAGGTAAAATTCCTTGTCTCAAAGTCCCACATCAGGCAAAATTCCTTGTTTTAATATCCCATATATCAGGTAAAATTCCTTGTCTCAAAGTCCCACATCAGGCAAAATTCCTTGTTTTAATACCCCACATCAGGCAAAATTCCTTGTTTTAATATCCCACATCAGGCAAAATTCCTTGTTTTAATACCCCACATCAGGTAAAATTCCTTGTTTTAATATCCCACATCAGGCAAAATTCCTTGTTTTAATATCCCATATCAGGTAAAATTCCTTGTTTTAATATCCCATATCAGATAAAATTCCTTGTTTGAATATCCCACATCAGGCAAAATTCCTTGTTTTAATATCCCATATCAGGTAAAATTCCTTGTTTTAATATCCGACATCAGGCAAAATTCCTTGGCTCAAAGTCCCACATCAGGCAAAATTCCTTGTTTTAATATCCCATATCAGGTAAAATTCCTTGTCTCAAAGTCCCACATCAGGCAAAATTCCTTGTTTTAATATCCCATATATCAGGTAAAATTCCTTGTCTCAAAGTCCCACATCAGGCAAAATTCCTTGTTTTAATATCCCATATCAGGTAAAATTCCTTGTCTCAAAGTCCCACATCAGGCAAAATTCCTTGTTTTAATATCCCATATATCAGGTAAAATTCCTTGTCTCAAAGTCCCACATCAGGCAAAATTCCTTGTTTTAATATCCCACATCAGGTAAAATTCCTTGTCTCAAAGTCCCACATCAGGCAAAATTCCTTGTTTTAATATCCCATATCAGGTAAAATTCCTTGTCTCAAAGTCCCACATCAGGCAAAATTCCTTGTTTTAATATCCCACATCAGGTAAAATTCCTTGTCTCAAAGTCCCACATCAGGCAAAATTCCTTGTTTTAATATCCCACATCAGGTAAAATTCCTTGTCTCAAAGTCCCACATCAGGCAAAATTCCTTGTTTTAATATCCCACATCAGGTAAAATTCCTTGTCTCAAAGTCCCACATCAGGCAAAATTCCTTGTTTTAATATCCCATATCAGGTAAAATTCCTTGTCTCAAAGTCCCACATCAGGCAAAATTCCTTGTTTTAATATCCCATATCAGGTAAAATTCCTTGTCTCAAAGTCCCACATCAGGCAAAATTCCTTGTTTTAATATCCCATATCAGGTAAAATTCCTTGTTTCAAAGTCCCACATCAGGCAAAATTCCTTCTTTTAATATCCCACATCAGGTAAAATTCCTTGTCTCAAAGTCCCACATCAGGCAAAATTCCTTGTTTTAATATCCCACATCAGGCAAAATTCCTTGTCTCAAAGTCCCACATCAGGCAAAATTCCTTGTTTTAATATCCCATATCAGGTAAAATTCCTTGTCTCAAAGTCCCACATCAGGCAAAATTCCTTGTTTTAATATCCTACATCAGGCAAAATTCCTTGTCTCAAAGTCCCACATCAGGCAAAATTCCTTCTTTTAATATCCCATATCAGGTAAAATTCCTTGTCTCAAAGTCCCACATCAGGCAAAATTCCTTGTTTTAATATCCCACATCAGGCAAAATTCCTTGTCTCAAAGTCCCACATCAGGCAAAATTCCTTGTTTTAATATCCCATATCAGGTAAAATTCCTTGTCTCAAAGTCCCACATCAGGCAAAATTCCTTCTTTTAATATCCCACATCAGGCAAAATTCCTTGTCTCAAAGTCCCACATCAGGCAAAATTCCTTGTTTTAATATCCCACATCAGGCAAAATTCCTTATCTCAAAGTCCCATATCAGGCAAAATTCCTTGTTTTAATATCCCATATCAGATAAAATTCCTTGTCTCAAAGTCCCACATCAGGCAAAATTAACAGTATCATTCTATCGCTCATCAATTCCATCCCTCAACAAATCTCAACACAGTTAATCCCTCCCCGAACTTACAACCACCAAGTCAATTACGTTCAGAACGAGAGCAGAAACATTTCAAAACCACGTCCGGCGCTCCAATAACGGTGAATGGAAAAACACAAAAACATAAGTTGACCTCCTTATTAAGTGGACAAAAGCAGCACCGAAGCTGCGATGTCATCTTTATATATATACGGAGGTGCCGGTGATCCGCTCACAAAGTCCCCATATTACATAAAGCTTTTGTTGAGAATTTTGTCGGGGCGAGTGCAATGCTTGGGAACTCGGTGATACAAGCGTTACATTTGGGTTCTTTTTTCGTAGTAGAGGGGAGTGCGATGTTCCGATATTTTGGTTTGATAGGAAGGCACCGCGGAGATCTCAGCGACATATATTTGCGAGTGAGGACACTTCCAATATGTTGATAGCAATTGGACAGAAATTCCCGTTAACTCCGGGTCACATGCCGCAGAATCGAACGTCGAAGATGCGCGCTCCTCATTGGTTTATTGAGAGCCCCTCGACCGTGGGTTGCCAACCGCCACCTGCGCGAGAAACTCCAATTAACAGCCGATCTACTTCCCTTCTCGATTGATAACACAAACCACACACATGTATAACATCAGCTAACACACAACAACAACAATTTTACTCACTAAATTCACAAACAAAGAGTTATACTTCAAATAACACACGAAATGAAACCGAAATCACCGTATAGCGGTGTGTGGCAACTACAGCCGGCCGCATGGGCCTAGGTAGGCGTGGACGGCTGGCGGATCAAGTCCCGTAGGAATACATAGGAATACACTGACAGTGTTTATGGGACGAAACTTGAGAGGTGTGGGGGTGCATTGGGGGGGCAATGCATTCAGGGGGAGGAGACTATTACACAAAGGCAAGAAATAAACACGAGCCGAGAGGGTGAAGGAGGGGGTGTGTGAGTGGGGGTTAGGGAGACTCAAGGAAGAACGACAGATGTTGTCAGAGGCATCCAACAGGGGGGAGGGGGGAGGGGTGGGGGAGATATCGTACGTAAGACAGATCGAGGACAAGCTTTAGAATTATATAGAATGCGAGGGTCTGTAGCTTGAGGTCCGTCGTAGACGCTTGCATTTTGCGACGTAGGCCTGCGTAAGTTTTTTTTTTGCAGCGCTGGCAATCTATGGTGCGAAATGTGAGACAAAGTGACAATTGAGTTATTTGTGCACTTGGATTGGAGTGCGGCGTGAGCTTCGATGAGCTACACTAGCTTGGCTGGCGTAGCACATCTCGAAATTACTTGCGAAATCTAACTAATCTCATCTAATCGTAAAATTTTCCTGATCATATGTTTATTGGGTATCCAGTATATTGAATTGTTCATTAAGTAATACCAGGGTAGCTAAAAAAATTGGATATATCACGGTACCCGGTATATTGACGTATCTGTTAAATAATACTATGGGAGCAAAAATATAGGATACATCAATGGATGAAAATATCGTAAGTGAAAGACATTTTTAACTTCTTGGGTTGTCCATGTCTCGCTTTGCGGGTAGTTTTGAGTTTCACGCATGAGGGAACAAAGCACATCAATACGGGCTGATGTTGTTATTGATGTTGATTTTAAGCAAATTCACGTTGCCTACATCAGGCATCGTAAGTCTACTTAGGAAATCTTACGCTGTGAGTTGTACCGGTACGGTACAACTCGACAATTTGATGCAATTGATCAAAAATCTGGTCACAGAGCAGGTTAATACGTTGGAGTGCGAGATAACAACGAGATAGCAATTTAGCCGTAGAAATTGTACACTTTTTTCAATTTAGCCGTAGAAATTGTACACTTTTTTCAATTTAGCCGTAGAAATTGTACACTTTTTTCAATTTAGCCGTAGAAATTGTACACTTTTTTACCCAAGTTATGAACTACTCATTTCGACTGTTTTATATTTTCTACAAGATGAAAGCAATATAGGCATAAAAATTACACACTTTTTTAACAGAGTTACGAACTACTCATTATTTTATTCCTAGCCAAGCCTAGCAACAAGTTCTAGCATACCCTGAAGAGGCAGCAGGAAGGCATAAAAGCAAGCGTCGCAGCGGTCGCAAATATCGAGAAGTCAGAGGAGTTCTCAAATAAATGCCAGGGAATAATGCAGGCTGCATAATGCATCGTCAGCGTGTTCTTTCCAGGGGGCACACTTCGCGCGTGGCGAGGTGAGTGAAGCGTGGTGTGAGTGGAGAGAGAGGTGAGTGAAGCGTGGTGTGAGTGGAGAGAGGTGAGTGAAGCGTGGTGTGAGTGGAGAGAGAGGTGAGTGAAGCGTGGTGTGAGTGGAGAGAGAGGTGAGTGAAGCGTGGTGTGAGTGGAGAGAGAGGTGAGTGAAGCGTGGTGTGAGTGGAGAGAGAGGTGAGTGAAGCGTGGTGTGAGTGGAGAGAGAGGTGAGTGAAGCGTGGTGTGAGTGGAGAGAGAGGTGAGTGAAGCGTGGTGAGTGAAGAGAAAGGTGAGTGAAGCGTGGTGTGAGTGGAGAGAGAGGTGAGTGAAGCGTGGTTTGAGTGGAGAGAGAGGTGAGTGAAGCGTGGTGTGAGTGAAGAGAGAGGTGAGTGAAGCGTGGTGTGAGACTTGCGTAGAGTTTTGCTGGTGCCTGCATGGAGCATCGTGATGAATTCAAGGATCATCGTGATGAATTGCTGGGTTATCATGATAAATTGTTGGGTCATCATGATCAATTCAATCATGATGAATTCATGGGTCATCGTGATGAATTGGTAGGTCATGGGTCATCAGGATAAATTGCTGGGTTATTATGAAAAATTGGTGATTCATGCGTCATCATGATAAATTCATGTGCGATGTTGAATTTGCGTTTATTTGTGCTGAAAGGGGAACCCAACATTTGAAGTTATGTTGATATTGAATTGAAAATGTTTCAAATGTTGAAATTAAATTGAAAATGTTTCAAATGTTGAAATTAATTTGAAAATGTTTCAAATGTTGAAATTAATTTGAAAATGTTTCAAATGTTGAAATTAAATTGAAAATGTTTCAAATGTTGAAATTAATTTGAAAATGTTTCAAATGTTGAAATTAATTTGAAAATGTTTCAAATGTTGAAATTAATTTGAAAATGTTTCAAATGTTGAAATTAATTTGAAAATGTTTCAAATGTTGAAATTAAATTGAAAATGTTTCAAATGTTGAAATTAAATTGAAAATGTTTCAAATGTTGAAATTAATTTGAAAATGTTTCAAATGTTGAAATTAAATTGAAAATGTTTCAAATGTTGAAATTAATTTGAAAATGTTTCAAATGTTGAAATTAATTTGAAAATGTTTCAAATGTTGAAATTAATTTGAAAATGTGATTCGGGATTCAAGGTGTAAAACTTGGCTCGGTTCGGAGATCTGCTAAATAAAGTGAGTGTGAAAATTCAAGCACGAAAAAAAGATAAAAAACACATAGACAAAGAGAAAACACATAAAAAACACATTGACTAAGACAAATACAGAGACAAAGAAAAATCATACAGACAACTAGAAACACGTAAAAAACACAAAGACAAAGAAAAAGTATAAATGGTTCAGATAATTTCTACAGAAAGTCTGGAAATTTTTCTGAAGTAGTCATAACAACTGCAAAATTAAAAACATACAAAAAAAACAAATTTAATCAGAATTACTGACAAAAATAAGCGGACTACACCACAACAATTTGCAACTTCGTTAGATGACCAGAATTTTTTTGTAGTAGAATTATTTATCTCTTTGTGCTCTGTGTGTACATGCTCTGTGTGTACATGCTCTCTGTGTGTACATGTTCTGTGTGTACACGTTTAGTGTGTACATGTTCTGTGTGTACATGTTCTGTGTGTACATGCTCTGTGTGTACATGCTCTGTGTGTACATATTCTGTGTGTACATGCTCTCTGTGTGTACATGTTCTGTGTGTACATGTTCTGTGTGTACATGCTCTGTGTGTACATGCTCTGTGTGTACATGCTCTGTGTGTACATGATCGAATACACGTCATGTCTATCTGAAGCGTCAATAGCAAGAGAAGATATATCGAGGCTAGACGATAATATGAATTAGGTAAACTCACATTTAAATGTACTATATATTATCGTGTGAGGTAAAATCACAGTTAAATGAACATATATGAGTTAAACTCACAGTTAAATGCACATATATGACTTACACTCATATTTAAATGCACACATACTCGTATGTGGTGAAGTCACAGATAAATGAACAGTTTATGAGGAGAGTTAAATCAGTCAAAAATGTGCAGAAAATAAGTAGGCACAGCATAAGCAATAAGCCGCAACTGATATGATCTCTTCTTACGTTTAAACGAAGAAAAATATCGGCGTTGAAGAACTTTCAACGAGAACAATATTATTGTTGGTGACAAAAATTTGTTCCACAAGGAATGTTTATCACAAGGAATTTTCTTTAAATAAAAATGTTCGATCGTAAAAATAAAGCGCTTTTTCAACTGATTTGTTGAATAGAATGATTTGAATTGAACATGGTAACATATTTTCACCCTTAAAGTAAAGTATGTCATGTTTCCCCAAAATGCGTTCTCTTACATGACCCATACCTGCACGTATTAATTTAAAGCTTTAATTTAATTCAGATTCAATTGCACTGTGTGTGTGTGTGTATGTTGTGTGCGTGTGCATGATGTGTGAGTGTTAATTTAAATTCAAATGCACTCTGTGTGTGTGTGTGTGTGTGTGTGTGTGTGTGTGTGTGTGTGCATGATGTGTGAGTGTTAATTTAAATTCAAATGCACTCAGTGTGTGTGTGTGTGTGCATGATGTGTGAGTGTTAATTTAAATTCAAATGCACTCTGAGTGTGTGTGTGTGTGTGTGTGTGTGTGCATGATGTGTGAGTGTTAATTTAAATTCAAATGCACTCAGTGTGTGTGTGTGTGTGCATGATGTGTGAGTGTTAATTTAAATTCAAATGCACTCTGAGTGTGTGTGTGTGTGTGCGTGATGTGTAAGTGAGAATGAATGTGTACGTGTCCTTCCCCGTACAGCAAGAAATTTTTTTTCCCATAATCTAAAAAATTTTCATGTGATTGCACGTTTATTTGTCGAAATCAAGACAAGCAAGAATTTAGGCCATTATGACAAAATTAAGACCGCACACAACCAAAATTAAGACAGTTAAATCAAAATTAAACTCTCAGGCCAAAATAAAGACTGCTAAGACATGAATTACTACCGTTAAAACCAAAATTACAACCATTAAAACCAAAGTTAAGACAATTGTATAAAATGCACGTGACATGGAGTTACGTTAAGAGATGTTTCAGAGAAATGCATTTATCATTAATTTGCAATACTCGTATGATCCCATGCCAATACTCGCACCGCAGTATTGACTAAGGGTAAGCCGTAGCGCCAGCCTGCCTTGAGGTGCGCAGCTAGCAACTTCAGGCAGCCGCCATTTATTATTTAAAGGCACGCAGGTCCAGTTGCCTTAGTAGCATTGATTTCTAAGGAAATGATAAACAACGAAAGCTGGATGAAAGCCGCAGACCAAACGTTTGAAGGCGGACTTCAAACAGACGGTATTTCAATGGAAACTCCGAGTCTTAATGTTTGTTCGGCGGCATCAGCTTCACCACACTGCGCCTTCAATGGGATTTTGGTTATGGCTTTCGCTGGTAAGTCTACGGACTATGGTGCTATGATTTCAAAAGCGTATTGACATAATAAGTCTACGGACTATGACGCCATGATTTCAAAGGCAAATTGACATAATAAATCCACGGACTGTAAAGAAATTACTTCAGCATTGAATTACCACAATAAATCTGTAGATTCTGAAGCCGCGAGTGATGTTTAAATATTAAATCGCAGGAAAAGCCAAGAAAATATGATGTTGTGCACCTTATGCGCGTGCAATAGAGGAAGTAGACCAAATAACTAAACGTTTAATGGTGAGAAAGGGTGAACCCTTTTCATGCGGCTTTTTACTTGACCTTCAGCTTTAGTGTGTCTATATTATATCTCTGAAATACACTTAACCTTTAATCCTCAAAGCAACTATAAAGCATACCTTTTCTATCAAGCAAAACTAAAGGACTGTAACCATGAAGCATCTATTGAATCAAAGAAACTATGAGCATAAAATGTACACCCAAAACATGCGTAAATTAATCACGATTCTAATACGAAATATATCATGAATTAGTAGGGGAATAAATATAATACTAGTGTGAAAGGTATTGTTCCAGGAGAGGCACTTCAGCTCACTTGCTTCCAATGCCTCACTCTCAAATACACTTCATATGAACTTATTCTTATTCTGTTCCCTACAGTGTCATTTTAACTGACATACTGGGACCAATATACTGCATACAGTACACTGAGTACAGTGTGCATCCCGTGCAATGTACGTCTAATTCTTTGTGTACTCCCTAACATGCCATATACTCCCGGTGCGTTATTACTTTGGAAAGTACAACGCTATTCCTTGGCTGATTGCTTGCTTGTTTTCTTGTTTGCTTGCTTGCTTGTTTGATAGTTTGCTTGCTTGCTTGTTTCCTTGCTTGTTTGTTTGTTTGCTTGCTTGCTTGCCTGCTTTTTTATTTGCTTCCTTGCTTTTTTGCCTGCTTGCGTACTTGTGTGTTTGTTTGCTTGATTGTTTGTTTTCTTCATTTCTTGCTTCCATGCTCGGTTACTGCTTGCTTGCTTGTATGCTGGCTTGTGCGTTTGCCTGCTTGCTTACTGTTTGCTCGCGGTATTTTGTATACTGTATAGCAATTGTTGAGATATTTTCAGCCAGTAGCAAAGGTTGGAACGGAGGCGAAGTTTTGTATTGAAAACTGTACTTGTTGGTTTGATGGAGAATTTGTTAGGAGCAGGTACTTTCTAGTACTTTTGTAACGAAACTGGTACAAATTCATTTCGTACGCCGCAAATTTAGAGTGTATCAATGGCATGTTTTTACCTCCCCGGTGACATTTATGTAGCGGGGGTTCTCAAAGTGGGTCCTGCGGGACCCCCAGGGGTCCGTGACACTTTCACAGGGGGTCTGTAAAATTTAACGAATTCAACAGTGGATCCAGTTGAGGTATTTATTTGTAGCTGTATATGACTGTTGATGTTATGAAACAGCGCGTAAAATGTTTATATATACAAATATTCTTAAGGGAACACATGTGAGGGGGTCCTCAACTTATTTTTGTCTAATAAAAGTGGTCCCTGGTTGCAAAAAGTTTGAGAACGTCTGGTCTATGGAATCTTGGTAACACGTTCATCAGCTTTAAGGGTTTAGTTACTTCTCATTACATTACGCAACTAGGGATCTAAAGTGTCCAGAGTACCATATCACATTATGCTGGTAGTTTTTCTACATAGTGTATCTAGTGCTCAACATAATGTATCTGGTATACCTCATTGCAAATGTATTGTACCTATTTATAGTTGCCGGAGTATCCCCTTTACGTAACTAGTATGCCACGTTCGGTATCTAGCATACCCCACTGCGTATCTTGTATACCACATTGCGTATCTATTGTACCTATTCATAGTTGCTAGTGTATCCCCTTTACGTAACTAGTATGCCACGTTCGGTATCTAGCATACCCCACTGCGTATCTTGTATACCACATTGCGTATCTATTGTACCTATTCATAGTTGCTAGTGTATCCCCTTTACGTAACTAGTATGCCACGTTCGGTATCTAGCATACCCCACTGCGTATCTTGTATACCACATTGCGTATCTAGGGTATCTGCATTACTTATCTACATAACATACCTCACACACGCATCTAGTGTAGCACACGATGCACCCCACAGGCACAATAGTACGCGATAACTCACGATGCACATCACCGTAAGATAACATACGATAACACACGATGCACATCACCATACGATAGGATACGATGACTCACGATGCACATCACCGTACGATAACAAACGATAACACACGATGCACATCACCATACGATAGGATACGATAACACACGAAGCACATCACCATACGATAGGATGCGATAACTCACGATGCACATCACCGTACGATAACAAACGATAACACACGATGCACATCACCATACGATAGGATGCGATAACTCACGATGCACATCACCGTACGATTACAAGCGATAACACACGATGCACATCACCATACGATAGGATACGATACCACACGATGCACATCACCGTACGATAACAAACGATAACACACGATGCACATCACCATACGATAGGATACGATAACACACGATGCACATCACCATACGATAGGATACGATAACACACGAAGCACATCACCATACGATAGGATACGATAACACACGATGCACATCACCATACGATAGGATACGATAACACACGATGCACATCACCATACGATAGGATACGATAACACACGATGCACATCACCATACGATAGGATACGATAACACACGATGGACATCACCATACGATAGGATACGATAACACACGATGCACATCACCATACGATAGGATACGATAACACACGAAGCACATCACCATACGATAGGATACGATAACACACGATGCACATCACCATACGATAGGATACGATAACACACGATGCACATCACCAAACGATAGGATACGATAACACACGAAGCACATCACCATACGATAGGATACGATAACACACGAAGCACATCACCATACGATAGGATACGATAACACACGATGTACATCACCATACGATAGGATACGATAACACACGATGCACATCACCATACGATAGGATACGATAACACACGATGCACATCACCACACGATAGGATACGATAACACACGATGCACATCACCATACGATAGGATACGATAACACACGATGCACATCACCATACGATAGGACACGATAACACACGATGCACATCACCGTACGATAGGATACGATAACACACGAAGCACATCACTGTACGATAGGATACGATAACACACGAAGCATGCATCACCATACGATAGGATACGATAACACACGATGCACATCACCGTACGATAGGATACGATAACACACGAAGCACATCACCATACGATAGGATACGATAACACACGATGCACATCACCGTACGATAGGATACGATAACACACGAAGCACATCACCGTACGATAGGATACGATAACACACGAAGCACATCACCATACGATAGGATACGATAACACACGATGCACATCACCGTACGATAGGATACGATAACACACGAAGCACATCACCATACGATAGGATACGATAACACACGAAGCACATCACCATACGATAGGATACGATAACACACGATGCACATCACCATACGATAGGATACGATAACACACGAAGCACATCACAATACGATAGGATACGATAACACACGATGCACATCACCATACGATAGGATACGATAACACACGATGCACATCACCATACGATAGGATACGATAACACACGAAGCACATCACCATACGATAGGATACGATAACACACGAAGCACATCACCATACGATAGGATACGATAACACACGATGCACATCACCATACGATAGGATACGATAACACACGATGCACATCACCATACGATAGGATACGATAACACACGATGCACATCACCATACGATAGGATACGATAACACACGATGCACATCACCGTACGATAGGATACGATAACACACGATGCACATCACCATACGATAGGATACGATAACACACGAAGCACATCACCATACGATAGGATACGATAACACACGAAGCACATCACCATACGATAGGATACGATAACACACGATGCACATCACGATACAAAAAGCAACATTGGCGTCGCCGTCACGACGAATCGTACCAGCCCTCACCAGCACTAGACAGAGGTGAGGGGTGAGGGTAAGAGGGGAGACAGAGGGGGGGGGGGTGAACTCCCCACCCCAAAGCTCCCCTCTTTTGATGCATTATTATCTCGCAGGGAGGCCTTCGATGCTGCCGTTCCTTTATTCGAGGGACCTTCTGTGTGATTTAAAGAAAATACTGCGTAGGCCTAAAGCAGGGGCCATTGTATAGGCCTAGGGGCCGATATTGCAAGGGGCGGCCTGTCTGTCTGTCTGTGTGTCTGTCTGGAGCGCCTGTCTGCACACACCCCAGCCTCCTGTCTGCACACACACACTCCAGCCTCCTGTCTGCACACACCCCAGCCTCCTGTCTGCACACACCCCAGCCTCCTGTCTGCACACACCCCAGCCTCCTGTCTGCACACACACCCCAGCCTCCTGTCTGCACACACACCCCATCCTCCTGTCTGCACACACACCCCAGCCTCGTGTCTGCACACACCCCAGAATCCTGTCTGCACACACCCCAGCCTCCTGTCTGCACACACCCCAGCCTTCTGTCTGCACACACACCCCAGCCTCCTGTCTGTACACACACCCCAGCCTCCTGTCTGCACACACCCCAGCC
Source organism: Morinoia aosen (assembly GCA_030386875.1). Lineage (NCBI taxonomy): Eukaryota > Metazoa > Arthropoda > Malacostraca > Amphipoda > Talitridae > Morinoia > Morinoia aosen. The sequence continues at coordinate 23,591,443 of CM059578.1, read as the reverse complement.
TCCTGTCTGCACACACACCCCAGCCTCCTGTCTGCACACACCCCAGACTCCTGTCTGCACACACCAAAGCCTCCTGTCTGCACACACCCCAGCCTCCTGTCTGCACACACACCCCAGCCTCCTGTCTGCACACACCCCAGCCTCCTGTCTGCACACACCCCAGCCTCCTGTCTGCACACACCCCAGCCTCCTGTCTGCACACACACCCCAGCCTCCTGTCTGCACACACCTCAGCCTCCTGTCTGCACACACCCCAGCCTGCTGTTTGCACACACCCCAGACTCCTGTCTGCACACACCAAAGCCTCCTGTCTGCACACACCCCAGCCTCCTGTCTGCACACACACCCCAGCCTCCTGTCTGCACACACCCCAGCCTCCGGTCTGCACACACCCCAGCCTCCTGTCTGCACACCCCAGCCTCCTGTCTGCACACCCCAGCCTCCTGTCTGCACACACCCCAGGCTTCTGCCTGCGCGATCCAATGATGATAAATGTTAATTATGATCATTTTTAATACTTCTATGTTTATTTATCTTTTGTATCCCCTGTTTATTCCCCTCATTTTTCCCCTCATTTATTCCGCTCGTTTTTTACCCTCAATTTAATTCCCTAGTTTTGAAATACATTTTTATTTCTGTTTCTGCATCCCTTGTTTATTTTTCTCGCTTGCATCCCCTCACTTCCCTCTACTTCCCTCACTTCCCTCACTTCCCTCTACTTCCCTCACTTCCCTCTACTTCCGAACACCCTTATTGTGGTTACTTTCATTAGTGTTCATCAATAGGTTAATTAATTCCCTCTTCATCGCTTTCTCTCTCCTAATTCTCTTTCTGATCTTTCTTCCGTTCCCTTACGTTGCTCTTTCTCACTCCCTTCACACATCACCATCCCTTCTCCCCTCACCCCCACCCCTCACCCCTCTCCACTCTCTCCCCTCTCACTCTTCCCCACGCTGTCCAGTGCCGTTGAATCCGCTCCCTCATCGCTCACCCCTGCTGTCCAACTCACCCCTCACCCATCCGTTACAACTCCCTTCTCCTTTCCAGCATCCGTGTCCAACTTCCCTCTCCTGTTTAGCGCACCCCACCTGTCTACCTGTCCAGCTCCCTCTTCATCCCTCCTGTCCAGCTCAACCCTCCTTCCTTCCTCATCCCTGCTCCCCCCTACCCTCACTCCTTCTCTTCTACCCTCTTCCCTTGCCCCTACCCTTCCTTATCCTATCTTTTACCCTTCCTCTACCTTCCCTACTTTTTGCTTACTTTCCTTCCACCCTCTACCATCCCTCCTTTCCCCTTACTTTCCTTCCATCCCCTCCCCCCTCCCTTTCTCACCCCTCTACCCTCCCTTTCTCACCCCTCTATCCCCCCCCCCCCTCACGGCCTCATAACAAGGGTCGGGATTTTTCCCTCGTCCAAAAATGCGGAGCATCTCCACAGTCGCAAAATATTGAATTCCGCACAGCTTTGATTCCGCGCCGCCGCTGCGGACAGGGGCGAGTGGCGGGGGAAGATGTGGGGGCCAGGGGACGAGTGGTGAGTCACGGGGGAAGATGTGGGGGACTGGCAGGAGGAGTGAGGGACTAGGGAAAGTGTGAGGGACTACCACTAGTGGCGAGTGGCTAGGGAAGATGTGGGGGACTGGCAGGAGGAGTGAGGGACTAGGGAAGGTGTGAGGGACTACCACTAGTGGCGAGTGGCTAGGGAAGATGTGGGGGCCAGGCCTGGAAGAGTGGTGAGTGGTGGGGAAGATGTGGGTGCCAGGGGACGACTGATGAGTGGCGGGGGAAGATGTGGGGGCCAGGGGACGAGTGATGAGTGGCGGGGGAAGATATGGGGGCCGTAGGACGAGTAATGAGTGGCGTAGGAAGATGTGGCTGCCAGACGCGGAGAGTGGCCAGGGTACTGAGGGGAGTTGAGGGTGGGACTGGAAACTGAGGGTAGGATAGGAATGAAGGGAAGTGAGAGTGGGTAGTGAATGAGAGAGAGAGAGAGAGAGAGAGAGAGAGAGAGATCACGTAGCATGAGAACAAATATAATGAAAAGAAGAAAGATCAGGTAAAATGAGGATCAGAGAATATGAATAACAAGAAAACGAGCAAGTAGAATGAGAAATGGAAAGAAGATTGAGAAAGAAAATGTCCAATGAAGAGCACTGAAGTATCAGATGGGCCAAATGGTTGCGCAAATGATGACGCAAATGATGACGCAAATGAGATGCAATAAGAAATGGTAACGTAACGCAAACAAAAAATCTCAAATAGATAGAAAAAAAACAGAAAAATTGCCCGTGTAGTGAGACATAACTTGCGAGTACAATGAAATGTCAAAATAACAGACACGCAAACATTTGAAATGAATGGAAAAACTGAAAATAAACAGTGGAAGAGAGATAAGGAAAGGGTCGGTTATGGGGGAGGTAAAGAGAGGGTCGGTCACAGGAGAGACAAATGCAGAAATAAAGAGAGGGTCGGTCACAGGAGAGACAAATAAAGAAATAAAGAGAGGGTCGGTCACAGGAGAGACAAATAAAGAAATAAAGAGAGGGTCGGTCACAGGAGAGACAAATGCAGAAATAAAGAGAGGGTCGGTCACAGGAGAGACAAATAAAGAAATAAAGAGAGGGTCGGTCACAGGAGCGACAAATAAAGAAACAAAAAGAGGGTCGGTCACAGGAGCGACAAATAAAGAAAAAAAAAAGGGCCGGTCACAGGAGTGACAAATACAGAAATAAAGAGAGGGTCGGTCACAGGAGAGACAAATAAAGAAATAAAGACAGGGTCGGTCACAGGAGCGACAAATAAAGAAACAAAAAGAGGGCCGGTCACAGGAGAGACAAATAAAGAAATAAAGAGAGGGTCGGTCACAGGAGAGACAAATAAAGAAATAAAGAGAGGGTCGGTCACAGGAGCGACAAATAAAGAAACAAAAAGAGGGCCGGTCACAGGAGAGACAAATAAAGAAATAAAGAGAGGGTCGGTCACAGGAGCGACAAATAAAGAAACAAAAAGAGGGCCGGTCACAGGAGAGACAAATGAAGAAATAAAGAGAGGGTCGGTCACAGGAGCGACAAATAAAGAAACAAAAAGAGGGTCGGTCACAGGAGAGACAAATAAAGAAATAAAGAGAGGGTCGGTCACAGGAGAGACAAATAAAGAAATAAAGAGAGGGTCGGTCACAGGAGCGACAAATAAAGAAACAAAAAGAGGGTCGGTCACAGGAGAGACAAATAAAGAAATAAAGAGAGGGTCGGTCACAGGAGAGACAAATAAAGAAATAAAGAGAGGGTCGGTCACAGGAGAGACAAATAAAGAAATAAAGAGAGGGTCGGTCACAGGAGCGACAAATAAAGAAACAAAAAGAGGGCCGGTCACAGGAGAGACAAATAAAGAAATAAAGAGAGGGTCGGTCACAGGAGCGACAAATAAAGAAACAAAAAGAGGGCCGGTCACAGGAGAGACAAATAAAGAAATAAAGAGAGGGTCGGTCACAGGAGAGACAAATAAAGAAATAAAGAGAGGGTCGGTCACAGGAGCGACAAATAAAGAAACAAAAAGAGGGCCGGTCACAGGAGAGACAAATAAAGAAATAAAGAGAGGGTCGGTCACAGGAGCGACAAATAAAGAAACAAAAAGAGGGTCGGTCACAGGAGAGACAAATAAAGAAATAAAGAGAAGGTCGGTCACAGGAGAGACAAATAAAGAAATAAAGAGAGGGCCGGTCCCAGGAGAGACAAATAAAGAAATAAAGAGAAGGTCGGTCACAGGAGAGACAAATAAAGAAATAAAGAGAGGGCCGGTCGCAGGAGAGATAAATACAGAAATAAAGAGAGGGTCGGTCACAAGAGAGACAAATACAGAAATAAAGAGAGGGCCGGTCACAGGAGAAATAAAGAAATAAAGAGAGGGTCGGTCACAAGAGAGACAAATACAGAAATAAAGAGAGGGTCGGTCACAGGAGAGGTAACTAAAGAAATAAAGAGAGGGTCGGTCACAAGAGAGACAAATAAAGAAATAAAGAGAGGGTCGGTCACAGGAGCGACAAATAAAGAAACAAAAAGAGGGCCGGTCACAGGAGAGACAAATAAAGAAATAAAGAGAGGGTCGGTCACAGGAGCGACAAACAAAGAAACAAAAAGAGGGCCGGTCACAGGAGAGACAAATAAAGAAATAAAGAGAGGGTCGGTCACAGGAGCGACAAATAAAGAAACAAAAAGAGGGTCGGTCACAGGAGAGACAAATAAAGAAATAAAGAGAGGGTCGGTCACAGGAGAGACAAATAAAGAAATAAAGAGAGGGTCGGTCACAGGAGCGACAAATAAAGAAACAAAAAGAGGGTCGGTCACAGGAGAGACAAATAAAGAAATAAAGAGAGGGTCGGTCACAGGAGAGACAAATAAAGAAATAAAGAGAGGGTCGGTCACAGGAGAGACAAATAAAGAAATAAAGAGAGGGCCGGTCACAGGAGAGACAAATAAAGAAATAAAGAGAGGGTCGGTCACAGGAGAGACAAATAAAGAAATAAAGAGAGGGTCGGTCACAGGAGCGACAAATAAAGAAACAAAAAGAGGGCCGGTCACAGGAGAGACAAATAAAGAAATAAAGAGAGGGTCGGTCACAGGAGCGACAAATAAAGAAACAAAAAGAGGGTCGGTCACAGGAGAGACAAATAAAGAAATAAAGAGAGGGCCGGTCACAGGAGAGACAAATAAAGAAATAAAGAGAAGGTCGGTCACAGGAGAGACAAATAAAGAAATAAAGAGAGGGCCGGTCGCAGGAGAGATAAATACAGAAATAAAGAGAGGGTCGGTCACAAGAGAGACAAATACAGAAATAAAGAGAGGGCCGGTCACAGGAGAAATAAAGAAATAAAGAGAGGGTCGGTCACAAGAGAGACAAATACAGAAATAAAGAGAGGGTCGGTCACAGGAGAGGTAACTAAAGAAATAAAGAGAGGGTCGGTCACAGTAGAGACAAATACAGAAATAAAGCGAGGGTCGGTCACAGGAGAGACAAATACAGAAATAAAGAGAGGGTCGGTCATAGGAGAGACAAATAAAGAAATAAAGAGAGGGTCGGTCACTGGAGAAATAAAGAAATAAAGAGAGGGTCGGTCACAGGAGAGAGAAATAAAGAAATGGTCCATCATAAAAAAACAATAACGATAAATATTCAGGAGTTCACATATCGTCAAGAAAATATTCACACGAAGACATAATGTACTTGAGATCCCTGTGTAAGTGATCACAACCCGCACTGTCGGTACATGGTGCCATGTGTACGACCCTGCTCGCGTTGCACGCGTGTTATATAAAGAAATAAAGAGAGGGTCGTTGTCTCTTATATTTGGTGGAGACTACATGTTGATGTTATGTTTTTGATGTTAATGCATGTTGATGTAATGTTTTGATGGAGACTACATGTTGATGTTTTGTTTTTGATGTTAATGCATGTTGATGTAATGTTTTGATGGTGAATACATTTTGATGTTTTGTTATTGATGTTATTTGCATGTAGATGTAATGTTTTGTTGGTAACTACACCTTCATATCCTTCATACATGTTTTTGATGTAAATTGTTTGACGATGTGAAATGACGTGTTTTTCATTTGAGTTTGATGTGAGAGTTGGTGTAAATCGCGAGGTTAAATCAAATTTTGTAGTGTAAGTTATTGATGCTTAACTCGAGTAATGTCGATGGTAATTTTAATATTGTAGGTGTATAATTATTATCGCACAAATAGCCTTATTATCATTACGCTGATTTTGGAATTTTATCAATTTCGTTACTGGTATTTCGCTATCAAGAACATCAGTACAATAGTGAAGGCATTCACAATAAACTACATTTATTAATGATTTATATTTACGTTTATATCGAAATTTTATCACCATCCTTACAGGGATTTCACTATCAGGAACATCAGTGCATATGTTAAGACATACAGAATAAATAAATGCATGAATTTATAAATACATATATAAATAATGATAAAAAACGAAGATTGGGGAGTACTTTGAAGTAAAATGTACTGAGTAACTTCATTGCAATACAGGGTTTTCTGAGTACCTCTCCTGAATACAGGATATACTGAGTACCTCTCCTGAATACAGGATATACTGAGTACCTCTCCTGAATACAGGATAAATTGAGTACCTCTCCTGAATACAGGATAAATTGAGTACCTCTCCTGAATACAGGATATACCGAGTACCTCTCCTGAATACAGGATAAATTGAGTACCTCTCCTGAATACAGGATAAATTGAGTACCTCTCCTGAATACAGGATAAATTGAGTACCTCTCCTGAATACAGGATATACTGAGTACCTCTCCTGAATACAGGATAAATTGAGTACCTCTCCTGAATACAGGATAAATTGAGTACCTCTCCTGAATACAGGATAAATTGAGTACCTCTCCTGAATACAGGATATACTGAACACTTCCCAAAACAGCGCACACAAGATGCTATGACTTATATTTAATGTAAGGTTGAACCTCATTAGTGTGAGCCGTTCACGCTGTGTGGTTGTAGACAAGCACATCTTCTCACACACCCACATATACACCCACACATACACACACACATATGTACATCCGCACACACATCAAGGTATGTCGATCTACTCTTTACAAAATGCATTTGTACGTGGGGGCGTGTACGTCATTTGTGTGGCTGTGTGTATAACTAAATGCGTGGCAGTGTGCGTGGCTGTGTGCGTGACAGTGTGCATGGCTGTATACGTTACTGTGTGCGTAACTGTGTACGTAACTGTGTACGTAAATGTGTGCGTAACTGTGTACGTAACTGTGTAAGTAACTGTGTGCGCGGCTGTGTGCGTGGCTGTGTACGTAACTGTGTAAGTAACTGTGTACGTAACTGTGTGCGCGGCTGTGTGCGTGGCTGTGTACGTAACTGTGCAAGTAACTGTGTACGTAACTGTGTACGTAACTGTGTTCGTGGCTGTGTACGTAACTGTGTAAGTAACTGTGTACGTAACTGTGTGCGCGGCTGTGTGCGTGGCTGTGTGCGTGGCTGTGTGCGTGTCCAGACGCCGACCAGCGGCCATCGTTGCGTCCCTCAGATCGATAGGCGAGCGAGGGGAGTGTGCGAAGGGAGAGGTGGGGTGAGGGGAGAGGGGGGAACGGGAGAGGGTGAGGGGAGCTGGGGGAGATGGGAAAGAGAGGGGATGCGTAGAGGGACGAAAATGGGATGCACAGCAATGGTGACGAAAAACCTGTCTGAGGGTAAGAAATGATCTGAGGGTAGTTCGAGGGGAATGTGCGGGGCTAAAATGTTTGGAAAATATGCTTGGGAAATAAATGATGGAAATTCCTGAGGTGAATACATTATTTATGATCTTATATTGGTGATTAAACTCTAAGTGTGAAGGAAATATACAAGGAAAGTGCGAAATGTGAGGGAAATGTACGAATTGCACGAATAGAGGAAATGTGTGAGAGAGAAATGTCCAAAAACTTTTTAAAAAAGTGAGAGAAGGAATTGAAAAAGTAAAATAAAAATTGAAAAAGTTTAAAACAAGGAATTGCAAAGTTAAAAAATTAAATCATTTTGAAATGCATCACACACAGCAAGCAACAGCAAGCAACATAGGCCTTGTAGACTCGTGCAAAACACAAAATTTGAAATAAAACACAAAATTTGAAACAAACTACAGAATTTGAAAAATTCAAGTAATTCGATTGAAAGTTTTAGCGGAAGACTAATTTCTGGATCACAAAATAAATAAAGAGTTTGTAAAATAAATTAAACGCTTTTTCACTGGTACAAAGCACACTTAGAAAGGGATATTGCGATGACCTTATCATCAAAATTGTGAAGATTAATGTAACTTTAGGCATGGATACGAATATAATTTTGAAAATACATTGTTCAAATGCATAAGTTTCGTATTATTAGAATTCTATCTTCAGTGTAGTAAAACTGATTATAGGGAACAGTTAATTTTCTCTGGATCTAATTATGAATGTATGTATGCATTATTTAGAAGAGTGTGAATTCGTTAGAGTTGAGTATATTGAAGCCCTGCACATAGACTTGGGAGTCTGAATTTGCAATTTTATCACGTATTCACTCTCATCACTTATTCAATTTGATCACTTATTCCATTTTTGTAAAGTTAAAGAACTTAAGTAAACCTTATTTAAATTGTGCATGTATGTTCAGTGAAACGCTTAATTAACAGTTATTTGTGGTAAAAATGATACTGCGCGATACTAAATGATATGGGAGGATACTAAATGATATGGTACGATACTAAATGAGACGGTACAATACAAAATGATTTGGTACGATAATTAATGATATGGTATGATAATAAATTGTCTTGTACGACACTAGATGTTATGATACAATACTAAATGATATTCCACGATACAAAGTGACATGGTACGATACTAAATAACATGGTATGAAATTAATTGATATTGTACGATACCACATGTTACGGTATGGTACTAAATAGTACGATAGTAGGTTAGAAGATCTGGTATTAAAAAAATTACTGCAAATAGCAAGAAAAGTCACGACAAAATGGAACGAAAGCTGGGTAGCTTACACGCCTTTGTTTTTGCGCTTCTTATTACTTTTCGTGGTGAAACTTGAAGGAAATTGATCCCATACTTTCTGTTAATTAATTACTCAAAGAAAATGAAGGCCTGAAATGGCCTTTATTTTGACTAGCCATCTAATTCTTTAATATACGCACCGGTACGATTTGGTAAGTGACAAACATATCAACCTATGTGTGTCGTACCTAACGCACATGTATATATATATGTATAAATAATCCATATTATATTATTGAATACATTTCATATATATATATGTATATATATATATTATCTATATTATACTATTAAACGTAATACATATACATATATATATAAATATTTATATATATTTTATATATATGTATTACATATATGCTTCATTGATATATGTACATACTAATAACAAACGGATAAAAGAAAGATAAATACAGGCAGCTGTATTGAATTCAACTCAACACATTCGTTCTGAACTGCTCGAAATTTATTGAATGCTAGGTAGGCTGTGCAGCAGACGTTGCAATTTCACATACTAGGCCTACGCTGCCTCCATGTTTGTACGCATCGCACTCCCCTTGCGCCCCTCACCTGCGAGGGGTGCTGGCGTATTGAATTACAAGGCGGTGTTGCCCTCCAGCGTTCATCTGAGGGTTCCAATCCCGTGTGCAAGTGAGGGGAACCTGAGGCGTGGGGAGCTACCCTCAGCTTCTTGGGAGTTACCCTCATCTCAGGAGTTACCTACATTTCAACTGTTACCCTTATCATGAAATTTACTCTGATCTTCTTGGGAGTTACACTCATTCCTACAGTAACCTCATCTTCTTAAATGTTACCCTTACTTTCTTTGGGGTTACCCTCATCTTCTAGGGAGTTACTTTTAGTTTACTGAGGGTTGCCCTCATTTTCTTGGGAGTTACCCTCACCTTCTTGGGAGTTACCCTCATCTTATTGGCAGTTACTCTCATCTTCTTGAGGGTTACCCCCATATTCTTGGGAGTTATCTTCATCTCGATAGTTACCTGGGCATCAATGTTACCTTCATGTTCACAGTTAACTGATCTCCAAAATTACCCTCACCTCTACAGTTACCCTAACTTCCACAGTTACTCTTGCCTTCATATTTCCCCTCACCTCCATAGTTACCCTGACATCCATAATTACACTCACATAGTTACCCTCACCTCCAAAGTTACTCTCAACTCTACAGTTATTCTCGAACATAAAAAATTAAACAGTTTAGTTTAATTGGCTCTTCAATGCGAGAGAAAGGAATACTACGAATATTAATTTATATTCATTATTATTGAAATATTCATTATTAGAACAAAAAACCTATTAAATATATCTCAAGCTAAGTAATATTTCTTACATTACTAAGCACGAGAGGCAGTAGGTAATTATTTATCAAGTGGAATGGGGAGGAAGCAAACACTGATGATAGTCAAATGCAGAATGTTAACAAAACAAAAGCCGGGATCCAATACTGGCATAATATTTATGGGTACATGTCTCACGGATATTTGTGGTGGTTGTTAATATTCCACATAAATATCACCCATGCCACGCATAGAACTTCACAGTATTACTGGTAAGTTCATTAAATTATTTACAGCGAATGCTGCTGCTGAATTACGCTTATAAGTTAATTATTAAGTAAAATAATTCGTATGAATTAATTAACCGTATTGCGCAAAAATATTTAAATAGGGTACGGAAGGTTCGCATAATGTTAATTCACTGGTAGATGTTTACAAAACATGCCAATATCGTGTACTAAATATTGGAAATTATTTTACTGTGTTTCAACACGGAGAAAGAGAGAGGGAGAGGGAGAGAACGAGAGAGGGAGAGCGTGTGAAGGAGAGAGGGAGAGTAATTGTGAAAGAGTATCACAAATTGTTCCAAAAAAACAAACAATAACAATACAACCAAATCAAAAAAAGGCAAACAACTCACAGAAGAGAATTGAAGGCATAAAAGCATTTGCATTAAAGCGTTACAGAAGTAGAGAAATACATAAACAACAATCTGTTGTTTGGCAAGATGAAATAAATGATATACTGTCAATGGTGGAAATCCTTCAGCCAGCCAAACAAAGTTTTTTTTTTTGGCTATAGCTGATAGAAGCTACCAAAGTCTACTGAGGCAGGAGCTACCAAAGTCTACTGAGGCAGGAGCTACCAAAGTCTACTGAGGCAGGAGCCACCAAAGTCTACTGAGGCAGGAGCTACCAAAGTCTACTGAGGCAGGAGCTACCAAAGTCTACTGAGGCAGGAGCTACCAAAGTCTACGGAGGCAGGAGCTACCAAAGTCTACTGAGGCAGGAGCTACCAAAATCTACTGAGGCAGGAGCTACCAAAGTCTACTGAGGCAGGCGCTGCCAAAGTCTACGGAGGCAGGAGCTACCAAAGTCTACTGAGGCAGGAGCTACCAAAGTCTACTGAGGCAGGAGCCACCAAAGTCTACTGAGGCAGGAGCTACCAAAGTCTACGGAGGCAGGAGCTACCAAAGTCTACGGAGGCAGGCGCTACCAAAGTCTACGGAGGCAGGAGCTACCAAAGTCTACTGAGGCAGGAGCCACCAAAGTCTACGGAGGCAGGAGCTACCAAAGTCTACTGAGGCAGGAGCTACCAAAGTCTACTGAGGCAGGAGCTACCAAAGTCTACTGAGGCAGGAGCTACCAAAGTCTACTGAGGCAGGAGCTACCAAAGTCTACTGAGGCAGGCGCTGCCAAAGTCTACGGAGGCAGGAGCTACCAAAGTCTACTGAGGCAGGAGCCACCAAAGTCTACTGAGGCAGGAGCTACCAAAGTCTACTGAGGCAGGAGCCACCAAAGTCTACTGAGGCAGGAGCTACCAAAGTCTACTGAGGCAGGAGCTGCCAAAGTCTACTGAGGCAGGAATTACCAAAGTCTACTGAGGCAGGAGCTGCCAAAGTCTACTGAGGCAGGAGCTACCAAAGTCTACTGAGGCAGGAGCTACCAAAGTCTACTGAGGCAGGAGCTACCAAAGTCTACTGAGGCAGGAGCTACCAAAGTCTACTGAGGCAGGAGCTACCAAAGTCTACTGAGGCAGGAGCTGCCAAAGTCTACTGAGGCAGGAATTACCAAAGTCTACTGAGGTAGGAGCTACCAAAGTCTACTGAGGCAGGAGCCACCAAAGTCTACTGAGGCAGGAGCTACCAAAGTCTACTGAGGCAGGAGCTGCCAAAGTCTACTGAGGCAGGAGCTGCCAAAGTCTACTGAGGCAGGAGCTACCAAAGTCTACTGAGGCAGGAGCTGCCAAAGTCTACTGAGGCAGGAATTACCAAAGTCTACTGAGGTAGGAGCTACCAAAGTCTACTGAGGCAGGAGCTACCAAAGTCTACTGAGGCAGGAGCTACCAAAGTCTACTGAGGCAGGAGCTGCCAAAGTCTACTGAGGCAGGAATTACCAAAGTCTACTGAGGTAGGAGCTACCAAAGTCTACTGAGGCAGGAGCTACCAAAGTCTACTGAGGCAGGCGCTACCAAAGTCTACTGAGGCAGGAGCTACCAAAGTCTACTGAGGCAGGAGCTACCAAAGTCTACTGAGGCAGGCGCTACCAAAGTCTACTGAGGCAGGCGCTACCAAAGTCTACTGAGGCAGGAGCTACCAAAGTCTACTGAGGCAGGAATTACCAAAGTCTACTGAGGCAGGCGCTACCAAAGTCTACTGAGGCAGGAGCTACCAAAGTCTACTGAGGCAGGCGCTGCCAAAGTCTACCGAGGCAGGAGCTACCAAAGTCTACTGAGGCAGGAGCTACCAAAGTCTACTGAGGCAGGAGCTACCAAAGTCTACTGAGGCAGGAGCTACCAAAGTCTACTGAGGCAGGCGCTACCAAAGTCTACTGAGGCAGGAGCTACCAAAGTCTACTGAGGCAGGAGCTACCAAAGTCTACTGAGGCAGGCGCTACCAAAGTCTACCGAGGCAGGAGCTACCAAAGTCTACTGAGGCAGGAGCTACCAAAGTCTACTGAGGCAGGAGCTACCAAAGTCTACTGAGGCAGGAGCTACCAAAGTCTACTGAGGCAGGAGCTACCAAAGTCTACTGAGGCAGGAGCTACCAAAGTCTACTGAGGCAGGAGCTACCAAAGTCTACTGAGGCAGGAACTACCAAAGTCTACTGAGGCAGGAGCTACCAAAGTCTACTGAGGCAGGCGCTACCAAAGTCTACTGAGGCAGGCGCTACCAAAGTCTACTGAGGCAGGAGCTACCAAAGTCTACTGAGGCAGGAGCTACCAAAGTCTACTGAGGCAGGAGCTACCAAAGTCTACTGAGGCAGGAGCTACCAAAGTCTACTGAGGCAGGAGCTACCAAAGTCTACTGAGGCAGGAGCTACCAAAGTCTACTGAGGCAGGAGCTACCAAAGTCTACTGAGGCAGGAGCTACCAAAGTCTACTGAGGCAGGAGCTACCAAAGTCTACTGAGGCAGGAGCTACCAAAGTCTACTGAGGCAGGAGCTACCAAAGTCTACTGAGGCAGGAGCTACCAAAGTCTACTGAGGCAGGAGCTACCAAAGTCTACTGAGGCAGGAGCTACCAAAGTCTACTGAGGCAGGCGCTACCAAAGTCTACTGAGGCAGGAGCTACCAAAGTCTACGGAGGCAGGAGCTACCAAAGTCTACTGAGGCAGGAGCCACCAAAGTCTACTGAGGCAGGAGCCACCAAAGTCTACTGAGGCAGGAGCTACCAAAGTCTACTGAGGCAGGAGCTACCAAAGTCTACTGAGGCAGGAGCTACCAAAGTCTACTGAGGCAGGAGCTACCAAAGTCTACTGAGGCAGGAGCTACCAAAGTCTACGGAGGCAGGAGCTACCAAAGTCTACTGAGGCAGGAGCTACCAAAGTCTACTGAGGCAGGAGCTACCAAAGTCTACTGAGGCAGGCGCTACCAAAGTCTACTGAGGCAGGAGCTACCAAAGTCTACTGAGGCAGGAGCTACCAAAGTCTACTGAGGCAGGAGCTACCAAAGTCTACTGAGGCAGGCGCTACCAAAGTCTACTGAGGCAGGAGCTACCAAAGTCTACTGAGGCAGGCGCTACCAAAGTCTACTGAGGCAGGAGCTACCAAAGTCTACTGAGGCAGGCGCTACCAAAGTCTACTGAGGCAGGAGCTACCAAAGTCTACTGAGGCAGGAGCTACCAAAGTCTACTGAGGCAGGAGCTACCAAAGTCTACGGAGGCAGGAGCAACCAAAGTCTACGGAGGCAGGAGCTACCAAAGTCTACTGAGGCAGGAGCTACCAAAGTCTACTGAGGCAGGAGCTACCAAAGTCTACTGAGGCAGGCGCTACCAAAGTCTACTGAGGCAGGAGCCACCAAAGTCTACTGAGGCAGGAGCTACCAAAGTCTACTGAGGCAGGAGCTACCAAAGTCTACTGAGGCAGGAGCTACCAAAGTCTACTGAGGCAGGAGCTACCAAAGTCTACTGAGGCAGGAGCTACCAAAGTCTACTGAGGCAGGAGCTACCAAAGTCTACTGAGGCAGGAGCTACCAAAGTCTACTGAGGCAGGAGCTACCAAAGTCTACTGAGGCAGGAGCCACCAAAGTCTACTGAGGCAGGAGCTACCAAAGTCTACTGAGGCAGGAGCTACCAAAGTCTACTGAGGCAGGAGCTACCAAAGTCTACTGAGGCAGGAGCCACCAAAGTCTACTGAGGCAGGAGCTACCAAAGTCTACTGAGGCAGGAGCCACCAAAGTCTACTGAGGCAGGAGCTACCAAAGTCTACTGAGGCAGGAGCCACCAAAGTCTACTGAGGCAGGAGCTACCAAAGTCTACTGAGGCAGGAGCTACCAAAGTCTACTGAGGCAGGAGCTACCAAAGTCTACTGAGGCAGGAGCCACCAAAGTCTACTGAGGCAGGAGCTACCAAAGTCTACTGAGGCAGGAGCCACCAAAGTCTACTGAGGCAGGAGCTTCCAAAGTCTACTGAGGCAGGAGCTACCAAAGTCTACTGAGGCAGGAGCTACCAAAGTCTACTGAGGCAGGAGCTACCAAAGTCTACTGAGGCAGGAGCTACCAAAGTCTACTGAGGCAGGAGCTACCAAAGTCTACCGAGGCAGGAGCCACCAAAGTCTACCGAGGCAGGAGCTACCAAAGTCTACTGAGGCAGGAGCCACCAAAGTCTACTGAGGCAGGAGCCACCAAAGTCTACCGAGGCAGGAGCTACCAAAGTCTACTGAGGCAGGAGCTACCAAAGTCTACTGAGGCAGGAGCTACCAAAGTCTACTGAGGCAGGAGCTACCAAAGTCTACTGAGGCAGGAGCTACCAAAGTCTACTGAGGCAGGAGCTACCAAAGTCTACTGAGGCAGGAGCTACCAAAGTCTACTGAGGCAGGAGCTACCAAAGTCTACGGAGGCAGGAGCTACCAAAGTCTACTGAGGCAGGAGCCACCAAAGTCTACTGAGGCAGGAGCTACCAAAGTCTACGGAGGCAGGAGCTACCAAAGTCTACTGAGGCAGGAGCTACCAAAGTCTACTGAGGCAGGAGCTACCAAAGTCTACGGAGGCAGGAGCTACCAAAGTCTACTGAGGCAGGAGCTACCAAAGTCTACTGAGGCAGGAGCTACCAAAGTCTACGGAGGCAGGAGCTACCAAAGTCTACTGAGGCAGGAGCCACCAAAGTCTACGGAGGCAGGAGCTACCAAAGTCTACTGAGGCAGGAGCCACCAAAGTCTACTGAGGCAGGAGCTACCAAAGTCTACGGAGGCAGGAGCTACCAAAGTCTACTGAGGCAGGAGCTACCAAAGTCTACGGAGGCAGGAGCTACCAAAGTCTACCGAGGCAGGAGCTACCAAAGTCTACGGAGGCAGGAGCTACCAAAGTCTACTGAGGCAGGAGCTACCAAAGTCTACTGAGGCAGGAGCTACCAAAGTCTACGGAGGCAGGAGCTACCAAAGTCTACTGAGGCAGGAGCCACCAAAGTCTACTGAGGCAGGAGCTACCAAAGTCTACTGAGGCAGGAGCCACCAAAGTCTACTGAGGCAGGAGCTACCAAAGTCTACGGAGGCAGGAGCCACCAAAGTCTACTGAGGCAGGAGCTGCCAAAGTCTACTGAGGCAGGAGCTACCAAAGTCTACTGAGGCAGGAGCTACCAAAGTCTACCGAGGCAGGAGCTACCAAAGTCTACTGAGGCAGGAGCTACCAAAGTCTACTGAGGCAGGAGCTACCAAAGTCTACTGAGGCAGGAGCTGCCAAAGTCTACTGAGGCAGGAGCTACCAAAGTCTACTGAGGCAGGAGCTACCAAAGTCTACCGAGGCAGGAGCTACCAAAGTCTACTGAGGCAGGAGCTACCAAAGTCTACTGAGGCAGGAGCTACCAAAGTCTACCGAGGCAGGAGCTACCAAAGTCTACTGAGGCAGGAGCTACCAAAGTCTACTGAGGCAGGAGCTACCAAAGTCTACTGAGGCAGGAGCTACCAAAGTCTACTGAGGCAGGAGCTACCAAAGTCTACTGAGGCAGGAGCTACCAACGCTCCCCTAGGTATTCCGAGGGGACAGTTTCCCCTCTACTCCCCTCATCTACTCGCCTCTACCCTCGCTGTATATCGATCTGGCGTCTCTTACCTCTGCTGGCCAGCCCTGTGTACTCTACACAGCCTTGTGTACTCTACACAGCCCTGTGTACTCTACACAGCCCTGTGTACTCTACACAGCCCTGTGTACTCTACACAGCCCTGTGTACTCTACACAGCCCTGTGTACTCTACACAGCCCTGTGTACTCTACCCAGCCCTGAGTACTCTACACAGCCCTGTGTACTCAACACAACGATGTGTACTCTACACAGCCCTGAGTACTCTACACAGCCCTGTGTACTCTACACAGCCCTGTGTACTCTACACAGCCCTGTGTACTCTACACAGCCCTGTGTACTCTACACAGCCCTGTGTACTCTACACAGCCCTGCGTGGTCTACACAGTCGTAATAACAGTTTAAAAAGCCGTAATAACAGTCGTAGATAACAATCGTAAATAACAGTCGTAAGCTATGGTATTTACTTTCTTAGGTGTCGATAACATATAAACCAATGCCATCATGTTCACTAGTTAACGATGGAAATTTTGTAGTTCCTGTATATTCTCGTAAAAGCTTTCTAGAGTCAACTGAGTTGTAATTTTATAGGATGAACACAGGTTAAACAAGTACAAAATATTGTTTTAAATATTCAGTTGTCTATTTTTTAGAACATCAAGTAAGCATTGACAAGGAAATTTCTTTTTGATTTTTGATTGATTAAGTTTTGATAAATTAATTTTGATTAGTTTACTTAATCAAAATGATTTACCTAATCATTTATTATGTAATCATTTTGAAGGATTAAGTAATCATTAATTTTTAATTCATCCTGTTTTTTGAATAATCCGTTCAAATCGGATATATATATATTTTCTTAATAATTAAACTACCGCTCAATGACCTTGTACTTTATCCCCCTTATTGGAACATCGCATTTTTAATCAACTTCATCAATTACTATTCAATTTGACCATAATTTGCACGTCATATTACTGTGAGGTGCAAATTGTATTCTTTAAACGTCATACCACATTTTACAATATTGTTTAATTATCACATACGTTTCTCATATAAAAATTATTCAAGGCAATAAACTGACCAATAATACTTAGCGTTTTTAATAAATTTCGCTCTAATTGGAAAGTGCATATTTTGTGAATGAGAATACTGGTGTCAAGACAGACATATTTGTGCAAGCAATTAATTATTCATGAAAACTCTAGGGAGTTTTCCCATCAAATTTCAACTCCTTCTTTTGAAGATTGATATCCTGCTAAGAATTACAACTTCCTGCAAACTACAACAACTTTGGAAAGTATAAGTTCAGAAGCAAGAGAAGTGCAGTGTGCACTGAATCAAAATGTAAGATATTTATTATTAACCTTTTAATTTATAGGTAAAAAATACTTATGCATTGCTCATATGTGACTCACAAGCTCCAGCGAAGAAGCGCTACATATATGTACAAAAAAATTGAATGAGAAAATTCAAACATTTGCGATGAAAAATGCGCTGCTAAGCTATATAAGGTGTATTTGCAATAAGGTGAATAAGTTACTCATGTATAGGGAAACATACTCCCAAAAAGTTACACATGTAAATGCGTGCATTTATATTCGTAGTAAAGTAAATAAGTTACTTACATTTGAAGTAATGTAACACCAATGAATTACGCATGTCGCAAATGTGTGCAATTATATTTGCAATAAAGTGAGTAAGTCACACATGTTTGAGGATACGAAGCACCAAAGAATTACATATGTCGTAAAGAGGTGCAATTATAGTCATAATAAAGTAAATGAGTTATTTGTCGTAAATTTGGGAAATTAACAACGTCAAAATCCGAATAATTTGAGAAAGATGAATGGAATAATAATATCATAATGAAATAAGTTATTTACGTTTGAAGAAATATAGCATGAAAGAATTACCGCATGTCGCACATGTGTGGAGTTGATGTGAGAAATCGACATGATTTGAGCACAAGAAATCGACGGACGATTCGAAGGCAAACAATTCGCGAGGAGGTCTAGCTCCCTGCAGGCCTGGCTGCGTAGGCCTAGGAGATTTGTAGCGGCCTACTGGTAGTTTTATTGCGGGCTGCGGTAGGCTGATCACGAACGAAAAATGGTCCGATTTGTTGGCGGACAGCAATTTGGCGGACAGGCGCCGATTGTGCGGATCAGGCCGCCGTGGCGGACACGGTAGGCCTACGGTGGTGGCAGCCATTTCTGGCCGCTGGAAATGGTCGGACTTCGAGTGGGGGAAATGGGCGGCAATGGAAATGTTAGAGCCAAAATTACAGGTGCTTTAGGATGAAATGTGCGTCAGTGGAAATTTTTTGGCAAAAATTCATGGATAGTTTTGTGTGAAATGTGCCGCTCTGGAAATGTTCGAAGTTGAAGTCACCGGTAGGTTACGGGAAAATGGGCGTACTTGGAAAAGTTTGGGCCGACAATTGTAGGTATGTTCAGGTAAAACTGACGTCAATGGAAATTTTACGGGCCAAAAATGACTGGTATTTCAGGATAAAATGTGCGTCACTGGAATATCTGAGCCAAAAAATCGAAGGTATGTTAAAGTGAAATGTGCGGCAATGGAAGTGTTTGAACTCCAAACCACAGGTATTTTAAGGTAAAATGTAGGGAGGCTGGAACTTCTTAAAGTTCTTCTTTGCTATAACCTTCATAGTTACACTGCTTAGCAGAAAGTTATTTCTAATTCTGACAAGTTTTGACACGGAAGATCACGCCTGTATTGGGGCAGCAGTGAACCAGTGACAGAACACCATGTTTTGGTAAGGGAAACAAGGTAGGGTCAAACCAGTCTTTTCCTATCGCCGACGGTGTGGATTTTCTGACGTCACTGCAACGAACCAATAGCAGCGCTCATACTGCATCTGGTAGCACTGCTACCGTCAAATCCGTCTCCACTATTGGCCCAACGACATGACGTTTTGGTGACGTCATGAAATTTGTTTAAAATAAAGCCTTTCTATTGGCTAGTCGAACAAGAAGAAGTGTATTTTCCTCATAGAAATCACCTTACCTTGTTTCCTATACCGTGCATCACACATTGACACGGTCATATACTTCCCTGATATATTTTATCTACCGTCGAATAATCATCAACAACACGTCTTCTTTCTGTGGAGAACCATATATGGTGAAAAAATTAATTTCAGGTTTTCAAAGGTTAAGATATGGAAAATTACTTACTTTCATGCGGTGAAGTATAAACAATTTCTCACCTTCATCTCGTAAAACATTGAGAATTATTGGACCTTATACAACAAATTATGAATAATTTCTTACCTTCGTACGATCAGGTATTTAGAATTGATGACCTTCAAATGATAAAATGTTAATAATGTCTTTCGTTCGTACGACAAGTATTTAGAATTGATGACATTCAGAGGATAAAATGTTAATAATTTCTTACCTTCAAAGGAAAAGATATTGTTAATTTCTCACCTCAAAATCATAAATAACCACGTGATGTACAGTGTTGACTTTGGGGCACTCAGCAGCTATTTAATTATGTGAAGTTGTGCGGTCAAAAGATTTATTACCTCTATACATATATGTAGTATGTGCATTGCTGCTAGGGAGACCTAGAATAATATTAATGATAGGCAATTAAGAATTAATCATTCCTGCCCCAAATATACGATGAGGTATACTGCATCTTATCAGGGGACTACATTCTGAAATAGGTGAGAAAATGAAAAATGTACTCTAATTATTTCGGACACAATACGGGATAAATGTATAAAACAGGATGCATTCATATTAAAACGGAAGAAAGTGTAACTATATAGCAGTCTAGTTCTTTTTGTTTTTGTTAAACGTAAACATGTATTTTTACATATTTGTGCATGGATACACACATACTAATATACTTCTTGTATAGATACATACACAGAATTATATACACGTTAGTGGATGGTCAGAGAAGTTCTTTGTTCATTTTTCAGAGTGAGAAATAGAGTTGAGTGAGAAATTTTTTGAGTGAGTTGAGTGAGAAATGGTTGAGTGAGTTGAGTGAGAAATGGTTGAGTGAGTTGAGTGAGAAATGGTTGAGTGTGTTGAGTGAAAAATGATTGAGTGAGTTCAGTGAGTGAGTTGAGTGAGAAATGGTTGAGTGAGCGAATTGAGTGAGAAATGGTCCATTTTTCAGAGTGAGAAATAGAGTTGTAATGACGCTGTTTTGAGTTTTATTTACTATTGAGAGAAGTAATTATGAATATACTGGATTATAAGTACTCCACTGTCACAATCTCCACTAAGATAACGGTATATTATGCCTAATTTCGGCAGCACCCAGAAATTAGCAATGTAAATTATATCTCTCACTAAATTAATTTACATCACCAGCTTTGTAAATCATAGCACCGGCTTAGTGAATATATTGGACAGCTCAGTTAATTCATTAATTTAGCTTAGTAAATTCATTAAACGATTCTAGGGATTTTATAATCGTAACTTAGTAATGACATTGAAGTTGTGAAAATTTTCTTACACAAGTTTAGTAAACTTATTATAAAATCTAGTTACTTGATTAGATTAATTTTACTCCTTCAATACTACTGCTTCAATAATTTACTTCTAGTACTACTACTTACTACTTCAATAATTTTGATATACCAGCCGAATGAATTAGTGATACTACTTCAATAACTTTGATATACCAGCTTAATTAATTAGTGATACTACTTCAATAACTTTGATATACCAGCTTAATTAATTAGTGATACTACTTCAATAACTTTGATATACCAGCTTAATTAATTAGTGATACTACTTCAATAACTTTGATATACCTGCTTAGTAAGTTTGTGATTCAAGTAAAATAATTTTGATTTACCTGCTTAGTAAGTTTGTGATTCAAGTAAAATAATTTTGATTTACCTGCTTAGTAAGTTTGTGATTCAAGTAAAATAATTTTGATTTACCTACTTAGTAAGTTTGTGATTCAAGTAAAATAATTTTGATTTACCTGCTTAGTAAGTTTGTGATTCAAGTAAAATAATTTTGATTTACCTGCTTAGTAAGTTTGTGATTCAAGTAAAATAATTTTGATTTACCTGCTTAGTAAGTTTGTGATTCAAGTAAAATAATTTTGATTTACCTACTTAGTAAGTTTGTGATTCAAGTAAAATAATTTTGATATACCAGCTTAGAAAATTTGTGGTAATCTGCAACGCAATCAAACGCTTATCTTACACAGTGTCCACGGCGAGTGAACTTAAAAAAAATATTTCCCCTCAGTTGTGCGAGGGGCGAAAGACTTCATTCATTAACCTGAGGAGCCGAGCGAGAGGAGGGGTTATGTATGAGGGGAAGTGAGGGGAAAATGAGGGGCGAGAAATAATTGCAGCCAACAACGGGAGCTGTGGGGAGTTTGGGGAAGTTTCTGCCAGGTGGGGCCCCGGGAAGTTTCTACGGCTTGGACTTCAAAAAAATTGAAGATAATACGAGTACGATTGCTTCGAGTTTTCATGCCACACAAAAATACGATGTTTTTGTGGTTGCTGAAGTTTTGTTGGAGTGTCCTTGTGTGTGGTGCACTGATGTGAACGTCCGTGGGAACATTTAAAATGAAAATTTAAGTTGGGCTTTTGAATTTTGAAACTATAAATTGAATTAATGATGAAATTTGAATGCATTAAAAACTAAAAATTAAATAAATGATGAAATTTAAATGTATTAATAATTGAGTTAAATATGGAATTTGAATGCATTAAAAATTGAATAATTTATGAAATTTAAATGTATTAATAATTGAATTTATGATGAAATTTAAGTAGATCAGATTTCACGCTAGCTTCAAATTTTTTCTTCATATAAACATACATATAAATAATTTTC
This sequence comes from Morinoia aosen, assembly GCA_030386875.1. NCBI lineage: Eukaryota > Metazoa > Arthropoda > Malacostraca > Amphipoda > Talitridae > Morinoia > Morinoia aosen. The sequence goes on along the minus strand of CM059578.1, from coordinate 23,569,472 downwards.
ACATTGTGTCACTCTCAAAACTATTTTCTTTGAGGAATGGTGTATACTGTTAAAATATATCATACCTGTTTTTCTAGTGATTTCATGACTCATTCTTATTAGTTTCAGAATGTACGCTTCGTCCCACAATAAATCCTTGATGTACGAGTAGAAGAAATGAGGAAATATATTTTTGAAGATATCTTAATTGCAACGTCCCCTAATCAGAATACTTCTATGGGAATGGTGGATAAAATAATTAGTAGTCATAAGCAACGTTCAGTGTTGGGTATGTAGTGCATTGTATACAGCGCCCTCATGCGCATGCATAATATACGTTGTCCGTTGTAAACCTTTTGATTATTTCAACAATATTATTTGGTTTGAATAACAAAAGTAGTAATCATTTTATAATAGAAATAATTTAGCCCTTTGCGGTACGAACACACGGCAGGTGATGTTATAACCATTAGAATAATAATTAATAAAACCAAATTTCCACGTGAAAGATTATACCACAGAGTAGCGAAGAATAACAAGCACCATAGTTTTGTGAGAAGAAATTATTTTATTTCTCAACAGCTATAAATTGACTTTTGACTTTTTGTTTTAGGTGATAATTGATTTTATTTTGGGGTGTGAATTATTGAATGCCGTGACGCACTTGTTGGCGTACATGCAGCGGGCACACGCGACACATATGTTGGAAGGCGCACATGATACACTCAACACACATGACACACGTGTAGGTAAGCACACGCTGAAATCCACAAAATGGACAAAGTAAACTTCTATTTAAAACATAAAAAACACAACCACACCTCCTCCCTCAAACCACAACCACACCTCCTCCCTCAAACCACAACCACACCTCCTCCCTCAAACCACAACCACACCTCCTCCCTCCAACCACAACCACACCTCCTCCCTCCAACCACAACCACAACCACACCGTCAAACCTCCGCCAAAATTCAACAAATTCCAAGACAGAAAAACGTTCGCAAACGTTTGGGGTGAGGAGGAGGGGGTAAGAGAGGGGTGCTGAGCGGGGGTAATTAACGCCAGCCCCCCAAAGCACCCCCAAAGAATGAGACGGTGGGGGGGTAGGGGCAGACGAACTTCAGTCATGAGGACTTTGTGTTTTTTTTTTACCTTCGACGGGAATTTTTTTGGGTTGTGTTGGAAAAAGGAGTGGCGGGCGGGGAGGGCGGGGTGATGTTTTGTGTTGTGTGTGTGTCGCGGGATTGTGCACGTGTTGAATGTGTACGGATTTTTTCATTTGGTTGTGTGACATGCTATGAATGCTAGCGTGAGACGGTAAGTAAAAAATGTAATGAGGTGCTGCGTTTTATTTTATTTATATTCACATATGTATATAACAATATAGTAATATATTTTTATAAATATATATATATATATTCAGTATATTTTGGTAGAACCCTTTCTTGATACAGGTTTCATTAAAAATAATGCCATATTGATTATTAATGAAACATATATATATATATATATATGTATATATATATATATATATATATATATATATATATATATATATATATATGTATCAGCCCTTTATAACTCTTACAGTTCATAACACTAATTTTTGACATTTTCGAAAGCTTCCATCATATTGCATCACTTGACAAGCACACTTTATTTCTTGCATCTATTCGTTCTGTAATGTGATGGTGAACGTTATCTGTGCAGAATTCAGTGTCATTACAGAACGCAATTAGATAATAAAAAATTCTGCTCATGTAATAACCTCTTTTTAATTGTTTAGGTACAATACACTGAAAGTTGAAATTGTGTTCATAGAATTACCTGTCTATAAGTTATGTAAGTACAATACACTATTATTTAATGAGATGGTGTCCTTCTAATTACCTGTCTATATGCTCTGTAGGTACTCCTCCAATTTGCCCATAATTTCTATTCAAATTTGCCCATAATTTCTATTCAAATTTGCCCATAATTTCTATTCAAATTTGCCCATAATTTCTATTCAAATTTGCCCATAATTTCTATTCAAATTTGCCCATAATTTCTATTCAAATTTGCCCATAATATCTATTCAAATTTGCCCATAATTTCTATTGAAATTTGCCCATAATTTCTATTGAAATTTGCCCATAATTTCTATTCAAATTTGCCCATAATTTCTATTCAAATTTGCCCATAATTTTTATTCCAATTTGCCCATAATTTTTATTCGAATTTGCCCATAATTTATATTCCAATTTGCCCATAATTTTTATTCCAATTTGCCCATAATTTCTATTCCAATTTTCCCATAATTATTATTCCAATTTGCCCATTTACTCCAATTAGCCGATAATTTTGATTCCGAATTGCCCATAATTTTTATTCCAATTTGCCCATAATTCTAACTTACTGCCCATGCATAAACCTTCGACCTTATATGCTTAAATCTATTTGTACAATTGCTGCTTTTTACGTGATTTACAAATGTTTTACAGAGCTGATGACTGCAACCAGCCGCCTCACCTAGGTGGTGAGGTGGTCATATACACTTTAATTCAACACATTTTCAACGCAGATGCAACACAAATTCGTCACAATTTCGACGCAGATGCAACACAAATTCGACACAATTTCAACGCAGGTACAACACAAATTCAACACAATTTCAACGCAGATGTAACACAATTTCAACGCAGATGCAACACAAATTCAACACATTTTCAACGCAAAAACGACACAATTGCAACATAAATGGAACACAATTGCAACAAAAACAACACTTTCAACATAAATTAAATACAGTTTCAACATAAATTCAACAAAAATGTTACACAAATTCAACACAGTTTGACCACAAATTCAACCAAGTTTCATCACAAATTCAACACAATTTTAACCAACTCCTGTAAATGTCACAAATTCAACCAAGTTTCATCACAAATTCAACACAATCTCAACACAATCTCAACTCCTGCAAATGTTACGATGGAAGTCTTTCATCATCAATCCTTATGAATCGAAAGTTTCTTGGTTGATTTTGGAATATTTTGCTAGTAAGAAATATATTAATAATAGGTGAAAAAATTTGCAAATGAATGAATATTTTATAAATAAGAAAAGCTGAACAACTAGAAAGAGAAAAATACCACCTTGGTTCAGTAGGTTTTATCCACAAATTATATGATGGATTATATTGTTTAACTTTTTTGTATTTTTTTGTGTTGTGTGAGGGGTACTGTGTGGTTTTGTGTATATTATGATCATGTGCACCCTTGTTGCCAGCTGTGTAGATTGTGTAGGTTTGTGTAGTTTTGTGGAGGCCCATGTAATTTAGTGTATGTAGGTCTGTGTAGTTCTGTTTAGTTCTTTAGAACGTCGTGTAATTCTGTATGGTTATTTGTAGGGCTGTGTGGTGTTGTGTAATCGTGTGTAGTGTTGAGTGATTATGTGTCGTTTTCTGTAGTGTTGTACATTTCTGTGTCACGCTGCGATGTGCTGTATAGTTTTGTGTATTTTTATTGTAACTCATGCGTTATTGGTATATTCCATTCATCAGTATTCATAAAATAACGAAGCCTTTAAATTAAAGAAATAAATATGAAAACACAATAAAAATAACACAAACAATAACGCTTAACACGATAAAAATTACACTATAAAAAAATACCATAAAAATAACGCAACATAGAATTAAAAATGTAAAAATAACACTAATAATAACGCCTAATACATTAAAAATAACAAAATAAAAAACAAAGCAGAACCACAATAAAAATAACAATTTTATAGCGCATGACACAGTAACTTAGAACTCTTCTTCACACTGGTGTACATAATACAACTCTCTCATGCACGTATACATGCTGTACATCGCAGTGCGTACATGCTGTACATTGCAGTACGTACATGCTGTATATTGCAGTGTGTGTGGGCAGGCGCCACATACTTGCGGTGCTCTCTTACATGTATTCAACAGTGTAGACATGCATAAGTTTTAACAATTTTTTGGGGTCAAACTGAAGTTCAATATTCAATTCATATATAAAGTAAGTTGTGGTAATCAACTTTGAAAATAGCAAACATTAACTGGATCGGGCCTGTATTTAGCTTTCATTGAGTATTTATAAAAGATGAGTTGGTGACTGCAGGTGGGTCAGCAGCACTATGAAAATCACCTCAGTGACCACCGGTGGGTCCCTTCGCAGGAAATGTGTTAAAAAGCTATAAATAAGTTATGTATGCAATATGATGCATTATAAGTTATATTAAATTTTGGAGTTCCTGCGCTGTGATTATGAACTAAAAAATAATATACATAATCGTCAAGATAAAATCCTGCATAATTAAATTAAGTGGATATGATATGGACTGTGATTTTTCTTATAAATTCAAAATGGGCGTTCTTGGATGCATTGTTGAAGGCCATGAACATTTGACGTTCAAAAAAAATGCACTCTTTGAAATCACGTAGAATTCAATTCGTGTTCCTCTATTAGTTTATGTTTATTTAATTAAATGATTACACCAAAGTTAGACCCAACATCTCACTAAGTTACGGGACATATTCTATCAATCTCTACTTTATTCATATTCATATGGAAATCCTTCAGTCACATGACATATTCATATTATTTGACATATTCATATCATATGACATATTCATATCATATGACATATTCATATCATATGACATATTCATATATGACATATTCATACCATTTGACATATTCATATCATATGACATATTCATATATGACATATTCATATCATTTGACAAATTCATATCATTTGACATATTCATATCATATGACATATTCGTATCATATGACATATTCATATATGACATATTCATATCATTTGACATATTCATATATGACGTTTTCATATCATTTGACATATTCATATATGACATATTCATATCATATGACATATTCATATCAATCTGCAAAGTGAGTCATGAAATACTTTACTTATTCGAGATTTCTGTATGGTAACACTTACACATGATGTTTACGATGTTTAGAGCATTTAAAAAAATGATATAAAAGTAGGTGTGGGACGATGCAAAATGTTGTGCGAGTTATATTCTTCCATGAATGTGAATATAAATATTACAAACTTATTTTTCTAGCCCCCTTCACAGTGTGGCTGGAAACCTCCGCTATGCAGCGAAAAATGTTTCGGTTTGGAAAATATTGTTGCTCAGTGCAAATATTCCATACCCTAAAGTGGAAATTTAGTCACCTAATGTGGAAATTTCGTCACCTAATGTGGAAATTTCGTCACCTAATGTGGAAATATAGTCACCTAATGTGGAAATAAAGTCACCTAATGTGGAAATTTCGTCACCTAATGTGGAAATATAGTTACCTAATGTGGAAATTTCGTCACCTAATGTGGAAATATAGTTACCTAATGTGGAAATTTAGTCACCTAACATGGAAATTTAGTCACCTAATGTGGAAATTTTGTCACCTAATGTGGAAATTTCGTCACCTAATGTGGAAATATAGTCACCTAATGTGGAAATATAGTCACCTAATGTGGAAATTTCGTCACCTAATGTGGAAATATAGTCACCTAATGTGGAAATTTAGTCACCTAATGTGGAAATTTCGTCACCTAATGTGGAAATTTCGTCACCTAATGTGGAAATTTAGTCACCTAATGTGGAAATATAGTCACCTAATGTGGAAATTTCGTCACCTAATGTGGAAATTTCGTCACCTAATGTGGAAATTTAGTCACCTAATGTGGAAATTTCGTCACCTAATGTGGAAATTTCGTCACCTAATGTGGAAATATAGTCACCTAATGTGGAAATATAGTCACCTAATGTGGAAATTTCGTCAAATAATGTGGAAATTTCGTCACCTAATGTGGAAATATAGTCACCTTATGTGGAAATTTAGTCACCTAATGTTGAAATTTCGTCACCTAATGTGAAAATTTCGTCACCTAATGTGGAAATTTCGTCACCTAATGTGGAAATTTCGTCACCTAATGTGGAAATATAGTCACCTAATGTGGAAATAGAGTCACCTAATGTTGAAATATAGTCACCTAATGTGGAAATTTCGTCGCCTAATGTGGAAATTTCGTCACCTAATGTGGAAATATAGTCACCTAATGTGGAAATTTAGTCACCTAATGTAGAAATTTAGTCACCAGATGTGGAAATTTAGTCACCTAATGTGGAAATTTCGTCACCTTATGTGGAAATATAGTCACCTAATGTGGAAATATAGTCACCTAATGTGGAAATTTAGTCACCTAATATATAAATTTAGTCACCTAATGAAGAAGTTTAGTCACCTAATATGGAAATTTAGTCACCTAATATAGAAATTTAGTCACCTAATGAGGAAGTTTAGTCACATAATGTGGAAATTCAGTCACCTAATATAGAAATTTAGTCACCTAATGAGGAAGTTTAGTCACCTAATATGGAAATTTAGTCACCTAATATAGAAATTTAGTCACCTAATGAGGAAGTTTAGTCACCTAATATGGAAATTTAGTCACCTAATATAGAAATTTAGTCACCTAATGAGGAAGTTTAGTCACATAATGTGGAAATTTAGTTACTTAATGTTGAAATTTGCACAACCAAATTGGAAAAATTTCTCAACCTCAAGTAAAAATTTCTCAGCCTATTGAAAATATACATTATATACCGCACATTATATACCGCACATTATATACCGCACATTATATACCGCACATTATATACCGCACATTATATACCGCACATTATATACCGCACATTATATACCGCACATTATATACCGCACATTATATACCGCACATTATATACCGCACATAATATGCCGCACATTATATACCGCACATTATATACCGCACATTATATACCGCACATTATATACCGCACATTATATACCGCACATTATATACCGCACATTATATACCGCACATTATATACCGCACATTAGATACCGCACATTATATACCGCACATTATATACCGCACATTATATACCGCACATTATATACCGCACATTATATACCGCACATTATATACCGCACATTATATACCGCACATAATATGCCGCACATTATATACCGCACATTATATACCGCACATTATATACCGCACATTATATACCGCACAAGAGGTAATTCCACAACACCCGCCAGTATGCTGTATCACTACCGTGTGGCTATTTAGCGTTGTGTATTGTTACAGGGTAGTGTGTAATGGTCGTAACAACTGCTACGGCTGTTGTAACAACTGTTACGGCTGTTGTTACGACTGTTACGGCTGTTGTTACGACTTTTACGGCTGTTGTAACAACTGCTACGGCTGTTGTAACAACTGCTACGGCTGTTGTTACGACTGCTACGGCTGTTGTAACAACTGCTACGGCTGTTGTTACGACTGCTACGGCTGTTGTAACAACTGCTACGGCTGTAGTAACAACTGCTACGGCTGTTGTTACGACTGCTACGGCTGTTGTAACAACTGCTATGGCTGTTGTAACAACTACTACGGCTGTTGTAACAACTGTTACGGCTGTTGTAACAACTGCTTAGGCTGTTGTAACAAATGCTATGGCTGTTCTAACAACTGTTACGGCTGTTGTAACAACTGCTATGGCTGTTATAACAACTGCTACGGCTGTTGTAACAACTGCTACGTCTGTTGTAACAACTGTTACGGCTGTTGTAACAACTGCCTTGGCTGTAATAACAACTGCTACGGCTATTGTAACAACTGCTACGGCTATTGTACCACCACCTATAATCGTAACGAATATTGCTGGTGTTACAACTGTTGCAGCTGTTACAGCAGTTTTAACTGTGACAGCCATCACACTAAGGTACAACTGTCCCTATTATTACAGCTGTTACAACTATTACAACTGCCACAGCTATTCCAGTCAGTTGTACCTGATACAGTTGTACCAAAGGATTCGATGGCTATGGCTGTGACAGTCAACTGCAGCTGCTAAAATTTTAATAATTATTATAATAGTATTTACTGAAACTAACTGACACAATAGATATATACATTACAGTGGCATGTAAGTACAGAAACAGGTATTCTAGAACAACGCGATTTCAAGCCCTTTTGTTAGTCTGGGCAGCAGCCGCTGTTGCAGTTTTTACAGCTGTTACAACTATTGAAGCTGTTGATATTGTTACAGCTGTTATTGGTATGGTATGCAACTGGTACGCATAAAATTCAGCGTACAACGATAAGAATTCATTGTAATAATGCACGGTATTCATGAGATAACGTACGATATTCGTGTGATAATGTACGATACTCACACGATAACGCACAATATTTATGAGATAACGTACGATATTCGTGTGATAATGTACGATACTCACACGATAACGCACGATATTCATGAGATAATATACGATATTCGTGCGATAATGTACGATACTCACACGATAACGCACGATATTCATGTGACAATGTACGATATTCATGTGATAATTTACGATACTCATACGATAACGCACGATATTCATGTGATATTGTACGAAATTGATGTGATAATGTACGATACTCATGTAATAATATACGATATTTATGAGATAATGAACGATAAGGATGTGATAATGTACGATATTCATGTGATAAAGTACGATACGTATGAGCTAAGAACCTATACGCACGATAACATACACATCATTATACTACGTAGACGATACTATTGCTAAATAGATGATAATTTACGATATAAAGTAGACGTTCACGGTCAAATAGAAGGTTTATGAATTTAAAAACGATAAACAACGTTAAACAGACGATAACTGATACTAAATAGACGATCACTGGTGCTAAATAGACGATAATTAATGCAATAAAGACTATGTTCTGCATAAAATGGAATGCATATGTCATCAAATAGACGGTAATCAGCGCTAAATAGACGATAACTGACTCTTCACAGACGATAATGAGCACACAACACAGCCACACAACACACAACACACAATTCCACAACACGCAGAACAACACACAACACACAACACAGTACAACACAACACATCACACAGCACAACACAGCGGGCCACAGCGTCGGCAAAATGGCGGCGGCGGAACGCGACGGCGGCAGCGACCGTCGGCCAGCTTGATGTGGTGTGGTGTGGTGTGGTGTGGTGAATGGTGGTGAGTTTGGGGTGGTGTGGTGAGTGGTGGTGAGTTTAAGGTGGTGAGTGGTGGAGAGTTTGGGGTAGTGTGGTGAGTGTTGGTGAGTTTGGGGTGGTGTGGTGAATGGTGGTGAGTTTGGGGTGGTGTGGTGAGTGGTAGTGAGTTTGGGGTGGTGTGGTGAGTGATGGTGAGTTTGGGGTGGTGAGTGGTGGAGAGTTTGGGGTAGTGTGGTGAGTGTTGGTGAGTTTGGGGTGGTGTGGTGAATGGTGGTGAGTTTGGGGTGGTGTGGTGAGTGGTAGTGAGTTTGGGGTGGTGTGGTGAGTGATGGTGAGTTTGGGGTGGTGAGTGGTGGAGAGTTTGGGGTAGTGTGGTGAGTGTTGGTGAGTTTGGGGTGGTGTGGTGAATGGTGGTGAGTTTGGGGTGGTGTGGTGAGTGGTAGTGAGTTTGGGGTGGTGTGGTGAGTGGTGGTGAGTTTGGGGTGGTGTGGTGGATGGTGGTGAGTTTGGGGTGGTGTGGTGAGTGGTAGTGAGTTTGGGGTGGTGTGGTGAGTGGTGGTGAGTTTGGGGTGGTGTGGTGAGTGGTGGTGAGTTTGGGGTGGTGTGGTGAGTGGTGGTGAGTTTGGGGTGGTGTGGTGAGTGGTAGTGAGTTTGGGGTGGTGTGGTGAGTGGTAATGAGCTTGGGTTGGTGTGGTGAGTGGTGGTGAGTTTGGAGTGGTGTGGTGAGTTTTGGGTGATGTGATTGGATTGGGGTGGTGTGATGAGTTTGAGGTGGTGAGGTGGTGTAGTGGTGTGATAGTGCTCCTTACTGCTGCCTGAGACTGCCGAGCTGTTGGTGACTGTTGGGTGCTGACTGGCTGGTAGTTAAGCACTAACTAAATAAAAAGTTAGTTTTTTGGTTATCCGAGTAGGTTTGAGTAGTGAATGGTCAGTGCTAACTGTGTGTGCTCACTAGCCTGTGCTAAAGTGCTAACTGTTAGTGTCGTCTATCAGTTAGTGCTAAATATTGCTTAGGAATGAACGATACAAGCGAGCTATTTTGATTACAGTGGTTTGTAGGAGTCGTACAGGAATACTAGTAATTAAGTAATTATTTTATTCCCTTCTGGAATGCAACTTCAGCACTCAAAGCTGAGTTTGTTTAGATAATAGTTTTGTTTTATATTATGTTGTGTTTATATTACTAGTGGTTACTTGAATAAATTGGGGCGAAAGAGTAGGTTTTTTTCACTTTGTCCACACATGGAGGTGTTGAACTGAGGCGATCGTGTAGGCTAAATTGAAGAGAAATGGAGGAAAATTGAGAAATGGAATAAATGAAGGAATGGAATAAATGAAGGAATGGAATAAATGAAGAAATGGAATCAAATGAAGGAATGGAATCAAATGAAGGAATGGAATAAATGAAGGAATGGAATCAAATGAAGGAATGGAATAAATGAAGGAATGGAATAAATGAAGGAATGGAATAAATGAAGAAATGGAATCAAATGAAGGAATGGAATCAAATGAAGGAATGGAATAAATGAAGGAATGGAATAAATGAAGGAATGGAATAAATGAAGAAATGGAATCAAATGAAGGAATGGAATCAAATGAAGGAATGGAATAAATGAAGGAATGGAATAAATGAAGGAATGGAATAAATGAAGAAATGGAATCAAATGAAGGAATGGAATCAAATGAAGGAATGGAATAAATGAAGGAATGGAATAAATGAAGGAATGGAATAAATGAAGGAATGGAATAAATGAAGAAATGGAATCAAATGAAGGAATGGAATCAAATGAAGGAATGGAATAAATGAAGGAATGGAATAAATGAAGGAATGGAATAAATGAAGGAATGGAATAAATGAAGGAATGGAATAAATGAAGAAATGGAATCAAATGAAGGAATGGAATCAAATGAAGGAATGGAATAAATGAAGGAATGGAATAAATGAAGGAATGGAATAAATGAAGGAATGGAATAAATGAAGGAATGGAATCAAATGAAGGAATGGAATAAATGAAGGAATGGAATAAATGAAGGAATGGAATAAATGAAGGAATGGAATAAATGAAGGAATGGAATAAATGAAGGAATGGAATAAATGAAGAAATGGAATCAAATGAAGGAATGGAATCAAATGAAGGAATGGAATAAATGAAGGAATGGAATCAAATGAAGGAATGGAATAAATGAAGGAATGGAATAAATGAAGGAATGGAATAAATGAAGGAATGGAATAAATGAAGGAATGGAATAAATGAAGGAATGGAATAAATGAAGGAATGGAATAAATGAAGGAATGGAATAAATGAAGGAATGGAATAAATGAAGGAATGGAATAAATGAAGGAATGGAATAAATGAAGGAATGGAATCAAATGAAGGAATGGAATCAAATGAAGGAATGGAATAAATGAAGGAATGGAATAAATGAAGGAATGGAATAAATGAAGGAATGGAATAAATGAAGAAATGGAATCAAATGAAGGAATGGAATAAATGAAGGAATGGAATCAAATGAAGGAATGGAATAAATGAAGGAATGGAATAAATGAAGGAATGGAATAAATAAAGGAATGGAGAAAAAGAATCAAATAACAGAAAAAATAAAAAATTCGAGAACAAGAAAAATTGATGAAGGAAATGAGAAACGAAGAAAGAGAATAAAATAATTGAGAATAATACAAGGGAAGGTTTGACTTTGATATATTCGTATAAAAATGTTCAACTAAATTATCATTTCGACGTCTCACAACCTGAAGTTGGCATTAATGAACACTTAATAGGGGATTTATTAAAAAATGGTACAGTAGGTTTCGAAATATTTGTTGGCTAAAAACAAAAAAGCCTAAAGAAAAAAAATAAAAAATGAAAATTCATTCAGCCTGATTTGAGAAGCCTATAAAATAATTTGTGGAGGGCAATTCTCGTGTTGGTAATGATAGTTATGATAGTGTTTGACTCGAATCTTCACTGCAAGGCTGGCATAACTGCTGGAGTGTGGGGTAGGGAAAATGTCCGCGTTTATGTATATGCGCTTAAAATGTATGCAAAGAATGTATGCAAACAATGTAGGCAAAAAATGTGTGCAAAAAATGTGTGCAAAAAATGTGTGAAAAAAATGTATGCAAAAAATGTATGCAAAAATGAATGCAAAAAATGCATGCAAAAAATGTATGAAAAAATGTATGCAAAAATGTATGCAAAAAATGTATGCAATAAATGTATGCAAAAAATGTATGCAAAAAATGTATGCACCACCAAAACACCACCAACCAACCACCAACACACCACCAACACACCACCAACACACCACCAACACACCACCAACACACCACCAACACACCACCAACACACCACCAACACACCACCAACACACCACCAACACACTACCAACACACCACCAACACACCACCAACACATCACCAACACACCACCAACACACCACCAACACACTACCAACACACCACCAACACACCACCAACACACCACCAACACACCACCAACACACCACCAACACACTACCAACACACCACCAACACACCACCAACACACACACCAACACACCAACAACACACCACCAACACACCACCAACACACTACCAACACACACACCAACACACCACCAACACACCACCAACACACCACCAACACACCACCAACACACCACCAACACACTACCAACACACCACCAACACACCCCCAACAAACACACCAACACACCAACAACACACCAACAACACACCACCAACACACCACTAACACACCACCAACACACCACCAACACCCCACCAACACACCACCAACACACACATCAACACACCACCAACACACCACCAACACACCAACAACACACACACCAACACACCACCAACACACCACCAACACACCACCAACACACACACCAACACACCACCACCACACCACCAACACATCACCAACACACCACCAACACACCACCAACACACCACCAACACACCACCAACACACCAACAACACACACACCAACACACCAACAACACACCACCAACACACCACCAACACACCACCAACACACCACCAACACACCACCAACACACCACCAACATACCACCAACACACCACCAACACACACACCAACACACCACCCACACACCACCAACACACCACCAACACACCAACAACACACCACCAACACACACCATCACACCACCATACGCACACCAACACACAACCAACACACCACCAACACACAACACAGCAGCAGCCAAGTCAACACACACAGAAGCGGTACACAGGCGCTGCACACACAACACAGCTCGTATTAGCGCAGTGTACACACAGCCCAGTGTTGACACTCGCAGTGAAGTGTCGACCCGTCGTAAGTGTGCGTCGTAAAGTTCGTCACGACGTTAATTACCGCGACGTGAAGGTCGTAACTGCGTGCCTATGTACGACAGCGGGGCATCCGGCCTGGTGTTGGTGTATTGGCTGGTGTTGGTGTGTTGGCTGGTGTTGGTGTGCTGGCTGGTGTTGGTGTGTTGGCTGGTGTTGGTGTGCTGGCTGGTGTTGGTGTGTTGGCTGGTGTTGGTGTGTTGGCTGGTGTTGGTGTGTTGGCTGGTGTTGGTGTGTTGGCTGGTGTTGGTGTGTTGGCTGGTGTTGGTGTGTTGGCTGGTGTTGGTGTGTTGGCTGGTGTTGGTGTGTTGGCTGGTGTTGGTGTGTTGGCTGGTGTTGGTGTGTTGGCTGGTGTTGGTGTGCTGGCTGGTTTTGGTGTGTTGGCTGGTGTTGGTGTGTTGGCTGGTGTTGGTGTGTTGGCTGGTGTTGGTGTGCTGGCTGGTGTTGGTGTGCTGGCTGGTGTTGGTGTGTTGGCTGGTGTTGGTGTGTTGGCTGGTGTTGGTGTGCTGGCTGGTGTTGGTGTGTTGGCTGGTTTTGGTGTGTTGGCTGGTGTTGGTGTGTTGGCTGGTGTTGGTGTGTTGGCTGGTGTTGGTGTGCTGGCTGGTGTTGGTGTGTTGGCTGGTGTTGGTGTGCTGGCTGGTGTTGGTGTGCTGGCTGGTGTTGGTGTGTTGGCTGGTGTTGGTGTGTTGGCTGGTGTTGGTGTGTTGGCTGGTGTTGGTGTGTTGGCTGGTGTTGGTGTGTTGGCTGGTGTTGGTGTGCTGGCTGGTGTTGGTGTGCTGGCTGGTGTTGGTGTGTTGGCTGGTGTTGGTGTGCTGACTGGTGTTGGTGTGCTGGCTGGTGTTGGTGTGTTGGCTGGTTTTGGTGTGCTGGCTGGTGTTGGTGTGTTGGCTGGTGTTGGTGTGTTGGCTGGTGTTGGTGTGTTGGCTGCCGGTATAGCAGTGAAAATGAAGCACGTCTGCAAAAATTAATTTTTTCATACAAAATACTTCATCTTGCGCGTACAGTCACTGTAATGTACTGTGCTTGAACATTTAAGTTTACCGTAAGCTGGTTATCTTTTTAGTTCATAAATGAAATTTTTATTAAATTCAAACTCAATGTAATTTCATAAATTCAAAATCAAACAAACTTCTTGAATAATATTCAAACAATTCTCTCGGACAAACTCTCTGCTACCGCACATATGCGCTTAGAAATAAAACAATTTTTACCCAAATTCACTAAGCACTTTATACCGCTAGCCTGCGTATCTAATTTGCTAATTAGCATCATTTATTAGTTTCAAACGATTGAGCTGTTTATGGTCAGTCGTAATAATTTCGTACCAAAGTATTGGGCGTAAGAGAGTAGCTTCAATAAGCTTGTCATAATAAGTCAGTTCTTACGAATCATTCGGAATGAATTAATTGCGAATTTTTGATTGTTAAGTAGACGGAACTCGTTCTAATAAAATATTATAGAATGTTCATAAATATTTGTTTAAAAAAAATCGAAGTGTCAAATCATATTCTGATGCTGTTTCTGAAGAAAAATGTAAAAAAATGAATAAATTTTCAAAATTTTTTTAATAAATTTTTGAAACTTAAAGAGCACTTAAAGTTTTTGAGATATGCACTTCTTTGCTCATATTACTTTTTCAGTTACTATGAGGAGGGAAGTTTATATTCCCGATGTTTTCCAATACCATCACGCAATTGCAATACTTGGGAGTCTTTTAAAAACTAACCGTGGAAATCGCTTGAAAAGTTTTGTTCTAAACAAAAAATTTCTACAGTGGCACTAAAACGAACAACATGCCAACGCAAGTTCCAAAAATAACTGAAAATGAAAATGCTGCTTGGAAATACGAAATACTTAAATATTTTATGGCTAGATATCTTGCGGCACCGTTCATAAATGGATTAATCCTCCACATGATTGAATAAATCCTGAATATAAATAAACAAATAAATCGCACACACAAATGAATTAATCGCACTTATAAAGGAATAAATCACTAATATAAATAAATAAATCCAGTATATAAATGAATAAATCCAGCGAGAAAGAGAGCCTCATTTATATGGCTTTCACACTATCCGACACAGATTTCGTACTAATGGCTTTCTATTAAGAGTCAATACGAACTTTTTGTACAAACCGCCCTTCTCATTCAAGGGTGTCCACACTCACACACACAGACACACACAACATGCAACACGCGCTAATATTTGCGGTGCATAGAAGACCGCGTGGTCAGTATCACGGATACGGAGGTGCAGTGGCAAAAGACCATCCTTTGTCCACTCACAAAGACCGAGTGTCCACTCACACAAAGGCCAAGTGTCCACTCACAAAGCCTAAGTGGTGTCCAGTCTCCCAGTCATTCAAAAGGCTAATCCACTCGCAGAAAGAGAGACTAGCCTTTGCTAAACGGCGACACGCGTACCCATTGACCCTCATTGACCTCCGGCAATAGAATTCGAATGCAGTCATTCACAACTGCAACTTCATCGGCCAGTTGTGGGCAAGTGCGCGCTTTTTTGACCAATGTACTGAGCAGGCAGAGGTTGACTTCTTTCTTATTCTCTTTTGTGCCCGCAAAAAGAAGGTTGTGTTAATTTGGTGCTAGTGTGAATAGCTTTGTTGGTGTTTGTTGTAATGTGTTGTTGAAGATTAGCTGTTTTTTGTGTTTTGCAACTACGTAGGTGTGTAGCTTGATGTGTATGAACGTATGTACACACATGGTACTCGACAAATGTGCGTATGCACTCGACATACTGATATACTGGCACACTGATTCAATATAGCATACTGATATACTAGCTTTAACATACTTTGTGTTTGTTAACTCAATTTTGAATGAGAAATATCGGATACTTGGCAGCAGTACTTTTTTATTTTTGTTGGTTTGTTAGAAACTTACATTGTTTTACACCCGCAATTGTCCATAATTTAGCGATAATAAATTTCAAAGCATACCGTAATTAAGATGAAAAACATACGTGAATGGAAATTCATCAATTATAATTCAGATTATAATTGATGCTTGTAATACATGTCTCTCAGGGTATGTAGAAGCAGCTTTCATTTGGCTTGTTGAAAATAAAAATATTCTCCAAAATATCCAAATGGCGCGCATATTTTAAAGATATCTACATATAAGATGATGTGAGCGTTTTGTTAAAAATAGATGAGAAATTAGATTGTTGTCGCTTACGTTAACTAGAACTAATTCCATGAATACGCATTATAAATGTAATTTCTTTATTTGTTTTTTGAATATGCAATGTAGAGTAAACAGGGAATTCACAAAGAATGTACCCTTGATTTTGAACCTTTATAACATCATTATGACATCATGTCTCACTATAATACCGTACGAGAGAGCAATTTCGATTCGCTTCTTTACCGTCTGTATTATACTTTAGGGTAACATCATATCTCAAAATACCATATCGTACATACATAAGGCTATTAATATATATATTAATATATTAATGTTGTATATTAATATTGGAAACTGTAATTGATAGTTAAAATCGGTGTGAGCATAGTGGATGGTATAATCTAGTTTACAGCAAATAGTGGTGATGTTGATTCTATATTGTAGAGAGCGTTTGCAGTTTATTTTTTTAGAAATTTTTGCCTTTTGCACCACAAATTTGCCATAACACATTTTAATGGAAAAAATTATTGGAGCAAATTATTAGGTTAGGAAGTTTGTTTGCTTAATTATTTCCAGTTTATTAGGCTGATTTATATGAGTCAGACTTTAAATTTATCTAGAGCAAGATGACACTGTTTTCAAAGCCTTTCACCTGAATTTGATGATAATCTATGATTTATTTGATGATTATCTATGATTTATTTGATGATTATCTATGAATTTGATGATTATTTATGATTTATTTGATGATTATCTATGAATTTGATGATTATCTATGATTTAATTGGTTATCTAAATAGATAACTAATTAAAACAGGCACACCTGATACTAAATAAAATGAGCATCTGTTTCAATAGAAGGTAAAAACAGTTTAAAGAAGTTAACTTTGGGCCACTCTTTTAAGAGATGTAATTTATTATACAAAATTAATCATGAATACATTCGTCTAGAACAAAGAATAAAATTCACGCCACAGTTCTACGAAGAACTAAAAAATAGAAACGAATAAATTTTTGCTGCAAGTCAAATAACATTGAACCAACAAGTACCTCATATTTTAATTCCTTAGAAAATTAAAACACACTGCGGACTGAATAATCAAAAAATGGTTGATGGCAGTGAATGAAAATATGAAAAAAGATGAAAAAATGTTCCCTGATCTAAACTCATAATGTAATCGACTTAATAGCTTATAATGATCCAACAGAAACTAATTGCATCATAACTGTAACGATATTATTTAATTAATTACATCATAACATACAAGCGTACGATATTGTATGAAAGATTTTAATAGAACATATGAAACAGTCCACACCAGTTTTAACAAAACTTTTACCTGTAATTAGAGTAAATGAAATTCATTTTGGCCAATACCTGGAAATTATCCATTAAGTAATCATGAGCTAATGCTATAATTAACCAATGAACGAACGATGAAGAGATGAAAAACTAAAACATTTTGATACATCACTTAGTAGAAATCTTATCTCACTACACGGGCAGATTGTTGAACAGGAGAACCGTATTCTGGTTATGCTAGGTAACTCAACTAGGTTATGCTAGGTAACTCAACTAGGTTATGCTAGGTAACTCAACTAGGTTATGCTAGGTAACTCAACTAGGTTATGCTAGGTAACTCAACTAGGTTATGCTAGGTAACTCAACTAGGTTATGCTAGGTAACTCAACTAGGTTATGCTAGGTAACTCAACTAGGTTATGCTAGGTAACTCAACTAGGTTATGCTAGGTAACTCAACTAGGTTATGCTAGGTAACTCAACTAGGTTATGCCAGGTAACTCAACTAGGTTATGCTAGGTAACTCAACTAGGTTATGCTAGGTAACTCAACTAGGATATGCTAGGTAACTCAACTAGGTTATGCTAGGTAACTCAACTAGGTTATGCTAGGTAACTCAACTAGGTTATGCTAGGTAACTCAACTAGGTTATGCCAGGTAACTCAACTAGGTTATGCTAGGTAACTCAACTAGGATATGCTAGGTAACTCAACTAGGTTATGCTAGGTAACTCAACTAGGTTATGCTAGGTAACTCAACTAGGTTATGCTAGGTAACTCAACTAGGCTATGCTAGGTAACTCAACTAGGTTATGCCAGGTAACTCAACTAGGTTATGCTAGGTAACTCAACTAGGTTATGCCAGGTAACTCAACTAGGTTATGCTAGGTAACTCAACTAGGTTATGCTAGGTAACTCAACTAGGTTATGCTAGGTAACTCAACTAGGTTATGCTAGGTAACTCAACTAGGTTATGCTAGGTAACTCAACTAGGTTATGCTAGGTAACTCAACTAGGTTATGCCAGGTAACTCAACTAGGTTATGCTAGGTAACTCAACTAGGTTATGCTAGGTAACTCAACTAGGTTATGCTAGGTAACTCAACTAGGTTATGCTAGGTAACTCAACTAGGTTATGCCAGGTAACTCAACTAGGTTATGCTAGGTAACTCAAGAAATGGGGAAGAATTCTTGAGGTCGTGACCAAGTCCAAAAAGTTCACTAATTGGAGTAAGTCTAAAAATTGTGATTGAGTGACCAATTCTAAAAATTAGGCTAATGAGACCAAGTCTAAATATTTGGCTGGCGAGAGCAAGTCTAAAAATTATGCTAATGAGACCAAGTCTAAATATTTGGCTGGCGAGAGCAAGTCTAAAAATTATGCTAATGAGACCAAGTTTAAATATTTGGCTGGCGAGAGCAAGTCTAAAAATTATGCTAATGAGACCAAGTCTAAATATTTGGCTGGCGAGAGCAAGTCTAAAAATTATGCTAATGAGACCAAGTTTAAATATTTGGCTGGCGAGAGCAAGTCTAAAAATTATGCTAATGAGACCAAGTTTAAATATTTGGCTGGCGAGAGCAAGTCTAAAAATTATGCTAATGAGACCAAGTTTAAATATTTGGCTGGCGAGAGCAAGTCTAAAAATTATGCTAATGAGACCAAGTTTAAATATTTGGCTGGCGAGAGCAAGTCTAAAAATTATGCTAATGAGACCAAGTTTAAATATTTGGCTGGCGAGAGCAAGTCTAAAAATTATGCTAATGAGACCAAGTTTAAATATTTGGCTGGCGAGAGCAAGTCTAAAAATTATGCTAATGAGACCAAGTTTAAATATTTGGCTGGCGAGAGCAAGTCTAAAAATTATGCTAATGAGACCAAGTTTAAATATTTGGCTGGCGAGAGCAAGTCTAAAAATTAGGCTAATGAGGCCAAGTCTAAATATTTGGCTGGCGAGAGCAAGTCTAAAAATTAGGCTAATGAGACCAAGTCTAAGTATTTGGCTGGCGTGACCTAGTCTAAAAATTAGGCTGAGCAGAGCAAGTCTAAAAATTGGGCTGGTGAGACCAAGTCTAAAAAGTTGACTGGCTCAAACAAGTCCAAAAACTTCGTTGGTGCGACCAAGTCTAAAAAGTTCGCTGACTCGACCAAATCTAGAAACTTTAGTATCAACTCTATAACTTGCAGAGAATAAGTACAAGCTGACACTTGTTGTGAATAAGTATTATAGACATATTATGAGTGCTGAATTAGCAAAATTTAAATAAAAGAATTAATTTGATTCGCAAAAATTCCCAGCACAACACTACTTAGCCCGATATCTGCAATTTGGCACCGTTGTGGATAGTGTTTTTTGGCTTTGTGAAAACTATCTAAAAACTTCCGTAGATTTTCGGCAATTCATTCTTCTGGTGGAAATGTTTCAGGTTAGTTATCGTAATGAATGTTATTAACATAAGTATATATTATAATATCAAGCTAGTATTAATATAAGGCTATATTGTAATATGAGGCTATATTGAAATCTAAAACTATATTGAAATACAAGGCTACTATTAATATCCAGGAACTATTTCACTTGGCATAGTAGGCTTTTCAAGAATTGAAGAAGATAATTTAAGAATATTTTGTTCATTTAGCTTATTCAAGTGTAGCTTTTTACTAATTTTTGAAGTTAAAAAAACTAATGTTTATAACGAGTGCAAAATTTATTCAGGCAAACTCCCTTTAAAAAACTAAATTCTTCTCCACTTTAAAATATTATCAATTTTGCCACACGTGCAGGAATGCTTTTAGTTTGAGATGTATTTTTACTTGTGCAGTGACGCTCAGGTGGATTATTGCAGGGAAAAATAATATTTACGTACGAGACAAGGGAAAGGATTATTAAAGGCTTTTTAAAAAGGCTTTTTAAAAAGGCTTATTAAAAAGGCTTATTAAAAAAGCTTATTGAAAAGGCTTATTAAAAAGGCTTATTAAAAATGCTTATTGAAAAAAGTGCTTATTATTATAAAAGCTTATTAAAAAGGCTTATTAAAAAGGCTTATTGAAAAGGCTTATTAAAAGACTTATCAAAAGGCTCATAAAAAAAAGTGCTTATTATATTAAAAGCTTATTAAAAAGGCTTATTAAAGTAATAACGACCTCTCATCGTCATTGTCGATAAAAATACGGCGTTCACTGGTTCCTATTCCCGCTCAAACCGAACCGAAACCAAAGAAATTTTTGGTTTCACAGCGAAAATAATTCAGCGATAACGTATAAGGGGCGCTGTTAATGTGAGTTTATTTCTTTTGAATAAATGTAGCATACTTTCAATTGTTATTTACCATGGGTGTTATATTTTTTAGGGTAATACAGGGGAAGAATTAGTTGCGAGTACTCTATCCTTTGAGGCGGTGACGTAAAATATAATTGTTCTTCCCCTCGAAAAAAAAGCTCATATCTTCTGTTATGTGACGAACGATCGTAGAAAATCTTTTCACACATAATCCAAGAAAGTTAGTGAAAAATTTCGTAAATGCTTTTTTTTAACCCGTGCAGTGGAACAGACATAGGGACCTAGAAGAATATTCAAAAATTCCTATAATTTTTGAACCAATTTAAAAAACACAAAGTATTCATGAAATCCTGAAACCTGTTAGCATTATTGAAAATGTTTGTAACGAAGATACGCAATCTGGCATAAAAGCCACATTCAAATGAAAAATACATTCGATTTTAGCGTTGCCCCCATGTATGATAAACTGGACAAAAAACAACTCGTCTTCAAAAAAAGACAACTCATCTTCAAAAGAACAACTCATTTTCGAAAGAAGAACTAATCTTCAAAAGAAGAACTAATCTTCAAAAGAAGAACTAATCTTCAAAAGAAGAACTTATCTTCAAAAGAAGAACTCATCTTCAAAAAAAAAAACAACTCGTCTTCGAAACAACAACTCATCTTTGTTACAACTGTCTACTCCAGCCAATGACGGATTTTTCTTCTTATTTTGATATCTTAAATGAAGAGTTTACCGTAAAAAAACAACATATGTACACCAGCTCATGGCATCCATCGAGGAAGAAGCCCAGTGAATTGCAGAAGATCTCACCAGAGCCGTAATGAACAGCCTGCTTAACCGAGCCTATCTTTGTCTGCACTCACACGGCGGCACATGGAGAATATTTTATTTAAAAAAGATAACAGTGTAAAACTAATATTTTCCAGGATTTCGTAAACATATTTTTTAAATCCATTCAATAATATATTAATCATTAAATATTATTTCAGGACCAATTTTTAAAATTTGCCCACTTAAAAATAAATAATAATCACTTTTGATTGGTAACAATTTGGATTGGATATTTTTTCCTTCATTGAAATGACTTTTTTCGTTGCTTATTTGAACCAGTTTGGAAGAAATATTCAGCTGTTGAGTTGATAATGCTATTGTGGGTACGTAATCATTTTACGAGAAACATTGTACATCAAATGACTTTCCACATTAGTGTTTTAGTGTTTAAAATTATAGTAAACTCTGTTGATTAAAATAGATCTTTGTGTCATCTTACAAATTGGATAGCAGGTTTTATGAATGTTAGCCTAATGCAAATTTCATTCAAAAACACGTTTCACATATATCTATAATATACATTTAATTTGAAGTCAAGTACTCATAACCCAAGATACAGGGTGGCTAGAGATCAAGGGAACCCAGTTATGAGCGCTTTTCTAAGTGAATTAAGATCTGGTGTATTTGTACTCAAGCAGTTACTTCAGCAACATTGTTCCTGCAATTGAGAATTTTTTTTGGTATTGTTTTACTAAACAGGCAAACGACATTGATCTGATTGAACAGAATTAATTTGAGGATCTACAAATTTACACCAAATATAAATTGATAAAATTGGAGCCAATTGAATGAGTTTGCTTTCGAATAAGCAATGACCAAAAAATATCGAATTACGATAAGAAACAAACATCATTATTATTATTTCTGCAATTATTGATAAATACCGAAATTTTTTTTTTTAACAAAACATTTTTAGCCCGCTCGTCATTCCTTCGATCACTTTTTACTTCCCAACCCAGACATCATCTCTTGTCTCTCCCACGAGCTTGTCACTCCGAGACTTGATGGAACAACTTCATAGGCATTTCATCAACTTGTGCTACAAGGTTGTTGAACAAAAAATTATGTTGCTACGTATAAAACTACAGAATATAACTCGGATTCAGGAACCAATATTTATAGCTGTTTGCTTGGAAAAACTCGGGTTTAGGTCCCAGCATTTGAAGCTGTTTGTTTGGGATAACTAGGGTTTAGGTACCAGCATTTGAAGCTGTTTGTTTGGGATAACTCGGGTTTAGGTACCAGCATTTGAAGCTGTTTTTTGGGGATAACTCGGGTTTAGGTACCAGCATTTGAAGCTGTTTTTTGGGGATAACTCGGGTTTAGGTACCAGCATTTGAAGCTGTTTGTTT
Organism: Morinoia aosen; assembly: GCA_030386875.1. Classification (NCBI taxonomy): domain Eukaryota; kingdom Metazoa; phylum Arthropoda; class Malacostraca; order Amphipoda; family Talitridae; genus Morinoia; species Morinoia aosen. The sequence goes on along the minus strand of CM059578.1, from coordinate 23,546,097 downwards.
GGGATAACTCGGGTTTAGGTACCAGCATTTGGAGCTGCTAGTTTGGGATAACTCGGGTTTAGGTACCGGCATTTGAAGCTGTTTGTTTGGGATAACTCGGGCTTAGGTACCAGCATTTGAAGCTGTTTGTTTGGGATAACTCAGGTTTAGGTACCAGCATTTGAAGCTGTTTGTTTGGGATAACTCGGGTTTAGGTACCGGCATTTGAAGCTGTTTGTTTGGGATAACTCGGGCTTAGGTACCAGCATTTGAGGCTGTTTGTTTGGGATAACTCGGGTTTAGGTACCAGCATTTGAGGCTGTTTGTTTGGGATAAATCGGGTTTAGGTACCAGCATTTGAAGTTGTTAGTATTTTTTAATTTTTCTATATGACTTGTAGCGGCAATTTGGTCTATGGATATAAGTTGATATAAGGTAATAAATAATAAAGTTATTTATTTTGAATGTTTTTTAGTCGATGAGCACTACAACCTAAATGGAAGTGGCCCATCTGTCTATCTATCTATTTACCTCCAATTTATTTACAAATAAAATATGGTTTGATATTTTTATATACAAAGAGGATTTGAGTGCATGGTTGATTGTCGCCGCCTGCTCTTTTGTCGCCAAATTCAATTAAATATTTTATTCAATTTAATTAAGTTATTTTATTTTTTCAATAATTTAATATATTTAATTTATTTAATGATGATTTTCGCCAAATTTAAAACACTGCGTCCAGTAATAATATAAAGCGAACTCATAAGAACACTTTCAATAACAACGCACGGCAAAATACTACAGCCTGCTGTGCAGTAAGATACGCTATACAAGATTCAACATTCGATAAACGTCGGAGGCAAAACTCCAAATTCCCGCACACTGTATTACGATTTGCAGCAAATACCCTATGTGAGAAGAATATTTAAACAAATACCCAGAGTCAGAATAATATTTAAACAAATATTTAGTGCTAAAATAATATTTTAACCAAATACCCAGTGAAAGATCAATATTTAAAAAGTACCCAATGTGAGATTAAATTTAAACAAACACCCATACTAGAATAATATTTCAACTAGAATAATATTTCATTTTTTAATAATATTTTCAGTGAAAGATCAATATATGAACAAGTACCCAATGTGGGATTAAGTTTTTAAACAAACACCCAATTCTAGAACCATATTTAAACAAACACTCAGCCTAAGAACAATAATAAGACTAACACGTAGTGTAAGAATAACATTTAAAAAAATACCCAATGTAAATATAACATTTAAACAAATGCCCAATGTAAATATAACATTCAAACAAATGCCCAATGTAAATATAACATTTAAACAAATACCCAATGTAAATATAACATTTAAACAAATGCCCAATGTAAATATAACATTTAAACAAATGCCCAATGTAAATATAACATTTAAACAAATGCCCAATGTAAATATAACATTTAAAAAAATACCCAATGTAAATATAGCATTTAAACAAATGCCCAATGTAAATATAACATTTAAAAAAATACCCAATGTAAATATAGCATTTAAACAAATACCCGATGTAAATATAACATTTAAACAAATGCCCAATGTAAATATAACATTTAAACAAATACCCAATGTAAATATAGCATTTAAACAAATACCAAGCAATATATTGACATGCATATTATTGACCTAAAATTCGATTACATTATTGACCTTATATTATTGACACAGCACAACCCGTCACAAGGGGAGCAGCAGGCCAGTACCCACCACACCCCACACTGCCCCGACACACACTGAGGGACCACCCGCACCCGTGACCTGGGCATTGTGCGGGGCATGGGCATACGGGTACTGACACGGGAGGGGAGGAGGTAAGAGCAGGGGTGGGGTGGCGGCTCAGTGGGGGGGGAGGTGGAATTGGGGAGAGGAAAATAAATGAGAGGAGCGGGGGTGGCACGGTAGGGGTGTGGGTGGAATAGAGGGTACTGTATGTGTAGAATGAGGGGAGATGGGGTGGTACAGTGGGAAAGGGTGGAATAAGGGGTATAGAATGGGGGAAGGTGGGGCGGCACGAATGGGGGTGGGGGGGAGTAGGGGGGGAAGAAAAGGAGGAGCCGGGTTGTTATTGCTGTTGTTTTTTTGGTGGTGGTGTGCGTTGATGGAGGTGGTGGGGTTGGGGTGAGGTGGTGGGGTTGTAGTTTTATGGTGATGTGGAGTATAGGTTTGAGGTTTCTGTTGTTCGTTGGTGTTGTAATTATTTTGGTATTGCTGTCAAAGCGTCGAAATTTGAAATTGGAATGTAAGTAACTTTTTTTTTATATTGCTATCTTTTAATTTGGTATTGCTAACTAGGTAACGTTTTTTGTTTTGATATTGCTAGCTAAGTTACGTATTTATTTGATTTTGCTAACTAAGGAACGTATTTATTTTGATATTGATATCTAAGTAACGTATTTATATATATTGATATTGCTATTTAAGAAATGTATTTATTTGATATTGCTATTGATATCTATGTAAGCTATTGAAGTTCATATTACTATCTGAAATATGAGAATCGATTGATTCATCGAAATAATATGATGAAAAAACGTTTGGTTGTGAGTCTAAGGTAATAAAGGTAATAGTATGGTGTTGTGGTGTGTTGTGAAGGGGTATGGCGTATTAGTAATGGTGATAGTGGTAGTGAGAGATGATGGGGCAGTCAGTACCTTTAGTGTTGCACGTCATCACACATGTACTATTTTCATTGTACTTCTATTCGCAGTATTTCGATAATTTCGTTAGAATTGGTTACTCAAAAACAAGACACGATGAATTTAATTATTTACTAAGTGTTGCACTTCATCAAACATGTAAAAATTTCATCTTACTTCGATTTACAGTTTTTTATAATTTATTTAGAATTTCTGAATAAAAAACAAGACACGATAAATAGAGATGCCAGTTTTGTAGTTAATTATTAATCAATTATTATTTAATTTTGTACTTAATTATTTAGAACTCTCCGCAAAACATTCCCTGCCCAGCTTCTTCAACTGGCATCAGAAAAAGTAGAAGAAAAGAAAAAAGAACGGAAAAAAGAAAGCCTCGTTTCAATATGCGAGTTTACAGACGCTCGAAAACTGAACCATTATACACAAAACAATTATATTAGGTTTTTTTATCGAGTCTTGACATTATACCCAAAAACTAAATTAAGCTTCTATCGAGTTTTGACGAGCGCTAATATACATCGCAGGTTTTATAGAGGCGTTAACCTTATTTCCATATCGAGTTTTGACGAGCGCTAATTTACGTCGCAGATTTTATAGAGGCGTTAACCTTATTTCCATAAACAGGAAATAATGAAGTCGTTATTACATTTCTTCGAGCAAGGCAAGAAGGAGATAAGAAGGACTGAGTGGTGATCTTGGGGTGATGTGGTGTTGGGGTGATGATGTGGTGACGTGGTGGTGTTGTAATGATGTTGTGGTGATGTTATGGTAATATGGTGATGCTGTGGTGATGTTTTGGGGATGTTGTGGTGATCTTGTGGCGATGTTGTAGTGATGTTGGGGGTTGGCACTGTTGTTGGGTTGTGGTGATCTTGTGGCAATGTTGTGGTGATGCTGTGGTGGTGTGGGCTGATATTTCATGGATTCTGTTTCTGATTGAACGTTTAAATGCTATTCTTCTCTTGCACTGCCTAGTTGTGAGCAAAGAGACAACGCCGGAATGTTTCAACAACGGGAACAATCGGCAATTTAAATTTATATACACATATATTTATAATTACTGCATCATTCTCTGGGTCCTCATTTAAACAATTTATTTACCAGAAGTGATACAGAGGTAGATTGTTTCTTAAGTCAAGCACAATGGTCGAAATTTATTTAGTTATTGCTGTGCACTATATATAGGTACGGAATTCTGTTGCACGCGATACATACAGTATAATCTCACGCGGGTGCATACAAATGTATGGAATCCGAGAAATAGTAACAGCTGATGGGACTTTGTATTGGTGAGTGGTTCCAAGGCAGTGACTTGGAATATTGATTCCAAGGCAGCGACTTTGAATATTGATTCCAAGGCAGCGACTTGGAATATTGATTCCAAGGCAACGACTTGGAATATTGATTCCAAGGCAAGGACTCGGGTGACCCCCCCCCCCCCTCCCCCTCCTCTCACCCCCACCCAAAAAAATATATTGCCACCCTATCACTGCCCAGTTTTCCTGTATTTTGTTCTGCGGTATGTGTTTCTTGACGTAGATGCGAGTCTAATCAGTTCAGTCTGAGAAAAGAACTTCAAATTGAATAAAATTGAATGTCATTTTAGAAAACTAAGTTGCACCAAAATCAAAAATACGCGAGAAATGGTCAGTCACATGATGAGAGCATATATTAGGGGGACATGTATTATAATAATTAGTGCTATATAGCATACATGTAGGTGATGCTCAGCGCTCTACGGAATATATTACCTAAGGAAACTGCAGTTTTTGCTCTAATTTATACCTGAACTGGTAAACAAATCTTTGAACTTATCGCTCGATTACGGAAGTCAAATATCATTTATGAAGATATTTTATGAAAAATTATGAATTACCATTAGCTCATATTAATTGGATCACATAAATAAATATGTATATTTACATACATAAGGAAAAATTATGAATTTCTATTATCTCATTTGAACTCTACCTTGAGATCATGTCAACTCTAATACCCTACTTGCTACGTGGCACCCTACATAGCACCCTACATGGTACCCTACATGGTACCCGTCATGGTACCCTCATGGTACCCTACACGGTACGCTACATGGTACCAACACCCCGCTCCCTAAACAGCTCAAGTTACATAGAACATCTTGCCTTTCACACGCGCGTTGCCTATGCATATTCCTCGATTAAAAAACCAGAATTAATACAAAGAATTCAATGAGCAAACGAACTAAAAAAGGAGCCTAGCTGGCAGGAAGAAGGCCTAAAAAATGGGAGTAGCAGCTTCATAAAGACGGAGGTGTCGGAGGCCTACATAATGCCGGGATATTTTAGAAAGCGGCTGTTCGAGCTGCCTCCGAACTTTCTCGGGTAGGCTGAAATGAAGTTTTTTTCGAATCTGCTTCTCGATAAAAAAAAACCTTCTGAAATTTTGTGAGTGGATTTGTTCGGGAATAGGTTATGAAAAACAGATTTTTTTAACGAAGGTTTGTCAAAGTAAAATGCGTTATAAATTTCGTGTACGGATTTGTTTGGGTATAGATTATGAAGCACATGAGAGCAGTAGCGCTCATGTGCATCTACATGGGCATGGTACTAGGAAAATTCATTTAAGATTGATTTTGATGAATGAAAATAATTTTAAGTTGCTGAAAGTTTTTCCAAATTTTCAAAACTATATTTATAATTAAGGGCATAATACACATATTCGCATGACATTCATCTACATACCTTATGTGACGTTCGTTATTAAAAACTTTATAAACACTAAGCCCTCAATAAAAATTATCAGAAGTGGGTGTTTTCTAATTTTTTTAACTTCATGGTATTTAAATCACGATATTTTTTTATTTTTTCACGATATTTATATTTAATCACGATTTTTTATTTTTTTTATTTATTTTTTTTACATTCGAATATTTTCACTTGAACCAAATATCAAGCATTCTCTGAGTCACATTTCCATTTATCTAAATTCACAATATAATTTTTCGCTTTTCATTATCACTTGCCAATATTCCTAAACTACGTAATATTGCTTCATAATATTGCTTCATAATATTGCTTCATAATATTGCTTCAAAATTGTTTTGTCTTCATGAAGTTTTTCCTCAATAAGCTTCCACAATTTCCGAAGTGTCAACAGCACAAAACGTTGCATTTTAGGATTGATGTACGCGTGTAAAATACAGGGATAACTTGTGTGTTGAAAAAAATATAATGGACTCTGGATATCCAGAGTACAGTACTCTATTTCAGCCCTCACGTACCAGCTCATATTCATTTGTATGGGTATATATATGTAGTAATGTACCCATACACACGTATATGAGGTGATATATGTATATATATACATGCCATATAATGCTGTGTGTATGTTGTGGTTCACATATATCAAATTAGTGAGCGCTATAACTGTTGTAGAAATGTATATTAGCGTTAAAAGAAGCCCGAAGTATTTTTTTTTCTGTGAACTATTTTTCACAAGCCACCGAGGGTTCAACCGCTAAGTTCATAACGCTACTAAACGGAGACTATTTTCGTCAACAAACGAATTTTTTGAATGACTTATAAGTAAAGTGTTCGATATCGCTCGAAGTGAGAAACGAAGCATGGTAAGAATTCAGGTGGGTACGTTTATGGGTGACAGTAGGCGTTGCTAGACGTCACTTTTTTCGGAAACAAAAACAGAAGCAAATATAGTGTATTTAGGGTCTATAGTATGACATACATACATATATATAGTCATGTACAGATCTATGAAGGGAAAAGCCGCCAAAAGGATGTGCGTAATAAATATTCCATTTAACAAATCTTTCACCCTCTTCATTTAAAATTTTCCTAACCAAATATTATATTTCATTGAAGACATCCGTGCATCCACACCCAGAAATGACCACCACATACTTCAACTTAGCAGCAACGGTTCTTCACCTCACATGCCTACGCTATACATAAAAACACAGACACATATATATACATATTCCGTTTCACGCCACCACACACCCAAAAGATGCACACACGCTAACACGGCGTGTGAACTTACACATCACGCGAATAATGCGCGTAAACTGCGCATACCTCAGCCCAAGCTGGGCATAATGCGCGCAGTTCCTACGCTTTTTATTCGCACTTTTTGTATGTAAGTTCGGTGTATGTGACCCACGCGGTGTGCCTCATTCTTAACCCTTTACATATCCGGGGCAGCCGTGTGTGCTGAGCCACCGTCTTCCGCTTGTTTGGTTCTGTGTGTTGTGTGTGTTGTGTGTTGTGTGTACTGTGTGTTGTGTGTACTGTGTATTGTGTGTGCTGTGTGTTGTGTGTAATGTGTGTTGTGTGTACTGTGTGCTGTGTGTACTGTGTGTTGTGTGTACTGTGTGTTGTGTGTACTGTGTGTTGTGTGCTGTGTGTTGTGTGTACTGTGTACTGTGTGTTGTGTGTACTGGTTAAGAATATGTCTGTATATGTTCATTTCTATAGATTGTTATATCCAACGTATAGCTTTCGAGAATGGATGAGCAAAGTAATACGTGTTATAAATGGAATACGAACTACTTTTGAAATGAAAGTTATTTCTCAAATTTGACGAAAGTCCTACTATGAAGTATTGAGAGGTTTTGACCAATTGCCATAACTATGAAAACGATACACCTTCCTCGGTACGTTACAATGCTGTAGGCTGGGACTTTTTTGAATGGTAGTCGTGTCGCTGTCCTTCAGAAATGATTTGGTCTTCCACTCAGAATATGCACAAATTCGTCGCTCATTCCAGATGATGGTACGAATTGGCCGCTCATTCCAGATGATGGTACGAATTGGCCGCTCATTCCAGATGATGGTACGAATTGGCCGCTCATTCCAGATGATGGTACGAATTGGCCGCTCATTCCAGATGATGGTACGAATTGGCCGCTCATTCCAGATGATGGTACGAATTGGCCGCTCATTCCAGATAATGGAGGTAAGTTGAGTTGTACTAGAAAGCTTAAGTTTCATCATAGACGGCTTCCTGAAAAGTGTATGAGTGTATCTTGAAAAGTGTCTCTCATACATATGAGAGACACGTAGACGTTGTACAGATCTATGTAGGGAAAAGCCGCCAAAAGGATGTGCGTAATTAATATTCCATTTAACAAGTCATTTACCCTCTTTATTTAAAATTTTCCCAATCAAATATTATATTTCATTGAAAACATCCGTGCTCTGAACGTAGAGTGTCTCTCATACAAATGAGAAACACTTTTCAAGATTGACTGAAGGCTATAATGACTGAATGCGAGACACGTTTATGATACATGCAGGATCTACATATAATGCACAATAATTATGCAATGTGTATTTACTGTATATGATGTATTTTCTTAATATAAATAGTTAATATGATGCAAATGAAGCACATGGTATATGATTCACGTAGGGTCTACATGTAATGCACAATAATCATACAATGTGTTTTATGAGAAATAATTTCTGAATCTGAATAGTTGATATGATGTAAATAAGGCTCATGGTGTATTTTCCCAATGCATCCTCCGAGCTAAGGCAATCCATCAAAAACGTTAACAGAACAATAAGGTTGTTATAAAAACTGCATCAATTTAATAACTTCCACATCGTGCAAGTATGTCTTTAATTTTGGAAAACTGCATCAATTTAATAACTTCTACATCGTGCATGTGTGTATTTAATTTTGGAAAACTGCATCAATTTAATAACTTCCACATCGTGCAAGTGTGTCTTTAATTTTGGAAAACTGCATCAATTTAATAACTTCCACATCGTGCAAGTGTGTCTTTAATTTTGGAAAACTGCATCAATTTAATAACTTCCACATCGTGCAAGTGTGTCTTTAATTTTGGAAAACTACATCAATTTAATAACTTCCACATCGTGCAAGTGTGTCTTTAATTTTGGAAAACTGCATCAATTAAATAACTTCCACATCGTGCAAGTGTGTCTTTAATTTTGGTTGAAATAATTACCGTATTTTGTGTGCAACTCTCGAAAACACAGCGTACACAAACAATGACTGAATATGTTACCCCAAATTTCGTAAATCTGGATGATAGTGCGTGACTTTTTATGAGTAACATGGACGCTGATGCAAGAAACATCTTCCGCTTCGCTAAGAGTTTAACTTTTTCACGGTAGTATCTATAGTTTTCGCCACCCTATACTTGAGTTGGGCACCTGAAATAATGGATTCACTGTAACGCCTATAATTTTCGCCGCCCGATACAAAATCGGGCGTCTAAAATAACGGATTCGCAGTAATATCTATAATTTTTGCCGCTCAATACAAAATTGGGCGTCCAAAATAACGGATTCGCAGTAACATCTAAAAATTTCGGCACCCGATACACAAGTTGGGCGCCTTAAATAATGGATTCGTTGAGAATTATACAATTTTTACAGCCCTATACACAATAAAATAAAGGGTCTTCCAACGAGAAGTTGGACTGGGCATACCTGCGCTAGCGGCTTACATCCACGGCCGCCCATGAAAAATTTGCCTCGCAAAAAAGATGCAAACTCGGAGCGGCCCCAATGAAGCACTCGACACAAAGCCGAGTAAATCCAAACAAAATTTAAATTGAGGAAGTGTCGGCAAGAGTTTCCTGTGCCAGGAATGCACGCAAAAAAAATAAAAAACGCAAAAAAGCTGATCTGAAGGTTCCGTGAATGCGGTTAGCCTCCAGTTTAGTGCCGGAAAAAACTCGAGATCGACGCGCGTTGTAAGAAATGATCTGAAAAAAGACAGGAAAAAGGCGTCATTAGTGAGAAATGTGCTGAGGAAAATACTGGAGTGTAGCATTAAAATTAGAGTTGGTGGTGTGTGCACGGTGTGTATATGCACGCTGGAGTGTGTGTGCGTGTACTTATAGAAATCCATGCATACTCGTTATGCCACGTATGCCTAGTTGATGTATTTAGAGTGTAGGCTGAAACGACGCATGAACATAAGTACACACACACATTCATGAATATATATATGTGTCATATATGTATATATACGTAGATATACATCAACGACGGTTTTAAATTTAATTAAGTCCTATAACAATTCGTGAAATATAACTATATACAGTATTAGTGCTCAAACTACGCAATGAGGCCTACAATGAAACTGACACATCGAACCCCTGGGGTTCGATCGAACCTGGGTTAAGAAGCACTGCACTAGCAGGAAGTGTTTTGATTTCAAACCAAGTTTTCACTGAGTTAGCGCGTTGACTACTTATTGGTACTTATGTGTGTGTCACTATGCAAGTTCCTCATTTAAGTACTGGTGTAGTTTTAAATTCAATGAATAGCTTTTCAATTATTTTACTACATTTATTTAAAATAGACATGAGAGTCCTAGGTAAAATATCATCGTGAAATTTTTAATATCTTTTATCCATAGAAAAAATGATACTTTTCTGTTTTCATGGAGATGATAAAAATCGCAATGGAGCAGTATAGACGGTTCCTCATTTCTGCTACTCACAACCTAACCAAACCAACCGTAGCAACCGCGCAAACGTGGTGGATGTATTGAATTAGCATTTTTAACTCAAAATAGACAGAAAGCTGAGAAGGTCTCTCAAGTCGGTGGGTTAATTAACTCTCGCTAGGCTATTTTTACACGAGTTTACTCAACTCATTATACACTATATAGGTAAATATGAATTGTTTTGTTATGCCAAAACGAAGGAATTTGCGTGTGAGGGTCTCTGAAAAGCCCAAAGGTTCATCTGCTCATCTGGAGAACAATTAGGACTTGTGTGATAGAAATTATTTAAAAATGCTCTCACATAATAATTGATAACAATGAGGAAATGATCAGCGTTGAAATTTCCATCCCTATTTTAGTAATTTCGATAAATATTCGCCATCTTAAGGCAAGGATTTCAAAACTGAACGGAGGCGAGAGGTGTGGGGAACCTCTCTTTTTATGATAATCATTTACGATTAATGACAGAGGCTCCCTCTGAAGCGCTAGCAAGCCCTCTACTACTACTTAATTACCATAAATGACGGAATATTTTTATCATATTTATATTTATATCACGGTTTATCATAAATTATGGAAATTACCATAATGAATAAATTCAATACGCGCTGCAACTCCGAACGAGGAAGCAGCGTCGAGAGATCACTCCTCAACGTGCGTTGAGGTCTCCTTTTGTGATATTCCAATTTTTTTGATGCTAGTTTTTATTTTACTTATATTCCCGGGTGTTTATTGGAAGTTTTTGAATATGTTTGTAACATTTATTGAAATAGATTGATTATGCGCAGTGCTGCGTCATTGCGTACTAATATATGTTCAATGATGTAAAATGTACATGTTGTCATTGTGTACTACGTTCATGTACTTGATTAAAAAAATGTTATTGATATGATTTTTAGATTCTGAGGATTAAGAGTTGGGGATGAGCAAGAATGGTTACGACTACTAGTTGTTATTTCAATTTTGTCTAGTATAACTGGTTTCAATTATTTTTACCGTGTTTATTAAACTCTAATTAATTTTGGCTTATATACGGAAGTCTTTTGTTCACCGATTGTTTTCATACCGAATTTAGTTATTGTTATATGGCATGTTTAGGATATCCGCTATGTCAAATTTTACGGTTTAGGATTACCGAGTTTCACTTTGACCTAAAACGTGACGCCTGAGTTGAAACGTAGGACCAGTAGACTTTCCGAAAACCCTTAGCTCCAAACTTAGCTTTAACAAAGTCATAAAAGTGATGACAGAGCAAAGGTGAGCATGGTTAGATTCTGTTGAGCTATGCTAGGTTATCCTAGGTTAGGTTAGGTTAGGTTAGGTTAGGTTAGATAAGGTTAGATAAGGTTAGGTTTGGTTAGGTTCTGTTGGTTGTGTTAGGTTATCCTAGGTTAGGTTAGGTTAGGTTAGATTAGGTTAGATTAGGTTAGATTAGGTTAGGTTAGGTTCTGTTGGGTTGGGTTAGGTTGTCCTAAGCTGGGATGGATTGTGTAAGGTTAGATCAAGCCAGTTTTAGGTAGGTTGGTTCTGGGGACTCAAATAAAAAATTCATGCACAAAGTTGACTTTGATGTCGAAATGATAATTTTACTTATTTTTCGATAGTTCAAAGTTGAAAAATTTTGAGTTTGATTCTACGGTGTGGAAATAATAAGCGATTAAATTGAGCATATTTTCAATATTCATCTTTTCAAACTGATTACTCCTGTTTTATTCATTTTAAAAATATTTTTCGTTCCGATTTTCTTAAATCTAGTCTAAAAAGTCATCTATGACAAAAAAAACTCATTACAAACTAACCTTTGTTGATTCTGAGATGCAGCACATCATTGAAGCCATTTCATCATTTTGGACATCACAGCAATATCATCAAAGGGTCGGCACACAGCACCACACGACACGACACCACACCACACCACGTGACTGCACATCACAGCATCACACAACCTAGAAGCACCCACCACATAGTACCACACAATCCATTTTAAAGACGGACAGTTATAGAATTATACCGATTGGGTGTTCTTTTTAGTAAAAACGATAAGTGATTATCTTCGTATTGTAACGCTTGTAGAACTAGAACAATTCCGCAATGTTGAAGCGTTGAAAAGGAATCACCACACACACCAGCAGTACTACACAGCTCACCACGTGACATCAGAAGCGCCAGCTCACAGCGTGACATAGCACCACACAGAACCACACTCGAAGCACCACACAGCACCACACAAGAAGCCCCACACAGCACCACACAACACCACACTAGAAGCAGCACACAGCACCACACCAGAAGCATCACACAGCACACACACCACACACGACACCCAAGCAAGCAGGGTCGGCACAGCGCCGCTGCGGCTGCGGCGAACTGCGGAGCTGAAGAGACCCGGCGACAAAGGGGCCACGAACTGGTTTGTGAATGCGGCCAAAACAAAAGGAATCTGCGTGCGAGCTTCTCTCAAAAGCCCGAAGGTTCGTCTGCTCATCTGGAGAACAATTAGGTCTTAATGTGGTGTGCTGCGGCCGTTGCTGCTGTTCTGCTAAGGCCCGTTATGAGTTAGTTATCAGCCCGTTATGAGTTTGTTAGAAGCCCGTTATGAGCCCGTTTTGAGCTAGTTATAAGCCCGTTATAGCCCGTTATGAGCACGTTATTTTATCCTGGGATCCAATTATTATTCCGTTATAATTCCGTTATCCTTTCATTAGAATTCAGTTTTTATCTCGGTAAAAGACAGTTAGTATTCGTTTGAAACTCGTTATTATTCTACTGAGAGCCAGTTAATATTATGTTGAGAGCCAGTTATTATTCTATTGAGAGCTAGTTAATATTATGTTGAGGGCCAGTTATTATATTCTGTTGGGAGCCAGTTATTATTCTGTTGAGAGCCAGTTAATATTATGTTGAGAGCCAGTTATTATTCTATTGAGAGCTAGTTAATATTATGTTGAGGGCCAGTTATTATATTCTGTTGGGAGCCAGTTAATATTATGTTGAGAGCCAGTTAATATTATGTTGAGAGCCAGTTATTATTCTATTGAGAGCTAGTTAATATTATGTTGAGGGCCAGTTATTATTCTATTGAGAGCTAGTTAATATTATGTTGAGGGCCAGTTATTATATTCTGTTAGGAGCCAGTTATTATTCTGTTGAGAGCCAGTTAATATTATGTTGAGAGCCAGTTATTATTCTATTGAGAGCTAGTTAATATTATGTTGAGGGCCAGTTATTATATTCTGTTGAGAGCCAGTTATTATTCTATTGAGAGCCAGTTAATATTATGTTGAGAGCCAGTTATTATTCTATTGAGAGCTAGTTAATATTATGTTGAGGGCCAGTTATTATATTCTGTTAGGAGCCAGTTATTATTCTGTTGAGAGCCAGTTAATATTATGTTGAGAGCCAGTTATTATTCTATTGAGAGCTAGTTAATATTATGTTGAGGGCCAGTTATTATATTCTGTTGGGAGCCAGTTAATATTATGTTGAGAGCCAGTTATTATTCTATTGAGAGCCAGTTAATATTATGTTGAGAGCCAGTTATTATTCTATTGAGAGCTAGTTAATATTATGTTGAGGGCCAGTTATTATATTCTGTTGGGAGCCAGTTAATATTATGTTGAGGGCCAGTTATTATATTCTGTTGGGAGCCAGTTAATATTATGTTGAGAGCCAGTTATTATTCTGTTGAGAGCCAGTTAATATTATGTTGAGAGCCAGTTATTATTCTATTGAGAGCAAGTTAATATTATGTTGAGGGCCAGTTATTATATTCTGTTGGGAGCCAGTTAATATTATGTTGAGAGCCAGTTATTATTCTATTGAGAGCTAGTTAATATTATGTTGAGGGCCAGTTATTATATTCTGTTGGGAGCCAGTTAATATTATGTTGAGGGCCAGTTATTATTCTATTGAGAGCTAGTTAATATTATGTTGAGGGCCAGTTATTATATTCTGTTAGGAGCCAGTTATTATTCTGTTGAGAGCCAGTTAATATTATGTTGAGAGCCAGTTATTATTCTATTGAGAGCTAGTTAATATTATGTTGAGGGCCAGTTATTATATTCTGTTGAGAGCCAGTTATTATTCTATTGAGAGCCAGTTAATATTATGTTGAGAGCCAGTTATTATTCTATTGAGAGCTAGTTAATATTATGTTGAGGGCCAGTTATTATATTCTGTTAGGAGCCAGTTATTATTCTGTTGAGAGCCAGTTAATATTATGTTGAGAGCCAGTTATTATTCTATTGAGAGCTAGTTAATATTATGTTGAGGGCCAGTTATTATATTCTGTTGGGAGCCAGTTAATATTATGTTGAGAGCCAGTTATTATTCTATTGAGAGCCAGTTAATATTATGTTGAGAGCCAGTTATTATTCTATTGAGAGCTAGTTAATATTATGTTGAGGGCCAGTTATTATATTCTGTTGGGAGCCAGTTAATATTATGTTGAGAGCCAGTTATTATTCTGTTGAGAGCCAGTTAATATTATGTTGAGAGCCAGTTATTATTCTATTGAGAGCTAGTTAATATTATGTTGAGGGCCAGTTATTATTCTATTGAGAGCTAGTTAATATTATGTTGAGGGCCAGTTATTATATTCTGTTGGGAGCCAGTTAATATTATGTTGAGGGCCAGTTATTATTCTATTGAGAGCTAGTTAATATTATGTTGAGAGCCAGTTATTATTCTATTGAGAGCTAGTTAATATTATGTTGAGAGCCAGTTATTATTCTATTGAGAGCTAGTTAATATTATGTTGAGGGCCAGTTATTATATTCTGTTGGGAGCCAGTTAATATTATGTTGAGGGCCAGTTATTATTCTATTGAGAGCTAGTTAATATTATGTTGAGGGCCAGTTATTATATTCTGTTGGGAGCCAGTTAATATTATGTTGAGAGCCAGTTATTATTCTATTGAGAGCTAGTTAATATTATGTTGAGGGCCAGTTATTATATTCTGTTAGGAGCCAGTTATTATTCTGTTGAGAGCCAGTTAATATTATGTTGAGAGCCAGTTATTATTCTATTGAGAGCTAGTTAATATTATGTTGAGGGCCAGTTATTATATTCTGTTAGGAGCCAGTTATTATTCTGTTGAGAGCCAGTTAATATTATGTTGAGAGCCAGTTATTATTCTATTGAGAGCTAGTTAATATTATGTTGAGGGCCAGTTATTATATTCTGTTGGGAGCCAGTTAATATTATGTTGAGAGCCAGTTATTATTCTATTGAGAGCCAGTTAATATTATGTTGAGGGCCAGTTATTATATTCTGTTGGGAGCCAGTTAATATTATGTTGAGAGCCAGTTATTATTCTATTGAGAGCCAGTTATTATTCTGTTGGGAGCCATTTATTATTCTGTTGGGAGCCGGTTAATATTATGTTGAGAGCCAGTTATTATTCTGTTGGGAGCCAGGTATTATTCTGTTGGGCGCCAGTTAATATCTTGGTAGGAGCCAGTTACTATTCAGTCGTAAACCGGTTACCGTTTGGTTACAAGACCGCTGCTGTTCTACCATAAACCCGGCCTCATCACATTGTAATCTCGTTAGTATACAGTAATCTCGTTAGTATACAGTAATCTCGTTAGTATACAGTAATCTCGTTAGTATACAGTAATCTCGTTAGTATACAGTAATCTCGTTAGTATACAGTAATCTCGTTAGTATACAGTAATCTCGTTAGTATACAGTAATCTCGTTAGTATACAGTAATCTCGTTAGTATACAGTAATCTCGTTAGTATACAGTAATCAGAGCGTAAATCAACTTTAACCCTTAAAAAATATTCGCGCCTGAAGAAACCTGACATTTTAATTTATCATCAAGATAGTTGTCTAACTTTCACTTTTCTTTGGCTGCAAAAGAAAAGCCTGTCCTTAATAGTACAAGTGGTTTATTTCCTTCGCAAATTTATATATAGATTTTTAATAAAAAAAACTAGTTCTTTAGGTTCAACTGAATTTAAATTTTTTCAATTTTTTCTGTCTTTTCCAGAGTGACTTGCTGAGGATGGAGCTGGTCTCCGAAACGTTTAACAGAGTGACAGATTTTTGTAAATATTTTATTCAAAGATCTTGTACAGTTCTAATAAATATGATTTCAATATTAACAGTGTTCTTCGTTTATAAGTTTCTAAAGATAATTCGATTAAAGAAAAATTACTTTCCTGAATTTTAAATCCTTTCCTGCACTTATTTAGCATTGGCGATATGGTCGATTTATCCTTCGTTTCCATTGAAAATAGACTTGAATAAAGGCATCTGCAATGAACCTAATTTGAATGATTGCTATTTGCTGTCTCTTAGATGCATTTCTCAACAGAATTCAATAGACAATAAGGGAATTTTTCATAAACTCATTGCTTATAATTACCACGACCTGTCTCTAAAACAACAACGCACTTCAATCTTTAGGTTTCTAGCAAAACTTTAGCAGACGGAAATTCCTCAGAAAAATTTCTTGGTCGAATTTGTTGTTTATTTTAGCAACTGTGTAGTTATTTGGTCCTTTGCTAGGTCCGTAGGCCTAAGCCTGCCCTCGGGGTGCGAGGGAAAGCGAGAATGCGAGGGGAAAATGAGGGGAAGAGGGAGGGAAAAAAAAGGGAGTTGAGGCTACTAAAAGAGGGAGGTGTAGGAGCAACAGAAAAAAGTGTGTAAAACACCACAAAACTATAAAAAAACAAAAAAAAAATAAAAAATACCAATACAAAGAAAATATGAAAACGACCAAGGCTGATAACAAATGAAGAAGACGAAAGTGATAACAAATGAGGGAGAAGGGGGTAAAAATGAATGAGGGACGCAAAAGGGATAATAAACGAAAAAGACGAGGATAGCAACGAATGAAGAATACGAAGATAACAACGAATGCAGAATACGAGGGTAACAACGAACGAGGGAGATGAGGAAAACAACGAATGAAGAATACGAGGATAACAACGAATGAAGAATACGAGGGTAACCACAAATGAAGACTACGAGGGTAAACACGAAGGAGGGAGATGAGGATAACAACGAATGAAGAATACGAGGATAACAACGAATGCAGAATACGAGGGTAACAACGAACGAGGGAGATGAGGATAACAACGAATGAAGAATACGAGGATAACAACAAATGAAGAATACGAGGATAACAACGAATGAAGAATACGAGGATAACAACGAATGAGGGAGACGAGGATAACAACGAATGAGGGACACAAGGATAACAACGCCTGAGAGTTACGAGGGCAAATCTCGCTGACAAAACACACATAGCGCACACACTCCTTGGAACGCAGGCTCCCCTCACTTCACCCTCAGACAGGCTCCCCTCACCGAGGGTCCACTGCAGGTCTGGTCAGGCAGATTAGAGGGGAGGCTACCCTCGCAACACCGCCATGTCGATGGCCATTTTTGGAGGGTCTGTTATTCTAAAATGGATGGAAATGTAACGTATTTGTTGTGATGGCGCTCGCGTTTCTGGTGCATTGTTAGGTCATTCAAATCATAAATACGTTTTAATAATATTTAACCATTAATACGAATCATTTATAGGTATCATCAATACATGACCAAATACGTATCATAAATACATACTATTATTACTTCTAAATATTTCGTATCATAACTACGTATTAATAACAGTTATCGTAAACACGTATCATACATACTTATACTTAAAACGTATCAAAAATACTTATCCTTAATACGTATCATAAATACTTCATATTAATAGGTATCTTTATTATTCAGTTCTGGTGAGCCCCCTCATGCCAAAATTTTCCCGTTCTGGTTTTAATTTGCTGTAGCAAAAATGTTTTGTGGTTGAATTAGGCTGTAATAGGCTGTAAATAAATAGGCTGTGAATAATTGAGGTGGTATTTACTAAATGCGTGAATAAGGTGCAGCCTTAAGACCAAAATATACTCGTATGTCCTTGAAGTAAGATTTGAATGATTGCTCTTGAAGAATATTACTTAAACAAATATGCACGAATGTTTAATGATTAAATATTTTTTAACAGTTAAAATTTTGTTAATAACTAAATTAAGAGGGATTCACCCCAGTATTTTTTTCGTATTTTAATTAAGAGATAAGTCACGTCTCATTCAAACCCCATTAAAATTCATACAAAATTTATGTTCGAAAAAAGGGAGATTTTTATTTTTACAACCTTAATTTCTTCCCGCCTCACTCATTTCAACACCATGGACGTATGTCTATCTGATAGCTATGAAAGATTTTCTTATATTGTCACGACAATATTGTTATTAGTTTTTATAACTATATTATTGCCCCTATATTATTGCTATTATTTTTTAAACTATGTTATTGCCACTAGGCTATTGTTATTATTTTTTATAAATACATTATTGCCACTTCAATATTGTTATTATTTTTCATAACTATGTTATTGCCATTATATTATTGCTTTTATTTTTTTTAAACTATATAATTGCCACTATATTATTGTTATTATTTTTTGAACCTATACTATTGCCACTACATTATTGCAATTATTTTTTTGAACTTTATTATTGCCACTATATTATTGTTATTATTTTTATAACTCAACTATTGCTGCTCGTAATGTTCTCGTGATATAAGTTCTTATAGTACATTATTGTCATTACATTATCGTTATAATTTCTTAGAAGTACATTATTTTTATTTCAAGAATTTCAAAGTTCAAGAATGTTCCTCACGGAGACACCATTATTGATGT
Organism: Morinoia aosen; assembly: GCA_030386875.1. Taxonomy (NCBI): domain Eukaryota; kingdom Metazoa; phylum Arthropoda; class Malacostraca; order Amphipoda; family Talitridae; genus Morinoia; species Morinoia aosen. The sequence continues at coordinate 23,527,205 of CM059578.1, read as the reverse complement.
GGCCACATATTTTGAGAATTTACACACTATGGCAATACCCTTGCTCTTATTCATAAGTAAACATGAATGATGAAATATGTATAATAATAAATTTATGAGTGACAATAAATGCACGCATGCTATATGTGCCTTAGTGCTTCAAAGATGCGCTAGTGCTTTAATCTAAACATTTTCTGTCACAATTCATGACAAGATAGCGACGGAAATAACAAAAGTTGCGAACAAAATGCCACTCCGCAGTTATTGGTTCAAAAATGTTCAATGCTATTACTTAGAATATTTATATATAGCATATATTTTGATGCTATACGACATAATCACCCACAGAGGAATAAGAAACACATCACCTACACCACACACCTCAACACCACATCACCTACCACCACACACACATTAACACCACATCACCTACCACCACACACATCAACACCACATCACCTACCACCACACACATCAACACCACATCACCCACACACCACCGCTATGGTACCACCATAAAGCAAGATCTGGTAGCTACACAAACGACATGTCGGAACTTTTTCTTGACTTTGTCACTAATCGAGGCTTTTTCAGTGTCATTGGCCCGTGAAAAATTCATCCGTCAAGAAAAAAAATAGTTTTTTTTCGAGCAGTTCTTTTGGACGAGCTCGTGAAAAGAATATATTATTATTCTGTACCGGCGCTGCCGACCGAATTATGCGTAACTTTTCAATAGGAAATAAGTTTTTGTGTGCGACAGTTGACTTATGCGGGTATGGGGGTCAAGGTAGGCCTACGTTCTCTGCCTACTGCTCGGTGTTGCATCTATTTGAATGAATTAAAAAAAATAACAGAGAGAAATTTTAACTTGAATGAAGATTAAGGTTAGTTCTGGTAATTGAGGCCACGCTAAGTGGCGATCTATTACCAATAATGATAAATATAGGAACATTTAAAATGTATTTTATGATAAGTCAAAACATTTAACTGGGTTATGGTCAATGTTGCTGTAATGATCCAAATATTATAATAAATAAAATTTATTTTTATAAATTGCTTTAACATAACAAATATTATAATAAATAATAATAACTTTAGCTATCACAAATATTCCATGTAGAGCACGATCAGTTATGCGTACACAAAATACAAAAAAACATAAAATTATTTATTTAAAAATTTAAATGTATAAAATTAGCAAACTTAAAGAACGATAAATCCTTCTGCAGAGAACGTAGTAGTTTTTAGTTTATAGAACAGATTGAAATATGTGGAATAATATTTTGAATGTCGTTTTGAATTTTGTTTAACAGGATATACCCAGTCTGACTTTTTCGCCGGACCAAGCAAGTTTTTCGCCGCTCAAGCGGTTTAATTACTTGGGCGGCGAAAAACATGCACGCAGGCGGCGAAAACGTTAGACTGGCTAATGTTTCGAATGTTTTGAGTTTCTTTTATAATAAACTCCCCGTACCGTGAAAACCACAGACTCTATTAACTTTAGTTAATTTTTGTACTTATTTCCATCACTTGCGTGTTTTAGCGCACTCTTGCAGCAGGGATGATCGTTTCTCATCGACTGTACTACTCATGATTAGAAATCGACTGTACTACTCATGATTAGAAATCGACTGTACTACTCATGATTAGAAATCGACTGTACTACTCATGATTAGAAAAGTTTCGTTTTTGTGCAACTTTCACATATTACCCCATTTGTTGTGGTGTGTGTGTGTGTGTTTCACTCAACATGTTTTATACAATTTTTATGATAATAATACAATTTTTCGAACGATTTTTTCCATTCTTTTAGTATACTTTTTGACATAATTTTTTCATAGTTATAGTACTATTTCTTCCATAATTTTATCATAACTATATTATGATTGCTTTAATAATTTCGTTTAACTTCAGTGTTCCCGACCAGCATGCATCAATCAGTTTAGATAATTTGAAAGCACTCTAAGTTGTACATTGGTTTGTGTTATTCCAATTAGCTGTAATGTATGCACTGCTGAAAATAAACTGTTCGCATTTTGTCATTTATTGCATTTATTGTTTGTAGTTATTTTGTTAATTCTTGTGTTTATTTTATGAGATTTTTTGTTATTTATTGTATTTTTTGTTTGCAGTTATTTTTTAATTATTGTATTTTTGGTTTGAGGTTATTTTGTTATTTATTGGATTTATTGTATGTATTGTTTGTGGTTATTTTGTTATTTATTGCATTTATTTCATTTGTTGTATTTGTTGCTTGTGATTATTGTGTTAATTATTGTATTCACCCCCACAGATTTTAAACTGACATTGAAAACTTGAACCACCTCTTTAACCTCTAAATTAGATTTTTCCAACTTCAATGAACTCAATTTTTTTACAGTGATTAATGCTAATTTCCGTAATGATTAACGCGAATTTCTATAATGATTGATGATAATTTCTATAATAAGTCATACTAATTTCTCTAATGATTGCCGGCTTCTTCAAAAAGCCTCTGTTGTAAGTCATGATTTATTAAAGCATGGAAATATCATCCACATCAACTATAACTATTTCATTGTATTCAGATACAAATCAAGTCTGTACACTATACACTACCTACAGCATATGTTTACTACCACAGCACTGATATAATTTCAACACACTTTAAATGAAAATATTATGTTTTATTACGAGATTTTGGAAATATTATGCTTTATTTACGAGTTTGTGGAAATATTATGCTTTATTTACGAGTTTGTGGAAATATTATGCTTTATTTAAGAGTTTGTGGAAATATTATGTTTTATTACGAGGTTTTGGAAATATTATGCTTTATTTACGAGTTTGTGGAAATATTATGCTTTATATACGAGGTTGTGGAAACAAGAAATGCAGAGGACGAAATAATCAAATCATCTAGTACCAATTTACTTGCTTATAAATCAGAAAAAATAAATCCTTTCTTAAGGTACAAGTGCAGTAAATTTCCACTATAACTGACTAAACATGGGTAGATTTATGTATAGAAAAGCTTATATATAAGCTTATATATTACATATATTATATATATGCTTATTTATAAAAAAATTAATCCTATTTTAAGGTACAAGTGCAGTAAATTTCCACTTCAATTGACTAAACATGGGCAGATTTATGTATGGAACAGTAAAGTCACATCCATACTACGGTATCAACGATATTAAAATGAAATGATTTTGGAGTATGTTGGATATTGTGTCGTGCGTACACCTTGTTTTCTGCATTACTGAACTTTGGGACAAGTTGCGCGACTTAATAAAAGTTATTGTGTACAAAGCTATAAGTTACTTCATGACAAGTTACGCGCCTTACCGAACAATTTACAGAACGACCAATTGTTTACAACTTGATAACCAATTAAGTTGTAAACAATTAACAACTTAATAACCAATTAAGTTGTAAACAATTAAGTTGTAAAGTTGTAAACAACAGTTCTCTCGTCACAGGACACAATAAAATCTGCTCTGCTAATGGCGATGATATTTGACATGATCGAAATACTGACAATGAGTTGAAAATCCAAAAACTTTAAACTCATTAATTGAAAATTTTCAACACTTCAATTAAGAGTTTTCTAGAAAAAAAAGAGTGGAGAATTTTATGTTTCACCTTCGCCATATTCACATCCCACTTCCATGAATTTTTTTTTTTAAGGAAATGCAAACATCAAAATAAAAAATATGACTGTCCAGTTAAATGTTCTTGAAAAAGGAATATTGCATAAAATGTTGGAAATTTCAATTACTGTATTTAAAAAATTGTGCTTCTATGCACATTTTTCATTTTATTTATACCGTCTATGGTAAAAATATTATTCGAAACAACATAAGTTTTACGCACACATAAAATCCCGAGGTCTGTCAAACGAGGGGCTAAGCGTATGTATATCCATAAATTAGAGAATCCAAAAACGGTAACATAATTTTTTATACACAACACATATATACAAAACACAGAGCCGTCAGCCCAGTTTTCATATCATTCAAGATTCAAATCACAAGAATTGACCGTGATAATAACAGAAGCCGAGGTCGCCCAAAAAACATGCATAATTCGGCCATAAAGCCACCCCAGCGACGAAGGAAGTTCTGCGATCGAAATATCGACCTCCGTAGGAATAGCATTGCGTGGCATTGATGTGTCTCACAAAAATTGGATCAGAGGCGCAGAGAAGTTGAAACTTCGGCCTAAAATATGTAATGATTGCAAAAAATCGCACGACATTAAATGGATTATGCAGCGAAGTTTGAAAAAGCGATTTTATTTAAGTCACAGTCGTACTTTGATTTATTAGGGCCGGCTTTGAAAGTAAGTTAGACATAAATATAAGCTACACAGACGGTCGAGATCTGCGCAAAAACGCGTCGTGATTGTATCTTTTGTCTCCTTTGATATGGCAGCGCATGGCGGAAATCGATCGCAAAACTCCGATTGCGCGTTTACGCGTTCCAAATTTTAAGGTTTTTTTTCGTTTACGCATTCTAAATTTTACGTATATTTTCGTTCACGCATTCTAAGTTTTAAGTTTTTTTTCGTTTACGCATTTTGAATTTTACGTTTTTTTTCGTTCACGCATTCTAAGTTTTAAGTTTTTTTTCGTTTACGCCATCCAAATTTTTAACGATCGTTGAGGGTTGAGGGATGTGAACTTGCTCGGAATCGCTGCTTGGAAGCTCAATGGTAGCTTCTTGAACCAAAATTAATGATATCAGTGTATCTTGATACAAAGTTTATTTAGATAAAAAATTTAGTGATAGTTATGAACGAAAAATTAATGATATGAGTGTGTCTTGGAACAAATTTTGTTTAGCTAAGAAATTCAGCAACTGTTTTGAACGTTAATTAATCCTAATTAATCATATCTTGAAACTAACTTTATTTGTGTAAGAAATTCAACGACAGTTTTGAACCGAAAATTAATTATAATAGAGTATCATGAAACTAATTTAATTTATGTAAGAAATTCAGCGACAATTTTGAACAGAAATAATATTTTAGGATAGCATCCAAAACATTTCATTTGGGTAAGAAAAAAGTATTGAAAAACATTCGATGTAACACAAAACAAAATGTTCAAATTCTATAAATCCGGGACTAATTTTTCACCCATGTATCAAACACGTTTGTCTGCATAACATTAAATGAGGTTAAATCTCTTCAAATCGTTGATGAGTAACTTGTACATTTACGATGAGGTACATTGTATTCCCGAAAATATTTTATTCGTAATCACTTTAAATGCTTGTAATATTTTTCATATTTTTTCAATTTGTACGTTAAGATAGCTTCTGAACGATTTTCAATCATTGTGAATCAACTGAAATTTTAAAACAGACATTAGTTGCAATTTGGTAGCGTTCAGCTTACAGAGTGGCTGTCGCAACGGACACACCAAGCAAGCAGGCAAGCAGGCAGGCAAGCAAGCAGGCTAGCAAGCAAGCAGGCAGGCAGACAAGGAAGCAAGCAGGCAGGCAGGAAAGCAAGCAGGCAAGCAGGCAAGCAAGCGAGCAGGCAGGCAAGCAAGCAGGCAAGCAAGCAAGCAGGCAAGCAAGCAGGCTAGCAAGCAAGCAGGCAGGCAGACAAGGAAGCAGGCAGGCAGGCAGGAAAGCAAGCAGGCAAGCAGGCAAGCAGGCAGGTCCATATACAAGCTAGTAAATAAGCAAGCAAGTGTGCGACCTAGAAACATCATATATGTACTTTCAAGTTCAACAATCCTGCTTAAATTTTTGCTCTATTTGACGTTTTCTCTCTGGTAAATAGTTTCAGTTTTATCGAACATTTCAATGGTTGGATTTGTCGTTATTTTAAACGCTGGAGTCACAGACGCAACCTCAGTACATGTAATGTTGTGACTACCTTCCTACTCACTATTCCTGCATCTTGTGACTAACATCCTACTCACTATCTCTGCATCTTGTGATTAACATCCCACTCACTATCCCTGCATCTTGTGACTAACATCCTACTCACTATCCCTGCATCTTGTGACTAACATCCTACTCACTATCCCTGCATCTTGTGACTAACATCCTACTCACTATCTCTGCATCTTGTGACTAACATCCTACTCACTATCCCTGCATCTTGTGACTAACATCCTACTCACTATCTCTGCATCTTGTGACTAACATCCTACTCACTATCCCTGCATCTTGTGACTAACATCCTACTCACTATCCCTGCATCTTGTGACTAACACCCTTCTCACTACCCCTGCCTCTTGTGACTAACATCCTACTCACTATCCCTGCATCTTGTGACTAACATCCTACTCACTACCCCTGCATCTTGTGACTAACATCCTACTCACTATCCCTGCATCTTGTGACTAAGATCCTACTCACTATCCCTGCATCTTGTGACTAACATCCTACTCACTATCCCTGCATCTTGTGACTAACATCCTACTCACTATCCCTGCATCTTGTGACTAACATCCTACTCACTATCCCTGCATCTTGTGACTAACATCCTACTCACTACCCCTGCATCTTGTGACTAACATCCTACTCACTATCCATGGATCTTGTGACTAACATCCTACTCACTACTTCTGCATCTTGTGACTAACTTCCTATTCACTATCCATGGATCTTGTGACTAACATCCTACTCACTATCCATGGATCTTGTGACTAACTTCCTATTCACTATCCCTGCATCTTGTGACTAACATCCTACTCACTATCCCTGTATCTTGTGACTAACACCCTTCTCACTACCCCTGCCTCTTGTGACTAACATCCTACTCACTATCCCTGCATCTTGTGACTAACATCCTACTCACTATCCCTGCATCTTGTGACTAAGATCCTACTCACTATCCCTGCATCTTGTGACTAACATCCTACTCACTATCCCTGCATCTTGTGACTAACATCCTACTCACTATCCCTGCATCTTGTGACTAACATCCTACTCACTATCCCTGCATCTTGTGACTAACATCCTACTCACTATCCCTGCATCTTGTGACTAACATCCTACTCACTATCCCTGCATCTTGTGACTAAGATCCTACTCACTATCCCTGCATCTTGTGACTAACATCCTACTCACTATCCCTGCATCTTGTGACTAACATCCTACTCACTACCCCTGCCTCTTGTGACTAACATCCTACTCACTATCCCTGCATCTTGTGACTAACATCCTACTCACTATCCCTGCATCTTGTGACTAACATCCTACTCACTATCCCTGCATCTTGTGACTAAGATCCTACTCACTATCCCTGCATCTTGTGACTAACATCCTACTCACTATCCCTGCATCTTGTGACTAACATCCTACTCACTATCCCTGCATCTTGTGACTAACATCCTACTCACTATCCCTGCATCTTGTGACTAACATCCTACTCACTATCCCTGCATCTTGTGACTAACATCCTACTCACTATCCCTGCATCTTGTGACTAACATCCTACTCACTATCCCTGCATCTTGTGACTAACATCCTACTCACTATCCCTGCCTCTTGTGACTAACATCCTACTCACTATCCCTGCATCTTGTGACTAACATCCTACTCACTATCCCTGCATCTTGTGACTAACATCCTACTCACTATCCCTGCATCTTGTGACTAACATCCTACTCACTATCCCTGCATCTTGTGACTAAGATCCTACTCACTATCCCTGCATCTTGTGACTAACATCCTACTCACTATCCCTGCATCTTGTGACTAACATCCTACTCACTACCCCTGCATCTTGTGACTAACATCCTACTCACTATCCCTGCATCTTGTGACTAACATCCTACTCACTACCCCTGCATCTTGTGACTAACATCCTACTCACTATCCCTGCATCTTGTGACTAACATCCTACTCACTACCCCTGCATCTTGTGACTAACATCCTACTCACTATCCCTGCATCTTGTGACTAACATCCTACTCACCATCCCTGCATCTTGTGACTAACATCCTACTCACTACCCCTGCATCTTGTGACTAACTTCCTACTCACTACCCCTGCATCTTGTGACTAACATCCTACTCACTATCCCTGCATCTTGTGACTAACATCCTACTCACTACCCCTGCATCTTGTGACTAACATCCTACTCACTACCCCTGCATCTTGTGACTAACATCCTACTCACTATCCTTGCATCTTGTGACTAACATCCTACTCACTACCCCTGCATCTTGTGACTAACTTCCTATTCACTATCCATGGATCTTGTGACTAACATCCTACTCACTACCCCTGCATCTTGTGACTAACATCCTACTCACTATCCCTGCATCTTGTGACTAACATCCTACTCACTACCCCTGCATCTTGTGACTAACATCCTACTCACTATCCCTGCATCTTGTGACTAAGATCCTACTCACTATCCCTGCATCTTGTGACTAACATCCTACTCACTATCCCTGCATCTTGTGACTAACATCCTACTCACTACCCCTGCATCTTGTGACTAACATCCTACTCACTATCCCTGCATCTTGTGACTAAGATCCTACTCACTATCCCTGCATCTTGTGACTAACATCCTACTCACTATCCCTGCATCTTGTGACTAACATCCTACTCACTATCCCTGCATCTTGTGACTAACATCCTACTCACTATCCCTGCATCTTGTGACTAACATCCTACTCACTACCCCTGCATCTTGTGACTAACATCCTTCTCACTATCCATGGATCTTGTGACTAACATCCTACTCACTACTTCTGCATCTTGTGACTAACTTCCTATTCACTATCCATGGATCTTGTGACTAACATCCTACTCACTATCCATGGATCTTGTGACTAACTTCCTATTCACTATCCCTGCATCTTGTGACTAACATCCTACTCACTATCTCTGCATCTTGTGACTAACATCCTACTCACTATCCCTGCATCTTGTGACTAACATCCTACTCACTATCCCTGCATCTTGTGACTAACACCCTTCTCACTACCCCTGCCTCTTGTGACTAACATCCTACTCACTATCCCTGCATCTTGTGACTAACATCCTACTCACTACCCCTGCATCTTGTGACTAACATCCTACTCACTATCCCTGCATCTTGTGACTAAGATCCTACTCACTATCCCTGCATCTTGTGACTAACATCCTACTCACTATCCCTGCATCTTGTGACTAACATCCTACTCACTATCCCTGCATCTTGTGACTAACATCCTACTCACTATCCCTGCATCTTGTGACTAACATCCTACTCACTACCCCTGCATCTTGTGACTAACATCCTACTCACTATCCATGGATCTTGTGACTAACATCCTACTCACTACTTCTGCATCTTGTGACTAACTTCCTATTCACTATCCATGGATCTTGTGACTAACATCCTACTCACTATCCATGGATCTTGTGACTAACTTCCTATTCACTATCCCTGCATCTTGTGACTAACATCCTACTCACTATCCCTGTATCTTGTGACTAACACCCTTCTCACTACCCCTGCCTCTTGTGACTAACATCCTACTCACTATCCCTGCATCTTGTGACTAACATCCTACTCACTACCCCTGCCTCTTGTGACTAAGATCCTACTCACTATCCCTGCATCTTGTGACTAACATCCTACTCACTACCCCTGCATCTTGTGACTAACATCCTACTCACTATCCCTGCATCTTGTGACTAACATCCTACTCACTACCCCTGCATCTTGTGACTAACATCCTACTCACTATCCCTGCATCTTGTGACTAACATCCTACTCACTACCCCTGCATCTTGTGACTAACATCCTACTCACTATCCCTGCATCTTGTGACTAACATCCTACTCACTATCCCTGCATCTTGTGACTAACATCCTACTCACTACCCCTGCATCTTGTGACTAACTTCCTACTCACTACCCCTGCATCTTGTGACTAACATCCTACTCACTATCCCTGCATCTTGTGACTAACATCCTACTCACTACCCCTGCATCTTGTGACTAACATCCTACTCACTACCCCTGCATCTTGTGACTATTATCCTACTCACTATCCCTGCATCTTGTGACTAACATCCTACTCACTACCCCTGCATCTTGTGACTAACTTCCTATTCACTATCCATGGATCTTGTGACTAACATCCTACTCACTACCCCTGCATCTTGTGACTAACATCCTACTCACTATCCCTGCATCTTGTGACTAACATCCTACTCACTACCCCTGCATCTTGTGACTAACATCCTACTCACTATCCCTGCATCTTGTGACTAAGATCCTACTCACTATCCCTGCATCTTGTGACTAACATCCTACTCACTATCCCTGCATCTTGTGACTAACATCCTACTCACTACCCCTGCATCTTGTGACTAACATCCTACTCACTATCCCTGCATCTTGTGACTAAGATCCTACTCACTATCCCTGCATCTTGTGACTAACATCCTACCCACTATCCCTGCATCTTGTGACTAACATCCTACTCACTATCCCTGCATCTTGTGACTAACATCCTACTCACTATCCCTGCATCTTGTGACTAACATCCTACTCACTACCCCTGCATCTTGTGACTAACATCCTACTCACTATCCATGGATCTTGTGACTAACATCCTACTCACTACTTCTGCATCTTGTGACTAACTTCCTATTCACTATCCATGGATCTTGTGACTAACATCCTACTCACTATCCATGGATCTTGTGACTAACTTCCTATTCACTATCCCTGCATCTTGTGACTAACATCCTACTCACTATCCCTGTATCTTGTGACTAACACCCTTCTCACTACCCCTGCCTCTTGTGACTAACATCCTACTCACTATCCCTGCATCTTGTGACTAACATCCTACTCACTACCCCTGCCTCTTGTGACTAAGATCCTACTCACTATCCCTGCATCTTGTGACTAACATCCTACTCACTACCCCTGCATCTTGTGACTAACATCCTACTCACTACCCCTGCATCTTGTGACTAACATCCTACTCACTATCCCTGCATCTTGTGACTAACATCCTACTCACTACCCCTGCATCTTGTGACTAACATCCTACTCACTATCCCTGCATCTTGTGACTAACATCCTACTCACTATCCCTGCATCTTGTGACTAACATCCTACTCACTATCCCTGCATCTTGTGACTAACATCCTACTCACTATCCCTGCATCTTGTGACTAACATCCTACTCACTACCCCTGCATCTTGTGACTAACATCCTACTCACTATCCCTGCATCTTGTGACTAACATCCTACTCACTATCCCTGCATCTTGTGACTAACATCCTACTCACTACCCCTGCATCTTGTGACTAACTTCCTACTCACTACCCCTGCATCTTGTGACTAACATCCTACTCACTATCCCTGCATCTTGTGACTAACATCCTACTCACTACCCCTGCATCTTGTGACTAACATCCTACTCACTACCCCTGCATCTTGTGACTAACATCCTACTCACTATCCCTGCATCTTGTGACTAACATCCTACTCACTACCCCTGCATCTTGTGACTAACTTCCTATTCACTATCCATGGATCTTGTCACTAACATCCTACTCACTACCCCTGCATCTTGTGACTAACATCCTACTCACTACCCCTGCATCTTGTGACTAACATCCTACTCACTACTTCTGCATCTTGTGACTAACATCCTACTCACTACCCCTGCCTCTTGTGACTAAGATCCTACTCACTATCCCTGCATCTTGTGACTAACATCCTACTCACAACCCCTGCATCTTGTGACTAACATCCTACTCACTATCCCTGCATCTTGTGACTAACATCCTACTCACTACCCCTGCATCTTGTGACTAACATCCTACTCACTATCCCTGCATCTTGTGACTAACATCCTACTCACTACCCCTGCATCTTGTGACTAACATCCTACTCACTATCCCTGCATCTTGTGACTAACATCCTACTCACTATCCCTGCATCTTGTGACTAACATCCTACTCACTACCCCTGCATCTTGTGACTAACTTCCTACTCACTACCTCTGCATCTTGTGACTAACATCCTACTCACTATCCCTGCATCTTGTGACTAACATCCTACTCACTACCCCTGCATCTTGTGACTAACATCCTACTCACTACCCCTGCATCTTGTGACTAACATCCTACTCACTATCCCTGCATCTTGTGACTAACATCCTACTCACTACCCCTGCATCTTGTGACTAACTTCCTATTCACTATCCATGGATCTTGTGACTAACATCCTACTCACTACCCCTGCATCTTGTGACTAACATCCTACTCACTATCCCTGCATCTTGTGACTAACATCCTACTCACTACCCCTGCATCTTGTGACTAACATCCTACTCACTATCCCTGCATCTTGTGACTAAGATCCTACTCACTATCCCTGCATCTTGTGACTAACATCCTACTCACTATCCCTGCATCTTGTGACTAACATCCTACTCACTATCCCTGCATCTTGTGACTAACATCCTACTGACTACCCCTGCATCTTGTGACTAACATCCTACTCACTATCCATGGATCTTGTGACTAACATCCTACTCACTACTTCTGCATCTTGTGACTAACTTCCTATTCACTATCCATGGATCTTGTGACTAACATCCTACTCACTATCCATGGATCTTGTGACTAACTTCCTATTCACTATCCCTGCATCTTGTGACTAACATCCTACTCACTATCCCTGCATCTTGTGACTAACATCCCACTCACTATCCCTGCATCTTGTGACTAACATCCTACTCACTACCCCTGCATCTTGTGACTAACATCCTACTCACTATCCATGGATCTTGTGACTAACATCCTACTCACTACTTCTGCATCTTGTGACTAACATCCTACTCACTATCCCTGCATCTTGTGACTAACATCCTACTCACTACCCCTGCATCTTGTGACTAACATCCTACTCACTATCCATGGATCTTGTGACTAACATCCTACTCACTACTTCTGCATCTTGTGACTAACATCCTACTCACTATCCCTGCATCTTGTGACTAACATCCTATTCACTATCCATGGATCTTGTGACTAACATCCTATTCACTACCCCTGCATCTTGTGACTAACATCCTACTCACTATCCATGGATCTTCTGACTAACTTCCTATTCACTATCCATGGATCTTGTCAAGAGGCGTATCCATCAAATCCTCCTTGTTTTTCCTCCTTATCACACTTACACTCACACAAAAAAGGAGGGAAAAATGGCCGAATTTTTTCAGAGGAAAATCGGCAGGCGCGCACGTGCAATTTTTCTCATTGGCATCAGCATCGGCGGAGCCATCAATCAAAATCTTAATCCAACCGCAGCAGCCTCCAAATTTGCATATTAGGCCTATAATATCTGTACAGCTGCTGCCCCAGGCCTATACGGAGCCGCTATACCGGCGTTTGCATAAACAAAATTGCTCCCGCATGAAAATTGCCTGCGTGTAACGGCAGAGTAAAACGGTGTCGCTCTTCTCAAACGGTCATGTTTGGTACTATACTGTGTGTTGTGTATGGCATTATACGGTCATGTTTGGTGCTATACAGTGTGTTGTGTATAGCATTAAACGGTCATGTTTGGTGCTATACTGTGTGTTGTGTATAGCATTAAACGGTCATGTTTGGTGCTATACAGTGTGTTGTGTATAGCATTAAACGGTCATGTTTGGTGCTATACTGTGTGTTGTGTGTGGCATTATACGGTCATGTTTGGTGCTATACTGTGTGTTGTGTGTAGCATTATACGGTCATGTTTGGTGCTATACTGTGTGTTGTGTGGCATTATACGGTTATGTTTGGTGCTATACTGTGTGTTGTGTGTAGCATTAAACGGTCATGTTTGGTGCTATACTGAGTTGTGTATAGCATTAAACGGTCATGTTTGGTGCTATACTGTGTGTTGTGTGTGGCATTATACGGTTATGTTTGGTGCTATACTGTGTGTTGTGTGTGGCATTATACGGTCATGTTTGGTGCAATACTGTGTGTTGTGTGTGGCATTATACGGTCATGTTTGGTGCAATACTGTGTGTTGTGTGTGGCATTATACGGTTATGTTTGGGGCTATACTGTGTGTTGTGTGTGGCATTATACGGTTATGTTTGGTGCTATACTGTGTGTTGTGTGTGGCATTATACGGTTATGTTTGGTGCTATACTGTGTGTTGTGTGTGGCATTATACGGTCATGTTTGGTGCAATACTGTGTGTTGTGTGTGGCATTATACGGTTATGTTTGGTGCTATACTGTGTGTTGTGTGTGGCATTATACGGTCATGTTTGGTGCAATACTGTGTGTTGTGTGTGGCATTATACGGTTATGTTTGGTGCTATACTGTGTGTTGTGTGTGGCATTATACGGTCATGTTTGGTGCTATACTGTGTGTTGTGTGTGGCATTATACGGTTATGTTTGGTGCTATACTGTGTGTTGTGTGTGGCATTATACGGTCATGTTTGGTGCTATACTGTGTGTTGTGTGTGGCATTATACGGTTATGTTTGGTGCTATACTGTGTGTTGTGTGTGGCATTATACGGTCATGTTTGGTGCTATACTGTGTGTTGTGTGTGGCATTATACGGTTATGTTTGGTGCTATACTGTGTGTTGTGTGTGGCATTATACGGTTATGTTTGGTGCTATACTGTGTGTTGTGTGTGGCATTATACGGTCATGTTTGGTGCTATACTGTGTGTTGTGTGTGGCATTATACGGTTATGTTTGGTGCTATACTGTGTGTTGTGTGTGGCATTATACGGTTATGTTTGGTGCTATACTGTGTGTTGTGTGTGGCATTATACGGTTATGTTTGGTGCTATGCGGTCGTGATTAGTGTGAAACGGTCATGTTTAGTGCTATACAGTATGTTGTGTGTGGCATTAAACGGTCATGTTTAGTGCTATACTGTGTGTTGTTTACAGCATTAAACGGTCATGTCTAATGCAATGCTATTTGTTGTGTACAGCATTAAACGGTCATGTCTAATACTATATACAACAGATCCGTCTGTTTAAAATTATACTTGCCGTGGGTAAAATAGAGTATTTAAAATATGCTGTGCTTAAGCAGAATTATTTTTTGGTTTGAGTTAAAATATTTTAAATAAATTACACCCAGAATACGACATGTCGCATGTATAGTATTCCGTATTGTATTTGGTTCCGTATATTATGGTATAGTATTCATAGTATAGTGTATAGTTAATTTGGTTGCATGGAAGCTTTAGCGGCTACATTTGGTGTGATATGTATAATTTGACGGTTACATATATATACATATACACATAAATAGACATATATATATGATTATATATATATATATATTTATGTATATATATACACACATAAATAGACATATATATATATATATATATAATTACATGAATTAAATAAGTATGCGCGGAACATACATATGTTGGGTTGCCGCTAGCTTATTGTAAAACTGCAGCAGGCAGCATTCCGAGATTCAGAATGTAGAGGTTACTTATGCGTTCAACAAATTATGTGCGTTCCGTTACTCTATGTGTGTTGCCTTATTCGTGTTGTGTGTGCTACCTTATGTGTGTTATGTGTGTTGTGTGGGTTATGAGTGTTGTGTGTGTTACCTTATGTGTGTTGTGTGCGTTGTGTGGGTTATGAGTGTTGTGTGTGTGTTGTGTGTGTTACCATATGTGTGTTGTGTGTGTTGTGTGGGTTATGAGTGATGTGTGTGTTGCCTTTTGCGTGTGAACACACCTGTGTGTAGCAGGTTTGTGAGTGATGCCGCTAGGGGCGCGGTGGGGGAAAGAAGTTCATGTGTACAGAGTTGGTGCAGAAGTGATCTTGTGTCTTAACTTGTAGTGAAAAGGAAAACGGTGTAAACTAAAATGAAAGAAATTAAATGATAAACCAAAAGAATAAAGAAGAGAAAAAGGAAAAAATGGTTGTAAAGAAAAAGGAAGAATAGAGAAGAAAATGACTGAATGAGAAGGAAGAGAAAGAAATGAGGAATGAAGAGAAGTAGGCAGAGAAAAAGAGAATGAAAATGAGAAGAAATTGAAAACGTACTCAGCAAAATTGAATTTCCTAAATCACATGATAAGTGATGCTCAAATTAAGGGTAGCTGATAACAAAGATGAAGTCAACACTCCGCACGGAAAAATTGATGTACCAATAAATTTTTTTTCCAACTTTCGTAGACTCCGTACATTTGTACTGAGGAACACAATGTTCAGCATCATAACATTGTATTTATTACATGTACTCACTACTACTGAGTACTCAGTACATTTGTACTAAGGATTTTAATGTTCAGCAACACAACATGGCTGAGCAAGGCAATGCTCAAAAATGCTACCTGATGTTAGTCAGCCGACGTAGCAACACGAAGCTATTTCATTGAAAGCTCCCCAGTCTAACTTTCTCGCCGGAGCATGCATTTTTCCTGCCGTTTAACCGCTTGTGCGGCAAAAAACATGCATGCAGGCAGCGAAAAAGTTAGACTGGGTCAGCAGTAACTGACACACCCAGCATGATCGTAGGTTACATTCACAGGACATAATGAAGTGACAGCAGCTTTAGCGCGCATTCCACCGCAATCAGTACGAATTTTCATTTACTTGCGGTAGAATTTTTTGAAAAATGTTTAGTTTGTAATGTACCTAACTGGAGCCAGCGTTCTGTTACACCTATAGCGTAATATGCTGAGTTGTAAACTTCTAATGTCGTGTGGACTCACTTACACCGAACTCTTATTGAAGGCACGACGCCTGTACTATGAAGCAATACGGATCCAACACTTACATTGAACCCTTATTGAAGGCAGGACGCCTTAGCTGCAAAGTTATACAGGCCTAACACTTACATACGAGCCTTACTGAAGGCTGGTCGCCTTAGCTGCAAAGTTATACACGCCCAACACTTACACAAGAGCCTTATTGAAGGCACGTTGCCTTAGCTGCAAAGTTATACAGACCCAACACTTACATACAAGCTTGATTGAAGGCAGGTCGCCTGAGCTGCTAAGTTACACAGGCCCAACACTTACACAGGAGCCTTATTGACGGCACGTCGCCTTAGCTGCAAATTTATACAGACCCAACACTTACATACGAGCCTTATTGAAGGCAGGACGCCTTAACGGCAAAGTTATACAGACCCAACACTTACACAGGAGCCTTATTGAAGGCACGTCGCCTTAGCTGCAAAGTTATACGGACCCAACACTTACACAGGAGCCTTATTGAAGGCAGGTCGCCTTAGCTAGGGAGCTGTACGGATACTACACTCACATACATTTAATACTTATTGAAGGCTTGAGCTACGAAGCTATACGGACCCAACACTCACATGCGAGCCTCATTGAAATAAGGTCGCCTCAGCTAGAAAGCGATCAATAAGCAGAGCTGCCATGCATATGAATATGTGCGCGGCACAACCAGCACAACAATCGCTTCAGGTCGCATAAAAACGCGCACACACAGAAAAAAAAGGTCGCTCAGAAGTGCTAAGCCGAAGCCTTCATTTGCGTACGGGCGTTAGAGAGATCAGCAGCTGAGACCGAAAGTCTTCCATTTCCGCCAGCGTCCGCCCTTCAAATGTACCCCTAACTTGCGTTTAAGTTATCGTCGGGTCGTGAAAAATTAAGAAGCGAATAGTTAATGATTGTTTTAAGTATTGGATCAGGTGCGTAGGCTGGAAACGTGCATGAAACGTGTTAGGAACGTGTTGGAAACAGGCTCGGAACAAGAAGGCGTCGAGTGCGGAGGTCAGAGACTGTACCCCGCCGGCCACAATAGGTAGCGCTCCTCAATAAGAGTCACTGTGGGAAGACCTATTCACGCGATCGCGTTTTTTACGAACTCTAAAAGGGTAAAAAAACGGGTCAAGCTGCCGCGTAAAAAAGGCGGGTGTGCTCCGGAGACGAGAGGAGGCTTGGCTGCTCTTGTGCTCTGTTTTGCATCTGTGAAAGTTTAGTTATAGTTTTAAATTAGTTACATTTAGTGGTTACGCACGATGTTTATTTCGAGTTAAGGTTTGTTTGGCTGCTCCTGTGCTCTGTTTTGCATCTGTGAAAGTTTAGTTATAGTTTTAAATTAGTTACATTTATTGGTTACGCACGATGTTTATTTCGAGTTAAGGTTTGTTTGGCTGCTCCTGTGCTCTGTTTTGCTCAAAGTTCATGCATCTATCTCAATTATGTTTTAAAATCAGTCTCATTTTCAGTGTTGACTCACAATTTTTAGATATTTTGCATTAAGGTTGGTTTGGCTGCTCCTGTGCTCTGTTTTTCATTCAGTCCAGGTACCTATAAAACTTTGGTTATAGGACATTTTTAGTGGTGACTTACGATGCTCACATGTTTCATGTAAATGTTTGTTTCGCTGCTATATTTTGCTTACAGTCCAAGCACCTATAAAACTTTTGTTACATTTTGAAATTAGTCACATTTTTAATGTTACTTACGATTTTTATTTCACTTATGGAGGTTTGTTTAGCTGCTCTCGTGCTACGTTTTGCGTGCAGTTCTGGCATCCATCACACATTTATATTTTAAAGTCAAGTCTCATTTTTAGTGGTTACGAATGATGTTTGTTTGGCGTTAAATTATTATAACGTGAATTATGTTACGATATATAATTATAATTAATAATTATAATTATTTTAATTATAATTTTATTAGCATAAGTTCTGCAAACAAAAATGCCTATTGAAAGAGAAATGATTTTTAATCTTTGCAGTGGAACACGGTAGCTGGTGTTGTGATATTACTGGCACTCTTACTTCTAAAACAGACATACATTTTTACTCTGCACTCATACATCAATTGGCATGGAGGTTTGACTGCACTCAGTATACAACCCACATACTACACAACTTAAGTCCCGTGCATAAGATATACAACAGAGCTACAGTTGCATACGCTAAATATCGATATTATTTCGAACAATTCTCTAAAATCCCTCAAAAGGAATAATATTTAACGCTGCACGAATGTGTCAAAAATTCTTTTCGCTCGAGTTATTCGACATTGTAATTTCTACGCATGAAGTTAACACCAGTGAACAAACGATATAAACTAACGCTCATGATAACAAAAAATAAGCCATATGTCAAAACGTTGAATATTTTGCATTAAATGTGGAATATTTTGCATTAAATGTTGAATATTTTGCATTAAATGTTGAATATTTTGCATTAAATGTTGAATATTTTGCATTAAATGTTGAATATTTTGCATTAAATGTTGAATATTTTGCATTAAATGTTGAATATTTTGCATTAAATGTTGAATATTTTGCATTAAATGTTGAATATTTTGCATTAAATGTTGAATATTTTGCATTAAATGTTGAATATTTTGCATTAAATGTTGAATATTTTGCATTAAATGTTGAATATTTTGCATTAAATGTTGAATATTTTACATTAATTCTTCCGTAAGAAACTCAGCGTTACTTTCTCCTTTTGTATCGGGTCAGGTAAGGAAAAGTTACAGTACTGAAAATAAAAAAATTATCATTTAAGAACTGGTTTGGACATTTAGGCGACATTTGTTTCGAAAATGCTTGAAATTCTGGTGCAATATAGAAGCTCTGTGAGATCTCGAGAAAATGTGGGACCATGCATGCCAATATTTTGTGGTTATAATGTTAATGTTTTTTTTCAGCACAACGTAGCCAGAAAAATCCTGATATAGAGTAAATAAGAATCAATTATTTTCGTTGAGATCATTGGTTCTCCGTTAAGAAAATTCTATTCTTTCATGTAAAGATTTAACATAAATCCAGAATATAATTCCCTCTCACTTTAACAATAGTCAAAAATATTATTCCCTTGCTATCCACCCTGAAACATTTCAAAACCAAACATGAAGCTTTCCAGATTACTGCACCATCTATACAATGTGGTATTTTAAAATTATGTAATATTGCGTTGAAATTGGCGCCAATATTTATTGAGCCTAACATATTTTTTCATTCATTCCTATCTGTCATTCCTTGACACTTAAAGTAAGAAAAACTTATCTCAGGAGCACCAGACAAAGACGACAAACTATGACCAAGCCCTCACAGGGTTCCCCTCGAGTTACCCTCACTTGACCCTCTCCTACTTCCCTCACTCCTGTATTCGTCCCTCGGACCCTCGCGAATTGTGGACTGCAATATCGATTATTTGGAGCAAAATGTCGCCGTCTCGCCATCTTGGAACCCTGAGCCTTCTCTGGCTCTCTGGTCCGTCGCGTCCCAATACTTGTGTTCTGTATTGCACATCGACGTCCCAATACTCGTGTTCTGTATTGCACATCGGCGTCCCAATACTTGTGTTCTGTATTGCACATCGACGTGTCAGAAAGTTGTGTTCTGTATTGCACATCGGCGTTCAAATACTTGTGTTCTTTATTGCATATCGGCGTCCCAATACTTGTGTTCTGTATTGTACATCGGCGTCTCAATACTTGTGTTCTGTATTTCACATCGGCGTCCAAATACTTGTGTTCTGTATTGCGCATCGGCGTCCCTATACTTGTGTTCTGTATTGCACATCGGCGTCCCAATACTTGTGTTCTGTATTGCACATCGGCGTCCCAATACTTGTGTTCTGTATTGCACATCGGCGTCCCAATACTTGTGTTCTGTATTGCACATCGGCGTCCCAATACTTGTGTTCTGTATTGCACATCGGCGTCCCAATACTTGTGTTCTGCAACGCACATCGGCGTGTCAAGACTTGTGTTCTATGTCACACATCCCACATGGGCGTCTCAATACAAGTTTGCCATATGTATAAATGTTCTCGTATTTCATAACTTTCAAATATTCTACACATATTTCATACGATACTATGACAAGATAACATTTTCTGCTCATGCTCTAAACAGCTCTCGTTCGCTCAGTCTCTGATCACGCTAAAATCTTACATTTTGCACCGCTACAAAAATCGTCAACAACATCAAAGTTCTTCGAATATTTGGAATTCTTCAACAGTGAGATTAATACTTCACTTCTGAGCCGTTCACTCGACCATAATACACTTTTTCAAAAGTAGTTGTGGATAAATAATAGAAATAATTAGTTTTTCATATTAGAGATTTGTTTTGAAATTTTCAAAGAAATAATCCCCGTATCTGCTAACCACACTCATACTCGAAACACAAGTTCATAAGTATATATGCACATAAGTACTTGAGTACACATTTGAGGTATAAGAACATACGTACATAAAAATATACGTCCATAAGTACATACGTTCATAAGTATATATGCACATAAGTACTTGAGTACACATTTGAGGTATAAGAACATACGTACATAAAAATATACGTACATAAGTACATACGTTCATAAGTACATCCGCACATAAGAACATACGTACATAAGTACATACGTACATAAGAACATACGTACATTAGTACGTACGTACATAAGAACATGCGTACATAAGGACATGCGTACATAAGTACACAAGTACATACGTACACACGTACATACGTACACAAGTACTCACCTGAAACACGCACATTCTCAAATGGCCTCGCTGCATCACGCAATGCAGCACCTCGCTCGTTACACTGCATTTCACGTCTGCGTTTTGTCAGTTTTGCCCAGATTACCAAGGTCATCCTGTAGTTTTTGAAAAATTTAATGGTCATAGCAGTTCTTGAAAGTATGTCTGAATTTTGTCATGCTAAATAATTTTCAGTTGTTGAGTGCCAGTTAGATTTTTCATGCTCATTTTTAAAAGTTTTATTTAATTATCCTAATCATTTTAAAGATATTATATTACTCACTACTTTAAACTATCTTTATTATTATATGATGGTTATTTCAAATTCTGCAGGCTCGATTCCTTCTGTTCCAACTTCCCGTCGTTCACTTTACATCTCCAACCTCCGTCCGTCGCGTCCAGCCTTCCCTCTCTCTCCCCTCGTTTTGGTGTCGCTGTCTAAGCTTCCCTCGGTCGTGCAAGGGAGACGTGAAGGTGAGGGGAGGTGAGGGCAGGTGCGGGAATGGCTTCAGTCTCCCCAGAGGGGACACGATCCGAGGGCTGGACGGACCCACGCATCCCACGCATCGAGCAAACTAACTTCAAATGGAAAATAAATCCGAGGGAAATTCAACATGAAAATACCAATAGTGAAATTTAGGGTGAATGTATGAGAAGTGAATTATTATAATAACATTATTGAAAGTTATGAATAAATCTACGTGTGAAAATGTGACGTGAAAATACCGATATCGAAAGTCAGCGCGTAAGATAAATGGGACATGAAAACCAAATGTTGAATGTAAGTATTAGGTAAATGTAGCGTGAAGTAGAAAATGTCAGAGCCCTTAAATTTGCACGCTATAATTATTTCAATGCTTGACATAGTGTAATTATCACGAGAAATTACTTTTAATTATGATATTAATTATTATTATAAATT
Source organism: Morinoia aosen (assembly GCA_030386875.1). Lineage (NCBI taxonomy): Eukaryota > Metazoa > Arthropoda > Malacostraca > Amphipoda > Talitridae > Morinoia > Morinoia aosen. Next base: position 23,504,849 of record CM059578.1, on the reverse strand, counting down.
ATTATTAATTACAAACACACATATGGAATTACATGGTTTAGTAAGAATCTCGTAAGCTCGAGGAAACAATTTTATTGGTGTCACTACAGTCGTTGAATTAATTAATATTTCTGTAGTGTTACTGAGCATTTACACCTAGCGTAGATTTCAAAATAGATATGATAATACGTCAAATTATTAATTTTATAAAGTAGTATCCTTTTGATCGTTTGCATGGGTTGGTGGCTCACCTGTATCACTTTCCAGTATTTCTGAATTAAAAATAATCCACTTATTTGAAAAAATCAAAATAAACCAATATCAATAAATAGAGCTAGTTCTAAGCCCGGAGAAGTGTGTTGGCGGATTCGATGACGTCACACACTTTAAATGTTTAGCGTTATCATTGACATACAGGTTTGATGTCTGCATTTGTTGTATTATTGCAGTGAAGCGTCTGTCACAGACGCACTCGTGTCACACACACACATCACGCACACACACACACACACATATACAGGAGTTTAGGTATTGTGTGAGAAATTGTTCATTACTAAACTTGTCTAACAACTTACTTAAATGATTTACGTCTGTGACGGTTGATTAATTGCAGCCCTGGAAAACAACTGCCAATTTCGATGGCGTGTGGTGCACCAAGTAGTCACTAAGTATAAATACTAGTTACAAAAATTAATTACAAAAACTAGTAACAAAATCTAATTACAAATACTAATCACGAAAACTAGTTGAAAAAACTACTAGCAAACCTGTTTCGAAAACTAATTACAAAATTAATTTTAAAAACTAGCTACAAAATCTAAAAACCAAACCTTATTGCAAAAGCTAATTACAAAATTAGCTACAAAAACTATCTACAAAATCTAAAAACAAAACCTTATTGCAAAAGCTAATTACAAAATTAGTTACAAAAACTAATCACATAAGCTAGCTACAAAAACTAGCCACCAAAACTAGTTACAAAGCAGTGGTGTGAGCCGTATGTTGCTCGCACACCAGGGGGTATTAAGTGGACTCAGACATCAATTTTTCAATTTGCTTCACACATGCATGAATTATCATATAATTTCTTTTCACATTTGTGCAGATTTTTCTATTCACTAGGAGGCCTGTTGAACCAGTATAATTATCTATTTCCCTTACATCTATTTTTATTCATCTATTTATCGCCGCTCTATTCGTGGTGCATCGGGACAGAAATGCAGAGTGTAAAAAGTGTCTGTCAGCGCAACGGAAGAGAATTGGACAAAATAAGTATACAATTTATATGTTTATAATTACAAGTATAAATCAGTATAAGTATACTTTTAGGTATTGTAGGTATAAATTTATATTTATACTAATAAATTATGAGTAACTACATTAGTATATAATTTATAAGTATACAGGTATAAGCAGCAGCGACGGTGTAGTGTTACATAGGCTTCGTATCACATAAACAGTCAAATAACATTTCTTCTTAATTAATAAAATTAAGTTAATAACATTTCTTCTTAATTAATCTTAATTAACGATCGTATACGCATATCTCTTCGCTACAATTTAAGTGTAAAAGTATAACAATGTTTTTATATTGGCTTTTTGCGAGTTTTTTCATGCGGCAAATTTCTTGCGAAGAAAAGAGTTACGTTGAGGAAGCAACACACGAATGCTGTCGAGAGATCTGCTATGTATTGGAATATTGAGTGATATTGGGATACACACTGCTATTTACCGGAATGTAGACTGCTATTTATTTACGGGAATATAGGGGGAATTCAAGAGAAAAAATACTACCTTTTGATGGAATATAGACTGTTATATAATAAAGTATAGAACTTTTACTGGAATATAAGGTAATATTAGCGAGAATGCATACTGCTACTTAGTGGTATGTAGACTGCTATTTAAGAGAATACAGACTAACGTGTACTGGAATATGGGTTGATATCTACGAGAATACATACTGCTATTGATTGTAATATTGACTGCTATTTAGTGAAACATAAACTGCTATTTACTGGAATATAGTCATTTTCGATCACGGGAATTGAAGCATTTCGAAACTCTTTGAATTTAAACACTTTCTCCTTCAAGTAAAATCTCTTCTTTTAATTCACATTCTTCCCCCAATTATTCCTTTTACGCTCTTTATAGTACTCCATGGGGTCGGTAACCATTTGATAAGATACTTGGAGGAGCATGAATGTCAGAAGTTCGATGGGAATGGTATAAACTCTACGGATTTTAAAACACATATTTTATTTATTGGACTTTGAAATTATTGTGGGATTTTTTTACGAGTAAAACCAACTCGAGAAAATTATTTACGTCAAATGTGGACGGAATTTTAAAATCCATTAAATTAATATCATGCTTTTTTTAGAGAGCACACATTGAAACACTTTAAAAACATGCTCTTATGTTTACTGCTCATTATAGAGAGTTATTGGAAATAACTTAAGCAAGATCATGTGCTTCTGTCCCATTAAGTAGAAAAAATCTCGTTCAATTTCTACAGGCCAATCAATACAAAATTAAATATCTTAATTACATATTTTGGGTCTTTATTCCTACATGCCAATCATTACAAAATTAAGTATCTTGTTCCTACATGCCTATCATTACAAAATTAAATATCTTGTTCCTACAGGCCAATCATTGCAAAATTAAATAACTTAATTACATATTTAGGATGTTCATGCTTGGGATAGTACCACGTGTTAATATAATTAATCCTACCATTAGACGATCAGTACTGCGAAGCATGAACGCCCACACGTATGTTGGAAGCAAGTGATATTCCGGTGGGGAATGGTAGAAAAGTACACCACGCGCAGTAGATGAGGGAGGTACAGAGGTAGATATTGGGGTTGGCGCTAAATTCAATCTACCAGCAGTGAAGTGTTTGGGGAGCGAGGAGGAGGAGGGAGTGTGGGGGGGGGGGGGTGATGGAGTGGGAGTGGGTGGGGGTGAGGGGGAATATTGAGGGAGATGGCAAAGCCGGCCTGGGGCTGTGAGGGGAAAATGAATGAGGGGGTGTATACGTTGTAGGGGTTATAGGGGTGTAGGGGGGTCATGAAGGTTGGGAGGATTAATAGGGAGGGTAGGAGGGGATTAGAGGGGTGTAGGTGGGAGGTTATGAAGGTTAGAAGGGATTAGGGGGGTGTCGGAGGGGAGAGTGGGGTGTACATAAGCAGTAAGGAGGTGAGGGGTGTTGGGAGTAGCTATAGGGGGTGGGGTGATGTGTGCGTAACATGGAGAAGGGTGAGGGGTAGGGGTGAGGGGATGTGGGGTGAGGGGTGTGAGGTAGCAAACACCGTGAGAGGGTGAGAAGATGAAATGTATGGAAAGGAACGCTAGAAGCCTGAGAAGAAGAGTATGAGAAGGATAGCATGACAAGTAGAAAACATATATAGGAACACTTTTAAAAAAGTCAGGGAAGCCCAAAGAGTTGGAAGATCAGCAACACCTCTAAAATATTGGGATGAATTCTATACTGGAGACGGAAGATGCGAAATACATTTTATTGGAAGTAGATTTAAAAAATACACGGAGAATAAACAATATTGTGAATAACATACGAATATATTAACTACAATAAAATGAATAATTACTATATTTTCATCTTGTTCACTTCGAATGCCTGGCAAAGTACGAATAATTATTTGATTTAATGGTCCTAAACATTTAAAAATAATTTTATCATACATATCACGATTACGTGTGCATTACTAACATTCATACAACAAAATAGCAAGACATGCACACAAGTATCGTACAGATTTAGGCAAACAAAAACCTCTTCCTGCAGAGCACTCAAAGCTATCCGAACATAACAAACTCAGAAGTGTACTAAACAAGATCGATAGATTTGACTCGGATAAGACCGCAACCCTACCCCTCTTGTGTCTGGCGGGGCACTGGCAGAAGTGGGGCACCGCCACAGCTTTTATACTCAAGGTCGCACGCCACTCACGTGACTGCGCCTTTATATATACGCTATACGAGGCATTACTACGACCCACTCAAGCCCTCCATTCACCGATAAGGCATTACTACGCCCCACTCAAATCCTCCATTCACAGATAAGGTCGCCAGATAGCGTAAAGTGGGTTAGTGCCCTAACCGTCGCTGCTGGGTGTGTAATAGGGGTAGATTATGGTGATAGGGTGGAGAGGGTTATTGAGGATAGGGACAGGGTGGAGGGGTTATTGAGGTTAAGGTTACTTACGAGGATAGGGCGAAGATGGTTATTGAGGTAAGGGTTAATTACGGGGATAGGGTGGCGTAGGTTATTGAGGTAGGGGTTACTTACGAGGATAGGATGGAGGAGGTTATTAAGGTAGGGGTTAATTACGAGGATAGGTTGGAGGGGGTTATTAAGGTAGGGGTTAATTACGGGGATAGGGTGGAGGAGGTTAATGAGGTAAGGGTTGATCACGGGGATAGGGTGGAGGAGGTTATTGAGGTAAGGGTCAATTACGGGGATAGGGTGAAGATGGTTATTGAGGTAGGGGTTAATTATGGGGATAGGGGGGAGGGGGTTATTGAGGGGAAGGTTAATTACGGGGATAGGGTGGAGGAGGTTAATGAGGTAAGGGTTGATCACGGGGATAGGGTGGAGGAGGTTATTGAGGTAAGGGTCAATTACGGGGATAGGGTGAAGGGGGTTATTAAGGTAGGGGTTAATTATGGGGATAGGGGGGAGGGGGTTATTGAGGGGAAGGTTAATTACGGGGATAGGGTGGAGGGGGTTATTAAGGTAGGGGGGTTAATTATGGGGATAGGATGTAGGAGGTTATTGAGGTAAGGGTTAATTACGGGGATAGGGTGGAGGAGATTATTGAGGTAAGGGTTAATTACGGGGATAGGGTGGAGGGGGTTATTGAGGTAAGGGTTAATTACGGGGATAGGGTGGAGGGGTTATTAATGTAGGGGTTAATTATGGGGATAGGGTGGAGGAGGTTATTGAGGTAAGGGTTAATTACGGGGATAGGGTGGAGGGGTTATTAATGTAGGGGTTAATTATGGGGATAGGGTGGAGGAGGTTATTGAGGTAAGGGTTAATTACGGGGATAGGGTGGAGGGGTTATTAATGTAGGGGTTAATTATGGGGATAGGGTGGAGGAGGTTATTGAGGTAAGGGTTAATTACGGGGATAGGGTGGAGGGGTTATTAATGTAGGGGTTAATTATGGGGATAGGGTGGAGGGGGTTATTGAGGTAAAGGTTAATTACGGGGATAGGGTGGAGGGGTTATTAATGTAGGGGTTAATTATGGGGATAGGGTGGAGGAGGTTATTGAGGTAAGGGTTAATTACGGGGATAGGGTGGAGGAGATTATTGAGGTAAGGGTTAATTACGGGGATAGGGTGGAGGGGTTATTAATGTAGGGGTTAATTATGGGGATAGGGTGGAGGAGGTTATTGAGGTAAGGGTTAATTACGGGGATAGGGTGAAGGGGGTTATTAAGGTAGGGGTTAATTATGGGGATAGGGTGGAGGGGGTTATTGAGGGGAAGGGTAATTACGGGGATAGGGTGGAGGGGGTTATTGAGGTAAGGGTTAATTACGGGGATAGGGTGGAGGGGGTTATTAAGGTGGGGGGGTTATTAAGGGGATAGGATGGAGGAGGTTATTGAGGTAAGGGTTAATTATGGGGATAGGGTGGAGGAGGTTATTGAGGTAAGGGTTAATTACGGGGATAGGGTGGAGGAGGTTATTGAGGTAAGGGTTAATTACGGGGATAGGGTGGAGGAGGTTATTGAGGTAAGGATTAATTACGGGGATAGGGTGGAGGAGGTTATTGAGGTAAGGGTTAATTACGGGGATAGGGTGGAGGAGGTTATTGAGGTAAGGGTTAATTACGGGGATAGGGTGGAGGAGGTTATTGAGGTAAGGGTTAATTACGGGGATGGGGTGGAGGGGGTTATAGAGGTAAGGGTTAATTACGGGGATGGGGTGGAGGGGGTTATAGAGGTAAGGGTTAATTACGGGGATGGGGTGGAGGGGGTTATAGAGGTAAGGGTTAATTACGGGGATGGGGTGGAGGGGGTTATTGAGGTATGGAACAAAAGTTGAGGGGAATAGTACTCAGTAGAGGGTCAATGATGCTTACATAGAGTTAGGAGTTACTAGAGCCAGGGTTTGGGGTTGAGATAAGGGTGGAATGATTGGGCTCAGGATGCTGTGGTTGCCGAGGTTAGGGTTACAGGTTATTCAAGTTAGAGCCGTGGGTTGCTGAGGTTAAGCGAACGAGATATCGGTGTTAACATCGGTATTACGATATTAAGATTGGTATTATTGGTATGAAATAAGAAAATAATTGGGGCTAGATATGGTATAGGAGGTTACGAGGTTAGACTCAGCGTTATCGAGATCTACCTCTAAATTTTTCAAGGAGGCAGCTATTATTTTAGCCGCCCAGCTATAACTGCTGTACTGTGCGACTGAAGTTAGTGATGCTAATTTTATCTTAATTTGCACAGCCCTAGCACAGCCCACACAGCCCTCAACACAGCCCACACTGCCCTCAACACAGCCCACACAGCCCTCAACACAGCCCACACAGCCCTCAACACAGCCGAAACCGCCCTCAACACAGCCACCACAACCCTCAACACAGCTCTCACAGCCCTCAACACTCCCTACACAACCCTCAGAACAACCGACACAGCCCTCAACACAGCCCACACAGCCCACACAGCCCTCAACACAGCCCACACAACCCTCAACACAGCCCACACAGCCCTCAACACAGCCCTCACAGCCCTCAACACATCCAACACAACCCTCAACGCAGCCCACACAGCCCTCGGCACAGCCTACACAACCCTCAGTACAGCCCACACAGCCCTCAACACAGCTCACACAGCCCTCAACACACCCCAAACAACCCTCAACACAGCCCACACAGCCATCAACACAGCCCACACAGCCCTCAACACAGCCCACACAGCCCTCAACATAGCCCAAACAACCCTCAACACAGCCCACACAGCCCTCAAAACAGCCTACACAACCCTCAGTACAGCCCACAGAGCCCATAACGCCACCAGAAGTAAAAAAAAAACAAAACACAGCCCACACGCCCCACACATCACACAGCCTACATCAGAATTCACACAACCTCAACAACCCACAACACAACCTGAACTGCCTACAATACCCTACACAGCCCACACAGCCCACACAGCCTACACAGCCTACACAGCCCACACAGCCCACACACCCCACACATTCCACATAGCCCACCGCACAGCCCATACAGCCGAAACAGCCCATACATTCCATACAGCCCATACAGCCCTCACAACCCTCACAGCCCTACAGCCCATACAGCCACACAGCCCACATATTCCACATAGCCCGCCAAACAACCCACACAACCCACACAGCCACAACACAGCCCACCACACAGCCCACACAACCCACAGAGCCCGCCACACATTCCACACAGCCCACAACACAGCCCACCACACAGCTCACACAGCCCACACAGCCCACACAGCCCACACAGGGCTGCGCAGGCCAGATAGGCCATCGTTTGCTCCCGGCAAGACGAGGATTGATGAAGGGAGGCAGGCGCTGCCATGGCAACTGCAGCGTGGCAACTCATTGGCAACCTTGTGGCAACGGTAAGGCAATCGTGTGTAAGGAGTGGCAACCGTGTTACAACGAATTGGCAGCCGTGTGGCAACGAATAAGCAGCCGCGTGTATGGAGTGGCAACCGTGTGGCAACGAAATTGCAACCGTGTGGCAACGGATAGGCAACCGTGCGGCAACCGAGTGACAACTGGAAGGGGATAGTGGGAGACAGTGTCGTACTGTATGGTGAGTTTAGTGGGGGGTGAACTGTGTGTGTGTGTGTTTGGCAAGTGAGTGGCAACTGTCTGGCTACTGAGAGGCAACTGTGTGAAAATTGTGGGGCAACTGTGGGGTTACTGTGTGGCAACTGTGTGGCAACTGTGTGGCAACTGTGTGAAACTGTGTGGCAACTGTGCGGTTACTGTGTAGCAACTGCGTGGCAACTGTGTGGTTACTGTGTAGCAACTGTGTTCCAACTGTGTGGCAACTGTGTGAAAACTGTGTGGCAACTGTGTGAAAACTGTGAGGTAAATGTGTACTATCTGTGTGGTAGCTTTGTATCAACTGTATAGCTACTGTGTGGCAACTGAGTATCAAATGGATGGCAACTGTGAGGCAACTGAGTGGTTACTATGTCGCAACTGTCTGGTAAATGTCTGGCAACTTGGACGCTTAGTGCGACACGAAATACATGTCTCCAGCGCAAATTGCAATTTCGATAGTTAAATATTGAAAGCCTTCTCAGCATTTGGTTCCATACCGATCAATGGAAATAACTAAAGTAGTTTTTAAAATTTTAATTTCTTAATTATTTATTCTTTTTATTTTTTCATAATATAAGTATTTTATAACTTCTAATTAATTTATGAGTATTTTTAAAAATTTATATTTTTAAATTAGTGAATATTTTTGTATTTCTTTAATTTAAGTGTTCTATTCCTCTGAAATATTCACAAAAATGAACCAAAAAACTAGTATTTCCTATTTTTTTCAAAAAACCTAAGGCCTAAATCGAAAAAGTTACACGAGTGATATATGTTTATTTTTCAAAAATACATATACTGACCAAATTTCAGATGAATCGGATCTCAATTTAAAATCGATGGGTTGACCCCTTAAAACCAAAAAATTGATCTCAGTCTCTTCGCCTCCGGCTTTTTTTTTAAATCTTTAAAAAGCTTTAAAATAAGATATGAATTTGATAAGAAAAATATTTCGTACAGAAATTACAGTAAATTTAACAGCTTCGGCTTGGTTTGTTGTGTATTGTGCTATAATTTAGAAATGAACTTCGAAAGATTAGAATATTTTTGACAAAAATTAGAATTTCGAAAAGTTCTGTGATTTTGACTGCTTCGCTAGACTGAGATAAGCGAGCTCATTTCTCAGGTTTTTTCGATTGAATTGTTTTCAGTCAACGGTGTGTGTTGACAGGATGTAACTTTAAACAAGTTCAACACAGTTAAATCTCCAGTTCATCTTGGCGAAACTCAACATATATTGTTAACTGAAGATACTCTCATAATTAGAAGTTATATCTATGTACACTCCACACTTCACAACAGCATCGAACAATATTTTCACGCAGATGACATTTTCCGGACGGTTTCATCACAAGCATCAAATTAGAGAAGATGAATGCTCGACACGAAAAAGGTTTTCGGGACCACAATATTTTAGTTTTTATTGAGGCGATCCCGCGCATGTCTGTTCGATAAGAAAGACTCCCATCGCAGGCCGAAACTTTCGAATAAAGAAAATGGCTTGCGGTATCAGCGGCGTAGGATATATTGCAGGGGACACTGATCCATTTCGGCGGCAGCTTCATTTTTAATCTCGGGCTGCGGTGCTGCCTGACACCCGCATCCATCATGTGCTGATCGAAGGGGGCTGCGGGCTGCGGGGGGGTTTGGCGGGGACGGGGGGGATTTGACGGGAGCAGGGAAGAAAGATTTAACAGGGAAGGAGGGGCTATGACGGACCCGAGGGACTTTGACGGGGAACGAGGTGCTTTGACGGGGAACGAGGGACTTTGACGGGGAACGAGGGCTTTGACGGGGAACGAGGTGCTTTGACGGGGAACGAGGGACTTTGACGGGGAACGAGGTGCTTTGACGGGGAACGAGGGACTTTGACGGGGAACGAGGTGCTTTGACGGGGGAACGAGGGACTTTGACGGGGAACGAGGGCTTTGACGGGGAACGAGGGACTTTGACGGGGAACGAGGGACTTTGATGGGAAACGAGGGACTTTGACGGGGAACGAGGGGCTTTGACCGGGAACGAGGGGCTTTGATGGGAAACGAGGGACTTTGACTGGTGGGAATCTTTGACGGGGACTGGAGGAGGATAGAGAGGAAGAAGGGGAGGATAGAGAGGACGAAGGGGAGGATAGAGGGGAAGAAAGGAAAGATAGAAGGGACTGGGGGAGGATAGAGGGTAAGGGGGAAGGTCTGACTAGGAATTAATGGAAGAGGCTGTGTCGCGAGGGCGTGACGGAGAGGAATGCAGGAATGATGAATGATGTCGGGAATGGCAAGCACGGACGGGAGATAGATAACAACAAAGGTTGCATTTCTTGCGAGTTTATGAGAATGAAGCAATGAGAGGCTCTACAAAAAATAACATTTTCATTGGGGAAAAGAAGCAAAGATGACATTCCTTGCATTGTATGTGAGTGAATAATATGAAATTTTATACAAAAACGAATATTCTCGTCTCTTTTGAACTTGCGAATTAGGAACAAGGAAAAATGTGGGAGCGTTAAAGGTACTTTGAGACGGAGTAGTAGAGAGGTATAATATATGTAAATAGAAAATATACAAATATATACATATGTAATAAGTAAAACAAGTCAATATTTTGAAGAAATAATAAACAAGTCATCTATGGAGGAGTTAAAGGAAAAATGGAGAACTTGCGAGTAAAACACCAAGGGTAGAGCGAAATGCAGAAATTAAAATGCAAGTAGCGTGTCAGTTAACCAGGTCAAAATTAAGTAAAAAATGATCCTACAACACAACCCTTAATACAGCTCACACAGCCCACCACACAGCCCAAACAACCTACACTACAGTTGACACAGCCCACCAAAGAGCCCACCACACAACTCACACAGCCCACGACACAGCCCACACATCCTACAGTAGAGTCCACACAGTCCACACAGCCCACCAAGCAGCCTACCACACATCCCACACAGCTCACCAAATAGCCCACCTCACAGCCCACAACACAGCCCACACATCTTACACTACAGTCCACACAGCCCACCAAGCAGCCCACACAGTCCACTAAACAGCACACCACACAGCCCAAACATCCTACAGTACAGTCCACACAGCCCACACAGCCCACACACGATACCTACATTCAGACAAGATCAATAAGAGTTAACAATAAAAGAGAACAAATAATGGATAAACGTGCACTGCATGAGGGCCACACAAACCTTCTAAAGTTTGTGGAAATTAATTTAGTATATCCAAAGTTAGGATGTTCCTCAGTAACTACTGCCACATTCCAGTCCAGTGACTACTGCCACATTCCAGTCCAGTAACTACTGCCACACTCCTGTCCAGTAACTACTGTCACATGCCAGTCCAGTGACTACTGCCACATTCCAGTCCAGTAACTACTGCCACATTCCAGTCCAGTAACTACTGCCACATTCCAGTCCAGTAACTACTGTCACATGCCAGTCCAGGGACTACTGCCACATTCCAGTCCAGTAACTACTGCCACATGCCAGTCCAGTAACTACTGCCAAACTCCAGTCCAGTAACTACTGCCACATGCCAGTCCAGTAACTACTGCCACATTCCAGTCCAGTAACTACTGCCACATGCCAGTCCAGTAACTACTGCCACACTCCAGTCTAGTAACTACTGCCACATGCCAGTCCAGTAACTACTGCCACATTCCAGTCCAGTAACTACTGCCACATGCCAGTCCAGTAACTACTGCCACATGCCAGTCCAGTAACTACTGCCACATTCCAGTCCAGTAACTACTGCCACATTCCAGTCCAGTAACTACTGCCACATGCCAGTCCAGTAACTACTGCCACATTCCAGTCCAGTAACAACTGCCACATGCCAGTCCAGTAACTACTGCCACATTCCAGTCCAGTAACTACTGCCACATGTCAGTCCAGTAACTACTGCCACATTCCAGTCCAGTAACTACTGCCACATTCCAGTCCAGTAACTACTGCCACATTCCAGTCCAGTAACTACTGCCACATTCCAGTCCAGTAACTACTGCCACATTCCAGTCCAGTAACTACTGTCACATGCCAGTCCAGTGACTACTGCCACATTCCAGTCCAGTAACTACTGCCACATGCCAGTCCAGTAACTACTGCCACAATCCAGTCCAGTGACTACTGCCACATTCCAGTCCAGTAACTACTGCCACATGCCAGTCCAGTAACTACTGCCACATTCCAGTCCAGTAACTACTGACACATGCCAGTCCAGTAACTACTGTCACATGCCAGTCCAGTAACTACTGCCACAATCCAGTCCAGTAACTACTGCCACATTCCAGTCCAGCAACTTTTGCCACATTGCTGTCCAGTAGCTACTGCCACATTCCAGTCCCGTAACTACTGCCACATTCCAGCCCAGTAACCACTCCTACATTCCAGTCTTAGAACATCAATTGAAGACCGTAAATTATACCAATTATTCAGCATATCATGGTTCAGTGAATTCAATGGTTTTTGAACCTAGCCTTTCCTATTTGTCAATAGTTTTGGCATACATAAAAAATTGATTGCGTTAAATAGTCCCGGAAATAAGAGAGAACTTCACAAAAGTAACTTAAATCTTAGTTCCAAACACCGTGGATTTTTTCAATCAAAATGCTCGTTCCTATCTGTGTACATTTTTTGTATTAGAATATTTTTTTTATGAATACAAAATATCGTTAACTTGAGAGCACAATTAAATTGATTTTTTTTTATTTAATAATTGTAGATTAAGGCAGGAAAGGATGCAGTGAAAGCACTGCTATAGAATACACAATAAATGCAATTTTTTTAATTTTCATTCTTCATCCAACTTAATTTTTTTTATACGACAGAATACTTAGAATGCTATGCAGAATCACAATAATACATATTTTAAAACGGGACTACTGTGGATGAATGTTCGCTACGGGATACTCCAAGACTCTCTAACACATGAATGGAATATTTGCTGCGCAAAAAAGATTTTCCTTTGAATGGGATATTCATTGAAGATGAATAAGACATGCCGGATACGCGCATCATTTCCCAATCCTGAACTCTATTTCTGGGTAAAAACATAGGATAAGAAGACTCCTTGACTCAGTGATGATGGATAGGTCATTCACGGGAAATGAATAAAGCATGCTTGATTCATGTAACCTGAACCGAGCATTTCTGGATTTCTGGATGAAATTAATAATTCTCCCGGGCTCAATGATGATGGATGGGTCATTCATGGAAATGAATGAGACATTTCTGGACTTCGAGTTCTGGATGGGATTTTATTTTTACGAGTTCATGTTGGAATTTTTATTTCTACACTTTGTAAAATATATAATGAATTCATGGTGCAGAATAAAACAGAATTATTCTACCAGTCAGTTGTAATTTATTTTTTAATTTCATGTTTTCAAATTTCTCAGTGGCTTCTTTCGGAAATCCTGCTATCGCATTTCAGCAGTGAGCATATCTTCACTCTTTCTTCCACCTATGTTCATGAAATGAAAGTGGCTTCGCAAAATTCGGCCTCGAATTAAGTAAGCAAACTATTCCTTCACAACTTCAGCGACCTAGTATCACGAAGAAAATTCGCATGATTCGCTGTTCTACTTATTTTTATGATATCAAAGTGACATTGATAAATTCTGCCTTTAATAATGAAAGCAAAATATTGCTACACAACTTTAATGACCAGGTATCAAAATTCGCATGATTTTCTTCCTGTGCTCAACATCGTTCGCAGGTGCTTGAGAGAGTTACGAGAACACGTTATCACGTCTTTAGATAAAGTTTTTTATTCATAGTATGCATCACACTCATTCATTTCAGGTATGTAGGTGTTCTGTAAAAACTTTGGGGTAAATTTAAAAAAAAATTGAACAAAAGTACAAAAATTTTGACAAACATAACAAATCGACGAGCTCATTCGATTTTCTTTCCACGTCACTGCAATTTTTCTTATAATTCTAATTTAATAGCTAGACCCGTACTTTAATGACCTACACAAAGTTTTCACCTCATAGTTATGAATAACATGTAAATACTATATGTATGTTAAGGGCCTCAATTGCTGAGTTTATCGCGGTGTTGCAGATGGTAAATTAGTTTCTAAAGGGTCACCCGCAATGTAATACCTGGCACAATTATTGTAGGTGGGTTGTGCACATGAATTTATCTAAATTGTGAGTGGGTTGTGCACATGAATTTGTCTAAATTGTGAGTGGGTTGTGCACATGAATTGGTCTAACTTGTGAGTGGGTTGTGCACATGAATTTGTCTAAATTGTGAGTGGGTTGTGCTCATGAATTTGTCTAAATTGTGAGTGGGTTGTGCACATGAATTGGTCTAAATTGTGAGTGGGTTGTGCACATGAATTTGTCTAAATTGTGAGTGGGTTGTGCACATGAATTGGTCTAAATATAAGTGGGTTGTGCACATGAATTTGTCTAAATTATAACAGGGTTGTGCACATGAATTTGTCTAAATTGTGAGTGGGTTGTGCACATGAATTGGTCTAAATATAAGTGGGTTGTGCACATGAATTGGTCTAAATATACGTGGGTTGTGCACATGAATTTGTCTAAATTATAGGTGGGTGGTGCGCAAGAATTACAAATAATGTATTTTGACTAACCTAGAAGCCGTGGAGTATAAGGGGAAACGATAATTTAAACAGAAAATGAGGCAAATACTCATACAAGATAAAGGTTTTTTTTCGCATACGTATCATATCCTAATTCCATTATGAATGTTGCTTGTAAATAGTGATGATGAATCCCAGAAATCGTTTTCATTAATGCATTTCACTTCTCGAGCTTTTTTTTTGCATACGTATACTATCCTAATTCCTTAATAATTGTTGCTTGCAACTATTGATAATAAATCCTGGAAAAAACTATTCATTAAGGCTCTAATTTTGTTCACAACAATCAATTTGTAAAACCGAAACAACGTTCATAACTAACAGCAATGAATCCTAGAACTACTTTCTAACTCAAGCTCTGCGTTTGTTCACATGTATTAATTTTTAGCATTAGCATAAAGCATCTGTAGATGCCTTCATTATTATTATTATTATTATTATTTTTATTATTATTATTATTTAAAACCGAAAGCGCGTTTCAACCAATTTGGAGCAGTCTGCCCTCTGAACCAAAGAAGATTTCGTTTTCTGTTGCACATCGGCCTCGTTTTCTGTGCCATAGCGGCTCAGTCGCTGCCCGGCCAGCGAAGGACCTTATTTTTCTCCTCAATCTCACAGCTTTTTTCCGGGATTTCTTTATTGCTTGTATTCCTCTTGACGGCGTACCTTCACTGTTCAATACAAATACCGGGGAGAGACAAATCAAAGGGATGGAGGGAAATAATTAAAGGGATAAGGAAATAAAGAATTGAGTTCAAAATACAAATACATCTTCATTCTAAGGCATTTGATTTTCAAGGAAAGGATACAATAAACATAGTGTTCAGTTCAAAAGTATGCATATAAATGTATTCTAAGTGACAGAGGAAGCTCGAAAATCTCAACTAGGAGAAGAAGTAATCTTAATAAATGCCTGCCTGTAATGGGCTGCAGCCGGTAACTAAAAATTTCGTGACAACCTCAGGTGAAAAAAGTAATTTCCATAATATCAAAGAATAACGCATAAAATTAAAGATTAAGGCATAAAATTAAAGATTAAGGCATAAAATTAAAGATTAAGACATAATATCAAAGATTAAGGCATGATATTAAAGATTAAGGCAAAATTTTAAAGATAAATGTATAATATTAAAGATTAAGGCATAATATTAAAGATTAACGCATAACATTAAAGATTAAAGCATAATATTAAAGATAATAGCTGATATTAAAGATTAAAACATAATATTAAAGATTAGATATTAGAGAAAAACTGATTTTTTGCAGGAGAAAAAATTGCAACGCACTGACGACACTGCGTTGCTCGTGCATAATAAATATATTTAGAAGCCTAAATATTAATATATTAATTAAGCATTAGAAGTGTGTTATTGTATTAATTAAACATTAGAAGTGTATTAATGCATTAATGAAGCATTAGAAATGTGTTAATGTATTAATTGAGCATTAGAAGTGTGTTATTGTATTAATTAAACATTAGAAGTGTGTTAAAGTATTAATTAATCATTAGAAGTGTGTTTCTGTACTAATTGAGCATTAGAAGTGTGTTAATGTATTAATTAAGCATTAAAAGTGTGTTGCTGTACTAATTGAGCATTAGAAGTGTGTTAATGTATTAATTAAGCATTAAAAGTGTGTTACTGTACTAATTGAGCATTAGAAGTGTGTTAATGTATTAATTAAGCATTAAAAGTGTGTTAATGTATTAATTAAGCATTAAAAGTGTGTTAATGTATTAATTAAGCAGTAAAAGTGTGTTAATGTATCAATTAAGCATTAAAAGTGTGTTAATGTATTAATTAAGCAGTAAAAGTGTGTTACTGTACTAATTGAGCATTAGAAGTGTGTTAATGTATTAATTAAGCATTAAAAGTGTGTTACTGTACTAATTGAGCATTAGAAGTGTGTTAATGTATCAATTAAGCATTAAAAGTGTGTTAATGTATTAATTAAGCATTAAAAGTGTGTTAATGTATCAATTAAGCATTAAAAGTGTGTTAATGTACTAATTAAGCATTAAAAGTGTGTTAATGTATCAATTAAGCATTAAAAGTGTGTTAATGTATCAATTAAGCATTAAAAGTGTGTTAATGTATTAATTAAGCAGTAAAAGTGTGTTAATGTATCAATTAAGCATTAAAAGTGGGTTGATGAATATGCGGTGCATGCACATGATTAGATTTGAATTCATTTATCAGTAGCTGTTGAACGTGTTTGTAATTACTCGGAATGTCCTAGCGTTAATATACATGAATGATATTAATAGACCAGCCAAAATTTCGACATCTGTTGATATAGTCGAAGAAAATTATTTTTTGTTCAGTTTTCGATAATAAAATCGACTGCACATAGTTGTACGAAGAAACCCGCGCACAAATATATCAAACAAAATATTGATGTACAATGTCGAAGAAATGTCAATTATTTACATTGAAGTCGATATCAAATATGTATACTGAATTAATATCATATATGTATATTGAATTAATACCAATTATGTATGTTGAATTAATATCAAATATGTATATTGAATCAATATCAAATATGTATATTGAAATGATATCAAATATGAATATTGAAATAATATCAAATATGTATATTGTAATAAAATCAAATATGTATATTGAATTAATGTCAAATATGTATATTGAATTAATATGAAATATGTATATTGAAATAATATAAAATATGTATATTGAATTAATATCTAATATATATATTGAATTAATATCAAATATGTATATTGAAATAATATCAAATATGTATATTGAATTAATATCAAATATGTATATTGAATTAATATCAAATATGTATATTGAATTAATATCAAATCTGTATATTGAAATAATATCAAATATGTATATTGAATTAATATCAAATATGTATATTGAATTAATATCAAATATGTATATTGAATTAATATCAAATACGTATATTGAAATAATATCAAATATGTATATTGAATCAATATCGAATATTGGCTGCACGTAAAATAGTCGTAGCACTATAAACCATACACTCAAACCTAACCACGAAAAATGCATTGTTCCACAAAGTTCTGACGAGAAGAAAATTAAAAAATTATGCAAGTTAGTACGAAGAGGCAAAAAAACAATCCTTAAAAATTAAATACTATTACTATTAAAAAATTAGGCAAGGAGGCGACAACATCATGTATTAATTTCAATATGTACGTTGGCCTTAAATAAAAATATAATCAATTTAATGACCACGAAAGATAGAGCAATAGATTGTATCTTAAGTCAAGTACAACGGACACATTTGCGTATAGCTACCTGTGGGCCCGAATAAGTTCAGCGACTTTTAGGGCATCCTATCATCAGCGCTATTTTAACACTTTGACTGCGACGTGCGCCACCGGTGGTACAGGGAGGTAATTTTTCATAATGCTGCTGGCCAACCAGTAGTCGCAAATTCAATTTTCATAAGTACTTAATCAAAGCTAAATGAAGGCACGATCCAGTTCAAGTTTAATATTTTCAATATAGTTTAATACAATTGACTAAAATTTGAGTTTGGGGTTGAACTCAGTATTTAGTAGTCGCAGTCAAAGTGTTAAAGTATACATTTATGTTTACCTTTATTTATTAAACCAGAAGAGCACACTACAGTAGACATAAACATTAAGCACACTAGATGAATCAATGAATTGGTTTGCTCAAGATTCGATGCTTAATTCTTGAACAATAGGTTATTTGGGCTAGATGAGACTAATGTATTTCAGATAAGGCTTATGTTTAAGACCAAAAAAAGTCTATTGCGCTTCTGGCACAAATCTGTTCTATTCTGTTCTATTCTGACACAAATCTGTTCTATTCTGTTCTATTCTGACACAAAACTGTTCTATTCTGTTCTATTCTGACACAAAACTGTTCTATTCTGTTCTATTCTGACACAAATCTGTTCTATTCTGTTCTATTCTGACACAAAACTGTTCTATTCTGTTCTATTCTGACACAAATCTGTTCTATTCTGTTCTATTCTGACACAAAACTGTTCTATTCTGTTCTATTCTGGCACAAATCTGTGTTATTCTGTTCTATTCTGACACAAATCTGTTCTATTCTGACACAAATCTGTTCTATTCTGTTCTATTCTGGCTCAAATCTGTGTTATTCTGTTCTATTCTGACACAAAACTGTTCTATTCTGTTCTATTCTGACACAAACCTGTTCTATTCTGTTCTATTCTGGCAAAAATCTGTGATATTCTGTTCTATTCTGACACAAAACTGTTCCATTCTGTTCTATTCTGGCACAAATCTGTGTTATTCTGTTCTATTCTGACACAAAACTGTTCTATTCTGTTCTATTCTGGCACAAATCTGTTCTATTCTGTTTTATTCTGGCACAAATCTGTGTTATTCTGTTCTATTCTGACACAAAACTGTTCTATTCTGTTCTATTCTGACACAAATCTGTTCTATTCTGTTCTATTCTGTCACAAAACTGTTCTATTCTGTTCTATTCTGACACAAACCTGTTCTATTCTGTTCTATTCTGGCACAAATCTGTGTTATTCTGTTCTATTCTGACACAAAACTGTTCTATTCTGTTCTATTCTGACACAAAACTGTTCTATTCTGTTCTATTCTGGCACAAATCAGGAAAATTAATCTCTGTCCCGCTCTTAATTCATTCTAAATCATTCTAATATTATTCTAATGATATCTTAAGTTCATTAAGACATTGTTAGAATAATATCGAAATTAATTAGAATGAATTCATTATTAGAATCATTTATTAGAATCATTGTGCTAGACTTAAGAAACATTCTACCTCTGTATCTCCTGTGGTAAATAAATAAATTGTTTTATGCTCATTTTCAGGGAACGGGACTTGAGGATCTGCGTAACAAACAAATTAGAAACAGTCTTCCCTGAAATAAGTGTGGTGCTAAAAAACGAAATGTCACTCGAGAAAGAAAATGAGCTTTGCATCGCACACCCAAGTATTTATGAAGACACGCATCAACTTTAAAGAAATATTATTTGATCTAGAGACAGCATCATAGTTTAAAAAGCAATCTATACTCTTTACAATTATTTTCTTCATATTATTTATGCTTGCATGCCTCGCCTGTCTAAAGCCTTCGTGAAGAGAAATGTATACCTGATCAAATTATGTTCATAGCCTAACGTAGTAAGATCACTGCACAGTGGAACAGAAATGTTCAATATTTCTGGTATGTTGCGAAGTATGTTGCAAAACCTCCAGACTGAGTCAAATAAAAACTAAAGACTGAACTGAATCAAAATTACCTACTGGATTAAAACAACGCTACAGACTGGAGTAATGCAAAATCACCTACTGAAGCGAACCACCTGACTGAATTTACACACACAGATGTGGGAGACTATCCAGTGCACTAAACAAGGTTTTCTACTAGCAGCATACTCGACACTTTGATCATAAGCTTTTAAATATACAAAGGTACTCAGATGCCAATTTCCCTAAATATGCAGGGTCTCAAGTAGCTGCTACGAACAAGATCTTTTGTTTTTTTTTCTTTTTTCAAAATCTGCCACATTATATTTGTTTTCTGACGTCCATGGTTAAATATACAGCTAACTGACTTCGTCATAGAGATACGCTGCCTATTACTGTCATGTAAGGTCTTACTTATACTATTTAAAAATAACGTTTTCGTTAAAATGTGTAGATGCTATAAAATAGCACAAAATTCAATAATTACTTATCAAAATTAAAATTAAATTATTATTGATTCAAATAAAAAGGGCGAAATATAATAAACATGAAGCACTTATTAACACAACGCACACACCATCATTAGCCTCGCTCAATTGGGAGAACCCGACCAGTACTTCTTTGTCCCGCGATCATCTGTGAACCGTTCCCTGTGCCCCAACCCGTGCTGTTAATTGCCCTACTTAGCCTCCAATTGTTCTGCCTCCTTCCCACCCCCCTTTATTTTGCTCACACTCACCCCCTGTTTTTTGCTCCCCTCCCACTCTGTATTTTGCTCACAACCGACCCTTTCCCCCTCCAACCCCTGTATTTTGTTCACAACCACCCCCTTCCCCTCCCGCCCCCACTGGGGGTCAACAGGCAATATTATGAAGTGCAGAACTGGAGAGCAGCGGCGATGTTTGTTCCGGCCGCGCTTTTGTGTGGAGCGAGAAGTGGTCTGGTCTGGCCGTGCCTTTCTTGGTTTGTCGTCTGTTGCTGGTCCCATTTCTTGGTTTGTCGTCTGTTGCTGGTCGCATTTCTTGGTTTATCGTCAGTTGCTGGTCGCATTTCTTGGTTTATCGTCTGTTGCTGGTCCCATTTCTTGGTTTATCGTCTGTTGCTGGTCGCATTTCTTGGTTTATCGTCTGTTGCTGGTCCCATTTCTTGGTTTATCGTCTGTTGCTGGTCGCATTTCTTGGTTTGTCGTCTGTTGCTGGTCGCATTTCTTGATTCATCGTCTGTTGCTGGTCGCATTACTTGGTTTATCGTCAGTTGCTGGTCGCATTTCTTGGTTTATCGTCTGTTGCTGGTCCCATTTCTTGGTTTATCGTCTGTTGCTGGTCGCATTTCTTGGTTTATCGTCTGTTGCTGGTCCCATTTCTTGGTTTATCGTCTGTTGCTGGTCCCATTTCTTGGTTTATCGTCTGTTGCTGGTCGCATTTCTTGGTTTGTCGTCTGTTGCTAGTCCCATTTCTTGATTCATCGTCTGTTGCTGGTCGCATTTCTTGGTTTATCGTCTGTTGCTGGTCGCATTTCTTGGTTTATCGTCTGTTGCTGGTCCCATTTCTTGATTCATCGTCTGTTGCTGGTCGCATTTCTTGGTTTATCGTCTGTTGCTGGTCCCATTTCTTGGTTTATCGTCTGTTGCTGGTCGCATTTCTTGGTTTATCGTCTGTTGCTGGTCGCATTTCTTGGTTTATCGTCTGTTGCTGGTCGCATTTCTTGGTTTATCGTCTGTTGCTGGTCGCATTTCTTGGTTTATCGTCTGTTGCTGGCCGCATTTCTTGGTTTGTCGTCTGTTGCTAGTCCCATTTCTTGATTCATCGTCAGTTGCTGGTCGCATTACTTGGTTTATCGTCAGTTGCTGGTCGCATTTCTTGGTTTATCGTCTGTTGCTGGTCCCATTTCTTGATTCATCGTCTGTTGCTGGTCGCATTACTTGGTTTATCGTCTGTTGCTGGCCGCATTTCTTGGTTTGTCGTCTGTTGCTAGTCCCATTTCTTGATTCATCGTCTGTTGCTGGTCGCATTACTTGGTTTATCGTCAGTTGCTGGTCGCATTTCTTGGTTTATCGTCTGTTGCTGGTCCCATTTCTTGATTCATCGTCTGTTGCTGGTCGCATTTCTTGGTTTATCGTCTGTTGCTGGTCCCATTTCTTGGTTTATCGTCTGTTGCTGGTCGCATTTCTTGGTTTATCGTCTGTTGCTGGTCGCATTTCTTGGTTTATCGTCTGTTGCTGGTCGCATTTCTTGGTTTATCGTCTGTTGCTGGTCGCATTTCTTGGTTTATCGTCTGTTGCTGGTCGCATTTCTTGGTTTATCGTCTGTTGCTGGTCCCATTTCTTGGTTTATCGTCTGTTGCTGGTCGCATTTCTTGGTTTATCGTCTGTTGCTGGTCGCATTTCTTGGTTTATCGTCTGTTGCTGGTCCCATTTCTTGGTTTATCGTCTGTTGCTGGTCGCATTTCTTGGTTTATTGTCTGTTGCTGGTCGCATTTCTTGGTTTATCGTCTGTTGCTGGTCCCATTTCTTGGTTTATCGTCTGTTGCTGGTCGCATTTCTTGGTTTATCGTCTGTTGCTGGTCGCATTTCTTGGTATATCGTCTGTTGCTGGTCGCATTTCTTGGTTTGTCGTCTGTTGCTAGTCCCATTTCTTGGTTTATCGTCTGTTGCTGGTCCCATTTCTTGGTTTATCGTCTGTTGCTGGTCGCATTTCTTGGTTTATCGTCTGTTGCTGGTCCCATTTCTTGGTTTATCGCCTGTTGCTGGTCGCATTTCTTGGTTTATCGTCTGTTGCTGGTCGCATTTCTTAATTGGTTTATCGTCTGTTGCTGGTCGCATTTCTTGGTTTATCGTCTGTTGCTGGTCGCATTTCTTAATTGGTTTATCGTCTGTTGCTGGTCGAATTTCTTAATTGGTTTATCGTCTGTTGCTGGTCGCATTTCTTAATTGGTTTATCGTCTGTTGCTGGTCGCATTTCTTGGTGTATCGTCTGTTGCTGGTCCCATTTCTTGGTTTATCGTCTGTTGCTGGTCGCATTTCTTGGTATATCGTCTGTTGCTGGTCGCATTTCTTGGTTTATCGTCTGTTGCTGGTCGCATTTCTTTGTTTATCGTCTGTTTCTGGTCGCATTTCTTGGTTTATCGTCTGTTGCTGGTCGCATTTCTTAATTGGTTTAATGTCTGTTGCTGGTCGCATTTCTTAATTGGTTTATCGTCTGTTGCTGGTCGCATTTCTTGGTTTATCGTCTGTTGCTCGTCCCATTTCTTGGTTTATCGTTCGTTGCTGGTCGCATTTCTTAGTATATCGTCTGTTGCTGGTCGCATTTCTTAATTGGTTTATCGTCTGTAGCTGGTCGCATTTCTTGGTTTATCGTCTGTTGCTGGTCGCATTTCTTAATTGGTTCATCGTCTGTTGCTGGTCGCATTTCTTGGTTTATCGTCTGTGGCTGGTCGCATTTCTTAATTGGTTTATCGTCTGTTGCTGGTCGCATTTCTTAATTGGTTTATCGTCTGTTGCTGGTCGCATTTCTTGGTTTATCGTCTGTTGCTGGTCGCATTTCTTAATTGGTTTATCGTCTGTTGGTGGTCGCATTTCTTAATTGGTTTATCGTCTGTTGCTGGTCGCATTTCTTGGTTTATCGTCTGTTGCTGGTCCCATTTCTTGGTTTATCGTCTGTTGCTGGTCGCATTTCTTGGTTTATCGTCTGTTGCTGGTCGCATTTCTTGGTTTATCGTCTGTTGCTGGTCGCATTTCTTGGTTTATCGTCTGTTGCTGGTCGCATTTCTTAACTGGTTTATCGTCTGTGGCTGGTCGCATTTCTTAATTGGTTTATCGTCTGTTGCTGGTCGCATTTCTTGGTTTATCGTCTGTTGCTGGTCGCATTTCTTGGTTTATCGTCTGTTGCTGGTCGCATTTCTTAATTGGTTTATCGTCTGTTGCTGGTCGCATTTCTTGGTTTATCGTCTGTTGCTGGTCGCATTTCTTGGTTTATCGTCTGTTGCTGGTCGCATTTCTTGGTTTATCGTCTGTTGCTGGTCGCATTTCTTGGTTTATCGTCTGTTGCTGGTCGCATTTCTTGGTTTATCGTCTGTTGCTGGTCGCATTTCTTGGTTTATCGTCTGTTGCTGGTCGCATTTCTTGGTTTATCGTCTGTTGCTGGTCGCATTTCTTGGTTTATCGTCTGTTGCTGGTCGCATTTCTTGGTTTATCGTCTGTTGCTGGTCGCATTTCTTGGTTTATCGTCTGTTGCTGGTCGCATTTCTTGGTTTATCGTCTGTTGCTGGTCGCATTTCTTGGTTTATCGTCTGTTGCTGGTCGCATTTCTTGGTTTATCGTCTGTTGCTGGTCGCATTTCTTAACTGGTTTATCGTCTGTTGCTGGTCGCATTTCTTGGTTTATCGTCTGTTGCTGGTCGCATTTCTTAATTGGTTTATCGTTTGTTGCTGGTCGCATTTCTTGGTTTATCGTCTGTTGCTGGTCGCATTTCTTGGTTTATCGTCTGTTGCTGGTCGCATTTCTTAATTGGTTTATCGTCTGTTGGTGGTCGCATTTCTTAATTGGTTTATCGTCTGTTGCTGGTCGCATTTCTTGGTTTATCGTCTGTTGCTGGTCCCATTTCTTGGTTTATCGTCTGTTGCTGGTCGCATTTCTTAATTGGTTTATCGTCTGTTGCTGGTCGCATTTCTTGGTTTATCGTCTGTTGCTGGTCGCATTTCTTGGTTTATCGTCTGTTGCTGGTCGCATTTCTTAACTGGTTTATCGTCTGTGGCTGGTCGCATTTCTTAATTGGTTTATCGTCTGTTGCTGGTCGCATTTCTTGGTTTATCGTCTGTTGCTGGTCGCATTTCTTGGTTTATCGTCTGTTGCTGGTCGCATTTCTTAATTGGTTTATCGTCTGTTGCTGGTCGCATTTCTTAGTTTATCGTTTGTTGCCGTGGACAGTCGTACATTTCTTTGAAGTTTCAACCCTTCAGTTTTATTGTCGACTTGGGAATTTTCGATGATAGAACGCTGCTATATCTAATCCAACACACCTCAATAACTAATACAACACACCTCAATGATTAATGTAATGCAATACTCCTCAATAACTAATACAGCACATTTCAATAACTAATACAGCACATTTCAATAACTGATACGGCACATTTCAATTATCAATAACCAACGCAAGATAAAGAACATCAAGGCTACGTTAATTCAGTAACTACGTTAATTCACGGCGCGTAAACGATGCCGTCATTTTTAATGCATCAGTTTTCTTGGCGCTGACGATTATCGACGGTCGATGACTGTAGAAAACGTATCAAGTGAAATCTTATTGTAATATGAATAGTTATTCCCATAACATAATCTGAAATTTTTTTAAACGGGAATTAATCCTATCTTAAGGTTGTTTCTTCTTCCCAAAAATACTATTAAGCATATACATTATTTCTACTTAAATTTCAGATGTACGCATGAGAGCTTCTGCACAACATTAGTGTTAAATATTTCATTATGTAAGAAACTCAAGTAATTTCATCGTGATAGTTTTTTTTTGATAAAGTTTTTTGAAAAAAAAAATTCATTGCTTTGTTGGCGTGTAATATTGTACTGGAAGTGACGACCTTCATATCACTACATATCAATATTTTCTCTACAATATTAGCAATACGTCTTCACGTCACTATACATATCAATATTTTCTCTACAATATTAGCAATACGTCTTCACGTCACTATACAAATCGGTATTTTCTCTACAATATTAGCAATACGTCTTCACGTCACTATACATATCGATATTTTCTCTACAATATTAGCAATACGTCTTCACGTCACTATACAAATCGGTATTTTCTCTACAATATTAGCAATACGTCTTCACGTCACTATACATATCGATATTTTCTCTACAATATTAGCAATACGTCTTCACGTCACTATACATATCGATATCTTCTCTACAATATTAGCAATACGTCTTCACGTCACTATACATATCGATATTTTCTCTACAATATTAGCAATACGTCTTCACGTCACTATACATATCGATATCTTCTCTACAATATTAGCAATACGTCTTCACGTCACTATACATATCGATATTTTCTCTACAATATTAGCAATACGTCTTCACGTCACTATACATATCGATATTTTCTCTACAATATTAGCAATACGTCTTCACGTCACTATACATATCGATATCTTCTCTACAATATTAGCAATACGTCTTCACGTCACTATACATATCGATATTTTCTCTACAATATTAGCAATACGTCTTCACGTCACTATACATATCGATATTTTCTCTACAATATTAGCAATACGTCTTCACGTCACTATACATATCGATATCTTCTCTACAATATTAGCAATACGTCTTCACGTCACTATACAAATCGGTATTTTCTCTACAATATTAGCAATACGTCTTCACGTCACTATACATATCGATATTTTCTCTACAATATTAGCAATACGTCTTCACGTCACTATACATATCGATATTTTCTCTACAATATTAGCAATACGTCTTCACGTCACTATACATATCGATATCTTCTCTACAATATTAGCAATACGTCTTCACGTCACTATACATATCGATATCTTCTCTACAATATTAGCAATACGTCTTCACGTCACTATACATATCGATATCTTCTCTACAATATTAGCAATACGTCTTCACGTCACTATACATATCGATATCTTCTCTACAATATTAGCAATACGTCTTCACGTCACTATACATATCGATATCTTCTCTACAATATTAGCAATACGTGTCCTAAATGAGCATAATTCTCACGTCAGACCTGATCATTACAATTTCATAAAATCACCATTTCTCCCCATCAACACATTTCACAAAGCTGGCCTACTCGCGCCGTCAAAAATGGCCCTATAAAATAGTACCTCACTGAGCTTCCTAAATTTGATCGTAAGAAACACGAACCATTAGTTGCACTTGGTAAATATGTTATGGCACTAATTAGTATGAGAAAATTTGTTAGATTAAGTAGCAATTGTTCAAGATTATTCATAGTCAAGCTAATTAGCTTTTGATTAATTAGAACAGATTAATTAGTCATAGATTACTTGAATTAAGCTATGTGGTGCTCGTATCGATGATGTGAAGTGCCTGAAATTTCTCCTTTTAAAATCCTTTCCTTTTCCTTTTTATAATCCTTCAGATTATACTACGAGAATAAATATTTACTATCATTGACTATTATTTATGCCATAGAATTTTGTTGCCATTACGTTACGTTCAGGTGTGCACTACACAACGTGAGGCGTTAACAAGCTGATCGGAAGTTGTGCATATATTCTATTTATTTACTTGGTTATTTTATTTATTGTTAATTATTTACTAATAGTAGTTGATTATTAGTTAATTTAATTTGTTAATTTAAAATTAGTTAATAGGTAATTATTTATTATGTTTATTTATTTACTTGGTTCCGTTAATTTCTTCGCTTGCAATATCCGAAGGTACATAGATGGAAAGATTATGCAAACAAACAAACGAACAAACAAACAAAAAACCAAGCAAACAAGCACGCAAGCAAACAAGCAAACAAAAAATTAAGTATATAAGTCAGCTACCCACAAATATATTTAATTAAAACTTTGACTGCGGCAGTTGTAACTGAAGTTTAAGATTCTAATCAAATTTAAAGTCAATTGTACAAAGCAATGTTGAAGACAGCGAACATGGACTTGATTGTGCCATTATTTAGGCTATGATTAAGTGTTTATGAAAATTGAGTGTGTGACTCCTGGTTGGTCATCAACATTATGAAAATTTCCTCCGTGTACCACCGGTGGCTCACATCGCAGTCAAAGTTTTGAAATGTTTCTCATCTTCGGGAATATTTCCCGTAGATTTTTCCTGACATAAGCTTATATTCCTTTCAAAGGCGTCCTTGATATTATTTTATCTACAATACCCATGGCCGCTCTGTGTTCATGTGTGTTGATTTCGTTAGTAGCGTTTAAATAAATTTTTATTGTATCGATCAGCTGGATTTATCTGGCGATGGTATCTGTTGATACTGTTCTTTGAAACCGGTCCGGGTTTTAATATTTAATATTTTAATTTGCAAAAATATTTTGATGGGGTCTTCATTTTACAAGTGGATTGAGCCATGCATTTTACACCTGGATTGAAACATCCACTTTACAAGTGGATTGAGCCCCACATTTAGCACCTAGATTAACACATGCATTATGCAAGTGGACCAACACACGCATTTACAGGTGGATTGAGCCCCACGTTTTACAAGTGGATTAACACACGCATTTTACAAGTGGATTGAGCTCCACATTTTACAAGTGGATTAACACACGCATCTTACAAGTGGATTGAGCCCCACATTTTACAAGTGGACTAACACACGCATTTTACAAGTGGATTGAGCCCCACATTTTACAAGCGTCGCTACGACAAAATCAGAAACCAAAAACCAGCATCAAAAAGTCAGCCTCCTCGACCCTGTAAAGTTTTGGGACTAGATCGCGACGGCGGACACTCGTGAAATTTACGCCCGTCGTTCGCGCGTAGTAATTCTGACTCCGAAATTCCCGTATCCAGAATACGAGAGAAATACTCGCACCTAAAGTTGGCGCACAAATCTTGCGGCAGCACTCGAAGAAATCCCCTTTTTTGACACGGAAAATATTCTGGGCAGAAGAGGAGACCGTATTAAGGTCATGTTTATTGCCTATGGGGTTTGTTTATTGTGTTTATTCTGTTTATACACAATAAACATCTCGAGCATTTCTAAGAGTTTCGCCGCATCTAATAAATGTCCAGGCCAGGGAAGAATCTGGTAGTTTTAATCTGACGGTAAGGGCGAGGCCCTGTGCTATTCCTACGGGACTCTCGACCTTGTGACGCGGGCTGGACTGCGATGTTCGGACTCTTTTATGGGGCTCTGACTTCGGATTAAGTTGGAGTTCTTTCCGGGAAATTCAGTCGAGTTCTTCCGAGCCAAAATCGGACTTTCGAGGGGAAAAAATCCTGAAAACTGCATTTTCTGTCTCGTGTAGGACATTGGAAAGGAGTCAGGAACATCAAAAATTAGAGTGTTTTCTTGAGGGTTTTATTTGTGGTTATAAGGAATGTGAGTGGGAATGCCATTTCGGGGTGAATTGTTGTGATATAAATATATGTATGTATATGTATATATTTTTTTAAGATATATTTCCGAATAGGAAACGTATAATTTTGGGAAAGTCTTTATTATATCTAGCGTTTTACGTAAATAGAGTACAAATATCAAATTTTTCTCATCGTATGTCTGTTGCTGTATTTGGGAATTGCGGGGCTGGAAATGATAGGAATTTTTTTTAAATTAATTATCATATCTTCAAAAATTGGCCATGGTGTGTAATTTTCGGAGAATTTTCAAAATGCCGCGCAGGGAATTTTCATAATGCTACTGACGGACCAGTGGTCAAAAACTAATTTTTTATAAATACTTAATAAAAATGAAATGAAGGCACATTCCAGTAAACGTTTTCTCCACTCAAAGTTGCTCATTACTGTTAGTTTTTTTTTAGCTATAATAATGAAGTATCAAAATTCCTTTGACACCTTAAAGTAAATTCCTTTGCTTATTTTGCTTTATAGTTTGTGGCCGAGAGAGTGTGACGCTCACTCCGTTTCTTCCTTTGTGACATCCATGCTGCTGGTAAGCATTTTCTTGTGTCATAACCTTATTACTTTGCTGCTGCATCCTCGATTTACGTCCAAAGAATAACCAGTGTTCGACGAAAGCGTTCCGTTGTTTACTTTCTATTTCTTTTGTTCTAAGTACCCTTTAGCGGCCTATAGGCGATCAATTTAATTGTCAATATCATTGACTCAATATATTGACGAGATTTTTTTTGCCCACTAAGTCAATTATTTGACGGTCGTCAATGAAGCCCACAGACGATCAATATAATTGTCAATATTCATTATTGACAATTATATTGACAATAAAATTGATCGTCTAGGTGCCCATACCCTCGCACGACTCCGCGATCCTTACCCTCACCTGAATTACTCTGCGCCAAATGCTCCTAATTTAGTGTTAATTAATTATTGTTCTCGTTAACTTGAAATGTTTCTTGCGTTCGTTCTATAGGCCTAACAAGTCTCAATTTGGCCGTGTTCTCTTTGCTACAATGGACTAAGTGCTCTTTAAGTTGATTAGCCTTAATATTTACCACAATTCTCATGAAGTGACCCACCGGTGGTCACTTGAATGATTTTCATAGTGCTGCTGACCCATCTGCAGTAACTAACTCATTCGTTATAAATACTCAATGAGAGCTAAATATGAAAGCCTGATCCAGTTAATGTTTGCAATTTTTTTCAAAGTTGATTTCCACAATTGACTTTTATTTTGAATTGAATATTGAACTCCGGTTTAACCCACCGCTGTTAACGTGTTACATTCTGTCTTTATTTAAATTTATTATCTTTATTACGGAGGCAAGAATCCTACACACGAACATTGTTAACACGGGGAAAGTCTTAGGAATTACAATTGACTTTAAATTGAAGTTGAATATTGTACTTTAGCTTAACCAATTACGCTCAACTAGTTAAGAACCATTAGGTTTCAGCAATTTAATTTCCTTGTTTTCTGAACAAGACCAAATATGTGTTTTTTTAAGGAGTTTAGGCAAGATTTGCGTAATATGGGCAGGAATTAAGCGTCATATAGCATGGAAATAATTTTCGATTCATGTCACTGATGAGATCGTAATTTTTTCTTTTAATTTCTGAGGCCAATTTCCGAGCTATTTTTTTCATTTTATTGAGAATTGCTGGCCAGTGATGTATTTTTCATTTTTATCGTTAATGAACTATCTGTTAATGTACATGCACAATTTAAGGACCTTTTTCTTATCATACCATACATATCATATCAATACATCATAGAATAACAGCTTCAGAATCGCACTTCAATTTATTAAGCCAATTATAGAATCACTGACTTAATGCCTGAAATTTTGATGATTGGGGCAAAAATTGAAACGTTATGAGGACTTTATACGTTTCCCTATAACTTTCATTCAACTGTTTGTTTCATAGCAAAATTGGGGATTTTTTTTGCGGGAGGCTAGACGGGTAGACCACAATAATAACATATGAATACAATGAAGGAAAATATTGTGAATATATTGTGTATTGTGTCTCATTAGCTCAGCTCGGATACGCAGTTACCGTGAATTTTTTAATGAATGCATTTTTGCGTAGAAAAATACTGCAAGCAAGATTGTTGCCTTTTAGGTTACACGATTGCTTAGCAAGCAAGATTTCAGGCAGCTCGTATGTTCACACACATACACACGCACGCAAGCACGAGAAATGGGGACGCATTTCCATTTGTACATATATATGCGTGTAAGTTGTTTTTGTTTTTGATTGTACGCGCACAATGCGATCAATTAGAAACAAATTAATGGTTTTCCAAATAAACGCAAGCAAATTCATTTTATACTCACACACACACAACAGCAACATACACACACACACACAACAGTAACACACACACACCCACACACACAACAGCAACACACACACACACAACAGCAACAACGTACACAACACACACAAAACAGCAACAACGTACACAACACACACACAAAACGCACAACAACAACACACACACACACAACACACACATATACATATAACACACACACAAAACGCACACAGAAAGCAACAACAACACAGATAGAACAGCAACACACACCCAACACACACATCAACAACAACAAATCACACACACACCACAAAACACATCAACAACACACACTCACGCACAACAGCAACACACACACAAAACACACAACAACAACACACACACAACACACACACACACTCGAATGTCTAAATAACCATAAACGGATCCAGTTATGGTCACACGGACACCCATAAAACTGGACCCCACGAAGAACCAGATATGGACAGCAGCAGCCATAAGCACGCCGGCACCCATAAAAGGCTCAATTTATTGCAGAATATGGACACTGCGGCAGGCGTTCACCATAAAGAGGTCCAGTTATGGACATATGGACAGCAGCAGCCATAAGCACGCCAGCACCCATAAAAGGCTCAATTTATGGCAGAATATGGACACTGCTCCAGGCGTTCACCATAAAGAGGTCCAGTTATGGACATATGGACAGCAGCAGCCATAAACACGCCCGCACCCATAAAAGGCTCAATTTATGGCAGAATATGGACACTGCTCCAGGCGTTCACCATAAAGAGGTCCAGTTATGGACATATGGACAGCAGCAGCCATAAGCACGCCAGCACCCATAAAAGGCTCAATTTATGGCAGAATATGGACACTGCTCCAGGCGTTCACCATAAAGAGGTCCAGTTATGGACATATGGACAGCAGCAGCCATAAGCACGCCCGCACCCATAAAAGGCTCAATTTATGGCAGTATGGACACTGCGGCAGGCGTTCACCATGAAGAGGTCCAGTTATGGACATATGGACAGCAGCAGCCATAAGCACGCCCGCACCCATAAAAGGCTCAATTTATGGCAGTATGGACACTGCTCCAGGCGTTCACCATAAAGAGGTCCAGTTATGGACATATGGACAGCAGCAGCCATAAACACGCCCGCACCCATAAAAGGCTCAATTTATGGCAGTATGGACACTGCTCCAGGCGTTCACCATAAAGAGGTCCAGTTATGGACATATGGACAGCAGCAGCCATAAGCACGCC
Source organism: Morinoia aosen (assembly GCA_030386875.1). Taxonomy (NCBI): domain Eukaryota; kingdom Metazoa; phylum Arthropoda; class Malacostraca; order Amphipoda; family Talitridae; genus Morinoia; species Morinoia aosen. Next base: position 23,472,450 of record CM059578.1, on the reverse strand, counting down.
AGCACCCATAAAAGGCCCGAATTATGGCAGTATGGACACTGCGGCAGGCGTTCACCATAAAGAGGTCCAGTTATGGACATATGGACAGCAGCAGCCATAAACACGCCAGCACCCATAAAAGGCCCGAATTATGGCAGTATGGACACTGCGGCAGGCGTTCACCATAAAGAGGTCCAGTTATGGACATATGGACAGCAGCAGCCATAAGCACGCCCGCACCCATAAAAGGCTCAATTTATGGCAGAATATGGACACTGCTCCAGGCGTTCACCATAAAGAGGTCCAGTTATGGACATATGGACAGCAGCAGCCATAAGCCCGCCAGCACCCATAAAAGGCTCAATTTATGGCAGAATATGGACACTGCTCCAGGCGTTCACCATAAAGAGGTCCAGTTATGGACATATGGACAGCAGCAGCCATAAACACGCCAGCACCCATAAAAGGCCCGAATTATGGCAGTATGGACACTGCGGCAGGCGTTCACCATAAAGAGGTCCAGTTATGGACATATGGACAGCAGCAGCCATAAACACGCCAGCACCCATAAAAGGCCCGAATTATGGCAGTATGGACACTGCTCCAGGCGTTCACCATAAAGAGGTCCAGTTATGGACATATGGACAGCAGCAGCCATAAACACGCCAGCACCCATAAAAGGCCCGAATTATGGCAGTATGGACACTGCGGCAGGCGTTCACCATAAAGAGGTCCAGTTATGGACATATGGACAGCAGCAGCCATAAACACGCCAGCACCCATAAAAGGCTCAATTTATGGCAGAATATGGACACTGCTCCAGGCGTTCACCATAAAGAGATCCAGTTATGGACATATGGACAGCAGCAGCCATAAGCACGCCAGCAGGCATAAAAGGCTCAATTTATGGCAGAATATGGACACTGCTCCAGGCGTTCACCATAAAGAGGTCCAGTTATGGACATATGGACAGCAGCAGCCATAAGCACGCCAGCACCCATAAAAGGCTCAATTTATGGCAGAATATGGACACTGCTCCAGGCGTTCACCATAAAGAGATCCAGTTAAGGACATATGGACAGCAGCAGCCATAAGCACGCCAGCACCCATAAAAGGCTCAATTTATGGCAGAATATGGACACTGCGGCAGGCGTTCACCATAAAGAGGTCCAGTTATGGACATATGGACAGCAGCAGCCATAAGCACGCCAGCACCCATAAAAGGCTCAATTTATGGCAGAATATGGACACTGCGGCAGGCGTTCACCATAAAGAGGTCCAGTTATGGACATATGGACAGCAGCAGCCATAAACACGCCAGCACCCATAAAAGGCCCGAATTATGGCAGTATGGACACTGCGGTGCTGTAGGCGTTCATCTTTAAGGAACGCGCGTTCTCTTTAAAGCAGGACACTGCGCTCCCATTGGTCCGCTTTGTCCGGCCTTGACCAATGGCAGCGCGCCTTACAGGCCGGCATAGGCCTACGCTGACCACCGCTGCCGCCTGACCATTGGTCACCGCGTTATTGATTTGTGACCAGTGGCGTTATTTATTGGGTTATTGGTTTGTGACCAGTGGCGTTATTTATTGGGTTATTGGTTTGTGACCAGTGGCGTTATTTATTGGGTTATTGATTTGTGACCAGTGGCGTTATTTATTGGGTTATTGGTTTGTGACCAGTGGCGTTATTTATTGGGTTATTGGTTTGTGACCAGTGGCGTTATTTATTGGGTTATTGATTTGTGACCAGTGGCGTTATTTATTGGGTTATTGATTTGAGACCAGTGGCGTTATTTATTGGGTTATTGATTTGTGACCAGTGGCGTTATTTATTGGGTTATTGGTTTGTGACCAGTGGCGCTATTTATTGGGTTATTGGTTTGTGACCAGTGGCGTTATTTATTGGGTTATTGATTTGTGACCAGTGGCGTTATTTATTGGGTTATTGATTTGAGACCAGTGGCGTTATTTATTGGGTTATTGATTTGTGACCAGTGGCGTTATTTATTGGGTTATTGATTTGTGACCAGTGGCGTTATTTATTGGGTTATTGATTTGTGACCAGTGGCGTTATTTATTGGGTTATTGATTTGTGACCAGCAGCGTTATTTATTGGGTTATTGATTTGTGACAAGTGGCGTTATATATTGGGTTATTGATTTGTGACCAGTGGCGTCATTTATTGGGTTTTTGATTTGTGACCAGTGGCGTTATTTATTGGGTTATTGATTTGAGACCAGTGGTGTTATTTATTGGGTTATTGATTTGTGACCAGTGGCGTTATTTATTGGGTTATTGATTTGTGACCAGTGGCGTTATATATTGGGTTATTGTTTTGTGACCAGCAGCGTTATTTATTGGGTTATTGGTTTGTGACCAGTGGCGTTATTTATTGGGTTATTGATTTGTGACCAGTGGCGTTATTTATTGGGTTATTGATTTGTGACCAGTGGCGTTATATATTGGGTTATTGTTTTGTGACCAGCAGCGTTATCTATTGGGTTATTGATTTGTGACCAATGGTATTATTTATTGGGTTATTGATTTGAGACCAGTGGCGTTATTTATTGGGTTATTGATTTGTGACCGGTGGCGTTATTTATTGGGTTATTGATTTGTGACTAGTGGCGTTATATATTGGGTTGTTGTTTTGTGACCAACAGCGTTATTTATTGGGTTATTGATTTGTGACCAATGGTATTATTTATTGGGTTATTGGTTTGTGACCAGTGGCGTTGTTTATTGGGTCACCGCGTTATTGATTATTGACAAAAATTTCCTTACGCGAGGTTTAACAAAAAATATATTTTGCATTTCCTGACCAATTCCTCAAATTTAGTAAAGTCGCTCACCGACGCAACCTATCTAATCCCATCCTCCCCCCATCCTCCCCCCATCCTCATCCCATCCTCCCCCCATCCTCCCCCCATCCTCATCCCATCCTCCCCCCATCCTCCCCCCATCCTCATCCCATCCTCTCCCCATCCTCCCCCCATCCTCATCCCATCCTCCCCCCATCCTCCCCCCATCCTCATCCCATCCTCACCCCATCCTCGCCCCATCCTCGCCCCATCCTCGCCCTATCCTCCCCCCATCCTCACCGTATCCTCCCCCATCCTCCCCCCATCCTCCCCCCATCCTCATCCCATCCTCACCCCATCCTCACCCCATCCTCGCACCATCCTCGCCCCATCCTCACTCCATCCTCACCACATCCTCGCCCATCCTCACCCCATCCTCACCCAATCCTCACCTCATCCTCACCCCATCCTCACCCCATCTTCGCCCCATCCTCACCCCATCCTCGCCCCATCTTCGCCCCATCTTTACCCCATCCTCACCCCATTCACGCCCCATCCTCGCCCCATCCTCGCCCTATCCTCACCCCATCCTCACCCCATCTTCGCCCCATCTTTACCCCATCCTCACCCCATTCACGCCCCATCCTCACCCCATTCACGCCCCATCCTCGCCCCATCCTCACCCCATCCTCGCCCCATCCTCCCCCCATCCTCCCCCATCCTCATCCCATCCTCACCCCATCCTCGCCCCATCCTCGCCCTATCCTCACCCCATCCTCACCCCATCTTCGCCCCATCTTTACCCCATCCTCACCCCATTCACGCCCCATCCTCACCCCATTCACGCCCCATCCTCGCCCCATCCTCACCCCATCCTCGCCCCATCCTCCCCCCATCCTCCCCCCATCCTCATCCCATCCTCACCCCATCCTCGCCCCATCCTCACCCCATCCTCCCCCCATCCTCATCCCATCCTCACCCCATCCTCGCCCCGTCCTCGCACCATCCTCGCCCCATCCTCACTCCATCCTCACCGCATCCTCGCCCATCCTCACCCCATCCTCACCCAATCCTCACCTCATCCTCATCCCATCCTCACCCCATCCTCGCCCAATCCTCACCCAATCCTCGCCCCATCCTCGCCCCATCCTCACCCCATCCTCACCCCATCCTCGCCCCATCCTCACACAATCCTCGCCTCATCCTCGCCCCATCCTCACCCTATCCTCGCCCCATCATCACCTATTTTATCTATTTGCCCTAATTGACATCCGTTATATGCCTTACTTTCCCTATTTTCTCTATTTGAGATAATTCTTTACCTATTTTTAGATCTGTTATTTTGCCTATTTTCCCATTCGAAATTTACAATTTTTCCTATTTTTTCCTTTTTTTTCGATTCAACATCTGTTATTTTCTCTTATATGAATTCTGTTATTTTCCCAATCAGAGATCTACGCCCGTTATTTTCTTGTGTCGAGTTGCACTGTGTTGAAAAATCGCAAGTTTTGACGCTGGCCAATCTTTTGGTTGCCTAATTACTCCCAATCACGGGATTGCCTGTGGTTCTCATGCCAATCACGGGATTGCCAGTGGTTCTCATCCCAATCACGGGATTGCCTGTGGTTCTCATGCCAATCACGGGATTGCCTGTGGTTCTCATGCCAATCACGGGATTGCCAGTGGTTCTCATGCCAATCACGGGATTGCCAGTGGTTCTCATGCCAATCACGGGATTGCCTGTGGTTCTCATGCCAATCACGGGATTGCCTGTGGTTCTCATGCCAATCACGGGATTGCCTGTGGTTCTCATGCCAATCACGGGATTGCCTGTGGTTCTCATGCCAATCACGGGATTGCCAGTGGTTCTCATGCCAATCACGGGATTGCCTGTGGTTCTCATGCCAATCACGATATTGACAGTGGTTCTCATGCCAATCACGGGATTGCCTGTGGTTCTCATACCAATCACGGGATTGCCTGTGGTTCTCATGCCAATCACGGGATTGCCAGTGGTTCTCATGCCAATCACAGGATTGCCTGTGGTTCTCATGCCAATCACGATATTGCCAGTGGTTCTCATGCCAATCACGGGATTGCCTGTGGTTCTCATGCCAATCACGGGATTGCCAGTGGTTCTCATGCCAATCACGGGATTGCCTGTGGTTCTCATGCCAATCACGGGATTGCCAGTGGTTCTCATGCCAATCACGGGATTGCCTGTGGTTCTCATGCCAATCACGATATTGCCAGTGGTTCTCATGCCAATCACGGGATTGCCTGTGGTTCTCATGCCAATCACGGGATTGCCAGTGGTTCTCATCCCAATCACGGGATTGCCTGTGGTTCTCATGCCAATCACGGGATTGCCTGTGGTTCTCATGCCAATCACGGGATTGCCTGTGGTTCTCATGCCAATCACGGGATTGCCAGTGGTTCTCATGCCAATCACGGGATTGCCTGTGGTTCTCATGCCAATCACGGGATTGCCTGTGGTTCTCATGCCAATCACGGGATTGCCTGTGGTTCTCATGCCAATCACGGGATTGCCTGTGGTTCTCATGCCAATCACGGGATTGCCAGTGGTTCTCATGCCAATCACGGGATTGCCTGTGGTTCTCATGCCAATCACGATATTGACAGTGGTTCTCATGCCAATCACGGGATTGCCTGTGGTTCTCATACCAATCACGGGATTGCCTGTGGTTCTCATGCCAATCACGGGATTGCCAGTGGTTCTCATGCCAATCACGGGATTGCCTGTGGTTCTCATGCCAATCACGGGATTGCCAGTGGTTCTCATGCCAATCACGGGATTGCCAGTGGTTCTCATGCCAATCACGGGATTGCCTGTGGTTCTCATGCCAATCACGATATTGCCAGTGGTTCTCATGCCAATCACGGGATTGCCAGGGGTTTTCATGCCAATCACGGGATTGCCTGTGGTTTTCATGCCAATCACGGGATTGCCAGGGGTTTTCACTGGTGTAATATGTGAGTTCAAATAATTCATGTGCTTCACTTCCCGTTAATTATACAAATTTTTCCATAGATGCACTCATGCGAGAATTTTACAAGTATTATTTTTAAATTTGAATGTAGTTTAAATGTAAATTTGTATGTATCACTTCCATAGTCATATTCCTGTGAACAATGGAAATATTTCATACAAGCTACACTGAATATTTCCCATTTATTATGGCCAGTAAATAGGCCTTCAGTTCGTATCAGAAATAGGCCCTATTCAGACTCGGGTTTGTCCAGCGTTCATTGATTGGCCGAGAACAGCCAATGGGAGACGCGCTTTCAAATGCTTACTTCAATAAACAAGCTGGACACTGGTCAGTGATTGGTCAATTGGGGTGTGGTCATCGACCAATAGCGGACGCGTATCTGGACCACGTGACCCGATGACAGATGTGACAGCCAACGGCGTAACGGCCACATAAAAAACACGTGGACGCGCTGACCAATGGCAGCCGCAGCTGGACACTGGCGACACGAATCGATACAGCGAGCACTGACCTGCCGCCCCCCCGCCCCCCCTCTGTTGCCCTCGGGAGGTCCCTCTTTACTCTCACTTTATTCTCACTAGCCCCCCTCTTTACTCCCACTTTACCCTCATTTGCCCCCTCTTTACTCTCACTTTACCCTAACTTGCCCCCTCTTTACTCTCATCTTACCCTCATTTTTTCCCTATTTACTCTCACTATTACCCTCACTTGCTTCCCTCTTTACTCTCACCTTACCCTCACTTGCCCTCTCTTTACTCTCAACAGCTGTCTTCTTTACCCTCACCTGCCCCATTTCTTATATTTTATTTATTCCCATGAGCTCTCTTTTCAACCTTCTACATCCCCATTCACCATTTCACCATTATTTTTCATCAGCATTTTCCCTTCGCAAGCGCCATTTTTCTTCCACTCCAAACTCCTCTTCGCCCTCAATGCCTTTCTCCTCACGAAGTTTTTTTACATTGCACAAACCTTTTTCCACTTATAGTACTCTTTTTCATCTCATAGTACTCTATTTCCCCTCACTGTACTTTCTTTCCCCTCACAGTGCTCTTTTTTCCCTCTCAGTGTTCTATTTCCCCTCACAGTGCTCTCTTTCCCCGTCACAGTACTCTATTGCCCCTCACTGTGCTCTGTTTCCCCTCACTGTACTCTCTTTCCCCTCACTGTGCTCTCTTTCCCCTCGCAGTTCTCTCTTTCCCCTCACTGTACTCTCTTTCCCTCACTGTGTTCTCTTTCCTCTCACAGTACTCTATTGCCCCTCACTGTGCTCTCTTTCTCCTCACTAGACTCTCTTTCCCCTCACTGTACTCTCTTTCCCCTCACTGTGCTCTTTTTCCCCTCACAGTGCTCTCTTTCCCCTCACAGTGCTCTCTTTCCCTCACTGTTCTCTCTTTTCCCTAAAAATGCTCTCTTTCCCCTTATAGTACTCTATATCCCCTCACTGTAGTCTCTTTGGCCTCATTGTACTCTCTTTCCCCTCACAGTATTCTCTTTCTCCTCACAGTGCTCTCTTTCCCCTCATAGTACTCTATCCCCCCTCACTGTAGTTCCTTTGGCCTCGCTGTACTCTCTTTCCCCTCACTGTACTCTTTTTCCTCTCTCAATGCTCTCTTTTCCCTCACAGTGCTCTCTTCCATCACTGTACTTTCTTTCACTTTCTTTCCCCTAACAGTACTCTCTTTTCCTTTACGGTACTCCCTCCCTCCGCAGTATTTTCTCTCCAGTCCCAACAAGCTCATGCATTTCCGCATGTCTTTTCTTAAATTCACCCCCCTTACTAAAACTGTTTCTTCTATATATACTTCCGACATTTCTTCTCAATGCAGTTGATAATTATTTTTATAAAATTTAATTCACGACCTCTGTTTCCTCTTTATCTCGCAACTTTTTCTCTCTCTTCTTCCCCTCTCTCTATTCCCACTCTCACTTTACTCTCGGAGGAGTGTTTTACTCTAACTTAACTCTCTCTCTCACCATTCGCACTCTCCCTCAACTCTCTCTTTGTCTCTTTCACTCTCTCGATTCCCACTCTCAGTCAACTCTCTCTCTTCTCACTCTCACTCTCTCTCTCAAGTCTCAACTCAACGTCCGCCTGCGCGCCTCTCTCCTCTCACCGACCCTCACGTCTTCTCCCTTTCCTCTCCCTCTCTTCCTTCTCACTCTCTCCTCCGTAGCGGAGAAACGTGGACGCGTCCTGGTTGCTTCGCTGAATTCTCTCACCCCGGCGCGCCGCTCCCTGCCCCCTTCAAATCCTTCAAATTTCCTCGCGTCTCATGCCCATCACACACCCATTCCCCACCCGTGCTTGGTGTTTTTCAATTCCCGATGCACATCTATCGCGAAAAATATGTTTTTAAGCGTGAATATGAGCATAAAGGGATGTGTGAATAGGCAGATATCTGTGTATGCCTAACTCCTTGTTTCCACTTGTTGGCACCTACCGATCCTCTATAGCTACCTATTTACACTTCTACTTACACCTACGTGCCTACTTATAGTCAATTACTTACCTACCATCTCATTTGCGTACACATGTGCTTGCCTAGCAACCTATTTACAAGTATTTTCCTTCCTATACATACGTATCTCTATATATACCGTGGTGATTCGACCTCATGCAATTTCACCCATGTTTTTCGTATAAATATTGCATTCTAATTTCCCACCGAGCGCAAGCCGATAAGCAGGTGCAAAGACTTTAACTTGAAACTTTCAGTGAAGCCCGCACTAGAACTTGAGAACGAGCTACTCGTACGAATACCGTGCACCAAGTCAGCACTTTGTGCCAGTCGATAACGTGCCTCCAAAGCAACCAGATTTCGCAGCCCCAATGTCCAAGCGAAACATATACAAGAATCATTTTCTGTGGAGCATTTTCCCTCTAATCTTTTTGCTCTCCACTCTTCATGCTGCATTTATTGCAGCGAACACAAAACTTAAAGACCTAGCTAGCTCTCTCCGCCGTTCTCACTTTATAATTCGATAATCTCGAGGTCGGACAAGCATTGCTCCAACTCCCAACTCCTAGGCGAGCGTTCTCTACCCTGCCACAGCTCTCTCGTGGCCCTAACTCAATATTTGAAAGCACGGGTCGAGCGAAAGCACACAACCTCATAGCTCTCTGACGGCGCGCATTGCTTGCCCCCGCCGAATGGAGCAAGGCAAGTTTCCTTTCCTTCACTAAGCTCTCCTTCGAGAATTGCCTCTTAACGGTACTGGCACAAGCTCTCTCACGAGCTCTCCTTTTAACCCTCAAAAGCATAAATTTACCCTCTCGTATTCCTCTTTATGAACACCAGCCCCATTTTACCCTCACTATATGTACCTCCGCTTCCGTATTGCGTTCTTTCGCAAGTGCTCCAAACGAGCACAACGGCAACCAAGCGCTTTTTATCAGCTCCTACTCACACATATATAGCACCTTCTTTGCTTTACACTATGACTGCAGCCGACACTACTACGACACCATCTCTGGCAATCCTACAACCTGATATGCGTATAGCAGCTCACTATCGATTCCTATGTTGCAACCAACCGGGATCCTAAGTCGGCAACGAAACCGGTGTAGTCATCACTCGATGTTCACTCCACACAACTATATATAAAAGGTTCCAAACGAGTTCTCGCTACACCAACGCGCCAGTACTGCACTTTGCAAGCGCTGGGAATAGTGCACGGTGTACGTCATTTCAAGGGCATCGTAGATCGAAAAACTCGTAAAAAGCATCATCGTTTAGGCTGACTGCAGTACAAACTGCAGTAAAGCTCGGAACAAAAATAAACCATCATAATAAATCATCCTCATATCATTTGTTCTCTGTCGGTTGAGTAACACTACATAGAAATCAGATGTTAATTGTCGCATCGGACAAACACCATACTGCTTACCTACCCATCTTCCTGCCTTTTACCCTATATTCATTCCTTCCTTATGACCTACTTTCCTTTATACCTATATTCTGCATATCTTTGTCCCAACCTAACGTATAGGCCTGCCCTAACCGATGTACCTTCCTACTTACATATATGCCTATTACCTATTCCCCACCCAAATACCAACCGACTTACCTGCTTGCTTATATTCCTACTTCTTACTTTTACTTCTTCCTATACTTAAATATATGTATACATATTACCTATCCATCTATCCAATGATCAACCTACTTACCTGCTTATACATATATTTACCAACCAACCTTTATCACACTCCCACACGTCTAAATTTCCGCATGTCACGCCCATCAACAATTATCGACGTCAATATTCATCCCTATACCATCGCAGTGACACTAATCAGACACGTTAGGCCGAGTATATATTTAGGCCGAGTATTTATTTCCTTTCATTGTATTCACCATTCACCGCACATTAAATGCTCACAATTCACCACACAATAGGCCGAGTATTTTCCTTCATCATACTCACAGTTCACCGCACAATAAATATTCCTTCTACCTGCATGGTAGATTCTAAGATTTTTGCTGCTTTTACATGGCCGTAACGATGCTGCTCTCGTATTATGGAATAAATGTTCTGAAGGGTACAAAAAATAGCATCAATATCCGGAACATTAGGCAAAATGGAATAAAATATCGAAAAGCATGGGAAATACCACGAATATTCCGAATAGAGCACAAAATGGCGCAAATATTTTCTATAAGACACGAAAATTGAATAAAACCGCTCACTGTTCGCGCACGACACTGAACAAAATTATTCTCTATGGAGAGATTATATTTAGTTTTTGTTTGGGAGTAATTTTAGTATTCCTCCCATGCGCAATCAGGGAGTAATTGGTAGTAAATATCGGGAGTAATTCCCCGTTTATAACTAGGGTAATTCATCAAATATCGAACAGAAACCACGTGTGTCTAGAAACAACCTTCATAAATCGGTAACTTTTGCTCTGAATAACTGTTGCGGGCCTCAAGATTATTCTTGAACAGTTGCTTTCTAGTTCTGTGATGTCGCTTTAAAGACAACGTAGATTGTTGGAATTTATTTATTGTTCTAAAAATCGAATTCTTTAATAACATAATTTCATCAATATCGAACATGAATCGAACAAGAATTTTGATTCGAACAGGATGGTTTGTCAATTAGTTCTCCTCGTATGGAACATTTGTTAGACTATTAGCACGCCACGTATGGTTTGTCTATTAGTACGCCTCGTATATTTTGTCCATCAATATGCCTCGTATGGTCTATCTATTTGAATACCTCTGATAGTTTGTCTATTAGTACAACTCGTATAGTTTGTCAATTATTATGCCTCATATGGCTTTTCTATTTGTACACCTCTGATGGTTTGTCAATTAGTACTCCTCGTATGGAACTTTTGTTTTAGGACGTCCTATATTAAGAAACTTTTTAAAACCCAATATGTTGACATGTATCTCATGTGGCCACTTGGAAAATGAACGTTTTTCTTTCATTCTTTTTTCTTTGGTGCACTGGCTTTTCTTGGAAATGCTCGCGGTGGCACAGCGGTTAAGGGATCGGACTTGTATGTTGGAGTCGCGGGTTCGTATCCCGGCGCTGGCGCTGTGATTTTCCCCGTTGGGTATAAGGGAAAGCTCAAACACAACACCCCACTCGACCCAGGTGTCGGAAATGGGTACCGGCTTTACGGGGGAACCGTCATGGTGTCCTATATATAGTGTTAGTAATAAGACATTTGAAAAACCAATGCTTAAGATCATTTGTATTAGGCTTGATTGGAAATAAAGCATCCCAAAGATGCCGATGTTTGTTTTGTTTGTTTGTTCGAAATAACTGTCACATTACTTATTTTCAAGATGCATTTGAATGGAGAGTTATCAAAATTTGAATATGATGTCGATTTTTCATTTGCAGTGTTTGTTGAACCATCATTGTGATCATCAACCTGTGTGACCTTTTTTGGAGTAGCGTGTAAAGCACTCGTCAATGAATTATTATTGATGCTTGCATAAATTTTCTTGGCAAGGGATTGATCATCAGTAAATGTAGCCAGACGAATCATTGATGATCTTGAGGGCCTTGGAACACCAGCAGCTGATTGGTAGCCCTTCACCAGAATTCCCATCTTCAACTATTCAATGTTATTATCAAGCGTTAATACAATATTTTGATGAAACAAAACAGGCGTTCAATAGATCGATACAGTTATTTAAAAGAATTTAGAATCGAAAAGCCATGTTCGAGGCATAAATTCATGATTTTTAAGGAATTTTCATTCGAACACCTTTGTTCAGTATTTAATACTGACATGAAAAAGGAATTGAATGTCGAACATGGAATAATTATCAAGTTTTTGGCGGAAAAGAAAAATATACAGCAACAGAACATCATATGACAACACTACTCTCTAGTTATGACGGGAGGTTGACGGTGACCCAACAACAATTGAACCGTCGCAATTTTCCCGAGGTGCGTAAGATTTTTCGAGTGAAAAAATTCGACCAATTTGTAAGGGTCGTACAGAAAATGCGTTCGCAACCGCTGGTAGCAGTTTGCAGCTCACCGAAATGAGTTTTTATCACTAAAATAGGAGTTTTAGATGTAAGATCACTGGCACTGAGCAAGTTTGGATGCTTACTAAATTTATTACGCGCATATTTCCAAAGTTGTTCGATAATCAGTTCAGTTCGATATTTGATGAATTACCCTACAGGCAGTAAATTCAGTACATGAACATGAAGAATAATCTCCAGGATATATGGAATCTTAGCGCGTTATTTTCAGCAGCGCAATTCCCAGTAATAACTGCTGAAATCATTCCCAAATGAATGGTAGAAATTTAGTCTCTATAATAATTAAAGGCCGCTAAAAATTACTGCTCAGTGAATGCGGAAAGTTAAAAATGTTAAAATTCGGAGACCAATAACTTAATGATGGAAACTACTCCCCAATTTAATTAAGAAATGTGTACAAGCTGATGGAAATTTAATTCATTAAATGTTAGAAATTACAATCCAATACAGAAGTACTCGAAATTCCTCGCTAATAAACCCAAAAAATAAAAGACAAATTTCGGACGATATCCGGCAGGGGTTACAGAGGCTCAGCGCCGCCCTTTGTTTGCTGAGGGCGGCGAATATCCGTATATATATATATAGTACTTCTGGGGCCTCCTATATATAGCACTTCTGGGGCCTCCTATATATCCCTATTAAAAATTAAGGGAGTAGCATGGTTGATTAAAGGAGACAGCGGTGAATTAATTGAGTATTAAGCAAACCGAGGCCTCTTCCCTTCTGAGACTTCCAGGGTGCGACTCTTAAGCGCGATGCTAGCACGTTCTCACATGTTACTACCAGAGGCCACCTGGACAGATGGCCTCTAGGTGAGACGCCTGCCATCTTTCTCCAGAGAAATGCCAGTTGGTATCTTTCGCGCCGCCAGTTTTGAAGTTGGTGTTGTGCGTGACAGATGTCTGGATAGGGTCTCTATTATTTAAAACGTTTCAAGTATTGTTAGAGTGTATATCAGTGCGAGTGTATATTACGTGAGGGTGTATAGTACGTGAGGGTGTCAGAAGAAACATTAGAGATGGAAGAAACGTAGAATGCTGGTCTGTAGAGGCATTATTTCAAGAGCATGAACGGAGCTAGGGCCCAACTGTTAGTTCCACCACCTCGGTCAATTGATATTTATGACGATTCATCGTTGTGGTGGGGCTGGTAGTGAAGGCAAAACCTCAATGTGAGCAATGTAAAAACAATAAAATGTGGAAACCAAACCTGAATTTCCCCTCGTCAGTCTTCAGCAACCTCTGAATTGAAGGACGTTCTTGAAGGTGATCAACGATGTGTTCAGATACATATTGGGTGTGTGTGTGTGTAGGGGGGGGGTTGTTTGTGGGTGTGGGGGTAGGTGTGTGTGAGGGGGGTGTGGGGAGGGTTTGAGTGTGGGGGTAGGTGGGGGAGTGTGTGTATATGAATAGCCGGTGTAATTAAGCGCGGGCAAGGTAAAGTCATTTTATTTTCCTTTCTAATTTTAGGAATGAAAGATGAAAAATCTGCTGGACGATAGTTGTTTTTGTTATATATATACATAGCTACGAGTATATTCTTTCAACGACCCTAGGGTATTGTTGCTATATTCTTTTCAAGGTACATTAATATTGTTCCCTGCAGGCTTTCGCCTCCAAGGCTGCGTACAACTGATTTCCCATTATTGCACATTCAACCGTTGACGCTTCTCAACCAAATATAGCCAGTTGCCCATTAATTACCTTAGTTATTGCGTTGCGAAAACTTCAACATAAGTTATACGTCACAAATATGTCCCATTAATGTCAGCTTAATAATGAACACGCGCCGTCGAAATTTTCTGCACATTAGTAAGAATGTATTTAATTTACATACTCTGGTACATTATTATTGTGCTATCAACCGTGTTTGCTCATGGTGAATTGATTAATCGCGCAAGAACTAAGGTAATTCAAGGGCAAACTGGTTATAATCGGTTTGAGCAGTGTGACGGTTGGAAAGAGTGACTAATGGGAAATCAGCTGTGCGCAGCCGTTTTTTTAAAATCGAATTAAGAGGTGGCCATCCTGGGCCTCTCATGATTCTCCGATGGTGGTGAATAGGAGAAACTGGTCGCGCCTTGGGAGCGCGACGGTAGTGCTCCATGCTGAGCCAGCGTGGCCACCGGTTGGGACAGAGGTGCAAGGGCGCCTATAAAGTGGACACTTCGAATCCGACTCAAAGGAGAAACATGGATGCAACAACCAAGTAGTAATGCGAGCGCTCCCAGGAATCACCGATGCCACTCCTATAATTTTTAATAGGGATAGTACTTCTGGAGCCTCCTATATATATAGCACTTCTGGGGCCTCCTATATATATATAGTACTTTTGGGGCCTCCTATATATATAGTACTTCTGGGGCCTCCTACATATATATTTATATAAAGCACTTTTGGGGCCTCCTCTATATATAGTCCTTCTGTGGCCTCCTATATATACAGTACAGTACTTCTGGGGCCTCCTATATATATAGTACTTCTGGGGCCTGCTATATATACATAGCACTTCTGGACCCTGCTATATATATATAGCAGGGCTCTATTATGCTGTACGCGCAGCGCGTCAGGACTCGTAGCCTTTCTAAGAACAAACAACAAAGCAAACACGAATGGAAGGAAAACAATGAAGCAAACAAAAGAAGAAAGGACATTCAGATGAAAACAATCGATTTGGCCGACGGTTAATATATGGGGCTGGTGATATATATATGTGCATATTCATATTTATATATGAATATGTAGATATGTGTGCGTGTGTGTTTAAAACGCTCCATGTGATAGATTATACATGAAAAATTGATTTATATATACCTAAATATTGTACTTATGAATTTATATAACTTATATTTGCGTCACAAAAATAAATACGGTAAATCCCATACATGCAGGGTGCCCCGTATAAAATGTTGTCACTCTTTGACTGCACAAAAATTTTTTTACTTGTTTTTATATGAGTTTAATAAATATAGATGAAAGTCTAGACTAAAACAATATATTTTTATTTGTTTTTATATGGGTTTTATGAATATATAAGAAAGTCTAGAAATGAACAATATATTAAAAAAATTCAATTTCATACCAGAAAATTTAGTTGCACCTGGAACCAATCCATAAATACACTAGTAAACGCCAATAAATACAATAACTACGTATTATATAAATGTATACACTTGTTTTAGAAACGAAAAATTAATAATACATGACAGACTTACCTTTTTACACAAAACATGAGTCCCATTTTTAATTTTGCCAGCAATCAGAGACCGGAAAGGTTTTTTTCATATATTTCTAAGCTCCACGTGCATTTAAAACACCAATTTCAGTTTAGTTTGATTGGATAAAATAGCAGGCGGTGCTACGCTCACTATTGGTCACTATTGTATCAGTCTGACCAGTCACTACTCTCTGGCCGATGGTCAGCTGACCAATCACAGCCTTGTTTACATGGTCAGCTGACCAATGGCCGGCCGATGCCAGCTGCCCGCTTGACCAATCAAAAGGGCCGTAAAAATCCAATATGGCTGACCAAGTGACGACCAATGTTCGATTCCACGTGTTTTTTAGCGTCAATTCAATTGTTAATAAATGCTTTGTTTTGTGAATTAAAGTTTACTTGGATTTTTATATCATTACCTATTTAGAGGAAATCCGATATTCAATTAAATTATCATTAATTATTTAATAGCTATTTTACCATGAATGTTTTCCCGTCAGAAAAATTCGTTGGTAAATCATAACTACGAAATGTTTAAAATTTGAAAAAAAATTATGGTGTGGAAACCATGCTCCAAAAGGCGTATTCCGATAATTTATTCTTAGGTGGAATAATTTTACACTTGATTTCAAATGTTAAAAAAATATGTCAACGTTAAAAAAAATTAAAGTTCCAGTTGATAGTTTTCTACGCCAATTTTTCATCAAAAATGTTCGTTTGTGATTTTCATCAAAATCACACAAACTGGTTTTATACGCACATTTTAAATTGAAATAGTTTATCCAATTTAGAAAATCATAAATATTCATGAAAATTAATTCAATTTTTTCTCTGACGCGCAGTTTTTGCTGAAATATTAATAAATAGGAAAAATTTTTGCCGCAAAAGCTGGCGGGAGATTCCCGTAGACTTGGTGGACAGCGGCACAAAGTTTCGCTCATCTCGTACGAAACTTTCTGCTTCAGCCTGGACCCTCGAGCGATCTAATTGAGCGAAACAAACTGGAAGGCAGAAGTGATAAAAACGAAGATCAATTAAGTGGAAAGAAGTGAGAGGGAGGGGGGAAGAGGCGGACCCAAACCGAAATAAATATAGAGTATTTAATAAGCGTTCCGTGTAACTTACAAAGCAAAAAATGTGTTGCTTGTACGGTTGGAAATTATTTCGATGCCATAATTGGGGATGATGTTTAACCTGAAGAAAATGACCGTTTTTCCCGAAATGAAACAACACTCGGCGCTGCTCAAATGCAAGGTGTAAACGTTCCCACACCCCAAAAATGTAACTTAACCATATTCATTGGCACACCAAAATTTATTTTATTCCATAGAGTTATCAATATATCCTTGCAATTAATAACAAATAACTGATTATTACTAATATTCCATCCTAATCATTTTACTCGAAATTAAATACTGAATTTTATAAACTACTATAAATGAATCCTGTTGGTGCCTGGTGTGAAAAATGGCTTTTTCTTCCGTAGATTAATTGAATTTCTCGTTTCTACTGTCCGTTAAATGATCACAAGTTCAGCAATCATTTCTTCGTCAGTAAATACAACTTTAAAAATTTGGGTGACAATTTCCGACAGAGAAAACGCTTGGGATGCAACATACGGATCGTTTGGAGCAGAATATTTTAGAAGTTACCACCATTAAATTAACTCTATAACAGTCGTACCTACCCAGTCTAACTTTTTCACCGGAGCATGCATGTTTTTCGCCACCCAAGCGATTTAATTACTTAAGCAGCGAAAAACATGCATGCATGTTGGCGGTGAAAAAGTTAGACTGGGTATAGTCTTTTGTCTGTCACCCTAATTATTTATAGTAATTATTAACTTGAATATTATTATTTTATTGGTGAGTAACTCTTATCTTAAGTATTGCTATCCTATAGTTATTATTATCTTTAACACCGTTATTGTTCAGTAATTACTATTTAATATAATCATTACCGTTATCATTCAGTAACTATCATCTTTAGTGTTACTATTATTATTTAGCAATCACTATCTTTTTTTTATATTGTTAAGAAATACATTATCTATAGAAAAATTAGGACCTAGATACTAGTTAATTAAACTTCCAAAAACTATGCAGGATTGAGATGATATTTACCATAAAAACTGCGATGGCTGATAAGAAAATGGGTACGGACGCCCTAAAAACAATAAAAATTAATAAGACAGATAATACGTTAAAGATAATACAACTTTCCAGTAATATAGCTTTTGTTATATAAGTATTTACATATTTTACATACGCCATGAATATGAACTTTACATAGAATATTTTTTTTTGCAATCTATTTGTCAGCACTCGATTGTTTGTACCCTTTATCCATGCATCCTATATCTATGCTCTCTATTTGAATGCAGACCATTTGAATGCACCCTACATTCATGCCCCTTATTTCCTTTCACCCTATTTTATACACTCTATTTAAACGCAACATATTTTCATGCGCGCTATGTCCGGGAACCTATTTGCATGCACCTGATTTGGATGCACCTTACATGCATGCACCCTTTACAATACACCCTATTTCCAAGCACCTTATTTCCATGCTCCTTATTTTCATGAGAACTATTTACCTGCACCCTATTTCCTTGCACCCTATTTTCATGCGCCCTAACCCTATTTCAATGCACCCTGTTTCTATGCACTCTATTTCTGCGTACCCTATTTCAAAGCACCCAATGAAGAAATACCGCGCACCTCTGCATGCGTGAAAAACAAACTACCTCCTATTTACGTGCTGCGTGTACGATGTGGCTATTATATCTTTCCTAATACCACTCTAAATTAATTGAGTTCCGTATTTTTGCAAATAATATTGACATTAGGAGTAGACGCAAGATAGTTTGAGAGTTACTTATCAAATCGATCTCATGCAGACCGCTTAGTTAAATTTTAAATTAAATTAAATCATTATGAAAAATTTGGGTGTTCCTCAAGGATCCATCCTTGGTCCACTATATTGTTTTCATTTTTAATAACTATTTCCCTCCAATGCCTTCTAACACACAAATATCGATGTGCAGATGTTGTTCAAATTACAATTACAAGTTCTGTGGTGGAATTACCTCAGACAAAAAGGAAAAGCTGAAAGCCTAATATTATGAAACCTGATATGATGGTATGATCAAAAGTTCTCAAACTAAATGCGGTCAAAATACAATGCTTTATTTTTGGATCTATGGATACAATTAAAAAAATTATCTAAAGCCGACTTTTCATAACGGTAGTGAATGGTAAAATTAAATCATTAGAAAAAGTAAAGCTTATGGTTCGATCAAAATATGTCCTTCACGCAACTCACACGCTAAGAAAATTTACAGCAGAACTTACAGAGCTTGACAAATTTTTCATCGTATAAAACGCATACTAGACGAAAAATCTAAATTATTTGTCATTTAAGCGTTATCGCGTATTGACTATTGCGGCGTAAAGAATGGGGTAGACATACTTCAATGTGTTCAGAGGGAGATACAAAATTGCATGAATTTCGCAGCCAAGGTGGTAGGCGAATCTAAATTCAAGAAGAGTGATCATGCAACTCTTCTCCTAAATAAACTCGGCTGGACTCTTATTCAAGAAAGGTTTCTCTCTCAAGTCCACCACGCACTTTTCGCATCATATCTCCTTCAGATGCAATGCTGATATTGTACCATTCTTTCCCCACTCAAACTAACTAAAAGCTGAATGATGGAAATAGCGTCGTCGTCAACTACCTCTAATCTAACATTGGGCTGAAAGCTCTGTCAATATCAGGCGCTTTACTGTGGAACAAACTTTCTGTGAGGATCAAAATCCCCAAACAATGAAAGAATATACGACCAAAATATCACGGCATTTTACCTCATGATGACCATAATTGTACAGACTGAAAGTCCGAGGGAAAAGATAGTTCTGATTGTCGACCTCTTAGTCTTAGACGTAGTGTTATTGGAATTAACCCATTTTACTTTTAACAAGTTATTCCCTCATATCGCAAGTTCCTAAGCTCGTGAGACAAGTTAGCACCAACATGAGCGTTTTCAACGATGCTTCACTGGTATTGTACTGTTTTTATTACTTGCATTTACGTGCATTATCAAACTTAGATTAATGTAACAACGGAAATGCATTTTTCAAGCTTCTTGTCTCACTTATTCGTTTCGACTACTGACAAGGGTATTATAACACACATGTGTGTATTTGTCAACCTAGAATCTTTATGTTAAAACATTTAAAAAAGCAAAAATTCTTTTTGTATCATCTTATTTAGATACAAACTGCTTTTTCTTTTTACCTTTTACTCATCAATTGTCAGCAACTTACACAAGCACGAACACAACACACGTCAAAATACGCACCAAACGCCACAACAGCGCGCAAAAGCGACCAACATTTACGCGTCTCGCTACAAAAATAAAAAGGCGCGCTCATCAATCGCTCATGTAGTGGACAAGAGGGGAAGCATATATATATGTTCTATATATCTTTTTTATTTTTATATATATGTCCCCTCGGCCAGCCTAAAGCGGCCTAATCGAATCTTGCAAAAAACATTAGCGATCCAGCGGGGAAATGGGGGCTGTGCTGTGCTGTGGTGAGGTGTGCTGTACTGTGGTGTATTGTACTGCGTTGTACTGTGCTGTACTGTGGTGTATTGCACTGCGTTGTACTGTGCTGTACTGTACTGTACTATGCTGTACTGTACTGTACAGTACAGCACAGTCAAAGTCCCACACAGGACTTTGTGTAGACTATACTCAGGTGTGCTGTGGGTGTGTGTGTGTTCCCTACACACCCGCATTTGTTTCACACACCCACACACCTCTGCTCCTTATACTCACTCAAACATCCCCCACACACACCACACTTAGACACACAACTCACACTCATAAACACAGACACACAAATACACACCTGCTCTTTCACACACACACACACACCTACAGTCTCTCCTTGATTCACACTTTACACGCCATACACACTTACACGCCCATCAGCTCTCCTGCACATTCGAACATTTTTTTTTTTCGTACACAATGCTTGGCATATGTCATTCCGTCCTCAATATCTGGCTCTTTTATTTTTATGTTTGATAATGTTTGACATATTATGTTTCCCATGCAAAGATTGGGACATAATATTTCTCGTAAACAATTTGACAAAGATTGAGACATAATATTTCTCGTATAGAATTTGACAAAGATTGGCACAATATTTCTCGTAAACAATTTGACAAAGATTGAGACATAATATTTCTCGTATAGAATTTGACAAAGATTGGCACATAATATTTCTCGTAAACAATTTGACAAAGATTGAGACATAATATTTCTCGTAAACAATTTGACAAAGATTGAGACATAATATTTCTCGTATAGAATTTGACAAAGATTGTGACATAATATTTCTCGTAAACAATTTGACAAAGATTGAGACATAATATCTCTCGTATAAAATTTGACAAAGATTGGGACGTTATATTTTTCGCATAATATTCATATGTGTCTTGCAATATTATTACACGAACATACGAGCGTGGGCATTCAATGCACATACACATTCCGCATGGAATTCCGCTACGTGTTGTTTTAACGCACCTATATGTGCGTAATGTGTGCGTCTTTTATGCTTGCATTAAATACGCGCGAATGGCACACAACATTCGTCATTTTACGCGCGAAATCAAACAAAAGGTGAACATGTACGCGTGACGGCACTCATTCCGACGCACTTTAGCGCGCTGCATCACGGGTATGAAGAATTGTGTGTTGTGTGGGGCGATACTTTAATGGCTGAGTTCAAATTGCTTTAAAAGTTCACCAACTGATGAGTGGTTCTACTACTGGCTGATTTGTCTATAGCCTAATTCGTTTTGAATAAGTAATAAAGATTGTCGTTTGCAAACAAAGTAGCAAAATATCCAAATTATTATGTGAGAAGAACAGATGTCTGTGTTTGCAATTGGGCGGGAATGATTCTGAACGAATTCAATTTACGATCAAAAATACATAGTTTGTGCCAAATATTTTATGTCTTTAATATCACAAACCTACATGTACTTAATGTAGCCATTACACAAATACGCATCCATAAAAATTTATTAATGAATACACAAACTAGGGAAGGTTATTAACAATATATATGCGCACCATAGAGCTGAGACTCCGGTGTTCAATATTGTATTAAAATGCAATGAATTTTACACATTAATTCACGAATAACTTTCCGAAAAAATGATTGCGCTTGGCAACAACACTCTGATATCCGTTTAGATTGAGTATGATTGCTGTCTGAAAAATCAGCAATCGCTACCAATGTTTTGAGTCATAATTCATGCCTTATATATACTTGTACTATATATCAGTACCGATAAATAGTTGTACTATTAATTGCAGCACTATAGTTAAAATAGTTGTACTTCAGCTTTCAGCTGTCCCTACCACAACACGATTGTGTCTACCACAACACGGTTGTGTCTACCACAACACGGTTGTGTCTACCACAACACGGTTGTGTCTACCACAACACGTTTGTGTGTACCACAACACGGTTGTGTCTACCACAACACGGTTGTGTCTACCACAACACGGTTGTGTCTACCACAACACGGTTGTGTCTACCACAACACGGTTGTGTCTACCACAACACGGTTGTGTCTACCACAACACGGTTGTGTCTACCACAACACGTTTGTGTGTACCACAACACGGTTGTGTGTACCACAACACTGTTGTGTCTACCACAACACTGTTGTGTCTACCACAACACGGTTGTGTCTACCACAACACGGTTGTGTCTACCACAACACGGTTGTGTGTACCACAACACGGTTGTGTCTACCACAACACGGTTGTGTCTACCACAACACGGTTGTGTCTACCACAACACGGTTGTGTCTACCACAACTATGTTGTGTCTACCACAACACGGTTGTGTCTACCACAACACGGTTGTGTCTACCACAACACGGTTGTGTCTACCACGACTAGGTTGTGTCTACCACAACACGGTTGTGTCTACCACAACACGGTTGTGTCTACCACAACACGGTTGTGTCTACCACAACACGTTTGTGTGTACCACAACACGGTTGTGTGTACCACAACACTGTTGTGTCTACCACAACACTGTTGTGTCTACCACAACACGGTTGTGTCTACCACAACACGGTTGTGTCTACCACAACACGGTTGTGTGTACCACAACACGGTTGTGTCTACCACAACACGGTTGTGTCTACCACAACACGGTTGTGTCTACCACAACACGGTTGTGTCTACCACAACTATGTTGTGTCTACCACAACACGGTTGTGTCTACCACAACACGGTTGTGTCTACCACAACACGGTTGTGTCTACCACGACTAGGTTGTGTCTACCACAACACGGTTGTGTCTACCACAACACGGTTGTGTCTACCACAACTAGGTTGTGTCTACCACAACACGGTTGTGTCTACCACAACACGGTTGTCCTAACTAAAAAATACGAATTGACCTACCAAAAAATATGAATTTTCCCAACAAAAATATGGACATTCTAACCATAGAGATGGATTACCCGACCACAAACATGGTTTGCCGTATAAAAAATACATATTTTTCTTACCTGATTAAGGATTCCCCTATACATGCAGCGATAATTTCCCAATATATGCAAACACATAATTTCTTTATATACTATATATGCGAGCACAAAATTTCTCTATACACTATATACGGTAGATAACAAGGTACAGGTATTGCAATAATGCTTTGCATCGCCGCCTTTTACAAGAAAAACAGCAGTAAATACTACGGCTGTGACCGGACTAGAAATATACGGTCTAACGATTCGTAAAAAGAAAGCATTTTTCCCTGGGACGGAAAATATTACTGAGGTAACCTCAGTAAATACTTCGCAACCTCAGTAAATACCACAGAACCTCAGAAAAAATGGAATAAATACCACGGAACCTCAACAAATATTCGTTGAATACTACGGAAATATCCTAACAAGTGGAAAAAAGGAAGCATTTTTCCTGGCGACTGTTTTCCCTCATCGATCGATTACGGCCTCTTTTTGGGTCCGTTCTCATCTTTTCAGTCATTTATTCCGGCAGAGATTAGCTTTTTATCCCGCAGCCCCGCCCCCGCACACACCGTCTGCGTCCGTCTCTGGCCCTCGAGCTCGTGTCGTGAGGGCCAGGCCTAAATCGGGCGAATTAGCGGGCCTTCTTGTGCTGAAATTAGCGGGCTTTCCGCTGCTGAAATTAGTGGGCCTTCTGCTGTTGAAATTAGTGGGCCTTCTGCTGTTGAAATTAGTGGGCCTTCTGCTGTTGAAATTAGTGGGCCTTCTGCTGCTGCATGAAAGTAGTGGGCCTTCTGCTGCTGAAAGTAGCGGGCCTTCTGCTGCTGCATGAAAGTAGTGGGCCTTCTGCTGCTGAAAGTAGCGGGCCTTCTGCTGTTGCATGAAAGTAGTGGGCCTTCTGCTGCTGAAAGTAGCGGGCCTTCTGCTGCTGAAAGTAGCGGGCCTTCTGCTGCTGAAAGTAGCGGGCCTTCTGCTGCTGAAAGTAGCGGGCCTTCTGCTGCTGAAAGTAGCGGGCCTTCTTGTGCTGAAATTAGCGGGCTTTCTGCTGCTGAAATTAGCGGGCCTTCTGCTGCTGAAATTAGCGGGCTTTCTGCTGCTGAAAGTAGCGGGCTTTCTGCTGCTGAAAGTAGTGGGCTTTCTGCTGCTGAAAGTAGCGGGCCTTCTTGTGCTGAAATTAGCGGGCTTTCTGCTGCTGAAAGTAGTGGGCTTTCTGCTGCTGAAAGTAGCGTGCCTTCTGCTGCTGAAAGTAGCGGGCCTTCTGCTGCTGAAAGTAGCGGGCCTTCTGCTGCTGAAAGTAGCGGGCCTTCTGCTGCTGAAAGTAGCGGGCCTTCTGCTGCTGAAAGTAGCGGGCCTTCTGCTGCTGAAAGTAGCGGGCCTTCTGCTGCTGAAAGTAGCGGGCCTTCTGCTGCTGAAAATAGCGGGCCTTCTGCTGCTGAAAGTAGCGGGCCTTCTGCTGCTGAAAGTAGGCCTTCTGCTGCTGAAAGTAGCGGGCATTCTGCTGCTGAAATTAGCGGGCTTTCTGCTGCTGAAAGTAGCGGGCCTTCTTCCTTTTGCACTAAAGTTAGCTCTTGAAACATTGATATTAAAATTGTATTCCACAAACTAGTGAGATTGAAATAAATATACAGGCAATGGAAATTTCTGTGCCACACTCATGTACGGATTCACTAATGCAGTAAACTCTGTTGATATTACGAAGACCAAGTCTTCGATGCTGGACTAGTGTACACGACGCGTCAAAAATGAAGGGATTCAATATTTTGTTTAAATAAATCTTACAAATATGTATGACAAACAAATATATCCATCCCAATAGTACCGGCCATTAAATAAACCTTGCAGACGTGGATGCCAAACAAATACATCCATGCCAACAGTACCCGCCATCAAAATATTCTTGTACTTGTGCACTGGTGAAACTCGTATCACAGATACGGTCATTGAGCGTCCTTGTGAGCGTCACAGACACACGGAAGCAGCGGACACC
Source organism: Morinoia aosen (assembly GCA_030386875.1). Taxonomy (NCBI): domain Eukaryota; kingdom Metazoa; phylum Arthropoda; class Malacostraca; order Amphipoda; family Talitridae; genus Morinoia; species Morinoia aosen. The sequence goes on along the minus strand of CM059578.1, from coordinate 23,447,358 downwards.
AAATAAATATATGAAGTAACTCACCAAACGAATTATTAGCTAAGAAGATATTTTTAGATCAGCCTTCGTAAGAAAAGAAGAAAAATTGTGCAGCTCAGAGGTTTTGTTAAGCTGGGAGCAGCACTATCTTTGGCTGGAACATTCTACGAGTACAACTGCTTTTAGTTCATTAAATTCAGTTGATTGAATTCATTTTCGATTCAGTTCTGTTTTGTTTCATTAATATTCTGTTTCGTTAGAGGTCGTTCTACCTCTATTGAAACTCTCATTTGATTATCAATAATACGAGGTGACACGTATTATTCATACGATACGTACGATAAATATGATATTTCGCTCAAAACATGTTTATATATTAAATTTTTACATTTTTTACATTTATGGCATTTGCATTTAATTTTTTTTACTTGTTTACATACGTATTTTTTATCATTTTTTGAAAAATTGCATTTATTATGGTCACCCAAAATTATGATCAGCAAAACCATACGAACTGGATAGGCGTTTCTGCCATATAAGTTTCACTGCCTCACAATTGTAAGTTACAATTGTAAGTTATAAATAATATACCGCTTTCAAATCACGCGTTTTATTATTTGAGATAAATTTTTTCGTAATCCATTTTTGGAAATATTAACAAGTAAAAAATTTAAGATTTATTGAGGGATGAATCATAGATACACATAGCACACTTCCATGAGTTCAGGTAAATAGAGATTAATATTATTACATATCTGAATGAAATAGGTTGATTTCTGGGAAATCTCACTTTCAAGATAAAAAGGAAAACCAGCGTAGCTAAGAATATCATGATAAAAAACAAACGTTTGGGACTATAAAAAATTTATCTTCAGTGTTCTGAAATGCAATAAATCGAAGTATTAAAGTATTGTAACTATAAATCTTCTGAATAAATCAAATGTAAGATAATGAAATTTAAAAGACATGATAAAACAAAACTATAGAAAATTTTTAACAAACTATAGAAAGTTTTACCGCCGTATCACACTCATTTATTGACGGACGGTTTTTTAAAAATGTATATCGATTCTAGAATGCGGAGATCGGATAAATTTGATGTCGAATCCAAAATTTTAAAATTTGTATTTTTAAAAATATGGTCTTTCTCCAAACAGTGCTCTCTTATAGATGAGTTGGATGGTTTGGTGAGGTTACAGCCGATGCGAAAGGAGACTCCAAAGGAGATTCCATATCTCTATCGTATTTTATTTCTATAAAAGATTATAATATCCCTATTCATGCTATTTTATATAAATAATCTAATTTGGAATTTCCATGCTTTATAGATAATCATTGAATGCCGTTTTTTGTTAACAAGACACGTACGTACTTAGTAAACACCAATTAACACTATTTTTTGAGGTAACCGTCGATAAAGTCATTAAATAACGATATCAATCGTAACTCGACGTTATAATTTACATTATTTCTTACAACATCGGGTACGAGGGTACCCAGTCCAACTTTTTCCCTGGAGCATGCATGTTTTTCGCTGCCAAAGCAATTTAATTACTTGGGCAGCTAAAAACATGCATGCAGGCTGCTAAAAAGTTAGACGGGCTATTCTGACAGCCTAAATGTGCTATAGTGCGCATTCAATTGCAGGTTCGGTGTGAATTTATTGTTAGTTTCTTGTGCAAGGTGCATAAATATTTGCCCATGAATTTATTGTTAGTTTCTTGTGCAAGGTGCATAAATATTTGCCCATGAATTTATTGTTAGTTTCTTGTGCAAGGTGCATAAATATTTGCCCATGAATTTATTGTTAGTTTCTTGTGCAAGGTGCATAAATATTTGCCCATGAATTTATTGTTAGTTTCTTGTGCAAGGTGCATAAATATTTGCCCATGAATTTATTGTTAGTTTCTTGTTCAAGGTGCATAAATATTTGCCCATGTGTAGTACTAGTACACAGCTGCGGCAGGAACATACTGAAATCAGGTATATTCACTATAATTTTCTTAATGAAGGGTCTTTTTGACTCTGAAAAAACAGGTTTGCGTATTTCGACCACTTCAATTAAGTAGGTTTACTCGGAAAATGCATGATGTTGTTACACATGTACTGCAACAAATACAATTGTTGTAAGTTAGATGATCGCCGATTTTTTTATGAAGAAACTGCTGCTCTCGTGGTTCTTTGAAATTGTGTATCGAACACAAATGGCAGCATGAAGAGGTTCTTATCAATAATACACATAATCCATAGCAAGTCTTGCTGCTGTTGTTATATGTCATCTAAAAGTTTATTCTCAGCTGGTTTTGGAACACTTTCACGATAAAATAATGAGTCCCTTAAGGGAAAAAATAATTCATTTCGGTCAGCGAGGTGGCGTTGACTAATCATTACGACTGCCTTGTATATTTATGTAAAATGTGATTTTTATTCTCAACGCAACCTGAAAAATTTAACCCGTCACAGCTTGAAGTTCTTCAAGCTGGGCGTATCTGCGATACGGGCTTCAGTTCTTCACGGAAATAAATATATTTAAATGATGAGTATTACAAAGCAAGTGCATTTGATTAGTGTTCGTTTAAGAGGTGAATGATTAGTGAATGGAAATTCCGAGATTTTGAATTGCTTGTGTCATTGGTTCGCTCATTGCATACAGTGCATACACATTGCATTAACAGCATCTAGCATTATCAGACAGAGACTTATATTTAAATATAAATAAATTTCGATAACAGTTGAAATTGGTGTATCATTTTTGTACCCGTGCTGTGGCGAAACTCGTATCACAGATACGCTCATCACGCTGCTCCAAAAATAAAAATGATCCGATGGGGACACACAAAATAACTTTGCGATTATATAAATGCACTACCTCTATAATTATTTTATTGGAAACTTAAAAAACAGTAATGCATCATCTTAGTGTTGGCCAATACTAACCATGGGTACTACATAGGTTTGTGTATGGTATTTTTCAATAGGTAACTTAAACATGATATAAATACAAAATATAAAACGCATGGTACATCGGTTCGTGTATGAGATTTTTCAATAGCGACGTCGGCAAGACATGGTGCAAATACGTAGTATAAAACACATGGTACAAAATACATCCTATAAAATAGATGGTGCATCGGTTCGTGTACGAGATTTTTCTGTAGGCCGGCCAGACATGGTATATAAATGCACGGTATAAAACGGGCCAATTTGCAGTGTGTGTTGTTTGCTCCCCTCCACACGGCCTGCAGTGTATCATGTAACCTTTTGTACGGAGGCCTATTTCTCCCACGCACTTTGTGCACGCGCTCGTATACAAAGTACGGGCGATTTTAACGATTTTCCATAGAATCTTTCCCGAGCGAACGCACCCACTCCGACCGCGCCTAGTCCCTAATAAAACTCCACTCCACCCACGCCTTAAAAAGGAACCCTCCTTTCTCTATAGCTTTATTTCAAAGGCCTACCAAAAATAGGACACAAATTTCTGATGCAGGCCGTCGCTCTGCATTTCTAAAGCAGGGAATTTGCTTCTATAAAGCGGGCCTCTCGATGCGTATCTGTGATACCCTGCGGTATGTGTGGGCGGTTGGTGGGTACAGCCGCTCGCACCTGGCCGGCCCCCGCTATTAAAATCCATCTAAAATGATCAAAAATCACTTTTATACAGGCATTTTAATATCATTTTGAGGTTTGCAGTTGATGTTTATGATATAATTTGTTTTGGGTGAAGTTACGTGAGGTTTAATCCAGCGCAATTGATGTTTTTTTGGAGTTTGTTTGGTTTTTCGAAGGCGGTGTGGGAGTTGCGGCAGCAGTTCCAGGGTGCCCATGACAATGGTTCTTTTTTATAAAGGCCTGAAGAGGCTTCCTAAAAAGTCATGTAATGAGTGGTGTTGTGTGCTTGTCGCGGTGACGTCGCCGCCTTGACAACTTTGTACGACTTTTTATTGAAACTTTAGAGGCCTGCTTTGTCGGGCTCGTGCTCAGCGTGTGCGGGTAGAAAAAGAACAGATTTTACCTTAAAAAAGTATGAGGGAGGATTTTATGAATGGAGGCTTGAGAGAACCTTTAGTGTGTTTTGTAAAAAGGAGCGTGGGTGGACGGACGCATGAGGTCTCGTGAAGCAGAAAATGCGATCTCGATGTCGAAGATTTTTTTGAAGCAGATTTGGTGTCCAAGAATTTGTTGATTGTTGAAATTCAAAGGAAGAAATTCTTGCGAAACTTAAGAAGAAGCTTGGACTTGAAAGCATTTTGTGCTTTAATGTTGAGGAAGAATTTTGATTCAACTGAATTTATGTGTATTAAAGGAATTTGTTTCATTTGAACAGTTTATTCCATTTTTGCTGAAATCATTTTTGTTTAGTAAATGAAGTAACTCATTGAGTACTAATGGAGTGAAGAAAATATTTACCATTAATAAAACCATCGACTTTGATGTCATCTAAATTAATTTATTGACTGCTCACACAACACTGATAAACTAAGTCCTATATTAATTGTACATATATATTGTACATGCACTACAATTTAGAATTAAATTCTCGTTAAGTGGTATTTGAATTGTTACATGATTATTTCGCAGAAAACAACGAAAGCGAAGCTAATTAAAAAAAATAAAATCTAGATACAACTATGATTTTGAAGGAAAATTAAGATATATGTTATCCTAACATTAGGAAACAAACACAATTTGGAATAATACACGTATAGAGTAAATAAAGGCTCATTACCAGCCCTGCTATTCACTAGTAAATGGCCTTTGGTTACAACATATTAGACTCTCAAAATTTTATTGACTGTGACACTTCGTGTTCTGCTGCTTCTTTGGGCCAGGCAGGTACTTGTGTATGTTTTTAGGTACGTTATTAGGTATGTTTTTAGGTACGCTAATAGGTACGTTAGCAGGTACGTTAATAGGTACGTTATTAGGTACGTTTTTACGTATCTTTTTAGGTACGTTAATAGTATGATTTTAGATACATTAATAGGTACATTATTAGATACGTTATTAGGCACTTTAGTAGGTACGTTATTAGGCGCATTAGTAGGAACGTTGTCATGGAAGTAATTAGGTAATCTACTAAGTGATTTTCGGGTGAGTGCTTGGGAGCGTTGTTTGGTAATTTTAAAGTCACGATATTACGTTACGTTATTTAAAGACAGTTATTTGAAGACTGTTATTTAAAGACCTTTGTTTACTGACCGCTTTTTAATGACCATTTAGATGAAGGAGCCACAGTCCTAACTTAATAATTATGCCTCCAGTTTTCATGACATGGGTGCATCAGCTACACAATATCGTACGTCAGTATCAGAATATCGTACGTCAGTACCAGAATATCGTACGTCAGTACCAGAATATCGTACGTCAGTACCAGAATATCATACCCTCAGTTATGTTCAGTCAATTGTAAAAAAATAAGTACTTTAAGGACTCAAATCATCCAAAAGGAATCGTGTTCCTGGTACGCTATATGCCTATGCAAAAATATACTCCATTCCCAGCCGTTGGGAATATCGCTGGAACGAAATTCCGGCGGGAATTTGCGTAGGAACAAAGTGCGTAGGTGGGAAATTCTCCCACGTTCGTGTGTGTGTGTTGTACATGTGTGTGTGTGTGTTGTACATGTGTGTGTGTGCGTGTTGTACATGTGTGTGTGAGTGTGTTGTACATGTGTGTGTATGTGTGTACATGTGTGTGTGTGCGTTGTACATGTGTGTGTGTGTGTTGTACATGTGTGTGTGTGTGTTGTACATGTGTGTGTGTGTGTGTACATGTGTGTGTGTGCGTTGTACATGTGTGTGTGTGTTGTACATGAGTGTGTGTGTTGTACATGTGTGTGTGAGTGTGTTGAATTTGGTTGATGCTCACACGCAGTAAATTGAACATCTGATAATTTGATTCGGATCTCGCACAATTTGAAGGGAATTTTACTTATCGTGAGTTGAATTTCGCAGAATAGGACAAAAATATTTTACAATTTAATCAGAATTTTTAACAATTTGCCTGGAATCCCACGTAATTTGACTATAATAAAATTGCACGCAATTTAACCACAATCTCACGCGATGTGACTGGATTGGAATTAATACCATGTAACTGATTAGCCCATTTTTTCATTTGCTTCTCAATAGCCACCGAGTCAAAAAAAGAATTTATAAAAAAAGTTTCGTTAAATTGTACATCGAGCTCCTCAGTTTTTCAATAAATCCGTTTGAAATATTTATTCATTGATTAGTTTCTCCTCCCTTTCTTCTTTTCGTTGAAGTAGAAACAGGCTTTTTGTTATGTTTCGGACCATCTTTTGATGTTCACAGCTATCCTGTTTTTCAATGCCTACCACTTCTTTCTTCATATTTTATCTTGTTTCATGAACTTCTTTCTCAACTGTATCCATGGATCTTGTGCATAGATTCCACAGTGCCTTAACTCTATAGAAATGGTTGTTTCAATCTTCCTCACTTTGGAACGCCTTTGTTTCGGTTACAGAGGCTTAAACTAACATGTTTTCGAATCAAATTTGCAGGCCCTTGTGAACCTTATGTTGGCCTCAACAAAAATGGGATAAGCACCGCATTATTGTATTTACTGGAACTTCTTTTTGTATTTTACCCTATAACTCACTTCAATGTCATCTTAGGGTCGACTAACCAACTGTAGGATGAAAAGTAGAATTTTCTATCATTATTAGGCCCCCGAAGTTGTTTTTTATTATATTGTGAGAAATTCTAGATGCAAAAAAAGTTTTCTGTTCTGTTATTAAATTTTCTTCAGTTGGCCGCTCTGGTTTGATGAGATGCTCATGAAAAATACCTATTTTTCTCTTTTACAATGTATATGGAAGTTAACCAATTTCGAAATGCGCATTGAAGTAGAATGTCTTCACGATATCTTTCCAGTTTTTCTACCTACGTGAACTTCATATTTTCTCCCTCATTCAGGCACAAAAAAACGACTACGGAATAATTCAACTCTGAAATGATTTAACTACGGAATAATTCAACTCCAAAATGATTTAACTACGGAAAAATCCTATAAATTTCATGTTGACAATAGCAGTCAAATCACATTTCATGTATGAAATTCTCATTAATCTTATTCAGACACCTCATATAACTTTTTCCTCCAGTCAACACGGATATATCCACAAAAAATCGACGTCTCCACTGCACTTCCTGCAGAAAAAATCCCGCGGTCGACTGTACTTGTAAGGTGACCGTCGGAAGCGGACCTCAAATACGACAACCCCTGTAACAATCACCGCAAGCGAGGTGTAGTTACTCGTGTCCACGCCAGGACCTCTGGCCAGCTCCTTCCCTAAGTTCAGTGAGGTATAAAATTAAGGCCCTTAGAATATGTTAATAAGGCTGGGCGGTTACTAAGGCCTTTTTAAAGGGCATCTAATTAATTTATACGCTTCGAGGCACTAACTCCCAACGGCCGTTTTTTAAAGGCTTTCAAAAACACACAGGGGAGTATACCTTGGGTATCAAAAATAGGCTCTGTAAAATATATAATGTCGAACACCATTCAGGCTATGGAAAACATGCATGAAAGCATATTAGATATGAAAATCATGTAAGATATAAAAACATGCAAGAGAGCATACTAGATGTGAAAATTATACTAGAAAATCATGCATTGTTGAAAAAATGCAGGTTAGCTTGTGATCATTAGAAGTAAAAATTATAAAAGAAAAATGAGATGTGTGTAAAAAACAAACAGAAAAACTTATTGGATGTGAAAGTCATACAGGTATAATGTAAAATTTTAAAAATAGGCGCGAATGCTTATTAGCTGAAAAAAATAACGTACAAGAAACCATCTAAGGTATAAAAAACATGCAGTACATGCAGTACATGCAGTACATCAACATGCAGTACATTTAGAATAAATTCAAACGCTAAAATCAAGCAAGGCATGATGAACATACTGGAGAGCATCTAGGGTATATCAAACACGGAGAAAATGTTCAAGGCATATGAACATACTGGAGAGCATCTAGGGTATATCACACACGGAGAAAATGTTTAAGGCATGATGAACATACTGGAGAGCATCTAGGGTATATCACACACGGAGAAAATGTTTAAGGCATATGAACATACTGGAGAGCATCTAGGGTATATCAAACACGGAGAAAATGTTTAAGGCATATGAACATACTGGAGAGCATCTAGGGTATATCAAACACGGAGAAAATGTTTAAGGCATATGAACATACTGGAGAGCATCTAGGGTATATCACACACGGAGAAAATGTTTAAGGCATGATGAACATACTGGAGAGCATCTAGGGTATATCACACACGGAGAAAATGTTTAAGGCATGATGAACATACTGGAGAGCATCTAGGGTATATCACACACGGAGAAAATGTTTAAGGCATATGAACATACTGGAGAGCATCTAGGGTATATCAAACACGGAGAAAATGTTTAAGGCATGATGAACATACTGGAGAGCATCTAGGGTATATCACACACGGAGAAAATGTTTAAGGCATATGAACATACTGGAGAGCATCTAGGGTATATCACACACGGAGAAAATGTTTAAGGCATGATGAACATACTGGAGAGCATCTAGGGTATATCACACACGGAGAAAATGTTTAAGGCATGATGAACATACTGGAGAGCATCTAGGGTATATCAAACACGGAGAAAATGTTTAAGGCATATGAACATACTGGAGAGCATCTAGGGTATATCAAACACGGAGAAAATGTTTAAGGCATATGAACATACTGGAGAGCATCTAGGGTATATCACACACGGAGAAAATGTTTAAGGCATGATGAACATACTGGAGAGCATCTAGGGTATATCACACACGGAGAAAATGTTTAAGGCATGATGAACATACTGGAGAGCATCTAGGGTATATCACACACGGAGAAAATGTTTAAGGCATATGAACATACTGGAGAGCATCTAGGGTATATCACACACGGAGAAAATGTTTAAGGCATATGAACATACTGGAGAGCATCTAGGGTATATCAGACACGGAGAAAATGTTTAAGGCATATGAACATACTGGAGAGCATCTAGGGTATATCACACACGGAGAAAATGTTTAAGGCATATGAACATACTGGAGAGCATCTAGGGTATATCACACACGGAGAAAATGTTTAAGGCATATGAACATACTGGAGAGCATCTAGGGTATATCAAACACGGAGAAAATGTTTAAGGCATATGAACATACTGGAGAGCATCTAGGGTATATCAAACACGGAGAAAATGTTTAAGGCATATGAACATACTGGAGAGCATCTAGGGTATATCAAACACGGAGAAAATGTTTAAGGCATATGAACATACTGGAGAGCATCTAGGGTATATCACACACGGAGAAAATGTTTAAGGCATATGAACATACTGGAGAGCATCTAGGGTATATCACACACGGAGAAAATGTTTAAGGCATATGAACATACTGGAGAGCATCTAGGGTATATCAAACACGGAGAAAATGTTTAAGGCATATGAACATACTGGAGAGCATCTAGGGTATATCAAACACGGAGAAAATGTTTAAGGCATATGAACATACTGGAGAGCATCTAGGGTATATCACACACGGAGAAAATGTTTAAGGCATATGAACATACTGGAGAGCATCTAGGGTATATCACACACGGAGAAAATGTTTAAGGCATATGAACATACTGGAGAGCATCTAGGGTATATCAAACACGGAGAAAATGTTTAAGGCATATGAACATACTGGAGAGCATCTAGGGTATATCACACACGGAGAAAATGTTTAAGGCATATGAACATACTGGAGAGCATCTAGGGTATATCAAACACGGAGAAAATGTTTAAGGCATATGAACATACTGGAGAGCATCTAGGGTATATCAAACACGGAGAAAATGTTTAAGGCATATGAACATACTGGAGAGCATCTAGGGTATATCAAACACGGAGAAAATGTTTAAGGCATATGAACATACTGGAGAGCATCTAGGGTATATCACACACGGAGAAAATGTTTAAGGCATATGAACATACTGGAGAGCATCTAGGGTATATCAAACACGGAGAAAATGTTTAAGGCATATGAACATACTGGAGAGCATCTAGGGTATATCACACACGGAGAAAATGTTTAAGGCATATGAACATACTGGAGAGCATCTAGGGTATATCAAACACGGAGAAAATGTTTAAGGCATATGAACATACTGGAGAGCGTCTAGGGTATATCAAACACGGAGAAAATGTTTAAGGCATATGAACATACTGGAGAGCATCTAGGGTATATCAAACACGGAGAAAATGTTTAAGGCATGATGAACATACTGGAGAGCATCTAGGGTGTATCAAACACGGAGAAAATGTTTAAGGCATGATGAACATACTGGAGAGCGTCTAGGGTATATCAAACACGGAGAAAATGTTTAAGGCATATGAACATACTGGAGAGCATCTAGGGTATATCAAACACGGAGAAAATGTTTAAGGCATGATGAACATACTGGAGAGCATCTAGGGTGTATCAAACACGGAGAAAATGTTTAAGGCATGATGAACATACTGGAGAGCATCTAGGGTATATCAAACACGGAGAAAATGTTTAAGGCATATGAACATACTGGAGAGCATCTAGGGTATATCAAACACGGAGAAAATGTTTAAGGCATATGAACATACTGGAGAGCATCTAGGGTATATCAAACACGGAGAAAATGTTTAAGGCATGATGAACATACTGGAGAGCATCTAGGGTATATCAAACACGGAGAAAATGTTTAAGGCATGATGAACATACTGGAGAGCATCTAGGGTATATCAAACACGGAGAAAATGTTTAAGGCATATGAACATACTGGAGAGCGTCTAGGGTATATCAAACACGGAGAAAATGTTTAAGGCATGATGAACATACTGGAGAGCATCTAGGGTATATCAAACACGGAGAAAATGTTTAAGGCATATGAACATACTGGAGAGCATCTAGGGTATATCAAACACGGAGAAAATGTTTAAGGCATGATGAACATACTGGAGAGCATCTAGGGTATATCAAACACGGAGAAAATTTTTAAGGCATGATGAACATACTGGAGAGCATCTAGGGTATATCAAACACGGAGAAAATGTTTAAGGCATGATGAACATACTGGAGAGCATCTAGGGTATATCAAACACGGAGAAAATGTTTATAGCATAATTCTTACCTGGGAAATGACTCCTCAATGACAAATGCTCAGGAAAGTGTCCTGCGAGTAAGAATACTCTGAAATGTTTAAGGCATAACAAACAATCGAAAAATACCTGAAGAATAACATATACACAAAAATTCAACTCTGTATTACAGAATCACACGCTAAAGGGTAGATTTTTTAACAGAATGCGGGGCAGTATCGCTCAAAAATGAATACCCAAGTATTAAAGAACAATTAATTAATAATGTACTCATGAGTGTTTATAGGATGGAAATCATCATAAAAATGTTGAGGGAGCATAATTTACAAAAATAGTATTGAGATGATGGGAATTATGAAATGATTTTTGAGAAAATAATTTACAAAAAAAGTATTGGGAGAATGGGAATTACAAAAAAAGCATTTAAAGAATAGGAATTATAGTAAAAGTACTGAGAAAATGGGATCTACTATTGAAATATTTGAAGAATGATAATAACAATAAAAATACTGAGGATATGAATATTACAATACTAGTATTGAGAGAATGGGATTTATCATAGAAATATCCATAGAATGAGACATTTAATAAAAGTTTTTAGAGAATGAGGATTATAATGAAGTATTTATAGACTTGGAATTACAATGAGAGTATTCAGAAAATAGGAACTTCAATGGCTTACTATAGACGGCAGCGGGTAGTTCACGTGTGACGCCACCGTACGGTTCGTATCACTCGATCAAATGAAAACAGATATATTGTGGCGCGGGGTTTTTTAGGTGAAATCTTACAATTAATAATTCGATTGATAAATGTTTTTAAATATTTTTCTATCATATTCATTCCCGTTTGTAGAATTTTGGTTGGAATGCTACTAAGGGAGAACACTGACGTATATTTACATATAGAAATTTACATCATTTCTGTATGTACCCATAACCTTTGAGTGTATGGATATTATGGCTAATATTATCCGTGATAGAAATGGCCGATATGGCTTCTTATTACCTTGGGATGACTTTGGTTCAAATTAAGTTCAAATTTTATGGTAGGTCCAGATATCTTCGTTCAATTCAGGTACTGGGAAAAATTTTCGTTAAAATCATGGAATTCACTTTTTATTTCAAGCCCGCAAATTATGATGAAAAATTAAGATGTTATGAGGAGTTATGAAATTACGGTGAAATTTAGGTTTTTTGGTGGTTCCTAAAGTAGTTCAAATACCATGGCAAATTTGAAATTAGTGTAAAAATTCTTTTGTTAATGTAAAAAATAGAAAAATATTTTCTACCTGAAGCCGTTAATCGATAATTAGGGTAAAAAAAATCTCAGGCAATACCAGTAACTTTTTTGAGTATAGGCTTCCAGAAAATAGACTATTAATATAAAAAAATATTTTATCATAAATTTTTGTTAGTGTAAAAAAATTAGAGGCTGTAAACACTCACTCAACACTAACACGTCCACTGAGAACGTTTAGGCAAAAAGAAATTTTAAAGACAACACCAACACACTCCAATGCAACTACACCAACATCGACCCAAAATCTATAATCATTCTGCAAGAAGACATGATATTAGAGAAACATATTTGTACATAAATGCAAACGAAAAAGAAAACGAATGTGGAGATGATAGTTTCATCTGTTTTACAGTTTGTTAATAACATTTGAATATTAGAAGACTTTTTTGTAGGATTTATTGCAAACAAACTTAGGAAAATTTGAAAATAGGTAGGCAGATGCAAAGCCATTATAACTGAGATTGGAGGCGGGAAATCGCACTTAGGGAGGCTGGGATGAAAACTCATTCAAACAGCTTTCACTTCAAATGTATCAAAATCAAATAATATTCATCAAAAATATTCTATATTCATCACTTGCAGTATCAAATCTACAATTCATTCAAGAAATTCATACAATATAATCATCAAAACTGCTTTATATTTATCACTGTATATTTATTTATCAAAACTACAATATATTCATCAAAGTTATATAACACATTCATCAAAACCACATTTATTCATCACTTTATATACATGTCTATCAAAACTACATCACACATCTACTCTTAAATATCAGCAGTTGAGCAGAGGTAGATGAATGCAATTGATTGCTAGTTTGCCACCTCTAAGAAAATATCACTGATTGAAAACATGTTATTCACTAATGTAACATATAATAAGTTCAAAAACATCATATGTTATTATTGACTGATTAGAAATACTTTTTCTTCCACTGCCTCAAACTGTCCTCACACTGCCCTCACACTGCCCTCACACTGCCCTCACACTGCCCTCACACTGCCCCCACACTGCACTTACACTGCCCTCACACTGCCCCCACACTGCCCCAACACTGCCCCCCCACTGCCCCCACACTGCCCCCACACTGCCCCCACACTGCCCCCACACTGCCCCCACACTGCCCTCACACTGCCCCCACACTGCCCCCACACTGCCCCACACTGCCCTCACACTGCCCTCACACTGCCCCCACACTGCCTCACACTGCCTCACACTGCCCCACACTGCCCTCACACTGTCCTCACACTGCCCTCACACTGCCCTCACACTGCCCCCACACTGCCCTCACACTGTCCTCACACTGCCCTCACACTGCCCTCACACTGCCCTCACACTGCCCTCACACTGCCCTCACACTGCCCTCACACTGCCCTCACACTGCCCTCACACTGCCCCCACACTGCACTTACACTGCCCTCACACTGCCCCCACACTGCCCCAACACTGCCCCCCCACTGCCCCCACACTGCCCCCACACTGCCCCCACACTGCCCCCACACTGCCCCCACACTGCCCTCACACTGCCCCCACACTGCCCCCACACTGCCCAACACTGCCCTCACACTGCCCCCACACTGCCCCCACACTGCCTCACACTGCCTCACACTGCCCCACACTGCCCATACACTGCCCCCACACTACCCCCACACTGCCCTCACACTGCCCCCACACTGCCCCCACACTGCCCTCACACTGCCCCACACTGCCCCACACTGTCCCCACACTGCCCCCACACTGCCCTCACACTGCCCCACACTGCCCCCACACTGCCCCCACACTGCCACCACACTGCCCTCACACTGCCCCCACACTGCCACCACACTGCCCCCACACTGCCCTCACACTGCCCCACACTGCCCCCACACTGCCCTCACACTGCCCCCACACTACCCCCACATTGCCCCTACACTGCCCTCACACTGCCCCCACACTGCCCTCACACTGCCCTCACACTGCCCTCACACTGCCCCCACACTGCCCCCACACTGCCCTCACACTGCTCCCACACTGCCCCCACACTGCCCCCACACTGCCCTCACACTGCCCTCACACTGCCCTCACACTGCTCCCACACTGCTCCCACACTGCCCCTACACTGCCCTCACACTGCCATCACACTTCCCTCACACTGCCCTCACACTGCCCTCACACAGATCTCACATCTCAAAATCTTCCTCGGAAGAACCCTCGCCTTTCCCTCACCTTCGTTCCCGATGTACCCCCCATTTGACCCCTACATTTCCTCACCCCCCCCCCCCCCCCCCAGTTCCGGCCGCTTCACGCTGCCGGGTTTTTATCGCCCGGAAAACCCTCGACGGACGCATAAAAACCGGCGGCCGAGTGGGCCAGCGTGCCGGCCGGGTCTTGGCAGGGCAGCTGCGTCTGGTTTTGTGGTCTTGTCAGCTCTTTGATTGTCTTGTCAGCTCTGTGATTGTCTTTTCAGCTCTGTGATTGTCTTGTCAGCTCTGTAATGAAATTGTCTGGTCAGCTCAGTAATGTAATTGTCTTGTCAGCTCTGTAATGAAATTGTCTGGTCAGCTCTGTAATGAAATTGTCTGGTCAGCTCTGTAATGAAATTGTCTTGTCAGCTCTGTAATGAAATTGTCTGGTCAGCTCTGTAATGAAATTGTCTTGTGGGCTCTGTAATGAAATTGTCTTGTGGGCTCTGTAAAGAAATTGTCTTGTGGGCTCTGTAATGAAATTGTCTTGTCAGCTCTGTAAAGAAATTCTCTTGTCAGCTCTGTAATGAAATTGTCTTGTCAGCTCTGTAATGAAATTGTCTTGTCAGCTCTGTAATGAAATTGTCTTGTTAGCTCTGTAATGAAATTGTTTTGTCGACTCTAATGAAATTGCCTTGTCAGTACTGCTGCCATTATGAAATTACCTTGTTAGTATCGTTGCTGTAATGAAATTGCCTTTCATCTTAGCATTTCGTTGCAAATGCTGCGGTAGAATCGCTGCTTTTCCAGAGCCCAAAAATGAAAATAACTCGCAAACCCAGTCTGACTTTTTCGCTCAAGCATGCATGTTTTTCGCCGCCCAAGCGATATAATTACTAGGGTAGCGAAAAACATGCTTGCAGTCGGTGAAAAAGATAGACTAGGAAACGAGTTCACGAATGTGTCACGAGTGACGCACTGCTGTGAATCACTCGTGACACGCTTGCGTGTGTCCAATGTGACACGCTTGCGTGTGTCCAATGTGACACACTTATCGCGAGTAAACGTAATTTGGGTTAATATTGATTCCTCCAGTGGGGTATAAACCCATCAAGAGTTTTACACTCATAAGAGGATCTTACAACATACATGCTGGTATTGTATGATCTATGTGTATATCATAGCCGTGAATAATTTAAGGAAGCTTTAATTTATGAGGCCTTTCCCAACTTCGAGTGTTGGAATTACAGGCTCAAAAATCAACTTGACCACATCTTTTGACGCTCGGGTAATTTTTTCTTTTTTTTTGAACCAACGAAAGTTCAAGACTTTATTTGTGTAGTCCAACTTAATCGAGGCGGGATGTATGTGAATTTTGTCATTAAATTACGTGAATGTGATACTTCAGTACCGGTGAATGTTTTTATTTATTAGAAATTCTGAATGTTGGGCTTAGTGAATGTGAACATGAAAAATGTCTTCATGTGTCGTAAAGCGTTCGCAAAGTATTGATACATATGTGTACCACTTGTTAAATTGCTAATTAATGTACCAGTAGCAATGACTACCATCTCACTGATTTCACTACCTTTATTTAAATAAGACTATGGCGTACAAGTTAAAATGTTATCGCGTAATTGTATTTTTTCTGCTTTTTAGAAAAAAATAAGAATATAATCAAGCAGTACAGATGGCTTTTCAATTCTGCTTCTTCCAACCGAACCAAACCGACCGTAGCGACCGCGGACACGTAGTGAATGTTTTAAATGATGCCAGGTGTGCTGCGTAAAAGTTATTTTCTGATAACAGTTAAGAGAATAGACACAAAATATATTGATACGTAGATATGTGGGTAGACTGGAGCGGAGCGTAGAGCGGTCTCTAAATTGTTCACTGGACTGAAGGGCAAAAAGTAGATTATTATCTTCATACTAATGTAGTTGAAGGTAGATTAACTACCTTCATACCATTACTATTGGAGGTAGAGAGAAAGTAGATTATTACGCTACACATAGTAGGTTTACCACTTTCAGCCGCGCGATATTTATTGACAATAAATATTGACAGTTATTTTACGACAGTTATAAATTACGACACGCCTTCCGTTACGGTCGTGTGACAGCTTCAAGTTGCTCAATGGCGTAATTATACGATTTACGACACAACCGTAACTTTAAAGTTGTTTCTCTACCTACACTCATCGGAAGTTCTTACACCTTAACAAGTTTGTTACACTAGTAGAAAGTTGTTACAACAAACATGTTATGATTGTATGATCTAAATAACTCACGACAGCCAGACGATCATTTCACAGACATTGTAATTTACGACAACCAAACGCGAACTCCCACCGTCGTAACTTACGACATAAAACAACAAATCCTCGCCTTACGACAAAATCACTAGCTCGTTAGTGCAGGTGTGTAGCTCATTAGCTCGTTAGTGCAGGTGTGTAGCTCACTAGCTCGTTAGCGCAGGTGTGTAGCTCATTAGCTCGTTAGTGCAGGTGTGTAGCTCATTAGCTCGTTAGTGCAGGTGTGTAGCTCACTAGCTCGTTAGCGCAGGTGTGTAGCTCATTAGCTCGTTAGTGCAGGTGTGTAGCTCACTAGCTCGTTAGCGCAGGTGTGTAGCTCATTAGCTCGTTAGCGCAGGTGTGTAGCTCATTAGCTCGTTAGCGCAGGTGTGTAGCTCATTAGCTCGTTAGCGCAGGTGTGTAGCTCATTAGCTCGTTAGCGCAGGTGTGTAGCTCACTAGCTCGTTAGCGCAGGTGTGTAACTCATTAGCTCGTTAGCGCAGGTGTGTAGCTCATTAGCTCGTTAGTGCAGGTGTGTAGCTCATTAGCTCGTTAGCGCAGGTGTGTAACTCATTAGCTCGTTAGCGCAGGTGTGTAGCTCATTAGCTCGTTAGTGCAGGTGTGTAACTCATTAGCTCGTTAGCGCAGGTGTGTAGCTCATTAGCTCGTTAGCGCAGGTGTGTAGCTCATTAGCTCGTTAGTGCAGGTGTGTAACTCATTAGCTCGTTAGTGCAGGTGTGTAGCTCATTAGCTCGTTAGTGCAGGTGTGTAACTCATTAGCTCGTTAGCGCAGGTGTGTAGCTCATTAGCTCGTTAGGGCAAATGTGTAACTCATTAGCTCGTTAGTGCAGGTGTGTAGCTCATTAGCTCGTTAGCGCAGGTGTGTAGCTCATTAGCTCGTTAGTGCAAATGTGTAACTCATTAGCTCGTTAGTGCAGGTGTGTAGCTCATTAGCTCGTTAGTGCAGGTGTGTAGCTCATTAGCTCGTTAGCGCAGGTGTGTAGCTCATTAGCTCGTTAGTGCAAATGTGTAACTCATTAGCTCGTTAGTGCAAATGTGTAACTCATTAGCTCGTTAGTGCAGGTGTGTAGCTCATTAGCTCGTTAGCGCAGGTGTGTAGCTCATTAGCTCGTTAGTGCAAATGTGTAACTCATTAGCTCGTTAGCGCAGGTGTGTAGCTCATTAGCTCGTTAGTGCAGGTGTGTAGCTCATTAGCTCGTTAGCGCAGGTGTGTAGCTCATTAGCTCGTTAGTGCAAATGTGTAACTCATTAGCTCGTTAGTGCAGGTGTGTAGCTCATTAGCTCGTTGGCGCAGGTGTGTAGCTCATTAGCTCGTTAGTGCAAATGTGTAACTCATTAGCTCGTTAGTGCAGGTGTGTAGCTCATTAGCTCGTTAGCGCAGGTGTGTAGCTCATTAGCTCGTTAGCGCAGGTGTGTAGCTCATTAGCTCGTTAGCGCAGGTGTGTAGCTCATTAGCTCGTTAGTGCAAATGTGTAACTCATTAGCTCGTTAGTGCAGGTGTGTAGCTCATTAGCTCGTTAGCGCAGGTGTGTAGCTCATTAGCTCGTTAGTGCAAATGTGTAACTCATTAGCTCGTTAGTGCAGGTGTGTAGCTCATTAGCTCGTTAGCGCAGGTGTGTAGCTCATTAGCTCGTTAGCGCAGGTGTGTAGCTCATTAGCTCGTTAGCGCAGGTGTGTAGCTCATTAGCTCGTTAGCGCAGGTGTGTAGCTCATTAGCTCGTTAGCGCAGGTGTGTACCTCATTAGCTCGTTAGCGCAGGTGTGTAACTCATCATCTCGTTAGCGCAGGTGTGTACCTCATTACCTTTTTAGCGGAGGTGAGCAATACGTAAACACGCTAACGTGTACAACTCATTAACACGCTAATGTAAGCTTCCCATAAAAATGCAAATGCATACAACTCATTAAGACGCTAATGTGAGCATCACATTAAGACGCTAACGTGCACAACTCATTAAGACACTTATGTGAGCATCACACTAACTAGCCCCGCGAATTAGCACGCCGCACATCACCCGGGGCGGTCCGCACGCTTGACCTAATTAGCCCTCATTAGCCTCAGCTCATCGCTCGCTCGTTAAGTAGATGACGGAGCCGCGTGTGTTGGTGTGTGTGTGTGTGTGTGTGTAGGTGTGTGGGTGCGCACACACCTACACACACACAGGGAAAAAGGGGGCAACATAGAGGAGGGGTACCATAGGGAGGGGGGCACCATTGGGAGGGGGCACCATAAGGAGGGGGGCACCATTGGGAGGGGGCACCATAAGGAGGGGGGCACCATTTGGAGGGGGCACCATAAGGAGGGGGGCACCATTGGGAGGGGGCACCATAAGGAGGGGGGCACCATAGGGAGGGGGGCATCATAGGGAGGGGGGGTACCATAGTGAGGGGGGCACCATAGGGAGAAGGGCACCATAGGGAGGGGGGCACCATAGCGAGGGGGCACCATAGGGAGGGGGCACCAAAGGGAGGGGGGGCACCATAGGGAGGGGGGGCACCATAGGGAGGGGGCACCATAGGGAGGGTGGTACCATAGGGAGGGGGGCACCATAGGGGGGGGCACCATAGGGAGGGGGCACCATAGGGAGGGTGGTACCATAGGGAGGGGGGCACCATAGGGGGGGGCATCATAGGGAGGGGGCACCATAGGGAGGGGGGCACCATAGGGAGGAGGGCACCATAGGGAGGGGGGGTACCATAGGGAGGGGGGCACCATAGGGAGGGTGCCAGAGGGAGGGCACCAGAGGGTGGGCACCATAGGGAGGGCACCATAGGGAGGGTGCCATAGGGAGGGTGCCATAGGGAGGGCGATAGAGGGAGGGCGCCAGAGGGAGGGCGCCAGAGGGAGGGCACCATAGGGAGGGCGCCAGAGGGAGGGCGCTAGATGGAGGGCGCCAGAGGAAGGGCACCATAGGGAGGACACCATAGGGAGGGCACCATAGGGAGGGCACCATAGGGAGGGTACTAAACACGTCTCGCTACGAGACACCTCCCCATGTCTCGCCGCGAGAGGCCATAAAGTTCGCCATACTTCACCTGCCCATAATGCCCGCCATAAGTCTCACCTGTCCATAATTTGCCCTTAATTATGGCCCAAAAAAACGTGCCGACGCGTGCTGAGGAGAAGTGATAGTACTTCATGCACCGGATGTGGGAGCGTGTTGTGCGTGTGTGTGTGTGTGTGTGTGTGTTTGTATATACATGATCAGCATGTGTGTCTGTTTCATGCATGTATATATGACCCACACGTGTGTGTGTTTCATGCATGTACATATGACCTACACGTGTGTGTTTGTTTGTGTGCGTGTTTCATGCGGGTAAACATGACATAAACGTGTGTGTGTTTCATGAACGTGTGCACACATGTGTGTGTGCGTTCTTGTGTGTGTGTGTGTTTGTGTATGTACCAGTGTGGGAGAACTATGTGCTGTGATGTGGTCTCTGGTCATTTTATATTGAAATTTTTCTTGAATAACCAAGCTTTTTAATATATAGTTGTTGAATATGTTTATTGTATTCAGAATACTCTCAACAACGGCAATAACAATCATGTTTGTGGTGAGCAATGATGCAAAAAAGAACGATGAAATACGTAAAATATGAAGTATGTAAAATATGAAATATGTAAAGTATGAAATATGTAAAATATGAAATATTTAAAATATGAAATATGTAAAATATGAAGTATGTAAAATATGAAGTATGTAAAATATGAAGTATGTAAAGTATGAAATATGTAAAATATGAAATATTTAAAAACTGAAATATGTAAAATATGAAGTATGTAAAATATGAAATATGTAAAATATGAAGTATGTAAAATATGAAGTATGTAAAATATGAAGTATGTAAAGTATGAAATATGTAAAATATGAAATATTTAAAATATGAAATATGTAAAATATGAAGTATGTAAAATATGAAGTATGTAAAATATGAAGTATGTAAAATATGAAATATGTAAAGTATGAAATATATAAAATATGAAATATTTAAAATATGAAATATGTAAAATATGAAGTATGTAAAATATGAAGTATGTAAAATATGAAGTATGTAAAATATGAAATATGTAAAATATGAAATCTGTAAAATATGAAATATGTAAAATATGAAATCTGTAAAATATGAAGTATGTAAAATATGAAATATGTAAAATATGAGGTATGTAAAATATGAAATATGTAAAATATGAAATCTGTAAAATATGAAGTATGTAAAATATGAAATATGTAAAATATGAAATGTGTAAAATATGAAATATGAAATAAATAAAATACGTTAAATGTGTGAAAATTTTAATGTTCTTCGTGTCTGGTCAATTTCAGGAAATTCTTAAACTTAGACGAGCGCATATTTTCCGAGCAGAAGCAGAAGGTAACACTCAGCGGGGTGTCGTGTCAGATTTGCTGACTTACGCACGATTGTGCGTGCGTTCAAAAATCTCTCGTAAGTTTAGAGATGCGAAAGATTTAGCGAGTCGTGTTTTGGATATCATCCTAATTTAGGCTTGCGAGGCAATCACAACATTGGCATATTTTCAACGTAATTATATCGTCTGAATACGTTGAAATTGTATAGATCCAAAAAATCATTTTTTTCTCAAGTTTTACGAATTAATACGTGTATCTTCGTTGACAACTTTTTCATGAACGAGCCATAATTCGTCGGTGAAAATAATTTTAGATGTGTACTGTTCGGCAGTATGTTGGAAGTCATTCAAAACAACACGAATGAAATAAAATGCAGGAAAACTTTCCCGTCACTGTGTAGTGTTCGGGTATCCAAGGCAAACAAGCACGCAGGCAAGCAAACATGTAAGTAAACAAACAAACAAAGAAGCAACTAAACAAGCAAGCAAGCAATCATCCAAGCAGGCAAACAAGCTAGCAAGCAAGCAATCATCCGAGCAGGCAAGCAAGCAAACAAACAAGCAAGCAATCATCCAAGCAAGCAAGCAAGCAAGCAATCATCCAAGCAGGCAAACAAACAAGCAAACAAACAAGCAAAAAGGCAAGTAAGTAAGATATTCGTTCGGTACGTAAGGGAATACGTTCATTTCCAAGCCCACCCCTTCCCCTACCTCTCCTTACCTCTCCCCCTCCTCCTCCCCTCTACACCCCCGCGACACAACCCCCTCCTCAACCCCCCCCCCCCCCTAATCAGGCAGATCATGTCTCCGATCGACCGTCGGTGCCCCAACACCTCGTACCTCATGGTAATGTTCTGTGTCCCGGTACATGTTCATACCGCCCTGTGCCACCCGGTACCGGCCTGGTACCGCCTTAGGCCGACCTGATACCGCCTGGTACCGCCCTGTACCGACCTGGTACCCGCCTGGTACCGGCCTGGTACCGCCCTGTACCGACCTGGTACCGCCTGGTACCGGCCTGGTACCGGCCTGGTACCAGTCATTAATTCTTTTTTACCATCTGGTGCCACCGAGAGGTCATCTGGTACTACCTTTCAGTACCAGCCTGTACCGGCCTGGTACCGCCCGGTACCAGCTGGTACCGGCCTGGTGCCCTGGGGAGTGAGCAGGTACGTACCATGCAGCGATGGGAGGTCGTCATGAGGTACAATTGCTATTGTGGCGGTGAATTGTGTTCACATGAGCATGGCGTTAATTTATGGTGGTGAGGAGACTGCCCTTATTTTATGGTAATAAGGGGACTGCCCATATTTTATGGGGAAAAGGAAATCTACCTTAAATTATAGTGATGAAGAATTTGGTTTTTATTTATGAGGATGAGGAAACTGGCCATATTTTTTGGTGGAAAAAAGACCGGCCATATTTTATGGGGCAGGGAAATTGTCCTTAATTAATGGTAATAAATGAATTGGCCTTAATTTATGAGGATGAGGAGACCGGCCATATATTATGTGGAAAAGGAAATTGGCCTTTATTATTGGTAATAAATGAATTGGCCTTAATTTATGAGGATGAGGAGACTGAACATATTTTATGGTGAAAAATAAACTAGCGATACAGAGAAAGGAAATCTACCTTAAGTTATTGTAAAAAGAAAATCGACTTCAATTTATGGTAATAAAAATACTGACCGTATTTCATGATGACACTAGCCATAAATTAAGGTGACAAATAGGCTAGCCTTAACATATGGCGATAAGAAGACTGGCATAATTTAAATATGGTAGTACGAATTTACTGTGCTACAGAAACTGGCGTTTTTTATGGGATTCTAATTCTAATTTATGGTTATAACAAGAGTAGCCATAATATATGGGGGGGTAGGATCTAGACTTGTCTTACATTTTATCTGAAGTCCCCTTTAACTATCCCCACAATTACATTCTCCCTCCAACCCTCTGACAATCCCCAAAATCACACTCCCCTTTAATATTCATTAACAATCCCCACACCAATCCCCTCTCCCAACAGATTGCCCCACCTTCCCTCATCGCCCTCAGCCCGCCTTATCTCCCTTTATCAGTCCCATTAATTATCAAACGTAATTATTTATTTACCATTATCTTTCTATTTCTTATCACACGTAATTATTTATCTACCATTATCTTTCCCATTTATTATCACAATAAATTATTTATCTACCCTTATACCTCACATCAATGATCACAAGTAATTACTACTCGCCCATTTATTGTCAGAGCTAATTGCACCGCGCCAATTAGTGAAGCCAGCAGGTACTGCAAGCATCAATTAGTGAAGCCAGCAGGTATCGCAGGCACCAATTAGTGAAGCCAGCATGTATCGCAGGCATCAATTAGTGAAGCCAGCAGGTACCGCAGGCATCAATTAGTGAAGCCAGCAGGTATCGCAGGCATCAATTAGTGAAGCCAGCAGGTATCGCAGGCACCAATTAGTGAAGCCAGCATGTATCGCAGGCATCAATTAGTGAAGCCAGCAGGTACCGCAGGCATCAATTAGTGAAGCCAGCAGGTATCGCAGGCATCAATTAGTGAAGCCAGCAGGTACCGCAGGCATCAATTAGTGAAGCCAGCAGGTATCGCAGGCACCAATTAGTGAAGCCAGCATGTATCGCAGTCATCAATTAGTGAAGCCAGCAGGTATCGCAGGCATCAATTAGTGAAGCCATCAGGTATCGCAGGCATCAATTAGAGAAGCCATCAGGTATCGCAGGCACCAATTAGTGAAACCAACAGGTATCGCAGGCACCAATTAGTGAAGATAGCAGGTACCGCAGGCATCAATTAGTGAAGCCAGCAGGTATCGCAGGCATCAATTAGTGAAGCCAGCAGGTACCGCAGGCATCAATTAGTGAAGCCAGCAGGTACCGTAGGCATCAATTAGTGAAGCCATCAGGTATCGCAGGCGTCAATTAGTGAAGCCAGCAGGTATCGCAGGCATCAATTAGTGAAGCCATCAGGTATCGCAGGCATCAATTAGTGAAGCCAGCAGGTACCGCAGGCACCAATTAGTGAAGCCAGCAGGTACCGCAGGCATCAATTAGTGAAGCCAGCAGGTATCGCAGGCATCTATAGTAGTGAAGCCATCAGGTATCGCAGGCATCAATTAGTGAAGCCAACAGGTATCGCAGGCATCAATTAGTGAAGCCATCAGGTATCGCAGGCATCAATTAGTGAAGCCATCAGGTATCGCAGGCATCAATTAGTGAAGCCAGCAGGTATCGCAGGCATCAATTAGCGAAGCCAACAGGTACCGCAAGAATCAATTAGTGAAGCCAGCAGGTACCGCAGGCATCAATTAGTGAAGCCAACAGGTACCGCAAGAATCAATTAGTGAAGCCAGCAGGTATCGCAGGCATCAATTAGTGAAGCCAACAGGTACCGCAAGAATCAATTAGTGAAGCCAACAGGTATCGCAGGCATCAATTAGTGAAGCCAACAGGTACCGCAAGAATCAATTAGTGAAGCCAGCTGGTATCGCAGGCATCAATTAGTGAAGCCAACAGGTACCGCAAGAATCAATTAGTGAAGCCAGCTGGTATCGCAGGCATCAATTAGTGAAGCCAGCAGGTACCGCAGGCATCAATTAGTGAAGCCAGCAGGTATCGCAGGCATCAATTAGTGAAGCCAGCAGGTACCGCAGGCATCAATTAGTGAAGCCAACAGGTACCGCAAGAATCAATTAGTGAAGCCAGCTGGTATCGCAGGCATCAATTAGTGAAGCCAACAGGTACCGCAAGAATCAATTAGTGAAGCCAGCAGGTATCGCAGGCATCAATTATCACAGATGATCTCCCGCAATGCCCAATTAGACATGCCCATGCGCCCCACTGAGACTTATGCCCAACATGGGCTTGAACTTCAAGCCCTGTACATAGACATGAACTTCACGCCCTACATAGACATGAACTTCACGCCCTACCTAGACGTTTAACCCCCATGCTCGGCTTAGTCATGTTAGTTGCGTATTGTCATTATGGCATGGACGCGATACCTGTTATGCACACGTGCAAAACACGCTGCTACATGTGTCGTACATGGGCGGTCATGTCTATCGTAATTCGTTATGTCTATTGTGAATTTCGTGTTAGAGTGGTCATGGTGTGGGAAATTGCGGCTAATAAGCGATGTAGAACTAGATTACATTGGGTATTAAAGCGAGGCCTATGAATGCATAACACATGAGCTCCAGACTTCATCGCAGGAACTTCAAGTGTGTGTGTGTGTGTACGGGTGTTTGTGTGTTACGGACGTTACACTGAGGAATATTTTGCACAAAACGGACACACTTTTGTGTGTTAAATTGTCACAAAACCGTCGCACAAAAGTGTGTCAAGGATATACATCATTAGTCTATGTATTGAGACACACTTATGTGTGTCATGGACTGATACGACACACATAAGTGTGCCAACCATGACAAACTTAGCGCATGTCAATATTATTTTACATATATGTTTCACTACTCAGACTGACCAGTGATAACGATAATATATATAGACGATGTCTAAAAATTTGAAGAAAGAATAAGAAATATTTTTGTTTTCATGAGGGAGAATTTTGCTTCATTCGTAAATTTTTAACTTTAAAGTAATTACGAAAACACAGTTATGTTTTCTATAGAAATTTTTGAGCCGCTTATTTGTAATTTTTCTACAAAAACTTCTTCAACATGAAGTTAAAGGAAATACTCCTACATATGTGAAGAAATTTCAATATAACCTCTGACACACGTAGGTGTGTCAAAATTTCTCTCGTTGTATATGAATAAATTCACATATTATGTACATGTTAGCAAATGCTTGTACTTATACCAAAAATGTATTTATTTCTAGGTGAGTCTCACTATTTTCAAATATGCTCTATAGATTACACACTATACTATATCCTCGTACACTTGTACTCTAACGTACACACTCGCTCATATGGCAAACCGTACATGTGCCTCTGAGCAAACTACAGTATACAAATTTTGTGCACTGTTTAAACGTGCACACTCGCTCATATGGCAAACCGCACATGTATCCTTAAAGTAAACTATTCACATTTAGCGTAGTCTATCTGTCTACACACGCGTGCATTGCCATGCGAAGTGATAATTTACCATGAGTAGTACAATCATGGTTTCAACTATCATCACCCCGAAAACTAAGTGCGTTACTAACAACCGGCATGTTTGCAGATAAAAACATGAGAGAAGTCGTGTTAAAAAAACATTTATTCTAGTTGTAAATAATATATAAATGTGAAACATATGCGAACATTGTAGTCTATGTGAAACAAGCACACGTTTTGTAAGCTATTTCAAAACACTCTGCTGTCTATGAAAAATTGGGAAAATTTCGAGAATCTTATTTTACTAATTGTCCTTTTTACAACACACAAAATTTAACAAAATTCTTTTCGACGCAACTTCACATATGAATTCTATACGCTGTGTACTGGACATAAATATACATGGCCAGTTTTCACAGGGCTGTACTGTACACTGGTACACTTGGCCAGTTTACACAGGGCAATTCTCGTTCACTTAATCACATTATTTTTTCAATATTGTAATTAAATTTTGACTCATTTCTTCTGCATTATTTAATTATACTGAAAAAACTGACGTTCTACTAATTCTTTGATTAGCAAATTTGCTTTATGCGCCTCTTTCTTTATTATTTAGGGAATTGTGCGCTGTACTCATAGAAGTTCAAAAATCATGCGCGTTTACTTGTTTACTTGGTTTGTTGGTACTTATTTTTTGCTTGTTTGCTTGCGTGTTTACTTGTTTGCTTGTTTTGCTTGCTTGCGTGTTTACTTGTTTTCTTTTGCTTGCTTACTCGCTTGTGCCATTGATCCTCCATTCTCAGTAAACATTTAAACGGGGCAAAATTCACCACTTTGAGTTTAGTGACAACGTTGGTCAAAATTGTTATAAGTTGAATAACAACTTAAAGCAAAATTCAAAGTTCCCGCCCCGCAGTTTAGTCACAACCTAGGTCAAAATTGTTGAAGGTTAATAACAAGGTAGGGCAAATTCATAATTCATGCCCTTTCAATGATAACCTTGAACAAAATCCCATTTCGCTAACCAGATATACCGAAAACTCGCACCCAGGAAGCCCCAACTACAGGCCGCGGTAAGTACAAATTACGGTCGCCGGCCCTACAAATACATCGGATAAATCACACAAAAAAGTCCGACCTCTGTCCGACACTCAAGGGACCGATGATTGATACGGCGAGCGATTCCAAGATTTGTCCGATTCCTGGATTCCCCTGATTCCAAGATTCGTCCGATTCCTTGATTCCCCCGATTCCAAGATTCGACAATCGAGCGCCAAAATACGGCCCTCGATCGCCCTCGTCACGGTCGGTTAATCGGCCAAAAATCGTCCGAGCGACCGACCATTTGCCGTACATTGCGTACGTACGTCTGACGCTGTGGGGGGGGGTTTGTGTTTTTTGTTGTGTTGTGTTTGGGTTTATTTTGTTGTGTTGTGTGATGGATGGTGTGTTTTGTTGTTTTTGAAGCTGCCTGATGGTTGGTACATATCTGGCCTCAAAGTTGAAAATATACTCTAGTTATTTATATTCCACCGTACCGTGTCTTCAAAAATGGCGGGGATTCTTTATTTTGCGTAAATAAATCCTGCAGACGTGGATGCCAAACAAATATATCCATGCCAACAGTACCCGCCATCAAAATATTCTTGTACTTGTGCACTGGTGAAACTCGTATCACAGATACGGTCATTGAGCGTCCTTGTGAGCGTCACAGACACACGCACCAACCAATGTAATGCGTTCAGTGAGGTTCCCATTGTAATAACATAGGAGAAATTTATCACAAATATATATAAATTTATTCATTTAATTATCAATTTATAAATTTAATTAGACACCTGGCACTTTTATAATATATTATTGATAAAATATATGTGTGCTATCTCATATATTTACATTTATATATACATATATGAGATAAATAATTCTTCGTGCAAATCGGGTCTGAAAGTTGCAATTGTTTTTTTATAATTTCACACATACATATGCACCTGCGTACGTATACATCTGTGAAGGCAAAATGTATTTGCAACATATTTTGAATCTAAAACTGTTAATTTATTGAGTTTTCCCTCATTATTGTCTTCAAAAGTACTCAAGAACTCAAAGCACCCAGCTAAGCCCATTACCAGGTGTGCTAACTTTAATGTACTTGAATTTTCATTTAATAATGAAAATATTTAAATTTTCAAAGTACTCAGAGTTATTTAATATTTTTTCCCTCTCCTAGCGTTATTTTGCCAAGCGTTATTTAGCCTAACAAATCATGCAGCTGCCGATCCTAAAACTGTAGAAGTTCTGTGTTGTTCGAGTATTCGACTGAAGAAACCGTAAAGTTAATATCGACAATGGAAAGTTCAACTCTGTTGCTTTACTTGGAGGTCCCTTTCATTTCACATTGTTCAAATTATTATTCTTTACATTTTTCATTTATTCATTAAATTTTACAATTTTCAACTATCCTTCATATTTTATATCTTCATTTATTCACTAAATTTTACATTTTTCAACTATTCTTCACATATTACATTTTTCATTTATTCGCTACATTTTACATTTTCCATCTAGTCCCTACATTTAACATTTTTCAGTTATTCCTTGTATTATACTTTTTCAACTATTCTTCACATATTACATTTTTCATTTATTCGCTACATTTTACATTTTCCATCTATTCCCTACATTTAACATTTTTCAGTTATTCCTTGTATTATACTTTTTCAACTATTCTCCACTCTTTTATATTTTTCATTCCTTCTTTACATTTTACACTTTACATTTATTCTTTCCATTTATTGAGTCTGAAAGTTAGCAACAGCGGGAGAACTTCATGAATCGTCTAATTGAATCAAAACCCCGTCTAGTTATATTACAATATTATTTTCCTTTCACATAAACAATATTGTAATAAATAAAAATACATTAAGAGAATAAGTTAGTGAAAGGTAAACTTGAAAAAAATATAGATTAATAATCTAGCGAAAGAGTTTGATTTAAATCATTTTGAAAGATTAGAATAAACATAATGAGAAAAAACGATCATGTGCACGAACATATCTAGCAAGAAAAAAACGATCATGTGCACTAACAAATAAAATAAGAAAAAAACATTCATGTGCACGAATACATATGATAAGAAAAAAACATTCATGTGCTCGAACAAATGTAATATGAATTAAACATTCAGGTGCACGACATATATAATAAGAAAAAAAACATTCATGTGCACGAACACATGAAATAAGAAAAAAACCTTCATGTGCACGAACACATAAAATAAGAAAAAAACATTCATGTGCACGAACACATAAAATAAGAAAAAAACATTCATGTGCACGAACACATAAAATAAGAAAAAAACATTCATGTGCACGAACAAATATAATACGAAAAAAACATTTATGTGCACGAAAACATAAAATAAGAAAAAAACATTCATGTGCACGAACACATAAAATATGAAAAAAACATTCATGTGCACGAACAAATATAATACGAAAAAAACATTCATGTGCACGAACACATAAAATAAGAAAAAAACATTCATGTGCACGAACAAATATAATAAGAAAAAAACATTCCTGTGCACGAACACATAAAATAAGAAAAAAACATTCATGTGCACGAACACATAAAATAAGAAAAAAACATTCATGTGCACGAACAAATATAATAAGAAAAAAAACATTCATGTGCACGAACACATAAAATAAGAAAAAAACATTCATGTGCACGAACACATATAATATGAATTAAACATTCATGTGCACGAACAAATATAATAAGAAAAAAACATTCATGTGCACGAACACATATAATATGAATTAAACATTCATGTGCACGAACAAATATAATAAGAAAAAAACATTCATGTGCACGAACACGTATAATATGAATTAAACATTCATGTGCACGAACACATAAAATAAGAAAAAAAACATTCATGTGCACGAACAAATATAATAAGAAAAAAACATTCATGTGCACGAACACATATAATATGAATTAAACATTCATGTGCACGAACACATAAAATAAGAAAAAAAACATTCATGTGCACGAACACATAAAATAAGAAAAAAACATTCATGTGCACGAACACATATAATATGAATTAAACATTCATGTGCACGAACACATATAATATGAATTAAACATTCATGTGCACGAACAAATATAATAAGAAGAAAAAACATTCATGTGCACGAACAAATATAATAAGAAGAAAAAACATTCATGTGCACGAACAAATATAATAAGAAAAAAACATTCATGTGCACGAACACATATAATATGAATTAAACATTCATGTGCACGAACAAATATAATAAGAAAAAAACATTCATGTGCACGAACACATAAAATAAGAAAAAAACATTCATGTGCACGAACACATATAATATGAATTAAACATTCATGTGCACGAACAAATATAATAAGAAAAAACATTCATGTGCACGAACACATATAATATGAATTAAACATTTATGTGCACGAACAAATATAATAAGAAAAAAACGTTCATGTGCACGAACACATAAAATAAGAAAAAACATTCATGTGCACGAACACATATAATATGAATTAAACATTCATGTTCACGAACAAATATAATAAGAAGAAAAAACATTCATTTGCACGAACACATATAATATGAATTAAACATTCATGTGCACGAACAAATATAATAAGAAAAAAAACATTCATGTGCACGAACACATAAAATAAGAAAAAAACATTCATGTGCACGAACAAATATAATAAGAAAAAAAAAATTCATGTGCACGAACAAATATAATAAGAAAAAAAAACATTCATGTGCACGAACAAATATAATAAGAAAAAAAACATTCATGTGCACGAACACATATAATATGAATTAAACATTCATGTGCACGAACAAATATAATAAGAAAAAAAACATTCATGTGCACGAACACATATAATATGAATTAAACATTCATGTGCACGAACAAATATAATAAGAAAAAAAACATTCATGTGCACGAACACATAAAATAAGAAAAAAACATTCATGTGCACGAACAAATATAATAAGAAAAAAAACATTCATGTGCACGAACAAATATAATAAGAAAAAAAAACATTCATGTGCACGAACAAATATAATAAGAAAAAAAACATTCATGTGCACGAACACATATAATATGAATTAAACATTCATGTGCACGAACAAATATAATAAGAAAAAAAACATTCATGTGCACGAACAAATATAATAAGAAAAAAACATTCATGTGCACGAACACATAAAATAAGAAAAAAACATTCATATGCACGAACACATATAATAAGAAAAAAAACATTCATGTGCACGAACAAATATAATAAGAAAAAAACATTCATGTGCACGAACACATATAATAAGAAAAAAACATTCATGTGCACGAACAAATATAATAAGAAAAAAAACATTCATGTGCACGAACACATATAATATGAATTAAACATTCATGTGCACGAACAAATATAATAAGAAAAAAAACATTCATGTGCACGAACACATATAATATGAATTAAACGTTCATGTGCACGAACAAATATAATAAGAAAAAAAACATTCATGTGCACGAACAAATATAATAAGAAAAAAAACATTCATGTGCACGAACACATATAATATGAAATAAACATTCATGTGCTCGAACAAATATAATAAGAAAAAAACATTCATGTGCACGAACAAATATAATAAGAAAAAAAACATTCATGTGCACGAACACATATAATATGAATTAAACATTCATGTGCACGAACAAATATAATAAGAAAAAAAACATTCATGTGCACGAACACATATAATATGAATTAAACATTCATGTGCACGAACAAATATAATAAGAAAAAAAACATTCATGTGCACGAACAAATATAATAAGAAAAAAAACATTCATGTGCACGAACACATATAATATGAATTAAACATTCATGTGTACACGAACAAATATAATAAGAAAAAAACATTCATGTGCACGAACACATAAAATAAGAAAAAAACATTCATGTGCACGAACACATATAATAAGAAAAAAAACATTCATGTGCACGAACAAATATAATAAGAAAAAAACATTCATGTACACGAACAAATATAATAAGAAAAAAAACATTCATGTGCACGAACAAATATAATAAGAAAAAAACATTCATGTGCACGAACAAATATAATAAGAAAAAAACATTCATGTGCACGAACACATATAATAAGAAAGAAAACATTCATGTGCACGAACAAATATAATGAGAAAAAAACATTCATGTGCACGAACACATATAATAAGAAAAAAACATTCATGTGCACGAACAAATATAATAAGAAAAAAAAACATTCATGTGCACGAACAAATATGATAAGAAAAAAAAACATTCCTGTGCACGAACACATATAATAAGAAAAAAACATTCATGTGCACGAACAAATATGATAAGAAAAAAAACATTCATGTGCACGAACAAATATAATAAGAAAAAAACATTCATGTGCACGAACACATAAAATAAGAAAAAAACATTCATGTGCACGAACACATATAATATGAATTAAACATTCATGTGCACGAACACATATAATATGAATTAAACATTCATGTGCACGAACAAATATAATAAGAAGAAAAAACATTCATGTGCACGAACAAATATAATAAGAAGAAAAAACATTCATGTGCACGAACAAATATAATAAGAAAAAAACATTCATGTGCACGAACACATATAATATGAATTAAACATTCATGTGCACGAACAAATATAATAAGAAAAAAACATTCATGTGCACGAACACATAAAATAAGAAAAAAACATTCATGTGCACGAACACATATAATATGAATTAAACATTCATGTGCACGAACAAATATAATAAGAAAAAACATTCATGTGCACGAACACATATAATATGAATTAAACATTTATGTGCACGAACAAATATAATAAGAAAAAAACGTTCATGTGCACGAACACATAAAATAAGAAAAAACATTCATGTGCACGAACACATATAATATGAATTAAACATTCATGTTCACGAACAAATATTATAAGAAGAAAAAACATTCATTTGCACGAACACATATAATATGAATTAAACATTCATGTGCACGAACAAATATAATAAGAAAAAAAACATTCATGTGCACGAACACATAAAATAAGAAAAAAACATTCATGTGCACGAACAAATATAATAAGAAAAAAAACATTCATGTGCACGAACAAATATAATAAGAAAAAAAAACATTCATGTGCACGAACAAATATAATAAGAAAAAAAACATTCATGTGCACGAACACATATAATATGAATTAAACATTCATGTGCACGAACAAATATAATAAGAAAAAAAACATTCATGTGCACGAACACATATAATATGAATTAAACATTCATGTGCACGAACAAATATAATAAGAAAAAAAACATTCATGTGCACGAACACATAAAATAAGAAAAAAACATTCATGTGCACGAACAAATATAATAAGAAAAAAAACATTCATGTGCACGAACAAATATAATAAGAAAAAAAAACATTCATGTGCACGAACAAATATAATAAGAAAAAAAACATTCATGTGCACGAACACATATAATATGAATTAAACATTCATGTGCACGAACAAATATAATAAGAAAAAAAACATTCATGTGCACGAACAAATATAATAAGAAAAAAACATTCATGTGCACGAACACATATAATATGAATTAAACATTCATGTGCACGAACAAATATAATAAGAAAAAAAACATTCATGTGCACGAACACATATAATAAGAAAAAAAACATTCATGTGCACGAACAATTATAATAAGAAAAAAACATTCATGTGCACGAACACATATAATAAGAAAAAAACATTCATGTGCACGAACAAATATAATAAGAAAAAAAACATTCATGTGCACGAACACATATAATATGAATTAAACATTCATGTGCACGAACAAATATAATAAGAAAAAAAACATTCATGTGCACGAACACATACAATATGAATTAAACATTCATGTGCACGAACAAATATAATAAGAAAAAAAACATTCATGTGCACGAACAAATATAATAAGAAAAAAAACATTCATGTGCACGAACACATATAATATGAAATAAACATTCATGTGCTCGAACAAATATAATAAGAAAAAAACATTCATGTGCACGAACAAATATAATAAGAAAAAAAACATTCATGTGCACGAACACATATAATATGAATTAAACATTCATGTGCACGAACAAATATAATAAGAAAAAAAACATTCATGTGCACGAACACATATAATATGAATTAAACATTCATGTGCACGAACAAATATAATAAGAAAAAAAACATTCATGTGCACGAACAAATATAATAAGAAAAAAAACATTCATGTGCACGAACACATATAATATGAATTAAACATTCATGTGTACACGAACAAATATAATAAGAAAAAAAC
The DNA here is from genome assembly GCA_030386875.1 of Morinoia aosen. Classification (NCBI taxonomy): domain Eukaryota; kingdom Metazoa; phylum Arthropoda; class Malacostraca; order Amphipoda; family Talitridae; genus Morinoia; species Morinoia aosen. The sequence goes on along the minus strand of CM059578.1, from coordinate 23,412,501 downwards.
ATTCATGTGCACGAACACATAAAATAAGAAAAAAACATTCATGTGCACGAACACATATAATAAGAAAAAAAACATTCATGTGCACGAACAAATATAATAAGAAAAAAACATTCATGTACACGAACAAATATAATAAGAAAAAAAACATTCATGTGCACGAACAAATATAATAAGAAAAAAACATTCATGTGCACGAACAAATATAATAAGAAAAAAACATTCATGTGCACGAACACATATAATAAGAAAGAAAACATTCATGTGCACGAACAAATATAATGAGAAAAAAACATTCATGTGCACGAACACATATAATAAGAAAAAAACATTCATGTGCACGAACAAATATAATAAGAAAAAAAAACATTCATGTGCACGAACAAATATGATAAGAAAAAAAAACATTCCTGTGCACGAACACATATAATAAGAAAAAAACATTCATGTGCACGAACAAATATGATAAGAAAAAAAACATTCATGTGCACGAACAAATATAATAAGAAAAAAACATTCATGTGCACGAACACATATAATAAGAAAAAAAAACATTCATGTGCACGAACACATAAAATAAGAAAAAAACATTCATGTGCACGAACACATATAATAAGAAAAAAAAACATTCATGTGCACGAACACATATAATAAGAAAAAACCATTCATGTGCACGAACACATATAATAAGAAAAAAAAACATTCATGTGCACGAACAAATATAATAAGAAAAAAAACATTCATGTGCACGAACAAATATGATAAGAAAAAAAAACATTCATGTGCACGAACACATATAATAAGAAAAAAACATTCATGTGCACGAACACATATAATAAGAAAAAAAAACATTCATGTGCACGAACAAATATAATAAGAAAAGAAAACATTCATGTGCACGAACAAATATGATAAGAAAAAAAAACATTCATGTGCACGAACAAATATAATAAGAAAAAAAACATTCATGTGCACGAACACATATAATAAGAAAAAAACGATCATGTGCACGAACACATATAATAAGAAAAAAACATTCATGTGCACGAACACATATAATAAGAAAAAAACGATCATGTGCACGAACACATATAATAAGAAAAAAACGATCATGTGCACGAACACATATAATAAGAAAAAAACGATCATGTGCACGAACACATATAATAAGAAAAAAACATTCATGTGCACGAACACATATAATAAGAAAAAAACATTCATGTGCACGAACACATATAATAAGAAAAAAACATTCATGTGCACGAACACATATAATAAGAAAAAAACATTCATGTGCACGAACACATATAATAAGAAAAAAACATTCATGTGCACGAACACATATAATAAGAAAAAAACATTCATGTGCACGAACACATATAATAAGAAAAAACATACATGTGCACGAACAAATATAACAAGAAAAAACATACATGTGCACGAACAAATATAACAAGAAAAAACATTCATGTGCACGAACACATATAATAAGAAAAAAACATTCATGTGCACGAACACATATAATAAGAAAAAAACGATCATGTGCACGAACACATATAATAAGAAAAAAACATTCATGTGCACGAACACATATAATAAGAAAAAAAAATTCATGTGCACGAACACATATAATAAGAAAAAAACATTCATGTGCACGAACACATATAATAAGAAAAAAACATTCATGTGCACGAACACATATAATAAGAAAAAAACATTCATGTGCACGAACACATATAATAAGATAAAAACATTCATGTGCACGAACACATATAATAAGAAAAAAACGATCATGTGCACGAACACATATAATAAGAAAAAAACGATCATGTGCACGAACACATATAATAAGAAAAAAAAATTCATGTGCACGAACACATATAATAAGAAAAAAACATTCATGTGCACGAACAAATATAATAAGAAAAAAACGATCATGTGCACGAACACATATAATAAGAAAAAAACATTCATGTGCACGAACACATATAATAAGAAAAAAACATTCATGTGCACGAACACATATAATAAGAAAAAAACGATCATGTGCACGAACACATATAATAAGAAAAAAACATTCATGTGCACGAACACATATAATAAGAAAAAAACATTCATGTGCACGAACACATATAATAAGAAAAAACATTCATGTGCACGAACACATATAATAAGAAAAAAAACATTCATGCGCACGAACACATATAATAAGAAAAAAACGATCATGTGCACGAACACATATAATAAGAAAAAACGATCATGTACACGAACAAATATAATAAGAAAAAAAACATTCATGTGCACGAACAAATATAATAAGAAAAAAACATTCATGTGCACGAACAAATATAACAAAAAAAACATTCATGTGCACGAACAAATATAATAAAAAAAACATTCATGTGCACGAACAAATAAGATAAGAAAAAAAAATTCGTGTGCACGAACAAATATAATAAGAAAAAAAAACATTCATGTGCACGAACAAATATAATAAAAAAAAACATTCATGTGCACGAACAAATATAATAAGAAAAAAACATTCATGTGCACGAACAAATATAATAAGAAAAAAACATTCATGTGCACGAACAAATAAAATAAGAAAAAAAAATTCGTGTGCACGAACAAATATAATAAGAAAAAAAACATTCATGTGCACGAACAAATATAATAAAAAAAACATTCATGTGCACGAACAAATATAATAAGAAAAAAACATTCATGTGCACGAACAAATATAATAAGAAAAAAAACATTCATGTGCACGAACAAATATAATAAAAAAAACATTCATGTGCACAAACAAATATGATAAGGAAAAATACAAAAAAACTTTTTACGTTAATTGGGCGCCAGCTGAAATACTGCCTAATATAAATATAATATTACTTCTTTATATATTAATACTTAGTAAAACGTGTTTTGATATTACCTGAGAATGCTAAAAGCTTAATACTTAGTGAACGAAAGCTAGATTAACTATAAAAAAAGTAATTGTGAGGTGTTATAGATTTTGTTTTGAGTTGTAGGTTCGAATTCAAGTGCGAAATTTCTGGTTCTCAGTTGAATATCTCTGACTTCCTTTGCTGAAATGAATATCTTCAGTTTATTCCATGCCCCACATGAAAACAGAAATACATTCCATTACATTCACAAAATACAGTAGACTGTTTTCAATTGATTGTAATGTATTTATTACTCAATACTGATTATTTCTAGTTGCGCATTCCATTTCCCAAACACAATTAATTGTTTTTTGTCACATTTTCTTCCACAGAAAACGAACTGTTTTCTGTTGCATATTTTATTTCATATATAAAATTTATTGTTTTCAGTTGCCTATTCCATCTTACACACATAATTGACATTTAACAGTTGCCTATTCTATCTTACACACATAATTGACAGTTAACAGTTGCCTATTCTATCTTACACACAAAATTGAGAGTTTTCAGTGCTTTATTTTTTTACGAACACAAACCTTATTTTAAGTCTCGTGCATATCATTTTTCACACACTCACCACACATCAACAAGAGAAGCACCACCACCAAAAACGGTCTGTCATCACCCCATGCTCAGGTGCCGGTGGTCATATAGAGACCTTCTTTTCATTACCATCGGACTAATTTTTTTAGGTCCGACAGCGGGGCATTTAGGAAGGGTTTTATTTAGAACAAAAGACGAGCCCGAGAGCAGCTCGAACTGTGAGAACAATTGTATTTCACGTCGATTTGAATGAATGGATGCGGCCGCTGTTGAGTTTACGCATGTGTTAATACACATATGAATCCATGAATGGGCGTCAATACATGAGTGTGAGAAAGAGGACCGGCCACCGATACGCGTGAGACTCGAAACCGCTCAAAAAAACGCGCCAACACAATGCATTTATTGCGAAAAAACGCTCTTGTGGACGTTGTACTGAAGGTGCCTTTTGTCTTTGCGGGAACCGGTTTTGCGGAAGGAAGGAAACAAGGATATGTGATAGCTTTGACCCCATGTGTGTGTGTGTGGGGGGGGGGGGGGTAATATTGAACCATCAAAGGCCTTGTTCAGCTCTATGGAAATGAGCGTTCAAATGCGCGCGTCTATTCAGATCAGTTAATATTTCATTTAGGCCTCAACGGTGTAAAGATTTATTTATTTGTTTGCTTATGGTACCTACGTGTTAAAGATACATGAAGTTCCTCTATTTGCTCTAGGTGAAAATTATCTTTATCTTATTCTTTTAGTTTAGTCTTTTTTCCATTTTTCCGGTGCTCATTTTTTATTGTTACTTTCTGATCAGTATTCTCCAGTCAACATTTATTGTTACTTTAATTAATTTATCAACTTTTCTTGTTACTTTCTGATCAGTATACTCCAGTCAACTTTTATTGTTACTTTAATTAATTTATCAACTTTTCTTGTTACTTTCTGATCAGTATACTCCAGTCAACTTTTATTGTTACTTTAATTAATTTATCAACTTTTCTTGTTACTTTCTGATCAGTATACTCCAGTCAACTTTTATTGTTACTTTAATTAATTTATCAATTTTTCTTGTTACTTTCTGATCAGTATACTCCAGTCAACTTTTATTGTTACTTTAATTAATTTATCAACTTTTCTTGTTACTTTCTGATCAGTATACTCCAGTCAACTTTTATTGTTACTTTAATTAATTTATCAACTTTTCTTGTTACTTTCTGATCAGTATACTCCAGTCAACTTTTATTGTTACTTTAATTAATTTATCAACTTTTCTTGTTACTTTCTGATCAGTATACTCCAGTCAACTTTTATTGTTACTTTAATTAATTTATCAACTTTTCTTGTTACTTTCTGATCAGTATACTCCAGTCAACTTTTATTGTTACTTTAATTAATTTATCAACTTTTCTTATTACTTTCTGATCAGTATACTCCAGTCAACTTTTATTGTTACTTTAATTAATTTATCAATTTTTCTTGTTACTTTCTGATCAGTATACTCCAGTCAACTTTTATTGTTACTTTCATTAATTTATCAACTTTTATTGTTACTTTAATTAATTTATCAACTTTTCTTGTTACTTTCTGATCAGTATACTCCAGTCAACTTTTATTGTTACTTTAATTAATTTATCAACTTTTCTTGTTACTTTCTGATCAGTATACTCCAGTCAACTTTTATTGTTACTTTAATTAATTTATCAACTTTTCTTGTTACTTTCTGATCAGTATACTCCAGTCAACTTTTATTGTTACTTTAATTAATTTATCAACTTTTCTTGTTACTTTCTGATCAGTATACTCCAGTCAACTTTTATTGTTACTTTAATTAATTTATCAACTTTTCTTGTTACTTTCTGATCAGTATACTCCAGTCAACTTTTATTGTTACTTTAATTAATTTATCAACTTTTCTTATTACTTTCTGATCAGTATACTCCAGTCAACTTTTATTGTTACTTTAATTAATTTATCAATTTTTCTTGTTACTTTCTGATCAGTATACTCCAGTCAACTTTTATTGTTACTTTAATTAATTTATCAACTTTTCTTGTTACTTTCTGATCAGTATACTCCAGTCAACTTTTATTGTTACTTTAATTAATTTATCAACTTTTCTTGTTACTTTCTGATCAGTATACTCCAGTCAACTTTTATTGTTACTTTAATTAATTTATCAACTTTTCTTGTTACTTTCTGATCAGTATACTCCAGTCAACTTTTATTGTTACTTTAATTAATTTATCAACTTTTCTTGTTACTTTCTGATCAGTATACTCCAGTCAACTTTTATTGTTACTTTAATAAATTTATCAACTTTTCTTGTTACTTTCTGATCAGTATACTCCAGTCAACTTTTATTGTTACTTTAATTAATCTATCAACTTTTCTTGTTACTTTCTGATCAGTATACTCCAGTCAACTTTTATTGTTACTTTAATTAATTTATCAACTTTTCTTGTTACTTTCTGATCAGTATACTCCAGTCAACTCTTCTAGACGCTGCTGACGAGCAGAAGTTTTAGGCTGTTGTGAGGTAAATTAAGAAGTAAAATTACTTTGCGTATAAAAAATTCGGCACTTAGGGTACTAGAGCTGATACACAAAAGGGTACTCCAGCTGGTACACAAAAGGGTACTCCAGCTGGTACACAAAAGGGTACTCCAGCTGGTACACAAAAGGGTACTCCAGCTGGTACACAAAAGGGTACTCCAGCTGGTACACAAAAGGGTACTCCAGCTGGTACACAAAAGGGTACTCCAGCTGGTACACAAAAGGGTACTCCAGCTGGTACACAAAAGGGTACTCCAGCTGGTACACAAAAGGGTACTCCAGCTGGTACACAAAAGGGTACTCCAGCTGGTACACAAAAGGGTACTCCAGCTGGTACACAAATGGGTACTCCAGCTGGTACACAAAAGGGTATTCCAGCTGGTACACAAAAGGGTACTCCAGCTGGTACACAAAAGGGTACTCCAGCTGGTACACAAAAGGGTACTCCAGCTGGTACACAAAAGGGTACTCCAGCTGGTACACAAAAGGGTACTCCAGCTGGTACACAAAAGGGTATTCCAGCTGGTACACAAAAGGGTACTCCAGCTGGTACACAAAAGGGTACTCCAGCTGGTACACAAAAGGGTACTCCAGCTGGTACACAAATGGGTACTCCAGCTGGTACACAAAAGGGTACTCCAGCTGGTACACAAAAGGGTACTCCAGCTGGTACACAAAAGGGTACTCCAGCTGGTACACAAAAGGGTACTCCAGCTGGTACACAAAAGGGTACTCCAGCTGGTACACAAAAGGGTACTCCAGCTGGTACACAAAAGGGTATTCCAGCTGGTACACAAAAGGGTACTCCAGCTGGTACACAAAAGGGTACTCCAGCTGGTACACAAATAGGTACTCTAGTTTGTTCACAAATTGGTACTCCAGTTGGTACACAAATGGGTACTCCAGCTGGTACACAAATAGGTACTCCTGGTACTAATAGGTACTTGCATATGAATTGCCGCGAAATGTATAATGATTCGTAAATTCACGCATGAATTTTGCACAAGTTGACCTGCTATGTAAATATATATATATATAAATTTACTAAACAAGTTAATTTGATGGGAATAACTAGTCAAATTATCTAAGTGCTTGGCAAACTATAGCTATTTATGTACCTACATAAAAAACTTCACCCTGAGTAGTACTTTAATTCAAAAATACACCAAGTTATCAACTAATTTTAATGCAGCCACTAAATTTTAAAAACAATTACTGTTTCGTGCAAAGCGTTGGTATCTGAATTTTTGTTATTTCTTTTTTATTTTCCCCATCTTCTCAGGAATTCACGCTGCTAAAGAAGACAAAAGACGCCCGCCTCCCCCCCAGACAGAAGCTTCCTCAACAGATGGGGACATTCCCCACAACTCAAAACAAACGGCTGAAATTTCCCACAGCTACCCTTTTTCCCATGAGCGCCTTTCCCCTTCTTGTTTTCCCTCGGACCAGAGTTGCCACATCGCTATTTTCACGCTAAAATTATCATACTTAGCTCGTTATGACATGAATTTTGCGGTTTAGGTTATTTAGCATCTGGCAACACAGCGTGGTTGCCAGATGCTGGGAGCTGCTAAGGGCGAAATTTCATTATTAAAAAGGCATAACTTGGCACTATGGCTCAAAAATGCCGGTGTGGCAACTCTGTTAGTGAATCCCACACTTCAGAAGGGTTAAAAAAAGGGAAACTGAAGCATGGGGAGATCTGAGGGTATATTTAGAATAGGTATTTTTAGCTCAGCGTAGAGAGTCCTTTTTAACGGACGCGTAATGTGCGCATTCCTACAGTGTAATGAAAAATGACTTCCCATATTGTACGGTGCAGTATTTTATCCGATCAAATATTATGCATTATATATTACACGATACAATATTATGCACTATATATTACACGATTCAATACTGTGCACTATATATTACACGATTCAATACTATGCACTATATACTACACGATTCAATATTATGCACTATATATTACACGATACAATATTATTCACGATATATTACACGATACAATATTATGCACTATATATTACACCATTCAATACTATGCACTATATATTACACCATTCAATACTATGCACTATATACTACACGATACAATATTATGCACTATATATTACACCATTCAATATTATGCACTATATATTACACCATTCAATACTGTGCACTATATATTACACCATTCAATACTATGCACTATATACTACACGATACAATATTATGCACTATATATTACACCATTCAATATTATGCACTATATATTACACCATTCAATACTATGCACTATATACTACACGATACAATATTATGCACTATATATTACACCATTCAATATTATGCACTATATATTACACCATTCAATACTGTGCACTATATATTACACCATTCAATACTATGCACTATATACTACACGATACAATATTATGCACTATATATTACACCATTCAATACTATGCACTATATATTACATGATACAATATTATTCACGATATATTACACGATTCAATACTGTGCACTATATATTACACGATTCAATACTGTGCACTATATATTACACCATTCAATACTATGCACTATATACTACACGATACAATATTATGCACTATATATTACACCATTCAATATTATGCACTATATATTACACGATTCAATACTATGCACTATATACTACACGATACAATATTATGCACTATATATTACACGATTCAATACTGTGCACTATATATTACACGATTCAATACTGTGCACTATATATTACACGATTCAATACTATGCACTATATACTACACGATACAATATTATGCACTATATATTACACGATTCAATACTGTGCACTATATATTACACGATTCAATACTGTGCACTATATATTACACGATTCAATACTGTGCACTATATATTACACGATTCAATACTATGCACTATATATTACACGATTCAATACTGTGCACTATATATTACACGATTCAATACTGTGCACTATATATTACACGATTCAATACTGTGCACTATATATTACACGATTCAATACTGTGCACTATATATTACACGATTCAATACTGTGCACTATATACTACACGATACAATATTATGCACTATATATTACACGATTCAATACTGTGCACTATATATTACACGATTCAATACTGTGCACTATATATTACACGATTCAATACTATGCACTATATACTACACGATACAATATTATGCACTATATATTACACGATTCAATACTGTGCACTATATATTACACGATTCAATACTGTGCACTATATACTACACGATACAATATTATGCACTATATATTACACGATTCAATACTGTGCACTATATATTACACGATTCAATACTGTGCACTATATATTACACGATTCAATACTGTGCACTATATATTACACGATACAATATTATTCACGATATATTACACGATACAATATTATGCACTATATATTACACGATTCAATACTGTGCACTATATATTACACGATACAATATTATTCACGATATATTACACGATACAATATTATGCACTATATATTACACGATTCAATACTGTGCACTATATATTACACGATTCAATACTGTGCACTATATATTACACGATACAATATTATTCACGATATATTACACGATACAATATTATGCACTATATATTACACGATTCAATACTGTGCACTATATACTACACGATACAATATTATTCACGATATATTACACGATACAATATTATGCACTATATATTACACGATTCAATACTGTGCACTATATATTACACGATTCAATACTATGCACTATATACTACACGATTCAATACTGTGCACTATATATTACACGATTCAATACTGTGCACTATATATTACACGATTCAATACTATGCACTATATATTACACGATTCAATACTGTGCACTATATATTACACGATTCAATACTGTGCACTATATATTACACGATTCAATACTGTGCACTATATATTACACGATTCAATACTGTGCACTATATACTACACGATTCAATATTATGCACTATATATTACACCATTCAATACTATGCACTATATATTACATGATACAATATTATTCACGATATATTACACGATACAATATTATGCACTATATATTACACGATACAATATTATGCACTATATATTACACGATTCAATATTATGTATTAAATATTACCCGATTCAATATTATTCACAATGATAAAGATTGAAGTTTGGCCTTTTGCATAATCTCAAAATAAATAAAAAAGCAATGACATTAACTATCAAATTAACCATTATGTTTAATCAAACAAGAGAATTAACCTGTATTTGCTAGGATATTTAATACTTTAATTTAATTTAATTCTAAGATATTTAATCTAGGACATTTAATTTGATAATAAAGTTCCCCATTAGACGATAGAACGAACCTCTATTTTCTGATCCAATAAAACACCAAAACGCAACATGCTCCCGTTAGATGATGCATAACTTTGGGCTGCAACCTGTATTTTCTAATCGATTTAGTGCACTTGAACTCGATATGCTCATATTATGTAGATGATTTTAAACTTAGGGAAAAAACCTTTTTATTTTATTTTAAATGCACCTAAAGATGAAGAAATACTCGCCCACAGGGGGTCGATCTACAACTTTGCGACGATAGCTTTTTATTTTTTTTTAATGCACCTAAACACAAAAAATACACCCCCACGGGGTCCCACGGGGGTCAACGGGGTCACCTACAATGGAGGGGGTCTTTGGAGAGTTGACTTCTAATTGCTGAACTCCGGAGTCGCAAAAATTTTTGCTGGAATTTCAATGTTCAGAAAAGAGTTATTGGTGTCAGGAGTTGTATTGTGACACTTATGGCCCGGCGTCTGTGTCAACTGCTGATTTGTAGAGTTGTCTGAGTCATACGCGTTCTCTTCTTTACTCATATTTCTTGTGAGTAAAGAAGAACCTACTTACTCGCTCACTGATTCATAGAGTTGTCTAAGTTTCAAGTTAGTTCTTTTTTTGCTCACATTTCTTTGACCTACTGATTTATAGAGTTCCCTGAGTTATACGTGCTCTTCTTTGCTCATTTTTTTAGCCTTCTGATATATGAATTTGTCGCAGTTTTAAGTTCTTTTTTAATCACATTTCTTTGTGCTACTGATTTATAGAGTTGTCTGAGTTTTAATTTCTTTATTTACTCACAATTCTTTGACCTACTGATTTATAGAGTTTTGTGAGTTCTAATTTTTTTTAATCACATTTCTTTGTGCTACGCGTTTCTGTTGAATTATTTTACGAGTGTGCAGTCGATGCACTGATCCATCCCATGTGCCTGTTGTGAATTTTTTATTTTTCACTTCTGGCTCCATATTCAATTTTATTTAGATATTATGTTCAATTTTTTTCCTATTTCTGATACATTACCCTCTGATTTATTGCAAAATTAATTCAAATTTCTCTTTCTAAGCACACAGTTGGGACACACACTCGCCTCACATTTTCATACTTTTGCTGTACGCGGAAAACATGAACAGCCGCTCGATACTTAACACGTTAACCGTCATAGGTTAAATTAAAGTTTGATATTCAACTTAAATTTATATGTAATTGTAGTATGTAATTTTGAAAATAGCAAATGTTAGCTTAGTCGTACCTTCATTTAGCTTTGATAAAGTTTTTTTTGTTAAAATTGTGTTAGAGACTTCAGGTCGATCAACATCATTATGAAAGTCCCCACCGTGGCCACCGGTGGCTCACGTGGAGATTAGCATGCTAATCAGGGTCTCATTTTACGAACAAAAAAAAATGAAATTTGTTCGATTTTAAACGATTCCTTAAATTTATTTTCAGTTCATTGGTATATGATTACGTTTTAAAAACATATTTTTCTATTCAATAAATTTCGTTGCATTTTATCGATATTTCATTGCGTTTTAACTGGCTTTTTTAACGCTTCATCAAAATTTCATAAGTTTTCATCAAAATTAAGCGAGGTATATCAAAATCTGACCGCAGGTGACCAAATCCGTCAGAATCTCGTAGATATGCACCAACATTCAACACGATTACATAGATATTCACTTATTCACTGATTCACTTATTCCCCATAACCGTCATCAAATCCATTAACATTTTTAATCCATTACACATTCAAATTCATTAGAATCTCATACATATGCACCATCATTCAACACTATTGCATAGGTATTCGCTTATGTATTCACTTATCCACTGACTAACTTATTCACCATTTCAGTCATCAATTCACACCAACATACCGCACAAAACCTACGGCCACTTCAATGCACATTTCCCACAACATCCCCATTCCAACTCCCCAACTCACCAAAATTTTAATGAATAAAACAATGCTCGGGAATCCAACTCCCCAAAACTCCCCAACTCACCAAAATTTCAATAAAACAATGCTCGGGAATCTAACTCCCCAAAACTCCCCAATAAACCAAAATTTCAATAAATAATATGATCTGAAATCCAACTCCCCAACTCACCAAAATTTTCATAAATAAAAGAATGCTCGGGGAAAAGTGGGCGTCATGGCCCTCTAAGGTTGTTTATTTCCCCAGCTGCTCCCGGAAACTTCCCCCAAGTTTCCCCGGGTGTGGATCCGCGTAAAAACAAACGGAAGTTCACATGGGGAATGTGGTGGGGAAGTTTTTAACGGCAGCCCCGGGAGGCAGGGAGAGCGGCGTGGGAACGGCATGTTATGCCTACCTTCGGGCTATAGAAATATTCTGACGTTATTCATGTGGCGTTATTACTATAGTTATTATTATTATTATTATAACTGTAATAAGATCTTATTATAATAACTAATAATAAGATCTTATTATAAGAACGTTATTACTATAGTTATTATTATAATAACAATGAAAACTATAGTGAGATCTTATTATAATAACTATAGTGAGAAAGTTATTACTATAGTTTTTATTATTATCATTGATATAGCTTTATCAAAATAGCGTCACTGATACAGTATTATTGATGTAACGTGTTTAAAACAGCGTTATTGAAATAGCGATATCGATTTAACGTTTTTAAAATGATATTATTCATATATATGGGGTACATTTAGGTACTCAGGTTACTCAAGTACGTTATTTTTATAGTATTACATATACTTATAGCGTCAATGGGATAGTATTATTGATATAGCGTCTTTGAGATGGTATTGTTGATATAGCGTTATTGAAATAGTATTAGTGAGGTAACGTTATTGATATGGTATTATTGTTACGAGGTTATTGAAATGACATTATTAATACTACGCCATTGTTACAATGCCTTTGATATAACGCTATCGATGAAGTAAAGTGTTATTGATACGTAAAGTGTTATTGATGAAGGGTTTTGAAATGACGTTATTAGTGTAACGGAATTAATATAACGCTTTTGATTTAACATTTGTATAATACAATAATAAGTTATTAGCATTATAGGTGCAAATTATAATAATAAGTATTAAAAACAACAATAATTAATCTCTCGAGAGATGATGAGGCCGAGTTCACACGGCCCGTCAATAATGTACAATAATGTTGTTCAACAAATCTCATAACACACGTTCCTATTTACTAAGAATTCACGTGATATTCATTCCTACTTGAATTTGATGGATCAATACACTGGAAATTGTGGCGTTGATGAAGCTTGTATCACAGATAATGAAATTGTGGAGTTGATGAAGCTTGTTTCACAGATACGAAATTGTGGAGTTGATGAAGCATGTATCACAGATACGAAATCGTGGAGTTGATGAAGCATGAATCACAGATACGAAATTGTGGAGTTGATGAAGCTTGTTTCACAGGTACGAAATTGTGGAGTTGATGAAGCATGTATCACAGATACGAAATTGTGGAGTTGATGAAGCTTGTATCACAGATACGCTCATCTCACACTGCGTGCAGGCTGGCTTCGGACAGACGGACAGACAGACGGACAGACAGACACCGTACTTATTATAGTATAGGTTGTAACGTAACAAATAGAACAACATTTATATGTTACACTTCATGTTATGTACCAGTCACACACGTGAATGCAGTTGTAATGTAGTATATGATGTGTAGTAACTTTACAATGACATAACGTTTGGTAAGCAAGAAAATAACATCGAGGAATAAGGCTTTGATACCTAAATGTTTATATTAAAAGCTTTACTGTTAAAAATTAACGTTTCGACTCCATGAGTCATTCCTAACAATTGCTTTGAAAAAAGTTACCAAACTGAAAACACCGAAGGTGAATGTAACAGTTAGTAAAATTATATAAGACTAAATTTGTTGAGTGTTTTCGATATAAATTAAGTACCCATGGTACTAACGATATAAATTTAGTACCCATGAAACTAACGATATAAATTTAGTACCCATGAAACTAACGATATAAATTTAGTACTCATGAAACTAACGATTTAAATTTAGTACCCATGAAACTAACGATATAAATTTAGTACCCATGAAACTAACGATATAAATTTAGTACCCATGAAACTAACGATATAAATTTAGTACCCATGAAACTAACGATATAAATTTAGAACCCATGAAACTAACGATTTAAATTTAGTACCCATGAAACTAACGATATAAATTTAGTACCCATGAAACTAACGATATAAACTTAGTACCCATGAAACTAACGATATAAATTTAGTACCCATGAAACTAACGATATAAATTTAGTACCCATGAAACTAACGATATAAATTTAGTACCCATGAAACTAACGATATAAATTTAGTACCCATGAAACTAACGATATGAATTAAGTACCCATGAAACTAACGATATAAATTTAGTACCCATGAAACTAACGTTATAAATTTAGTACCCATGAAACTAACGATATGAATTTAGTACCCATGAAACTAACGATATAAATCAAGTACCCATGAAACTAACGATATAAATTTAGTACCCATGAAACTAACGATATAAATTTAGTACCCATGAAACTAACGATATAAATTTAGTACCCATGAAACTAACGATATAAATTTAGTACCCATGAAACTAACGATATAAATTTAGTACCCATGAAAATAACGATATAAATTTAGTACCCATGAAACTAACGATATAAATTTAGTACCCATGAAACTAACGATATAAATTTAGTACCCATGAAACTAACGATATAAATTAAGTACCCATGAAACTAACGTTATAAATTTAGTACCCATGAAACTAACGTTATAAATTTAGTACCCATGAAACCAACGATATAAATTTAGTACCCATGAAACTAACGATATAAAGTTAGTACCCATGAAACTAACGATATAAATTAAGTACCCATGAAACTAACGATATAAATTAAGTACCCATGAAACTAACGATATAAATTTAGTACCCATGAGACTAACGATATAAATTTAGTACCCATGAAACTAACGATATAAATTAAGTACCCATGAAACTAACGATATAAATTTGGTACCCATCAAACTAACGATATGAATTTAGTACCCATGAAACTAACGATATAAATTTAGTACCCATGAAACTAACGATATAAATTTAGTACCCATGAAACTAACGATATAAATTTAGTACCCATGAAACTAACGATATAAATTTAGTACCCATGAAACTAACGATATAAATTAAGTACCCATGCAACTAACGATATAAATTTAGTACCCATGAAACTAACGATATAAATTTAGTACCCATGAAACTAACGATATAAATTTAGTACCCATGAAACTAACGATATAAATTTAGTACCCATGAAACTAACGATATAAATTTAGTACCCATGAAACTAACGATATAAATTAAGTACCCATGAAACTAACGTTATAAATTTAGTACCCATGAAACTAACGATATAAATTAAGTACCCATGAAACTAACGTTATAAATTTAGTACCCATGAAACTAACGATATAAATTTAGTACCCTAGAAACTATAGGTTCAATATTAAAATAATTTCATCTTACAGGCCATTTATTAAAGATGCCTTCAATTTTGTTCAGGTCATTTTAACTTGAGAGTATAATTATGCTTCGAATTTAGAGGATATCATGAAAGGTTATGCTAGGTGTGTGCCTGTTATAGTTTTGACTATCAATAAATATTTTTCGCTTCGAGCAGCTCACGAAGTATATTGTTATTTATTAAGTTGAAAAGACATTATTCCGGTGGGAGTGTTTATTTTTGGGGACCTCACATGTGCCTCACGCAGTAACCGTACAAAAATACCTCATAAATACCCACATTTGCTCCACTTTCTTGCACGTCTACACATACACATACACACACACGCACACACACTCAAACACTCATACACTCACACAAACACATACACACATCGAAAGTCACCCACACCCACAGAAGCACAGCCACACACACAATGCACACAAAACATCCACTCACACACAATGCACACCACACTGCACACACACACACGCACACACACAACAGCCAGCAAGACACAAACAACTCCCTAAGGAAGTCAAGTCTCGTTACCTGCTGCAACACCGACCACACACGCGAAATGAACGTCCAGGGAGAAAGCAATTAACGTGTACTCATTTCATCAGTAGTTGCTTTGTTTTACCCATCACCTTAAGTTGCGACGGGGATTAGATAGCATGATGAAAGCAGACAACGAATGCGGATTTCATCATAAGTTACCTTAATTTAACTCTCACTCCAAGATTATAGGCAAGAACCAAACATGTAAGCAAATGCAGATAGCGAGTGCGCATTTAACCAACGGTTGCCGTTATTTAGCTATCACCCAAGCAATAGAACCCAAATCCGAAGACAAGAATAAAAGTAAACAACAAGTTCATGTTACTTCAATAGTTACGGTATTTTAGATATCTGAGAAGAGCTGGTCACCGGGGAGGTCTGTGGTCAGTGTAGTCCTGAGGGCTGGTCTTAATTGGGTCTGAAGACCGGCGAGTTAAATACTTAATGGGACTAATTAGCTGGGACACTCTGTGTGTGGGACACTGTGTGTGGGACGCAGGTATTGGGACACTCTGTGTGGGACACTGTGTGTGTGGGACACTGTGTGTGGGACGCAGGTATTGGGACACTCTGTGTGGGACACTGTGTGTGTGGGACACAGTATTGGGACACTCTGTGTGGGACACAGTATTAGAACACACTGTGTGGGACACAGTATTGGGACACTCTGTGTGGGACACAGTATTGGGACACTCTGTGTGGGACACAGTATTGGGACACACTGTGTGGGACACAGTATTGGAACACTCTGTGTGGGACACAGTATTGGGACACTCTGTGTGGGGACACAGGGATTGGGACACTCTGTGTGGGACACAGGGATTGGGACACTCTGTGTGGGACACAGTATTGGAACACTCTGTGTGGGACACAGGGATTGGGACACTCTGTGTGGGACATAGGGATTGGGACACTCTGTGTGGGACACAGGGATTGGGACATTCTGTGTGGGACACAAGGATTGGGACACTCTGTGTGGGACACAGGGATTGGGACACTCTGTGTGGGACACAGTATTGGGACACTCTGTGTGGGACACAGGGATTGGGACACTCTGTGTGGGACACAGTATTGGGACACTCTGTGTGGGACACAGGGATTGGGACACTGTGTGTGGGACACAGTATTGGGACACTCTGTGTGGGACACAGGGATTGGGACACTCTGTGTGGGACACAGTATTGGGACACTCTGTGTGGGACACAGGGATTGGGACACTGTGTGTGGGACACAGTATTGGGACACTCTGTGTGGGACACAGTATTGGGACACACTGTGTGGGACACAGTATTGGGACACACTGTATAAATATCATCAATATAAAATTTACATAAGCCAGCTGATGACAAACATCGCTCTTTGAAAAGCAATTTTCCTGTCAACATAAAAAACACATTCTAGGACCTTTTCGACGTATGTACAAAAAAAGAGGTTTTTGCTTTATTTAGCTCTCACTGAATGTGGTTACTTCTTCGAAAGCATATTCAAATTTTTTTTAAATAATTTTTTTAATTAATCTAATTTAATTTAAGTTCGCAAAATTGCGCATAACCTCGATATTTTCGACATAAGCAAACAGATATGTTAAATTTTACTGAAAGATTTCATATTCTGTGGAATACAATCATATTCAACACAAGTAAACAATACAGCATTTTCAACACAGAAATTTCCACTACTGGTGGAATAGCAAGAGAACAATAGACAAGTGCCGTTTTGTTATCAAACAACAACATAAATAAATATATTGTTCTTCAACAATGTTGTTGTTTTTGTTCAGTTAAGAGCGCTCTTAACTTCATCGGACACTTAACGGTCGCTTTCATAATCATTATTATTTACGCGACAATTCGCATGGCATTGTAGGCGCTGGTGTTGTTATAGCGGCAGATTTTGGGTCTTTAGAACGCGGATTTCAAGTGTGAACTCGAGATCTGACTCACACTTGGAGGCATAACTTCAAACTTGACAGAAGGGGGTTGGGAGGGAGTGTAAGGGGGAGAGGGAGGAGAAGGGGAAATGAGGGGAGGAGAGTGTGAGAGATGATTTTCTTTTCTTAAATAGACTTAAAAAATTCTCATGTACGTGATCTTTTGGGAAATGAATGAAATCCTATCGCATATAAATAAATGAGAGAAATTCTATGGTTAATAATTAAAGTATAAAAATTTGTATTGATAATAAATAAAATATGTGAGATTCTATTGTTAATGAATGAAATAAGTGAAATTCTGTTGTTAAAATATATAAAAGGGAGATTCTATTGTTAACAAACAAAACATGTGAGATTTTACTGTTAATTAATAAAATACGTAAGATTCTGTTGTTAAGAAATAAAGTTTGATCTTCTGATGTATAAATGAACGCACGTGAGTTGTTGGTGAATGAATAAAATTGATTCTCTTATGTATAAAGAATATGACTTAATTTCTAAATGTTAAGGAACTTTAGTGAGGTAAAATTGTGTTGAACAGCTGTTGTGTCGTGTGTGTGTGTGTGTGTAGCTGTTGTGTTGCAGCACACAATTGTGCTGAACAGCTGTTGTGTTCCAGCACACAATTGTGCTGAACAGCTGTTGTGTCGTGTGTGTGTAGCTGTTGTGTTGCAGCACACAATTGTGCTGAACAGCTGTTGTGTCGTGTGTGTGTAGCTGTTGTGTTCCAGCAAACAATTGTGCTGAACAGCTGTTGTGTCGTGTGTGTGTAGCTGTTGTGTTGCAGCACACAATTGTGCTGAACAGCTGTTGTGTCGTGTGTGTGTAGCTGTTGTGTTGCAGCACACAATTGTGCTGATCCGTGTAGCAGTAGCACATGCTTTAAAATTTATTCCGATAACTTAGTACTCAAAGTATATATTAATTCATGTATGTAAATACATGCTCATAAGTACGTACGTTCAACCATGTGCACAATAATTTTGCCTTGTCAAATTTTCGATTTTTACGAAAACAAATATTCATTCCAACCATTGTTATATAGAATAAAATTCATTCCAGCCATTGTTATATACAATAAAATTCATTCCAACCATTGTTATATACAATCAAATTCATTCCAGCCATTGTTATATACAATAAAATTCATTCCAACCATTGTTATATACAATCAAATTCATTCCAGCCATTGTTATATACAATCAAATTCATTCCAGCCATTGTTATATACAATCAAATTCATTCCAGCCATTGTTATATACAATCAAATTCATTCCAGCCATTGTTATATACAATAAAATTCATTCCAACCATTGTTATATACAATAAAATTCATTCCAACCATTGTTATATACAATAAAATTTCCTCCCAGCCATTGTTATATACAATAAAATTCATTCCAACCATTGTTTTGTACAATAAAATTCATTCCAGCCATTTTTTGTCAACTACGCTAATGAGACACAATACACCGAGTATTGTATTATCAGTACCGGTATAGTATGATATCTACCGCCGGTTTTGATATCTATAAACCTCTTTATCCTATACATGCATTTCTTGTTCGGAATTTCTTTTTCAATAATAATTGTAAAGTATCTACGGTACGATGTTGTATATAGTGCGAAACATTGAAAGTTTTTCTTCTTGTATTCACAATTCCATGTACAATAAACAGTTTTATTTCCAGCTAGAGCTGAATTCTTGTTGATATCAAGTCGATGATAACTGAAGTTGGGAAAATGAGTTTAATTTTATCCAGGTCGACTGATTTAGGTTAGGATATGTTAGGATAAGTTAGGGTTGGTTACGGACGGTTAGGATGGGTTGTAATGGGTTAGGATGTGCGAGGCAAGGTTATGTTGAATGAAATTAGGCTGGGAAGGTTACGGTTGGTTGGGATAGGTTATAATAAGGTAAGACAATAGGGTAAGAAAATAGGGTAAGATAATAAGGCAATATAAGACGGTAAGAGAATAGGGTATATGAAGTAATAGGACAGCATAAGTATGGTACTGAATATTAAATGAGCGGTGATACGTGTATCTAGGATACAAGCACATTGAGGTAAATACTTGTACGACTGATCAGCTTCAGGGCACAACTGGCGGTATTTTGAGTATCTAGGATACAAGCTCATTGAGGTAAATACATGTACGACTGATCAGCTTCAGGGCACAGCTGGCGGTATTTTGAGTATCTAGGATACAAGCTCATTGAGGCAAATACTTGTACGACTGATCAGCTTCAGCACTTAACTGGCGGTATTTTGAGTATCTAGGATACAAGCTCATTGAGGTAAATACATGTACGACTGATCAGCTTCAGCATGTAACTGGCGGTATTTTGAGTATCTAGGATACAAGCTCATTGAGGCAAATACTTGTACGACTGATCAGCTTCAGGACGTAACTGGCGGTATTTTGAGTATCTAGGATACAAGCTCATTGAGGTAAATACATGTACGACTGATCAGCTTCAGCACGTAACTGGCGATATTTTGAGTATCTAGGATACAAGCTCATTGAGGTAAATACATGTACGACTGATCAGCTTCAGCACGTAACTGGCGGTATTTTGAGTATCTAGGATACAAGCTCATTGAGGTAAATACATGTACGACTGATCAGCTTCAGCACGTAACTGGCGGTATTTTGAGTATCTAGGATACAAGCTCATTGAGGTAAATACTTGTACGACTGATCAGCTTCAGGGCACAGCTGGCGGTATTTTGAGTATCTAGGATACAAGCTCATTGAGGTAAATACTTGTACGAGTGATCAGCTTCAGGGCACAGCTGGCGGTATTTTGAGTATCTAGGATACAAGCTCATTGAGGTAAATACTTGTACGAGTGATCAGCTTCAGGGCACAACTGGCGGTATTTTGAGTATCTAGGATACAAGCTCATTGAGGTAAATACATGTACGAGTGATCAGCTTCAGGGCACAACTGGCGGTATTTTGAGTATCTAGGATACAAGCTCATTGAGGCAAATACTTGTACGAGTGATCAGCGTCAGGGCACAACTGGCGGTATTTTGAGTATCTAGGATACAAGCTCATCGAGGCAAATACTTGTACGAGTGATCAGCTTCAGGGCACAACTGGCGGTATTTTGAGTATCTAGGATACAAGCTCATTGAGGTAAATACTTGTGAGTGATCAGCTTCAGGGCACAACAGGCGTTATTTTGAGTATCTAGGATACAAGCTCATTGAGGTAAATACATGTACGACTGATCAGCTTCAGGGCACAGCTGGCGGTATTTTGAGTATCTAGGATACAAGCTCATTGAGGTAAATACTTGTACGACTGATCAGCTTCAGGGCACAGCTGGCGGTATTTTGAGTATCTAGGATACAAGCTCATTGAGGTAAATACTTGTACGACTGATCAGCTTCAGGGCTCAACTGGCGGTATTTTGAGTATCTAGGATACAAGCTCATTGAGGTAAATACTTGTACGACTGATCAGCTTCAGGGCACAGCTGGCGGTATTTTGAGTATCTAGGATACAAGCTCATTGAGGTAAATACTTGTACGACTGATCAGCTTTAGGGCACAGCTGGCGGTATTTTGAGTATCTAGGATACAAGCTCATTGAGGTAAATACTTGTACGACTGATCAGCTTCAGGACACAGCTGGCGGTATTTTGAGTATCTAGGATACAAGCTCATTGAGGTAAATACTTGTACGACTGATCAGCTTCAGGGCACAGCTGGCGGTATTTTGAGTATCTAGGATACAAGCTCATTGAGGTAAATACTTGTACGACTGATCAGCTTCAGGGCACAGCTGGCGGTATTTTGAGTATCTAGGATACAAGCTCATTGAGGTAAATACTTGTACAACTGATCAGCTTCAGGACACAGCTGGCGGTATTTTGAGTATCTAGGATACAAGCTCATTGAGGTAAATACTTGTACGACTGATCAGCTTCAGGGCACAGCTGGCGGTATTTTGAGTATCTAGGATACAAGCTCATTGAGGTAAATACTTGTACGACTGATCAGCTTCAGGGCACAGCTGGCGGTATTTTGAGTATCTAGGATACAGGCTCATTGAGGTAAATACTTGTACGACTGATCAGCTTCAGGGCACAGCCGGCGGTATTTTGAGTATCTAGGATACAAGCTCATTGAGGTATATACTTGTACGACTGATCAGCTTCAGGGCACAGCTGGCGGTATTTTGAGTATCTAGGATACAAGCTCATTGAGGTAAATACTTGTACGACTGATCAGCTTCAGGGCACAGCTGGCGGTATTTTGAGTATCTAGGATACAAGCTCATTGAGGTAAATACTTGTACGACTGATCAGCTTCAGGGCACAGCTGGCGGTATTTTGAGTATCTAGGATACAAGCTCATTGAGGTAAATACTTGAGCGACTGATCAGCTTCAGGGCACAGCCGGCGGTATTTTGAGTATCTAGGATACAAGCTCATTGAGGTAAATACTTGTACGACTGATCAGCTTCAGGGCACAGCTGGCGGTATTTTGAGTATCTAGGATACAAGCTCATTGAGGTAAATACTTGTACGACTGATCAGCTTCAGCGCACAGCTGGCGGTATTTTGAGTATCTAGGATACAAGCTCATTGAGGTAAATACTTGTACGAGTGATCAGCTTCAGCGCACAGCTGGCGGTATTTTGAGTATCTAGGATACAAGCTCATTGAGGTAAATACTTGTACGAGTGATCAGCTTCAGCGCACAGCTGGCGGTATTTTGAGTATCTAGGATACAAGCTCATTGAGGTAAATACTTGTACGAGTGATCAGCTTCAGCGCACAGCTGGCGGTATTTTGAGTATCTAGGATACAAGCTCATTGAGGTAAATACTTCTACGAGTGATCAGCTTCAGGGCACAGCTGGCGGTATTTTGAGTATCTAGGATACAAGCTCATTGAGGTAAATACATGTACGACTGATCAGCTTCAGGGCACAGCTGGGGGTATTTTGAGTATCTAGGATACAAGCTCATTGAGGTAAATACTTGAACGACTGATCAGCTTCAGGGCACAGCTGGGGGTATTTTGAGTATCTAGGATACAAGCTCATTGAAGTAAATACTTGTACGACTGATCAGCTTCAGGGCACAGCTGGGGGTATTTTGAGTATCTAGGATACAAGCTCATCGAGGTAAATACTTGTACGACTGATCAGCTTCAGGGCACAACTAGCTGTATTTTGAGTATCTAGGATACAAGCTCATTGAGGTAAATACTTGTAAGACTGATCAGCTTCAGGACGTAACTGGCGGTATTTTGAGTATCTAGGATACAAGCTCATTGAGGTAAATACTTGTAAGACTGATCAGCTTCAGGGCGCAACTGGCTCTATTTTGAGTATCTAGGATACAAGCTCATTGAGGTAAATACTTGTAAGACTGATCAGCTTCAGGACGTAACTGGCGGTATTTTGAGTATCTAGGATACAAGCTCATTGAGGTAAATACTTGTACGACTGATCAGCTTCAGGGCACAGCTGGCGGTATTTTGAGTATCTAGGATACAAGCTCATTGAGGTAAATACTTGTACGACTGATCAGCTTCAGGGCACAGCTGGCGGTATTTTGAGTATCTAGGATACAAGCTCATTGAGGTAAATACCTGTACGACTGATCAGCTTCAGGGCACAGCTGGCGGTACTTTAAACAATATCTATAAACAACTATTAGTTGTTCATTTAATCGTATATAACCTTGAGTAATAAGAAAATAAAACTTTATAATTAAATTTGCAGAATAATAATTACATTGGCATAAAGGATTCACATCAAACCAACGCGGCCGTTCTGAAACCTTTTCCCAGAGAGAAACCTGTTCTGAACCTTTAATGCCGGCCACACCGGCGACAATGAAGCGCTTGGATCCCTTGTCCTCTATTGTACAGTGGGACTTTATTGAGGCTTATTATTGTCTATTTTATTGTTCAATTTTTATAATAATAGCATTGTAGAGCGTACAGGTGTGCGTTGTGCAGCCATTTCCCAACTCCTGCGTTGGGTAATACAATGGTAATTATACCAACAATAACTGCATAAATAATTTACCTACAATAATTGCAACTATAATTATAACGACAATAATTACAGTATTAATTATAGCGACAATAACTACAATTATAGTCCTACTGACAATAACTACAACAATAATGTACCGCTTATAACTGAAATTATAATTATAATGACAATAACTACAACTATAACTATAGAGATTATTTTTTTCTCAATTTACTTCTCTGAAATAACACCAATCATTATCTTTTGCCTCAATAACATGATGATCAACGCAATTATTGTCTAAACTAATAACTAAGTTAAAAACCGTTTATGGTATTTTTCATCAATGCAAATTCATTTATTAAAATGCGGCAATATCGTCTTACGTAGGGATAAGAGAAAATTTAAATTGAAAATACTGAAGAAAATACAGGTTAACATGCAGAAAATGAGCAAATTTGGTCTGGTATTTTCAAAACAAACGAGGCGATGTGGACGAAAGTTGTACGTGTAATTTGCAGCAGGATGCAAAAAATTACAATGACACATAATAAACTATGCGGAATTTTTGATTTGTCACGTGGGCGTTGACTTGAAATTAACGAGCGGTGAATTTCGTGCGTCAAAAATAACTTCCTGACGGTTTTGCCGGCTTACGGTTTCGCGGTTTCAGCAAAACCGTAAGCCGTCAAAATAATGGCAAACTATTTTTAACTACTAATGCTGGGTGTGGAAAATTCTTGTGTTCTTCAATGCGTGATAATGTATATCGGAACAGATCCATTTGGTTGTGTAAATTTATCCACCACACCTCCCCACCACACCTCCCCACCACACCTCCCCACCACACCTCCCCACCACACCTCCCCACCACACCTCCCCACCACACCTCCCCACCACACCTCCCCACCACACCTCCCCACCACACCTCCCCACCACACCTCCTCACCACACCTCCCCACCACACCTCCCCACCACACCTCCCCACCACACCTCCCCACCACACCTCCCCACCACACCTCCCCACCACACCAAAACAACAGTAGCCGTCGGTGTTAATTTGTCAGCGTGTCGTGAGGAAGCGTCCTCCCCAGCCGGCGGGGCTATGAGGTCACCGCGGGGCGGTCACACTTCCCTCATCCCCCAACCCTCATCCCCAACACCAAGTTCTCACACTCATCTGTTACCATCTACTGTGCCCTTCTTCTGTTACCCTCGTCTTTTGCCGTTAGCGGTTATCCTCATCTGCTATCGGTTCTTCTATACTGTTACCCTCGTCTGTCACCCTCGTCTGTTACCCTCGTCTGTTAACCTCGTCTGTTACCCTCGTCTGTTACCCTCGTCTGTTAAACTCGTCTGTTATCCTCGTCTTTTACCCTCGTCTGTTAAACTCACCTGTTACCGTCGTCTGTTACCCTCGTCTGTTACTCTCGTCTGTTACCCTCGTCTGTTGCTCTCGTCTGTGACCCTCGTCTGTTATCCTCGTTTTTTACCCTCGTCTGTTACCCTCGTTTTTCACCCTCGTCTGTTACACTCGTCTGTCCCCCTCGTCTGTCACCCTCGTCTGTTACCCTCATCTGTTACCCTCGTCTGTCACCCTCGTCTGTCACCCTCGTCTGTTACCCTCGTCTGTTACCCTCGTCTGTTACCCTCGTCTGTTACCTTCGTCTGTTATTTTCGTCTGTTACCCTCGTCTGTTACCCTCGTCTGTTACCCTCGTCTGTCACCCTCGTCTGTTACCCTCGTCTGTCACCCTCGTCTGTCACCCTCGTCTGTTACCCTCGTCTGTCACCCTCGTCTGTCACCTTCGTCTGTTACCCTCGTTTGTTACCCTTGTCTGTTACCCTCGTCTGTTACCCTCGTCTGTTACACTCGTCTGTTACACTCGTCTGTTAAACTCGACTGTTACCCTCGTCTGTTACTCTCGTCTGTTACCCTAATCTGTTACCCTAGTCTGTTACCCTCGTCTTTAACCCTCGTCTGTTAAACTCGTCTGTTATCCTCGTCTTTTACCCTCGTCTGTTACCCTCGTCTGTCACCCTCGTCTGTTACCTTCGTCTGTCACCCTCGTCTGTTACCCTCGTCTGTCACCCTCGTCTGTCACCCTCGTCTGTTAAACTCAACTGTCACCCTCGTCTGTTAAACTCGTCTGTTACCCTCGTCTGTCACCCTCGTCTGTTATACTCGTCTGTTACGATTAAAACTAAGTAAAGATGTACCTGAGGGTTACTCAATGCCTTCACAATTCTGTATTTGAATGGTTATTCATTCACTCATAATTTAAGCTGACCTTTTCAAAAAAATTGTGTCAAGACATGAGAACGGCAAATATCTAGAATTTCAATAAAAATATATTATTTTGTCTCCGGCTACTGGGTCCGGGACCACAGCAACAAGGGTCCGGGATCAATACGAGGGTCCGGTATTACAACCACGAGGGTCCGGGACCACAGCTACGAGGGCCCGGGACCACAGCTACGAAGGTCCGGGACCACAGCTACGAAGGTCCGGGACCGCAGCTACGAGGGTCCTGGACCACAGCTACGAAGGTCCGGGACCACAGCTACGAAGGTCCGGGACCACAGCTACGAAGGTCCGGGACCGCAGCTACGAGGGTCCTGGACCTTCGAGGGTCCTTTCTACGAGGGTCACACAAACAGGTCCCGGCCGCAGTAACGATCTGCTGCTGACGGCACCTGACAGGTTACGACTTGTGGGGCTACTGGTTCCGGGGGGGGGGGGAGGAAGGGTTCGAAAGGGAATGGAAGAGGGGGGGGGGAATTACGGGAGCTACGATGGGGGGGAGGGGAAAAGGGTAGAAGAGGGTGAGCTGGTTGTTTTGAGGGTTTTAAATGGGGAGGAGGGAAGTTATGAGGGAGCTGTGGATAGCTATGGGGAGGAGGGGGAATCGCGGGGGAGCTAGGGGGAAGATCTAAATGAGAGGTTTTGGGGATGCAGTGGTGTAAAGCGGCCCATAGACGATCAATTTTATTGTCAGTATTATTGACAATAATGAATATTGACAATTTAACTGATCGTCTGTGGGCTTGATTGACGACCGTCAGTTAATTGACTTAGTGGGCAAAAAAATTTCATCAATATATTGGGTCAATGATAATGACAATCATATTGACAACAAAATTAATCATCTATGGGCCGCTTAAGAAAAGGGGAGGGTATCGGGGGAGCAGCCAGTGAAAGGGCAAGTGGGGGAGGAAGGATATGGGTAACAACCATAATTAGAAACTACAGAAATATTTGTCAACATCTGTAAATAAGATGTCTAGATAAAATGCAGATTTGATAGGGTGAAATAAGATGTCTAGATAAAATGAAATAAATTATCTTTAAATATAAAATAATTTTTTTAACTTTTCAACGTACGATGTCTAGAAATACGATGCAGATGAGAGGAAACCAGCAAGAAATGAACTGATACTGAGAGATACCTTAACCATAGAATCGTGGTACTTGGTGGAGGTACTTGTAGGTGATTTCCCCTACAGAGTCGTAGGTCATAGTAACTAATTATAGAGTACTTTAACTTTGTTACTAAAACTGCAATTACCGTGAAATTTTTACAATGTCAGCCCGCTATGTCAAAGTAATGGGTGCGGCAGTCAAACCTGCATTTTAGGCTTCTACAGCATTTTCGAAAATGCAGGATTGACTGCCACAATTAATTTTTAGACATTATGCGGCAATCAATCCTGAATTTTAGGCTTCCATAGGCTTCTTGGAAATGCAGGATTGAGTGCCGCACTCCGCAGGTCTGGCTGCTATCAGCTTTACAGCTTCCTTCCAACAAAATCCTTTTAAGCTCCTCACGCGGCCCTAACAAAATATGAATTTTAAATAAGGAATTTTGCCACAATATGAAAATCAAAAAATATACAGTAACTGAGAAATTTTCATGGAGATCTTCATTTTTAACGAATAAATTTATGGAAAATGATGAACGTTTAGATTTTTCCTTACTCATCAAGAAGGCAACTTTTTAGCTCTATATAGCTACTGTCAAAATTTGTAAAATTAGTTCTCAATCACCTTATGTATATATACATGACTACACCTGCATAAACACACACACATAGCCACACGCACACGCCTACACGCACACAACTACACGCCAAAACGCGGGTGCAAATTAGCAGAGCGTGTAGGTGACACGCGGTGACACGCAGCGCGGTAGGCTTAGGTGCGGTAGGCCTAGGCGTCGCAGAGGTCACTGAGGCGGCCGTGTGGGGCGTGAGAAGCTTGTGCTGTGTGAGCTGTGTGCTGTATTGCCTGTGTGTGCTGTGTACTGTGTGCTGTGTTGCCTGTGTGTACTGTGTGCTGTGTGCTGTGCTGCCTGTGTGTGGTGTGTGCTGTGTGCTGTGTGGCCTGTGTGTACTGTGTGCTGTGTATGTATTGAGTGCTGTGTTGTCTGTGTGCTGTTTGGCCTGTGTGTGGTGTGTTCTGTGTTGTCTGTGTGTACTGTGTGCTGTGTGCTGTGTCTCCTGTGTGTGCTGTGCTGCCTGTGTGTGGTGTGTGCTGTGTGCTGTGTTGCCTGTGTGTACTGTGTGCTGTGTATGTATTGAGTGCTGTGTTGTCTGTGTGCTGTTTGGCCTGTGTGTGGTGTGTGCTGTGTTGTCTGTGTGTACTGTGTGCTGTGTATGTATTGAGTGATGTGTTGTCTGTGTGTATTGTGTGCTGTGTATGTATTGAGTGTTGTGTTGTCTGTGTGCTGTGTGGCCTGTGTTTGGTGTGTTGTTTGCTGTGTTGCCTGTGAGTGGTGTGTGCTGTGTATGTATTGAGTGCTGTGTTGTCTGTGTTTGGTGTGTGCTGTGTATGTATTGAGTGCTGTGTTGTCTGTGTGTTGTGTGGCCTGTGTGTGCTGCAGGTGCTGTATGAGCTGTGTGCTGTGTCGCCTGTGTGTGGTGTGCTATGTGCTGTGTGGCATGTGTGCAGTATGCTGTATGGCCCGTGCTGTGTGCTGTGTTGCTTGTATCCTGCCATAAGTATCATGTATAAGTGTGTATTATGTGTGCTATCTGTGTTGCCTGTAAACTACTTGAGTGTGTATACTTTGTGCTGTAGTAAGATACCACAGCTACTCTTCACGTACTGCTCACTTTCTGTTTGTGCTGCCTCTGTATGACCTGTGTACAACCCTCGGCTGTGTTGTGTACTCCTTCACTGCACTCTGCACTTCACACAACACACAGGCAGCAGCAACACAGTTGTGTGCCAACACAACACACAACACAGCTGTGTGCCAACACAACACACAACACAGCTGTGTGCAAACACAACTTACAACACAGCTGTGTGCCAACGCACAACACAGCTGTGTGCCAACACACAACACAGCTGTGTGCCAACACACAACACAGCTGTGTGCCAACACACAACACAGCTGTGTGCCAACACACAACACAGCTGTGTGCCCACACACCACACAACACAGAGGCAGCAACACAGCTGTGTGGCCACACACCACACAACACACAGGCAGCAGCAACACAGCTGTGTGCCCACACAACACAGCTGTGTTTTACCGGAAGGCTGTATAGGCCTAAGCCCTCGCAAATACGCAGGCCTAGCAAGCGAGGGTCAAAACTTGTCCCTCGTCCCCTCGCCCCCTGCTCTGACCCCCCTCGCCCCCTGTCAACTGTCAAGACAGGTGGTTCCGTCCGCTGTCTAATTGACGGCACTGCGTCGGAAGTGGGGCAGGTGGAGCAAGTGAGCATGTATACAAGAGCTTACATCTCTATATTTAAGCATATGAGTATGCATCTATGCATGAATACATGTATGTATGCATAAATCTATATACCTATCCTTTCTTAACCTACCCGATCAATACCTAATCTCACACTCCATATAACCTATTCCAACGAGCCGGTTTTAACTACCTTTAAACAATTTAAACAATTTATTTACCACAGGAGATACAGAGGTAGGTGATACAGAGGTAGAGTTTTACTTAAGTCTAGTACAATGGTCAAATTTGAGTATAGCTACCTGTGGGCCCGAATAAGTTCAGCGACTTCTAGGGCATCCTACCATCACGCTATTCTAGGGTGTACAAAAGTTTAACCTAGTTCACTTAACCTAGTTTCGCATTAGACTGATCATTGAGATGATTAACTCGATATTTTACAAGTCGGCTATATTTAACAGTATGTTCGATAAAACGATTCAAGAGCAGAGAGAAGATTGGTTATGGTACACAAGGCAAGTTACATTATGACATTATCATTAGTTACATGTAGGAGGCAAGATTTCGACACGGTGATCTTACACTACTAGTATTCTGATAGGAAGTGAGACTCAAGATGTCTTTTGAATACTTTGTACGAAACACAACCTTACCCAAACCCAACGTCTGCCACGTAGCTTTTCCCAACCTCTTCCAAGTTACATAGCGTAACTGCACCGCCATAGTCATATGTGACAAAGAAACTTTACTAGCTCAAGCTATAAGCTATAAAAGTTATAAAAGTGAGGTGTTTTAAGGTAAAGGTACCGTGCATCAGGCGATTTAAAAATGTACCTGAGAAGCAGCCGATTATTGAGGTTATTGATATTCTTGCGTTTGAAGATACGAATAGAAATATTCTTCCTGCTTCTAAAACATAATAAAAATGTTATCAATCTTTGTGTTATCTTTGTATAAAGTATTTCGGCCCAGATATATGACACGGTGGAAGAAACAAGGTAGGGTCAAACCAGTCTTTTTTCGTCGACTGTGTGGGTTTGCTGACGTCACAGCAACGAACCAATAGCAGCGCTCATATTGCTTCTGGTAGCACTGATACCCCCCAGTCTGGCTCCACTATTGGCCTAACGACATGGCGTTTTGGTGACGTCACAAACTTTGTTTGAAATCAAGCCTTTCTATTGGCTAGCCGAACAAGAAGAAGTGTATTTTCCGCATGAAAATGGCTCTAATTTGTTTTCTCCATCGTGTTATATAACTTTCCATTTTCCTGATGATTGTAGCCTGCATGCACAGCATTTTACATCCTAAATAAACCAACAATCGCTTCAAAATCTTTTTAGCTAATAATGCCCTTGGTGTGTTTATTCATTTATATATTTGTTTGGTGTCCGCTTCTTCCGCGCGTCTGTGACGCTCACCAGGACGCTCAATGACCGTATCTGTGATACGAGTTTCACCAGTGCACAAGTACAAGAATATTTTGATGGCGGGTACTGTTGGCATGGATATATTTGTTTGGCATCCACATCAGCAAGGTTTATTTGAGCAAAATATTAACCCCGTCATTTTTGACGGGCCGTGTACACTAGTATATAAATAAAAACAGACCGACACGACGAACATTTCGCTACAAATTCAGGTCATGAATGCGGAAATTTTACGATCACATCAAGATCCTGGCGATCCAAAAGATCTGTGGCGAAGATCGAGGGGAGATCGCCGGCCTAGATCAACTCGATCCTTCTTGAGAGAGAGTGACCCCTCGAGAGGGATCTGCGTGTGTGTGTGACCTGCATTATTTCTTTGCAAGTTTGGGTTCAGGATTGTGGGGCGCTAGGTTCTGTGTGTATTATTTATTTCTGGATGACTGCCGGCAAATCTTACACGAAATAAATACACCACCAGTGATGCACTTGAGTTAATATAAAATTAATACACTACTGGTAATACACTACCGGTAATACACAAAATAAATACACTACCGGTAATACACTACCGGTAATACACAAAATAAATACACTACCGGTGATACTTTACCGGTAATACACATAATAAATACACTACCGGTAATACACTACCGGTTATACACATAATAAATACACTACCGGTAATACACAAAATAAACACACTACACAAAAAGTACAATACCGGTTGTCTGGCCGACAACCAGGGTTGAGAATATTAACTATCAGTGGATGAATGTGAAGGATTATTTTTTTTAATTAATATGAGAGAAAAATGTTATTTTGAAAATTGGGAAAGAGTGAAATTCATTGGAATGAATGGGAATGACAAATAGTATGCGGAGAAAAAAACTTTTATTTGTTGAAATGAAATGGAAGGATAAATATCATGTAGAGAATAAGGAAGAATTTTATTTATTTCCATGAAAACGAAAGACAAACATCGTTCAATAGTAAATGATAATATATGTATGTTAATGAAAGAATGCATGGAAAATAGTAAATCGTATATAAAGAATGACTGAGAAGTTACATTCATACGGGAACATATGAGAAGAAGTAATTTTAGATTGAGTAGGGAGAAGTAATAGTACTTTAGGATTTAATAAGAGGGAGTATAGTGACTGCAGGATTGAATGAAGAGTATTATGTATTAGTTAAAGAAAATATGATATCAATATATTGATAAATGATGATTAGTGAAATGAATAAAAGATTGGATATACAGTGGTGTTACGAATGGACGGAAGAATTATGAATTAATACATTACTTTCGAGATAATGAGTAAGAAAAACAAACATTGGGATATGATTAAATACAAAAATTATGTTAGCGAAGGCTAGCGCTATGACATTAATGTTAGAAAACAACTGAAAGTAAATGCCAGCGTAGAAGCAAAAAATATAAACTAATATTGTACATTGTAATATCACCCATACATCACCACAGCCCCACACCACCACACTCCCACATTACCACACCCCCACACCACCACACTCCCCCATCACCACACCCCCACACCACCAGACTCCAACATCACCACACCCCCACACCACCACACTCCCACATCACCACACCCCCACACCACCACACTCCCACACCACCACACTCCCACATCACCACACCCACACCACCACACTCCCACATCACCACACCCCCACACCACCACACCCACACCACCACACCACCACACACCCTCACCACATCACAACTTCACCACACCACCACATCACCACATCACCATAACCCCCCACATCACCGCACCCCCACCACACCACCACACCACCACACCACTACATCACCATACCCCCCCACATCACCACACCCACACCACATCACCACATCACCACATTACCACATCACCATACCCCCCAACATCACCACACCTCCACCACATCACCACATCACCACACCACCACATCACCACATCACCACACCACTACCCCATCACCACATCTCCACATCACCACACCCTCACCACATCCGCTGCACCACAAGTCACACGCCCAGTTTAATTAGAAGAAAAAGGCGGCGACGGAGACTTGCTCGAGTCTGAGACACGCGTGCGTGTAGCGTGTAGAGTTACTGACGAGTAGAGTCTAGCGTGTAGCGTGTAGAGTTACTGGCGTGTAGCGTGTACTCGCCAATATCATCACAACTCACCATCACAACTCACCATCACAACTCACCATCACAACTCACCATCACAACTCACCATCACAACTCACCATCACAACTCACCACCACAACTCACCACCACAACTCACCATCACAACTCACTATCACAACTCACAATCACAACTCACCATCACAACTCACCATCACAACTCACCATCACAACTCACCATCACAACTCACCATCGCAACTCACCATCACAACTCTCCACCACAACTCACCATCACAACTCACCATCACAACTCACCATCACAACTCACCACCACAACTCACCATCATAACTCACCATCACAACTCACCATCACAACTCACCACCACAACTCACCATCACAACTCACCACCACAACTCACCATCACAACTCACCATCACAACTCACCACCACAACTCACCATCAAACAACTCACCATCACAACTCACCACCACAACTCACCATCACAACTAACCATCACAACTCACCACCACAACTCACCACCACAACTCACCATAACCACTAACCATCACAACTCACCATCACAACTCACCACCACAACTCACCATCACCACTAACCATCACAACTCACCATCACAACTCACCACCACAACTCACCATCACCACTAACCATCACAACTCACCATCACAACTCACCACCACAACTCACCATCACAACTCACCATCACAACTCACCATCACAACTCACCACCACAACTCACTATCACCACTAACCATCACAACTCACCACCAAAACTCACCACCACAACTCACCATCACCACTAACCATCACAACTCACCATCACAACTCACCACCGCAACTCACCATCGCAACTCACCATCACAACTCACCATCACAACTCACCACCACAACTCACCATCACAACTCACCATCACAACTCACCATCACAAGTCACCATCACAACTCACCATCACAACTCACCATCACAACTCACCATCACAACTCACCATCACAACTCACCATCACAAGTCACCATCACAACTCACCATCACCACTAACCATCACAACTCACCACCACAACTCACCATCACCACTAACCATCACAACTCACCATCACAACTCACCATCACAACTCACCATCACAACTCACCATCACAACTCACCATCACAACTCACCATCACAACTCACCATCACAACTCACCATCACAACTCACCATCACAACTCACCATCACAACTCACCATCACAACTCACCATCACAACTCACCATCACAAGTCACCATCACAACTCACCATCACCACTAACTATCACAACTCACCACCACAACTCACCATCACCACTAACCATCACAACTCACCATCACAACTCACCACCACAACTCACCATCACAACTCACCATCACAACTCACCATCACAACTCACCATCACAACTCCCCATCACAACTCACCATCACAACTCACCACCACAACTCACCACCACAACTCACCACCACAACTCACCATCACCACTAACCATCACAACTCACCATCACAACTCACCACCACAACTCACCATCACAACTCACCATCACAACTCACCATCACAAGTCACCACCACAACTCACCATCACAACTCACCATCACAACTCACCATCACAAGTCACCATCACAACTCACCATCACAACTCACCATCACAACTCACCACCACAACTCACCATCACAACTCACCATCACAACTCACCATCACAACTCACCATCACAACTCACCATCCCAACTCCCCATCACAACTCACCATCACAACTCATCACCACAACTCACCACCACAACTCACCACCACAACTCACCATCACCACTAACCATCACAACTCACCATCACAACTCACCACCACAACTCACCATCACAACTCACCATCACAACTCACCATCACAACTCACCACCACAACTCACCATCACAACTCACCATCACAACTCACCATCACAAGTCACCATCACAACTCACCATCACAACTCACCATCACAACTCACCATCACCGACTCACCATCACAAGTCACCACGCCCGTCAATCAAAGGTCGTCCCAGAAGAGGCGTTGACGGCGGTAGACAGTTAACAATTGACGGCTTGACAGTTGCAGGTGCGAGAATTGAGGTTGATCGAGACATCAATTGTGGTGACTCAGCACTTTTGGGAGGAGCAATTAAATCTCTGAAGACGGAGTGGGGAAAGTTGAAGAAAAGGCTGGGGAGTTTAGGGAAGGTTGGGGAGCTGAGGGAAGGCTGGGGTGCTGAGGGGATAAGGGGAAGGCTGGGGAGCTGAGGGGAAGGTTGGGGACCTGAGGGGAAGGCTGGGGAGCTGAGGGGAAGGCTGGAGAGCTGAGGGGAAGGTTAGGGAGCTGAGGGGAAGGCTGGAGAGCTGAGGGGAAGGTTAGGGAGCTGAGGGGAAGGCTGGGGAGTTGAGGGGAAGGCTGGGGAGTTTGCAGGAAAGTGAAAATTTGGTGAAAATATTGGGAGTTGGGGAGAGGGTGGGGAGTAAAGGGGGAGGCTGAAGGGTTGTGTGGAGGTTTGTAAAATTGACCATAATTACATGTATATTTTCATAACCAACAAATTTAACTATTTTAATTTTATAGAAATATTCTTTTGAAATCTCTCAGTTTGAGTAATTTGAATGGAACGAGGCAAATCTCGTGAAACAAGTTTTCTATTTTCATCAAAATTCAGTTGTTTCGGTAAAAACCTATGTACTTTTCTAATTGAAATTGAAAATAGAAATTTTCATTTGTTGATTGATGAAAAAATAAAGTCAACGCTAAAACAACGTTGACTATAGTGTGGGACGTTGAAGTCAATGATATGTGTTTCTATTACAGTTTATATTGTATGTTAGGCCTATACAGTACTGTGTAATCATTTTTTGTGTTATAATGTATCTGAATTACATAAATTCTACATATGTACCATTTCACCAGAGTAAATTAAATTTGACTTGTATCAAATTAAACTCAACTTGCACAAACCTAAATTTAAACTGAGCTAAATTATATTCAACTTGCACAAAACTAAATTTAAATTGAGCTAAATTAATTTGACTTGCACCAAACTCAATTCGACCCGCGCCAAATTAAATGTAAGTAGTCAGATGATCGGGTAAGAAAAAAAGGACCTTCAACCAGTCCTTAATTTCAACTAGGAGTGTGGGGCCGCAGCTCCGTCATGTTGAATTTGAATTTTTATATTTTGAATTTTTGTCAGTGTTTACATTCTTCGGGGGTGTGGCCAGCGTGTTTGTACTGGAATGTGGTGTATTATTTTATGGGGTGTTTATACTGGAATGGGGTGTATTATTTTGTGGGGTGTTTATACTGGAATGGGGTGTATTATTTTATGGGGTGTTTATACTGGAATGGGGTGTATTATTTTATGGGGTGTTTATACTGGAATGGTGTGTATTATTTTATGGGGTGTTTATACTGGAATGGGGTGTATTATTTTATGGGATGTTTATACTGGAATGGATTGTATTATTTTGTGGGGTGTTTATACTGGAATGGGGTGTATTGTTTTATAGGGTGTTTATACTGGAATGGGGTGTATTATTTTATGGGGTGTTTATACTGGAATGGGGTGTATTATTTTATAGGGTGTTTATACTGGAATGGGGTGTATTATTTTATAGGGTGTTTATACTGGAATGGGGTGTATTATTTTATGGGGTGTTTATACTGGAATGGATTGTGTTATTTTGTGGGGTGTTTATACTGGAATGGGGTGTATTATTTTATAGGGTGTTTATACTGGAATGGGGTGTATTATTTTATGGGGTGTTTATGCTGGAATGGGGTGTGTTATTTTATGGGGTGTTTATACTGGAATGGGATGTATTATTTTATAGGGTGTTTATACTGGAATGGGGTGTATTATTTTATGGGGTGTTTATACTGGAATGGATTGTATTATTTTGTGGGGTGTTTATACTGGAATGGGGTGTATTATTTTATAGGGTGTTTATACTGGAATGGGGTGTATTATTTTATAGGGTGTTTATACTGGAATGGATTGTATTATTTTGTGGGGTGTTTATGCTGGAATGGGATGTATTATTTTATGGATTATTAATGCTGGAATGGGGTGTATTATTTTATGGGGTGTTTATACTGGAATGGGGTGCATTATTTTATGGGGTGTTTATACTGGAATGGGGTGTATTATTTTATGGGGTGTTTATGCTGGAATGGGGTGTATTATTTTATGGGGTGTTTATGCTGGAATGGGGTGTATTATTTATGGGGTGTTTATGCTGGAATGGGGTGTATTATTTTGTGGGGTGTTTATACTGGAATGGGGTGTATTATTTTATGGGGTGTTTATGCTGGAATGGGGTGTATTATTTTATGGGGTGTTTATACTGGAATGTGGTGTATTATTTTATGGGGTGTTTATGCTGGAATGGGGTGTATTATTTTGTGGGGTGTTTATACTGGAATGGGGTGTATTATTTTATGGGGTGTTTATGCTGGAATGGGGTGTATTATTTTATGGGGTGTTTATACTGGAATGGGGTGTATTATTTTATGGGGTGTTTATACTGGAATGGGGTGTATTATTTTATGGGGTGTTTATGCTGGAATGGGGTGTATTATTTTGTGGGGATTTATACTGGAATGGGGTGTATTATTTTATGGGGTGTTTATGCTGGAATGGGGTGTATTATTTTATGGGGTGTTTATACTGGAATGGGGTGTATTATTTTATGGGGTGTTTATGCTGGAATGGGGTGTATTATTTTATGGGGTGTTTATACTGGAATGGGGTGTATTATTTTATGGGGTGTTTATGCTGGAATGGGGTGTATTATTTTGTGGGGTGTTTATACTGGAATGGGGTGTATTATTTTATGGGGTGTTTATGCTGGAATGGGGTGTATTATTTTATGGGGTGTTTATACTGGAATGGGGTGTATTATTTTATGGGGTGTTTATGCTGGAATGGGGTGTATTATTTTGTGGGGGTGTTTATACTGGAATGGGGTGTATTATTTTATGGGGTGTTTATGCTGGAATGGGGTGTATTATTTTATGGGGTGTTTATACTGGAATGTGGTGTATTATTTTATGGGGTGTTTATGCTGGAATGGGGTGTATTATTTTGTGGGGTGTTTATACTGGAATGGGGTGTATTATTTTATGGGGTGTTTATGCTGGAATGGGGTGTATTATTTTATGGGGTGTTTATACTGGAATGGGGTGTATTATTATATGGGGTGTTTATACTGGAATGGGGTGTATTATTTTATGGGGTGTTTATGCTGGAATGGGGTGTATTATTTTGTGGGGATTTATACTGGAATGGGGTGTATTTTTTTATGGGGTGTTTATGCTGGAATGGGGTGTATTATTTTATGGGGTGTTTATACTGGAATGGGGTGTATTATTTTATGGGGTGTTTATGCTGGAATGGGGTGTATTATTTTATGGGGTGTTTATACTGGAATGGGGTGTATTATTTTATGGGGTGTTTATGCTGGAATGGGGTGTATTATTTTGTGGGGTGTTTATACTGGAATGGGGTGTATTATTTTATGGGGTGTTTATGCTGGAATGGGGTGTATTATTTTATGGGGTGTTTATACTGGAATGGGGTGTATTATTTTATGGGGTGTTTATACTGGAATGGGGTGTATTATTTTATGGGGTGTTTATGCTGGAATGGGGTGTATTATTTTGTGGGGATTTATAATGGAATGGGGTGTATTATTTTATGGGGTGTTTATGCTGGAATGGGGTGTATTATTTTATGGGGTGTTTATACTGGAATGGGGTGTATTATTTTATGGGGTGTTTATGCTGGAATGGGGTGTATTATTTTATGGGGTGTTTATACTGGAATGGGGTGTATTATTTTATGGGGTGTTTATACTGGAATGGGGTGTATTATTTTATGGGGTGTTTATGCTGGAATGGGGTGTATTATTTTATGGGGTGTTTATGCTGGAATGGGGTGTATTATTTTATGGGGTGTTTATACTGGAATGGGGGTAATGTTTTAGCAAATTTTGTCACTCGGATTGATAAATGTGTTGAGATCTGTGGTGCTGTCTCTGAAATTGAAAAATAACAAAGAAGAAATTAAAAAATAAAACTTATGACCCTCTTATGATTCTTACATAATGCCACATGGTCACACATGGCCGCTTATGGCTACAAATAATACCCCCCATTACCCCATTACCTCCCTCACCCCCATTCCCCATTACCTCCCTTACCCCATTACCCCATTACCCCATTACCTCCCTCACTCCCATTACCCCATTACCCCCATCACCTCCATCACCTCTCTCACCCCATTACCCCATTACCCCCATAACACCATTACCCCGTTACCTCCCTCACTCTCATTACCCCATTACCCCATTACCCCCTTCACCCCCATTACCCTCTCATAATCCCCCACATAACCCCTGCACTTTACCTCCCATTACCCCATCACCCCCATAACCCCCATCACCCCCATTACCCCCTTCCAGCTCGCACGCGTTACGGTGGCTGCGCTTCACGGAGCCTCCTCAGCACCACGCCCTGGGGGGGGGGGGGGAGTAGGGAAGGGGAGGGGGGGAGGGGGAGGGGGGAGGGGGGAGTTGGGAAGGGGAGGGGGAGGGGGAGGGGGGAGGGGGAGGGGGAGGGGGGAGTTGGGAAGGGGAGGGGGAGTTGGGAAGGGGAGGGGGGAGGGGGAGGGTGGAGGGGGAGGGGGGAGGGGTAAGAAACAAGAACAGAGGTAAAGACACTGGAGGATAGAGAAAGATGAGGATGCTGGAAAGGTAAGATAATGATATGGGAAGATAAGGATGCTGGAAAGGTAAGATAATGATATGGGAAGATAGGGATGCTGGAAAGGTAAGATAATGATATGGGAAGATAAGGATGCTGGAAAGGTAAGATAATGATATGGGAAGATAAGGATGCTGGAAAGGTAAGATAATGATATGGGAAGATAAGGATGCTGGAAAGGTAAGATAATGATAGAGGAAGATGAGGATGCTGGAAAGGTAAGATAGAGATAGAGGAAGATGAGGATGCTGGAAAGGTAAGATAATGATATGGGAAGATAAGGATGCTGGAAAGGTAAGATAATGATATGGGAAGATAAGGATGCTGGAAAGGTAAGATAATGATAGAGGAAGATGAGGATGCTGGAAAGGTAAGATAGAGATAGAGGAAGATGAGGATGCTGGAAAGGTAAGATAATGATATGGGAAGATAAGGATGCTGGAAAGGTAAGATAATGATATGGGAAGATAAGGATGCTGGAAAGGTAAGATAATGATAGAGGAAGATGAGGATGCTGGAAAGGTAAGATAGAGATAGAGGAAGATGAGGATGCTGGAAAGGTAAGATAATGATATGGGAAGATAGGGATGCTGGAAAGGTAAGATAATGATATGGGAAGGTAGGGATGCTGGAGAGGTAAGATAATGATATGGGAAGGTAGGGATGCTGGAGAGGTAAGATAATGATATGGGAAGATAAGGATGCTGGAAAGGTAAGATAATGATATGGGAAGATAAGGATGCTGGAAAGGTAAGATAATGATAGAGGAAGATGAGGATGCTGGAAAGGTAAGATAGAGATAGAGGAAGATGAGGATGCTGGAAAGGTAAGATGGAGATAGAGGAAGATGAGGATGCTGGAAAGGTAAGATAGAGATGGAGGAAGATGAGGGTGCTGGAAAGACAGAGCATACTTCTTGGAGTAAATAAGTTTAGTGTCCGCTTGGGGAAGAGGAAAAGCGTGAGGACGGAGGATTGGGAACCAGAGGAAGCTTCGATAATGGATAGGAATTAGGGCAATAGAGAAGAATTGGAGGAAATTGAATTGAGCAGAAGCTGGGGTGTACAGAGGGGGAGGAATAGTAGAATAATTACAAGGGAAATGGTAGTGGAATGAGGGTAATACGAGGGAAATAGTAGTGGAATGAGGGGAATATGAGGGAAATAGTAGTAGAACGAGGGGAATAGTAGTAGAATGAGGGGAATGGTAGTGGAATGAGGGGAATAGTAGTGGAATGAGGGGAATACGAGGGAAATAGTAGTGGAATGAGAAAATGATAG
Source organism: Morinoia aosen (assembly GCA_030386875.1). NCBI lineage: Eukaryota > Metazoa > Arthropoda > Malacostraca > Amphipoda > Talitridae > Morinoia > Morinoia aosen. The sequence continues at coordinate 23,370,673 of CM059578.1, read as the reverse complement.
TGGAATGAGGGGAATAGTAGTGGAATGAGGGGAATACGAGGGAAATAGTAGTGGAATGAGAAAATGATAGTGAAATGAGGGGAAAAGTAGTGGAATCAGGGGAATTAAAGTGGAATGAGGGGAATGCAAGGAGAACAGCTTTGATATGTTGCGATACTATGTAAACTAATGACAAGTTACAACTTTAGGTAATGCAATAATAAGTCACAACACAAGTACGAGAACAAATGCATGTAATAACAAGTTACATCCACGCAACAAGAAGTAGCTACAACGGGCAATGTAACAAGTCACAGCACAAGTCCCAGCACAAGTCCCAGCACAAGTCACAGCACAAGTCACAGCACAAGTCACAGCACAAGTCACAGCACAAGTCACAGCACAAGTCACAGCACAAGTCACAGCACAAGTCACAGCACAAGTCTTAACACAAGTCACAGCACAAGTCACAGCACAAGACACAACACAAGTCACAGCACAAGTCACAGCACAAGTCACAACACAAGTCACAACACAAGCCACAACACAAGCCACAACACAAGCCACAACACAAGCCACAACACAAGTCACAACACAAGTCACAACACAAGTCACAACACAAGTCACAACACAAGCCACAACACAAGTCACAACACAAGTCACAAGACAAGTCACAACACAAGTCACAACACAAGCCACAACACAAGTCACAACACAAGCCACAACACAAGTCACAACACAAGTCACAGCACAAGTCACAACACAAGTACTACAGTCACAGCACAAGTCACAGCACAAGTCACAGCACAAGTCACAGCACATGTCACAACACAAGTCACAACACAAGTCACAACACAAGTACTACAGTCACAACACAAATAAGTACAGGCAAGTAAGCCCGTGCTACACCCACAGCCGCCACGTGCTGGCTGCTCGTGCTCGTAGCGCGTGGCAGACGTGCGGCCATTACTGTCAACCCCCTCCCCCCCTCGTGAGGGTGCATTGTCCCCCTGTGGGGGGGTGAATCATCCCCCCATGGGGGGAGGGTGGGTGTGATCCCCTTAAGGATCTCAGGTGTGGTTTTGTCAAGTGTTTCCTGTGTTGCCTGGTGTTGCCAGTGTGTTGCCAGTGTGTTGCCAGTGTGTTGCCAGTGTGTTGCCAGTGTGTTGCCGGTTTGTTGCCAGTGTGTTGCCAGTGTGTTGCCAGTGTGTTGCCAGTGTGTTGCCAGTGTGTTGCCAGTGTGTTGCCAGTGTGTTGCCAGTGTGTTGCCAGTGTGTTGCCAGTGTGTTGCCTGTGTGTTGCCAGTGTGTTGCCAGTGTGTTGCCAGTGTGTTGCCAGTGTGTTGCCGGTTTGTTGCCGGTGTGTTGCCAGTGTGTTGCCGGTTTGTTGCCGGTGTGTTGCCAGTGTGTTGCCAGTGTGTTGCCAGTGTGTTGCCAGTGTGTTGCCAGTGTGTTGCCAGTGTGTTGCCAGTGTGTTGCCTGTGTGTTGCCAGTGTGTTGCCAGTGTGTTGCCAGTGTGTTGCCAGTGTGTTGCCGGTTTGTTGCCGGTGTGTTGCCTGTGTGTTGCCAGTGTGTTGCCAGTGTGTTGCCAGTGTGTTGCCAGTGTGTTGCCAGTGTGTTGCCAGTGTGTTGCCAGTGTGTTGCCAGTGTGTTGCCTGTGTGTTGCCAGTGTGTTGCCAGTGTGTTGCCAGTGTGTTGCCAGTGTGTTGCCGGTTTGTTGCCGGTGTGTTGCCAGTGTGTTGCCGGTTTGTTGCCGGTGTGTTGCCAGTGTGTTGCCGGTGTGTTGCCTGTGTGTTGCCAGTGTGTTGCCAGTGTGTTGCCGGTTTGTTGCCGGTGTGTTGCCAGTGTGTTGCCGGTTTGTTGCCGGTGTGTTGCCAGTGTGTTGCCGGTGTGTTGCCTGTGTGTTGCCAGTGTGTTGCCAGTGTGTTGCCGGTTTGTTGCCGGTGTGTTGCCGGTGTGTTGCCGGTGTGTTGCCTGTGTGTTGCCGGTGTGTTGCCTGTGTGTTGCCAGTATGTTGCCAGTGTGTTGCCGGTTTGTTGCCGGTGTGTTGCCAGTGTGTTGCCGGTGTGTTGCCTGTGTGTTGCCAGTGTGTTGCCGGTTTGTTGCCGGTGTGTTGCCAGTGTGTTGCCGGTGTGTTGCCGGTGTGTTGCCTGTGTGTTGCCGGTGTGTCGCCGGTGTGTTGCTGGTGTGTTGCCGGTGTGTTGCCGGTGTGTTGCCGGTGTGTTGCCGGTTTGCTGCCGGTGTGTTGCCGGTGTGTTGCCGGTGTGTTGCCGGTTTGCTGCCGGTGTGTTGCCAGTGTGTTGCCGGTGTGTTGCCTGTGTGTTGCCGGTGTGTCGCCGGTGTGTTGCTGGTGTGTTGCCGGTGTGTTGCCGGTGTGTTGCCGGTGTGTTGCCTGTGTGTTGCCAGTGTGTTGCCAGTGTGGTGCCGGTGTGTTGCCTGTGTGTTGCCTGTGTGTTGCCAGCGTGTTGCTGGTGTGTTGCTGGTTTGTTGCCGGTGTGTTGCCAGTGTGTTGCCGGTGTGTTGCCTGTGTGTTGCCGGTGTGTCGCCGGTGTGTTGCCGGTGTGTTGCCGGTGTGTTGACGGTGTGTTGACGGTGTGTTGCCGGTGTGTTGCCGGTGTGTTGCCGGTGTGTCGCCGGTGTGTTGCCGGTGTGTTGCCGGTGTGTTGACGGTGTGTTGCCAGTGTGTTGCCAGTGTGTTGCCAGCGTGTAATAAAAAGCTTTAGCTTACAATTAGATTGAAGCTTGTGTTAAAAAGCTATTTTGGCATGGCAATATTAATTTTATTAGTTCATTAAATTCTCTCCTCCTGAAACAATACATTTTCTCCTGCTTCATAAAATAGCAATTTATTCATTATAAAAATATTTTCCGCGTCGTATGCGTAGCATTACTCAACAACGCATTTATTCCACCAAATAATTCCTTTTGTCAGTTCGGTAGCTACTATCGTCAGCCACTTAATTACTTTGTTTAATCAGAATGTCGCTGATAAAATACTAAAAATAACCGAGTGGAATTTAAGGCTTCTAGCTCGTAATGTCATACATTAATGGGGACAATTTTGAATGCATGAAAACTTTTGAAATTATTCCCCGCGTCCACTGCAGTCACGAGGCACACGTGGAAGATTTTAATCAATAAATAAATTAAAGTCTATCTCACCCCGTATATTTTATATTGAACTCTTCTGCCACATCCATCCCATTGCGCTTTATTTACTCTTCCCCTTCCTCCCCAGCTCTCATCTCCTTTTTTTACTCACTCATAACCCCTTTTTCTGTCCTTCTTCTTCCCCTTCTTCCTTCCCCAGCCCCCTTCACACCTCTCTTCCTCTCCTCCTTCCTCAACCCCCCTTCACCCCACTCCTTTCCCAGCCCCCTTCACCCCCACCCCTTCACCACTCCTTCCTCAAACCCCCATCACCCCACACGTTCCCCAGCCCCCTTCACACCTCCCTTCCTCCCTCCTTCCTCAACCCCCCTTCACCCCACCCCTTCCCCAGCCCCCTTTCCCCCCCCCTCACCCCACCGCGACGCATGCGACGCACAGCACGCGACGCTCGCCACGCGCCGTCGCTGACGTCGGCAGTTTAGTGACGTCCAATTTTATGTGGGTTAGATTGACTTTTTACTCGTTGGTGGAATGACTTTGAAATAAACGTAATGGTTTTGGGTGGTTCTTATGATGGAATTATTACGTCGGTAATTTTTATTAAAAAATAATGTCAAATAATGCTGAATTGTATCAAGTATTAGTGAATAATATTATATAATATTAAATGCTACTATTAAATACTTACGCACAGCGGGAGCGCTGCAAGCAAGGAACAGGTAAAAGTCACAGGCAGGCCTAGGCATGAATTTAGGCGACCTCTACAAAATACGCAGCTTACATATAAGTAAATGTGTGCGAAACAGTCACGGCCTACACAAAATTGACGGCCTACAATCACGGCCTACATCCAGTAACAGCCCACACGCAGTAACAGCCTACACAAAGTAACAGCCTACACACAAGAGCAGCCTGCACTCAGGTCACGCACCAGATGATCTGCTAAAGAAGAAGCGGTGACATTCGTAAGCCTGCAGAGCGTGTCGCCCACCTGTCGCCCACCTGAGCACACCTGAGCACACCTGCACCGTTGCTCCTGATCAGCACCAAGCCCTTTCTTTCTTTTCCGCCGCCCTTGTCACGGACACGATCTTTTTCGCCGCCTCTGTTACGGACACGATCTTCTTTCTTTCCAGCGGTCCCAGTTAAATTATTTGATGTTTGGAGCGTTAGTTATTGGCTTTCATTCATTCTACTAGTGTACACGACACGTCAAAAATGATGGGATTCGATATTTTGCTCAACTAAGCCTTGCAGATGTGGGTGCCAAACAAATATATCCATCCCAACAGTACCCGCCATCAAAATATTCTTGTACTTGTGCACTGGTGAAACTCGTATCACAGATACGGTCATTGAGCGTCCTTGTGAGCGGCACAGACACACGTACCAACCAATGTAATGCGTTCAGTGAGATGCCCATTGTAGGGAATTTCATAAAAGAAATTACGCACAAAAAATATAAAATTTTTTATTTATGTATTCATATTTATTTTTTTAAGGTGACACATCGCGTTTTATTATACGTATATGGATAGATTCCTCATAAGTTGAAACGTTCTTTAACTGCTTTCAGTGGTATAAAATTTAATTACTGGTCTTTTCTCATTTAGAAGTTGGGTGTGCCGGTTAGGAGCGTGCTTGTGATGTTCGGATTATCTTTAACCAGTTTAAAAAACAGCCATGTTCACATCAACATTTTATTTCAGATCGCAACTTTCTCTTAGTTCTATCAATCGAACTTTTTAAAATAAGTTCCCCCTTTATTTGAGTCCTGCTAAGCGATTTTTGTAATGTCAGTTCCAACTTTATTTATGTGGTATGAAGCAATTCTCATTAAAGAGAATATTAACTATGTTAAATGAAACATATTTTTTGTTCGTTCAAAAAAAATATCAAGTTATTCCTGGAGAATTCTTTAGCAGTTCTAACTAAGCAGTTCTCTAATTCTTTATCAGTTCTTCGAGTTGTGAGAAGAGAAATTCCGTATTAGTTCTAAGTATTAATCTTTTATGCAGCTTTTCTCTTTGAACTCGGTTTGACATGCCTTTCTTACTTGAAATTTTATAAATTCATTCTGTGTTGAATTATGCAGGATATGCACGTCGTAAAGAATACGTCCGTGCATTTTTGCATCGACATTTTGTATTTTTTTACCGGACATTTTTGGATTTATGAACCGCACATTTTTGCATTTTTGTACCGCACATTTTTGCATCGACAACACATAATCCTGACCACTATTCATTGGTATAATTTAGCAATGTATTTTTGATTTTCACATTTTCCTTTGATAGATTTGTTTACAAACGCGAACTTTTGCTTCACATCTTCTCAGCTGCTAAAATGTGTTTTCAGTTCTGTTTACTAAATATGTTTCCATGTGATGTAATTCCTCAGTGTACACATTTTCTACATTTAATCAGCTGAACCTTGAACAGAGTTTGTTTACGAGCAAATAAACTCAACAAAAAGTTAAACAAAAATCCTTTTTTGTAATACTTTGAGAGCAACATTAAACACAGAAAAACAGTTCACTAAACACACATTTAGTAAATTTGAACAACACGCAACAAAACACGCCATTCAAAATTTTTCCAGAACGACGTTATACCAAAAAATATAATTCATCACACCCAATATTTCAAAAATTACGAAGAATTACAGAAACAAACATATATAAGGAATATAAAAATAATTAAAAGGAAATAAAAATTAATGAAAAAATTAAAAAAGACAGAACAAATAATTATAGTTCCAAATAGCTGAAAAACTTCTGCATAAATCACTTCACGATGTCCGCGATGATATCCGCTCGATGATAGGATGTCCACCTGGAGGGGGGGGTAACCCCCAGGAAGTCCTACCCCTATCCCCCAAAGGGGCGAAAACACACGGTATTTTAGAACCATTTGTCACCATTTCATTTCATCGAGCATACGGCGCACGTGCAATTGTACGCGCGTTGCACGTGTATTACGCGTGCCATTTCACGTGCCGGGCAGCGCGTAGGTGTGTTTCACTTCTTTGTGTCGCCACACATGTGTGTTTGTGTCAATTGGTTATTTTTGTGGTACATTTGTGCCAGTCATCGCTGACTGATCTGGTAGGTGCAGGCTATACGCACTGTTTGTCTACTTACTGTATGTGTGCGGTTACAAATATATCTATTCCTACACACAGAGTGGCACATTAGTGAGGCGCTTTTTTAAAACTACAAATTATAGCTATATGTGTGTTATGTATTATGGCTGTAAAACTATAAATGGTTACGAGATATTTATGGGAAGTACCGTGCCGTATTAATGTTACATGTATAAGTATACAAAGTTATATTTCCAATTGGAGAATTGGAAATCTCACGCGCAAGATAAAAAGGAGAACCAACGTAGAAATATACATCTTCATTTGTTTCTATTTTGGCAAACGTTTCGGAATGTCAAAATTCCATCTTATAAGAGCTCAAAAACATACAACGAGGTCAAAAGTATTAAAAACACATGTTAAAAAAATGTGAAAAATAAATAAACAAACATCTATAAAAACTTCAATCCTCCAGTATACAATGTTTACCAAAGAACGCAATAATATTCTTCGGAACCAACAACACGTGATTCTGACATGATATGAATGAGCAATTACATTAATGTCTTATCACCACATACACTAAACATGACGAACGAATAGGAAAAGGCGTTGTGAATGCGAGCCAAATTCTGAGTTTCCTAGCAAAACTACAAGTCAAAGAACATTACCGTATGTATTTGGGGAGAAAAGAATATCACTGTACTTATTAAAGGGAAAAGAATATCACCGTATTTAATGAGAGAGAAAAGAATGTCATCGTGTTCATTTTAAGAAAAAGGAATATCACCATATTTATTCAAGGAATAAGATCACCGTATTTATTTAAGGACTAAGGAATATCACCGTATTGATTGAAGGAGTAAGAAAAATCATCGTTTTGATTTAAGGAGTAAGGAATATCACCGTATTGATTTATGGACTAAGAAATATCACCTTATTGATTTAAGGAGTAAGGAATATTACCTTATTGATTTAAGGAGTAAGGAATATCATCGTTTTGATTTAAGGAGTAAGGAATATCACCGTATTGAGTTAAAGAGTAAGAAATATCACCGTATTGATTTAAGGACTAAGAAATATCACCGTATTGATTTAAGGACTAAGAAATATCACCGTATTGATTTAAGGACTAAGAAATATCACCGTATTGATTTAAGGAGTAAGGAATATCATCATTTTGATTTAAGGAGTAAGGAATATCACCGTATTGATTTAAAGAGTAAGAAATATCACCGTATTGATTTAAGGAGTAAAGAATATCATCATTTTGATTTAAGGAGTAAGAAATATCACCGTATTGATTTAAGGAGTAAGGAATATCACCGTATTGATTTAAGGAGTAAGGAATATCACCGTATTGATTTAAGGACTAAGAAATATCACCGTATTGATTTAAGGACTAAGAAATATCACCGTATTGATTTAAGGACTAAGAAATATCACCGTATTGATTTAAGGACTAAGAAATATCACCGTATTGATTTAAGGACTAAGAAATATCACCGTATTGATTTAAGGAGTAAGGAATATCATCATTTTGATTTAAGGAGTAAGGAATATCACCGTATTGATTTAAGGAGTAAGGAATATCACCGTATTGATTTAAAGAGTAAGAAATATCACCGTATTGATTTAAGGAGTAAGAAATATCACCGTATTGATTTAAGGAGTAAGGAATATCATCATTTTGATTTAAGGAGTAAGGAATATCACCGTATTGATTTAAGGAGTAAGGAATATCACCGTATTGATTTAAAGAGTAAGAAATATCACCGTATTGATTTAAGGACTAAGAAATATCACCGTATTGATTTAAGGAGTAAGGAATATCATCATTTTGATTTAAGGAGTAAGGAATATCACCGTATTGATTTAAGGAGTAAGGAATATCACCGTATTGATTTAAAGAGTAAGAAATATCACCGTATTGATTTAAAGAGTAAGAAATATCACCGTATTGATTCAAGGAGTAAGGAATATCATCATTTTGATTTAAGGAGTAAGGAATATCATCATTTTGATTTAAGGAGTAAGGAATATCATCATTTTGATTTAAGGAGTAAGGAATATCATCATTTTGATTTAAGGAGTAAGGAATATCACCGTATTGATTTAAGGAGTAAGGAATATCACCGTATTGATTTAAGGACTAAGAAATATCACCGTATTGATTTAAGGACTAAGAAATATCACCGTATTGATTTAAGGACTAAGAAATATCACCGTATTGATTTAAGGACTAAGAAATATCACCGTATTGATTTAAGGACTAAGAAATATCACCGTATTGATTTAAGGACTAAGAAATATCACCGTATTGATTTAAGGAGTAAGGAATATCATCATTTTGATTTAAGGAGTAAGAAATATCACCGTATTGATTTAAGGAGTAAGGAATATCACCGTATTGATTTAAAGAGTAAGAAATATCACCGTATTGATTTAAGGACTATGAAATATCACCTTATTGATTTAAGGAGTAAGGAATATCACCTTATTGATTTTAGGAGTAAGGAATATCACCGTTTTGATTTAGGGAGTAAGGAATATCACCGTATTTAAAACAATTTCCTTTATGCCCTAGAGAATATATTGATCAGCCCATATTTAGAATGTGCAACGCAGCTCTGGTCCCAATTTTACACAGAGGTGTCAAAAAAATGAAAAGCATTTTGAGTAAATTTACAAATAGGGTTGCAAAGCTCCGTAACATCAGCTGAGGAAGCCGTCTTCTATTGTTTAAAATCTCTTCTTAACAAAGAAGATTGTGAGGTTAATGAATAGAGACTTTCGGATACTTTAATGACTCTCAAGAAGGAAGAACACGAGCGTGTTTCGACCCTGAGAAAAATATCCTATAGGCAGCAAGTGCTAATATAAATTCCTTCGCAAAGTATGCGAGACAAATTACACCCAGCTGTCGAATTTTTATGCGAACATCACATAGAAAACATGAACATTAATGCGCTTGAAGATGTGTACATGAATATTAATTGATCCTTAGCTCATTGAAAAATTGAATTCCCTTTCCCTGACATGGTTACGCTGGGTAGTCCACACATGTCTGACATGGTTACCTGACATGGTTACGCTGGGTAGTCCACACATGTCTGACATGGTTAACTGGCATGGTTACGCTGGGTAGTCCACACATGTCTGACATGGTTACCTGACATGGTTACACTGGGTAGTCCACACATGTCTGACATGGTTACCTGACATGGTTACGCTGGGTAGTCCACACATGTCTGACATGGTTACCTGACATGGTTACGCTGGGTAGTCCACACATGTCTGACATGGTTACCTGACATGGTTACGCTGGGTAGTCCACACATGTCTGACATGGTTACCTGACATGGTTACGCTGGGTAGTCCACACATGTCTGACATGGTTACCTGGCATGGTTACGCTGGGTAGTCCATACATGTCTCACATGGTTACCTGACATGGCTACGCTTCTTATTCCACACATGTCTGACATGGTTACCTGATATGGTTACGCTGGGTGGTCCACACATGTCTGACATGGTTACCTGACGTGGTTACGCTGGGTAGTCCACACATGTCTGACATGGTTACCTGACATGGTTACGCTGGATAGTCCACACTTGTCTGACATGGTTACCTGACATGGTTACGCTGGGTAGTCCACACATGTCTGACATGGTTACCTGACATGGTTACGCTGGGTAGTCCACACATGTCTGACATGGTTACCTGACATGGTTACGCTGGGTAGTCCACACATGTCTGACATGGTTACCTGACATGGTTACGCTGGTTAGTCCACACATGTCTGACATGGTTACCTGACATGGTTACGCTGGGTAGTCCACACATGTCGTGTTACACGCGTTAGTTGTGTAGCAGGATTCGAGTAACTGAGTTTAAATGTAATTGTGTTAGCAATTTCATGTCAATTGATATAATTCACCTTCGAGATATAGGTTAACACTAGATGTAGTTGTGTCACTAATTTCATAGTTAGGTTACACTAGTTGAGTTATAAGACATAATTCACCTAAGAAACATAGGTTAACATAGGTATAATAGGTCACTGATTTCATATTTAGGTTACACTAGTTGAGTTATAAGACATTATTCACTGACGGAACAGTTAGGTCACACTTTCGAACCATGTTTCAAAGTCAAGTTACATGAAGATCTGTCGCGAACATAAACATAATTTCAATTCAGTTATACCGTGATTCATTTTAACTTATAGATTATTCAGATAATATGCATCATTCTCTACGAGCAACAATTTCAAATTAAATACTATTACTCTCACTATTTAATACTTAAACACATACTATTCATAGGAAAAGGCACATAAGGTTATATGCAGCGTTATCTTTGAGCAATTATTCAAAACTAAATTTTATTACTACTACTAATAAATATTATTACTACTAATATTAAATACTATTGGTACAACTATTAAATACTGTTAGTACTACTATTAAGTACTATTACTATTGCAACTAAATACTATTACTACCACTGCTAAATACTATTACTACTACCATTAAATACTATTACTAATGCTTCTAAACACTATTACTACTACTATAAAATACTATTACGACTACTACCAATACTTAAATGCAAACTATTCATAAAAAGAGGACCAAGCGACCTCACATCTCTCCCCCTGCGCAACAAGCTCTCCTGAAATCAATAACAACTAAAACTGACGCCTCAATGTCGTCATGATCAGTGGGTAAATTCAACACACGCGGTCTGAACATGACAAAATCAACCCAGGCCTGGCCGACGCACCAGAGGGGGACAACGGACGTACTGATAACATCTATGATGAAATCTTCTAATTAATTTTTTTTAGACCGCTCATGTGAAAGTCGGACTCGAAAATAATTATTGATAAAGTCGGAGCTTTTGTGATCTCGAAATGTGATTTTTTGTTGGGAATATTTTGAATTTGTGGAGTTGTTCATTTAGTGTGGAAAGTGTTGTGTGTGCTGTGTGCTGTGTGTACTGTGTGTTGATGTGTGTGCTGTGTGTTGTGGGTACTCTGTGTTGTGTGTAATGTGTTCTGTGTGTTAATGTGTGTACTTTGTGTTGTGGGTACTCTGTGTTGTGTGTACTGTGTTCTGTGTGTACTGTGTGTTAATGTGTGTACTTTGTGTTGTGGGTACTCTGTGTTGTGTGTACTGTGTGTTGTGTGTACTGTGTGTTATATGTACTGCGTGTTGTGTGTATTGTGTGTTGCGTGTACTGTGTGTTGTGTGTACTGTGTGTTGTGGGTACTGTGTGTTGTGTGTACTGTGTGTTGTGTGTACTGTGTGTTGTATATACTGTGTTCTGTGTGCACTGTGTTTTGTGTGTACTGTGTTTTGTGTGTACTGTGTGTTGTGTGTACTGTGTGTTATGTGTACTGTGTTCTGTGTGCACTGTGTTTTGTGTGTACTATGTGTTGTGTGTACTGTGTGTTGTGTGTTTTGATTTAGTTAAGTATAGTTAAGCTACGTAATTCACTACCTTGTCTAGTAAACTTTCATGCTTTTATTACATGGCATTGACTATAACATCATGTAGCATTAACTATAACATTATATAGCATTAACTATAACATTATATAGCATTAACTATAACATTATATAGCATTGACTATAACATTATATAGCACACATGACTTACATCGTTGAGTTATACAAAAAAGTTCAGTTATGTATCATAATGCCAAGTTACAGCGGGGCACCATAGTCAAGTTAGATAACTAGGCAATGTAACTCATTGATTAGTTATCTACCAGGTTTGCTATCAATAAATGATCGAGTGCCACATCTGAGTTACGTAATTCTTTTGCAGGGAGAAAAAAAGGATAATTTTTGGATAAGTATAACCACTCTGAACTAGAAAAAACAAAATTAGGCATATTTACAAAAAAATTTAGAAAATTGAACTCAAAGTCAGAGGCGCGTGTGGACATCATTTTTCTTTTAAAGTTAAGATTAGGTTACGGTAATTGAGGCATTTTGAATATCTCCGCCAATTTCAATATATGAATATTTATTGATTGTATTAAATAATCTATAATGTATGAAAAATTAATTTATAATTTTTATCTGAGTTGCGCCATCCCCAGTTAGTCGGTCTGAGAATATTGGAAAAATAAATTGAGGCAACTCTTCAGAAATAAGGCTAGGTCTAAAAAAATAGGTAAATTTTCTTAAAAAAATTAAAAATGAAACAACTTACACAGTTGAGGAAATAAATTGTTTCATGAAAAATATTCGTAAGAAACTTACATCACTTTATACACTCAAACATCTAGGACACAAAACCACACGGTTGGGGAATTCAAAAAGTTTTGATAAAGTTTAATTTTGTGAACTAATTTAATTTGAAAAATCTTCCCAAATCCTCAAATTTACCAAGTTCCTTGAACATCCCATGTTTCTTAAATATCCCTAATTCCTTAAACTTCCCAAGGTCCACTATTACCCCACATTCCCTAACTTTCTAAGTTCCGTATATATAGCAAGATTCTCAAACACACAATAAGTCAAATTTCCCAAGCTATATGAATTCCTCTAATCATCAAACAAACAAGCACACCAAAATAAGCCCGCGTATACACAACCCAATAATCACAATCCAATAATCACAACCTAATAATCACCGTATTGATCATAATCACCGAAACAAATCGTGAACTTGACGAGAAAACCTCAGCTCGCTCGACAAAAATAGAATCACGGACGCGGAAGCGCACTGCGCAGGTCGGTGTAATATCAATTAGGGATTAATTATTAATATGGTGGGAACCCGAGCGCTGTTTGTCGCCTTGGGTTAATTCACGTGTAATTGACATACATTTGAGACAATAATTGAGTGGGTGCACTTCCTCCAGACTGTGCAGGCTGGCCTTTGTGAGCACGAGCGTGAACTGGATACGGGAGTATCCGGGGGCCTAAATTGCCGCACGGATACAGGGTATCCAGTGAATGTTGGAGTATCTAGGGGGCTGAGTTGCCGCACGGATACAGGGTATCCAGTGAATATTGGAGTATCCGGGGGCCTGCGTTGCCGCACGGATACAGGGTATCCTCTGGATATTGCAGTCCACAGGGATCTCAATTGCCACACCGATAAAAGGTATCCACGTGACTGTGAGCGACGCAAGTGCCGAAAATGAATCATGGATACAAGTGCATCTGGATAATCAGAACTGTATCGTGGATACGAGCTTATCTGGATAATCAGAACTGTATCGTGGATACGAGCTTATCCGGATAATCAGAACTGTATCGTGGATATGAACTTATCCGGATAATCAGAACTGTATCGTGGATACGAGCTTATCCGGATAATCAGAACTGTATCGTGGATACGAGCTTATCCGGATAATCAGAACTGTATCGTGGATATGAACTTATCCGGATAATCAGAACTGTATCGTGGATACGAGCTTATCCGGATAATCAGAACTGTATCGTGGATACGAGCTTATCCGGATAATCAGAACTGTATCGTGGATATGAACTTATCCGGATAATCAAAACTGTATCGTGGATATGAACTTTTCCGGATAATCAGAACTGTATCGTGGATATGAACTTATCCGGATAATCAAAACTGTATCGTGGATATGAACTTTTCCGGATAATCAGAACTGTATCGTGGATACGAACTTATCCGGATAATCAAAACTGTATCGTGGATACGAGCTTATCCGGATAATCAGAACTGTATCGTGGATACAAGCGTATAGGGATAATTATAACCGAATAGTGGATACGGGAGTACCCGTATAGTGATGAGTGCTTTGTGGATACCTAAGTATCCGGGTTTTTATTGACTTACACTAAAAATCAGCGTATCCGGATCATGAAGTACTGGACTGTGCTGGATACTGGGTTATCATTAATTACTGAGTCTGAATCATCAAGTGATAATACTATATTATATTATTCAATATTCTCTTATATTATATTATTATTACATTTCATTAGAATGTCATATATATTATTTTATATTCTGTTATATTATATCATTATTATATTTCATTAGAATGTCATATATATTATTCTATATTCTGTTATATTATATCATTATTATATTTCATTAGAATGTCATATATATTATTCTATATTCTGTTATATTATATCATTATTATATTTCATTAGAATGTCATATATATTATTTTATATTCTGTTATATTATATCATTATTATATTTCATTAGAATGTCATATATATTATTTTATATTCTGTTATATTATATCATTATTATATTTCATTAGAATGTCATATATATTATTCTATATTCTGTTATATTATATCATTATTATATTTCATTAGAATGTCATATATATTATTTTATATTCTGTTATATTATATTATATTATACTACATAATATTATATTATATTACACTAAACTAAATTAGATCATGTCATATTATTTTATATTACTGTATATTGCATTATATTAAATATATAGTACATGTATCACACCCTCGATATCATGTTAAGGGTTGTAGTATTGGGTTGCCCGATAAGGTTCTGCAGTATTTAAATGATATTTTTGTTGATTTCGCTAAAGTCACTTTTTCATAAAGTGTTTCTAGAAATTTTGTTTGCGGTTTTGTTGCACTCATAGCGCAATTTTTTGGCAGTTTTATTAAAGCGTTTAAGTTGTTCGGAATAAAGCAAACTATTGGCGACGTTGTTTTCCTAAAATTGAAATTCCACTGTCGGTAGTGATGTAATATTAAAGCTTTTTGATTCTGTCCCGTAGCAGAAAATCCGAAATATAGGTGAGGTCAGTGTGACGGTTAGCCTTACGTCACGGACAGATGTAATAGTTAAAACTGAGACGTACATCAATATTGATATATCTATCCGCCCTTATTTTATAAGTGCGTATCACCATTGCGTATTACTTATATATATAGATATAAGTTATATATAGATATAAGTGATATAGTAATATATAGATATAAATATAGATATAAGTAATATATGTATTTGTAATATTGATGTGTATTTAAGTTTTACGTGTCATATCTGTCAGTGATGAACCATTATACCACAGGTACCATTATACTACAGGTACTATTGCATTACGGTACCATTACATCACAACACCACGATTGACGGTCAAAGGCAGTCCGCAAATTTATTATCACTGTGTTGTTATACACTGAAAAAATCAATAACCATTCCATTGATTCTAAAGAATTCGATGAACAATTCAAAGATCCTAAAATGAGGTAGAAGAAATTCGCTGATGATGTAGCGATTCCAGCTATTTTTTCAGTTTTCGAGAAATTCTTCAAAAAAATAGAGGACGAAAACAAGTTTTCCGAAAACTTCAAACATAAACATCAAATCTAAATCCCTGACTGCAGTAAATGGTAAAATAGTAAATTTGCAGCACATTGTAAATTTACAGTAAATAGTAAATCTATATCGTAGACAACAGCTCTACCTCAACTTTGTGGTCACATAGAAATTTGTCCCATTGATTGAGACTTCACATGAGACTTCAGATGAAATTGATCTCCAAGTCTCAGCCGAGCCTCAGCCCAGCCTCAGTCCAGCCTCAGTCCAGCCTCAGCCCAGCCTCAGCCCAGCCTCAGCCCAACCTCAGCCCAGCCTCAGCCCAGCCTGAGTCCAGCCTCAGTCCAGCCTCAGCCCAGCCTCAGCCCAGCCTCAGCCCAGCCTCAGCCCAGCCTCAGCCCAGCCTCAGCCCAGCCTCAGCCCAGCCTCAGCCCAGCCTCAGCCCAGCCTCAGCCCAGCCTCAGCCCAGCCTCAGCCCAGCCTCAGCCCAGCCTCAGCCCAGCCTCAGCCCAGCCTCAGCCCAGCCTCAGCCCAGCCTCAGCCCAGCCTCAGCCCAGCCTCAGCCCAGCCTCAGCCCAGCCTCAGCCCAGCCTCAGCCCAGCCTCAGCCCAGCCTCAGCCCAGCCTCAGCCCAGCCTCAGCCCAGCCTCAGCCCAGCCTCAGCCCAGCCTCAGCCCAGCCTCAGCCCAGCCTCAGCCCAGCCTCAGCCCAGCCTCAGCCCAGCCTCAGCCCAGCCTCAGCCCAGCCTCAGCCCAGCCTCAGCCCAGCCTTAGCCCAGCCTCAGCCCAGCCTCAGCCCAGCCTCAGCCCAGCCTCAGCCCAGCCTCAGCCCAGCCTCAGCCCAGCCTCAGCCCAGCCTCAGCCCAGCCTCAGCCCAGCCTCAGCCCAGCCTCAGCCCAGCCTCAGCCCAGCCTCAGCCCAGCCTCAGCCCAGCCTCAGCCCAGCCTCAGCCCAGCCTCAGCCCAGCCTCAGCCCAGCCTCAGCCCAGCCTCAGCCCAGCCTCAGCCTAGCCTCAGCCCAGCCTCAGCCCAGCCTCAGCCAAGCCTCAGCCAAGCCTCAGCCCAGCCTCAGCCCAGCCTCAGCCAAGCCTCAGCCAAGCCTCAGCCCAGCCTCAGCCCAGCCTCAGCCCAGCCTCAGCCCAGCCTCAGCCCAGCCTCAGCCCAGCCTCAGCCCAGCCTCAGCCCAGCCTCAGCCCAGCCTCAGCCCAGCCTCAGCCCAGCCTCAGCCCAGCCTCAGCCCAGCCTCAGCCCAGCCTCAGCCCAGCCTCAGCCCAGCCTCAGCCCAGCCTCAGCCCAGCCTCAGCCAAGCCTCAGCCAAGCCTCAGCCCAGCCTCAGCCCAGCCTCAGCCCAGCCTCAGCCCAGCCTCAGCCCAGCCTCAGCCCAGTCTCAGCCCAGTCTCAGCCCAGCCTCAGCCCAGCCTCAGCCAAGCCTCAGCCCAGCCTCAGCCCAGCCTCAGCCCAGCCTCAGCCCAGTCTCAGCCCCACACACGCTGCGCCGGAGAGCGCCTCAGAAGGAGCCGCCCATCCGGCGCACAGCGGACCATAGCGCACTGGGGGAACGCCCTTGGGGGGGAGGGAGTTGGGGAGGGGGTGGGTGGAGTTGGGGAAGGGGAAGGGGAGGAGGAGAGTTCGTGGGGATGAACGGGGAAAGAGCAACGGGTCGAAAAGAAATGTGAAGAAGAGGTAGTGGTGGTAGTGACAGGTAAAGGTGGTGGTGGTAGTGACAGGCAAAGGTGGTGGTGGTAGTGACAGCCAAGTAGAGGTGACACCATACAACACCACACAGCACCACACTGCAATGCTGTGTGGTGCAACTTTCAAACGTAAATTTCAGATGTGTTCGAATTCTGATCACAAAACGACGCGTATTACGAAACAGATTTTCTAGCGAATTCAACACCTTATTTGCTTTCTGCGTGAGAGTGTGAGTGTGTGTGTGTGTGTGTGTGTAGGTGTGTGTGTGAGTAAGTGGGTGTGTGGGTGTGTGTGTGAGTGGGTGGGTGTGTTGTGTGTGAGTGGGTGGGTGTGTGGGTGTGTGTGCGAGTGGGTGGGTGTGTGGGTGGGTGTGTGGGTGGGTGTGTGGGTGTGTGAGTGAGTGGGTGTGGGTGGGTGTTATATGAAAGGTGATTATAAGAGAGGTGATTATATGAGAGGTAATTATATGAGAGGTGATTATATGAGAGGCGATTATATGAGAGGTGATTATATGAGAGGTGATTATATGAGAGGTAATTATATGAGAGGTAATTATATGAGAGGTGATTATATGAGAGGTAATTATATGAGAGGTAATTATATGAGAGGCGATTATATGAGAGGCGATTATATGAGAGGTGATTATATGAGAGGCGATCATATGAGAGGTGATTATATGAGAGGTAATTATATGAGAGGTGATTATACGAGGGGTGATTATACGAGAGGCGATTATATGAGAGGCGATCATATGAGAGGTGATTATATGAGAGGTGATTTTAGCAGAGGCGATTATTTGATGGTAATTACTTGACAAGTGGTTATTTGAGAGCTGATTATCGCAATGGTGATTATTTAACAGTTTGATGGTAATTACTTCTGGTTTGAAAACATGTTCAAAAAATATAACATGAGGAATGGTTACCAGTAAAGAAAATGAATAATTCAAAATTTATAGATTAAAATTTTTTTCCAAGTGAATAAATATACAACCTATTGACAACTAAGCAGAAATTTATCTAATTTACAATTCCAGCATCTGTTACGTGAGTGTTTTAATAAAGACTGTAATTTTAATATAAGTTGTAATTAAAAAAAAAATGTCTAACTTTGTCTCTTTGCAATTACATGGTGCCATATCTAATGTTTCCATCGTAATAAATAGGTCCGTTTTAAAATTAGGTAATTACGATTAATCTTTATTTAGTCACATATATGAATAACTATATTAATGGGAGTTGAAAAATCTGAAAATAATGGAAGTTATGTCACTAATTCAAATTATCCTACCTTCAATTCTTCTCTAATGGAAGGAACGTTGTCTTAGCCCAGCGAAGTTCCAAGAGAGAGTACAACCTGCGCAGTAACTATAACTATAGTAACTATAACTGCGGTAAATATAATATAATGGTACCTGTAATGTAATGGTAACTATAATATAATGGTACCTGTAATGTAATGGTAATGGTAATCATTGACAGATCCAGTGTTCATGAAAGCTACAATAATTGTTCCTTTGTCCAGTTCGGCATCTTGGTGGCAGCTTCAAAGCAGGATGAATTTTACTGAGTCCTCTAATTCTTATTGTAAAAGTTGTGTCATGAACATGTAGGTACAAAATAAAATATATAAATCTCAGGATTCTACTGCCGTTTTGTTTTCAAAAATCCGTTCGTTGTATCAAAAGTTTTGAAGTTTTTTTTTCGGTTCCCGTATATAAAAAAAACACCCTGTATTGTTAGTCACTTTAATCTCCTGATTTAGATGGCTTACCTTATCGCGTCGATTCGCTAGTGTGCAGCGATTAGCTAACGCTCGCCTTTAGTGCTCATTTAGTGGCAAACTATTTAAAATGTGCTAATTTTTGTGTATCAATGAAGTAATGCGTTGTGTATAAACTGAAGTGCATTAATTAGGGACAATTTCACCTAACGAACGTTCAGGCGTATCAAATATATGCACACATGTACAAAGTCAGATGGTAAACACGCATGTAGACTACGTGTGAACACGCATGTAAACAACGTGTGAACATACATGTCGTGAACACATATGTGAACAAGCATGTAAATAAACATGTAGACAACGTGCTGCAAAGTGTAAAAAAAAAATTGAGGAGAGCAGTACATATGTCATGTGTGGTAAAATGAAATGCACAATAACATGATTCGCGCTCATGAAAGCCTACACAAAAATGAGCATGTATACTTTATGATAACAATGTTTAAATTTACTACGCAAAAACAAGCATGTATATGATAGCAATGTTTATATTTGATAAACGTTCAACTTGGAATTAGAATCCTTACCATTATTATACGCATGACAAAAGGCATATTTTCGACAACAGCATGCAGGTTAAAAATTAAGTTACACGTTATATCCAAATCCGAGTAAATTCAAGCAAGAAAAAGAAAAAAGTTACACATGATACCTAAATCCTAGTTACGTAAAAACGAGTAAAGTCAAGCAATTAAATTAAGAAAAAAAGTTACGCATAATCTCCAAATTACTTTAAACAAGACCACATGATGGGTAAAGTCAAGGTACACCTCAAACAGCAACACCTGAATTATGCACGGGCTAATTCAGCACAAGCATGACCCCTAAACACAGATAAGATACACCCTTATACACAGAGCGATGTGTACCCCTCTACACACCCCTCTCTACACACGGCCACCTCATTGACCATACATGGCGTATATTGCCTGGGTCTAAGTGACGCGATATGACTTAAGTTGTAAAGCGATATGACTTAAGTTGCGAGGCGGATAACTTAAGTTGTGCGAGGTATCTCACAAATGTGCGGGGCGCCTTATAGGTCATTTTGATGTAGCGTACGTCACTTACACCTGAGATATCGAGAGCACATACGCGTTTGAGGGATGGTCTGTAATAGGCGAGATGAGCGCTCTATTTCACACCCTGCGTGGTGGTGGTGGGCACTTCTGCGAGTGGGCTGCGGAGTGGGGCTTGTGTGCTGTGTTGGTGGCTGGGACCGTCCCTCTCTTGCTTCCTCTCTTGCTTTCTCTCTCTCTCTTTCCCTTCCTCTCTTACTCTTGCATTTTTCTCTCTCTCTTTCACTCTCTCTCATACCTTAGCAGTCTAGAGCTGATCAAAGCAAGTGCTGGTCCACTTGCTAATCAACCAGTGCACTAGCCATTTGTAAGTCTAATTAGTAAGGGGCTTATCCTTATCAATACACTTGCTAATCAAATAGTACAGTTAGTGCTTCTTCCCAGCCTATTAGTTGGTTTATCAATGAGTTAGTCATCAATTAGAATCTACATTAAATTGTGCAACTATCAACTATTGAATCATTTAGTCATTTTAGTTTCAGGAAAAACTAAAAAATTAACCTTTTGAAAATAAGATCTACATATATGCAAAAAAAATAAAAATAGGATTTACATATAAACTGGAGGTCTACATATAAAAAATAAAAATAAAATCTACCTATAAAAAAATAAAAATAAAAATAAGATCTACATATAAACTGGAGAACTACATATAAAAAAATAAAAATAAGATCTACATATAAACTGGGGGTCAAGCACAGTTTGGTAGTGTTCTCAGAGATTATTTTTTCAACACAAAAAGGAATTTCCATATTAGCATATTTCACAGAACATGGTTTGACAATTTTTCGTTAGAGATGACTGCCGCTTGATGATTTTGTTCTGAATCAGTGCGTGAAATACTTCTTGGACGCATTCATGAATAAATATGAATGTAAAATCAGAAAACATGAATTTGAAAATATCACATTTTCTGAATAAACAATGGCAGTTTAAATTCATAATTGCACCACATAAACAAAAAAGACTACGTCACAGTGAATGAATAAATTCACGACACAATTTTTACCTCTATTTGACATCATTGATGCAATATTTTTCGGTGATCTGTTCACATTTCTTTTTGGCCCATTTTGTTGATCATGTTTCGATCAAATTTTTTTCTGGTCAACTGTTCCAATTTCACTTTTGCCCATTTTTTATTATCTGTTCGATCAAATTTTTTAGATCATATATTCCCATTTTATTTTTGACCATTTTTACTACCAAAAGTCTTAGCGCTACGCACTATTTTTTGTCTTCCATTATCGCGGTCCATAATTCTTTCTGCCTTAATTTTCTGTCTATACCTCATTTCTTTATGGCCGCTTTTTATTTTTAACAAATATTTTCCGTGTTTTATTAATAACTGTTCTTTAATTCCTATGCGCATCGTCCTTTTTTCAGCACCCCATCTTTTACTTCTCCATTTCTTATTACTTTTACATTTCTTATTAATGTGTCTCTATATCTCATCACTTTATCTCTATTTCTTATTAATGTGTCTCTATATCTCATCACTTTATCTCTATTTCTTAATACTTCTCTATATCTCATTACTTTATCTCTATTCCTCATCACATTGTGTCTATATATCTCATTACGTTGTCTCTATTTCTTATAATTTCCTATTTTGTATGCCCCCATGTCTTTGTTCCTCGTCGCCAGCAAAATAAAGACGCGAGGTCCCCAGGGGAGCACCAACCTCTCACGCGAGATGCGGGCGCCAGGTGCACGTGTCGTGACGTGTACGTGTTGTTACGTGCACGTGTTGTGACGTGCACGTGTTGTGACATGCACGTGTCGTGACGTGTACGTGTTGTTACCTGTATGTGTTGTTACGTGCACGTGTTGTTATGTGGACGTGTCGTGACGTGTACGTGCTGTTACGTGCACGTGTCGCGACGTGCACGTGTTGTTACGTGTAATCACCTCGCATATAATCACCTCCCATATAATCACCTCCCATATAATCACCTCGCATATAATCACCTCTCATATAATCACCTCTCATATAATCACCTCTCATATAACTACAAACAAGATATCCTAGACTAGGGTAATCCCCACTCAAACAAATCCCTACTCAATGAATCCCCGGTAAAATAATCTTTTATCAAATATTGCCCACTCAAATCACTCCCACTCAAAAAATCCCACACAACCAATCTCTACTCAAACAATCCCTTCTCAAACAATGCCCACTCAAACAATGCCCACTCAAACAATGCCCACTCAAACAATGCCCACTCAAACAATGCCCACTCAAACAATGCCCACTCAAACAATGCCCACTCAAACAATCCCCACTCCATGACTTTCTAATCAAATAACGCCCACTCCAATAACGCCCACTCTACTATGACCAGATAGAGCTATCACCCCCACCCCTCACCCAGCTTGATTATTCAAGGGAGTAATGACGTAATTACTCTGTGTCGCGCGTGTGGACAGCGCAGGCCGGGTATGGTGGGTACTTCGGGTGGGTGATAACATGGTTATACTCCGCCCTGGGTGAGTAATGGGCTGTCATGGGGATCCCGCCCACCCCGGCCTCGTGTGCACTCCCCCAGCCTCGCGGTCTGTCGCCCACTCCCCCAGCCTCATGGTCTGTCACGCCGCCCACTCTCCCAGCCTCATGGTCTGTCACGCCGCCCACTCCCCTAGCCTCATTGTCTGTCACACTGCCCACTCCCCCAGCCTCATGGTCTGTCGCCCAATCCCCCAGCCTCATGGTCTGTCATGCCGCCTCAGCCTCATGGTCTGTCATGCCGCCCACTTCCCCAGCCTCATGGTCTGTCATGCCGCCCACTCTCCCAGCCTCATGGTCTGTCACGCCGCCCACTCCCCCAGCCTCATGGTCTGTCATGCCGCCCACTCCCCCAGCCTCATGGTCTGTCACGCCGCACACTCCCCCGGCCTCATTGTCTGTCACACTGCCCACTCCCCCAGCCTCATGGTCTGTCACACTGCCCACTACCACAGCCTCATGGTCTGTCACACTGCCCACTACCACAGCCTCATGGTCTGTCACACTGCCCACTACCACAGCCTCATGGTCTGTCACACTGCCCACTACCACAGCCCCATGGTCTGTCACACTGCCCACTACCACAGCCTCATGGTCTGTCACACTGCCCACTACCACAGCCTCATGGTCTGTCACACTGCCCACTACCACAGCCCCATGGTCTGTCACACTGCCCACTACCACAGCCTCATGGTCTGTCACACTGCCCACTACCACAGCCCCATGGTCTGTCACACTGCCCACTACCACAGCCTCATGGTCTGTCACACTGCCCACTACCACAGCCTCATGGTCTGTCACACTGCCCAATACCACAGCCCCATGGTCTGTCACACTGCCCACTACCACAGCCCCATGGTCTGTCACACTGCCCACTACCACAGCCTCATGGTCTGTCACACTGCCCACTACCACAGCCTCATGGTCTGTCACACTGCCCACTACCACAGCCTCATGGTCTGTCACACTGCCCACTACCACAGCCTCATGGTCTGTCACACTGCCCACTACCACAGCCCCATGGTCTGTCACACTGCCCACTACCACAGCCTCATGGTCTGTCACACTGCCCACTACCACAGCCCCTTGGTCTGTTACGGCTCAGGTAGAAAAAATTACATACTTTCATCTATCATACAATGGGAAAGTTTTAACATCATTTTAATTTTTTTCTTTAATTGTCGACCCTTAAACCAGTAAAATACGACTTCTAAATTCGTGGACATTTTTTTAACCCTATTCAAGCTTCGCGAAGTTCAAACTTATTTTCCCTTTTCTGCACCACACACACACACACACACTCAAAACACACCACTCCAAAACACACACACTACGCATATCACAAACTACGCCGCACCACACAACACATACCACACCGCACACCACTGACTACCACACACCACACGCTCACCACATACCACACACAGATCACACACATCACATCACACACACACACACATCCACCACACACACACACATCCACCACACACACAAACACATCACACACATCACACACACATTACACACACACACACCACACACACACATCACACACATTACATCACACACACACACATCACACACACACACATCACACTCACCGCACACATATGAAGGCTCCATTCACGCAACCATCACCCCCGCAGCGTATCACAGATACCACCGCCTTGTCAACTCGTCAATCCGTCGCCTTGTCAAGTCGTCAACTGGTTGCCATGTCAAGTCCTACCGTCACCGTAACTACCGTCTGACAGGGACCACACAGACAGAAGTGTGAAGGTCTGTGTGAGGTTATCGTCCCAACATCGTAAGTATCGCCGCTACATCGTACGGATCGTTGCGGCATCGTACTTAATCGTCCGCTGAGTCGTGGTGACGCGTGTTCTCTTGATGCGCTTGCGATCTACGCCTCACGCTTCCGGTTTTATTATTTTACTGTCTACTTCTGTTATTATTTCTTGCTTGTTTTTGTTGATGTTACTGATTTATTATTTTTTTGTCTACTTCTGTTTTTATTCCTTGCTTGTTTTTGTTGATGTTACTGAATTGTGAGGATTTCGTTTCGGATGATCCGTGTTTGTTTATTGTGCTTGGGGAAGTGAGTGAGGGAATGTTATTCGTAATTTTACGTTCATAAATATTTTGCAACTTTTTAGCTCGTTTATTTTTTTGTGATATTTTTGAATTTTACGTTCTTGACTATCATGCGATTCGTGTTGTTTCTTGTGCTTTGGGAAGAAATTGATCTTTTAAAATCTTATTTGAAAGTTCGTAATTACTTTTTCAACACTTTAAGGCATCAACAACACTTTTGAACACTTTAGGCTGATCATTTGAGACGCTGTGGCTTAGGCTCTTATTCTCCTATGATCTATTACGGTACCGGAAGTATTGGACCAATTTTATAAATAATGGTACGAAAGTATCAGTTTAATTTGAATATGTAAGAAAGAAATATTTTTGGATCAATTATATAAGTTATGGTATGCAAGTTTTAATCTAATTTGAAGAATAACGGTACAAAAAGTATTGGACCAATTTGATAAATTAGGGTACAAAAAGTATTGGACCAATTTGATAAATTAGGGTACAAAAAGAATTGGGCCAATTTGATAAATTAAGGTACAAAAAGAATTGGGCCAATTTGATAAATTAAGGTACAAAGAGAATTGGGCCAATTTGATAAATTAGGCTACAAAAAGAATTGGGCCAATTTGATAAATTAAGGTACAAAAAGAATTGGGCCAATTTGATAAATTAAGGTACAAAGAGAATTGGGCCAATTTGATAAATTAGGCTACAAAAAGAATTGGGCCAATTTGATAAATTAGGGTACAAAAAGTATTGGGCCAATTTGATAAATTAGGGGACAAAAAGTATTGGGCCAATTTGATAAATTAGGCTACAAAAAGAATTGGGCCAATTTGATAAATTAGGGTACAAAAAGAATTAGGCCAATTTGATAAATTAGGTTACAAAAAGAATTGGGCCAATTTGATAAATTAGGGTACAAAAAGAATTGGGCCAATTTGATAACTTAGGGTACAAAAAGAATTGGGCCAATTTGATAAATTAGGCTACAAAAAGAATTGGGCCAATTTGATAAATTAGGGTACAAAAAGAATTAGGCCAATTTGATAAATTAGGTTACAAAAAGAATTGGGCCAATTTGATAAATTAAGGTACAAAAAGAATTGGGCCAATTTGATAACTTAGGGTACAAAAAGAATTGGGCCAATTTGATAAATTAGGGTACAAAAAGTATTGGACCAACTTGGTTAATTCTGGTAGAAAAAGAATTGGTTCAATTTGACTAATTATGGTAAAGAAGCAGTGGACCAACTGGACTAATTAAGTGCAATAAATATTAGACCAATTTAACTAATTAGAGTACAAAAAATGTTTGGCTTATTATAGTGCAGGAAGTATTGGAGCAAAACAAACAAAACAAACAAACAAACATCGGCATCTTTGGGATGCTTTATTTCCAATCAAGCCTGATACATATGATCTTAGCATTGGTTTTTCAAATGTTTATAACTAACCCTATATATAGGACACCATGACGGTTCCCCCGTAAAGCCGGTACCCATTTCCGACACCTGGGTCGAGTGGGGCATTGTGCTTGAGCTTTCCCTTATACCCAACGGGGAAAATCTCCGCGCCAGCGCCGGGATACGAACCCGCGACTCCAACATACAAGTCCGATCCCTTAACCGCTGTGCCACCGCGAGCACAAGTAGAATAATAAGTCTGGGTATAAAATATGAACATCGCTCGCCTAGATAGCTAGTAAGAATTTCCACAAGTTTTGTAACAAGTCAGAATTTCTGGGTTAGAATATATTTATAACGCGACTCTTGCGTCGGTATATTGTGTTGAAAGTTAAATAATAAAAGAGTCCAATATCGGGGATGAAATCCAATTGAAAGTTTTGTGTGTCTAAATATTTGATGTTGAATTTTGATTTAGTTCTGGGGATAGCTAAGTGGAAATTAGTTGCGGGGATAGCTAAGTGGAAATTAGTTGCGGGGATAGCTAAGTGGAAATTAGTTGCGGGGATAGCTAAGTGGAAATTAGTTGCGGGGATAGCTAAGTGGAAATTAGTTCTGGGGATAGCTAAGTGGAAATTAGTTGCGGGGATAGCTAAGTGGAAATTAGTTGCGGGGATAGCTAAGTGGAAATTAGTTGCGGGGATAGCTAAGTGGAAATTAGTTCTGTGGATAGCTAAGTTAAACTTTGGTCTGGTTCTACCAGTATTCAGTCTCCCTTAACGTAACCAGGATCTGCAGCATTAGGAAAATCCTCTCCGTGACCACCGGTGGGTCACGTCGCAGTAAAAAAAAAAGTAAAAAGAAAACGGCCAAAATAATTTTTAGCAACATTTTAGGTGGAATTTCAAACCATGGGACAGAGTTAAGAGCAACTTTGCCTGCATATTTAATGAAGTCACATTAAATGAACGCGGAAGAAACTGAGCATATTTCTCTGCGTTCCGAAACAGCTGGACGCGCAAGTTCTCCTGTCAATTTGGCTAAGCTTCTAATTTTAAAAGCTAATTTTGACGACAATTCTACATGTTCGAATATTCTACAGGTAAATATTGTTGTTCTACAGGTAAATATTGTTGTTCTACAGGTAAATATTGTTGTTACACAGGTAAATATTGTTGTTCTACAGGTAAATATTGTTGTTCTACAGGTAAATATTGTTGTTCTACAGGTAATTATTGTTGTTCTACAGGTAAATATTGTTGTTCTACAGGTAAATATTGTTGTTCTACAGGTAAATATTGTTGTTCTACAGGTAAATTTTGTTTTTCTACAGGTAAATATTGTTGTTCTATAGGTAAATATTGTTGTTCTACAGGTAAATATTGTTGTTCTACAGGTAAATATTGTTGTTCTACAGGTAAATGTTGTTGTTCTACAGGCAAATATTGTTGTTCTGCAGGTAAATATTGTTTTTCTACAGGTAAATATTGTTGTTCTACAGGTAAAAATTGTTGTTCTACAGGTAAATATTGTTGTTCTACAGGTAAATATTGTTGTTCTACAGGTAAATATTGTTGTTCTACAAGTAAATATTGTTGTTCTACAGGTAAATGTTGTTGTTCTACAGGTAAATTTTGTTTTTCTACAGGTAAATATTGTTGTTCTACAGGTAAATATTGTTGTTCTACAGGTAAATATTGTTGTTCTACAGGTAAATATTGTTGTTCTACAGGTAAATGTTGTTGTTCTACAGGCAAATATTGTTGTTCTACAGGTAAATATTGTTTTTCTACAGGTAAATATTGTTGTTCTACAGGTAAATATTGTTGTTCTACAGGTAAATGTTGTTGTTCTACAGGTAAATTTTGTATTTCTACATGCAAATATTGTTGTTCTACAGGTAAATATTGTTGTTCTACAGGTAAATATTGTTGTTCTACAGGTAAATATTGTTGTTCTACAGGTAAATGTTGTTGTTCTACAGGTAAAAATTCTTGAGAGTATTTAAAAAAAATATTCTAATAAGTCCATCAGAATTACAACACCAACATTACAGGACTATAAGAGTGCTAAATTAGTCATCAAAAACACTTTGAACTTTATAAGGCGCTTGAGACGTCATTGACTCCAGTCCTTAATAATATTCGACTGAGTTTTGCTCAGAAACGTCCCTTGAACCCATATATTATAACCATAATATTTGCACAATATTAAATATCGTCAATGTTAGGAGCATATGGAGTTTAATACTTGTAGATATTCTTATGTGATTATGAATTTATACGCGAATGTGAAAATTGCTTGAGGTCATTTATAAAGTTTCCGTCAAATGTTAAATATTTTAATTATTCTAAATAGATAGAAGTCTGGTGGACTGGTCGTAATTAACTGCGTGATTATGCATTCACAATTGGTATATAGGCCTTAATTTTTTAGTACAATGATTGAGATTGCATGGATTTCTTACTTCAGCCATACTTCATTCCAGCGCGATACATTTCTCATGATATTGTTAATGCAGAATTGTTAATTTTCCCAACCAGTTATTCAACCTTTTGTGTGCTTCCAACTCACCCTAACCCCGACCCCCAACTCACCCCTTCCTGTAATTTCAAAATTGATATAATAACCTCAAAATCAATATCATAATTAATACAATAACCTAATAATCAATATCATAGTCAATATCAAAATCAATTTCACAACCTAATAACCAATATCATAACCAATAAAATAGCCTGATAATCAATATCCTAATCAATATAATAACCTCATAATCACTATCATAATCATAATACTAACCTAATAATCAACAAAAAGTAAGTAAGTAAATAAGTAAGCAATGAATACAATAACCTAATAATCAATATCATAATCAATATAATAACCTAATAATCAATATCATAATCAATATAATAACCTAATAATCAATATCATAATCAATACAATAACCCAATAATCAATATCATAATCAATACAATACCCTAATAATCAATATCGTAATCAATACAATAACCTAATAATCAATTTAATAATCAATATCATAATCAATACAATAACCTAATAATCAATATCATAATCAATATAACAACCTAATAATCAATATCATAATCAATATAATAACCTAATAATCAATATCATAATCAATACAATAACCTAATAATCAATACCATAATCAATATAATAACCTCTAACATACGGGGGGGGGGGGGGTGAAATAATACAATTTGTTAATTAAATAGCCAGATTTCATATTTCTAAGCCACGTAAAATTACGAAAATTGGACTATGTATAAACAATAGGATAGAGAGGTTAATGTTATACCTAAAGCCCACAAATGTTGAATAGAAATCATACATAGGAAAATGTACAATAAGTGTTTGAGCAAAAGTGTTCAACGCATTTCAAGATATACATACATTTATATCTCGTTGCATAACAGTTATTATTAATTATGGCTATTATTATTATAGTGCTTAGAGTAGTTCACTACCAGCCTTTTACAAGTTTATACGCACACACATAGTTGTGCACATATCTTCCGATATCCCAACCCTTTATTATGGCGCTCCCCGATGCGTTCGCGAAGGTCTTGGCTGATGTCCTTATTCTGGAATAATGCCACAGGAATTTTAATGTATAGAATCGAGAAATTAGTCAGGTATTGTACAATTTTGCTCACGTATTTATTATATATATGTTCATACATATTTTTTCTATAAAATATTTGAGGATTTTAGATATATTATAAGCCTTTATATAATATTGTTTATTTATAGCCAAATTTTAGTAATTGTACGTGGTTTATAAATGTGGAATATCTGACGTGATTTAATCAACAAGTATTATTCCCCCCCCCCTCCCCTTACTGTAATTCCCCATGATTATGTTAGGGGATGGTTACATTAACATAGCATAATTCCGTACTCTCCAGGTGGGAGGGTGGAGGGACGTTGCCCCCCCAACAGGAGAGGCGGCGGAGGGCGTGGGCGTGCCCCTCCATAGCTCACGGGCGACTGAGGTGGCCACCCTCCTTTCCTGCTCTCGCGGGTCGCCCGCCGCTGTCCGGCGCAGGAAATGTTTTGCGCCGCACAAAGACAACACAAAGGCGCCACGGCCAACCTCCACAAAAATGAAAGAAAACACCAAGACGGGATGTCCAATAACAAAAAAAGGAGGGAAGTAAACGACTATGTGTCCAACAACAAGAAAAGCAAGAAAAAGACACAATAAGAAATGTCCAACAAGAAAAAAAGGAAAAAATAGAAAACTGTATGTCCAACAACAAGAAAAGCAAGAAAAAGACAAAAACGCGATGTCCAACAATAAAAAAAATGAATAAAAAAGAAGACTAGATGTCCAGCGACAAAAAAAGGAAAGAAAAGACAAAGACGCAGGAACTCCTCAACAAAACTTCAGCAGGACGTCGTTTGTTGGACGGTGAGGTGCAGGATTTGTTTATTTTTGTTGGGCGCTTCTAGTGGTGTGAGTGGTGAGTAGGCTTCTTGGTGATGTTGGGTGGTGGTGATGTTGGGTGGTGGTGATGTTGGGTGGTGGTGATGTTGGGTGGTGTTGGGTGGTGGTGGTGTTGGGTGGTGGTGATGTTGGGTGGTGGTGGTGTTGGGTGGTGGTGATGTTGGGTGGTGGTGGTGTTGGGTGGTGGTGATGTTGGGTGGTGGTGATGTTGGGTGTTGGTGATGTTGGGTGGTGGTGGTGTTGGGTGGTGGTGGTGTTGGGTGGTGGTGATGTTGGTTGATGGTGATGTTGGGTGGTGGTGATGTTGGGTGGTGGTGATGTTGGGTGGTGGTGGTGTTGGGTGGTGGTGATGTTGGTTGGTGGTGGTGTTGGGTGGTGGTGGTGTTGGGTGGTGGTGATGTTGGGTGGTGGTGATGTTGGTGGTGGTGATGTTGGGTGGTGGTGATGTTGGGTGGTGGTGGTGTTGGGTGGTGGTGATGTTGGGTGGTGGTGATGTTGAGTGGTGGTGATGCTGGTGGTGGTGATGTTGGTGGTGGTGATGTTGGTGGTGGTGTTTGTGGTGGTGGTGATGTTGGTGGTGGTGATGTTGGTTGGTGGTGATGGGTGGTGGTGGTGATGGGTGGTGGTGATGTTGGGTGGTGGTGATGTTGGTTGGTGGTGATGGGTGGTGGTGGTGATGGGTGGTGGTGATGTTGGTGGTGGTGATGTTGGGTGGTGGTGATGTTGGGTGGTGGTGATGTTGGTTGGTGGTGATGGGTGGTGGTGGTGATGGGTGGTGGTGATGTTGGTGGTGGTGATGTTGGTGGTGGTGATATTGGTGGTGGTGATGTTGGTTGGTGGTGATGTTGGGTGGTGGTGATGTTGGGTGGTGGTGGTGTTGGGTGGTGGTGATGTTGGTTGGTGGTGATGTTGGTGGTGGTGATGTTGGGTGGTGGTGATGTTGGGTGGTGGTGGTGTTGGGTGGTGGTGATGTTGGGTGGTGGTGATGTTGAGTGGTGGTGATGCTGGTGGTGGTGATGTTGGTGGTGGTGATGTTGGTGGTGGTGTTTGTGGTGGTGGTGATGTTGGTGGTGGTGATGTTGGTTGGTGGTGATGGGTGGTGGTGGTAATGGGTGGTGGTGATGTTGGTGGTGGTGATGTTGGTGGTGGTGATATTGGTGGTGGTGATGTTGGTTGGTGGTGATGTTGGGTGGTGGTGATGTTGGGTGGTGGTGATGTTGGGTGGTGGTAATATTGGGTGGTGGTGATGCTGGTGGTGGTGATGTTGGTGGTGGTGTTTGTGGTGGTGGTGATGTTGGTGGTGGTGATGTTGGTTGGTGGTGATGGGTGGTGGTGATGCTGGTTGTGGTGATGTTGGTGGTGGTGATGTTGGTGGTGATGTTGGGTGGTGGTAATGTTGGTGGTGGTGATGTGGAGTAGTGGAGATGTTGGGTGGTAGTGATGCTGGTGGTGGTGATGTGGGGTGGTGGTGATGTTGGTGGTGGTGATGTGTGATGGTGGTGATGCTGGTGGTGGTGATGTTGGTGGTGGTGATGTTGGGTGGTGGTGATGTTGGGGGTTGGTGATGTTGGTGGTGGTGATGTTGGGTGGTGACGTGATGTGGGGTGGTGTGCACCAGCTGCACAGGTGCACCAACTGCACAGGTGCACCAGCTGCACAGGTACACCAGCTGCACAGGTGCACCAGCTGTACAGGTGCACCAGCTGTACAGGTTCACCAGCTGCACAGGTGCACCAGCTGTGCAGGTGCACCAGCTGTACAGGTACACCAGCTGCACAGGTGCACCAGCTGTACAGGTGCACCAGCTGCACAGGTTCACCAGCTGCACAGGTACACCAGCTGCACAGGTGCACCAACTGCACAGGTGCACCAGCTGCACAGGTACCCCAGTTGCACAGGTACACCAGCTGTACAGGTGCACCAGCTGCACAGGTGCACCAGTTGCACAGGTGCACCAGCTGCAAAGGTTCACCAGCTGCACAGGTGCACCAGCTGTACAGGTGCACAAGCTGCACAGGTTCACCAGCTGCACAGGTGCACCAGCTGCACAGGTACATCAGCTCCACAGGTGCACCAGCTGTACAGGTGTACCAGCTGCACAGGTTCACCAGCTGCACAGGTGCACCAGCTGCACAGGTACACCAGCTTCACAGGTGCACCAGCTGCACAGGTACACCAGCTTCACAGGTACATTAGCTGCACAGGTGCACCAGCTGCACGGGTGCACCAGCTGTACAGGTCGCCTTAATTACTAATTAGCTAGCTGCCCCCAGCCCGCCCCAATTAGGACGGGCTAATGAGGCCCGTTAACGGGCGGCGCTGGACATGGCGGGTGTGCACACGTCCGCCCTGCTGGACATGTGTACTCGGGCGGAGATGTTTGTCGTGGCGCACATGGTCTTTATATTGGGCGCTTTGGTGAACATGTTTGTAGCTTTAAAGAACGTGTTTATGTTGATGAACATGATTTTCATTTTTATAGACATGTTTTTTGTGATGGATGTGTTTAATGAGACGTGCATATTTATCAAGTAGGCAAACCTTCGTCAAATTGGCATGTTTGCCCAACACTCATGTTCTTGTGAATGGACATGATTTTGAATAGATGGAAATGTTGAATGAATGAATGGAATTACTTTTGAATGAATGAATAGAAATGTTTTTGAATTAATGAAAATGAATAAACGAATGAATGAATTAAAATGTTGAATGAATGAATAGAAATGTTTAATTAATGAATGAAAATATTGAATGAATGAATGAATGAAAATATTGAATGAATGAAAATTTTGAATGAATCTAAATAATGAATGAATGAATGAATGAAAATGTTGAATGAATGAATAAAAATGAATGAATGAAAATGAATGAATGAATGAATGAATAAATGGAAATTTTGAATGAATGAATGAATGAAAATAATGAATGAACGAATAAATGAAAATGTTGAATGAATGAAAATGAATGAATGAAAATGAATGAATGGAAATGAATGAATGAAAATGAATGAATGAAAATGAATGAATGAAAATGAATGAATGAATGAATGGAAATGTTGAATGAATGAATGGAAATGTTGAATGAATGAATGGAAATATTGAATGAATGGAAATGTTGAATGAATGAATGGAAATGTCCACATGTTCACGTATAAAAAGAGGTTTACCTAAAAGAGCATGTTCATCCTATTGAGTGTTCGCTAATTTGAACATGACCAGGCAGTTGAACATGTTAGATTCTTGATCTGCCCTGAAATAAAATGAACATGTTCGGCCATATTTTGACTGCTAGGAAAAATTCCTTGTTCCTGCATTTTTTAACATGTATATTAACTTATTAACGAAGGAAACTTACATCTGCGAGAACCATCAAATGAGCATCAATGCATCAAACCATCAAATGGGCATCAAATGCCTACACCATCAAATGAGCATCAAATGAGCATCAAATGATCAAACCATCAAATGAGCATCAAATGCCTACACCATCAAATGAGCATCAAATACTCAAACCATCAAATGAGCATTAAATGATCAAACCATCAAATGAGCATCAAATTCCTATACCATCAAATGCTCAAACCATCAAATGAGCATCAAATGCTCAAACCATCAAATGAGCATCAAGTGCCTAAGCAAGTGTGAACCGCAACCAGCCTGATGTAACTACTTTTTGTTGATTCTCCCACGGTTATTAACTCTATTTTTATGCGTCCTTGCGTCTAATTCATCAACTTCAAGTCTCCTCATATTCCTATTCTCCCATATCCTATCCTTGCTTATTTTATTCTCGTATGCCATTTTTTCTCGCATTCAATTCTTTTCGTGTTCACTCATTGTCCCATTCCTTCATTGTCATAATTTTACTTTCATTTCACTCAATCCTTGTCATATTTTACCCCCATATTTATTTCTTTACATTTTCTGTCAATGTTTTGATCAACACCAATTTTCTGTTCATGCCAATTATATTCACGCTCCACACCCACACACCCACACACTCCACACCCACACCCACACCCACACCCACACCCACACACTCCACACCCACACCCACACCCACACACCCACACACTCCACACCCACACCCACACACTCCACACCCACACCCACACACTCCACACCCACACCCACACACTCCACACCCACACCCACACACTCCACACCCACACCCACACACTCCACACCCACACCCACACCCACACACTCCACACCCACACCCACACCCACACACTCCACACCCACACCCACACCCACACACTCCACACCCACACCCACACACTCCACACCCACACCCACACCCACACACTCCACACCCACACCCACACCCACACACTCCACACCCACACCCACACCCACACACTCCACACCCACACCCACACACTCCACACCCACACCCACACACTCCACACCCACACCCACACCCACACCCACACACTCCACACCCACACCCACACACTCCACACCCACACCCACACACTCCACACCCACACCCACACACTCCACACCCACAGCCACACACTCCACACCCACACCCACACACTCCACACCCACACCCACACACTCCACACCCACACCCACACCCACACACTCCACACCCACACCCACACCCACACACTCCACACCCACACCCACACCCACACCCACACACTCCACACCCACACCCACACACTCCACACCCACCCACACACCCACACACTCCACACCCACACCCACACCCACACACCCACACACCCACACCCACACCCACACACTCCACACCCACACCCACACCCACACACTCCACACCCACACCCACACACTCCACACCCACACCCACACACTCCACACCCACCCACACACCCACACACTCCACACCCACACCCACACCCACACACCCACACACCCACACCCACACCCACACCCACACACTCCACACCCACACCCACACCCACACACCCACACACCCACACCCACACCCACACACTCCACACCCACACCCACACCCACACACTCCACACCCACACCCACACACTCCACACCCACACCCACACACTCCACACCCACCCACACACCCACACACTCCACACCCACACCCACACCCACACACCCACACACCCACACCCACACCCACACACTCCACACCCACACCCACACCCACACACTCCACACCCACACCCACACACTCCACACCCACACCCATACCCACACACTCCACACCCACACACTCCACACCCACACCCACACCCACACACTCCACACCCACACCCACACCCACACCCACACACCCACTCACCCAAACACTCCACACCCACACCCACACACCCACACACAAACAGGAGGGGTTGGTGGAGGGGTTGGTGGAGGGGTAGGTGGAGAAGTAGGTGGAGGGGTTGGTGAACGGGATGGTGGAGGGGTTGGGGAAGAGCAAGAGGGGCAGAAGGGGCAGTGGGGGCAGGAGGGGCAGGAGGGTTAGGAGGGGCAGGAGGGGCAGGAGGGGCAGGAAGGGATGGAGGGACAGAAGGGGCAGGAGGGGCAGAAGGGGCATGAGGGGCAGGAGGGGCAGGAGGGCCAGGAGGGGCAGGAGGGGCAGGAGGGGCAGAAGGAGCAGGAGGGGCAGGAGGGGCAGGAGGGGCCGGTAATCGCCGCTGCTTATCGCTTTTGTGCGGAGCTGGTCAGCTTCCCACGGACTGACCTCAGCCCCTCACCCCTGCCCCTCCAGCCCCTCCCTGGCCCCTCACTCCTCGACGTCTTCGCACCGATCTCTTTTGGCATATATTGCCAAGTGTATCTCTAGGGTGCTAGTGCATCCCTAGCGTATTCCTAACTCATCCCTGGCGCATCCCTAGCGCATCCCTAGTGCATCCCTAGTGCAACCCTAGTGCATTCCTAGCGCATCCCTAGCGCATCCCTATCGCATCCCTAGTGCATCCCTGGCGCATCCTTAGTGCATCCCTAGTGCATCCCTAGCGCATTCCTAGTGCATCCCTGGCGCATCCCTAGCGCATCCCTAGTGCATCCCTAGTGCATCCCTAGCGCATTCCTAGCGCATCCCTGACGCATCCCTAGTGCATCCCTAGTGCATCCCTAGTGCATCCCTAGCGCATCCCTAGCGCATCCCTATCGCATCCCTAGTGCATCCCTGGCGCATCCCTAGCGCATCCCTTGTGCATCCCTAGTGCATCCCTAGCGCATCCCTAGTGCATCCTTAGCGCATCCATAGCGCATCCCTAGCGCATCCCTAGCGCATCCCTAGCTCATCTCTAGTGCATCCCTAGCGCATCCCTAGTGCATCCCTAGCGCATCCCTAGTGCATCCTTAGCGCATCCCTAGCGCATCCCTAGCGCATCCCTAGCGCATCCCTAGTGCATCCCTAGTGCATCCCTAGCGCATCCCTAGTGCATCCTTAGCGCATCCCTAGCGCATCCTTAGCGCATCCCTAGCGCATCCCTAGTGCATCCCTAGTGCATCCCTAGCGCATCCCTAGCGCATCCCTAGCGCATCCCTAGCGCATCCCTAGTGCATCCCTAGCGCATCCCTAGCGCATCC
The DNA here is from genome assembly GCA_030386875.1 of Morinoia aosen. Taxonomy (NCBI): domain Eukaryota; kingdom Metazoa; phylum Arthropoda; class Malacostraca; order Amphipoda; family Talitridae; genus Morinoia; species Morinoia aosen. Next base: position 23,333,624 of record CM059578.1, on the reverse strand, counting down.
TTAGCGCATCCCTAGTGCATCCCTAGCGCATCCCTAGCGCATCCCTATCGCATCCCTAGTGCATCCCTGGCGCATCCCTAGCGCATCCCTTGTGCATCCCTAGTGCATCCCTAGCGCATCCCTAGTGCATCCTTAGCGCATCCATAGCGCATCCCTAGCGCATCCCTAGCGCATCCCTAGCTCATCTCTAGTGCATCCCTAGCGCATCCCTAGTGCATCCCTAGCGCATCCCTAGTGCATCCTTAGCGCATCCCTAGCGCATCCCTAGCGCATCCCTAGCGCATCCCTAGTGCATCCCTAGTGCATCCCTAGCGCATCCCTAGTGCATCCTTAGCGCATCCCTAGCGCATCCTTAGCGCATCCCTAGCGCATCCCTAGTGCATCCCTAGTGCATCCCTAGCGCATCCCTAGTGCATCCTTAGCGCATCCCTAGCGCATCCCTAGCGCATCCCTAGCGCATCCCTAGTGCATCCCTAGTGCATCCCTAGCGCATCCCTAGCGCATCCCTAGCGCATCCCTAGCGCATCCCTAGCGCATCCCTAGCGCATCCCTAGTGCATCCCTAGTGCATCCCTAGCGCATCCCTAGCGCATCCCTAGCGCATCCCTAGCGCATCCCTAGCGCATCCCTAGTGCATCCCTAGCGCATCCCTAGCGCATCCCTAGTGTATCCCTAGTGCATCCCTAGCGCATCCCTAGCGCATCCCTAGCGCATCCCTAGCGCATCCCTAGTGCATCCCTAGCGCATCCCTAGCGCATCCCTAGCGCATCCCTAGCGCATCCCTAGTGCATCCCTAGCGCATCCCTAGCGCATCCCTAGCGCATCCCTAGTGCATCCCTAGCGCATCCCTAGCGCATCCCTAGCGCATCCCTAGCGCATCCCTAGCGCATCCCTAGTGTATCCCTAGCGCATCCCTAGCGCATCCCTAGCGCATCCCTAGCGCATCCCTAGCGCATCCCTAGTGTATCCCTAGCGCATCCCTAGCGCATCCCTAGCGCATCCCTAGCGCATCCCTAGCGCATCCCTAGTGTATCCCTAGTGTACCATTTGAGGAACCCCTGCTCTTCTCTCCCCACCCCCCCCCCAACCCCACAAAAATCAACAAATTGAAAGTTTCCCCAAAATAAATTTATTCACAAAGCGGTCTGCTGTACAATTGCTTCAGAACAGCTTCGAAATTTCTTCATAATCTTTTTTCATAAATATTAATTTCTTCATTATCTTTTTTCATAAATATTAATTTCTTCATCATCTTTTTTCATAAATATTAATTTCTTCATTATCTTTTTTCATAAATATTAATTTCTTCATTATCTTTTTTCATAAATATTAATTTCTTCATTATTTTATTCAAACGTGTGTGCGTGATGCTCGGTACAACCTTCATTACTAAAACACTTTCCTCATGATGCAGTTTGACAAAAAGTAAGTTAGTTAACAATTAAAAGTAACATACTTAACAATTAGAAGTAAAATATTTAACAATTAAAAGTAACATATTTAACAATTAGAAGTAAAATATTTAACAATTAAAAGTAACATATTTAACAATTAGAAGTAAAATATTTAACAATTAAAAGTAACATATTTAACAATTAGAAGTAAAATATTTAACAAATAAAAGTAACATATTTACTAATTAAAAGTAATGTATTTAACAAATAAAAGTAATATATTTGACGATTAAAAGTAACATATTTAACAAATAAAAGTAATATATTTAATAATTAAAAGTAACATATATAACAAATAAAAGTAACATATATAACAATTAAAAGGAATTTACTGAACAATTAAAAGTAACATAGTTAATAATTTAAAGTAAAGTATTTAATATTTAAAAGTAATATATTTAACAATTAAAAGTAACATAGTTAACAATCAAAAGCGACACAGTTAACAATTAAAATTAACATAGTTAACAATCAAAAGCGACATAGATAACAATTAAAGTAACATAGTTAACATGTAGAAGTAAGTTAGTTATCCCCTGGACCCAATCCTCAGCAAGTCAGTCGACGCATCCGGTTGCCTGCATTGAAGTCTCCAGCTGGTCAACGAAATCAGCAGTGTGGGACTCTGCATAGTATTCTAGGATGTGTGAACTTTCCCTTGAGCCCTTGTTTTGAACCCCTCTACTGAACCCCTCCGCTGAATTCCTTCGCCGAACCCCTGCACTGAACCTCTCCGCTGAATTCCTTCGCCGAACCCCTGCACTGAACCTCTCCGCTGAATTCCTTCGCCGAACCCCAGCACTGAACCTCTCCGCTGAACTCCTTCGCCGAACCCCAGCACTGAACCTCTCCGCTGAATTCCTTCGCCGAACCCCTGCACTGAACCCTTCCGCTGAATTCCTTCGCCGAACCCCTGCACTGAACTCTTCCGCTGAATTCCTTCGCCGAACCCGTGCACTGAACCCTTCCGCTGAACCCCTTAACTGAAACCCTCCATTGAACCTCATTCAAGGTGGTTATATATATCATTAAGTTTTATATGAATATCACGAAGGTCTATATAAATATCACGAAGGTCTCTATATATCATGAAGTTCTATATAAATATCCCGAAGTTAGTTATAAATATGATGATGGTCTCTATATGTCATGAAGTTCTACATATATAAATATCAAGAAGGTCTATATATACAGCGAAAGTTTCGATGTACATCACGAAGGCCTATATAAATATGACGGAGGTCTATTTATCAAGAAGTTCTATATAAATATCGCAAAAGTCCCGATATTCATGACGAAGGCTTATATAAATATGATGAAGGTCTCAATATACATCGTGAAAGTCTATATAAAAATGACGAAGATCTCAACTTTTATCAAGAAGTTCCATATTAAAAATCACAAAGGCCTATACAAACATGACGAAGGTCTACATAAATATGACGAAGGTCTCAATATACATCGCGAAGGTTCCGTAACAGGCATCCTTCATGGTAAGTTAGACTTGACTGACTTCTGCACTTCCGTGAGACTAAACTCGTTACTCGACTTGGCCTCGAGCTGCGCGCAGCCAACCGAAGCCTGGCCTCCTGCCTGTATGCCGTGTCTCCTAGATACGTGTGTCCTAGATACCTGTGTCCTAAATACCTGTGTCTTATATACCTGTGTACCCTAGATACCTGTGTCCTACATACCTGTGTCCTAAATACTTGTGTCCTAGATACCTGTGTCCTGGATATAGATATCTGTATCCTAGATACCTGTGTCCTATATACCTGTGTACCCTAAATACCTGTGTCCTACATATCTGTGTCCTAAATACTTGTGTCCTAGATACCTGTGTCCTAGATATAGATATCTGTATCCTAGATACCTGTGTCCTATATACCTGTGTACCCTAAATACCTGTGTCCTACATATCTGTGTCCTAAATACTTGTGTCCTAGATACCTGTGTCCTGGATATAGATATCTGTGTCCTAGATACCTCTGTCCTAGATACCTGTGTCCAAGATACCTGTGTCCTAGATACCTGTGTCCAAGATACCTGTGTCCTAGATACCTTTATCCTAGATACAAGTGTTATACATACACGTTTCTCACAATCAGGTATACTAAGTTGAGGGATTCATGACGTTGGTATGGTGACTCGTTGACTTTGTACTGGTACATACATATGTGTACCATGAGGTAAATTGCTCTTTTACGTATCAGCATGAATGAATAGCATTTCAATTGTTTCACCACCTACATTCAAAATAGGCAGTAGCGAACACGTTGAAATGTCATAGTACTAAACAACTTTATTCATCACGCTTTTCCGAAAGGAGATAAAAGTGTCATTGTGCTAACAAGACAGTTTTTCAAGTCTGCTACTTCGAACGTAACCAAAGCAACTGTTACAGCTGTGAAAACGCAGTCAACGTTCTAAACATAAGTCCTATGTACGTGCATCATTCACGTATGTATAGGTACACGTGTCCCCACACATGTATGCTTGTATCCTACGTACACGTACGCTAAATTCGCGTATCTATGAAACAAGTGAACTATAATAACGTATACTAAAACTAACGCACTAAACACTATATCGCAGACCTGCGTGTACGAAATCCATGTGTTCAAAACATATTTTTTTACGTATCTGAGACGCGCATGTTCTGCACGTCTATCCTAGACACATGTTTTCTATATGGGCGTATCTCGGATACGCTCCTTGTAGGTGCGTGTATTTTAGATGCATGCTATTTTTATAACCCAGCCTATATGAAAATTCCTACATAAACAGCATATATAGACAGCCTATATAGACAGCCTATATAGACAGCCTATATAGACAGCCTATATAGACAGCCTATATAGACATGCCTATACAGACAGCCTATATAGACAGAGTATACAGACAGCCTATATAGACAGCCTATATAGACAGCCTATATAGACAGCCTATATAGACAGCCTATAAAGACAGCCTATAAAGACAGCCTATATAGACAGCCTATATAGACAGCCTATATAGACAGCCTATATAGACAGCCTATATAGACAGCCTATATAGACAGCCTATATAGACATGCCTATACAGACAGCCTATATAGACAGAGTATACAGACAGCCTATATAGACAGCCTATATAGACAGCCTATATAGACAGCCTATATAGACAGCCTATAAAGACAGCCTATATAGACAGCCTATATAGACAGCCTATATAGACATGCCTATACAGACAGCCTATATAGACAGAGTATACAGACAGCCTATATAGACAGCCTATATAGACAGCCTATATAGACAGCCTATATAGACAGCCTATAAAGACAGCCTATATAGACAGCCTATATAGACAGCCTATATAGACAGCCTATATAGACAGCCCATATAGACAGCCTATATAGACAGCCTATATAGACAGCCTATATAGACAGCCTATATAGACAGCCTATATAGACAGCCTATATAGACAGCCTATATAGACAGCCCATATAGACAGCCTATATAGACAGCCTATATAGACAGCCTATATAGACAGCCTATATAGACAGCCTATATAGACAGCCCATATAGACAGCCTATATAGACAGCCTATATAGACAGCCTATATAGACAGCCTATATAGACAGCCTATATAGACAGCCTATATAGACAGCCTATAAAGACAGCCTATATAGACAGCCTATATAGACAGCCTATATAGACAGCCTATATAGACAGCCCATATAGACAGCCTATATAGACAGCCTATATAGACAGCCTATATAGACAGCCTATATAGACAGCCTATATAGACAGCCTATATAGACAGCCTATATAGACAGCCTATATAGACAGCCTATATAGACAGCCTATATAGACAGCCTATATAGACAGCCCATATAGACAGCCTATATAGACAGCCTATATAGACAGCCTATATAGACAGCCTATATAGACAGCCTATATAGACAGCCTATATAGACAGCCTATAAAGACAGCCTATATAGACAGCCTATATAGACAGCCTATATAGACAGCCTATATAGACAGCCCATATAGACAGCCTATATAGACAGCCTATATAGACAGCCTATATAGACAGCCTATATAGACAGCCTATATAGACAGCCTATATAGACAGCCTATATAGACAGCCTATATAGACAGCCTATATAGACAGCCTATATAGACAGCCTATATAGACAGCCCATATAGACAGCCTATATAGACATGCCTTTTCATAAATGATATTCATCATATCACGCAGAGAATGCTGAGTGTTTCTCCATGCACTTTTTTCTGCTGCTCAACTTTTCCCGCGTTCTCGTGAATGCCATTCTTTTACATTTTTAACGAACATTATTTAATATATAACACAACCGTAGTTCATGTTCACACTGAACATGACCACGACGCAAAGCGCCACACTGAACACGACCACGGCGCAATGCGCCACACTGAACACGACCATGACGCAATGCGCCACTAATTACCGTGTCCAGGTCTCCGGCAAATTAATTCGAAATTACGCGTTTTTCCACGTATCATAAATACGACACCAGGAACTGCGGCCTTTGTTACTAACTTATTGAATTCGTGGTTGTTGTTGTAGGAATTGGGAATTATGGGAGTTGGGAATTATGGGAGTTGGGAATTATGGGAATTGGGAATTATGGGAGTTGGGAATTATGGGAATTGGGAATTATGGATATTGGGAATTATGGGAATTGGGAATTATGGAAATTGGGAATTATGGAAATTAGGAATTATGGGAATTGGGAATTATGGGAATTAAGAATTATGGGAATTGGGAATTATGGGAATTGGGAATTATGGGAATTGGGAATTATGGGAATTAAGAATTATGGGAATTGGGAATTATGGGAATTGGAAATTATGGGAATTGGGAATAATGGAAATTGGGAATTATGGGAATTAGGAATTATGGGAATTAGGAATTATGGGAATTGGGAATTATGGGAATTGGGAATTATGGGAATTGGAAATTATGGAAATTGGCAGAAACCGCAGCATAAGTTATTAATTTGTTGAATTTATGGTTGACGTTGCTACGGAAATTAGTGGGATGATGGAAAAAGGGAAATATGGGACTTTTCCATTCGCTCGGTACTTAATTCATTCTGGGGGAGAATGCGGCAGTTGTGAGCTTATATTTTCACGATGTATTCAAGTTAGACAGAATCTATGATTGGGTAAATATAAGGTACATTTGTGTATAATTCGGCTGGGAAGTGGGTAAAGCAAAATTAGCTCCTTAAAATAAGCAACAAATGCGAAATGTACCCGATTTGCGTAGCAATACTGACAAATGTTACCTATTTTGCAAAGAAATTACGGCAAAATCAACACATTTAGCAAAGCAATGTCGTCAAGTTTGCCCTTTCATAAAATAAATCAAGTCCAACATCAACCCAATTTGTCAAGCAATATCGGCGAGTTTCACCCATGAGGCGAAGCAATAGCAGCAAGTATAACAAAATTGTCGAAACAATGGCAGCAATATTATACCCACTCAATCGCTACGCGAGAGTTCAACCCAATACAAAAATAGAGAATATCGTCACCACGGCAACCGAGTCCTGGATTTAAATTTAGCGCTGTGATTTGTGATATGGATTTGGGGGAGGGGGGGAGGGGGGGGGGGAAGGGGAATAGGATTTGGGTGAGGGGGGATATAGGATTTGGGGGAGGAGGGGTGGGGCTGGAGGGGAAAGGATTTGGTAGGAGAAGGGGTGTAAATTTGGGGGGAGGGGACGTGGATTTTGAGGGTAGTGGGTTGGATTTAGGGGATAGGAATTTCTTGCGTAGACAGAAATTAGACGTAGACTGGTAGACGTGCATGCAGACATGTGAAGACCCACCTCCACACTCATCCATCCACCACCTCCACACACCTCCACACACCTCCACCCACCTCCATCCACCTCCACCCACCACCTCCACACACCTCCACCCACCTCCATCCTCCTCCACCACACACCTCCACCTACCTCCACCCACCTCCGGTCATCTCGAGAGCGTGGGAATGGCCAGCGTTGACCTCCGACTGAGGGGGAGTGGGGGAGTGGGAGTGGGCGAGTGGGAGTGGGAGTGGGAGTGGGCGAGGTAGCGCACCGTGGGGGAGCCAGGTAACTTCTGAGGAGGTGGGAGCAGCGTGGGGGAGGAAGACCTGATGCAAAGTGGGAACCCAAGTGTGGGAACCTATATGGGATTAAGTCAGGCGTGTAAGGGGGAGCGTGGGAATGTGGGAATGTAGAGTGGGAATTTGGCAGACTTGAAAACGGCAGTGTGGGAAAATAGGGACTTGGAGTGGGAATTTGGTAGACTTGAAAACTGCAGTGTGGGAAAATGGGAATTTCGACTGGGAATTTGGCAGACTCGGAATTGGGTGAATAGGAATATGGGAATGCAATATTAACTTGGGAGCGTCAAATGCTCAAAAGAAACTACGGAGAATTATCTCCTATGACGATGTCTCGTAGAAAAGCACATAAATCACGTACATTGCGTGACAGGAAATTTGCTGGCGCTTCGTTTTTGTGCGATTTTAATTCGTGGCTGTCGTGCATGGCAACATGCATCGTTGAATGAACGGTGAATAACCGAATAGTCACGGTGTGTAGTAAATAGTAACGGTATATAGTACATAGTAACGGTAAGTTGTAAATAGTAACGGTAAATAATAAATAGTAACGGTATATAGTACATAGTAACGGTAAATAGTAAATAGTAACGGTAAATAGTAAATAGTAACGGTATATAGTACATAGTAACGGTAAATAGTAAATAGTAACGGTAAATAGTAAATAGTAACGGTATATAGTACATAGTAACGGTAAATAGTAAATAGTAACGGTATATAGTACATAGTAACGGTAAATAATAAATAGTAACGGTATATAGTACATAGTAACGGTAAATAGTAAATAGTAACGGTAAATAGTAAATAGTAACGGTATATAGTACATAGTAACGGTAAATAGTAAATAGTAACGGTAAATAGTAAATAGTAACGGTAAATAATAAATAGTAACGGTATATAGTACATAGTAACGGTAAATAATAAATAGTAACGGGTATATAGTACATAGTAACGGTAAATAGTAAATAGTAACGGTATATAGTACATAGTAACGGTATATAGTACATAGTAACGGTATATAGTACATAGTAACGGTAAATAATAAATAGTAACGGGTATATAGTACATAGTAACGGTATATAGTACATAGTAACGGTAAATAATAAATAGTAACGGTATATAGTACATAGTAACGGTAAATAATAAATAGTAACGGTATATAGTACATAGTAACGGTAAATAACAAATAGTAACGGTATATAGTACATAGTAACGGTAAGTTGTAAATATTAACGGTGACTAATAAATGGTAACGGTAAATAGTAAATAGTAACGTTAAATAATCGAAGACGGATATTATCGCCGATTTGAGAAAAAAGTAACATATTTAAAGGAAATTGACGGAATGCTACGAGCAGGCTGTCAAAACAAGGAGACACTGTCTGTAAGTTATAAGTTGGTTAATATGCAGAATGTTCTGTTGATATTCAAATGATGATATTCAAAATGCATTGAACTCTGCTCTTCTTGGTGTACTGTTGCTAATTAACTTATATTTTCAGAAGAAACGCTTTCCATAGAAAAAAAAAACATTTACAACGGTTACGAAATAGCGGTTGTGTAAGATTACAAAAGGTAACGCTTATAAATGAAAATTAGTGATAATTGTTATAAGATCATCATTTTCGGTAATTATCGCCGGTAAGATTGCAACAAATGAACGTAATGTAAGAAAGTCCATTGAAATGACTTGTGTTGTCGTGGTAACTTCGTGTTGCAAAAACCTTTATATCTCAAACTTTTCATGATGTAAAAAGTTTACAAGACAGGAGAAGTTTTTATATTTTCAAATACCTTAGAGGTACAAAAGTTTCCTAAAAATAAAATTATTCAAGTTATATAAAGTTACTTTCTTATTGGACATATACAAATTAACACTTTTTCATATCGTGAAACATTTCAAGGCTGCAGAAATTCCTTATGTGAAAAAACTTTGAGATTAAGAAAAGATTCTCATCATTACATATACCCGAATTGAAATAAGTTTTCAGAACATAAAAATTTACGAGTTCGAAATATTTTCATATATTTTGATTGTTCATACATAATATGAATATATAATATAAAAAGTTCCTAGGGTACAAAAATTTTTTCAAGTCTCTACAAATTTTCCATCCTTTAAATACCCCTCCCATTAACCCCACAGAGTTGTGCATACATTCCCCGCGTACATACCTACTGACCCCAACCCCAGGGGAGCTGAGGATGGGCAGTGGGGACAGAGGGGATGTGTGGGGAATTGAGGGAATCGTCGAATTATCGTCGAAAACCTGACCACGACATCAATCAAGCAGGGTTTCAATCAAGACTTCAGTAGTAAATCCATCAACCCACCAACACCAAACTAACACCCCACTAACACCCCACCAACACCCCACCAACACCCCACCAACACCCCACCAACACCCCACCAACACCCCACCAACATCCCACCAACACCCCACCAACACCCCACCAACACCCCACCAACACCCCACCAACACCCCACCAACACCCCACCAACACCCCACCAACACCCCACCAACACCCCACCAACATCCCACCAACACCCCACCAACACCCCACCAACACCCCACCAACACCCCACCAACACCCCACCAACATCCCACCAACACCCCACCAACACCCCACCAACACCCCACCAACACCCCACCAACACCCCACCAACACCCCACCAACACCCCACCAACACCCCACCAACACCCCACCAACACCCCACCAACACCCCACCAACACCCCACCAACATCCCACCAACACCCCACCAACACCCCACCAACACCCCACCAACACCCCACCAACACCCCACCAACACCCCACCAACACCCCACCAACACCCCACCAACACCCCACCAACACCCCACCAACACCCCACCAACACCCCACCAACACCCCACCAACACCCCACCAACACCCCACCAACACCCCACCAACACCCCACCAACACCCCACCAACACCCCACCAACACCCCACCAACACCCCACCAACACCCCACCAACACCCCACCAACACCCCACCAACACCCCACCAACACCCCACCAACACCCCACCAACACCCCACCAACATCCCACCAACACCCCACCAACACCCCACCAACACCCCACCAACACCCCACCAACACCCCACCAACACCCCACCAACACCCCACCAACACCCCACCAACACCCCACCAACACCCCACCAACACCCCACCAACACCCCACCAACACCCCACCAACACCCCACCAACACCCCACCAACACCCCACCAACACCCCACCAACACCCCACCAACACCCCACCCACACCCCACCAACACCCCACCAACACCCCACCAAGACACAGTCACGACGCGCTACCGCCAGCTTCTGACCGCCCATCTTTTTATTCTATTTTTTATCCCCCATCCGAGCCCGTCTCCGGACGCCGCTTTTTGCCTTTGTTTGAATTAAGTTCGGCGGTGCAGGCCAGCGCCGCCTCTTGTGAGCCGCGTCCAGATGGGCGAGGTAAAAAGTTAATTGGTAAATCTTGGTGATGTTCGGTTGCCTGTGCGTGATTTTTGAAAAATTAATTTTATAAATCTGGGTAGTGCACGGTTGCCTGTGCGTGATTTTACGTTCATAGTTTCTTGCCCTGCTGCCCTTTACGCAGTATTTGTACGTACGTGTAAGTGTTAGACTGCACACGTACATTGAAGAGCATGTACAGTCATGACCGTGAGAAATGAATACACATAATAAACTCATGCACAGTCATTGCCATGTAAATAAAAAATATATGTATTTTCATTTCGGAGCACGACTGTACACACTAAGGGTGCAGCGGTCACCGTGGCCGAGTGGTTAAGAACGCGCACCTCACGGGAAGGTGTCGGCAGTTCGAATCCCGGCACTGCGCGTTAATTTCTCCCCGTTGGGAAAAGGGAGAACTCAACCACACGACCCCACTCTACCCAGGTGTCGGAAATGGGTACCGACTTGGCCGGGGATAACCGCCATGGCGTCCTGGTGTTAGTTATGAGGCATTTGAAAAGCCAATATACCAGACGACGTGTATCAGGCTGGATTGAAAGGTATAAGGCATCCTTTAAAAACAGCCTAGCTTCTTCGGCAGCATTTCCTGCTTGTGACGTCAGAGGAGGGTAGGGAGTGGGGGAATTGGGGAGGGTGTGGGGGTTGAGATAGGGAATAAAATGGGGGTGGTGTGGGTGTGGAGGAGTGACTATACCTGTCTGTTCTCATGTACACCATGTGTAGACCTGCATGGACATGGCATGAAAGGGATCTCTCTCGGTTTGTCGTGTACTTTACATGATGTAATTGTGTGGCATGGTATGATTGTGTGGCATGATGTAATTGTGTGGCATGGTATGAATGTGTGGCATGATGTAATTGTGTGGCATGGTATGAATGTGTGGCATGATGTAATTGTGTGGCATGGTATGATTGTGTGGCATGATATATTCATGTGGCATGATTTAATTGTGTGGCATGGTATGATTGTGTGGCATGATGTAATTGTGTGGCATGATGTAATTGTGAGGCATGGTATGATTGTGTGGCATGATATATTCATGTGGCATGATGTAATTGTGTGGCATGGTATGATTGTGTGGCATGGTATGATTGTGTGGCATGAAATAATTGTGTGGCATGGTATGATTGTGTGGCATGAAATAATTGTGTGGCATGGTATGATTGTGAGGCATGGTATGATTGTGTGGCATGGTATGATTGTGTGGCAAGGTATGATTGTGTGGCATGGTATGATTGTGTGGCATGGTATGATTGTGTGGCATGAAATAATTGTGTGGCATGGTATGATTGTGTGGCATGGTATGATTGTGTGACATGAAATAATTGTGTGGCATGGTATGATTGTGTGGCATGAAATAATTGTGTGGCATGGTATAATTGTGTGGCATGGTATGATTGTGCGACATGAAATAATTGTGTGGCATGGTTTGATTGTGTGACATGAAATAATTGTGTGGCATGGTATGATTGTGTGGCATGAAATAATTGTGTGGCATGGTATAATTGTGTGGCATGAAATAATTGTGGGGCATGGTATGATTGTGTGGCATGGTATGATTGTGTGGCATGGTATGATTGTGTGGCATGAAATAATTGGGTGGCATGGTATGATTGTGTGGCATGAAATAATTGTGTGGCATGGTATGATTGTGTGGCATGAAATAATTGTGTGGCATGGTATGATTGTGTGGCATGGTATGATTGTGTGGTATGATATAATTGTGTGGCATGGTATGATTGTGTGGCATGGTATGATTGTGTGGTATGAAATAATTGAGTGGCATGGTATAATTGTGTGGCATGGTATGATTGTGTGGTATGATATAATTGTGTGGCATGGTATGATTGTGTGGCATGATATGATTGTGTGGCATGATATAATTGTGTGGCATGGTATGATTGTGTGGCATGGCATGATTGTGTGGCATGATGTAATTGTGTGGCATGGTATGATTGTGTGGCATGATGTAATTGTGTGGCATGGTATGATTGTGTGGCATGGTATGATTGTGTGGCATGGTATGATTGTGTGGCATGGTATGATTGTGTGGCATGGTATGATTTTGTGGCATGGTATGATTGTGTGGCATTTTATGGTTGTGTGGCCCATCCCCACCCATCCACCACTAATCCTCAACCACCAATAATCCCCAACCACCAATAATCCCCAACCACCAATAATCCCCAACCACCACTAATCCCCAACCACCAATAATCCCCAACCACCACTAATCCCCAACCACCTATAATCCCCAACCACCAATAATCCCCAACCACCACTAATCCCCAACCACCACTAATCCCCAACCACCACTAATCCCCAACCACCACTAATCCCCAACAACCACTAATCCCCAACCACCAATAATCCCTAACCACAACTAATCCCCAACCACCAATAATCCCCAACTAACACTTATTCCAACCACCACTAATCCCCAACCACCACTAATCCCCAACCACCACTAATCCCCACCCACCACTAATCCCCAACCATCAATAATCCCCAACCACCACTAATCCCCAACCACCACTAATCCCCAACCACCACTAATCCCCAACCACCACTAATCCCCAACCACCACTAATCCCCAATCACCACTAATCCCAACCACCACTAATCCCCAACCACCACTAATCCCAACCACCACTAATCCCCAACCACCACTAATCCCCAACCACCACTAATCCCAACCACCACTAATCCCCAACCACCACTAATCCCAACCACCACTAATCCCCAACCACCACTAATCCCAACCACCACTAATCCCCAACCACCACTAATCCCCAACCACCACTAATCCCCAACCACCACTAATCCCCAACCACCACTAATCCCAACCACCACTAATCCCAACCACCACTAATCCCCAACCACCACTAATCCCCAACCACCACTAATCCCAACCACCACTAATCCCCAACCACCACTAATCCCAACTACCACTAATCCCCAACCACCACTAATCCCAACCACCACTAATCACTAATCACCACTAATCCCCAACCACCACTAATCCCAACCACCACTAATCCCAACCACCACTAATCTCCAACCACCACTAATCCCCAACCACCACTAATCCCCAACCACCACCAATCCCAACCAACACTAATCCCCAACCACCACTAATCCCCAACCACCACTAATCCCAACCACCACTAATCCCCAACCACCACTAATCCCAACCACCACTAATCCCCAACCACCACTAATCCCAACCACCACTAATCACTAATCACCACTAATCCCAACCACCACTAATCCCCAACCACCACTAATCCCAACCACCACTAATCCCCAACCACCACTAATCCCAACCACCACTAATCACTAATCACCAGACCCACACACCGGCCAACTATCCCACCACAAAAATTTAACCCCCACCTCCCCCCATGAGGGGGAGGGGTGAGGTCAGGTCAGGGCTTCCGCCCCCGGAGCGGAGCCCTTTGGCTGGACACGGGTGGGGACGGGCCAACGGGGAGGACGGGCCGACGGGGGAGGGGACGGTCCAACGGGCCCTTAATTTACGCTGAAACAGATTTTGAAGTGATGTTTTACCCTAAATTTTTACCCTTAAATTACGTTTGAAGTGATTTTTCACCCTAAATTTTTATCCTGAAATAACTTTTGAAGAAATTTATACCTTAAATATTCACCCTAAAACAATATATTATTTAAAAAAATTTTTATCCTAAATAAAGGTCTTGGTTTCTACTGCTGTAATTTTCTCTGTATCTCTAAATTTTTAAATTAAATGAAGTGATGTTTATCTTGAATTGTTACCCTAAAACAGAGTCTGAAGTAAGGTTTTACCCTAAATATTTACCCTGAAATAATATTTTATTCAGAACAAATTTTATCCCAAATAAAGGCCTAGGTTTGTACTGCTATAATTTTCTCTGTATACGCACAAACTCGTCGGCTTAGGCACACACGGAAGTTCAGCAGTGTTGCTTGTTTATTTTTACACATGTGTGGGGAATGTACACATGTGTGTGAATGTACACATGTGTGGGGAATGTACACATGTGTGTGAATGTACACATGTGTGTGAATGTACACATATGTGTGAATGTACACATGTGTGAGGAATTTACACATGTGTGCGAATGTACACATGTGTGGGGAATGTACACATGTGTGTGAATGTACACATGTGTGTGAATGTACACATGTGTGTGAATGTACACATGTGTGAGGAATTTACACATGTGTGGGCAATGTACACATGTGTGGGGAATGTACACATGTGTGGGGAATGTACACATGTGTGCGAATGTACACATGTGTGGGGAATGTACACATGTGTGTGAATGTACACATGTGTGTGAATGTACACATGTGTGTGAATGTACACATGTGTGAGGAATTTACACATGTGTGGGCAATGTACACATGTGTGGGGAATGTACACATGTGTGGGGAATGTACACATGTGTGGGGAATGTACACATGTGTGGGGAATGTACACGTGTGTGGGGAATGTACACATGTGTGTGAATGTACACATGTGCGAGGAATATATGCACATCAAAAAATGTATCACCATTGTTAAATATTATTTCCGTGTTCATAATTTGATGAAAACATATCTGCTCGTCTGATTTAAAGATAATAAACCTAATTATGCGATGCTTTTACATAATGTTAGGAAGAATCATTCAAATTTCATGTTTCACAAAGCGTGTGAGTACACTTGTTTATTACATCATAATTCATTGTTTAAATTATAATTAATTCATTGTTCAAGGTATTGGTAATTCACTATATAAGTTATTATTGTTTCATTACTTAAATTATAATTCATTCACTGCGTAAATTACAATCATTAATTTTTTAAATATAATTAATTTATTGTTTAAGTTTAATTAATTAGTTGCATAAGTTTTAATCAATTCATTGTGTATGTTATAATTCATTCTTCGTTTAGGTTACAATGAATTCATTGCTAAGGATGTAATCTCCATTTCATTGTAATGAATCAAATTCATTCTTTAATTATTTATTTACTTTTTTTTATATATATTGTGTTACTTCTATTTATGTTATATGTGGTTTTGCCGGTTCCAAGTGTTGAATGTCTACTGAAGTTGTCAGGCTGTAGAATTAATCACTTATATAAAAATGAAATTAAATAATGAAATTTACTCTGCAATTCTACTTACATAAGTTCACTTATATTCAAATAAGTTTACTCACAATCAAATAAGTTCTCTTATATTCAAATAAGTCCACTCACAATCAAATAAGTTCACTCACAATCAAATAAGTTCACTCACAATCAAATAAGTTCACTCACAAACAAATAAGTTCACTCACAATCAAATAAGTTCACTCACAATCAAATAAGTTCACTCACAATCAAATAAGTTCACTCACAATCAAATAAGTTCACTCACAAACAAATAAGTTCACTCACAATCAAATAAGTTCACTCACAAACAAATAAGTTCACTCACAATCAAATAAGTTCACTCACAATCAAATAAGTTCACTCACAATCAAATAAGTTCACTCACAATCAAATAAGTTCACTCACAATCAAATAAGTTCACTCACAATCAAATAAGTTCACTCACAATCAAATAAGTTCACTCACAATCAAATAAGTTCACTCACAAACAAATAAGTTCACTCACAATCAAATAAGTTCACTCACAATCAAATAAGTTCACTCATAACGAAACTTTATGCGATAGTTATTGTCTCAGCATGGAAACGTGAGGATTAATATTTTATTTTCTTACGTCACACATAATGTGGAGACATGGAAACTTATGGACTTTTTGCCCCACAGTTGTTGTACGTAGGACACCTTATTTATACACCACGGATCTATTTAAATGTAAGTGAATGTTCAGACGTCAATGAGTAGAGGAGCGTTCCGTGTAGTAGAGTGCAGTACATACATCTCTATTCACAAGTAAGAAGTACCTGTGTAGCGTATATGCTCCACTTTTCACTAGTAAAAAGCATTTGGTGTATTAAAAATTTTCGAAAATACATTAGAAATACATTTTCCCAACAAAGCCCTCTTTTCCCTCTTTTGGGAAAAATATCTGAAATGTCGACTGTCAAAAAATGTATCATCCCATTATTATTATCCTATATGTATATCTATAGGTATAATAAAATATACAGTATATATATACAAAAATAAATACATGTAATGCGAAATTTACTGTGATTGCTCACCACACAATCACCACATAGGTACCTATATTTTCAGATACAATAAAATACACGGTTTGTATTCAACAATAAATACATGTAGCTTAGGCACACACGGCACACAATAAATACATGTAGCGGGAGAGTTACATGCTCCACTGATTGCTTTCAACACAAAAAAGACATTAATCCTTTTCTGTAAATAAATATTGATGTGTCTTGATTTTTATACGTAGTAAAATATACAGTAAAGGTTAACAATAAATACATGTAGCGGGAGAGTAACAGTGATTGCTCACCAACAATTGCTCACCAACAATTGCTCACATCACCACCACACAATCACCACCACACAATCACCACCACAGATTGCCCGGCGAGTGGCGGGATGGCAGAATCACTTCTCTTTGAGTGACCTCGCATCCCTTTAAATTCTGCGGCTGCTTTGCCCCCGGCGTGTTGACCCCCGCTTGCCCCCGTTGCCTTTTTTCAGGGGGCGTGAGAAGGGGGGCAAGATTTCCGGGGTCACTTGACCCCTCCTTGACAGGGCTGAGAGGTCCTGTTACTGGGCACGTTTTTGTTCTGTTAAAGTTCGCTGGATTGGGTGGCTTCTTCGCGTGCCTCTGGGGCCGTCAAATGGGGAGGCGGGGAGGGGCTTGGGGTAACTTTCGGAAATTTTCTTTAAGTCTACCCTCTTATGAAATTGATCTTTGTTTTGAAACTTATCTTAAGTTTACCTTCTTGGAAATTTCTCCGTTTTTGGGAAGTCACCCTAAGCTTACCCCTTTTGGGAACTCACCCTAAGCTTACCTCTTTTGGGAACTCACCCTAAGCTTACCCCTTTTGGGAAGTCACCCTAAGCTTACCCCTTTTGGGAAGTCACCCTAAGCTTACCCCTTTTGGGAACTCACCCTAAGCTTACCTCTTTTGGGAACTCACCCTAAGCTTACCCCTTTTGGGAACTCACCCTAAGCTTACCCCTTTTGGGAACTCACCCTAAGCTTACCTCTTTTGGGAACTCACCCTAAGCTTACCTCTTTTGGGAACTCACCCTAAGCTTACCCCTTTTGGGAACTCACTCTAAGCTTACCCCTTTTGGGAACTCACCCTAAGCTTACCTCTTTTAGGAACTCACCCTAAGCTTACCCCTTTTGGGAACTCACCCTAAGCTTACCCCTTTTGGGAACTCACCCTAAGCTTACCTCTTTTGGGAACTCACCCTAAGCTTACCTCTTTTGGGAACTCACCCTAAGCTTACCTCTTTTGGGAACTCACCCTAAGCTTACCCCTTTTGGGAACTCACCCTAAGCTTACCCCTTTTGGGAACTCACCCTAAACTTACCTCTTTTGGGAACTCACCCTAAGCTTACCTCTTTTGGGAACTCACCCTAAGCTTACCCCTTTTGGGAACTCACCCTAAGCTTACCCCTTTTATGAACTCACCCTAAGCTTACCTCTTTTGGGAACTCACCCTAAGCTTACCCCTTTTGGGAACTCACCCTAAGCTTACCCCTTTTGGGAACTCACCCTAAGCTTACTTCTTTTGGGAACTCACCCTAAGCTTACCCCTTTTGGGAACTCACTCTAAGCTTACCTCTTTTGGGGAACTCACCCTAAGCTTACCCCTTTTGGGGAACTCAACCTAAGCTTACCCCTTTTGGGGAACTCAACCTAAGCTTACCCCTTTTGGGGAACTCAACCTAAGCTTACCCCTTCTGGGAACTCACCCTAAGCTTACCCCTTTTGGGGAACTCAACCTAAGCTTACCCCTTTTGGGGAACTCAACCTAAGCTTACCCCTTTTGGGGAACTCAACCTAAGCTTACCCCTTTTGGGAACTCACCCTAAGCTTACCCCTTTTGGGAACTCACCCTAAGCTTACCCCTTTTGGGGAACTCAACCTAAGCTTACCCCTTTTGGGGAACTCAACCTAAGCTTACCCCTTTTGGGAACTCACCCTAAGCTTACCCCTTTTGGGAACTCACCCTAAGCTTACCCCTTTTGGGGAACTCAACCTAAGCTTACCCCTTTTGGGGAACTCAACCTAAGCTTACCCCTTTTGGGGAACTCACCCTAAGCTTACCCCTTTTGGGGAACTCACCCTAAGCTTACCCCTTTTGGGAACTCACCCTAAGCTTACCCCTTTTGGGGAACTCAACCTAAGCTTACCCCTTTTGAGGAACACAACCTAAGCTTACCCCTTTTGGGGAACTCAACCTAAGATAATTCCTGGAAATTTTTCCGTTTTGGGGAAATAATTTCAAGTTTACCCTAATTGAAATTCAACCTTTTTTTGTAACTTCGACTTTTCTGGAAACTAACCCTTTTGGAAACTTATCTTTTTGTATACCCACCCTGTTTTTGGAAACTCACTTATTGGAAAGATTTCTGTTTTGGAAACTTACCCTAAACTTCATCTTTCATCATTTTGAACTTTCCCCTATTAGTTAACTCATCATTGCCAGGCTTTGTGGACGTGGGTAGCTTGCACACTGAATTTGATGCAACCTTTTTGAAACTTACCCTGAACTGAAATTACTCGCCATACTAATATAAGAAGTAACAAAGAATAATCATGTAAACTAACCATTGCAGCCCATTCTCTTTGCTACACATTGACTATTTACTTTGTAATTACTGCATATTAATTATATTTATTACTTTGTATTACTTTGTATGACTATTTACTTTGTATTTATTATATTTATTACTTTGTATTACTTTGTATATTGACTATTTACTTTGTATTTATCCAGGCGCACAATACCTGTGTGATTCGGTGAATTCGAGGCCCTCTGACTCAGCAGTATTTCACTACCTCTATGATGCTTTAGCTACGAGATCTAATTAAATCTAATTTCAGTTATTATAACTTTATTATAACGTCATTCGAATTTACGGTTATCCTTTCGCTCATACATCTACTTTGATATTAATACTAAATTATTTTCATCTTATTGTAACTTCACTTGAACTGACAGTTATCCTTTTGCTACAAGACCTTATTGAATGTTATTATAACTTCACTCGAATTAACGGTTAACCCTTTGCCTTAATCTAATATAATTTAGATATCATAATTACAACTCGGCGCGACCTATCGACCTCTAACTACCCAGTATAACTTTTTCGGCGGAGCATGCATGTTTTTCGCAGCCTAAGCGATTAAATCGCTTAGGCGGCGAAAAACATGCATGCAGGCGGCGAAAAAATTAGACTGACAATGGCAGACTCTAAATTCTGATAAACTTTCAGTATAACTACTTGAAATACATAATTTTTTTATGATTTTCTTGATAATACTTGATATTACTTGAAAGTATAATTACTGTGCATAATTTTCTATACGGAGTAATTTCATATAAATTCTGAGGTGTGCAACATTTTCTACAACATACGAAAATTGAAGAACAATTGTGTAGCTTCTGTGTGGGGAGTGTGTTTTGGGTCGGAACTTTTATTGTGTGCTAGGCCGGTGTTTTGTACTGGGCCCGTGTTGTATAATATATAGTTGTACATATATATGCTAATATATATATTTACATACATGTGTGTGTGTTTGTATATAAATATAGATCCACAAAGAAATACATGTATCTTTCATGTTTGTATGCACACACACACCCTTTATTATATATACGAGTATACTGTATATATATATATGTATATATATATATATATATATATATATATATACATACATTCTGATACAGACATAACATTTTATTGTGGGCTCTAACAGAAGCAATATGGTCAGGTTACAGCTCACAGACTCTGCAAAAAATTTCAGATTCAATAAAAGTAAACGTTAAATAAATCCTGTTTCGAATTAAAATAAATGTCTTAATTGTGAATATTACTATTATTTTTCCAGGTTAAGCACCATTTCCTTTTATCATGAACACTATTTTATTGATAATGGTTACGGATGACAAACACACACCGGTCACTATAAACAGCATTTAAGCCTCTTGATCTTCTCTTTTTATATTGCAACTGCAGTCTGCCAACACGCCCGAGTTCCATTTAACTTTGAATCGGTGCTGCTTTACTGAAATATCCCAGAGGAATCACTCACATCACAGAGGTTCAGCAAAAAGATCCAAATGAGAGTGGATCACAGGATCTTATAGTGTTACATCCCATATCATGATACTGACTTGGCAGATCATTCACAACTTACACATAGTCTGAACCAAGTTTTCCCAGGAAGTCATCGCAAACTTTCTTGAATGACTCAGAGGCAAGTTTCTAGTTTCTCTTGAAATGTGTGTTGAAAGTTTCATCAAGTAAAATTTTGTGAATTTGGGACCTGTAAAGATACCTTCTTTTAACTTTAGCCTGACTTAGGACGGGAATTTCTCTACAAGACGGGCAAATGAGGAAGAATCCTTGTCCAGGGCTTTCGCAAATTCCTTCACAAGTTGAATATGCAAAGGTAGTGAACGAATTCTATCACTTTTCACATGTGATTTGTGCATGATGTTATGCTTTCTTTGCTCAATTTCTTTGCTCAATTGTTATGCTTTGCTTTGCTTACGCCCATCCTTGCGTACACAGTGTTCAGTTATCGCTCTGGAGCTCCATGTGCACAGGAAGAGGCAAAGTTTGGTATAACCAAGCTGCAAGCTACCCAGTCTATCTTTTCGCCACCTGCATGTTTTTTTCGCCGGCTAAGCTATTTACTTGCTTGAATCGCTATGGCGGCGAAAAACATGCATGCCGTCGGCGAATAAAGTTAGACTGGGTAGTAAGTATGACCACAGCCTTCAAATTTTTGCAAATGTGTCAGTAATGGCCGTCATACTGTATGTTTGTTTATGTAAGAATTGTTTTCAGATTTTTAAATGATTATTTCAAGGTTGCGCTATGAGCTATAGGAACAGATAGCATGCAGGGTGTTATCGTTGTGTAACGAATCAACTTTTTTGATGTTGTCCTCGTATGCATTTATGAAAAGTGGTCATTATTTTTTTTTTTCGAAAAGATCAGTGATGTCATTACACAAACATTAGTGATCCTTCATGGTGAACAATGCAAGCAACTTCTTTCTACGTTTTCTGTGATATTTTCTTCACTCCTGCCTCAAGAAGAGTACGCTCATGAAACTTTGATGCCAGAAGCCCCTTTTGTCTTTGGTTTAAATTCGCTGGTTCTTAACCTGGGTTCGATTGAGCCCCTAGAGTTCGGCATGGTACAGTTCATGATTTCGTCATGTTACGCAGCCTGTTCCTTAACCTGGGTTCGATCGAGCCCCTGGAGTTCGGCATGGTACAGTTCATGATTTCGTCATGTTACGCAGCCATGGTCCTTAACCTGGGTTCGATCGAACCCCTGGAGTTCGGCATGGTACAGTTCATGATTTCGTCATGTTACGCAGCCATGGTCCTTAACCTGGGTTCGATCAAACCCCTGGAGTTCGGCATGGTACAGTTCATGATTTCGTCATGTTACGCAGCCTGGTCCTTAACCTGGGTTCGATCGAACCCCTGGAGTTCGGCATGGTACAGTTCACGATTTCGTCATGTTACGCAGCCTATAAAGTTTTACTGGCAGAAACACAAGTCATGAGAGTGATCTATCTTCTCGCGCCTAATCATTGGCACATCAAACTTTATATATATATTTTTCCTGCCTATCACGCTCTCAATGTCTTCACACATATGAAGAGCAACGCAACATGAGGAGCCTGTGAGCGAAGACACTTTTATTAGAAAACACATTTCTTGTGAAGTGACCCACCGGTGGTCACTTAGGTGATTTTCTTGGTGCTGCTGACCCACTTGCAGTCCATAACTAATTTTTCATTTATACATTATGAAAGCTAAATACAGGCCCAATCTAGTTAATGTTTGCTATTTAAAAAAAGTTTATTAACTCAATTGACTTTTAATTTGAATTAAATATTGAACTTCAGTTTACCCCATCGCAGCTAACGTGTCAAGCCTATTTAATCAAGTCGAGGCGCGTTAAGATCGGTGTGTGCTCTAGGCGTTTCACTTCCTGTCAATACGCGGAAGTGTGTACAAAACTGGTTAATAATTCGGTAAGACTTTATTGTTTCCAGTTAGCCTTTCATAAACTGTTTTATACCATGCAGTAATCCCTAATTGATTCCGTGTTTATGATAGGTTTGAATATTTTCGTTGAACGTCTTTATTTAGTTTATTAAAAGGCATTATATGTATATGTGAAACTAATGAAATTGTAGTGCAATTAACATTTTTTTTAATGCTTGATCTTAAGTGTTTGTATTACATTGTTACAGAAACAGTTTGGATAAGCCTACGCGTTTTCGAATACCCTATACGTAGGCAAATATCTCCGAAGTTCTTGACGGAGTCCATGACTTGCCTTGGTCTCCTATGTCACTATCAAAGTAGGCCTTCTACAATTTCTTGAAGTGGTGTGTTATGTTGCTCCTTTCTTTAGCGGAAGATGTTGATTTCCCGCATGTATAGCGGTCTCTGTTTAGACCATTTCTGCACTGCATTGTACTCATTGTTATTGACATATAAGTTTTGAGCAAAAATTGATTTCCAATGTAGACAGCAACACCGGTAGGTCAATAAAATCGTATCACCACAATAAATGTTTTCATCAAAAATCAACGAATTTCCTTCACTACTTTCCATGTGTATTGGTTCAACATGCACAGATACACCGATCAGTATTTTACATCCACAATACACAGTGACGCCGATTCGTGAATAAAATTGTAACATTCCAGAATTTCCTTAAACATTCCAGAATTTCCTTAAACATTCCAGAATTTCCTTAAGCATTACAGAATTTCCTTTGACATTTTACATCCAATATACAGTGACACCGACATGTAAAATTTCATTGGACTACGTCATAGTATCCCCAGGCAAGCCCATATCCTGCCTGCTCACCGGGTAGCGGCAGTCACCTAGTCTTCCTACACGACGCTTTCACATTGGTCACCTAAGTTTACAAATTGGTACCTGACTTTGTATATTGGATAACTGAACTTTAAAATTAGTTACCTGAACTTGTAAATTGGCTACATGAACTTATACATAGGATACCAGAACTTGTATGTTGGATACCAGCACTTGCACATTGGTTACGTAAACTTGTCAACTGGATACCAGAACTTTTACTGTAAATTGGTTGCGTAAACTTATATATTGGATGTCAGAACTCAAAGATTGGTGACGTAAACTTGTATATTGGATACCAGAACTTGTACATTTGTTACGTAAACTTGTCTGCTGGGTACCAGGACTTGTATATAGGATACCAGAACTTGTACATTGGATACGTACACTTGTCTACTGGATACCAGGACTTCTATATAGGATACCAGAACTTGTACATTGGATACGTACACTTGTCTACTGGATACCAGGACTTCTATATAGGATACCAGAACTTGTACATTGGATACGTACACTTGTCTACTGGATACCAGGACTTCTATATAGGATACCAGAACTTGTACATTGGATACGTACACTTGTCTACTGGATACCAGGACTTCTATATAGGATACCAGAACTTGTACATTGGTTACGTAAACTTGTCTACTGGATACCAGAACTTGTATATAGGATACCAGAACTTGTACATTGGACACGTACACTTGTCTACTGGATACCAGAACTTTTATATAGGATACCAGAACTTGTACATTGGATACGTACACTTGTCTACTGGATACCAGGACTTCTATATGGGATACCAGAACTTGTACATTGGTTACGTAAACTTGTCTACTGGATACCAGAACTTGTATATAGGATACCAGAACTTGTACATTGGATACGTACACTTGTACATTGGAGACCAGAACTCGTCTTCCTACACGACGCGCCGCCCGCTCACACGCCGCAATTAAGAGCAAGGCAGCACTGGCCGCTACGCCCCTGCGCCGCGCCTGACTTGGACTCCATAAAGATCTGGGCTGCCCACGTGACGGCGGCGTCATGTGTGGCATGTCGGTGTCTCCTGCGGGTGTTGTAGGGACTGTGGCAAGTGGACTGCTTGGGTGGGGACTGTAGGACGTAAGAATGTGGACTGTTAGTGTGGGGACTGAAGGATGTGACCTAACAGTGTGGAGACTGTAGAACTTAGGAATGGGGCTTGCTTGTGCTGGGACAGTGTTGTAGACTCAAGGATGATATAAAATTTATTGTACATTTAATTGTAATTTATAGATAGCTCTTATATTTAATCATTCTATACATTACGATGCTATGTATTGTGTCCTAGTACTAGAAAAATCAACATCTGGCACGCAATAACCCTATAAAAATTACACACGGTACATAACAGCAAAAAACTGTTAAATATAAAAACAGCAATATAAAAAAAGAACAATAACACGTGGATAATTTAGATCACTGTATAATTCTTGAATGCAAGCAACCTATGTGCGCCATGTACAGCAAGCAAAATATTCATACATCTACATATTGATGCACAGTATGTTGCTGGTTTGGTTGTTGCATGCTTGGTGGGCCCGTTTTTAAGGAGATCATCCCAAGCCCAATTGGGCCCCACCGGCTCCCACCACTGAAAATTTTTTTGTTGTTGAAAAAGGATCCTTAGGGGATGGGTTATTGTGCCATGAAATTTTATGGCCCTACGGAGACTAGAACCCCCCCCCCCCCCAGGGGGGTGAAAAGGGGACCGAAAATGCTGATTTTGAGGCCCAATTTTTTTTTTGTTGAAAAAGGATCCTTAGGGGATGGGTTATTATGTCATGAAATTTTATGGCCCTACGGACACTAGAACCTCCCCCCCCCCCCCCCCAGGGGGGTGAAAAGGGGACCGAAAATGACGATTTTGAGGGCAAATTTTTTACATTCAAAACGGGACTCGTCCTCGAGTTTTGATGCTAGAACAAATCCAAAGACAGTTTTAGACAAACAAACAAACAAACTCGAGTTCGGATTTTTTCAAATTCAAATTTTTTCTATTTTTTCAAAAAAATTTGAAATTTCAAAAATCAGCAACAATTTTTTGGGGTTTAGAGCTATATATTTCTTCAAAGAATTCGAATTTGTAAAAAAGCGAACTTGAGTTTGTTAGAAATGTTTCAAGGATTCTAAAACTGGTTTTGGCTTTGTTCTAGCTTCAAAACTCGATGACGAGTCTCGTTTTGAAATATCCAAAAAAATATACCGAAATACTCTTTTTTTCGTCAAAAAATAAAAAATAAAAACTAAGGCATAAATCGAAAAAGTGACACGAATAAAAAAAGTTTCCTTTCACAAAATACATATACTGGCCAACTTTCAAATAAATCGGGCGGAACAAATTGATAAAGTCTCATCATGGTGATTACTGAAATAAAATGTATTATTTTTATTTACTCATAACTACGATATTTCATAGATCTTTACTTGAAATTTACAAGGAAAATGATGCTCATTGTTCGTACATCGAAATAGATCATCGAAACTGCATTCATGTACAAAAAATTTTCGTACATTTGCCGAAACAAGCGATTTATATATTATTTCCTGGCATCAATAATTGCGAAATTTTATGTCATGTACATGTAAACTGTCAAAAGTGTTTTCACCCCACAATGAAAATGCATCGTCCATGAATTTGCGTTATCTCTTATGATTATCATTACATGTATTGTCGAATGTAGATTAAGCAAGATTAGGAGTACATTGCCCTCAATCATTTATTTTCGACTAGTGACACGAGTTTTTCAATACTCGTGTGTGTGTGTATCATCTAAGTGTATTAATTTTAAGATATTTAAAAACCAATGATTGTAATATTGTACAATCTCTATTGGAAATAAAGTTTTTTCTTTTCTTTCTTTCTTTCTTATATTCAAATTCAATAGACATAGTTCGATTTTGGGCTGTAATGAAAAATTTTCCTTTTTTACCATTCAAAACGGAACTTGTCCTCGAGTTTTGATGCTAGAACAAATCCAAAGACAGTTTTAGAATCCTTGAAATAATTCTAACAAACTCAAGTTCGCTTTTTTCCAAATTCGAATTCTTTGAAGAAATATATAGCTCTAAACCCCAAAAAAATGTTGCTGATTTTTGAAATTTCAAAATTTTTTGAAAAAATAGAAAAAAATTGAATTTGCAAAAACACGAACTTGAGTTTGTTAGAAATGTTCCAAGGGTTCTAAAACTGTCTTTGTTTTTGTTCTAGCATTAAAACTGAAGGAGGAGTTCCAATCTGAAATATCAATAAAAATATACCAAAAAACACATTTTTCGTCAAAAAAAAATAAGGCCTAAATCGAAAAAATGACAGGAGTAAAAAAGGTTTACTTTCACAAAAGACATATACTGGGCAATTTTCAAACGAATCGGACGGAAAAAGTTCTCAAACTGGGATGATCCCCTTAAACTTGTTACCTGAACTTGCGTATTACTTACCACAATTTTTGTATTAGGTACCTAATTTTACAAATTAGTACCTTAACTTGTTCATTGTTTACCTGAACTTGTATATTACTTACCAGAACTTTTGTAATTGGTGCGTAAGTATATAAACTAATACATTAACTTGTAAATTGGTTACCTGAACATGTATATTGTTTACGATAAGCTTTGTATCTAGTACCAAAATTTCCAAATTAATACCTTAACTTGTGAGTTGGTTACCTTAACTTATATGAGATATTAGTTACTAGAACTTTGGTAATTGGTCCCTAATTTTATAAATTAACACCTTAACTTTCAAATTGGTTACCTGAACTTGAATGTAGGTTTCCATAACTTTTATGTTGGTTACGTAAATTTAAAAATTGGTACCAGAACTTGTACATTTGTTACCTGAACTTGTATATCAGTTACTAGAACTTTCATATTTGTGACCTAAATTTATAAATTGGTACCAGAACTTGTATATTTGTTACCTGAACTTGTATATCGGTTACTAGAACTTTCATATTTGTAACCTAAATTTATAAATTGGTACCAGAACTTGTATATTGAAGACCAAAATTCATACATTGGCAAACTAAATTTGTAAATTGGTACCAAAACTTGTATTTTGTATTCATGAACCCACCACCTGCACCACCACTCCTGCACCACCACACCTGCACCACCTCCTACACCACACCTGCACCACCTCCTACACCACACCTGCACCACCTCCTACACCACACCTGCACCACCTCCTACACCACACCTGCACCACCTCCTACACCACACCTGCACCACCTCCTACACCACACCTGCACCACCTCCTAAACCACACCTGCACCACCTCCTACACCACACCTGCACCACCTCCTACACCACACCTGCACCACCTCCTACACCACACCTGCACCACCTCCTACACCACACCTGCACCACCTCCTACACCACACCTGCACCACCTCCTAAACCACACCTGCACCACCTCCTACACCACACCTGCACCACCTCCTACACCACACCTGCACCACCTCCTACACCACACCTGCACCACCTCCTACACCACACCTGCACCACCTCCTACACCACACCTGCACCACCTCCTACACCACACTTGCACCACCTCCTACACCACACCTGCACCACCTCCTACACCACACCTGCACCACCTCCTAAACCACACCTGCACCACCTCCTACACCACACCTGCACCACCTCCTACACCACACCTGCACCACCTCCTACACCACACCTGCACCACCTCCTAAACCACACCTGCACCACCTCCTACACCACACCTGCACCACCTCCTACACCACACCTACACCACACCTGCACCACCTGTTATCTCTCCAGCTCTGAGATTTCTCTACCCTTCCTTCTCCCACCGAAGGAGGGGGGGGGTAAATTTGCCCAGAGAGGGTGAGGGAGGGGGGGGGGGGGTAATGAGGACGTGTTTTTGCAGGTGGTGCGTCGGTGTGACCGGAACACCGCACCACCTGAGGCACCTGGCACCACCTGGGGCAGGTGCCTCCTGGCCATACTCCCACACGCTGCTCCCACTGATTTGGGGGAGTGCTGGCAGTGCTGGCAGTGATACACGGTGCTGGGAGCCACCGGTGGTACACGGAGGGAATTTTCACAATGCTGCTGAGCGACCAGCAGTCACAAACTCAATTTTCATAAATACTTCATTAAACCTCAATGGAAGCACGAACCAGTTAATGTTTGCAGTTTTAAGAATTGCTTCGTAATATTAACTTCGAATTTGAGCTGAATATAGAACTTCAGTTGAACCAATCGCACAGATTCTGTTAATTCTAACTTGTCGCAGAGCGTTTAATGCGTGAAATAATTGTATTCTTATATTAATTTTTTAAATTCGTTAATAATTATAACGAAACATGACATTCTCAGCACTACCAGCACTGGTTGCCTCTTTTTAGTCATACTTTACATATTGCCTTTATTTTCCCAATCGCTAATGGTTTCATTGTCACGATTGTAGATTGTCTTCGAATAGTGGTTTGAAATAGAGGCTTGCCGTGCTTCATCCTTAGCATGATGAATCATTTAAGTGCTGTTTATATATATGTATATATATACATATGTATATGTATTAGTGTTTCTATTTCAAAAAATAACCAAATTAATTCTAACCAGACTGATACTAACATAACTTAACTAACTCAACCTAACCCAATCTAACCCAACTAAACTCAACCCAACCTAACCTATCCTAACCTAACCCATCTTGGCAGCCTGACCCTACCTAACCTAACCCAACCCAACAAAATCCAACCTAATCAACTAAACCCAACCCAACCCAACTCAATTCAACCTTACCTACCTCAACCTGACACAACGCGACATAACCTAATCTCACTTATCCTAACCTAATAGAACCTAACCTAACACAACCTCACCTAACCTAACCTAACCTAACCCAACCTCACCTAACCTAACCTAACCTAACCAAACCTAACCAAACCTAACCTAACCTAATCAAATCCAACCTAACCCAGCCCAACCCAACCTCCGCACACCAGGACCCAGTTCTGCACCAGTTAGACAGGCCGTCACTAACTGTACTGCACATCAGCTCACTCAACTGTCACTTGCTCAAATCACGATCCGTGGAAGACAGCCTCGTAACGTTCAAAGTTTGTATTCTCTAAAACGTTACCTTTCGTTTGCTGTGAGGTTTTTTACTTTGTTTTTTTTTAGTTTTTTGTGTATTTTCGGAATTAATTTTTTCCTTCAACATTCAAAATTGGTGTCGTTTTTAACGTTAATTTGCGTTTTCTGTGCGGTTCTTAGTGTTTTTAACTTTTTATCGTTTTTTTGTACGTTGTTTGGAGAGTTTACCAAAATTAACGCTTCCTTGTTAAAAATTTTAACTTAGGTGCTCTGTGAAATATTTCCTAACAAAAATATGAGTGGAAACGTGTGACAGAAAATGGGTGACTACAGTGAATAAGCGGTTCTTTAAAAAATACAATTCCATAGTGACTGTTGTTCAAGACTGACGGCGATTTTGCGCGGTTTAATCCATCATCGGCCCACGTCGTTTTCAAAGAACATTGAGAAATCCCTTACATCGTTATTTTATTTTAAATGCTTCGCTAAAAACTCCACACCGTGGTAGGTTTCATGACAGTAATATAAGGGAAAGTACCGTAACATTTAGCTCGAAAGCAAGAACACAATTTCGAAGCTAATGAACAAAAAATTCATTTAAAAAATTGATGAAAAAAATAAAAAAATTAAACACAATTTCTGTCCCTTCTAATTTCTATTATCTCTTTGAAGCTTTTCAAGAAAATCACAATTTCGAAAACAATAACTCAAGTTCCAAAATCTTGGGCCTTATGGTAAGTGGTAGCCAGGTCACTGGTCAAACAAATTTGAAACCTTTCTTTTCGCATAATCAATTAAAAATATCAAAGCAACATGATGAATTTAAACAAAAAAGCTCCAAAGAAAATTTCTATTTGTAAAAATAAGCCGATTGCGTATTGTGGATACCATAATGCAAGTGAAAGTCAATTAAATCGCCAGAGAAAAATAATGCAATAAAATAATTTTTCGTATTTCTTTAAGCTTTATCCTTGTTGCTATCAAAGCTATCGATTAGCAGAGGGGGTCACACGGACGGACGGACGCGGCTCTTGTTATTATGGTGAATTAGATTATCAAACATTTGATAGATTATCAAACATTTGATAGATTATCAAACATTTGATAGATTATCAAACATTCTATAGATTATCAAACATTTGATAGATTATCAAACATTTGATAGATTATCAAACATTTGATAGATTATCAAACATTTGATAGATTATCAAACATTCTATAGATTATCAAACATTTGATAGATTATCAAACATTTGATAGATTATCAAACATTCTATAGATTATCAAACATTTGATAGATTATCAAACATTTGATAGATAATCAAACATTTGATAGATTATCAAACATTTGATAGATTATCAAACATTCTATAGATTATCAAACATTTGATAGATTATCAAACATTTGATAGATTATCAAACATTTGATAGATTATCAAACATTCTATAGATTATCAAACATTTGATAGATTATCAAACATTTGATAGATTATCAAACATTTGATAGATTATCAAACATTCTATAGATTATCAAACATTTGATAGATTATCAAACATTCTATAGATTATCAAACATTTGATAGATTATCAAACATTCTATAGATTATCAAACATTTGATAGATTATCAAACATTCTATAGATTATCAAACATTTGATAGATTATCAAACATTCTATAGATTATCAAACATTTGATAGATTATCAAACATTCTATAGATTATCAAACATTTGATAGATTATCAAACATTCTATAGATTATCAAACATTTGATAGATTATCAAACATTCTATAGATTATCAAACATTTGATAGATTATCAAACATTCTATAGATTATCAAACATTTGATAGATTATCAAACATTCTATAGATTATCAAACATTTGATAGATTATCAAACATTCTATAGATTATCAAACATTTGATAGATTATCAAACATTCTATAGATTATCAAACATTTGATAGATTATCAAACATTCTATAGATTATCAAACATTTGATAGATTATCAAACATTCTATAGATTATCAAACATTTGATAGATTATCAAACATTTGATAGATTAATTGACCACAAACGAGTATATTGCTACAAGTAACGCCCAGGATTAACTAGGTGTCTAACACTCCACACCATTAGCATAAGCAACAACTTAAGCATTAGCAACAACATTCAAATTAGCCACAACATTAGCATTAGCAACAACATTAGCATTAGTCATAGCATTAACATTAGCAACAACTTTCAAATTAGCCACAACATTAGCATTAGCAACATTAGCATTAGTCATAGCATTAACATTAGCAACAACTTAAGCATTAGCAACAACATTCAAATTAGCCACAACATTAGCAACAACATAAGCATTAACAATAAGTTTAGCATCAGCCACAACATAAGCACTAGCAACTACATGAGCATTAGCACCAACACTAGCATTGTTAGTTAAATAAAGTAATGGCTTCAACTATAAAAACCTAAATAACATAGAAAAAAATCCATGACACAAAAAAAATTACAATTAGTTGGTGTCAGGATCAAAATGAATGCATCTGAGTGCGTGACCTAACAGATGTAAACAAAGCCCTTTAAATTAGCAGGTAAAGTAAGAAACGACTCAACATAAGTGTACGGAAACTTTAGTTGCATCGTACCTGCTCCAAGTGTCGTACCTGCTCCAAGTGTCGTACCTGCTCCAAGTGTCGTACCTGCTCCAAGTGTCATACCTGCTCCAAGTGTCGTACCTGCTCCAAGTGTCGTACCTGCTCCAAGTGTCGTACCTGCTCCAAGTGTCGTACCTGCTCCAAGTGTCGTACCTGCTCCAAGTGTCGTACCTGCTCCAAGTGTCGTACCTGCTCCAAGTGTCGTACCTGCTCCAAGTGTCGTACCTGCTCCAAGTGTCGTACCTGCTCCAAATGTCGTACCTGCTCCAAGTGTCGTACCTGCTCCAAGTGTCGTACCTGCTCCAAGTGTCGTACCTGCTCCAAGTGTCGTAACTGCTCCAAGTGCCGTTCCTGCTCCAAATGTCGTACCTGCTCCAAATGTCGTACCTGCTCCAAGTGTCGTACCCGCTCCAAATGTCGTACCTGCTCCAAGTGTCGTATCTGTTCCAAGTTTCGTACCTGCTCCAAGTGTCGTACCTGCTCCAAGTGTCTTACCTGCTCCAAATGTCGTACCTGCTCCAAGTGTCGTACCTGCTCCAAGTGTCGTAACTGCTCCATGTGTCGAAACTGCTTTAAGTGTCGTACCTGCTCCAAGTGTCATCTCTGCTCCAATGTCGGACCTTCTCCAAGTGTCGCAACGGCTCCAACTGTTGTAACTGCTCCAAGTGTCATAACTGCTCCTAGTGTCGTAACTGCTCCAATATCGTACCTGCTCCAAGCATCGTACCTGCTCCAAGTGTCGTACCTCTTCCAAGTGTAACTGCTCCAAGTGTCGTACCTGCTCCAAGTGTCGTAACTGCTCCAAGTGTCGTAGCTGCTCCAAGTGTCGAAACTGCTCCAAGTGTCGTACCTGCTCCAAGTGTCGTACCTGCTCCAAGTGTCATCTCTGCCCCAAGTATCGGACCTTCTCAGAGTGTCGCAACTGCTCCAACTGTTGTAACTGCTCCACGTGTCGTAACTGCTCCTAGTTTCGTAACTACTTCAAGCATCGTAACTGCTCCAAGTGTCGTCTCTGCTCCAAGTATCGAAACTGCTCCAAGTGTCATCTCTGCTCCAAGTGTCTTACCTGCTCCAAGTGTCGCAACTGCTCCAAGTGTTGTAACTGCTCCAAGTGTCGTAACTGCTCCTTTCATCATAATGCTTCTAGCATCATAATGCTCCAAGCATCGGAACTGCTCCAAGCATCATAATGCTCCAAGCATCATAATGCTCCAAACATCATAATGCTTCAAGCATCATAATGCTCCAAGCATCGGAACTGTTACAAGCATCCTATTGCTCCAAGCATCATAATGCTCATAGCATCATAATGCTCCAAGCATGGGTACAAACGCACATGAAATGAGCAAAACAAAAACGACCCCATTCAAGTGTGCGTATATTCACTACACTTAAAATTAGATTTGTGTGCGTAAATCAGAGCTGTGCGTATCTCAGTTTTGTGTACGTAAATCAGAGCTGAGCGCATTTCGGTTATGTGCGCGCAAATCTGAGCTGTGTGCATCTTGGTTATGTGTGCGAAAATCTGAGCGCTACGCATTTTCGTTTTGTGTGCATAAATCAGAGCTGTACGCATCTCACCTGGATGCAGGTAGCCAGCTCAAACGTAGCTGGAAGCGAGAGAATCAGCGCGTAATTGGTCAGGAAGTGGACCAATCAGCGGGCAGATAAGCAGCGCTGCTCGAGACAAAGAGTTGAGACTTGTCTCAGACCTGTCGGCGACTCGCCCCTGGCCAACCGCCCCGCGCCGGAAAGCGCGTCGGCGATGGGAGATGTAATTCTTTTGTGGGTAGGGTTCTTGGTGGGGTAAATGGGTTCTTGGTGGGGTAAATTGGTGAGGTTAAGGGGTTCTTGGTGGGGGCAACTTGGTGGGGTAAATGGGTTCTTGGTGGGGTAACTTGGTGAGGTTAAGGGGTTCTTGGTGGGGGCAACTTGGTGGGGTAAATGGGTTCTTGGTGGGGTAACTTGGTGAGGTAAATGGGTTCTTGGTGGGGTAAACTTGGTGAGGTAAATGGGTTCTTGGTGGGGTAACTTGGTGAGGTAAATGGGTTCTTGGTGGGGTAACTTGGTGAGGTAAATGGGTTCTTGGTGGGGTAACTTGGTGAGGTAAATGGGTTCTTGGTGGGGTAACTTGGTGAGGTAAGGAGTTCTTGGTGAGGTTAGGAGTTCTTGGTGAGGTAAAGAGTTCTTAGTGAGGTAAGGAGTTCTTGGTGAGGTAAGGAGTTCTTGGTGAGGGAAGGAGTTCTCAATGAGGTAAAGAGTTCTTAGTGAGGTAAGGAGTTCTTGGTGATGTAAGGAGTTCTTGGTGAGGTAAGGAGTTCTTAATGAGAAAAAAACTGGCATGTATATCGGTTGGATAACTCACTACTCATACAAACATGGAGATTCACTCACACGTGCACTCAGCGCGTTTCCACATGCATGTAATTGCTCTGATGCTCGCAAACAATTTACTGATCTTATATTTATCGCCTGAGAAGGCATTGTTATCGCCTGAGGTGCTATTGTTATCGCCTGAGGTGGTATCGTTATCGCCTGAGGGGGTATTGTTATCGCTTGAAGAAATATTGTTATCGCCTGAGGCGGTATTGTTATCGCCTGAGGGGGTATTGTTATCGCCTGAGGTGGTATCGTTATCGCCTGAGGGGGTATTGTTATTGCCTGAGGTGGTATTGTTATCGCTTGAAGAAATATTGTTATCGCCTGAGGCGGTATTGTTATCGCCTGAGGGGGTATTGTTATCGCCTGAGGTGGTATTGTTATCGCTTGAAGAAATATTGTTATCGCGTGAGGCGGTATTGTTATCGCCTGAGGCATTGTTATAGCCTGAGGCGTTGTTATCGCCTGAGGCGGTATTGTTATCGCCTGAGGCGGTATTGTTATCGCCTGAAGAAATATCGTTATCGCCTGAGGCGGTATTTTTATCGCCTGAAGAAATATTGTTATCGCCTGAGGCGGTATTGTTATCTCCTGAGGTGGTATTGTTATCGCCTGAGGCATTATTATCGCCTGAGGCGTTGTTGTCGCCTGAGGCGGTGTTGTTATCACCTGAGGCGGTATTGTTATCGCCTAAGGCGTTGTTATCGCCTGAGGCGGTATTGTTATCGCCGCACTTCCGCGTTTTTTGCCACATTTCCACTTCAGGTCGGTGTCATGTAGCAGTTGTTATCGCACTGCCTATTGCGATACCATTATAACTGAATTATAAACATTGAACTCCACAAGAGGCGGTATTGTTTTATGAATTATATGTGCTCAAAATGATAGCGATGATAACGATGATGAAATCGTGATAATGAATATAAATTATGAATGGACCAATTAAGGATAAATTGTTTAAGCTCTATTTAAAGTCTATAGGTATGATTACTTACGGACTTTAATGTTTACAGACTATATACATTAGGTTCATGTGAATGTTGTATGGCACTGAATGATTAGAATTACTAACATGACATGAACCAACATGACATGAACCAACATGACATGAACCAACATGACATCAACCAACATGACATGAACCAACGTGACATGAACCAACATGACATCAACCAACATGACATGAACCAACGTGACATGAACCAACATGACGACATGAACCAACATGACATCAACCAACATGACATCAACCAACATGACATCAACCAACATGACATGAACCAACGTGACATGAACCAACATGACATGAACCAACATGACATGAACCAACATGACATCAACCAACATGACATGAACCAACATGACATGAACCAACATGACATGAACCAACATGACATGAACCAACATGACATGAACCAACATGACATGGACCAACGTGACATGAACCAACATGACATGAACCAACATGACATCAACCAACATGACATGAACCAACGTGACATGAACCAACATGACATCAACCAACATGACATGAACCAACGTGACATGAACCAACATGACGACATGAACCAACATGACATCAACAAACATGACATCAACCAACATGACATCAACCAACATGACATCAACCAACATGACATCAACCAACATGACATCAACCAACATGACATGAACCAACATGACATGAACCAACATGACATGAACCAACATGACATGAACCAACATGACAAGAACCAAGTCTAGCGTACAATGCAGAATACAGCCGAGGACTATCTAATCAAGGATTGATATTGGAGTAATATCATTTCTAGGACTCGAGGAGTAAAATTTGTAGGTGTAATATTAGGAGTAATAAAGAATAGGTGAAGGAGTAATATCGCATCAATAATAATCTGTATGCCCATCATCATTGAACAGTAGAGATGCCACAGCAATATTCTAAGGTCTCGCTTCCTCAATATGTCAGTAAAATGTCACACTCCAAATGCTCCGTAACAGATTTTCGTACAGTAAATGTTCGGTGACTACATACCACGGTGGAGGAAACAAGGTAGGTTCAAACGAGTTTTTTTTTCGTTGACGGTGTGGTTTTGCTGACGTCACGGCAACGAACCAATAGCAGCGCTCATACTGCATCTGGTAGCACTGCTACCACCAAATCTGGCTCCACTATTGGCCAATGACATGTAGTTTTGGTGACGTCACAAAGTTTGTTTGAAATAAAGCCTTTCTATTGGCTAGCCGAACAAGAGGAGGTGTATTTTCTCCCATAGAAATGACCCTACCTTGTTTCCTCTACCGTGCATCCCACACGCCGTATTGTGGATACGCCTGTACAATAACGTATTTCCAGTAAATTAACTATCTTTTTAGATATTTTTTACGTTAAACTACGAAACGGCTGCCCGTTTTACTAAATTATTTCGTTTCACTGCTTGCTTCCCCGTTCGGGCATAAAACGGCTGCCCGTTTCACCGGCGTTTCGAGGCCTCCCGTTCGGGCATAAAACGGCTGCCAGTTTCACCGCCGTTTCGAGGCCTCCCGTTTTACCACAAAACGGCTCCCCGTTTCACCGGCGCTTCGAGGCCGCCCTTCTCCCGTTTGACCACAAAACGGCGGCAGAGATCGTCACCTCAGCTCCGGAAGCTGCTGCTCTGCCCGTTATTATGGCAGATCAGAGGGGGTTTGGGGGGTGAGGGTTTTAGGGGGGATTGGAAGGGGGGGGTTGAGATGGTGGTGAAGGGGGTGAGGGGATGAGAGGAATTTTCACTTCCTCCCCATCTGTGGATGTCTTGTTGTGTGGTGTTTGTTGTGGTGTTTGTTGTGGTGTTTGTTGTGGTGTTTGTTGTGGTGTTTGTTGTGGTGTTTGTTGTGGTGTTTGTTGTGGTGTTTGTTGTGGTGTTTGTTGTGGTGTTTGTTGTGGTGTTTGATGTTTATTGTGGTGTTTGTTGTGGTGTTTGTTGTGGTGTTTGTTGTGGTGTTTGTTGTGGTGTTTGTTGGGGTGTTTGTTGTGGTGTTTGTTGTGGTGTTTGTTGTGGTGTTTGTTGTGGTGTTTGTTGTGGTTTTTGTTGTGGTGTTTGTTGGGGTGTTTGTTGTGGTGTTTGTTGTGGTGTTTGTTGTGGTGTTTGTTGTGGTTTTTGTTGTGGTGTTTGTTGTGGTGTTTGTTGTGGTGTTTGTTGTGGTGTTTGTTGTGGTTTTTGTTGTGGTGTTTGTTGGGGTGTTTGTTGTGGTGTTTGTTGTGGTGTTTGTTGTGGTGTTTGTTGTGGTTTTTGTTGTGGTGTTTGTTGGGGTGTTTGTTGTGGTGTTTGTTGTGGTGTTTGTTGTGGTTTTTGTTGTGGTTTTTGTTGTGGTGTTTGTTGGGGTGTTTGTTGTGGTGTTTGTTGTGGTGTTTGTTGTGGTTTTTGTTGTGGTGTTTGTTGGGGTGTTTGTTGTGGTGTTTGTTGTGGTGTTTGTTGGGGTGTTTGTTGTAGTGTTTGTTGTGGTGTTTGTTGTGGTGTTTGTTGTGGTGTTTGTTGTGGTGTTTGTTGGGGTGTTTGTTTTGGTGTTTGTTGTGGTGTTTGTTGTGGTTTTTGTTGGGGTGTTTTTTGTGGTGTTTGTTGGGGTGTTTTTGTGGTGTTTGTTGGGGTGTTTGTTGTGGTGTTTGTTGTGGTTTTTGTTGTGGTTTTTGTTGTGGTGTTTGTTGGGGTGTTTGTTGTGGTGTTTGTTGTGGTGTTTGTTGTGGTTTTTGTTGTGGTGTTTGTTGGGGTGTTTGTTGTGGTGTTTGTTGTGGTGTTTGTTGGGGTGTTTGTTGTAGTGTTTGTTGTGGTGTTTGTTGTGGTGTTTGTTGTGGTGTTTGTTGTGGTGTTTGTTGGGGTGTTTGTTTTGGTGTTTGTTGTGGTGTTTGTTGTGGTTTTTGTTGGGGTGTTTTTTGTGGTGTTTGTTGGGGTGTTTTTGTGGTGTTTGTTGAGGTGTTTGTTGTGGTGTTTGTTGTGGTTTTTGTTGTGGTTTTTGTTGTGGTGTTTGTTGGGGTGTTTGTTGTGGTGTTTGTTGTGGTTTTTGTTGTGGTTTTTGTTGTGGTGTTTGTTGGGGTGTTTGTTGTGGTGTTTGTTGTGGTGTTTGTTGGGGTGTTTGTTGTAGTGTTTGTTGTGGTGTTTGTTGTGGTGTTTGTTGTGGTGTTTGTTGTGGTGTTTGTTGGGGTGTTTGTTTTGGTGTTTGTTGTGGTGTTTGTTGTGGTTTTTGTTGGGGTGTTTTTTGTGGTGTTTGTTGGGGTGTTTTTTGTGGTGTTTGTTGGGGTGTTTGTTGTGGTGTTTGTTGTGGTGTTTGTTGTGGTGTTTGTTGTGGTGTTTTTTGTGGTGTTTGTTGCGGTGTTTGTTGTGGTGTTTGTTGTGGTGTTTGTTGTGGTGTTTGTTAGGGTGTTGGTTGTGGTGTCTGTTGTGGTGTTTGTTGTGGTGTTGTGCTCAGGGTAATTTTGGGTTTCTTTTGACATTCGCTTCTATTTAACATACTAGGTTCATTTTTATTTGGGGTTCAGTATAACGATGAAAATATTTTAAAAGTGTTTTTATTTACATCAAAGAATGTATATTTGGGCTCATTTTGATTTTGGGTTCATGTCACAAGTAGGGTCAGTTTAATAATGTGTTCAGTTTAATTATGGGTTCAGTTTATTGATGGTTTCAGTTTAATAATGGGTTCAGTTTAATAATGGGCACATAATATCTTCTATATAATTTAGAGCTCAGTTATAAATTAGGTGCATATTGATTTCATGTTCATTTTTATTCAGGGAACGGGTTAGATTTGGGGTCACCTTTTCTTCGTTTATTTTAGGGTTCACTCTATTGTTGGGTTCATTCAGGGTTCACTTTATTTTTGCCGCTATGCAAAGTACAATGTAATATAGGACTTATATTATAAGGTTCACGTTTATATTGGGTTCATTTGGAGTTAACTTTATTTTGGACTTATTCAGTGGTTCGTTCAAATTTGCATGTGTTTGTTTTATTTTATTCGTCACGCTACGGCCCGCAAATATGTTTAGTCATCTCACATGTGCATCACTCTCTTATTGCATCATGCCTACATCACACCACACCACCCCAACACCACCCCCACACCACACCCAAAACACCCCCACACCCCCCCAACACCACACCCACAACACCCCCACACCACCCCACACCACCCCCACACCACCCCCACACCATACCCACAGCACCTCCACACCACCCCCACACCACCCCCACACCATCCCCACACCACCTCCACACCACCCCCCACACCACCCCCACACCCGACACCCCCACACTCCGTACCCCCCACCTCCACACCACCCCACACCACACACACACACACCACCCCCACACCACCCCACACCACACACACACACACCACCCCCACACCACCCCAACACCACACATACATGACCCCCACACCCCACACCCCCACACCCCGTACCCCCACACCTCCACACCACCCCCACACCACCCCAACACCACACCTAAACCACCCCCACACCACCCCCACACCCCCACATTCCGTACCCCCCCCCCTCCACACCACCCCGCACCACGCACACACCACCCCCACACCAACCCCACTCCACCCCCACACCACACCCAAACCACCCCCACACCACCCCCACACCACCCCCACACCATCCCCACATCACCTCCACACCACCCCCACACCACCCCAGCACCACACATACACCACCCCCACACCGCCCCACACCACCCCCCCCCACTAACCACACACCACACCCACACCACCCCCATACCACCCCAACACCACACATACCCCCACACCACCCCCACACCACCCCCACACCTCACACCCCCCACACCCCGTACCCCTACACCTCCACACCACCCCCCACACTACCCGCACACCACATCCACACCACCCCCACACCACCCCAACACCACACCTACCCCCACACCATCTACACACCACCCACACACCACCCACACACCACCCCTACACCCCCGCCACCAATGGGGCAGGCCGCAATTTCCCCGAGGGGGCAGTGACCCCTACTTCCTGTGGGGGTCAAATGAGGGGTCACGTGAGGGGTCAAGTGAGGGGTCACGGAGCTGAGGGTCAACTGGCGCTGCTGTGGCCGCGGTGGGGGCAAGGCGGGAGCTGTAATTTGCCCCATCTGCTGGGGGGCATGTCGCCCCTCTCCCTCTGAGACCTGGGGCTAATTGGGGCACCTCGTGAGGGTGGGGAATGTGGAGAAGTGGGGGATGTTGGGGGAGGTGGGGGTTGGGGAAAGTGAGGTTTATGGGGAGGTGGGGGATGTTGGAGGGCGGTCTGGGATTGGGGGAGGTGAAGTATATGGGGAGGTGGGGGATGTTGGGTGATGTGGGGTATGTGGAAAGGTGGGGGAGGTCGGAGGTTGGGGGAGGGGGGAGGAGAAATGTTGGGGGGTGGTTTTGGGATATTAGGGAGGTATGGGGATGTAGGGGGGAGTGTGAAGGATGTTGTTGTGTGAGTAATACAGCGTGTAGTGTGTAGTGTGTGCTGTATGAACTGTACACTCAGTATACAGGAGCTGGTCAACATAATACAAGCACCTAACATTTTGGAATCATATTCTTTGAACATGTTATAAACCATCAAAACTTGACGGATTTTAATGTCTGATTATTTATTATTGCAACTATTTGATATTTTATTTAAATTAACTGCTTTTTGCAGACTTCTAAGATAAA
Organism: Morinoia aosen; assembly: GCA_030386875.1. Taxonomy (NCBI): domain Eukaryota; kingdom Metazoa; phylum Arthropoda; class Malacostraca; order Amphipoda; family Talitridae; genus Morinoia; species Morinoia aosen. Next base: position 23,291,586 of record CM059578.1, on the reverse strand, counting down.
AATTAGATCATAACCTTATGAAATTGGCTCAGCTATTTGACTATCTCAGAGGCCGAATTGCTGGCGCTCGTACGGCAGGCGCTAGTGTAGCAGAAACTGCCCGAATGCTTGACGTTCCAAGAGGTACTGCCTCAGAAGTAATGACTGCATTGGAAGAGAAGGAAAAACGTCCTCACCAAAGCACTGGTCCGGCCGAAAGTCGAAGTTGTCAGAGAGAGCCCGTCGGACTCTAAATCGAATTGTTAGAGAGGGTCGCAAGACCACGGCTCTCAAAATCACTGCAGACCTCAATGAACACCTACAAAATCACTGCAGACCTCAATGAACACCTACAAAATCACTGCAGACCTCAATGAACACCTACAAAATCACTGCAGACCTCAATGAACACCTACAGAACCTAGTTTATACAAAACTGTTCGTCGGGAGCTGCACAAATCTGGATTCTACGGAAGAGCTGCAATTAGGAAACCTCTGCTCTCAAAGGCAAATGTTTCGAAGCGCTTAGAGTGGTGTAGAAACCATCAGAATTGGTCCGTCAAGCAGTGGGAAAATGTGATTTTCTCTTACGAATTATCGTTAACCTTATTTCCGACCTCCGACCGATGGAATGTGTGGAGACAGCCGAAAGAAGCCTTTAATCCAGACTGCCTTCTCATTACCGAAAAACATGACGGGGGTTCTGCGATGATCTGGGGTGCTATTTCTTGGGACTCCACCGGGCCAATGATTTCCCTTCATGGAAGAATGAACAACCGAGAATATTTAGGAATTTCGGGCCACCAAGTTCATCCCGTAATTCAAGCACTGTTTCCGGAGGGGAACGACATCTTTCAAGATGGTAATGCCTTAATCCATTCAGCTATAATTGCTTAAGAATGGCACCAGGAACATTCTAGTGAAGTTGAGCATCTCGTCTGGCCCCCAGACTCCCCAGACCTCAACATTATTGGGGATTTGTGGTCGGTTCTAGAGATTCAAGTAAGAAGTCGACTTCCATCGCCTCTAAAAGAACTAGAGGATGTTTTAACCAAAGAATGAGCAAAAATTCCCTTGCATGGAAGCAGTTTACAATTAGTATGAACTAATACCTCAGAGAACTAAGGCTAGAATTGCCTCAACAGGTGGACGTATACCATATTAAAATATATTTTGTTGATTTTCCAGAGTGTTTCCATTATTTTGCCCAACCCCAGCATATAATACACTCTCTGTACCAACACTCATACATATGGTTAGACCCAATTATTTTAACAGGTAGAAGCATAATTAGTCCCTATTATTTCAACACACCAAACCAATAATTCACCCAGTTACGAACACCTATGCACAACTAAGACGGAGTCTAATTTTCCTTCCAATATGTTGAGACTAAAACAACATTTCTACAGTAGAAAGAATCTGAAAGCCAAATGCTCAGCCTAAAAAATAGACGTTTATTGAATAAACCGACCCTATTTATTCCACAAACACAAGTGTATAATTAAAGTGGAACAATTTTTACTTATACGGTTGTATGTAAATATGAGTAAATATATGTAAATAAGTAAAAAATTTAAGTAATTATAAGTAAAGTGTGTAAATATAAGTAATATAGGTAAATATTAGTAAATATAAGTAAATAAGTAAATAAATTTAAGTGAATATAAGTAAATGCGTAAATAAATATAAATAAATATCAGTAAAGTGTATAAATATAAGTAAACGAGACCATATTCATTCCACAAACACAAGTGTATAATTAAAGCGCAACAATTTCATATCATTTTTCTCAGAAGTTAAATCTACGCAAAAATGCGAGATTAATAAAAGCGAGGCGCTATGAACCAACTCGGACTATTTTCCTGCGACAGAAGCAGGTCTGTCACGACAGAAGCAGGTCTGTCACAACAGAAGCAGGTCTGTCACAACAGAAGCAGGTCTGTCACAACAGAAGCAAATCTGTCACAACAGAAGCAGGTCTGTCACAACAGATGCAAGTCTGTTACAATAGTCTGTTGGCTCCCCTCGTGAGGGCATCAACAGAGAGAGCATCCCTCGCTTGCTTACCAGAAGTGAGGGTGGACGCTGGTCAGGTGCTGTGTCGTATACTAACACTTCCCCTCATTGTTCCCCTTTGTTGTCCTTATTTTTTACCCTCTGTTTATCCTCTGTTACCCTCTGTGTTCCTCCACTTTACCTTCTGTTCATCCACTGTTGCCCTTACCTTTACCCTCTGTTTACCCTCTGTTGTCCTCCACTTTACCCTCCGTTTACCCTCACTTTTTCTTACATTTACCCTCTGTTTACCTTCTGTAGTCTTTAATTTTACACTCCTTTTACCCCTAGTTGTTTTTACATTTATAATCTGTTTACCCTTGCTTGTCCTCACATTTGCTCTCTTCTTACCCTCACTTGTCCTTGCATTTATCCTCAGTTGTTCTTACATTTTCCCTCTGTTGTTTTTATATTTACCCCCTGTTTACCCTCAGTTTTTCTTATTTTTACCCTTATTTGCCCCTCATATGTCTTTCACTTTACCTTCGTTTTCCCCTAAGGTGTCCCTTACTTTACCCTCTGTTTACCCTCAGTTGCGCCCTATTTTACTTCTTCATACACAAACTTTAGCCTGCCTTTATTAATAATATAATATTTTGTTATTTATTATTGATAATTTAATACCTAACAAAATTTAGCCTGTTATTTAATATTAGTATAGTATTTTGTTATTTAATATTAATTATTTAATACTTAACCAACTTTAGCCTGTTATTTAATATTAGTTTACCCTCGGTGTGACCTCCGATGATAAACTTTCCTTTTATTTATCTCAGTTTCAACTTTCCTTTATTTATCTTAGTTTTAACTTTCCATCATTTATCTTAGTTTTAACTTTCCATCATTTATCTTAGTTTTAACTTTCCTTCATTCATCTTAGTTTTAACTTTCCATCATTTATCGTAGTTTTAACTTTCCATCATTTATCTCAGTTTTAACTTTCCTTTATTTATCTTAGTTTTAACTTTCCATCATTTATCTTAGTTTTAACTTTCCTTCATTTATCTTAGTTTTAACTTTCCTTCATTTATCTTAGTTTTAACTTTCCTTCATTTATCTTAGTTTTAACTTTCCTTCATTTATCTTAGTTTTAACTTTCCTTCATTTATCTTAGTTTTAACTTTCCTTCATTTATCTTAGTTTAACTTTCCTTCATTTATCTTAGTTTAACTTTCCTTCATTTATCTTAGTTTTAACTTTCCTTCATTTATCTTAGTTTAACTTTCCATCATTTATCTTAGTTTTAACTTTCCTTCATTTATCTTAGTTTAACTTTCCTTCATTTATCTTAGTTTGAACGTTCTTTCATTTATCTCCCGTTCATTTTTGTTTGCTTGTCTGCAAGGTTTACTCCCGTTGGTTTGTTAACCCCTGTTCTCCCAGTTAATTCTCGCTTAACCCAGCTTACCCCTGTGAGTTACCGTGTTTCCTACTGTCATTACCCCTGTAAAAAGATGTTTACCTCGTTTATTCCTCACTTTCCACATTTTGTCCTAACTCGATATTTTTCATTCAACTCCTGTTTACCCCTCGTTACCTTTTGTTTGCTCCCGTCTCGCCCCCTGTTTACTCTTCACACTTCTGTTTACCCTCTATATGGCCTGTTTTCATTCAGTAGTTGTTTAGTCTCTGTTCACCTTCTATTGTTTTTTGCTTACGAAGTTGACAACAGGTTTTCTCCTATCATCTCCTGTTGGTACCTGTTTATCTTGTTCACCATTCGTCTAATTTCAAGCACCATCGCGTTATTGTCTGTTTGTTTGGCATTTTTTACCATATGTACTCTCACAGATATCAATTATTTGTGTATCCCCAGTTATTCCTTTGTTTTTTCTAATTCCATTAGTTTACCGTCAGTCGTATTTTTTGTTGCTGCTTTCGAGTAAGTTATTTGCCTTATTTACCTGAGCAGTCCAACAATATCACATTCATCTGAAACATTCACAAGGCGTTTTCGCCAAGGTCACTGCATCATGGGACAGCATTAAGTTAAATTTATAGCCACAGCCTTATTCATCTGAGTGATCAATTTGCCTTATTTACCTGAGTGCTCCATTTGCCTGGTTTACCTGAGTGCTCCATTTACCTGATTTACTGTACTTAGAACCATAGGTCGGACGATTTCTACTTATTTCTCACTAACCTCAAATATCGCATCTGTCAAACTTGCCTAAATATTTATCATTCTATGTTTCATCAGCTGAAGCGGCAACTGAAGTTGCAATTGAAGCAACTGTGAAAGTTCCATACCAAATTTGCATATGCGTGACGATTATAATTTCCTGAGTCATCACCATCATAATCAAGAGTTGACCTTGTGTGCATTTCCATGTTTGTGTTTAAACTAGATCATTTCCAGATAAGCCCCACCACTTATGCAACACATATGTTCACCCACTTGTAACTTTCGAAATAGTTCACCTATCGACTTCAAATCATTCTCAAGCGAAAGAATGTTTTAATCTTTTGTTTGAGAATAATTTGAAAGAATGTTTCAATCTTTCTTTCGTTTGAGAATAATTTGAAGGAATGTTGTAATTTTTTGTTTGAGAGTTATTTGAAGTTCATGGGTGAATTATTTCGAAAGTTACACGTGGATGAACCTATGTGTAGCCTAAGTGGTGGGGCTTATCCGGAAAAGATCCTTCAAAGTTTGATGTACAGTATGTGGGTACTAAGTTTAATATACAGTATGTGGGTACTAAGTTTAATATACAGTATGTGGTATTAAATTTCTTATCAGTTCACCTCTGCTGCATTTCAAGCACAGGAAATCCTTCTCCAAATATGTGACTGCATTCTGTCCAACATTGTATGAACCCTTTATCTAACATTCAAGCTCGTGGAAGAGCATTCCAACAATATCACATTAATCTGAAACATTCACAAGGCGTTTTCGCTAAGTTCACTGCATCATGGAAAAAAATTAAATTGCCTTGAAAACCCTGAAAAATTAAAGATTTCGCCAAGGTCACTGCATCATGGAAAAAAATTAAATTGCCTTGAAAACCCTGAAAAATTAAAGATTTCGCCAAGGTCACAGCATCATGGGAAAGCATTAAGTTAAATTTAAAACCACAGCTTCTTATAAAAAATCCCACTTATAGCCTGAAAAAAACAAAACATAAGCTCACATTACCATGGAAAAAACAATAATTACATTCAAAGCCGCGAAAATTCACAAACCACTTCATTCAAGGTCACCAACAATTTAAATTGACACCACATTTCACTACTTCTCCTCATGCCAAGGTCACCCACCATATAGCACCACGGCTCGAGATTGCGCGGTGAGATTGCGTGATGGTCTCAAGAGGAGGTCGTTATGAACACGAAAAGCACTTGAGGGTGTCAAAAATACAAGTACAAGTCCGTTGCCGGGGCGATATCACTGCACTAAACTTACTAAATGCTTCGCTATTGCGGTAACACAATAAAAGTTGGGCCGTGTGAGGCAATAATGCACTTTGGGGCGCGTAAATAGCGGTGGGTTCCGCTAGGGGTTCTGGGAAGCCGGTGAGATTAGCGTATGTCAACTCCGAGGGGTTGACGTGTGGCAACATCGGGGGGGTTGACGTGTGGCAACATCGGGGGTTGACATATGTCAACTCAGTGTTGGTTGGCGGCAGGACAAGGCCCCCATGTTGGCGGGAAGACAATGCCCTCATGTTGGCGGGAGGACAAGGCCCTCATATTGGCAGGAGGACAAGGCCCTCATATTGGCAGGAGGACAAGGCCCTCATGTTGGCAGGAGGACAAGGCCCTCATATTGGCAGGAGGACAAGGCCCTCATGTTGGCGGGAGGACAAGGCCCTCATATTGGCGGGAGGACAAGGCCCTCATATTGGCGGGAGGACAAGGCCCTCATATTGGCGGGAGGACAAGGCCCTCATATTGGCGGGAGGACAAGGCCCTCATGTTGGCGGAGGACAAGGCCCTCATATTGGCGGGAGGACAAGGCCCTCATATTGGCGGGAGGACAAGGCCCTCATATTGGCGGGAGGACAAGGCCCTCATATTGGCGGGAGGACAAGGCCCTCATGTTGGCGGGAGGACAAGGCCCTCATATTGGCGGGAGGACAAGGCCCTCATATTGGCAGGAGGACAAGGCCCTCATATTGGCGGGAGGACAAGGCCCTCATATTGGCGGGAGGACAAGGCCCTCATATTGGCGGGAGGACAAGGCCCTCATATTGGCGGGAGGACAAGGCCCTCATATTGGCGGGAGGACAAGGCCCTCATGTTGGCGGGAGGACAAGGCCCTCATGTTGGCGGGAGGACAAGGCCCTCATATTGGCGGGAGGACAAGGCCCTCATATTGGCGGGAGGACAAGGCCCTCATATTGGCGGGAGGACAAGGCCCTCATGTTGGCGGGAGGACAAGGCCCTCATATTGGCGGGAGGACAAGGCCCTCATATTGGCAGGAGGACAAGGCCCTCATATTGGCGGGAGGACAAGGCCCTCATATTGGCGGGAGGACAAGGCCCTCATATTGGCGGGAGGACAAGGCCCTCATATTGGCGGGAGGACAAGGCCCTCATATTGGCGGGAGGACAAGGCCCTCATGTTGGCGGGAGGACAAGGAACACTCACGTGCTGTTGGTACACTGACCGCTGTGTGTGTGTGTTTGTGTGTGTGTACGGCACATTACTGGTACTGTACATTACAGGTACTGCACACTACAGGTACTGTACATCACAGGTACTGTACATTACAGGTACTGTACATCACAGGCACTGTACATCACAGGTACTGTACATCACAGGTACTGTACATCACAGGTACTGCACATCACAGGTACTGCACGTCACAGGTACTGCATATCACAGGTACTGCACATCACATGTACTGCACATCACAGGTACTGCACATCACAGGTACTGCACATCACATGTACTGCACATCACAGGTACTGCACATCACAGGTACTGCACATCACAGGTACTGCACATCACAGGTACTGCACATCACAGGTACTGCACAGCACAGGTACTGCACATCACAGGTACTGCACAACACAGGTACTGCACATTACAGGTACTGCACATTACAGGTACTGCACATCACAGGTACTGCACATCACAGGTACTGCACATCACAGGTACTGCACATCACAGGTACTGTACATCACAGGTACTGCACATTACAGGTACTGCACATCACAGGTACTGCACATCACAGGTACTGCACATTACAGGTACTGCACATCACAGGTACTGCACATCACAGGTACTGCACATCACAGGTACTGCACATCACAGGTACTGCTCATTACAGGTACTACACATCACAGGTACTGCACATTACAGGTACTGCTCATTACAGGTACTGCACATTACAGGTACTGCCCATCACAGGTACTGCACATCATAGGTACTGTACATTACAAGTACTGTACATTAGACAACAGCACAATACCTCAACACACACACATTAAAAGTATCACAGTACCTCAACACACACGCACCACAAGTACCACAGTACCTCAACACACACACATCACAATTACCACAGTACCTCAACACACACACCACAAGTACCACAGTACAATACCTCAACACACACCCACCACAAGTACCACAGTACAATACCTCAACATACACATCACAAGTACCACAGTACCTCAACACACATCACAATTACCACAGTACCTCAACACACACACCACAAGTACCACAGTACAATACCTCAACACACACCCACCACAAGTACCACAGTATAATACCTCAACACACACACATCACAAGTACCACAGTACCTCAACACACACCACAATACCACAGTACAATACCTCAACACACACATTACAAGTACTACAGTACAATAGCTAAACACACACAATACCTCAACATACACATCACAAGTACCACAGTACTATACCTCAACACACACATTACAAGTACTACGGTACAATAGCTAAACACACACACATCACAAGTACCACAGTACTATACCTCAACACACGCATTACAAGCACTACAGTACAATAGCTAAACACACACACACCACAAGTACCACAGTACCTCAACACACACACATCACAAGTACCACACACCGGCCCAAGCTAACGGCCAGGTCGTACCACCGCCTTTGAAGAAGCAAGATGGCGGCACCAGCATACAAAGGTTCACTTATTACCCTGTCACCACGTAAACCTGAGCTCGGATTTGTCTAGCTGTGTTCCTGGCCTTTTATGAGAGGAAATAATGTTATTGAGACCAGCATTGCGGCGCTGCTCTTGCTGATATTCCGCCGCCCCAATGACACCTTCAATGGAACAACTCCAATGAACTGCCAAAACACCTCCAAATGCGCGCTTTTTTAGGGGGGCTTGCTTTTGCATTGCGGGTAAATTCAGGCTATCTCAGTGAAGGACTCGTGGGGAAGTTCAGGTTGGGTGCAGGCGTCGTTAGGGTGTTTTTGGTTGCTTCTGGGGGGTTTTTGGTTGCTTCTGGGGGGTTTTTGGTTGCTTCTGGGGGGTTTTTGGTTGCTCGTAGGGAGTTTTTGGTTGCTCCTGGAGTGTTTTTTGTTGCTCCTGGGGTGTTTTTGGTTGCTTCTGGGGGGTTTTTGGTTGCTCATAGGGAGTTTTTGGTTGCTCCTGGGGTGTTTTTGGTTGCTCCTGGGGTGTTTTTGGTTGCTTCTGGGGGTTTTTGGTTGCTCATAGGGAGTTTATGGCTGCTCCTGAGGTGTTTTTAGTTACTCCTGAGGTGTTTTGACTGCTCCTGGGGTGTTTTTGGTTGCTCCTGGGGTGTTTTTGGTTGCTCTTGGGGTGTTTTTGGTTGCTCTTGGGGTGTTTTTAGTTGCTTCTGGGTGTTTATAGTTGCTCCTTGGGTATTTTTGGTTGCTTCCAAGGTGTTTTGGTTTTTTGGTTGCTTCTAAAGGGTTTTCGGTTGCTATTTGGGTATTTTTAGTTTCTCCTGGGTATTTTTAATTACACATGGGGTATTTTTAGTTGCTACTGGGGGGTTTTTAATTGCATCTGGGGTATTTTTAGTTGGGGTATATCTAGTCACTATGGGGTTCTTTATGGAAATTTGGGTTAGATTTACGTTTCTCATGACTCAGTGGGAGCTTTTGAGTTAGCGTAACCTGCGTATTGGAAAAGGCGTGCGATATGGACGCCATTCACCGCGAGGTTCGACAGACATTACCCATTACGCGTCGTTATGTTGAAAAAAAGGCCATACCGGCGCAGGCCGGCGCGACGATTCTGAATTTCGAGTTATCTTTCAAATGGAAATCCCGTCTAATGGACACGAGCTAAGGGGGCGCCGACCCTTCAATGGGACTCGAAATTAATGGTATAGCGTAGTACTACCATCACCAAGCCCTCGGCCCTCACATCAAAGAAAGGCGGGTCGGAATCTAGTTCCCGATATGCACGCCGGAATTTGGTTCCCGTGATGCAGGTTCTTCTGCCGGGAATTATGGCTGGAATTGTTCCTGGGAATTATGGCTGCGAATTTATGGAAGGGAATTCGTCAAGGCGACTCTCGGTCATTGGTCAAAGAATCGATCCTAATTGAGTTGGAAGGCAAAATTGAGGCCTATTGCAATAGGCTTATTGTGTTAAAGTGCGCGGGTAACACGGAATGTGATCAGTGATGAAGAATGATGATGATTTGAAGCATGAATAGCATAGGAAGTATGTTCTTTAATAAAATTTTTCGCAGTATAAACGGATTGATGAAATAAAAGAAAGATTTGAAGAACACGTACACACAACATGTTAGCACACACACGATGTACACATAAAAATTATTTGTGCTCACTATGTTTTACTAGGCATACTCAAGTAAACTTGCATGCATGGTTTGTCTACCGATGAATGAATGAATGACTTGGTTAGTAAAAATAGTATGAATGTTTAATGAATTAAATAAATACAAACAGAAATAGGCCTAGTTAAAATATCTGGAAAAAGGTTAATGAAATCGGTCAATTTACCCAAAACTGTAATTTGAGAAGGTAGGCAGTACATTTTTAGTGTTCGGCGCGTTCAAAAATTACAGTGTATGTATATTTATGTATGTTAAACAATTCACTCGACTAGCCCTTATTGAACGCTTCAACACTTTGGTTTTCAACCCATCATGACGATGATAGCTTGCCAGGGAGACCGCAGAGGAATGATGAATTCGAAAATAAAGAGACTCGGCAATCAAACGTTTATGCAGTATACTTAATTATTTTACCCCAAATGGGGTAATTGGCTCAAATCTTGCGTCCATCGTTTGATATTCATTTCCCACCACCCCCCCATTTCCCTACTCAAACACTCCCCCCACCCTTTTCCCCACTCCCACACTTTCCCACCACCCCCACATTTCCCCACTCCCACACTTTCACCTTCTCCCTTACATTTTCACATCACCTACACTGTACGTGAAACACGTACACATGCTTCACAAAACGTACATGTGTGTACCTCACACACGTGTACGTACCTCACGTACACACGTGCACGCACTCAACGCACACACGTGCATGTAGCTCACGCACACGCGTGCACGATCTCACATACACAAGTACATGCACTAAACACACACACGTGCACCCACTGGATCCCCACACGTACACGTACCCCCGTGCACGTACCCACGTGCACGTACCTCACGTGCACGTCCCCCACGTGCACGTACCCACTTGCACGTACCCCACGTGCACGTACCCCACGTGCACGTATCCACGTGCACGTCCCCCACGTGCACGCACCCCACGTGCACGTACCCCCCGTGCACGTGCCCCACGTGCCCACCATCAGGGCACACCATACATGGACGGGCACAATTTGCAGCGCGTCGCCAGCATTCATTAATTGTGGGCGGCGGTGTCCAACGTCAGGCCGCTCCTGCGTCCTGCACACAGCCTCCCTGTGTGTTGTGTGTTGTGTTCGTGTGTGGTGACGTGTGTGTGTGATGTATGGCCCTTTTCCAGTGATGTATAGCCCTTTCCACTCATGTGTGGTGTGTCTTGTTTCCAGTGTGGGATACTAGATGATGTAACACACATACTCCCTGTGTGTTGTGTGTTGTGTTCGTGTGTGGTGACGGCAGAGTGTGAGTGTGTGTGTGTGTGTGTGTGTGTGATGTATGACCCTTTCCAGTGATGTATAGCCCTTTCCACTCATGTGTGGTGTGTCTTGTTTTCAGCGTATGTGTGGTAGTGTATGTATGTCCAGTGCTTGTATGTGTGAGTGAGGTGATGTAACACACATGCTCCCTGTGTGTTGTATGCCCTGTGTTCGTGTTTAGTGACGGCCGTGCTTGTGTGATGTATAGCCTATTCAAATGATGTATAGTCCTTTCCCCTCGTGTGTGATGTGTCTTGTATCCAGTGTGTGATGCGAGATGATGTACTGGCTGTTCGGAATACCTTCAAAAATCGACTTGACCGTCGCTAGCTTCGTGGTGTTTTGGTGGTGTAGTATGCCTGGAATTCCAGGGAGTTTGAAGAAAATGGAATATTGTAGGTGGAAGAGTTGACTGGAATTCCAGGGAGTTTGAAGAAAATGGAATATTGTAGGTGGAAGAGTTGACTGGAAGCATACAAGAGCTCTAACACATTACTGATGACGGGAAGAAATACATGTTTAGTCAACCAACCACGCTTACGTAGAAGTGAAGCTTTACTGTACTACAGCGAATTTATAGGTTCCTTCTAACTCATGACAGTTAATGTCATTTGTGTCATTAGTCCTTACCTTACCTTGGGTGACCGTGCGTGACTGGTGTTTGGCGGCCTGCAACTCGAGTAGCGAACCCGGAATGGTCAATTTGGCTCGCCCTCTTGCCTTACCCAGCGCGGTGTATCTTCTCTTATTGAAGTGTGTCTCGTTCTGATGATATCAGGTGTATCTTCTTTTATTGAAGTGTGTCTTGTTCTGATGATATCAGGTGTATCTTCTTTTATTGAAGTGTGTCTTGTTCTGATGATATCAGGTGTATCTTCTTTTATTGAAGTGTGTCTTGTTCAGATGATATCAGGTGTATCTTCTTTTATTGAAGTGTGTCTTGTTCTGATGATATCAGGTGTATCTTTTTTTATTGAAGTGTGTCTTGTTCTGATGATATCAGGTGTATCTTCTGTTATTGTAGTGCGTCTTGTTCTGATGATATCAGGTGTATCTTCTTTTATTGTAGTGTGTCTTGTTCTGATGATATCAGGTGTATCTTCTTTTATTGAAGTGTGTCTTGCTCTGATGATATCAGGTGTATCTTCTTTTATTGAAGTGTGTCTTGTTCTGATGATATCAGGTGTATCTTCTTTTATTGAAGTGTGTCTTGTTCAGATGATATCAGGTGTATCTTCTTTTATTGAAGTGTGTCTTGTTCTGATGATATCAGGTGTATCTTCTTTTATTGAAGTGTGTCTTGTTCTGATGATATCAGGTGTATCTTCTCTTATTGAAGTGTGTCTTATTCTGATGATACCTGGTGTATCTTTCTTTCATGAGTCTGAGTGTTGCTTTATTGATGCCTGGTGTACTGTGCCGGGATTTATTCAGTTGAGCACAATTTTACAGCAACACAACACAGTGTAGACACAACACACAACACAACACAGTGAAGACACAACACTCAACACAGTGTAGACAGAACACACAACACAACACAGTGTAGAAACAACACTCAAAACAACACAGTGTAGACACAACACACAACACAACACAGTGTAGACACAACACTCAACACAGTGTAGACAGAACACATAACACAGTGTAGACAGAACACATAACACAACACAGTGTAGACACAACACACAACACAATACAGTGTAGAAACAACACTCAAAACAACACAGTGTAGACACAACACACAATACAGTGTAGACAAAACACACAACACAACACAGTGTAGACACAACACACAACACAACACAGTGTAGGCACATTACTCAACACGGTGTAGACACAACACAACACACTGTAGACACAACACTCAACACGGTGTAGACAGAACACACAACACAACACAGTGTAGACTCAACACACAACACAACACAGTGTAGACACAACGCACAACACAACACAGTGTAGGCACAACACACAACACAACACAGTGTAGACACAGCACACAACACAACACAGTGTAGACACAACACACAACACAACAGAGTGTAGACACAACACACACCACAACACAGTGTAGACAAAACACACAACACAGTGTAGACACAACACACAATACAACACAGTGTAGACGCAACACACACCACAACACAGTGTAGACAATACACACAACACAGTGTAGACACAACACACAATACAACAAAGTGTAGACACAACACACAACACAGTGTAGACACAACATACAACACAACACAGTGTAGACACAACACACAACACAACACACAACACAACACAGTGTAGACACAACACAACACAGTGTAGACACAGCACACAATACAACACAGTGTAGACACAACACACAACACACAACACAACACATTGTAGACACAACACACAACACAACACATTGTAGACACAACACACAACACAACACAGTGTAGACAAAACACACAACTCAACACACAACACAGTGTAGACACAACACACAACACAACACAGTGTAGACACAACACACAACACAACACAGTGTATACACAACACACAACACAACAAAGTGTAGACACAACACACAACACAACACAGTGTAGACACAACACACAACACATTGTAGACACAACACACAACACAACACAGTGTAGACACAACACACAACACAACACATTGTAGACACAACACACAATACAACACAGTGTAGACACAACACACAACGCAACACACAACACAACACAGTGTAGACACAACACACAACACAACACAGTGCAGACACAACAAACAACACAACACAGTGTAGACACAACACACAACACAACACAGTGTAGACACAACACACAACACAACACAGTGTAGACAAAACACACAACACAACACAGTTTTGACACAACACACAACACAACACAGTGTTGACACAACACACAACACAACACAGTGTAGACACAACACACAACACAACACAGTGTAGAAACAACACACAACACAACACAGTGTAGACACAACACACAACACAACACAGTGTAGACACAACACACAACACAACACAGTGTAGACACAACACGCAACACAACACAGTGTAGACACAACACACAACACAACACAGTGTAGACACAACACACAACACAACACATTGTAGACACAACACACAACACAGTGTAGACACAGCACACAACAAAACACAGTGTTGACACAACACACAACACAACACAGTGTAGACACAACACACAACACATCACAGTGTAGACACAGCACACAACACAAGACAGTTTTGACACATCACACAACACAACACAGTGTAGACACAACACACAACACAACACAGTGTAAACACAATACACAACACAACACAGTGTAGACACAACACACAACGCAACACAGTGTAGACACAACACACAACACAACACAGTGTAGACACAACACACAACACAACACAGTGTAGACACATCACACAACACAACACAGTGTAGACACAACACACAACACAACACAGTGTAGACACAACACACAACACAACACGGTGTAGACACAACACACAACACAACACAGTGTAGACACAACACACAACAAAACACAGTGTAGACACAACACACAACAAAATACATTGTAGACACAACACACAACACAACACAGTGTAGACACAACACACAACACAACACATTGTAGACACAACACACAACACAGTGTAGACACAGCACACAACACAACACAGTGTTGACACAACACACAACACAACACAGTGTAGACACAACACACAACACATCACAGTGTAGACACAGCACACAACACAAGACAGTTTTGACACAACACACAACACAACACAGTGTAGACACAACACACAACACAACACAACACGGTGTAGACACAACACACAACACAACACAGTGTAGACACAACACACAACAAAACACAGTGTGGACACAACACACAACAAAATACATTGTAGACACAACACACAACACAACACAGTGTAGACACAACACACAACACAACACAGTGTAGACACAACACACAACACAACACAGTGTAGACAAAACACCCAACACAACACAGTTTTGACACAACACACAACACAACACAGTGTTGACACAACACACAACACAACACAGTGTAGACACAACACACAACACAACACAGTGTAGAAACAACACACAACACAACACAGTGTAGACACAACACACAACACAACACAGTGTAGACACAACACACAACACAACACAGTGTAGACACAACACGCAACACAACACAGTGTAGACACAACACACAACACAACACAGTGTAGACACAACACACAACACAACACATTGTGGACACAACACACAACACAGTGTAGACACAGCACACAACACAACACAGTGTTGACACAACACACAACACAACACAGTGTAGACACAACACACAACACATCACAGTGTAGACACAGCACACAACACAAGACAGTTTTGACACATCACACAACACAACACAGTGTAGACACAACACACAACACAACACAGTGTAAACACAATACACAACACAACACAGTGTAGACACAACACACAACGCAACACAGTGTAGACACAACACACAACACAACACAGTGTAGACACAACACACAACACAACACAGTGTAGACACATCACACAACACAACACAGTGTAGACACAACACACAACACAACACAGTGTAGACACAACACACAACACAACACAGTGTAGACACAACACACAACAAAACACAGTGTAGACACAACACACAACAAAATACATTGTAGACACAACACACAACACAACACAGTGTAGACACAACACACAACACAACACATTGTAGACACAACACACAACACAGTGTAGACACAGCACACAACACAACACAGTGTTGACACAACACACAACACAACACAGTGTAGACACAACACACAACACATCACAGTGTAGACACAGCACACAACACAAGACAGTTTTGACACAACACACAGAACAACACAGTGTAGACACAACACACAACACAACACAACACGGTGTAGACACAACACACAACACAACACAGTGTAGACACATTACACAACAAAACACAGTGTGGACACAACACACAACAAAATACATTGTAGACACAACACACAACACAACACAGTGTAGACACAACACACAACACAACACAGTGTAGACACAACACACAACACAACACAGTGTAGAGTAGACACAACACACAACACAACACACAAGCTCGTGCCATACATGGCTTTCTTGCCCCGATTTATGGTGCAGCTAATGGCTTATTGTGCCATATATGGGACTGGGAGGTGTGCCGCGCTGGTCTGCAGTGGTCTGCCGTGCTGGTCTGCAGTGGTCTGCCGTGCTGGTCTGCAGTGGTCTGCCGTGCTGGTCTGCAGTGGTCTGTCGTGCTGGTCTTAAGTGGTCTGCCGTGCTGGTCTGCAGTGGTCTGCCGTGCTGGTCTGCAGTGGTCTGTCGTGCTGGTCTTAAGTGGTCTGCCGTGCTGGTCTTAAGTGGTCTGCCGTGCTGGTCTGCAGTGGTCTGCCGTGCTGGTCTGCAGTGGTCTGTCGTGCTGGTCTTAAGTGGTCTGCCGTGCTGGTCTGCAGTGGTCTGCCCTGCTGGTCTGCAGTGGTCTTTCGTGCTGGTCTTAAGTGGTCTGCCGTGCTGGTCTGCAGTGGTCTGCCGCGCTGGTCTGCAGTGGTCTGTCGTGCTGGTCTTAAGTGGTCTGCCGTGCTGGTCTGCAGTGGTCTGCCACGCTGGTCTGCAGTGGTCTGTCGTGCTGGTCTTAAGTGGTCTGCCTTGCTGGTCTGCAGTGGTCTGCCCTGCTGGTCTGCAGTGGTCTGTCGTGCTGGTCTTAAGTGGTCTGCCGTGCTGGTCTGCAGTGGTCTGCCGCGCTGGTCTGCAGTGGTCTGCCCTGCTGGTCTGCAGTGGTCTGCCGTGCTGGTCTGCAGTGGTCTGCCCTGCTGGTCTGCAGTGGTCTGTCGTGCTGGTCTTAAGTGGTCTGCCGTGCTGGTCTGCAGTGGTCTGCCGCGCTGGTCTGCAGTGGTCTGTCGTGCTGGTCTGCAGTGGTCTGCCGCGCTGGTCTGCAGTGGTCTGCAATGCTGGTCTGCAGTGGTCTGTCGTGCTGGTCTTAAGTGGTCTGCCTTGCTGGTCTGCAGTGGTCTGCCCTGCTGGTCTGCAGTGGTCTGTCGTGCTGGTCTTAAGTGGTCTGCCGTGCTGGTCTGCAGTGGTCTGCCGCGCTGGTCTGCAGTGGTCTGTCGTGCTGGTCTGCAGTGGTCTGCCGCGCTGGTCTGCAGTGGTCTGCCCTGCTGGTCTGCAGTGGTCTGTCGTGCTGGTCTTAAGTGGTCTGCCTTGCTGGTCTGCAGTGGTCTGCCCTGCTGGTCTGCAGTGGTCTGTCGTGCTGGTCTGCAGTGGTCTGTCGTGCTGGTCTTAAGTGGTCTGCCGTGCTGGTCTGCAGTGGTCTGTCGTGCTGGTCTGCAGTGGTCTGTCGTGCTGGTCTGCAGTGGTCTGTCGTGCTGGTCTTAAGTGGTCTGTCGTGCTGGTCTGCAGTGGTCTGTCGTGCTGGTCTTAAGTGGTCTGCCGTGCTGGTCTGCAGTGGTCTGCCGTGCTGGTCTTAAGTGGTCTGCCGTGCTGGTCTGCAGTGGTCTGTCGTGCTGGTCTTAAGTGGTCTGTCGTGCTGGTCTGCAGTGGTCTGCCGTGCTGGTCTGCAGTGGTCTGTCGTGCTGGTCTTAAGTGGTCTGTCGTGCTGGTCTGCAGTGGTCTGTCGTGCTGGTCTTAAGTGGTCTGCCGTGCTGGTCTGCAGTGGTCTGCCGTGCTGGTCTTAAGTGGTCTGTCGTGCTGGTCTGCAGTGGTCTGTCGTGCTGGTCTGCAGTGGTCTGTCGTGCTGGTCTTAAGTGGTCTGCCGTGCTGGTCTGCAGTGGTCTGCCGTGCTGGTCTGCAGTGGTCTGTCGTGCTGGTCTGCAGTGGTCTGTCGTGCTGGTCTGCAGTGGTCTGTCGTGCTGGTCTGCAGTGGTCTGTCGTGCTGGTCTTAAGTGGTCTGCCGTGCTGGTCTGCAGTGGTCTGCCGTGCTGGTCTGCAGTGGTCTGCCGTGCTGGTCTGCAGTGGTCTGCCGTGCTGGTCTGCAGTGGTCTGTCGTGCTGGTCTGCAGTGGTCTGTCGTGCTGGTCTGCAGTGGTCTGTCGTGCTGGTCTGCAGTGGTCTGTCGTGCTGGTCTTAAGTGGTCTGCCGTGCTGGTCTGCAGTGGTCTGCCGTGCTGGTCTGCAGTGGTCTGTCGTGCTGGTCTGCAGTGGTCTGTCGTGCTGGTCTGCAGTGGTCTGTCGTGCTGGTCTGCAGTGGTCTGTCGTGCTGGTCTGCAGTGGTCTGTCGTGCTGGTCTTAAGTGGTCTGCCGTGCTGGTCTGCAGTGGTCTGTCGTGCTGGTCTGCAGTGGTCTGTCGTGCTGGTCTGCAGTGGTCTGCCGTGCTGGTCTGCAGTGGTCTGTCGTGCTGGTCTGCAGTGGTCTGTCGTGCTGGTCTTAAGTGGTCTGCCGTGCTGGTCTGCAGTGGTCTGCCGTGCTGGTCTGCAGTGGTCTGTCGTGCTGGTCTGCAGTGGTCTGTCGTGCTGGTCTTAAGTGGTCTGCCGTGCTGGTCTGCAGTGGTCTGTCGTGCTGGTCTGCAGTGGTCTGTCGTGCTGGTCTGCAGTGGTCTGCCGTGCTGGTCTGCAGTGGTCTGTCGTGCTGGTCTGCAGTGGTCTGTCGTGCTGGTCTGCAGTGGTCTGTCGTGCTGGTCTGCAGTGGTCTGTCGTGCTGGTCTGCAGTGGTCTGTCGTGCTGGTCTGCAGTGGTCTGCCGTGCTGGTCTTAAGTGGTCTGCCGTGCTGGTCTGCAGTGGTCTGCCGTGCTGGTCTGCAGTGGTCTGTCGTGCTGGTCTGCAGTGGTCTGTCGTGCTGGTCTGCAGTGGTCTGTCGTGCTGGTCTTAAGTGGTCTGCCGTGCTGGTCTGCAGTGGTCTGTCGTGCTGGTCTTAAGTGGTCTGCCGTGCTGGTCTGCAGTGGTCTGTCGTGCTGGTCTTAAGTGGTCTGCCGTGCTGGTCTGCAGTGGTCTGTCGTGCTGGTCTTAAGTGGTCTGCCGTGCTGGTCTGCAGTGGTCTGCCGCGCTGGTCTTAAGTGGTCTGCAGTGGTCTGCCGCGCTGGTCTGCAGTGGTCTACCGTGCTGGTCTTAAGTGGTCTGCAGTGGTCTGCCATGCTGGTCTGCAGTGGTTGAGGTAGTCTGCACTGCCAACAACAGACACACACTAGTCAGTAAATCCGTTTAACTGTAGTGTTGCTTATACGTTACCTGCATTACCTGTGTTTCCTACGTTACCTGCATTACCTGTGTTTCCTACGTTACCTGCATTACCTGTGTTTCCTACGTTACCTGTATTACCTCTGTTTCCTACGTTACCTGCATTACCTGTGTTTCCTACGTTACCTGCATTACCTGTGTTTCCTACGTTACCTGCATTACCTGTGTTTCCTACGTTACCTGTATTACCTGTGTTTCCCACGTTACCTGCATTACCTGTGTTTCCTACGTTACCTGCATTACCTGTGTTTCCTACGTTACCTGCATTACCTGTGTTTCCTACGTTACCTGCATTACCTGTGTTGTCTACGTTACCTGCATTACCTGTGTTGTCTACGTTACCTGCATTACCTGTGTTGTCTACGTTACCTGCATTACCTGTGTTTCCTACGTTACCTGCATTACCTGTGTTTCCTACGTTACCTGCATTACCTGTGTTTCCTACGTTACCTGCATTACCTGTGTTTCCTACGTTACCTGCATTACCTGTGTTTCCTACGTTACCTGCATTACCTGTGTTGTCTACGTTACCTGCATTACCTGTGTTTCCTACGTTACCTGCATTACCTGTGTTGTCTACGTTACCTGCATTACCTGTGTTTCCTACGTTACCTGCATTACCTGTGTTTCCTACGTTACCTGCATTACCTGTGTTGTCTACGTTACCTGCATTACCTGTGTTGTCTACGTTACCTGCATTACCTGTGTTGTCTACGTTACCTGCATTACCTGTGTTTCCTACGTTACCTGCATTACCTGTGTTTCCTACGTTACCTGCATTACCTGTGTTTCCCACGTTACCCTCATTACCTGTGTTTCCTACGTTACCCGCATTACCTGTGTTTCCTACGTTACCTGCATTACCTGTGTTGTCTACGTTACCTGCATTACCTGTGTTTCCTACGTTACCTGCATTACCTGTGTTTCCTACGTTACCTGCATTACCTGTGTTTCCTACGTTACCTGCATTACCTGTGTTTCCTACGTTACCCTCATTACCTGTGTTTCCTACGTTACCTGCATTACCTGTGTTTCCTACGTTACCTGCATTACCTGTGTTTCCTACGTTACCTGCATTACCTGTGTTTCCTACGTTACCTGCATTACCTGTGTTTCCTACGTTACCTGCATTACCTGTGTTTCCTACGTTACCTGCATTACCTGTGTTTCCTACGTTACCTGCATTACCTGTGTTTCCTACGTTACCTGCATTACCTGTGTTTCCTACGTTACCTGCATTACCTGTGTTTCCTACGTTACCTGCATTACCTGTGTTTCCTACGTTACCTGCATTACCTGTGTTTCCTACGTTACCTGCATTACCTGTGTTTCCTACGTTACCTGCATTACCTGTGTTTCCTACGTTACCTGCATTACCTGTGTTTCCTACGTTACCTGCATTACCTGTGTTTCCTACGTTACCTGCATTACCTGTGTTTCCTACGTTACCCTCATTACCTGTGTTTCCTACGTTACCTGCATTACCTGTGTTTCCTACGTTACCTGCATTACCTGTGTTTCCTACGTTACCTGCATTACCTGTGTTTCCTACGTTACCTGCATTACCTGTGTTTCCTACGTTACCTGCATTACCTGTGTTTCCTACGTTACCTGCATTACCTGTGTTTCCTACGTTACCTGCATTACCTGTGTTTCCTACGTTACCTGCATTACCTGTGTTTCCTACGTTACCTGCATTACCTGTGTTTCCTACGTTACCTGCATTACCTGTGTTTCCTACGTTACCCTCATTACCTGTGTTTCCTACGTTACCTGCATTACCTGTGTTTCCTACGTTACCTGCATTACCTGTGTTTCCTACGTTACCTGCATTACCTGTGTTTCCTACGTTACCTGCATTACCTGTGTTTCCTACGTTACCTGCATTACCTGTGTTTCCTACGTTACCTGCATTACCTGTGTTTCCTACGTTACCTGCATTACCTGTGTTTCCTACGTTACCTGCATTACCTGTGTTTCCTACGTTACCTGCATTACCTGTGTTTCCTACGTTACCTGCATTACCTGTGTTTCCTACGTTACCTGCATTACCTGTGTTTCCTACGTTACCTGCATTACCTGTGTTTCCTACGTTACCTGCATTACCTGTGTTTCCTACGTTACCTGCATTACCTGTGTTGTCTACGTTACCTGCATTACCTGTGTTTCCTACGTTACCTGTATTACCTGTGTTTCCTACGTTACCTGCATTACCTGTGTTTCCTACGTTACCTGCATTACCTGTGTTTCCTACGTTACCTGCATTACCTGTGTTTCCTACGTTACCTGCATTACCTGTGTTTCCTACGTTACCTGCATTACCTGTGTTTCCTACGTAACCTGCATTACCTGTGTTTCCTACGTTACCTGCATTACCTGTGTTGTCTACGTTACCTGCATTACCTGTGTTTCCTACGTTACCTGCATTACCTGTGTTTCCTACGTTACCTGCATTACCTGTGTTTCCTACGTTACCTGCATTACCTGTGTTTCCTACGTTACCTGCATTACCTGTGTTGTCTACGTTACCTGCATTACCTGTGTTGTCTACGTTACCTGCATTACCTGTGTTGTCTACGTTACCTGCATTACCTGTGTTTCCTACGTTACCTGCATTACCTGTGTTTCCTACGTTACCTGCATTACCTGTGTTTCCTACGTTACCTGCATTACCTGTGTTTCCTACGTTACCTGCATTACCTGTGTTTCCTACGTTACCTGCATTACCTGTGTTGTCTACGTTACCTGCATTACCTGTGTTGTCTACGTTACCTGCATTACCTGTGTTGTCTACGTTACCTGCATTACCTGTGTTTCCTACGTTACCTGCATTACCTGTGTTTCCTACGTTACCTGCATTACCTGTGTTTCCTACGTTACCTGCATTACCTGTGTTGTCTACGTTACCTGCATTACCTGTGTTTCCTACGTTACCTGCATTACCTGTGTTGTCTACGTTACCTGCATTACCTGTGTTGTCTACGTTACCTGCATTACCTGTGTTTCCTACGTTACCTGCATTACCTGTGTTTCCTACGTTACCTGCATTACCTGTGTTTCCTACGTTACCTGCATTACCTGTGTTTCCTACGTTACCTGCATTACCTGTGTTGTCTACGTTACCTGCATTACCTGTGTTTCCTACGTTACCTGCATTACCTGTGTTTCCTACGTTACCTGCATTACCTGTGTTGTCTACGTTACCTGCATTACCTGTGTTGTCTACGTTACCTGCATTACCTGTGTTTCCTACGTTACCTGCATTACCTGTGTTTCCTACGTTACCTGCATTACCTGTGTTTCCTACGTTACCTGCATTACCTGTGTTTCCTACGTTACCTGCATTACCTGTGTTGTCTACGTTACCTGCATTACCTGTGTTTCCTACGTTACCTGCATTACCTGTGTTTCCTACGTTACCTGCATTACCTGTGTTTCCTACGTTACCTGCATTACCTGTGTTGTCTACGTTACCTGCATTACCTGTGTTTCCTACGTTACCTGCATTACCTGTGTTGTCTACGTTACCTGCATTACCTGTGTTGTCTACGTTACCTGCATTACCTGTGTTTCCTACGTTACCTGCATTACCTGTGTTTCCTACGTTACCTGCATTACCTGTGTTTCCTACGTTACCTGCATTACCTGTGTTTCCTACGTTACCTGCATTACCTGTGTTTCCTACGTTACCTGTATTACCTGTGTTTCCTACGTTACCTGCATTACCTGTGTTTCCTACGTTACCTGTATTACCTGTGTTTCCTACGTTACCTGCATTACCTGTGTTTCCTACGTTACCTGCATTACCTGTGTTTCCTACGTTACCTGCATTACCTGTGTTTCCTACGTTACCTGCATTACCTGTGTTTCCTACGTTACCTGCATTACCTGTGTTTCCTACGTTACCTGCATTACCTGTGTTTCCTACGTTACCTGCATTACCTGTGTTTCCTACGTTACCTGCATTACCTGTGTTTCCTACGTTACCTGCATTACCTGTGTTTCCTACGTTACCTGCATTACCTGTGTTTCCTACGTTACCTGCATTACCTGTGTTTCCTACGTTACCTGCATTACCTGTGTTTCCTACGTTACCTGCATTACCTGTGTTTCCTACGTTACCTGCATTACCTGTGTTTCCTACGTTACCTGCATTACCTGTGTTTCCTACGTTACCTGCATTACCTGTGTTTCCTACGTTACCTGCATTACCTGTGTTTCCTACGTTACCTGCATTACCTGTGTTTCCTACGTTACCTGCATTACCTGTGTTTCCTACGTTACCTGCATTACCTGTGTTTCCTACGTTACCTGCATTACCTGTGTTTCCTACGTTACCTGCATTACCTGTGTTTCCTACGTTACCTGCATTACCTGTGTTTCCTACGTTACCTGTATTACCTGTGTTTCCTACGTTACCTGTATTACCTGTGTTTCCTACGTTACCTGCATTACCTGTGTTTCCTACGTTACCTGTATTACCTGTGTTTCCTACGTTACCTGCATTACCTGTGTTTCCTACGTTACCTGCATTACCTGTGTTTCCTACGTTACCTGCATTACCTGTGTTTCCTACGTTACCTGCATTACCTGTGTTTCCTACGTTACCTGCATTACCTGTGTTTCCTACGTTACCTGCATTACCTGTGTTTCCTACGTTACCTGCATTACCTGTGTTTCCTACGTTACCTGCATTACCTGTGTTTCCTACGTTACCTGCATTACCTGTGTTTCCTACGTTACCTGCATTACCTGTGTTTCCTACGTTACCCTCATTACCTGTGTTTCCTACGTTACCTGCATTACCTGTGTTTCCTACGTTACCTGCATTACCTGTGTTTCCTACGTTACCTGCATTACCTGTGTTTCCTACGTTACCTGCATTACCTGTGTTTCCTACGTTACCTGCATTACCTGTGTTTCCTACGTTACCTGCATTACCTGTGTGTCCTACGTTACCTGTATTACCTGTGTTTCCTACGTTACCTGCATTACCTGTGTTTCCTACGTTACCTGCATTACCTGTGTTTCCTACGTTACCTGCATTACCTGTGTTTCCTACGTTACCTGCATTACCTGTGTGTCCTACGTTACCTGTATTACCTGTGTTTCCTACGTTACCTGCATTACCTGTGTTTCCTACGTTACCTGCATTACCTGTGTTTCCTACGTTACCTGCATTACCTGTGTTTCCTACGTTACCTGTATTACCTGTGTGTCCTACGTTACCTGTATTACCTGTGTTTCCTACGTTACCTGCATTACCTGTGTTTCCTACGTTACCTGCATTACCTGTGTTTCCTACGTTACCTGCATTACCTGTGTGTCCTACGTTACCTGTATTACCTGTGTTTCCTACGTTACCTGCATTACCTGTGTTGTCTACGTTACCTGCATTACCTGTGTTTCCTACGTTACCTGTATTACCGATATTTTATGAAGCATCCCTAGACCCAACCTCTACTCCCCACTCCCCCTATTTTCTCCCCCATCCTAACCCCCTCCCCCCGTCCCGTCTCCCAGGATCGTAACATAATTGTGTACGAACGAGCACATGTCCGTAAGTGCGTGCACACGAGTACATGTACAACATTGTGTGTATCCGAGCACATGTACGTAATTTTGAGTGTACGGGTACTTGTACGTAATTTTGAGTGTACGCGTACGTGTACGTAATTTTGAGTGTACGCGTACGTGTACGTAACTTTATGACACCTCTTGACGCCTGCGTTGCAGCGCTGATCTGGTGAGCTGTGAAGTGGTGTGTGTGTGTGTGTGTGTGTGTGTGTGTGTGTGTGTGGTGAGGGGATGTAAGCGATGTGTGATGACGTGTGGTGTGTGGTGACTCTCGCTTATGGCGTCTGTGGAGTGAATGATGGCAATTATAAAGATACGAGGCTTGCTGAACTGTGGGACTTACTAGCATACATCGTTCAGTGTATTTTCAATACTATGTTATAAAACACCAGGTGCCTCCTTAAACTTATAAATAAACTAATGTATCAATTATTTTGAGTAATTTCTCTTATGCTATTACAATGGTAATCTCACTGAACGCATTACAGTGGTAGGTGCGTGTGTCTGTGACGCTCACAAGGACGCTCAATGACCGTATCTGTGATACGAGTTTCATCAGTGCACAAGTACAAGAATATTTTGATGGCGGGTACTGTTGGCATGGATATATTTGTTAGGCATCCACGTCTGCAAGGTTTATTTAAACAAAGTATCTAATTCCATTTTTTAAGATTGGTCCTGTAAGCTAGTGTGAAATAATCTTGTAATCTATATATGTAGAGTAAATATTGTAGCGGTTAAACATAGAATAACGAATATAAATCTATTTTTTCTGCGGTGTAAGTTTAAGTATTTGAGACTGAACAAAGTTTGGTCACGGTGTACAGAACATCACTCAATAATTCCATGCGACAGATACTCAGATTTCCAGAAATGACTTCGAAACCTTACGTGCGTCTCCGAATGATGAATTCAAATCAACATTTTGGGATGTTAATTTCCTTGCGTTCTGTGGTGATATATTCACTTTGGTGATGTGTTCATTTTAATGATAAATTCACTTTATTGATATATTCGGCTTGGTGATGTATTCATTTCGATGATAAATTTTCTTTATTGATATATTCGGCTTGGTGATACATTCACGACGTTTTTTCAATGTCTTATTCTTGGGTCAAGGTGATTATGGTATCTTCTACGCAGTGGTTCCCCGAACACATTAGACGCTTAAAGACCTTAGTTCTTGAGAAATTTCGGTGTCTCAGAGATCTTGGTTTCTTGGAGATTTGAGTTTTTCAGAAATATTGATTTCTTAGAGATTTTGGTTTCTTGAAGATTTCGGTTATTCATATATCTCGGTTTCTAAGAGGCGGTTTTGCACTAGTGTTTTTTCAGAGACCGCTGTTTCTCGAAGACCTCACTTCTTACGAGCCCTGGGTTTCTCAGCAAAACCGGTTTCTGAGGGGCGGTTTCTCAGCACCCCTGTGTCCACCTAATCAGGTTGGGGCGGAGAAGCAATACAAGCACGTAATTATTTCCCGTCCTGGTCAGCCTGATATTGTATTATTGTGGTGACCTTATTGTGTTGTATTTCTGTATATATACATATACGCATATATATATATACATATATAATAATACATATATATAAGAAATATATATATATATATAGATGTAATGTACAAAATATGCATATATATATATATGTATATATATATATATATACATATAGATACTACACACACACAACCCACGAGACACACACACATCCTACGAGACACACACGCATCCTTCGAGACACACACGTATCCTACGAGACACACACGCATCCTACGAGACACACACGCATCTTACGAGACACACACGCATCCGACGAGACACACACGCATCCTACGAGACACACACTCATCCTACGAGACACACACTCATCCTACGAGACACACACGCGTCCTACGAGACACACACGCATCCTACGAGACACACACGCATCCTACGTGACACACACGTATCCTACGAGACACACACACATCCTACGAGACACACACGCATCCTACGAGACACACACACATCCTACGAGACACACACGCATCCTACGAGACACACACGCATCCTACGAGACACACACACATCCTACGAGACACACTCGCATCCTACGAGACACACACGCATCCTACGAGACACACACGCATCTTACGAGACACACACGTATCCTACGAGACACACACACAACCCACGAGACACACACATCCTACGAGACACACACACACATCCTACGAGACACACACACACATCCTACGAGACACACACTCATCCTACGAGACACACACTCATCCTACGAGACACACACACATCCTACGAGACACACACGCATCCTACGAGACACACACACATCCTACGAGACACACACACATCCTACGAGACACTCACGCATCCTACGAGACACACACACATCCTACGAGACACACACACATCATACGAGACACACACACATCCTACGAGACACACACACATCCTACGAGACACACACACATCCTACGAGACACACACACATCCTACGAGACACACACACATCCTACGAGACACACACACATCCTACGAGACACACACACATCCTACGAGACACACACACATCCTACGAGACACACACGCATCCTACGAGACACACACACATCCTACACAGCTACAGGATGCAGTTAGCGCAGAACACGTCAAACTCAGAAGTCCCTGCGACGCTTGACGGCTCCGACGCCAGGCTCCGAACTGCTCCTTAATATGTTGTTGTTTCCTGCCGATTGTGTGCGTGTAAACACGGCTTTGTACAGTGCTTGTACATGGTTGTGTGCGTGTAAACAGGGCTGTGTACAGAGCACAAATGTACTATAGGACCACACTGTTGTGTGCATGTAAACAAGGCTGTGTACAGTGCACAAATGTACTGTAAGACTACGCTGTTGTGTGCGTGTAAACAGGGCTGTGTACAGTGCACAAATGTACTGTAGGACTACACTGTTGTGCGCGTGTAAGCAGGGCTGTGTACAGTGCACAAATGTACTGTAGGACTACACTGTTGTGTGCGTGTAAACAGGGCTGTGTACAGTGCACAAATGTACCGTAGGACTACATCTACACGGTTGTGTGCATGTAAATGAGGCAGTGTACAGTACATGTAGACAGTATATATACTCTAAGACAGTTCATGGACACGGTTGTCTGCGGGTAAACAGGGCGGCGGTGTACAATAAATGTACACAGTTGTGTGCAAACTACAATTGGCGGGAAATAAAAAGTTAGACGCAACACAAATAAGCACAAACGCCTGTCGAATGGTTCTTTAATGTCGTGTTTGAGGAAGGTTAAAAAAAGTATTTTTATCAATCAGCCATCAATAAGAAAACTACGCAGTGCACCTCATAGGACCTAAATAAAAGAACAAATTTGTAAATACTTGTGTAGTAAAACGACAGGTGTCTCTTTAGATTTGTTCTAAGTTAATAAATAAATGAATTTGCATATTTTTTGTGCGTGATTTCTTTTATGTTACTGCAATTGGAACCTCACTGAACGCATTACATTGGTTGGTGCGTGTGTCTGTGACGCTCACAAGGACGCTCAATGACCGTATCTGTGATACGAGTTTCACCAGTGCACAAGTACAAGAATATTTTGATGGCGGGTACTGTTGGCATGGATATATTTGTTTGGCATCCACGTCTGAAAGATTTATTTAAAGTATATATGCATCGAACAGGTCGTTTTTGACCTGTCGTGTACACTAGTGACTGGCCGTGTACACTAGTAGATGCACAATATGAATATAAAAAAAATATGAATGTATAAAATGGCAGCTCATGTTGCAACTGAAATAAATACTTACACTCCCGCATTACTGAACTACCATGCAGGTACGTACAATACGCTCACACGCACGCAGACGCCACACTCACATACACTGGCTTTCAGATTAGGAAGATCAGTCTTTGCCTTCCTCCGATCTTCTGCGCCATTATTCTGCTCCATTATTCTGCTCCATTATTCTGCTCCATTAGCTGAATTCTAGCCAAAATTCCAGGGCAGGATAAAAGGATTCTCTGTGTCTGTTTACCTGGGCGGGATGAAGATCTGGGCGAGAAGGATACGAAGGACACGAAAAGTGAAGGATGTGAAGGATAGAAAACATGAAAGACATGAAGGATACGAAGAATGGAAGGCCTGAAGGATTGGAAAAAAGAAAAGCATAGAGGAGGCGAAGGAAAGGAAAACTAGAAAGAGTTAAGGAAGCAGAGGCTACAGAAAGTAAAGAGGTATGAAGGATACTAAGGATAATAAAAACAAAGGGCCTCGGAACACAACAAAAAGCACAAAAATTAGAAGCGTACGAGAAAATTGTGGAAATAAGAAAACACGGAAAGTAATGCGACGAAGAATTGTTGAAGACGACTCAAAATAGATAAGTAAATTTAAATTGCAAATAATGAAATAGGGAAAAGGGGGAGATGGAAGCAAAGGATGAGACCAACGAAGAAATAAAGAAGGGATGAAGAGAAGTACAATGAAAAACAAATAAAAAGTAAAAGAAGAAGAAAATATGGTAACGCAAAGCTTGACGGACGAAAGGTTAGCGTTTGTTAAAGTTAGCGATTAATTAATTTAATTTAGAATTATTTAAATAATAGTTTACTTTTTTAATTTATTTAATTAATGTAAATGGAAATCAATTTATCACTGCGCCTTGCTGAGCAAACTGCTCTTTATGACCCAAAGCGCCGATTAATATAAACAAACTCTCGATAAAAATCCTAAACAGAAAATTCAAATTATAATATATGAAAGTAACTGTGTGAAAATTAATGCGCACATTGAGCTTTGTTGAATTGTGGTGAGAAAACTTTATCGAGAAAAATTACCCGATATGCGAAAAAAACATTACAGAGGCAGCTTCTGCTGATATTTCTGTGCGCTTCCAACATGAACGCCAAGTTTGTTTGACAAAATCTTTTTATGAATTTCTAGACAAATGAAAAAATTATCGATACGGTGTTGTGTGATATTGTGTTGTGTGATGTGGTGTTGTGTGATGTGGTGTTGTGTGATGTGGTGTTGTGTGATATTGTGTTGTGTGATGTGGTGTTGTGTGATATTGTGTTGTGTGATGTGGTGTTGTGTGATATTGTGTTGTGTGATGTGGTGTTGTGTGATGTGGTGTTGTATGATGTGGTGTTGTGTGATGTGGTGTTGTGTGATATTGTGTTGTGTGATGTGGTGTTGTGTGATATTGTGTTGTGTGATGTGGTGTTGTGTGATATTGTGTTGTGTGATGTGGTGTTGTGTGATGTGGTGTTGTGTGATGTGGTGTTGTGTGATGTGGTGTTGTGTGATGTGGTGTTGTGTGATGTGGTGTTGTGTGATGTGGTGTTGTGTGATGTGGTGTTGTGTGATGTGGTGTTGTGTGATGTGGTGTTGTGTGATGTGGTGTTGTGTGATGTGGTGTTGTGTGATGTGGTGTTGTGTGATGTGGTGTTGTGTGATGTGGTGTTGTGTGATGTGGTGTTGTGTGATGTGGTGTTGTGTGATGTGGTGTTGTGTGATATGGTGTTGTGTGATGTGGTGTTGTGTGATATGGTGTTGTGTGATGTGGTGTTGTGTGATGTGGTGTTGTGTGATATGGTGTTGTGTGATGTGGTGTTGTGTGATGTGGTGTTGTGTGATGTGGTGTTGTGTGATGTGGTGTTGTGTGATGTGGTGTTGTGTGATATGGTGTTGTGTGATGTGGTGTTGTGTGATATTGTGCTGTGTGATGTGGTGTTGTGTGATGTGGTGTTGTGTGATGTGGTGTTGTGTGATGTGGTGTTGTGTGATGTGGTGTTGTGTGATGTGGTGTTGTGTGATGTGGTGTTGTGTGATGTGGTGTTGTGTGATGTGGTGTTGTGTGATGTAGTGTTGTGTGATGTAGTGTTGTGCGATGTAGTGTTGTGTGATGTAGTGTTGTGTGATGTGGTGTTGTGTGATGTGGTGTTGTGTGATGTAGTGTTGTGTGATGTGGTGTTGTGTGATGTGGTGTTGTGTGATGTGGTGTTGTGTGATGTGGTGTTGTGTGATGTGGTGTTGTGTGATGTGGTGTTGTGTGATGTGGTGTTGTGTGATGTGGTGTTGTGTGATGTGGTGTTGTGTGATGTAGTGTTGTGTGATGTAGTGTTGTGCGATGTAGTGTTGTGCGATGTAGTGTTGTGTGATGTAGTGTTGTGTGATATGGTGTTGTGTGATGTGGTGTTGTGTGATGTGGTGTTGTGTGATGTGGTGTTGTGTGATGTAGTGTTGTGTGATGTGGTGTTGTGTGATGTGGTGCTGTGTGATGTGGTGTTTTGTGATGTAGTGTTGTGCGATGTAGTGTTGTGTGATGTGGTGTTGTGTGATGTGGTGTTGTGTGATGTGGTGTTGTGTGATGTGGTGTTGTGTGATGTGGTGATGTGTGATGTGGTGTTGTGTGATGTGGTGTTGTGTGATGTGGTGTTGTGTGATGTAGTGTTGTGTGATGTAGTGTTGTGCGATGTAGTGTTGTGCGATGTAGTGTTGTGTGATGTAGTGTTGTGTGATATGGTGTTGTGTGATGTGGTGTTGTGTGATGTGGTGTTGTGTGATGTGGTGTTGTGTGATGTAGTGTTGTGTGATGTGGTGTTGTGTGATGTGGTGCTGTGTGATGTGGTGTTTTGTGATGTAGTGTTGTGCGATGTAGTGTTGTGTGATATGGTGTTGTGTGATGTAGTGTTGTGTGATATAATGAGCGCTATGAAGTAAAGTAATATATAAAGTAATTTCTACACTATATTTCACCACAGTTGTGCTGCAAATAGTCGGTATTGCGGCAGTTATGTCATTGTTTTCATTTTTTTAAATTCAACGTAAAATATGAAGTTTACTTCTCAGTTAAACATATGACCAGTCGTACAGTTGAATGCCAAGTGTACATAATACACCATCATACACACAGGCGTCACACACGCACACACACACACACACCTGACAACACACCGTGTGCTCTACGAACCTCCTTCACGACGCCTCTAAATTTCAGCGCCGTACAAGCAACAAAAAGTATTTTTTTTGCAATTCCCATCGCTCGCCCGGAATCGAGAGTTCACTTCAGCAGATTAATATCGCAGGATTGCAGTGCCGTTCCTGGTCCCAAAATCCAGATATTCCTTGGCATTCCCGAGATTCCAGGCGGAGCTTGTGACCAGTGAGGCTGGAATGCTGGAGCGCCTTATGAGGGCTGGACACGGGAGACGATTCCAGTTTTCCCCTGTAAATACTCGCGTTTTTGTGCTGTTATTATTGTACTTTTGGGCGTTATTTTGTTCGTTAAGTTAATAAGGGGGTGTTTCTCGCTGTTTTTTTTTCAAGTGTAGGGAGCTTGTATCTGTTTTTGTTTTATTTTGTTAGGGGTGTGGAAAAAGGTGAGTTAATTGATGGGATGCGTGTCTATGTTTTATATTTATTTTAGATGTAGTGGAATAGTTGAGTTAATAAGGTTTATGAATACCTATTTTTTTTCATATTAGTTATAGTGGAAATGATAATATATAGGAGGGTGTTTGTCGCTGTTTTTTTCTTGCTATGGGTGTAGTGAAAAAGTTTACTGTATAAGGGTGATGCTTGTCTGTTTTGTTTTATATTTTAGTTCTAGTGCAAAAGTCAATAGGGAGGTGGTCGTTTCTGGGCTTTATTTTGTTATACGCGTAGTGAAAAAAATTTAGATAATAAGGGTGATGCGTGTCTTTGCTTTCATATTAATTGTAGAAAAAAGTTATAAGGGAATTGTTTTTTCCTGGTTGTTTTTTATTGTAATAGTGGTAGGAAAATGGTGAGTTAATCTAGGTAATGTTTTCTCTGAGCTTTTTTTACTTTAGACGTAGGTGAAAAAGTGTGAGTGTTTCGGTTTTGTTGCTGCGGTCGCGTTTTAAAATTTTATTTTTTTATCGTGACTTGTAAAATGTCAAAGCACGTTCTGATATCTTTTGAAGCAAGAACACCAATGTAAAAAGAACACCAATGTTGAAGCGCGTAAAAAATGTACAAATAGAAAAAAATGTTGATGTGAGTTCCGATATTTCTTGAAGCAAAAGTAGCCATGTAAGAATTGACTAGAATTTGTGTAGTCATACTATGTAAGTAAGATGTCTTTCTGTAAGCTATTTCATCTATTTTACAGATGTAGTATGCATTTCTTGTTTGTTTCTGCGGAAAATTAACCCGTTCCTGAAGAATAAATAAAATATGTTCCTACATAAGAATAAAAGGTGACGCAATAATATCCGTCTCTGCAATTTATTTACCACATACTCTCCTTTCACAATGTTTTGATTTTCAGGGTCATTGCCGTGAACATTTATTCTCTTTAGAATACAATTTCTTTTTTGTTTGTTATTGGAATTTAGCTTAGAAATTCTACCCTCAATAATTACGTAGCGCTAATTGGACCGATGCAAAAATTTAAGCCTATTTACAATTATTTATATCCCAATTTTAGAATCGTGTTTATCCATTCTCGTCCCTTCCTGGAATTTTGAAAATTTCTGCTTCCTGAGTGATTTCTTGCATTAGTCTGCTTCTATTTAAAAAACTATTTATTGCAAGCTTTGTATTCAGTAGCTTTTATTTATTTTTTCATTCATTCATTTAACCTGTATTTAACCCATTTATCCACCATGCCCTTCCAATAATTCCCGCATATCCATTCCCGTCAACCAATTCCCGTTTATCCATTCCCGTCCACCAATTCCCACTCTTCCATTCCTGTCCACCAATTCCCGTTTATCCATTCCCGCCCACCAATTCCCACTCTTCCATTCCCGTCCACTAATTCCTGCTCATCCATTCCCGTCCACCAATTCCTGCTCATCCATTCCCGTCTACCAATTCCCACTCTTCCATTCCCGTCCACCAATTCACACTCTTCCATTCCCGTCCACCAACTCACGCTTATCCATTCCCGTCCACCAATTCCTGTTCATCCATTCCCGTTCATCCATTTCCGTCCACCAATTCCCGCTCATCCATTCCCGTCCACCAATTCCCGCTTATCCATTCCCGTCCAACAATTCCCGCTTATCCATTCCCGTCCACCAATTCACACTCTTCCATTCCATTCCCGTCCACAAATTCCCGCTCATCCATTCCCGTCTACCAATTCCCGCTTATCCATTTCCGTCCACCAATTCCCGCTTATCCATTCCCGTCCACCAATTCCCGCTTATCCATTCCTGTCCACCAATTCCCGCTTATCCATTCCCGTCCACCAATTCCCGCTTATCCATTCCCGTCCACCAATTCCCGCTTATCCATTCCCGGCCACCGTCCAGTGGCACCCAAGATTCCCAGTCAGGCCTAAATTGAATTGTGAGGAGGCCTAGCTTCATTGCCTCGACCTGCTCTTATTACTTCTACCTGCTCTTATTGCCTCGACCTGCTCTTATTGCCTCGACCTGCTCTTATTGCCTCGACCTGCTCTAATTACCTTGACTAACTCTTATCACCTTCATCTGCTTTCATTTCCTGAACTTTCCCCTCACTAATAACACATGTTATCCATGAGTAGCTAGTCTAAAAATGATATTTCCAGCACAATTAATTCTTAAATTTAGATTAGATTCAAAATTTTAGATCATTAAAGTTATGGACCAACATTAAGACATCCTTTGTAACACGTCGCCTCACGGCGCATTAAAAGAACGTTTTGCGCGTTACCATTATAGCCTGACGATTCTACCAACGCGCACGCGCAACTCGCGCGAACGTGTCCGAAAAAGGCGTTTAGTGAACCAAACTTACTTAAAAATCGGCGACTCTTTCCGTCTCAAGCTGCAAGTTCGGTGCTTGAGCGTTCGAGCGAAGTCGGAAGCAGATGAGCCAGAAAGAAGGAAAGGTGAAAGTCGCCCAACGGTCGCACGGCCGCGTGGACACCCACTCGTGCATCCCACACCATGACAGAAGCCAGGTGCTACTAGCCCTGATGCACTTGGCGGCAAACCCAAAGTGAATCGAGATTTTGTTTTTTATGGCATCGTTTCTTCATTTGCTTTCGCTCAACGATTTGAGGTGTTGCAGACTCAGGTAAAAACTAGGAAGAGACGCACTAGCTTGGATGCAATTTTGTTGTTATCCTATTTATCGATTCGCTTGATGTTGAGGATAACTCTTTCGTGATTTCAGCATGGAGCATTAATACCTGAAATTAAAATTTAATTATTCCATACCTGAAACAATGATCGTCAGTCACTCATGTTATCTCATATTTTAAACACCCCTACAAAGTACAGCCTCTTCTAAAATGCGCAATCTTTGGAACCGCTTATATATTTTTAAATTTTGTGATTTAAGATCCGCTCACTTTCCAATTTCCGTTATTTTACTTGACAAGAACTTAAACTTAAATTGACGCTTGACAACTTGTGACTGGTCTTTTCTTGACTGGAATAAATCCTAATCCAAACTACTCATTTTGGATACTCATTACGATGAACTCAAAGATCTACCTTCATTTTTATGGGAGAAATCATGCGAAATAATTATACCTAGACATTTCAGATGACAAATTTATAGTATACACCAGTCTACCTGGACGCCTGCTACTCACGTCTACTTGAGAGTGCCTAGCACACAGACATAACAGGTATTCTTGCAGTTTACACGTCATCGATGACCGTAATTTCGAAGTATCTAAATCAAGAACGTACGTAAATAGTAAATTAATACTTTAACGATCTGCATCTACTTTTGTGCATATCAAACTCGTAGATTCTTGGTTGGTTCGTTGCTTGTCTGCTTGCTATCTTGCTTTGTCGATTGCTTGCTCTCTTGCCTACTTGTTATCTTGCTTGCTCGATTGCTTGCTCTCTTGCCTACTTGCTATCTTGCTTGCTCGATTGCTTGCTCTCTTGCCTACTTGCCATCTTGCTTGCTCGATTGCTTGCTCTCTTGCCTACTTGCTATCTTGCTTGCTCGATTGCTTGCTCTCTTGCCTACTTGCTATCTTGCTTGCTCGATTGCTTGCTTGGGTGTTACCATCCTTGCACTGCTTTCGGTAATAGAGCCTATCCTAAGGACAATAATTTGAAGTCTAGCAATCACCAACGAGTCTAGCGATCACGTGCCGCGAAAAGGTATCGGAGAGCTTCGCAAAATGGAACATAAAGCCCTGCAGGATAAGGTGAGGTATTTCAGCGTCATAAAAAAAA
The DNA here is from genome assembly GCA_030386875.1 of Morinoia aosen. Lineage (NCBI taxonomy): Eukaryota > Metazoa > Arthropoda > Malacostraca > Amphipoda > Talitridae > Morinoia > Morinoia aosen. The sequence continues at coordinate 23,255,453 of CM059578.1, read as the reverse complement.
AAAACAGAAGAACCCGGTGTAAGTAATACACGTAAGAGTTACCAGTAATATACGTTGTGATGTAACTGGCACTGGAGGCGAACAGGCTTAAATTTACGAAAGGAGAAACTGTGCTACGTGCAATTGAATGTGCAGCACTGTAGAGGAAACAAGGTAGGTACGTTCAAACCAGTCTTTTTTTCGTTGACGGTGTGGTTTAGCTGACGTCGTGGCAACGAACCAATAGCAGCGCTCATATTGCATCTGGTAGCACTGCCGTCCCAAATCTGGCTCCCCTATTGGATAACGACATGGGGTTTTGGTGACGTCATAAAGTTAATGTGAAATAAAGCCTTTCTGTTGGCTAGCCGAACAAGAGGAGGTGTATTTTCTCCCATAGAAATGACCCTACCTTGTTTCCTCTACCGTGGTGTGCAGCAGATAAGAGCTACTCCAAATTTTGGATATTACTTGAAGGAATTGTAGGTAGGTAACGCTTGTATTTGTGACGAAGTATAAATTTTTTCTTTGCGTGATATCACGAGTGAAAGGTTACAATTCCTTCATTGCTTTTTATGCTTCGACCTTCTGTAGTGGTGCGAGATGTGTCTTATTGTATCCAGTCTTTTATTTTAAAGACCGTACACTACAAAACTCGAATATTTTCCCTCCTCTCTCCCCTCACTCATTACATTGGTTGGTGCGCGTGTCTGTGACGCTCACACGGACGCCCAATGACCGTATCTGTGATACGAGTTTCACCAGTGCACAAGTACGAGAATATTTTGATGGCGGGTACTGTTGGCATGGATATATTTGTTTGGCATCCACGTGTGGGAAATTTCAGCTCACGAAACAGTGAAAAAGAGTTGAAACAACTGTCATTTTCAGGTTGTTGTTGACGAGTTTGCCATGTTGAAAACTGCAGTATCGAATTAATTATTCGAACAGACTATTAGTTTTTGTCTACAATTCACATACATAAAATTATAGCTTTTAATCGTCGTCATCGGGAATTTTTTTAAATTATCATTCGTGAAGTTATAAAAATATTCTGAAACAGAGATGTTGTTCTTAATCCAGCTTTCCCCAGGCCAGAAATAAATTTTCAGAATAACGATAAGATCTTTCTCTCTTTAATCACGTGTGTTGCAAATCTAGTTCTCCGAAAGCGTCAAATGAAGATTCCTTTAATCAACAAACTTTTGAAATTAGCATTACAAATTCTGTACATTTTCAAACTCGAAGCGCGGGTTCCAAATTTCTGCCTAGTTTGAACACAGGTTTTTGAGATATTTTATATGCAACAATTCGCCAGCGTCGGCGCCCTCAGTGTCGAGTTGTGAAGTGTCTACATTATGGAGCGAAAATGAGATTAAAAAATGATTAAATTATATCAAGGAGAAATTAAAGTAAAAAAGAAAAGCATGGTGAAAATTCGAAAAAAAATTCGCTCTCATCGTTGCTGCAAAAGTAGGGTTACAAATATACTTAATTTCCGTCATATATGTACTTGTCTGAGGAGTGTTAACAAGAAACTTTTCTTTTTCGTGTAGTGAACATACGATTTAAAATTCCCAAACGCAAGAGATGCTGCAAATGCTAGAATCACTAATCTTGAGACGCACGCACATGTAGCAAAGGTTCACAGTTTGACACACTCAGGTGCGTCAGGGCCCCCCCACCCTGAGGGGAGGACACCCAACACTGGGGAGAGGGGAGGAGGGGAGAGGGGATGAGTGAAGCCTTAGTAAGGGGGAAGGGGTTAGTGGGGAGGAGGGAAGAGGGGGAGGGGAGAAAGGGAATGTGAGAAGACTTAGTTAAAAGGGGAAGGGGTTAGTGGGGAAGGAGGGGAAGGGGAGGGAGGTGAGGAGGGAAGAGGGGAGGGGGAGAAGGGAAAAAGAGGGGGAGAGTGCGATGTCGTTTGAATGCGCCGCACAGGCGTGCCTGCGCAGTCACGCCTCGTGCCGCTCAGTTTTTGTGACCTGAGCAAACTGTGCGGCTTTGTGGTGTGGTGTGGTGGTGTGGTGGTATGGTGTGGTGAGGATGTGACAGTGGTGGTGGTGGTGTGGTGGTGTGGTGTGGTGTGATGGTGTGGTGGTGTGGTGTGGTGTGATGGTGTGGTGGTGTGGTGGTGACAGTGGTGGTGGTGGTATGGTGGTGTGGTAGTGACAGAGGAGTTTCTGGTAGCTGAACCCAATCCCATCACTTCAAAATTCAGAAATAACGACACATCAAACCAATTTTTCATCAATACTCTGGTATCGCTGCACGAAATTCGAACTTTAATTTATTCAAAGGATTTAATTAAGAAGAAAATCTTCATTTACACAGACCCTGGATGGGAAAATTTGAAGCGAATTTCTTTGTTATTTTTGTTGCTGTTATTGGCGTTTTTATTTTGGTTATTGATGCTAGACTGAGCTAACAACCGCACGAGAATGACTCATTTTTTGCATAATGACTATAATTTAATCTATAATTATAATTTAACAGAATTTACTAATATATTGAACACAATAGCTATAAGAGCTATTGTGTTTAAATGAACTGTAGGAAACCGTAGTCATTTTCCTCTTTGACATTTTATTTTTGTACTAGTAATAACAAGGGAATTTTGAATCAATTTGCATAAATTGTGATCTAAAAACAGAAATTTGCAGTAATTATGTAGTGTTCAGGTGCCCAGTGTACAGGGTGGCTGTAGCGACTGACACCGAGCAGGCAGGCAGGCAAGCAAGTAGGCAGGCAAGCAAGCAAGCAGGCAAGCAAGCAAGCAGGAAGGCAAGCAAGCAGGTAGGCAGGCAAGCAAGCAGGCCGGCAAGCGAGCAGGAAGGCAAGCAAGCAGGCAGGCAAGCAAGCAGGCAGGCAAGCAAGCAGGGAGGCTGGCAGACAAATAAGGAAGCAAACACACAGGCCAGCAAGTAAACAAGCAAGTAAATCAGCAAACAAACTAATAAGCATGTACACAAACCAGCAAGTGAACAAGCAAGCAAAAATGCAAGCAATCAAGCATGCAAGTAAATAATGTGCAAAAATTCGAGCAAGCAAATTTACATACAAACAAGCGAGAAAGCTGATAAGCAATTAAACATGCAAACAAGCAAGTATGCAAACAGGGAAGCAGATTAACAACAGCAAATAAACAACCAAATAAGCAAATGTTGAAGCCAAAAAACTAGCAAGTTAACAAACGAGCATGCAAGCAAATATTTGTACAACATTCTAAAGAAAGCGATATGGTTAGTTAAGTTGTTATCTATAATATCATCAGAATTTACTTTGTTAGGATTATTTTCATTCCCTTTTTGGAAAGCTATAGATGCTCATTATGTTATTAGCGTGAACAGCTGGTTAAAAAGATGTGATTCGATATTTTGCTTAAATAAATCTTGCAGATGTGGATGCCAAACAAATATATCCATGCCAACAGTACCCGCCATCAAAATATTCTTGTACTTGTGCACTGGTGAAACTCGTATCACAGATACGGTCATTGAGCGTCCTTGTGAGCGTCACGGAAACACGGAAGCAGCGGACACCGAACAAATATTTAAATAAATAAACACACCTTAGGTATTATTAGGTAAGAAGATTACTATTACTGCTTTCTCAGTATTTGTTTTACTTTCAGCGGTTATTACTTTTAGCCGTCGTGTGACGCGCGATTCACGTTGAAGTCTGTGAGACTACACTAGTCACAAGTCACTTAGTCATGAGACTCGAGTCGTCGGTGAGGATTAGCGAGGCGAGGGCATGAATAATGAGGGGATTTAAATCCCCGAGGAAACAGCGAACGAGTCTCCGCTACACTGACACCTCGGATTATTCGTGGATTACCCACAGCAGGTGCTGGATGTGGGGATTTACACAGCTGGCTGCCGGGACGTCTGGATTAATGAAGATAGAGGGATTTGTATAGGTGACCCTAGCGGCGGATTTTTACGGGATTTACTTCTTGTTTTACCATCCCTGACCTCTCACTCAAACCCTCGCCCTTCATTCAATTTTACGTTTATTCTCAGTTAAACTGGTGGCCCATGGGGGCAGTGGTTAGAGTGCTCGCACCTTGTCTCAACGGAACGAGGGTTCGAAACCCCAAGGGTCCTGGTATTTTTTATAGCGAGGAAAGGAAGAAAACTAGTGACGGTTGCCAACCCTGCTCAGGTGTTCGAATTCCTTGTGGTGTGAGGGTAATTGAAAGAGTTTGAAGTGTAAGGTAACTGTCATTGAGCCTTAGCTGTTCTTGTTAGGTATAAAAAAATAGTGTACGATTGAATTGGTACCCATTTGATTAGAATAAAATATTTTTTGAAGTAACCAAACAACTCCCTGAACATCTCCAGCCCCCACTACTCAACTGATATTACTTGAGCACATACTGATACCAGTAACATCACAAGGTTTAAATTCATATATCTAACTGTGGCTGCAAATTCTTAATAGAAATAGTTGTACTGCCCTCATATTCAATACCCCCTATCTGAAAAGGTCATAAAATTCTACAAATGTACGGAATATGCTCCCGTTAGTATGTTTCATTGGGAATACAATACGCGAAAACGTTAATTCCGAACATAATAACCCAGTCCAACTTCTTCGCCACCTGCATGTATGTTTTTCGCCAACCCAAGTAATCAAAACGCTTGGGCGGTGAAAATCATGCATGGAGCTGCAAAAAAGTTAGACTGGGAATTTAGAGAAGCTAAGCCCATCACCTTATGAAACCATAGCACATGTACACATGATAGTGAAATGTACATAAAAAGTGAGATGATCACTGTGTTGTGTGCCTGCTGTGTCGAGCAGGTATATATTGGCAGGGCTGTTACTGACGTAAGTGATGTAGCTCACCACACAGCTGCAACAGCTGCAGAGAGAACAGCTGCAGCTGTTTTTAGAGACATTCCTGTTTGACCGGCCCTCCTGATGTGATCTTGTGCGGCACAAAATATGGTGGTTACGTCCAGTGATGTGGCGTAATATTATGCCATATGGCAATTAGGTATGAAATTATGAAGTAAATGTCAATTAGGTATGAAATTATGAAGTATATGCCAATTAGGTATGAAATTATGAAGTATATGACAATTAGGTATGAAATTATGAAGTAAATGTCAATTAGGTATGAAATTATGAAGTATATGCCAATTAGGTATGAAATTATGAAGTATATGACAATTAGGTATGAAATTATGAAGTATATGACAATTAAGCATGAAATTATGAAGTATATGCCGATTAGGTATGAAATTATGAAGTATATGCCAATTAGGTATGAAATTATGAAGTATATGCCAATTAGGTATGAAATTATGAAGTATATGACAATTAGGTATGAAATTATGAAGTATATGGCAATTAGGTATGAAATTATGAAGTAAATGTCAATTAGGTATGAAATTATGAAGTATACGCCAATTAGGTATGAAATTATGAAGTATATGCCAATTAGGTATGAAATTATGAAGTATATGACAATTAAGCATGAAATTATGAAGTATATGCCGATTAAGTACGAAATTATGAAGTATATGCCAATTAGGTATGAAATTATGAAGTGTATGCCAATTAGGTATGAAATTATGAAGTATATGCCAATTAGGTATGAAATTATGAAGTATATGCCAATTAGGTATGAAATTATGAAGTGTATGCCAATTAGGTATGAAATTATGAAGTATATGCCAATTAGGAATGGAATTATGAAGTATATGCCAATTAGGAATGAAATTAGGAAGTATATGCCAATTAAGTATGAAATTATGAAGTATATGCTAATTAGGTATGAAATTATGAAATATATGCCAATTAAGTATGGAATTATGAAGTATATGCCAATTAAGTATGAAATTATGAAGTATATGCCAATTAAGTATGGAATTATGAAGTATATGCCAATTAAGTAAGGAATTATGAAGTATATGCCAATTAAGTATGGAATTATGAAGTATATGCCAATTAAGTATGGAATTATGAAGTATATGCCAATTAAGTATGAAATTATGAAGTATATGCCAATTAGGTATGCAATTATGAAGTATATGCCAATTAGGAATGAAATTATGAAGTATATGCCAATTAGGAATGAAATTATGAAGTATATGCCAATTAAGTATGGAATTATGAAGTATATGCCAATTAGGAATCAAATTATGAAGTATATGCCAATTAAGTATGAAATTATGAAGTATATGCCAATTAGGAATGAAATTATGAAGTATATGCCAATTAGGTATGAAATTATGAAGTATATGCCAATTAAGTATGAAATTATGAAGTATATGCCAATTAGGTATGAAATTATGAAGTATATGCTAATTAGGTATGAAATTATGAAGTATATACCAATTAAGTATGAAATTATGAAGTATATGCCAATTAAGTATGAAATTATGAAGTATATGCCAATTAGGTATGAAATTATGAAGTATATACCAATTAAGTATGAAATTATGAAGTATATGCCAATTAGGTATGAAATTATGAAGTATATGCCAATTAAGTATGGAATTATGAAGTATATGCCAATTAGGAATGAAATTATGAAGTATATGCCAATTAAGTATGAAATTATGAAGTATATGCCAATTAGGAATGAAATTAGGAAGTATATGCCAATTAAGTATGAAATTAGGAAGTATATGCCAATTAAGTATGGAATTATGAAGTATATGCTAATTAGGTATGAAATTATGAAGTATATGCCAATTAGGTATGAAATTATGAGGTATATGCCAATTAAGTATGAAATTATGAAGTATATGCCAATTAAGTATGCAATTATGAAGTATATACCAATTAAGTATGAAATTATGAAGTATATGCCAATTAGGTATGAAATTATGAAGTATATGCCAATTAAGTATGGAATTATGAAGTATATGCCAATTAGGAATGAAATTATGAAGTATATGCCAATTAAGTATGAAATTATGAAGTATACGCCAATTAAGTATGGAATTATGAAGTATATGCCAATTAGGTATGAAATTATGAAGTATATGCCAATTAAGTATGGAATTATGAAGCATATGCCAATTAAGTATGGAATTATGAAGTATACGCCAATTAAGTATGGAATTATGAAGTATATGCCAATTAGGAATGAAATTATGAAGTATATGCTAATTAGGTATGAAATTATGAAGTATATGCCAATTAGGTATGAAATTATGAAGTGTATGCCAATTAAGTATGAAATTATGAAGTATATGCCAATTAAGTATGGAATTATGAAGTATATGCCAATTAGGAATGAAACTATGAAGTATACGCCTATTTAGGATCAAATTCTGCAGTATATGCCAATTAAGTTTGAAATTTTGAAGTGTACGCCAATTAAAGTGTCAAATTATCATGTCAGGCCTCAATTGAAATATGAAATTGCTATGTCGTATGGCAGTCAAATTGACAAAATATCACGAGATATGTCATCTAAAATTTAAAATAATTTGCCAGGGGCCGAGTAGAATGTTTAAAAATTATACAATGGACAATCTATACTATAATAAGAGCCGCGTCCGTCTGTCTCTCTGTCTGTCCGAAGCGAACCTGCTGTGCGTGATGAGCGTATCTGTGATACTAGCCTCATCAACTCCACAATTTCCGTATCTAGGATACAAGCTTCATCAACTCCACAATTTCCGTATCTAGGATACAAGCTTCATCAATTCCACAATTTCCGTATCTAGGATACAAGCTTCATCAATTCCACAATTTCGGTATCTAGGTTACAAGCTTCATCAATTCCACAATTTCGTATCTGTGATACAAGCTTCATCAACTCCACAATTTCCGTATCTAGGATACAAGCTTCATCAACTCCACAATTTTCGTATCTGTGGTACAAGCTTCATCAACTCCACAATTTCCACTGTATTAATCCATCAGATTCGAGTAGGAATGAATATCCCGCTAATTCTTAGGAAATAGGGACGTGTGTTATGTGATTTGTCGAACATTATTGTACATTTTTGACGGGCCGTGTGCACTCGGCCTCATCAACTCTCGAGAGATTGATTTTTTTTATTTCTTGCGGCCTTTCTTTTACTTCGCAGTCTTTCTTATTTCCAATAAAGGGGGCTGGACTAGTTATGATAAAATGTACGATAGTTATATAAGTGACGATTAAATGAAAGTCACAACCCTATGTCATATGACTACTGCAATTATGACATATACTTAAATTCACGCACACAAAGTACTTAAACCTTTTATCATTTTCTCATGCTGACATGAGCGTGTTTAATAGACAAATCCAAACATTTGAAATGCTGTGTTATCTAAAATATTCAAATGCATTCAACATTATTCTAATATTCATTGGACCACGAGGATATTTTGCGCATGGAATATTTAGCTTGGAGGAAGACCAGCAACATCTCTAGACTATCAGCTCTTAAATTACACATACCGACACCAGGACCATCTCAAAGTTTAAATTCCTATTTCTAACCTTGGCTGCAAATACTGAAAAGGAATAGTTGTATTGCCCTCATATTCAATACTTCCCTCATATTGAGCAACCATGCATCGGGTGCTGGGCTACCTTACTGAATGGTTAGTACTCCACCACACCACCACTCTGTCACTACCACTCTGTCACCACCACTCTGTCACCACCACTCTATCGCCACCACTCTGTCACCACCACTCTGTCACCACCAATCTGTCACCACCACTCTGTCACCACCACTCTGTCACCACCACTCTGTCACCACCACTCTGTCACCACCACTCTGTCACCCCCACTCTGTCACCACCACTCTGCCACCATCACTCATCACACCTCCCAGTCACCACCACCACTCACCACCAACAGCTGCACCACACACCCGCAGCAGCAGCTGTACGACACAGCAGGGCAGGTGCAGCAGCAGCTATACACATACACCACATGCGGGCACGACTCACATATCATTTGCATCTACATGCAAATAAAATACATCGTACAAGACACACAGGCCCGCATGTGTGTCGTACATCTGTCGGCCCGTGTATACGAGCCGTGTGTGTTGCACGTACAAATTGAATACGATTATGACGATTAATAAAATTAAGCATGACCGTGAATTAGGCGATTATGACCCGCAATTATGACGCACGTGACGTGACGGACGTAATTGGTAACAAAGCGCCATGTGCACCTGTGCACGTGTGCGTCTTCTTGGTCGTGAGACGCGTTAGTCGTGTACGTCATACATAGTTGTTGGGTGTTCTATTGGGGCTTACGCAGTGAGGTTGCGTGTGCATTGCTGTTTTTTACGCAATCCCCGTACGCATTTCTTTTATGCAGTGAAATGTCTGCACACGCATTTCTTTTATGCGGTGAAATGTCTGCACACGCACTTCTTTTATGCAGTGAAATGTCTGCACATGCACTTCTTTTATGCAGTGAAATGTCTGCACACGCATTTCTTTTATGCAGTGAAATGTCTGCACACGCACTTCTTTTATGCAGTGAAATGTCTGCACACGCATTTCTTTTATGCAGTGAAATGTCTGCACACGCATTTCTTTTATGCAGTGAAATGTCTGCACACGCACTTCTTTTATGCAGTGAAATGTCTGCACATGCACTTCTTTTATGCAGTGAAATGTCTGCACATGCACTTCTTTTATGCAGTGAAATGTCTGCACACGCATTTCTTTTATGCAGTGAAATGTCTGCACACGCACTTCTTTTATGCAGTGAAATGTCTGCACATGCACTTCTTTTATGCAGTGAAATGTCTGCACATGCACTTCTTTTATGCAGTGAAATGTCTGCACACGCATTTCTTTTATGCAGTGAAATGTCTGCACACGCACTTCTTTTATGCAGTGAAATGTCTGCACATGCACTTCTTTTATGCAGTGAAATGTCTGCACACGCACTTCTTTTATGTAGTGAAATGTCTGCACACGCACTTCTTTTATGCAGTGAAATGTCTGCACACGCACTTCTTTTGTGCAGTGAAATGTCTGCACACGCACTTCATTTATGCAGTGAAATGTCTGCACACGCACTTCTTTTATGCAGTGAAATGTCTGCACACGCACTTCTTTTATGCAGTGAAATGTCTGCACACGCACTTCTTTTATGCAGTGAAATGTCTGCACACGCACTTCTTTTATGCAGTGAAATGTCTGCACACGCACTTCTTTTATGCAGTGAAATGTCTGCACACGCACTTCTTTTATGCCGTGAAATGTCTGCACACGCACTTCTTTTATGCAGTGAAATGTCTGCGCACGCACTTCTTTTATGCAGTGAAATGTCTGCACACGCACTTCTTTTATGCAGTGAAATGTCTGCACACGCACTTCTTTTATGCCGTGAAATGTCTGCACACGCACTTCTTTTATGCAGTGAAATGTCTGCACACGCACTTCTTTTATGCAGTGAAATGTCTGCACAAGCACTTCTTTTATGCCGTGAAATGTCTGCACACGCACTTCTTTTATGCAGTGAAATGTCTGCGCACGCACTTCTTTTATGCAGTGAAATGTCTGCACACGCACTTCTTTTATGCAGTGAAATGTCTGCACACGCACTTCTTTTATGCCGTGAAATGTCTGCACAAGCACTTCTTTTATGCCGTGAAATGTCTGCACACGCACTTCTTTTATGCAGTGAAATGTCTGCACACGCACTTCTTTTATGTAGTGAAATGTCTGCACACGCACTTCTTTTATGCAGTGAAATGTCTGCACACGCACTTCTTTTGTGCAGTGAAATGTCTGCACACGCACTTCATTTATGCAGTGAAATGTCTGCACACGCACTTCTTTTATGCAGTGAAATGTCTGCACACGCACTTCTTTTATGCAGTGAAATGTCTGCACACGCACTTCTTTTATGCAGTGAAATGTCTGCACACGCACTTCTTTTATGCAGTGAAATGTCTGCACACGCACTTCTTTTATGCAGTGAAATGTCTGCACACGCACTTCTTTTATGCCGTGAAATGTCTGCACACGCACTTCTTTTATGCAGTGAAATGTCTGCGCACGCACTTCTTTCATGCAGTGAAATGTCTGCACACGCACTTCTTTTATGCAGTGAAATGTCTGCACACGCACTTCTTTTATGCCGTGAAATGTCTGCACACGCACTTCTTTTATGCAGTGAAATGTCTGCACACGCACTTCTTTTATGCAGTGAAATGTCTGCACAAGCACTTCTTTTATGCCGTGAAATGTCTGCACACGCACTTCTTTTATGCAGTGAAATGTCTGCACACGCACTTCTTTTATGCAGTGAAATGTCTGCACACGCACTTCTTTTGTGCAGTGAAATGTCTGCACACGCACTTCTTTTATGCAGTGAAATGTCTGCACAAGCACTTCTTTTATGCCGTGAAATGTCTGCACACGCACTTCTTTTATGCAGTGAAATGTCTGCACACGCACTTCTTTTATGCAGTGAAATGTCTGCATTATTATTTCTATTATGAAGTAAGATTCCTGCGTACGCATTGCTATTATACAAGGTGATATCCTCACTGCTATTCCCTCTACGATGTTTTTTATGATAAAAGTTCATCATGTTTTTGTTTGTGTTTCCTAGCGTTCGCTTGTTTCTAGCCTAGTTGAATGTGTATACTGATGCGCTCGCTGTTATTGTTGTTGTTGTTATTGTTGTTGTAGTTATTGTTGTTGTAGCTATTGTTGTTGTATTTATTGTTGTTGTAGTTATTGTTGTTGTAGGTATTGTTGTTGTAGGTATTGTTGTTGTAGTTATTGTTGTTGTAGGTATTGTTGTTGTAGGTATTGTTGTTGTAGGTATTGCTGTGGGTGTGAAAGCAACGCAATTCATTTTTAAAGATAAGTAACATTGTAACTGTGTCTCTTTGTAATATTCAAGGGAAAACATTTAAGGGAAATCCTTCTGAGAAAAATTAGTATAATTATAACTTTGTCTCTTGAAATGTTTGAGATAAATAAGTGAGGAAAAACAATTATAATTGAAGCTGTGTTCCTTGGAACAATTAAGGGAAGAATTTTAGGGAAGATGTGAGTGTGATTGTAACCGAGCCTCTTGAAATGTTTGAAGGGAGAAATTATTCCAATTTTAGAGATGACCACCAAAGAAGTCAACGATCGGATGTCGTCTCAACCAAAACTGGTCTTTAAATTTATAACTTAAATTAGTTGCAGTATCGAAGTATAATCAGATGGCCACCAATCATATATTCAACATATTCACCTAGAATACAATGACTGCCAGTCGAGAGTCCAAATAAAATATCACCAACACACAATTAGTAAAACGCCAAATGCCTCCTCAAATTTATGGAAAAATTGATATTTATTTGTGCGCAATTTCTCCTATGTTATTACAATCAGAATCTCATATGACGCTCACCAGGACGCTCAATGACCGTATCTGTGATACGAGTTTCACCAGTGCACAAGTACAAGAATATTTTGATGGCGGGTACTGCTGGCATGGATATATTTGTTGGGAATCCACGTCTGCAGGATTTAGTTGAGCGAAACATCGATTCCCGTCAAATCCCGTCATTTTTGATGAGCCGTGTACACTAGTATTTTATAAACATCAAACTCAGTGACAGCATGTTGCCTCCGCACAGGGTTGGCGGTTTCTTCCCGAACCCAACTCCGGTATCTCCCCCACATCCACCCTGCACCCACACACCCACAAACTCACACACCCACATCCACACAAACACACCCACACACACACACACCCACACAAACGCACACACCCACATAAGCCCACACAAACACACACACACACACCCACACCCACACAAACACACACACACACACACCCACACAAAGACACCCACACACACACCCACACAAACGCACACACCCACACAAACCCACACAAACACACACACACCCACACCCACACAAACACACACACACACCCACACACCCACACAAACATCCTCACACACACACACACACACAGCCACACACCCACACACCCACAGCGTCTCCAGACACCCACACACCCACACAAACACCCACACACACACACACACACACACACGACGTCTCCAGACACAACACCTGCCTGACCGGAAGGCGGCGGGAGGGGCTGTGTCCGGCCGCGACAGGTGGCGTGTGGGTGTGGTGCTCCCACGCCACACGCCACTCATGCTACTCATCCCTGTCACTCAACCTTACTGCTCATCCTCACCACTCATCCCCACCACTCCCCACACACCGCTCCCCATACGCCACTCCTGTCCGCCACTCATTGCTGTCACTCATCCCCGCCACTCATCCCCGTCACTCATCCCTGCCACTCATCCCCGCCACTCATCCCCGTCACTCATACCCACACCCCATTCCTGTCATTCATCCCCGCCACTCATCCCTACCCCCTACACCGGCCCCTCATCCCCGCCACTCGCTTCCTCCACTCGAAGTCGCACCAAGGAAATTTTTTGCGTGATTTTCTTCCTTCTGAAGTCACCGCCCTTGTTGTCCTCTCCTGGTCGTTGTTACCCTTACCTGCCCTTGTTGTCTGCCTTTGTTTTCCGTACCTGCCCTTGTTTTTTGCCTTTGTTACCCTTACCTGCCCTTGTTTTCTGCCTTTGTTACCCTTACCTGCCCTTGTTTTCTGCCTTTGTTATCCTTACCTGCCCTTGTTTTCTGCCTTTGTTATCCTTACCTGCCCTTGTTTTCTGCCTTTGTTACCCTTACCTGCCCTTGTTTTCTGCCTTTGTTACCCTTACCTGCCCTTGTTTTCTGCCTTTGTTATCCTTACCTGCCCTTGTTTTCTGCCTTTGTTATCCTTACCTGCCCTTGTTTTCTGCCTTTGTTACCCTTACCTGCCCTTGTTTTCTGCCTTTGTTACCCTTACCTGCCCTTGTTTTCTGCCTTTGTTATCCTTACCTGCCCTTGTTTTCTGCCTTTGTTATCCTTACCTGCCCTTGTTTTCTGCCTTTGTTATCCTTACCTGCCCTTGTTTTCTGCCTTTGTTATCCTTACCTGCCCTTGTTTTCTCTACCTGCCCCTGTTATCTTTACCTATGTATGTCATCCTTGTGTGCTCTTGTTTTCCTTGCCTGCCCTTGTTATCCTTACCTTTACTTGTTTTTATTAAATGAATGAGTGAGTGCGTGCGTGAATGAGTGAGTGATTGTGTGAGTGAGTGTGTGCGTGAATGAGAGAGTGAGTGTGTGAGTGAGTGAGTGAGCGAGTGAGTGTGTGCGTGAATGAGTGAGGGAGTGTGTGCGTGAATGAGTGAGTGAGTGAGTGAGTGAGCGAGTGAGTAAGTGAGTGAGTGAGTGAGTGAGTGAGTGAGTGAGTGTGTAAGGGAGAGAGTGAGTGAGTGAGTGTGTAAGGGAGAGAGTGAATTAGTGAGTAAATGAGTGAGTGAGTGTGTAAGGGGGAGAGTGAATGAGTGAGTAAGTGAGTGAGTGAGTGAGTGTGTAAGGGAGAGAGTGAATGAGTGAGTAAATGAATTAGTGAGTGTGTAAGGGAGAAAGTGAATGAGTGAGTAAGTGAGTGAGTGAGTGTTGAAGGGAGAAAGTGAATGAGTGAGTAAGTGAGTGAGTGAGTGAGTGTGTAAGGGAGAGAGTGAATGAGTGAGTAAGTGAGTGAGTGAGTGTTGAAGGGAGAAAGTGAATGAGTGAGTAAGTGAGTAAGTGAGTGTGGAAGGGAGAAAGTGAATGAGTGAGTAAGTGAGTGAGTGAGTGAGTGTGTAAGGGAGAGAGTGAATGAGTGAGTAAGTGAGTAAGTGAGTGTGGAAGGGAGAAAGTGAATGAGTGAGTAAGTGAGCGAGTGAGTGAGTGTGTAAGGGAGAGAGTGAATGAGTGAGTAAATGAGTGAGTGAGTGTGTAAGGGAGAGAGTGAATGAGTGAGTAAATGAGTGAGTGAGTGTGTAAGGGAGTGAGCAAACAGAAGGACAAGCACGTGAGCACACCAGTTACTCACACCAACACACAATACTCACTCAGCGGTGGGTCAGAAAGTGGGCAAATTAGAATGAGTCGGGTTATTTTACACCAAATGAACTTTTTCCGAAAGCCAGCAGGCTCAAGTTTAATTATGTAGCTAATTTTGTGGGACATTCCCTGCAATCCTTTTGGGTCTTGAAAAACACACGCACACACACGTAAACGCACGCACACACACACGTAAACGCACACACACACACACACGTACACGCACTCACACACACACATGAAGATTGTGTTTATTTGCACACAAGTGCTCATCTTATTGTCCAGAGGTACCCGGTACCCACGTACCTGACGGTCTAGAGTACCTGGTACCCGGTACCCACGTACCTGACGGTCTAGAGTACCTGGTACCCGGTACCCACGTACCTGACGGCACCGAGTACCCGGTATCGGGTACCCACGTACCGGCACTTACCCGACGGTCCGGTATACCCAGCTTCCGGTACGCACGTACGGACGGTTGCGGGCAGCGGAAGAAGCGCATCCGACGAGTCCGGTATCCGTTTTTTTAAAGCGCTTATCGCAGGTCCGGCATTTAGGGAACTGGAGCTTCCGCGATTTGATTTACTGCTTCGGCGTCGTGAAATCTGGGCTAGGAAACCGAACTGGTTTCCGGCCGGGATGCTGGTCCTTTATTGACCGGTTTCTGCCGTGCTTTGATTAATGTTTGATGATGCGCCTAGGTGCCGTGTGTTTTGTCCAATGCAGCACCTAGGTGCCGTGTGTTTTGTCATATGCAGCGCCTAGGGGCCGTGTGTTTTGTCCAATGCAGCACCTAGGTGCCGTGTGTTTTGTCATATGCAGCGCCTAGGGGCCGTGTGTTTTGTCATATGCAGCGCCTAGGGGCCGTGTGTTTTGTCATATGCAGCACCTAGGGGCCGTGTGTTTTGTCCAATGCAGCACCTAGGTGCCGTGTGTTTTGTCATATGCAGCGCCTAGGGGCCGTGTGTTTTGTCTAATGCAGCGCCTAGGGGCCGTGTGTTTTGTCTAATGCAGCGCCTAGGGGCCGTGTGTTTTGTCTAATGCAGCACCTAGGTGCCGTGTGTTTTGTCATATGCAGCGCCTAGGGGCCGTGTGTTTTGTCTAATGCAGCGCCTAGGGGCCGTGTGTTTTGTCCAATGCAGCACCTAGGTGCCGTGTGTTTTGTCTAATGCAGCACCTAGGTGCCGTGTGTTTTGTCTAATGCAGCACCTAGGTGCCGTGTGTTTTGTCATATGCAGCACCTAGGTGCCGTGTGTTTTGTCTAATGCAGCACCTAGGTGCCGTGTGTTTTGTCATATGCAGCGCCTAGGTGCCGTGTGTTTTGTCTAATGCAGCGCCTAGGTGCCGTGTGTTTTGTCTAATGCAGCGCCTAGGGGCCGTGTGTTTTGTCATATGCAGCACCTAGGTGCCGTGTGTTTTGTCTAATGCAGCGCCTAGGTGCCGTGTGTTTTGTCTAATGCAGCGCCTAGGGGCCGTGTGTTTTGTCATATGCAGCACCTAGGTGCCGTGTGTTTTGTCTAATGCAGCACCTAGGTGCCGTGTGTTTTGTCATATGCAGCGCCTAGGGGCCGTGTGTTTTGTCTAATGCAGCGCCTAGGTGCCGTGTGTTTTGTCTAATGCAGCGCCTAGGGGCCGTGTGTTTTGTCATATGCAGCGCCTAGGTGCCGTGTGTTTTGTCTAATGCAGCGCCTAGGTGCCGTGTGTTTTGTCTAATGCAGCACCTAGGTGCCGTGTGTTTTGTCATATGCAGCGCCTAGGGGCCGTGTGTTTTGTCTAATGCAGCACCTAGGTGCCGTGTGTTTTGTCCAATGCAGCACCTAGGTGCCGTGTGTTTTGTCTAATGCAGCACCTAGGGGCCGTGTGTTTTGTTATATGCAGCACCTAGGTGCCGTGTGTTTTGTCCAATGCAGCACCTAGGTGCCGTGTGTTTTGTCTAATGCAGCGCCTAGGGGCCGTGTGTTTTGTCTAATGCAGCGCCTAGGGGCCGTGTGTTTTGTCTAATGCAGCGCCTAGGGGCCGTGTGTTTTGTCTAATGCAGCGCCTAGGGGCCGTGTGTTTTGTCTAATGCAGCACCTAGGGGCCGTGTGTTTTGTCTAATGCAGCACCTAGGGGCCGTGTGTTTTGTCTAATGCAGCGCCTAGGGGCCGTGTGTTTTGTCTAATGCAGCGCCTAGGGGCCGTGTGTTTTGTCATATGCAGCACCTAGGTGCCGTGTGTTTTGTCCAATGCAGCGCCTAGGTGCCGTGTGTTTTGTCATATGCAGCACCTAGGTGCCGTGTGTTTTGTCCAATGCAGCGCCTAGGGGCCGTGTGTTTTGTCCAATGCAGCGCCTAGGGGCCGTGTGTTTTGTCATATGCAGCACCTAGGTGCCGTGTGTTTTGTCCAATGCAGCGCCTAGGGGCCGTGTGTTTTGTCTAATGCAGCGCCTAGGGGCCGTGTGTTTTGTCATATGCAGCACCTAGGTGCCGTGTGTTTTGTCATATGCAGCGCCTAGGGGCCGTGTGTTTTGTCTAATGCAGCGCCTAGGGGCCGTGTGTTTTGTCCAATGCAGCACCTAGGTGCCGTGTGTTTTGTCTAATGCAGCGCCTAGGGGCCGTGTGTTTTGTCCAATGCAGCGCCTAGGTGCCGTGTGTTTTGTCCAATGCAGCACCTAGGTGCCGTGTGTTTTGTCTAATGCAGCGCCTAGGGGCCGTGTGTTTTGTCATATGCAGCACCTAGGTGCCGTGTGTTTTGTCTAATGCAGCACCTAGGGGCCGTGTGTTTTGTTATATGCAGCACCTAGGTGCCGGGTGTTTTGTTTAATGTAGCACCTAGGTGCCGTGTGTTTTGTCCAATGCAGCACCTAGGTGCCGTGTGTTTTGTCTAAAATTCAGCTAAGTGCCTAGTTTCATATCTAAATGCTCATTCTTCTCAAAATTCTTACTTCAAGTCAAACTGTAAGAACCAGATTTAAAAAATTTTGAAACTATATGAAAGAAAAAACATACCATTAAAATTTGTTGTCTGAAAACTAGTAGAAGTAATAAAACTACATCAGTCTTAGCACTGAGAATAGATGTAATGGGACGTTTTTATTCGGTCTCGCATGTTCATGCAAAATATGTTTTGAGTACAACAAACATAGTTTTACTGTCACTGTGTGCGAGTACTTTCTTTCTATCGCTTCAAGGGTACATAGCGTACTATTCTGAGTGTTTACGTGTAGATTATGTTCACGTGAAAAATAATGTTTTATGCATGGACAACTCTTATTCATGTTGTACATAAACACGATGAGTATACACCAGCGTGCCAGGCACGTACCAAAAAATCGCATGTCACAAGTACAGTTCAAGCAAAAAATATACCTATATTTTTTATTACTAATATAGCAATCTAACGCACACGAATGTGACACCAAATAATATTGCTGTATGTACTGTATCTTCTCTAGTTCACCTTCTCATAACTCAGTATATTTCTCAGTATATATACATATACCTCAAATGTCATGTTATGTATCTTTGCTTACCCAACAACATCTAGCGCTTTCTTTTGTTACAATGATTCAAATTCGTGTGAAGTAAAAAATTGTGTTGAACAGTTGTGCGTTGACGACACAGGCGTACTATACAATGAAGATACTCAATTATACAGCTCTGTATTGAAATAATGAGAAAACCGATGAGTGTAACATTTTCATAACACACGATTTGTCGGTTGAAAATTCCATCTTAACGATTGAGGTAAAGAAGAGTTTAAATAAAAAATTAGACAAAATGAAACCAATTAAAATACACTTGTCGCTGGACCCTAGAAAGAGAAATTTTCCCGCTTTCATGAGCATCGCAGATGCACGTACACAAACATATACTCGCGAACAGGCACACACACGTACAAAAACAGTCCCCCCTCACACCACACATGCGGAATGACATCAGTAGGTCATTTAATTCATCATCATTCATCATTTGACGGCACTAGTGTCTTTATTTTAGATTGATGAGTAGATAAAAAAGTGGCCCTGAAGTCTTAAGGTCTTGTTCATTATTTTCTCTGAACTGAGCGTAAAAATTATCCTTTTTTTAATGGATTGTTGGAATGTTCTCAGTGATCTCTAGCCTGCAGCACTGATGCAGTTCTACACAAGAGTAATGTACAACATCTGTCAATTTGAAATTTCCTTTAGTAAATGCACTAATTACACAAGGATTTAAAATCTAATCTAAGTTCGAATTCCGTAAAAAAATGTTTTTTATAATTGCCAAGTCTATGTGAAATTCGAATTCCGTGACATTATTTTTTTTAATACCAACAGATGGTGCTTGAATGCACGAATAAAGTGAATAATTAATCCACATTCAACATATTCTGTTACCACCAAACCTATAAATTACACCAACATTAGCTGTTATTAAAAAACAAAATTATGATAAACACAGCATTCATACACGGTATTTTAAAAAAGAAACCTTACACGATGACCCTTATCTGTTAAACTATATTTTATTGTGATTGAAATCGACAGATATGTCCATAAAAATATGTATCAAATCTATACTATAATAAGAGCCGCGTCCGTCCGTCCGTCCGTCCGTCGGTCGGTCTGTCCGAAGCCAGCCAAAAGTGTGTGATGAGCGTATCTGTGATACGGGCCGTGTGCACTCGGCTTATCAACACTCGACAGATTAAATTTTTCTATTTTACGGCCTTCCTTTCGTTTTGCCTTCTTTCTAATTTCAAATAAAAGGGGTGCACTAGTCTATACTATAACAAGAGCCGCGTCCGTCCGTCTGTCTGTCCGAAGCCAGCCTGCAGTGTGTGATGAGCGTATCTGTGATACAAGCTCCAGTCCTATATATTTTGACGGGCCGTGTTCACGCGGCCTCATCAACTCTCGAGAGATTGTATTTTTTTATTTCTTACGGCCTTTCTCTCATTTCGCCCTCTTTTTTATTTCAAATAAAGGGGGATGGATTAGTATATATAAATACCATGAAACAGAAGGATCAGGGCATAGAAATAGAGAGCACAAAGCTTATGTTTAGTTATTCAGCATAAACGGTAAGAGTAGTATCTCTCAATTAAATTTAAAATTATATTACCTCCACATAATATTTTTTCAATTTAAATTCATGTTAGCTCCACCCACTATTTTTTTCAATTTAAAGCCATTTTAGCTCCATGTCATATTTTTCAATTTAAACTCATGTTACCTCATAATATTTCTCAATTTTATGCTACCTCTTCATTAACTTTTCTCAATTCAAAGTCATGTTACCTCCACAAAATATTTTCTCCACGTATAGCCATGTTACCTTAATATATATTTTTTTTAATTTAAAGTCTAACATGACCTCCACATAATATTTTCTCAATTCAAAGTCATGTTACCTCTAAAAAATATTTTCTTATACAACCAGTACCAGTACTCACGAATCTTCTTCTTTTCCTTCAACTCCAAAAAATTTTCCTAACTCGTTGTCGTGTTTGCGTATCATCAGTAGCGTGTGAGAGTAAAAATATCGGTTTTTCACCGGCGATTCGTCACTGTAGCGCCAAAGCCTACCTCGCGGCGCCTACCCTCGGTCACCCTACACCGCATCGTTAAGGGTATCTCTTCAAGTCGTGTACCTTGTGTCGTTGCTAACCCTTTTAACCTTAAGGAAGCTCCTGCCTAACCCCTAACCTTAGAGTTGTCTGCTGCTGTCCCACAGCTTCTCTAAAACACTCGAGTTACGGCTAGAATGTCCCTAAACTGCCCTCCGAATACCCTAAAACGGCCTTAAAAACCCTCACCGTGACGTGGGAAAACTGCTCACTTCCCCTCTGCGGCGCGGCCAAAAGAGGGAATGTTAAAGAAAGAGCTAGTGGATTTGAAAAAAGGATTTGTATTTAAAAATGCATTATATAAGAGGGAACGTGATACGCAGATGTAGGTTGAAAATTGCGTGGGAGAAGGAAAAGTCTACAAAAAAGAGGGGTATATGGAATAAAAAAAATTTGAATGGAAAAAGAACATGAGAGAGAAAAGATGCTAGATAGAAAAAAGTATGAGACTATGAATTAAGGATATGAGTAGGAAAAGAATGGATACGCAGGCAAAAGCGAAAATTTAAAAGACAAGAGGGATAATTAAAGTTAGAAAGGGATGAAGAAAAAAGGAAAACCTGTCGAAGAATAAGATGAGTGTGCAGAAGAGGGTGAATAAAGAGCAGAAATGTAGAACAAGAGTGAATGTAAACCAAAAATGAAAGATGGAAGAAAAAGGGAGCGTTCAAGGAAACATGATAATGTGACACAGTGGAAATGTACAGAGGAAATGGGCAAAGAGAACTATTTGAAACCTTCTTTTTATACTTCTTGATGTGTATTTGCTTTTTCAAATAGAAAAGTAATTATCTAAAAAAGTAATTATGTTTATAAAGAAGTACAAGGAGTTACAGAAGGTGATGACTAAAATACCAGTGGTTGTAGGGGTACATTTGTGTTGGCAAGTAGTTACTGGTGGCTGTGAATTAATACTATGTAGTAGTGGCATGTGTATATATGAGTAGGTGAGTAGTTACAGGTAATTATGCGTGCATATTAGCAGTGGTACGCTTTTATACATATTAGTAAGTAGTTATTAATGTTAAAATTAGTAAGAAAAGGTGGTAAATAGCTACAAGTCATAGGTAAATATATATCAACATGGTTCAAGCAAATGGTGAGAAAAAATTAGAGTAAATTACTAAAACTTTATTTAAACCCTAAGTCATGTGCCCTACAAAAAAATCTCTACAGTAGAGTAGGTCCTCGTTTGTACGTATGTACATACACGTTTGTACGTACGTACATACACGTTTGTACGTGCGTACACGTTTGTACTTTCGTACATACACGTTTGTATTTTCGTACATACACGTTTGTACGCGTGAGCTTCACTTCTGGGTCGAAAATTGTGATGAATTTTCGTCCCAAATTTTGGTATGTGCCTCTACCCATAACACTTGTCAATTTAAAATTCACTGATTCACCGCGAATATTTCTTTTTAGTTTATTGGCTTGCATCACTCACTTCTATTTTCCGCACAATGTCATTCAAGGCACCATTCATATAGTCCAAATTATAATGGAATAACCAAATATCATGCAAATATCATTTCCCTTATAAACAACATTTTTTTATAACCAGTCACGATTAATATGTGTTTAAGCTCATTGGTTCTCAATGTTCGCGTAAAATGTGATTCTGTTTCTAGGCGCAATTCCTTATATGTGTTACACAAGCTAACATGACGTTGCTTTCCAATAGGTATGCAATATAAACATGAACCATCATTATTTGAAAATCCAAGTAAGCGCTCACTTTACATCACTAACGCTCATTATCTGTTATTTACCCTCACCATCATTCATTTACCCTCACCTACTCTTACATTTTCTTTTTGACCCACTTTCACCTTTAATATCAATCACTTACTCTCACTATCTCTCACTTACCCTCACTCATCCTAAAGACCCCTTACTTACCCTCACTCACTTTCACTATTCCTTACTCCCCTTCAGTCATCCTCATCCATCCTCATTCACTATTTTCCCTCATTCATCATCAGTATCTCATACTTACCCTCTCTCACCTTGACTTATCCTCCCTCTCCTTCAGTATCTCTCTCTCACCCTGACTTACCATCATTCTCCCTCACTATCCCTCTCAAACCCTGGCTTACCCTCACTCACCCTCGCTCCCCTCACTTCCTAGCGTGCCTATTTTTTACTGGTGTTCAGGTTGCCGCTTTTTGTGCACCTCAGCAGCCGCGGCCTCCACATGTGGCGGTGTGGACATGTGCTGTGTGAGGGTAGCGCCTACTCTCCTGCGTGTCTCCCTACTCTCCTGTGTCCCCTCTACTCTCCTGTGTGTCTCCCTACTCTCCTGTGTGTCTCCCTACACTCCTGTGTGTTCCCTACTCTCTTGTGTGTTCCCTACTCTCCTGTGTGTTCCCTACTCTCCTGTGTGTTCCCTACTCTCCTGTGTCCCCTCTACTCTCCTGTGTGTCTCCCTAATCTCCTGTGTGTTCCCTACTCTAATGTGTGTTCCCTACTCTCCTGTGTGTCTCCCTACTCTCCGGTGTGTTCCCTACTCTCTTGTGTGTTCCCTACTCTCCTGTGCGTCTCCCTACTCTCCTGTGTGTTCCCTACTCTCTTGTGTGTTCCCTACTCTCCTGTGTGTTCCCTACTCTCCTGTGTGTCTCCCTACTCTCCTGTGTGTTCCCTACTCTCCTGTGTGTCTCCCTACACTCCTGTGTGTTCCCTACTCTCTTGTGTGTTCCCTACTCTCCTGTGTGTTCTCTACTCTCTTGTGTGTTCCCTACTCTCCTGTGTGTTCCCTACTCTCCTGTGTGTTCCCTACTCTCCTGTGTGTTCTCTACTCTACTGTGTTCCCTACTCTCCTGTGTGTTCCCTACTCTCCTGTGTGTTCCCTACTCTCCTGTGTGTTCTCTACTCTCTTGTGTGTTCCCTACTCTCCTGTGTGTTCCCTACTCTCCTGTGTGTTCCCTACTCTCCTGTGAGTTCCCTACTCTCCTGTGTGTTCTCTACTCTCTTGTGTGTTCCCTACTCTCCTGTGTGTTCCCTACTCTCCTGTGTGTTCCCTACTCTCCTGTGTGTTCCCTACTCTCCTGTGTGTTCCCTACTCTCCTGTGTGTTCTCTACTCTCTTGTGTGTTCCCTACTCTCCTGTGTGTTCCCTACTCTCCTGTGTGTTCCCTACTCTCCTGTGTGTTCTCTACTCTCCTGTGTGTTCCCTACTCTCCTGTGTGTTCCCTACTCTCCTGTGTGTTCTCTACTCTCTTGTGTGTTCCCTACTCTCCTGTGTGTTCCCTACTCTCCTGTGTGTTCCCTACTCTCCTGTGTGTTCCCTACTCTCCTGTGTGTTCTCTACTCTCTTGTGTGTTCCCTACTCTCCTGTGTGTTTCCTACTCTCCTGTGTGTTCCCTACTCTCCTGTGTGTTCTCTACTCTACTGTGTTCCCTACTCTCCTGTGTGTCTCCCTACACTCCTGTGTGTTCCCTACTCTCTTATGTGTTCCCTACTCTCCTGTGTGTTCCCTACTCTCTTGTGTGTTCCCTACTCTCCTGTGTGTTCTCTACTCTCTTGTGTGTTCCCTACTCTCCTGTGTGTTTCCTACTCTCCTGTGTGTTCCCTACTCTCCTGTGTGTTCTCTACTCTACTGTGTTCCCTACTCTCCTGTGTGTCTCCCTACACTCCTGTGTGTTCCCTACTCTCTTATGTGTTCCTTACTCTCCTGTGTGTTCCCTACTCTCTTGTGTGTTCCCTACTCTCCTGTGTGTTCCCTACTCTCCTGTGTGTTCCCTACTCTCCTGTGTGTTCTCTACTCTACTGTGTTCCCTACTCTCCTGTGTGTTCCCTACTCTCCTGTGTGTTCCCTACTCTCCTGTGTTCCCTACTCTCCTGTGTTCCCTACTCTTCTGTACCACAATGTTCCCTCTTTCAATCACTACTCTCTTCTTCCCATCTTTCGATTCCATGTCCCCGTTCGACCATCAGTTCTCAGCTCTACTTGCCGTTCACTTCCCTTTCTCTATTTCCTTCCATCTGTGTGACCATCCCTTCAATTTTCTTTTCTATGCTTATCTACTCATCTCCTTTCATCACTCCGTCAATTATCGAACGTATAATTTTAATTTGTGCATTAGTTTATGGCATTGTGATCATGTTTGGGTCAGTAACTTTATTTGTATTATTTAAATGGCCCCTGTAGCCATTTCGAACTTGTATTTCCCAAATTTCCTGCGTTTCTCCAATTTATTTTCTAATATTACTCCTATTTCTATCGTTTTCTTATACCTTTTGAGCTATTTTCGCCTATTTCTACCTCCAGATTTCTCTCTCCTTCTTCATTTCCAATCCCATTCGTATAATTGATATCATTTTACCTTCTTTCTTCAACCTATTTTCTTTCAACCGACACACAATCTCAACACACAACCCCACCACACAACCCCACCACACAACCCCACCCCACAACCCCACCACACAGCCCCATCACACAACCCCACCACACAACCCCACCACACAACCCCACCACACAACCCCACCACACAGCCCCACCACAAGTTACTGAGCACGACTAAGTATCTGGTATGCTAACCAGTCTGGGGTTAATTTTAAACAAAAATAATAACAATAGATATATAAAAAATAATGATCTCTGTTATTTACAGATAAAAGAAAGTTTAAGCACAAAGAACGCTCTGCAATCCTGGTAAGAAGATGAGCATCTCCAACTGGCTATCAAGACTTGCGTTTTATTTCGAACAAAAAGGTTTTTTCGCGTAAAATTTGAGCGTAAAGAACGCCTGGCAATGATGAAAAAAATCAAAAAGCTGGGTATTCTGGTCAGAAAAAAAGACAATCTTGCAACGCCGGTCCCCGGAGCGTGTCGGGTGCGTCTCTTTGAACAGACTCGAGTTACCGTCGCCTGGTCAGCGGCAGGGTTTTTGCTGCCGGCTTGACGGCATGTTCACTGGCGTGTGAAGCTTTATCGAGTTACATAGTTATTATAAAAAGAGTTAAAATAGCTTTGTTTCTTAGGAAAACTTTAATTTAGTTACATTGCTATTGCAGGAAGGCATTAAAATAGAGTTACATAGTTATTATAGTAAAGACTTAAAATTGTTTTGTTACTACGGAAAATTTTTATTGAGTTACGTAGTTATTACAGAAAAGATGTGATGTAACAATGTCACTACGGAAAACCAGGGTTACAATGTCATTGAGAGTATCAATATGACCTTAATTACTGCAATCTTACCAAATAATACCATTTGAGTGTATATTTACATATACAGTTTGTCCAACAAAAAACCCGAACCGAGCATTTATTTTTACGTATCAGTAATGCCATCATAAGAATACCATAAGCATTTAATTTCTAGCAAAAGTATGATGATATTACTGGAACGGGTATTCTTATTCTATTACAGATACGGGAAAAGAGTTACTCCATTCCGGTTTTTGTGAGGTGTGTACATACTGAGGGACATACTGTGGGTATGTTTGTTTGGTGTCCGCTGCTTCCGTGTGTCTGTGACGCTCACCAGGACGCTCAATGACCGTATCTGTGATACGAGTTTCACCAGTGCACAAGTACAAGAATATTTTGCTGGCGGGTACTGTTGGCAGGGATATATTTGTTTGGCATCCACGTCTGCAAGGTTTATTTGAGCAAAATATCGAATCCCGTCAATTTTGACGGGCCGTGTGCACTATTTAATAAATAACCTCACGTTACGCAGGTATTTCTCCATTAATATCTGTTAATATAAGATTTAAACGGGAAAAGTAACTACTGATTTTAAATATTCATAACATCACACTTAGATATCGTACTCAAGCTCCATTCCGATATGTTTCTTAAGCGTTTATTCTTTTTGAATTCTGCTTAATGTACATAATAGAATAATAATATTGTATCAAAAATACAATATTCTAGATCAGTGGACATATTTATATAAATATACATATGTATATAACATAATTAATACAATAACAGTAACTAATTCCTGCAAATACTAATTATTTTAGACATATATATATCATAATAACTGCAATTAGAGCTTCTAATTACTGCAGATACTAATTATTCAGCAAACACTAATTAATGCAACATATCATGAAGGGCTGCATCGTGGTCTACTTGCGCTGTTTTCGGTGCCCGTTTTGTGTTTTTGAAATGCCGCTCAAATCTTCATTATACATATTATATGATATAATACATATTATATGATATAATACATATTATATGATATAGTACATATTATATGATATAGTACATATTATATGATATAATACATATTATATGATATAGTACATATTATATGATATAATACATATTATATTATACATAATGCCGCTCAAATCTTCATTATACATATTATATGATATAGTACATATTATATGATATAGTACATATTATATGATATAGTACATATTATATGATATAATACATATTATATGATATAGTACATATTATATGATATAGTACATATTATATGATATAATACATATTATATTATACATAATGCCGCTCAAATCTTCATTATACATATTATATGATATAGTACATATTATATGATATAGTACATATTATATGATATAGTACATATTATATGATATAATACATATTATATTATACATAATGCCGCTCAAATCTTCATTATGGTTGAATTATTTTAAAAAGTAACAGCAATACATGGAGATTAATATTTGAAAATAAGGTTTTCAAATTATCATTAAAAAATTTTGAAAATATTTTCAAAAATTCATTGAAAAATGTTGTTAAAATAATTAAATAGCTATGAAAGTAATATTTTCATTTATCGGCCTAGTAGCAAAATTTTAAGTTTTGGGCGATCCGATCATGTTGTGTACAAACTTATTGAATGAACAAACTATTCTTGATTTAAAAAGCCATGTAAAGTCCACATGACATGAAATTCTCAATTATAGAAAAAATTTGGCGGAAATATTTTTCAACCAAAATAAAGTCCACCAGAAAATTTTTCTCAGCCCCAAAAAAGTTCACCTGCAAAACATTCTCAAATATTAAAAAAAGTCCACCTCGAAAACCTTTCCCCTCCCCAAATTATGGATCAGTGCTGGATTTTTCCAGTTAAGGAGGCAGTTTTATGTACATGGATTAATTTTCACAAAGTTAACAACATTGCTTGACGAAAAACGATTTAATTTTTACGATTACAAAATGAATTTCCCTAATCAATTGTTAATTTGGTGGGATCGATTATATCCAAAAAATAAAATGCTCAAATGAATGAAACATTTAAAAACTAACATTTCGAATGCATATGTACTTGTAGTACAATGTCGTACATGTGTACAACGTAGTTGACTACTTCGTGAATAATTACATAATCTATGCATTATACATTTACACATAACACGTGCCTCACAGCGCCAACTTTAGCTCACTTGTTAAGCAACTCTTGAACTGCAAATTGTCGTAAAACTCACTCAATTTATTTCTAAATCTGAATTATCAACCCAAAAATAAAAAATTGCATCAAAAAGTCATCGTGCCATCAAAATTCAACCAGCCCCTAACCCTCAGTCATGTTAGAATGTAAAGTAAAGTAAAGTGGGTAAATTCCACCTACATGACGCATGTACACAACACTAGGAACACACGCACACGGAGTGTGTGTGTGTTTGTGTGTGTGTGTGTGTGTAGAGTCCTCCACGCAGCGTGTAGAGTTACAGCGTCACCCTACACCGCTTGCTTGCTGCTCTGTGGTCACCCAAAGAGTGTGATATTTAATCTTTATGTGCACATGCGCTAAATATCACACTCTATATGAATATCTCCGTATAATATTAAATGTATATTATAGTACACTGGTCGTCAAAAATGACGGAATGACAGAATTCGATTAAATCCTGCAGACGTGGATGCCAAAAAAATATATCCATGCCAACAGTACCCGCCATCAAAATATTCTTGTACTTGTGCACTGGTGAAACTCGTATCACAGATACGGTCATTGAGCGTCCTTGTGAGCGTCACAGACACACGGAAGCAGCGGACACCAAACAAATATATAAATACGCACATCAAAAGCATTATTATTTAAGAAACGATGTGTATATGTTAATTATGAAATGTATATAACATATGTATATGTTTAATATACACAGGTCTAGAATACTTTAAAACAAAAGACTCCACAGACACAATAACAACAAAGAAAGAAAAAGCGATATTCACAAAATGCAACTGAACGCCTAAAATGAAAAATTAGTTCGCGCGTTGAAGCGCCAGGACGTCTGATCGCAGCTACCGCTCACTCATCGAACCGTTGAATATTTTTAAAAGAGAGTAAGTGCTACAAAATCGCAACTTAAACTTCCCGCCGGAAATCCGGAAACAAACACCGCCTAAAATGTAAGTGATGGAATGTACATGTAAATGTTTCACGAAGCCGCTAACCCTGCGTTAAATGCAATCAAATCTCTGTCAAACAATCTGTCAATTAAACGCGATCAAATCTCTGTCAAACAAAAACCATTTTCCCCATGGAACAGAGGTAAAATACTTAATGAAATACAAAACGCGATTCAGACTTCATGAAACAGAGAAAAAATATTACACTAAACACCAGTAGACTTTAAAAACACGAAACTAAATTCTCACAAAATGTAATTAAAACTCTAGGAAACAGAAAAAATCGTTTAGACACGCGTAGAGCTCAATAAAACAGAGAACGACTACCGTCCGAAACGCAGGCAAAACTCCATAAAACCTGGAACGACTTCCCCCCTAAAACGCAAGTGAAACTTAAAGAAATAGAGACCGACTACCGCACAAAACGCAAGTAAAACTAAATGAAACAGAGAACGATTGCAGCACAAAACGCAAGCAAAACGCCCAGCAGAGAGCGGGGGAAGATTGTGCGGTTGTGCCCTATCTCCGTCGCATCAACTGACCGCCAGCGCTCGCTCGGCCCAACACGCGCTGTAGAGCACGTATGTCTTCACAAAGTACAATAAAAAAAACAAGCTAAATACGACGAAAGCACTACCGAAATACCACCGGGTAAGAAAAAAATATTTTAAATACAGAAAAATACATGGCTTGCTAGAAAAATTGGATTAAAGTTTAGCGATTGTCTCATAGATATTCGGAAAATAAATTCAGGAAATACCAGATGGTCACATAAATGAAATAAAATGAAAATATTTTGGGAAAATACTGCAGAATTATATTTTTCATAGTATTGTATAATATATTTACTTCAGTTACGCTGCACAGGTACAACAGATACAGAACAAAAGTATATAAAAAATATGTGAGGGATGTAACATATATTGGGACAAATTTGTTGAAAAATTTGAGAAAAATTAAAAAAAATCAAGAAAATTTGAAAGAATTCTGCAGATAAATTAAGTGTACTGCGTAACAGGTTTTATGCAATTCAATGCACATATTTCAAGCGTATTCATAAAAAAATTTTAATAAAACGATTTTCATGAGTGGCAAAAACCTGAAAACTCCTTCGTTTTCAAGAAATGACGACTTGAAATAATTTTAGATTCGTAGGAATAGGCTTACAGAGCAGCCAACGAGTAAAATCTAACTTCTTGGGCAGGCTGTTTGCGCACGCTTTAGCCTATTACTACGGGAATCTAAAATTATTTCAGTGGGATCGTTTCTCGAAAACGAAGGAGTTTTGAGGCTTTGTCACCCATGAGAATCATTTTTATTTAGCGTAGTTCTGTATAAGGTTGAAACATGTGCATCGCATTACTTAGCACCCGGTATATTGAACATACGTGGCAAAAAAAAATAATTAAATCATCACTTCGAGTAAACCCGGGCTTCTCAACCGGGGGGGGGGGGTTCATTTAAGATACTTCATTTGTTAAAATGTACAATATATATTTATACATACAACCTTATGAGTATAAATGATTATTAAACATTAAGTGTATTTTTATAGTTTCTTAAACCTTTAACTGTGCTGGAGGTACATGAAGATACATCATTAAGCTTAGAAGGTACACGAAAATAGAAAAGTTGAGAAACCCTGGTGTTAACAAAAGAATACTTGAACAAAGTGAAGACTTTCAGCACGACAAAACATTTAAAAGAAGGAAAAAATGGCTAAAGATGGCATTTATTATGTTCATTTGATTCTCATTTTTTTCAAACGAAGTGTTTTTTGAGACCTCACAGTTTTCGAAGTATTACTGAACGATGTTTCGTCAAAATGTAAGACCTTGCAAATTTTATGTATCCATTAAACACAGACGAAACAAGGTAAATAATCATATACTCTTGGTGATCAGTGTTGCTACCTAATTGCCTATCGTACTCGACTGTTAGTGTAGGATATATAAAAATTAGATAAATATTTATACTAGTGCACACTGCATGTCAAAAATGATCGGTTTGATGTTTTCTTTAGATAAATCCTGCAGACGTGGATGCCAAACAAATATATCCATGCCAGCAGTACCCGCCATTAAAATATTCTCGTACTTGTGCACTGGTGAAACTCGTATCACAGATACGGTCATTGAGCGTCCTTGTGAGCGTCACAGACACGCGCACCAACCAATGTAATGCGTTCAGTGAGATTAACATTGTAATAACATAGGAGAAATTACGAACAAAAAATATAGATATTTATTTGTGTAATAACAAATTTTATGGTTCCTTATTTTAAGATTATCCATTAATTATAATTTCATCTTACCCATCTTCTTTCTCCATCTCTTCTCTGTTCCCTCTCACCCTCTCTTTTTAACTCTTTCTCTCTCCTTCATTCACCTTTCTCCTCTTTCCCCCCCCCCCCCTCTCTCTCTCTCTCCCTCCTTCCCTCTTTCCCTCTCTCTCATTCTCTACCCTTTACCATGTTTCCCCCTCTCTCCCCCTCCCCCGCATTTCATCCTCCCAAAGGACACGTTTTGTCCACGAAGCTCTTATTCAAATTGCGCTGTCCACGCCGGGCCGCTGCGGCGACCTAAAACGGCCTTAAATCTACCGCCACCAACCCACAGCCGACCAAACCCACCTCGTCTTTCCGTGAACGTGCCAGTGGCGGCAGCGTTGCGTTGCGTTGCGAGGGGTTGCGACGCAGCCAGCAAAGCCGGTCAGAAGTGGACGGCGGCAGATTTATGGGCGAAGCATTTCAAAAATTACGGAGATTGAGGAAAATTCGGCGGAAATCGCGGATGGCTTGCGGGCGCAGGTTGACCGATGCTTTAGGTGATGATCTGCTCTGAGGTGAGCGTACACTTACTGCGATTGATTTGGGGCGCGCGGTGGTGTGGTGAGTGTGGGTGATTGCGGGTGTGCGGGTGTGGGGGTGTGGTGAGTGTGGGGGATTGTTGCGGGTGTGCACGTGTGTGGGGGTGCGGTGAGTGTGGGCGATTGTTGCTGCTGTGCGGGTGTGGTGAGTGTGGGTGGTTGTTGCGAGTGTGCGGGTGTGGTGAGTGTGGGTGATTGTTGCGGGTGTGCGGGTGTGGTGAGTGTGGGTGATTGTTGCGGGTGTGGGGGTGTGGTGAGTATGGGTGATTGTTGCGGGTGTGGGGTGTGGGGGTGTGGTGAGTGTGGGTGATTGTTGCGGGTGTGCGGGTGTGGTGAGTGTGGTGAGTGTGGGTGATTGTTGCTGCTGTGCGGGTGCGGAGGGGAGGGGCCTGGGTGGGAATGGGACCATGTGTGGGAGGTGTGGGAGCGGGGTCCCTAAAGGAATGGGATCCTGTGTAGAAATGTGGTTTTATGTTGGGAATGTGGCGCGATATAGGAAATGTAGGGGGTCCTATATAGGAATGGGATCCTACCCAGGGATGGGATTCTGTAGAGGAATGGGATCCTACACAGGAATGGGATCCTGCACAGGAATGGGATCCTACACAGGAATGGGATCCTACACAGGAATGGGATCCTATATAGGAATGGGATCCTGCACAGGAATGGGATCCTATATAGGAATGGGATCCTACACAGGAATGGGATCCTATATAGGAATGGGATCCTACACAGGAATGGGATCATACACAGGAATGGGATCCTATACAGGAATTGGATCCTACACAGGAATGGTATCCTACACAGGAATGGGATCCTATATATAGGAATGGGATCCTATATAGGAATGGGATCCTATATAGGAATGGGATCCTACACAGGAATGGGATCCTACACAGGAATGGGATCCTATATAGGAATGGGATCCTATGTTGTGAATGTGGTGCTATATTACAGCACACAGGATCACAGTCGGAATGTGATGGAAATGTAATTTTCTACATTCAAGGTTTCTTCAAATAAGTTCGTGCTTGGGTTTATATGTTCTTGTTAAAATGAGGTAGCAGAAACACAATCAATTGGTAATTCTATCTATGTGTGTTATGCTTGGACGTAGAAAGCAAAATGCGAAATGATATATTTGTGTGTCTATGTATTGAAATCGGGTAGAAACGGGTAATGCGCATACACATTTCTTCAAATAGATCAATGGTTTATTTAGAAGTTAGATAGAACGAGGCTTAAGTAAAATACTAGTAAAATACAAGTCGTAAAATACAAGTAAAATACAAGCAGTAAAATACAAGTATTAAAATACAAGTAAAATACAAGTAGTAAAATACAAGTAAAATACAAGTAGTAAAATACAAGTAGTAAAATAAAGTATAATACAAGTAGTAAAATACAAGTAAAATACACGTCGTAAAATACAAGTAAAATACAAGTAGTAAAATACAAGTAAAATACAATAGTACAACACAAGTAGTAAAATACAAGTATAATACAAGTAGTAAAATACAAGTAAAATACAAGTAAAATACAATAGTAAAACACAAGTAGTAAAATCCAAGTATAATACAAGTAGTAAAATACAAGTAAAATACAAGTAAAATACAAGTAGTAAGATACAAATAAAAAACAAGTAAAATACAAGTGAGTAGGTCTATTTATCTCTTTGTCTATCCACGCCTTCATGAATGATGGCTAAAGATCTGTAATATTGAGTTTTATATCTAAAAGGCCGACTCTACAGCCCACTCCACCACTCACTTCACCTCACACTCCAAAACTCACTCTACAATCCACTCTACCACCCACTCCGCCATCCACTCTACCACCCACTCTGCCATCCACTCAACCACCCACTTTTTCAGCTTTTACTAACGCCCACTCCACCACCCACTCTACAGACCACCCACCTAACACTTTGTCTCACTTCTATACCACACACTAATCTACCACCCACTCTACCATTCATTCTACTTCCCACGCTTTTGCCTACAGGCACCTCAGTAGCCCTCTCAGTAGCCCACTCAGTAGCCCACTCTACGATCTCGTACGTACACACGAACTCTGTAAGAAATTTCCTTCTGGCCGCCCACTTCAACGTCTGAATTTAGCCCACTCAAGACCTTGGCAGCTCACTCTAACCCACTGGAGCCCACTCTAAAGCACTGAAGCCCACTTTAATCTTTTCGTTCAATTTAACCCAATCTAGCCCATTCTAGTTTTTTTAACACTCTTTAATTTACTTTAGTTTATGAGAACCACATAAGCGCACTGTACCCCACTCAAGTCAACTTTACTCTATTTTAGCCCATTTTAGTGCACTTTAGCCTATCGTAACCCACTCTAGTCAACTTTAGTCTACTGTAGCCCACTCAAGCTCACTATGAAACAGTGAATCATATTTAAATCACCTCTAAAAGTACATAACATTACAACTACACTGAAACAAAGTACAACATTCTGAACCCCTGTGATCCACTTTAGCCCAGTTCAACTCCCTTAGCCCTCTCCAGCCCACTTTTCCCTACTTTTACCCACTTTAGCCCACTTGCGAACAGGCGCACTCTCAAGCATCCACGGTGCTTCTCCCACTCTATGACCCACTCGATAAGCTGAGCCCACTCAATAAATCCGATTGCATTCCCTCTCAACCAACCGAATCAGCCCACTCATTACTTCGCTCCCTTCCCAGCCCACCTCACCCCCAAATGGGAATCGGACCCTACGTAGGGAATGCGGTCCGATGTTGAAATGGGGTCCTGGAATCGTGTTGGGAATGGGATCCTGCGAAGGGAATGCGGTTCTATATTGGGAATGTGATCCTATATTACAGGAATGAGATTCGATGTGAGAATATGACCCTAGTCCTCAACATTCCTCCCCACCGCGCCGCCACACTTTTAACCCCAGATATTCCCTCTCGACTCACTTCCCCTACTTGATTCCCTATTTCTCCCCCATTCCCGACTCCCCAACTCAGTTCCAACAACCCCAGCTCGACTCCCAACAACCCCACCTCGACCCCAAGAGCCCCACTGGCCCCAGGGGCCGAGCAATAACGAGACGGGGAATATAAACGAGGGCTCCCCACACAACCCCCCCCCACAACCCCAACCCTCCCCCAAATGATGGGAAACTGACGCTGGTGAAATCGGTCCGCTGCCCCCGCTACTGTGGGGGGTCACAGGGGTCACCCATTGTTGCGGCACGTGACCCCCGACCCCCCAGCCCCCCCTTTCTGCCCCCCCTGCCTGGGGGTGAGAGGCCAAACGAGCACCTGTTGAAATGGGTAGGTGAGCCGTCCGATTGAGGGGGTTAGGGAGGGTTGAGAGGGAGTGAGGGGAGGGGGATTAGAGGTAGGGGGGGGGGGGGGGTTTGAGGAGGAATTAGGAGTTAAATGAGGGGAATGAGGGGAGTTGGAGGGAATGAGGGGGAGTTGGAGGAAATGAGGGAGTTGGGGGATTAGGGGGAGTTAGGGTAAGGGGGTAAGGGGGAATTGAGAAATGGTAGGGGGAATGAGGGGGAAGGGGAAGTTGGGGGGCAGTGGGGAGAAAGTTGGGGGACACCGTGAACCCGAGTGTGTGTGGAAGTTAACCACTCTACTACCCGCCCTGTGGTAGCTTAAGCCTTTGCTCTACTACCCGCCCTGTGGTAGCTTAAGCCTTTGCTCTACTACCCGCCCTGTGGTAGCTTAAGCCTTTGTTCTACTACCCGCCCTGTGGTAGCTTAAGCCTTTGCTCTACTACCCGCCCTGTGGTAGCTTAAGCCTTTGCTCTACTACCCGCCCTGTGGTAGCTTAAGCCTTTGCTCTACTACCCGCCCTGTGGTAGCTTAAGCCTTTGTTCTACTACCCGCCCTGTGGTAGCTTAAGCCTTTGCTCTACTACCCGCCCTGTGGTAGCTTAAGCCTTTGCTCTACTACCCGCCCTGTGGTAGCTTAAGCCTTTGTTCTACTACCCGCCCTGTGGTAGCTTAAGCCTTTGCTCTACTACCCGCCCTGTGGTAGCTTAAGCCTTTGCTCTACTACCCGCCCTGTGGTAGCTTAAGCCTTTGCTCTACTACCCGCCCTGTGGTAGCTTAAGCCTTTGCTCTACTACCCGCCCTGTGGTAGCCTAATTGAGAGGGAACTTATTATAATGAGTTCACTTAAACAAAAACCAGAATGAGTACAAATTGACTTTAAGACAGAACTAAAAGAATCCCTTGGTACAATAACCTCATAGCTCGACCTTTGACAGTCAAACACGTGACGATCCAACACGGTGACAATCATACGCATGGATGATCATACATATTGACAAACACATTGACAACAAAACACATTAACAGTCATGCATGCACATCGATGATCATACCCATAAATCTACAATCACAATCACAAGCGCACGCTGCACAATTTTAATTGTGTGTAGTTTGTCCGATGCTGAGCGACACTGACGCTCAGAGTACGGGATGTCATTCCGATGCATTCTGACGCACAGTGTGAACAATTCCGATGTATTCTGAGGCACAGTGTGCACAATTCCGATGTATTCTGAGGCACAGTGTGCACAATTCCGATGTATTCTGAGGCACAGTGTGCACAATTCCGACGTATTCGGAGGCACAGTGTGCACAATTCCGATGTATTCTGATGTACACTGTGCACAATTCCGAAATATTCAAATGTACACTGTGCTCAATTCCTATATATTCAGATGTACACTGTGCACGATTCCGAAATATTCAAATGTACACTGTTCACAATTCCTATGTATTCAGATGTACACTGTGTACAATTCCGATGCATAAGCACCACGGAACTTTCATGTTCATCCCACAGTAAGTAGGTTTGTTCGTAAGACAGTGCGCTGATATTGTAGTTATTGACCTGTTTCACTTTGAATTTTATGGAATTGGGATGTGATTGCGTTTTCAAGAGGAATTTGTATTTTTGTTCGTTGAGTCTAGATGAAAATATTTCAGTCTAATTTTCAGGTAATGATTCGCGGAAAACACTTTGAAACCCCGAAAATTGATTTTAAAAATGTCAATCATACACATTGACAATCATACACATTGACAATCATACACATTGACAATCATACACATTGACAATCATACATATTGACAATCATACACATTGACAATCATACACATTGACAATCATACACATTGACAATCATACACATTGACAATCATACACACTGACAATCATACACATTGACAATCATACACATTGACAATCATACACATTGACAATCATACACATTGACAATCATACACATTGACAATCATACACATTGATAATCATACACATTGACAATCATACGCATTGACAATCATACACATTGACAATCATACACATTGACAATCATATACATTGACAATCATACACATTGACAATCATACACATTGACAATCATACAAATTGACAATCATACACATAAAGAATCATCAACAATCAGAATTGCTTAAATCGCACATTCACTAAACATTTGAAAACGCTGTTAAAGTTAGTCAGTTTACTAAAAAATTCCTGAGCTTTGCTGGAACCAGATGTATCAGTCCTGTAGTATACAAAACATGATCAATACTCCGAGAGAATGAAGTCCTTGTACAAAAAATAATTTAAAACTGCCCTTAACTTCCTATTGAATTAGAACTTTGGCCTCAATCACACAAGTGTCGTACATGCGATCCCACGCGTAAGTTAGCCTTTAAAGATGTGCCCTAATAAGGAGCTGTTTCTAAGAAGTCTCTATTACATTTACCAATCATCTTCAGTAAAAGATTCCCTCGCAACGATAAATTGACCATACCTCACCATGTAGAAAAACTTATTGACGATTTTGACGATACTGACGATTGACTCCACGCGACGAAACTCCATATTTGCGCTATATATAAAGGATGTTTTTTTATCCCCTGAAGTGAGTTATAAAACGCAAGACTTGACTCCATAACCTGCTAGTTTGAGTACGTCTGTACGGTCACGACCACGGCGGCCCACCGCAGCTACGGCCCACCAACCGTAGCCTCATTACCGATTACGCCGATTACAGCCGATTAGCGCCGATTAGCGCCGATCACGGACGATTAGCGTCGATCTCTGCAGGTATGGACCCAGACCCAAATACGCCCGTGTCTTGCTGCATAAGGCGCCGTATGACCGTATCGCTCAGCCGTGCATGATGTCAAGGAGTCGTCCTGTACAGTCGCCGTACTCTCGTACGTACGACAATTATTATATCAAACGCTGTGTCAAATACGTTGACCGAACGCTCGAACGTACGACAATTATTATATCAAACGCTGTGTCAAATACCTTGACAGTACTCTCGCACGTACGACAATTATTATATCAGACGCTGTGTGAAATACGTTGACCGTACTCACAACCGTAAGGCTATTTTATAACAAACGCGGTGTTTTAAGCTGGTCGTCAGCACTCGCAGCCGCAATTTTTGTTTAAGCTCAGTGTTGAATTGGTTGTTCTATTTCATTTTATATATCGAACTTCCTGCCGGGCAAAATATAATAATTA
Organism: Morinoia aosen; assembly: GCA_030386875.1. Lineage (NCBI taxonomy): Eukaryota > Metazoa > Arthropoda > Malacostraca > Amphipoda > Talitridae > Morinoia > Morinoia aosen. The sequence continues at coordinate 23,217,218 of CM059578.1, read as the reverse complement.
TTTCCGAAAAAATTATTCCAAATTCAAATGCCCCAAATACTAAACAGGTCGTGAAAATTTGTGAATATATCCCTTACACGTTAACAGCCACGGGTTAAACTTGAGTTCAATATTCAACTAAAACTTAGAGTCAATTGTAGAGAGCAATTTTGAAGACAGCAGACATTATGTGGATCGGGCCCTTACGTAGCTTTGATTACGAATTTATAAAAATATGGTTTATGACTTCGGGTCGGTCAACAGCATTATGAAAATTCCCTTCGTGTACCACTGGTGGTACACGTGACGGTTAGCGTGTTAAAACATATGAATAAATCTCAGAAATTTCGTCGTACTCGTATATCCCAAAATTTTATAAATTTGTAACGAACATTCAAAATGTAAGAGTAATTTTCAGGAGCGTTCCCTGAAAGTCAACGTACATAATGCGAATTCCGGCAGCCTTTGGTGAAATACAATTATCACACATGTACAAATTTGCGTAAATTCCTGTGAAACTTGTGGCAGTTTCTTGAGAGTTGCTGCGTAGCTCATGTAAATACTTTTAGTTTCTTGCGCGTATTTCTAATATTCCCGATGATATTTCATTTCTAACATTCCCGATGCAATTTCATTTCTAACATTCCCGATGCAATTTCATTTCTAACATTCCCGATGCAATTTCATTTCTAATATTCCCGATGCAATTTCATGTCTAATATTCCCGATGCAATTTAATTTCTAACATTCCCGATGCAATTTCATTTCTAATATTCCCGAGGCAATTTCATTTCTAATATTCCCGAGGCAATTTCATTTCTAATATTCCCGATGCAATTTCATTTCTTATATTCCCGATGCAATTTCATTTCTAACATTCCCGATGCAATTTCATTTCTTATATTCCCGATGCAATTTTATTTCTAACATTCCCGATGCAATTTCATTTCTAATATTCCCGATGCAATTTCATGTCTAATATTCCCGATGCAATTTCATTTCTAACATTCCCGATGCAATTTCATTTCTAATATTCCCGATGCAATTTCATCACTTTCCTTCAAAAATTGCTGCAATTTCCGATGCAAATTTTATGATTCTGCAAGAGTCCTGTAAAATTCTTCTTTCATTCCCTAAATTTCCAATAAAAATTCATACATTTGAGTTTTTCAATTCCTGATGATTTTTTACAATTTATTCTTAAGAAGTTCCGCAATTTAAAAAAAAATTACATTTTTTCACATTTTTTCGGTGTCTTTTATTAACACCAGAAACACACAACACCCACCCAAAAAGATACACACACACACGCACACATAACCACACACACGCGCATACACACACACACAGGCACACATGACCGCGACTGTACATCAGCGCGCGTGCGGTGTACGTGCGTACGTACGATGTGTTGTGTAATCTAACCAAATAAGATAGACACACCACAGGGAGAGTGGGGGAAGAGGTGATGTCCAGGACCACCAGCGACACTGGGGGGTAAACCTGAAGGGGAGGAGGTTGTGAGGGGGCATGCATAACGTTAGGTCCCCACAATGTATATCTCCCAGCATTGTTGCATAGCTGGGGAGTGCATAGGTGTTGTGTACGTATGTGTGATGCCATTATATATACGTACGTAATATATGTGTACAAAGCCATAAGGTATACGTAAGTAATATGCGTGTACAAATCCACTATGTATACGTACGAAACATACGTGTACGAACTCATTATGTATACGTACGTAATATACGTGTACGAACTCATTACCTATACGTACGTAATATACGTGTACGAACTCATTACGTATACGTACGAAATATACGTGTACGAACTTATTATGTATACGTACGTAATAAATGTAACCGCGACACACACACGCGTGTTCCGGCACTCCGTAAAATACTCCAGCACACCAGAAATACTCCACCACTCCAAAAATACTCCAGATATACTCAAATATTCCAAAAATACTCCAATACTCCAGAAATACTCTAATACTCCCAAAATACTCCAACATTCCAAAAATACTCCAATTCTCCAAAAATACTCCAATACTCCAGAAATACTCCAATACTCCACAAAACTAATATAAACAAAAATTTACGTGTTTTTACGGCACCCATTTGTATTAATTCATTTGAGACTCAGATTCACTCAGCCGAACTCACATGGCGAACATCCATTCGGTTTAATTTGAGGGCTAATTTTGTATGCATTAGGAGGTTTAGTTTTGTCACTGTTTCGAAGTTATTTTTTGTGAAATTTATTGTTTTCTGTGTCTGCTTGTGTGATTTGCAGCGATACTCACATTTTGTGTAGCGTGTGTGTGGTTACACAGCTCACACACTCACGCAACACAAGCAGTCTGTGTGTGATGTTATACGGCACACACAACACAAACTGCCTGTGTGTCTGGTTACAAAACACAACACACCTAATCTGTGAAACAGATTACACAGCACACACATAACACACTCAATCTCTGTGTGTGGTTACACAACACTCACACAACACAAACCGTCTGTACGTCTGGTTACAAAACACACACAAACAACACACGTAATCTGTATAACTGAAATTACACAGCACACACACAACACACAGTTTGTTTGGGTACACAACCTAGTCCAGAAAAACAACATACACAAGCAGCGTATATTGTGCAGTCACACATGTGTTGTGCCCCTAGCTTCAAAAATCCTATTTATTTTTCTATAATTATTCTTTCATATTTTCACATCAGCATGCTATACTAGCATGAGCACTCCCCCCTAAATTTCTCTAACATTTTCTTAACACATGAACAAAATTTAATTTTAATATTCCTGTTATTTTGGGTAAAAGTTTCAAGTTTGTTTGTTTTAATAAAAAAGTTTTTTTTGAATGTTTGTTTTAATAAAAATTGACATTTTTTGTGGTTGTGTTATAGTATTCCCGTCAAGAATAAATTAAATATCCCATATCTAAAGGCCATGCATTATTATTATTTCATGTAGTGACATTCGTTAACTCTATTTTTTTACAACCCTGTTCGTATGTAGTATTGTCAAGATTGTTCATCGTTATAAATGTTTCTTTACTTCCCTTACTACTATTTCATGTTGAATTCTCATAATCATTTTTGCCTCATAACATCTGTTAACATTGTTCCCTGCACAACATGGTAGGTACAGAAATTACCGCCATGTATCAGACTACACTGTTTAGATTACTGCCCAAAAGCCTCCCTAAAAATACGAGACAACAACACCTACCCCCCTCAAATTGTCCCGCTTTCTACAAGCCTAAACTCCACCTCACCTGCTCCTGCAGAAGTGCCTGACGAAAGAAATAAATAAAAAAAACAGTTCACTTCTAATAACGATGATACAAAAAAACCACATCATTCATTTTTAAAATACGGGAACACCTCATCTCCAAGCCGCAAGACTAGGCCTCTTCCCTCCATAGGTCGGGCAATTTTCACGGGATAGGTCTCCGTAATTGCCCGAGACTGCGGACCAATGAGACGGGAGGCGCTGATCACGTGACCACAAGAAGAGGGGTCGGTGCATCGAACTTTCGACAGGAAGGCCGTCGGAGAATGGCAGGTACGAGGAGGTATAATAGAATTATCTATTGTTTCATTTCGCTTCCGCTGCCCGTGGTGGTCTGTTTCGGGTGCGCAATTGTGTCGCGGGTAGAGAGCGAGGGAGCGAAATTTTGACATGCCTGACGAGCCTCTCTGATGATTTTTTATCGACGGAGGGCTGATGTTTTCATTATGTTTTATCAACAGAGGGAAGATTTTTTTATCAAGTTTCATCAATGAAGTGAATAAATCATGTTTTATCAACAGAGGGAAGATGTTTTTATCAAGTTTCATCAATGAAGTGAATAAATCATGTTTTATCAACAGAGGGAAGATGTTTTTATCAAGTTTCATCAATGAAGTGAATAAATCATGTTTTATCAACAGAGGGAAGATGTTTTTATCAAGTTTCATCAATGAAGTGAATAAATCATGTTTTATCAACAGAGGGAAGATGTTTTTATCAAGTTTCATCAATGAAGTGAATAAGTCGTGTTTTATCAACAGAGGGAGGATGTTTTCATAATGTTTCATCAATGAAGTGAATAAGTCGTCATGTTTCATCAATGAATGGAAGATGTCTCCGTGATATTTCAACAATAAAGAAAAGACGTCTTCATCTGCTTTTATCAACGAAAGAAAGATGTTTTTGTGATGTTTCTTCAACGAAGGGAAGATCTTTTCATCATATTTCATCATCGAAGAAGAAATATTTTGGAATCTGGAACCGTAATTTAACGTTTTCAGCTGGATATTTTACACAGCTGTGCAGGTTACAAAAGTACTGTGAACTTTCACTAATCCACTTGCTAACATATCGGGTAAAACATGTACTGAATCCTGACCGTACCTGCATTTCTGAATAGTATTTGAACAGGTTGTTCGATATTTTTTTTTTCCTCAGCATGCAGATGTGATTTACGATATTTCGGGTAATTTCAAATGATTTCGGTAGGAAATACCTATCAGAACGTTACATAGCCTGTATTTCCCAGACAGAAAGCTACAAGTGTCCCGTTAAATGGATATAATACGTAATATATAATAAATACGCAATGTATAATAATCACGCAATACATAATAAATACGCAATATTTAATAAACACGCAATATATAATAAATACGCAATATATAATAAACACGCAATATATAATAAATACGCAATATATATTAAATACGCAATAAATACAATGCACAGTTCGAATTTCCTTCATCTTTTTCTGACCCAGTTAGCAATGAAAATATTAAGGGTAAAATCAACATGAACTTCATGCACAAATTATAGCAAATATTTTTTAACTAACGTCGCACGTAAGCCTGTGCAAGTTGGTTGCGAGTGTGTGCAGTTGTCATATAACGAAGGAGCCATACACAAAACAACTGTGTAGCAACATGCAACACACACCGCACACACACACACACACACACACCACACACAACACACACACACCACACATGCAACACACACACCACACGCACCACAAACTGTAGTGGTGAACACCCGTGGGTTACACACAAACTATACATATCAGCAGCATCTTGTCCGAAACAGCCCCATCACTCCAGCTCCTCCACATCCACCCAGAAAAGCTCATCACCTCCCCTCATTACCATATTATACTACCATATAACCATATATCTCCACATCCACCCAGAAGTGCTCATCACCTCCCCTCATCACCATATTATATTACCATATTACCATATATCTCCACCCAGAAGAGCTCATCACCTCCCTCATTACCGCAGCCCCACACAGGTGCTGCATGGAATGCTAAAATAGAAACCCTCAGACAGACTGAACGTTACAAGGAGGAGAAGACGGTTAGCGTGCTCCTTACACGCATTCTTCTGAACAATGCACGTAACGACACACCAACAGGGGTCACTTACCGCACTCTTCTTCTTCGCGACGCGAAAGAATTCACACCCACAAAGGGATGTGTTCGTCAGCTACTTGACCTAGGCTATTATCGCCGAGGTCTTCATTACAGCCACCAGGGCCACAACGGCACTCAGTTACCTGGTTTGTCCTATACATCCAGTTGCCTGGCTTAGCTTATAGACCTAGTTATCTGGCATAGCCTATACACCCAGTTACCTTATTATCTGGTGTAGGTTAAAGGAAAGATTAAGTGGTGTAGGCTAAGCCAGTTACCTTGCTTAGCCTACACCAGTGACCCGGCTCACCACGCACCAGTCACCAGGCTCATTACACACCAGTTACCCCGCTCATCACACACCAGTTACCTAGCTTATCCTATACACCCAGTTACCAGATTAACTGGTTACTGGTTAAGATAACCTGATAAACTGGTGTAGACTAAGCCAGGTAACTGGTGTAGTTACCAACACGGTAGAGGAAACAAGGTAGGGTCATTTCAATGGGGGAAAATCCACCTCCACTTGTTCGGCTAGCCAATTCCAAGGCTTTATTTCAACAAACTTTGTGACGTCACCAAACCGCCGTGTCGTTAGGCCAATAGTGGAGCCAAATTTTGAGGTAGCAGTTCTATCAGATGCAATAGGAGCGCTGCTATTGGTTCGTTGCCGTGACGTCAGCAAAACCACATCGTTAACGAAAAATAGACTGGTTTGAACCTACCTTGTTTCCTCTACCGTGGTTACCAGTCACCACACACACCAGGCACAAGACACACAGTAAGTGCGTGAGGCCGCGACGGTAGCGCTATTGTCTTGCGCTGTGGCGCTGGGAGACGCGCCGTGTGAGGGTCAGCCTAATTGTGTTGGGCTCCTGGTGAGGAATGTGGGGTCGAGGCCGGGGGCTAGGGAAAGAGGGGGACTAGGGGGGAGAGGTGGGTGAGAGGGACTTGATAGGTGGATGAGAGATGGGTGAGAGGGACTTGATAGTTGGGCGAGAGGTGGATGAGAGGGACTTGGTAGGTGGGTGAGTGATGGGTGAAAATTGGTTTAAAGGGATGAGAGGTTGAAAGATGAGCGAGAGGTGGGTGAGAGGTTAGAGGGAGGGAAGGTTGAGGGTGAGAGATGGGTGAGAATTGGTTGAGAGGAGTGCTAGAGATGGGGGAGAGGTGGATAAGAGGTGGGTGAGTCGGGGTGAAAGGCTTGATGAGAGGTGAATGAGAGGGGAGTGAGAGGAGGAGGGCTGCAGAGGGAGTATCTAGTTAGTGAGGGGAGTATCTAGTTGGTAAGGGGAGTATCTAGTTGGTGAAGGGAGTGTCTGGTTGGTGAAGGGAGTAGAGGGAAGTATCTAGGGGAGTATCTAGTTGGTGAAGAGAGTATCTAGTTGGTAAGGGGAGTATCTAGGCGAAGTATCTAGAGGTACGGACCGAAATTTGATGTACTGGGTATGTTGTGGTACTGGATCAATATGCATGGGTGAAGCATTGTAGTGTGAGGGTAGCATCACAGTTGAGGGAAATGGTATACACCCACAGCAAAGGGACAAGGGGAACAGGGCTGGGCTGGATGGGGGTGATGGGATGGGCTTGGACGTGGATGCTGTGTATTGGGGTTGTGGAGGGAGTGGTAATAGCTGTATGGGTTAGGATGTGTAGCACGTTTCCCGCGTATTGGGACACATGTGTTCCACTTGATAAATTTCTCATTCACGTAATAAATGAATAAGAATTTCAACTGTTTTGCGACATGTTTAAAAAATAACTGATATCAAACGAGGTGAAATGTTTTCGTGCCACTGTATTTTTCATATTTCTTTGGAAGGATATTAATGTATTCGAGCATTGCAGTCAATTTCCCAGTTCTGCTACTTACAACCTAGCCAAACCAACCGCTTACAACCGTAGAAACGCGGTGAACGCGTTAAAAAGGTTTTTTCAAATTAGTGGGTTAGAGGTGGGTTTTGGAGGTGATGTGGGTTATGGGGCTTGTAGATGGGTGTAGATGTGGGGCAGATCACGGGGTTTTATTGAAAGTGGAGTGGAAATGGTATGAAATATAGGTGGGCTAAGGGTTGGTTATGGGTAGGTTATGAAAATGGTATTATTTAGCTTGGTTATGTGCGAGTATTGAAAATGGTATTATTTAGGTTGGTTATGGGCGGGTATTGAAAATGGTACTATTTAGGTTGGTTATGTGTAAGTATTAAAAAGGGTATTATTTAGGTTGGTTATAGGCGAGTATTGAAAATGACATTACTTAGGTTGGTCCTGGGCGAGTATTGAAAATGGTATTATTTAGGTTGGTTACGTGCGAGTACTAAAAATGGTACTATTTAGGTTGGTTTGGGTAGGTTATGATCACGGCACAAATTAGGCGGGCTATAAAGTTAATATGAATATGGTGGGATAAGTGGGTTTGATAGTGTAGGATGACTTTATTTTAAAAAATCATCATCGACTCACAGTAACTGAAGCGGAGCTTATAAATGAATCATTTTTTGTAGAATTCTCAATTGAACTAAATTTTCGAAATGACAACAATATCAGCATCAGAACATATGAATGCTTACTAGACAATTTCTTTCACAAAAAGATACCATTGTCAATCAATTGAAGTTGTATGTGGTATATACCTAGATATAATTTATTTAACATATAGTGTGAACACTGACTCCCTACTAAACAATACAACAAAAAAACAAGATAATAACTCATATTATATAACTTATAACAACAAGATTATAAGATTATACCTAGCCAAAATACACCTGCATCGGGTACCTTCGATTCTTTTTAATGTTATTCAACTGTTCAACAAATTAACTTGTTCAATAATATTGAGATGTTGAAAAATATTTTACTGTTCATTCTTATTAAGCTGTTGAATAATATTCTGTTGTCCAATATCATCATGCTGTTCATCAACATTGAGTAGTTCAACAGTATCAATCTGTTCAACAATATTAGTGGTTTTATAAAGTTATATTCTTCAACGAGGCGGAGCTGTTCATTAATATTGTGTTATCCATCAATACCAATCATTGCAACAATATTAAGTCGTTCATCAATGTTGAATATTTCATCAGTATTAATCTGTTCAACAATATTAAGTAATATTCTGTTATTCCACAATACCATTCCATTCAACAATATTTAATTGTTCATCAACATTGAGTCGTTGAACAGTATTAGTGGGTTGAGTTCAACAGGAGTTCAGCTGAAATAGGCCTAGACGGCAGAAACTTTATTTGGTACGAATAAAATCTAACTTCTTTGATGTTATAAAGATTACCTTCATAAAAAATTCGTGAGCAGAGCGAAAGAGCAAAAGAAGAAGAGCCTATTGATTGATTAAACCTCACCAAATAAAATAGGTGTGCATTTCTAGGCCACATCAGCCATACCAGATTATCTCGCACCCACTCAAGGCTCTTTTCCCCCACATCACCTAACTTTCGTATGAAACACCTCACTAATCATCCACATCCCCATCCCCCACATCGTTAATCACCCCAGCACCCATCATGCATTCGAACATCACTAATTATCCACGTCACCCATCCCATACATCATTGAAATACCCTGACCAGAGCACCCATCATATCCATCACCCATCCTATAGTTAGGGCACCCATCACCCATTCTACATTCAGGTCATCCATCATCCATACTCCATCCCACAGTCAGGACACTCATCCCCCATCCCACAGTCAGGACACCGATCACCCATCCCACAGTTAGAACACCCATCGCATAGTTAGGCACCGATCACCCGTCCCACAGTTAGGGTACCTATCACCCATCACCCACGCTCAGCTCCCCGCCACAACACCCGCCGCTTGCACCCCCATCACCCATCACCCACTGTACACACTCAGCGCCTCACCACAACACACGCCGCTTGCACCACCCATCACCCATCACCCACTGTACACTTTCAGCGCCTCGCAACAACACCCGCCGCTTGCACCACCCATCACCCATCACCCACTCTACACACTCAGCTCCTCACCACAACACCCGCCGCTTGCACCACCCATCACCCATCACCCATTGTACACTCTCAGCGCCTCACCACAACACCCGCCGCTTGCACCACCCATCACCCATCACCCACTGTACACACTCAGCTCCTCACCACAACACCCGCCGCTTGCACCACCCATTACCCATCACCCACTGTACACTCTCAGCGCCTCACCACAACACCCGCCGCTTGCACCACCCATCACCCATCACCCATCACCCACCGTACACACTCAGCTCCTCACCACAACACCCGCCGCTTGCATCAGAACGTCGTGACGCAACGCAGCACCTGACGAAGGCGTACCAGACACACCAGGTCCTGCACAAAGGACGCCCTTAACATGATGGGCTCCATCCGCCTCTCCACAGGCGAGCTTCTCCATCACTGATCAGGCCCTTCCATTTCATTACGACAGAAAAGGGCCTCAAAAGGTCCTTTTCCGATCCTCTTCAGTTGGCGTTGGCTCGGGTTCGATTCCTGCACGATGGATCTTTTTCCCAACTTCACCATCCGTAAAGGCCCTTTCCCGTCGCTTTTGTGTTGGCGTTGGCTCGGGTTCGATTCCTTCCTGACCGCTTTTTCCGACGTCTCAAAACGGAAACGCATCTCCATTCGAGCTCCTTTGTACTGGCACAGAAACGTATCGTTTCCGACGTGCTAGAACAACGGTCATCATTTGAGTCGGTTTGACGCTGGCAAAAAGCCGTCCGGTTACGAGGGAATCGAAGGTTGGACGGTGCAGAGCGTGCCACTTACCACTGCAGAAAAGGGCCCCTGGGAGATGAGCGAGACCCACGACTCGAGAAACGTGAGGTCAATCTGGAGTGATACGGGCGCGATCGTGCGGTATGGGCACGGGTCAGTTAGACGGGTCATCTGGGATCAGGGCTGAGCTGTTCCATGGTCACCGGTGGACACGGTCCTCTTCTTGGGTCGTGGGACCGCACGGGAGAAAGTGGAGTGAAGAAGACTCGAACCCGTGGTCTTCCTTGTGTTCTTTTTTTGCGCCAGTCGAGCGTGTGGAAATGTCGAGAAAAACACGAACGTCGCGCCCGCAAGGGAAAGGGACCCCGCACACCGCGCATGTGCGCAGGATAAGCTGCTTCTTTTTGGGTGTTTGGACCTGCCTGCTCGTTTTCTTGTTGAATTTCTGCGTTGTTCGTCATTTGTGGAGTTTTGAGGGTTATAATCCGGACCACATACTTATAGAGTTCAGTATTATTGCGTTGTTGCATGGTATAACATACCGTATTATTGCGTTGTTGCATGGTATAACATACCGTATTATTGTATTGTTGCATGGTATAACATACCGTATTATTGTATTGTTGCATGGTATAACATACCGTATTATTGCGTTGTTGCATGGTATAACATACCGTATTATTGCGTTGTGGCATGGTATAACATACAGTATTATTGCATCGTGGCATGGTATAACATACCGTATTATTGCATTGTGGCATGTTATAATATACCGTGTTATTGCGTTGTGGTATGGTATAACATACCGTATTATTACGTTGTGGCATGGTATAACATACAGTATTATTGCGTTGTGGCATGGTATAACATACAGTATTATTGCATTGTGGCATTGTATAACATTCCGTATTATTGAATTGCGGCATGGTATAACATACAGTATTATTGCATTGTGGCATGGTATAACATACAGTATTATTGCATTGTGGCATTGTATAACATACCGTATTATTGCATTGTGGCATGGTATAACATACAGTATTATTGCATTGTGGCATGGTATAACATACAGTATTATTGCATTGTGGCATGGTATAACATACAGTATTATTGCGTTGTGGCATGGTATAACATTCCGTATTATTGCGTTGTGGCATGGTATAACATTCCGTATTGTTGCGTTGTGGCATGGTACAACATACAGCATTATTGCGTTGTGGCGTGGTATAGCATACAGTATTATTGCGTTGTGGCATGGTATAACATACCGTATTATTGCGTTGTGGCATGGTATAACATTCAGTATTATAGCGTTGTGGCATGGTATAACATTTCGTATTATTGCGTTGTGGCATGGTATAACATACCGTATTATTGCGTTGTGGTATGGTGTAACATACCGTGTTATTGCGTTGTGGCATGGTGTAACATTCCGTATTATTGCGTTGTGGCATGGTATAACATACAGTATTATTGCGTTGTGGCATGGTATAACATACCGTATTATTACATAGTGGCATGGCATAACATACCGTATTATTGCGTTGTGGCATGGTATAACATACCGTATTATTGCGTTGTGGCATGGTATAACATACCGTATTATTGCGGTGCTGCATGGTATAACATACCGTATTATTACATAGTGGCATGGTATAACATACCGTATTATTACATAGTGGCATGGTATAACATACCGTATTATTACATAGTGGCATGGTATAACATACCGTATTATTACATAGTGGCATGATATAACATACCGTATTATTGCGTTGTGGCATGGTATAACATACCGTATTATTGCGTTGTGGCATGGTATAACATACCGTATTATTACATAGTTGCATGGTGTAACATTCTGTATTATTGCGTTGTGGCATGGTATAACATACAGTATTATTGCGTTGTGGCATGGTATAACATACCGTATTATTACATAGTGGCATGGTATAACATACCGTATTATTGCGTTGTGGCATGGTATAACATACCGTATCATTGCGTTGTGGCATGGTATAACATACCGTATTATTACATAGTGGCATGGTATAACATACCGTATTATTACATAGTGGCATGGTATAACATACCGTATTATTGCGTTGTGGCATGGTATAATATACCGTATTATTGCGTTGTTGCATGGTATAACATACCGTATTATTACATAGTGACATGATATAACATACCGTATTATTACATAGTGGCCTGGTATAACATACCGTATTATTACATAGTGGCATGGTATAACATACCGTATTATTGCATAGTGGCATGGTATAACATACCGTATTATTGCGTTGTGGCATGGTATAACATACAGTATTATTGCGTTGTGACATGGTATAACATACCGTATTATTACATAGTGGCATGGTATAACATACCGTATTATTGCGTTGTGGCATGGTATAACATACCGTATTATTACATAGTGGCATGGTATAACATACCGTATTATTACATAGTGGCATTGTATAACATACCGTATTATTGCGTTGTGGCATGGTATAACATGCCGTATTATTGCGTTGGGGCATGGTATAACATACCGTATTATTACATAGTGGCATGGTATAACATACCGTATTATTGCGTTGTGGCATGGTATAACATGCCGTATTATTGCGTTGGGGCATGGTATAACATACCGTATTATTACATAGTGGCATGGTATAACATACCGTATTATTACATAGTGGCATGGTATAACATACCGTATTATTGCGTTGTGGCATGTTGTTTAAACTACAATTGCACTGGTAACCCTGACCATTATTGTAATAACAACTATAACTACAAATTTAATAATACGAAAACAGAAAAAGCCGTATAATTTACCGTGGAAACCTTTTACAAATTTACAATCGAATCGATCAAAAAAAATTGCCTTGCTAGACCGTTGGTCACTTTGAAACGAATGAAACAGCCGCAGTTGTGTGCCCGCAAGTGAATAATATCTGAACATTATAGCGGCCAAATTTTGGGGTCTTGAACGAAACATTACGGTAATTTCCCTCTAATTATAATAAATGAAACCTGGTAAATGTGGGATTTTGATCGAATCATTCTGAAAATATGAACGTTGTGATTGATTTCCTTTTGTCTTACTGACGGTGGTCAACATAGGATAAATGTGTGCAGACTGTGTCTGTCCTAGTCGCCGTATCTTCCTGGTCTAGCTTTTTCGCCGGAGCATGCATGTTTTTTCGCCGGACAAGAGACTTAACTACTTGGGTGGCGAAAAACATGCATGCAGGCGGGGAAAAAGTAGGCTGGGTTAACTGCACTTTCTGTACGGCCGCGAGCAGAGTTAACAACAGGAGTCTGATGTGGGTTCAGCAGCTTGTGTGAATAAAATTTTTAATGTTTTTTTCTTTGAGGGCAAAGATCGCAAAAGTGGACAATCTAAAGTTCCGTGCAAGCGACAAGCTGCTCGTTGCAAAACCTGGTCACTCATGAAGTTGAGATGCATTTTACAATGACTATGAAGGTTTACTTTCGCTTCTCAGCGTATGCCACATACATTTCATACATTTCAGCGTGTGCCACATACATTCCATACATTTTAGTGCAAGCCAAGTACATTTCACACAATATATTTCAGAGCACGACACATACATTTCATACATTTCAGTGTATAACACAAACATTTCGGTTTACGCCGCATACATTTCAGTGTACGTCACGTACATTCACAGAACTCAGCGCACCGCTGGTTGTTTGGTGGGAGTATGACTTTTTTGTAACATATTTTTTTTTGTCGGATTCACGCTGGCGAGCGCTCATATGGGCAGCAGCGCTGTACGCCCCTCCGGAGACGCAGAAAAAACTCCTCCATCATATCTGGTGCTGCTCCGCTGCTGAAAAAATCCGTTTGCCCCGCTCAGGTGGTCGTGTTGGTTGCTTGAAGGCATCTGTTTGCTACTATTAGGTGGTAGTGTTTGGCTACTTGAAGAAAAAATTCGTTTGCTTGTTGGCAGAAAATGAAATCTGTTTGTCCCGCTCTGGTGGAAAAAATTGTTTCCTACCCTCAGATAGTAGCGTTGGATTATGGAAAAAAATAGGTTTGCAACGCAAAAATTGGCACAGCCAGTTTGTAGGAAGTAAAATCCGTTTACCCACCAAATGTTTTGGTTTTGATGCAAAAACAAAGTCCGTTTGTCCCACTCAGATAATAGTTTTGATTTTTAGAAATAAAAATCCGTTTGCCCCGCTCGTATGGTAGTATTAGTATCTAGAAAAAGAATCCGTTTGCACCGCTTATGTGACACTATTGATACATGGAAAAAAGATACGTTTACTCGTTCATATGGTACGTTTGGTCCCCAGAAAAAGTGCCCTGCTCGCTCCGATTGGCGCATGTGTTGGGAGTTAGTTTGTCTGGCGCAAGGGCTCGAGTGATGACGTATTATTGCGCCGCAGAAGCTGCTCATCTTCCCTAAAAAACGGCCGGACTCTCGAGGTTTCGTTGTGAAGACGCCAGAGGAAATGACTGAACTCAGCTCACTCTCCCTCTACTTCACTTGCTACGTTTGGCGCACCACTTAATTCTTATTTATTTTGCATATGATTGTTACATTTGGCGCACCAGTTAAATTCTATTTTATCTAGTATATGATTGTTACGTTTGGCGCACCAGTTAAATTCTATTTTATCTAGTATATGATTGTTACATTTGGCGCACCAGTTAAATTCTATTTTATCTAGTATATGATTGTTACATTTGGCGCACACGTTAAATTCTATTTTATCTAGTATATGATTGTTACATTTGGCGCACCAGTTAAATTCTATTTTATCTAGTATATGATTGTTACATTTGGCGCACCAGTTAAATTCTATTTTATCTAGCATATGATTGTTACATTTGGCGCACCAGTTTAATTCTATTTTATCTAGTATATGATTGTTACATTTGGCGCACCAGTTAAATTCTATTTTATCTAGCATATGATTGTTACATTTGGCGCACCAGTTAAATTCTATTTTATCTAGTATATGATTGTTACATTTGGCGCACCAGTTAAATTCTATTTTATCTAGCATATGATTGTTACATTTGGCGCACCAGTTAAATTCTATTTTATCTAGCATATGATTGTTACATTTGGCGCACCAGTTAAATTCTATTTTATCTAGTATATGATTGTTACATTTGGCGCACCAGTTAAATTCTATTTTATCTAGCATATGATTGTTACATTTGGCGCACCAGTTAAATTCTATTTTATCTAGCATATGATTGTTACATTTGGCGCACCAGTTAAATTCTATTTTATATAGCATATGATTGTTACATTTGGCGCACCAGTTAAATTCTATTTTATCTAGCATATGATTGTTACATTTGGCGCACCAGTTAAATTCTATTTTATCTAGTATATGATTGTTACATTTGGCGCACCAGTTAAATTCTATTTTATCCAGTATATGATTGTTACATTTGGCGCACCAGTTAAATTCTATTTTATCTAGTATATGATTGTTACATTTGGCGCACCAGTTAAATTCTATTTTATCTAGTATATGATTGTTACATTTGGCGCACCAGTTAAATTCTTTTTTATCTAGTATATGATTGTTACATTTGGCGCACCAGTTAAATTCTATTTTATCTAGTATATGATTGTTACATTTGGCGCACCAGTTAAATTCTATTTTATCTAGTATATGATTGTTACATTTGGCGCACCAGTTAAATTCTATTTTATCTAGCATATGATTGTTACATTTGGCGCACCAGTTAAATTCTATTTTATCTAGCATATGATTGTTACATTTGGCGCACCAGTTAAATTCTATTTTATCTAGCATATGATTGTTACATTTGGCGCACCAGTTAAATTCTATTTTATCTAGCATATGATTGTTACATTTGGCGCACCAGTTAAATTCTATTTTATCTAGTATATGATTGTTACATTTGGCGCACCAGTTAAATTCTATTTTATCTAGCATATGATTGTTACATTTGGCGCACCAGTTAAATTCTATTTTATCTAGTATATGATTGTTACATTTGGCGCACCAGTTAAATTCTATTTTATCTAGTATATGATTGTTACATTTGGCGCACCAGTTAAATTCTATTTTATCTAGCATATGATTGTTACATTTGGCGCACCAGTTAAATTCTATTTTATCTAGCATATGATTGTTACATTTGGCGCACCAGTTAAATTCTATTTTATCTAGCATATGATTGTTACATTTGGCGCACCAGTTAAATTCTATTTTATCTAGCATATGATTGTTACATTTGGCGCACCAGTTAAATTCTATTTTATCTAGTATATGATTGTTACATTTTGCGCACCAGTTAAATTCTATTTTATCTAGCATATGATTGTTACATTTGGCGCACCAGTTAAATTCTATTTTATCTAGCATATGATTGTTACATTTGGCGCACCAGTTAAATTCTATTTTATCTAGCATATGATTGTTACATTTGGCGCACCAGTTAAATTCTATTTTATCTAGCATATGATTGTTACATTTGGCGCACCAGTTAAATTCTATTTTATCTAGCATATGATTGTTACATTTGGCGCACCAGTTAAATTCTATTTTATCTAGCATATGATTGTTACATTTGGCGCACCAGTTAAATTCTATTTTATCTAGCATATGATTGTTACATTTGGCGCACCAGTTAAATTCTATTTTATCTAGCATATGATTGTTACATTTGGCGCACCAGTTAAATTCTATTTTATCTAGCATATGATTGTTACATTTGGCGCACCAGTTAAATTCTATTTTATCTAGTATATGATTGTTACATTTGGCGCACCAGTTAAATTCTATTTTATCTAGCATATGATTGTTACATTTGGCGCACCAGTTAAATTCTATTTTATCTAGTATATGATTGTTACATTTGGCGCACCAGTTAAATTCTATTTTATCTAGCATATGATTGTTACATTTGGCGCACCAGTTAAATTCTATTTTATCTAGCATATGATTGTTACATTTGGCGCACCAGTTAAATTCTATTTTATCTAGCATATGATTGTTACATTTGGCGCACCAGTTAAATTCTATTTTATCTAGCATATGATTGTTACATTTGGCGCACCAGTTAAATTCTATTTTATCTAGTATATGATTGTTACATTTGGCGCACCAGTTAAATTCTATTTTATCTACCATATGATTGTTACATTTGGCGCACCAGTTAAATTCTATTTTATCTAGCATATGATTGTTACATTTGGCGCACCAGTTAAATTCTATTTTATCTAGTATATGATTGTTACATTTGGCGCACCAGTTAAATTCTATTTTATCTAGCATATGATTGTTACATTTGGCGCACCAGTTAAATTCTATTTTATCTAGCATATGATTGTTACATTTGGCGCACCAGTTAAATTCTATTTTATCTAGCATATGATTGTTACATTTGGCGCACCAGTTAAATTCTATTTTATCTAGCATATGATTGTTACATTTGGCGCACCAGTTAAATTCTATTTTATCTAGCATATGATTGTTACATTTGGCGCACCAGTTAAATTCTATTTTATCTAGCATATGATTGTTACATTTGGCGCACCAGTTAAATTCTATTTTATCTAGTATATGATTGTTACATTTGGCGCACCAGTTAAATTCTATTTTATCTAGCATATGATTGTTACATTTGGCGCACCAGTTAAATTCTATTTTATCTAGCATATGATTGTTACATTTGGCGCACCAGTTAAATTCTATTTTATCTAGCATATGATTGTTACATTTGGCGCACCAGTTAAATTCTATTTTATCTAGCATATGATTGTTACATTTGGCGCACCAGTTAAATTCTATTTTATCCAGTATATGATTGTTACATTTGGCGCACCAGTTAAATTCTATTTTATCTAGTATATGATTGTTACATTTGGCGCACCAGTTAAATTCTATTTTATCTAGTATATGATTGTTACATTTGGCGCACCAGTTAAATTCTATTTTATCTAGTATATGATTGTTACATTTGGCGCACCAGTTAAATTCTATTTTATCTAGCATATGATTGTTACATTTGGCGCACCAGTTAAATTCTATTTTATCTAGCATTTGATTGTTACATTTGGCGCACCAGTTAAATTCTATTTTATTTAGCATATGATTGTTACATTTGGCGCACCAGTTAAATTCTATTTTATCTAGCATATGATTGTTACATTTGGCGCACCAGTTAAATTCTATTTTATCTAGTATATGATTGTTACATTTGGCGAACCAGTTAAATTCTATTTTATCTAGTATATGATTGTTACATTTGGCGCACCAGTTAAATTCTATTTTATCTAGTATATGATTGTTACATTTGGCGCACCAGTTAAATTCTATTTTATCTAGCATATGATTGTTACATTTGGCGCACCAGTTAAATTCTATTTTATCTAGCATATGATTGTTACATTTGGCGCACCAGTTAAATTCTATTTTATCTAGTATATGATTGTTACACTGGCAGTGGCATCTCATTTTATTTAGCAAATTTATACACTTTTGATATCTCTCGAACTGTGCTCTAAAATTGCATGTGGTCTCGTCGTACTATGTGAGTGTAAATACCCATGTGATATATATTGTAGTTGGTGAGCGGATATAATGTGATCTTTATTGCTTTTGATTTACGCTCCACCTTGATCGTGTTTTATGTTGAATTAACGAATGTGATCTTTATTTTAAGAAAGTGATCTTTAAAAAATCTAATTTCTACACTTGAATAACTGAAGGGATCGCTCTTTTATTTTGCATGTATCATAGTTTGACAGTGAGTTCTTCATTGTATCTTGCACTGCACTAACTGGTATCGTTTCATTTCAATCCTAATTAAATTACTAACGTGATACCGGTTTGTTACGTATTTAATTTATCAAAGTAATTTCACAGCCAATTTGCTGGCATTTATCGTACGCGCAGATGGACGATCTGAAATGCTTAAGGTGTCCATAAATACTATAACTATGGAACGTACTAGTGCGATAACGACCGCAAGTTCACCAATATCAGAAGTTCGACAAAATCAGAAGTTCAACATTATCAGAAGTTCAACAATATCACAAGTTCACCAATATCAGAAGTTCACCAATATCAGAAGTTCGACAATATCAGAAGTTCAACAATTTCAGAAGTTCAACAATATCAGAAGTTCAACAATATCAAAAGTTCAACAATATCAGAAGTTCAACATTATCAGAAGTTCAACATTATCAGAAGTTCAACCATATCAGAAGTTCAACAATATCAGAAGTTCAACATTATCAGCAGTTCAACATTATCAGAAGTTCAACATTATCAGAAGTTCAACAATATCAGAAGTTCAACAATATCAGAAGTTCAACATTATCAGAAGTTCAACATTATCAGAAGTTCAACATTATCAGAAGTTCAACAATATCAGAAGTTCAACAATATCAGAAGTTCAACAATATCAGAAGTTCAACATTATCAGAAGTTCAACAATATCAGAAGTTCAACAATATCACAAGTTCAACAATATCACAAGTTCAACATTATCAGAAGTTCAACATTATCAGAAGTTCAACAATATCAGAAGTTCAACATTATCAGAAGTTCAACATTATCAGAAGTTCAACATTATCAGAAGTTCAACAATATCAGAAGTTCAACATTATCAGAAGTTCAACAATATCAGAAGTTCAACAATATCAGAAGTTCAACATTATCAGAAGTTCAACATTATCAGAAGTTCAACAATATCAGAAGTTCAACGTTATCAGAAGTTCAACATTATCAGAAGTTCAACATTATCAGAAGTTCAACATTATCAGAAGTTCAACATTATCAGAAGTTCAACATTATCAGAAGTTCAACATTATCAAAAGTTCAACATTATCAGAAGTTCAACAATATCAGAAGTTCAACATTATCAGAAGTTCAACATTATCAGAAGTTCAACATTATAAGAAGTTCAACATTATCAGAAGTTCAACAATATCAGAAGTTCAACATTATCAGAAGTTCAACGATATCAGAAGTTCAACATTATCAGAAGTTCAACAATATCAGAAGTTCAACAATATCAGAAGTTCAACATTATCAGCAGTTCAACATTATCAGAAGTTCAACATTATCAGAAGTTCAACAATATCAGAAATTCAACAATATCAGAAGTTCAACATTATCAGCAGTTCAACATTATCAGAAGTTCAACATTATCAGAAGTTCAACAATATCAGAAGTTCAACAATATCAGAAGTTCAACATTATCAGAAGTTCAACATTATCAGAAGTTCAACATTATCAGAAGTTCAACAATATCAGAAGTTCAACAATATCAGAAGTTCAACAATATCAGAAGTTCAACATTATCAGAAGTTCAACAATATCAGAAGTTCAACAATATCACAAGTTCAACAATATCACAAGTTCAACATTATCAGAAGTTCAACATTATCAGAAGTTCAACAATATCAGAAGTTCAACATTATCAGAAGTTCAACATTATCAGAAGTTCAACATTATCAGAAGTTCAACAATATCAGAAGTTCAACATTATCAGAAGTTCAACAATATCAGAATTTCAACAATATCAGAAGTTCAACATTATCAGAAGTTCAACATTATCAGAAGTTCAACAATATCAGAAGTTCAACATTATCAGAAGTTCAACATTATCAGAAGTTCAACATTATCAGAAGCTCAACATTATCAGAAGTTCAACATTATCAGAAGTTCAACATTATCAGAAGTTCAACAATATCAGAAGTTCAACATTATCAGAAGTTCAACAATATCAGAAGTTCAACAATATCAGAAGTTCAACATTATCAGAAGTTCAACATTTTTAGAAGTTCAACATCATCAGAAGTTCAACATTATCAGAAGTTCAACATTATCAGAAGTTCAACATTATCAGAAGTTCAACAATATCAGAAGTTCAACAATATCAGAAGTTCAACATTATCAGAAGTTCAACAATATCAGAAGTTCAACAATATCAGAAGTTCAACATTATCAGAAGTTCAACATTATCAGAAGTTCAACAATATCACAAGTTCAACATTATCAGAAGTTCAACATTATCAGAAGTTCAACAATATCAGAAGTTCAACATTATCAGAAGTTCAACATTATCAGAAGTTCAACAATATCAGAAGTTCAACAATTTCAGAAGTTCAACATTATCAGAAGTTCAACATTATCAGAAGTTCAACATTATCAGAAGTTCAACATTATCAGAAGTTCAACATTATCAGAAGTTCAACATTATCAGAAGTTCAACAATATCAGAAGTTCAACAATACCAGAAGTTCAACATTATCATAAGTTCAACAGTATCAGAAGTTCAACATTATCAGAAGTTCAACATTATCAGAAGTTCAACATTATCAGAAGTTCAACATTATCAGAAGTTCAACATTATCAGAAGTTCAACAATATCAGAAGTTCAACAATATCAGAAATTCAACAATATCACAAGTTCAACATTATCAGAAGTTCAACATTATCAGAAGTTCAACATTATCAGAAGTTCAACATTATCAGAAGTTCAACATTATCAGAAGTTCAACAATTTCAGAAGTTCAACAATATCAGAAGTTCAACATTATCAGAAGTTCAACATTATCAGAAGTTCAACATTATCAGAAGTTCAACATTATCAGAAGTTCAACATTATCAGAAGTTCAACATTATCAGAAGTTCAACAATATCAGAAGTTCAACAATATCAGAAGTTCAACAATATCAGAAGTTCAACAATATCAGAAGTTCAACATTATCAGCAGTTCAACATTATCAGAAGTTCAACATTATCAGAAGTTCAACATTATCAGAAGTTCAACAATATCAGAAGTTCAACAATATCACAAGTTCAACATTATCAGAAGTTCAACATTATCAGAAGTTCAACAATATCAGAAGTTCAACATTATCAGAAGTTCAACATTATCAGAAGTTCAACATTATCAGAAGTTCAACATTATCAGAAGTTCAACATTATCAGAAGTTCAACATTATCAGAAGTTCAACAATATCAGAAGTTCAACATTATCAGAAGTTCAACATTATCAGAAGTTCAACAATATCAGAAGTTCAACATTATCAGAAGTTCAACATTATCAGAAGTTCAACATTATCAGAAGTTCAACATTATCAGAAGTTCAACAATATCAGAAGTTCAACATTATCAGAAGTTCAACAATATCAGAAGTTCAACATTATCAGAAGTTCAACATTATCAGAAGTTCAACATTATCAGAAGTTCAACAATATCAGAAGTTCAACAATATCAGAAGTTCAACATTATCAGAAGTTCAACAATATCAGAAGTTCAACATTATCAGAAGTTCAACATTATCAGAAGTTCAACAATATCAGAAGTTCAACATTATCAGAAGTTCAACAATATCAGAAGTTCAACAATATCAGAAGTTCAACATTATCAGAAGTTCAACATTATCAGAAGTTCAACATTATCAGAAGTTCAACAATATCAGAAGTTCAACATTATCAGAAGTTCAACATTATCAGAAGTTCAACATTATCAGAAGTTCAACATTATCAGAAGTTCAACAATATCAGAAGTTCAACATTATCAGAAGTTCAACAATATCAGAAGTTCAACATTATCAGAAGTTCAACATTATCAGAAGTTCAACATTATCAGAAGTTCAACAATATCAGAAGTTCAACAATATCAGAAGTTCAACATTATCAGAAGTTCAACAATATCAGAATTCAACATTATCAGAAGTTCAACATTATCAGAAGTTCAACAATATCAGAAGTTCAACATTATCAGAAGTTCAACAATATCAGAAGTTCAACATTATCAGAAGTTCAACAATATCAGAAGTTCAACAATATCAGAAGTCCAACAATATCAGAAGTTCAACAATATCAGAAGTTCAACATTATCAGAAGTTCAACAATATCATTGTAATGCACTGCATTACAGAACTACAAATACGTTCAATAATGTTTCGGATTTTCAAATTAGAATACAGTTTTTCGTCCATCCTCCGCATAACTTACGTATGGTATGAGCTGCCAGGCATCTTAATTTTTTCTTTGTATCATTTTCTGTGGTGGGTTCTGTTACTGAGCAGAGATTGCAGGGGTGAATTTACCCGTGGGGGGGGGGGGTAACAAATTATATAGTAGGGGGTAAATACAGGGAAGACCTGATAATTTTAAAAATAATTCAGCCAAATTTAATTTTGTAACATAGGAGAGGTAGAATGCAAAGAAGGGGTAAATGGAGCAGGGGCAAATGGAGTAAGGGGTAAATGGAAGTAGGGGGTAAATGGAAGTAGGGGGTAAATGGAAGTAGGGGGTAAGTGGAAGTAGGGGTAAATGGAAGTAGGAGGTAAATGGAGTAGGGGGTAAATGGGAGTAGGGGGTAAATGGAAGTAGGGGGTAAGTGGAAGTAGGGGTAAATGGAAGTAGGGGGTAAATGGAAGTAGGGGGTAAGTGGAAGTAGGGGTAAATGGAAGTAGGGGGTAAATGGAAGTAGGGGGTAAGTGGAAGTAGGGGTAAATGGAAGTAGGGGGTAAATGGAGTAGGGGGTAAATGGGAGTAGGGGGTAAATAGAGAAATACATAAAGCCGAGGGGGTAATGATGGAGGGAAGATTGAGATTGGCTGCCTTATGAGCAGAGATTGCAGGAGTGGACGGAGTTTCTTGCAAGCGACGAGCATGTTCACGTCACACTTATGTTTATGCCGGACGAGTACAACTTTATAGCTGGTATTATAACTTTACTATCATTATACCTTTATCAGGTATGATACCTTATTTATTTTATTTAACCTAATGACCTTTACTTTATGCTTGGCTCTATACCTTATAACAAACTACACCCTTCATTTTAAACCAGGCATTATACCTCAAACTCCATTGCACATATCCCACCCTGTACCTTATACCACCACCCTGTACCTTATACCAAATATTATACCTCAAACCTCATGGCAGACATCACCCCCTTTACTTTATACCAGGAATTATACCATAGACGACATGGCAAATATCACACACCCTTTACCTAACACCAGGTATAATACCTTAAACGGTAAAACAGATATTTTAACTGTAACGTGTTCTAGTTTTTTAGAACAACTTGACACCAGATGTTATACTTTTAACCTAATGAGAAAGATTTGTAAGTAACAAAGTAATAAGATTAAAAGTTGTTAATTTGTAGGACTGTGCAAAAATTATTAAATATCGTCTTTCAAACGTCATTTTACTGCTACTAGCGGTGGTATTTAGCCGTTTTTGATGCAGTATTTCTTAAGTTACAATGTGCTAATTATGTTGAATAATTGGTAAGTTCTCGGAAGATTTTGAATGTACACAATAAATAAGCATTTGCCATGTATACACATAGAAAGGGACTATGCATTTAAATTGTTTCCATATACATTGTAGTATAATGATCGAAGTTGTTATGTCTTAAAGCAGAAATATGAGTGGCTTGTCTTTATGAAATTGCATGATGAGGAAAATTTTTTCATAAAATTGTATGATAAAGAAAATGTTTTCATGAAATTGTATGATAAGGAAAATGTTTTCACAATATTGTATGATAAGTAAAATATTTTCATAATATTGTATGATAAGTAAAATATTTTCATAGTATTGTATGATAAGTAAAATATTTTCATAATATTGTATGATAAGTAAAATATTTTCATAGTATTGTATGATAAGTAAAATATTTTCATAATATTGTATGATAAGTAAAATATTTTCATAGTATTGTATGATAAGGAAAATGTTTTCATAATATTGTATGATAAGGAAAATGTTTTCATAAAGTTGTATGATGAAGAAAATTCTAAATATTCTTTACTAACACGAATCTTTACATGTTCCGACCCACTGTCTTGCACATAGCGGTTCGATATCAATTATTATCGTTAGGCTAAAAATAAATTACACACCTTGTAAATAAAAGCTGCGGTACAATCTTGTGAAATATTCATCAACATTATCAGAAGTTCAACAGAGAAGATCTCTAGATCACATAATTACTTTTTTGTTTTAAAAAACCGCCCCATAATACAAGATAGATAGCGAGATCCTTTACTCCGCCTAACTTTTAGCCGTTTCATCTATAACTTTAGCCGCCCCATAAGGAAGCTATATTTGGGCGGCTCAAATTATAGATGCTCAGCGAAAAAATTAGACCGATTTTTCTTACATTTGACGTCGTGTGCTCACAACATGAATAAGTTATCATGTCCTTTGTTATTCATGTTATTCAAACTATGTTATTCATTGTATATTATTCATGTTATTCACAGTCTGCACGAGGAATCAAAATTCATATAATTGAAATCTATATTTCATTTTAGTAACTGACTCTGAAACTACACAAAGCTGAGCCGAAAAACATTTGTGGATAAAAACAAATAAATTTTTATTCTCATTTATCATCTGTTCGTACTTGCGCAGCTCTAATTCCACTTTTTTTGTCCGTTTGTTTTGGCGCGGCTCGTATCGATGTAACGATTAATTAAATTATTTATAATTATTATAATTATTACATTAAATTATTTATAATTATAACAATTATTTATATTAAAATGTTCATAATTATAATAATTATTTATATTAAATTATTTAAATATATTGAATTATCAATTGATTCATTAATCATTATATTGACATGAGATTCGTTAAAGCAAACAAACAAAAAAGTGAAAGTAGAGCTTCGCCAATACAAACTGATAAAATATGAAGGAAAATTTCATTTATTTTTTAATTAAAAAACTATAAATCATTTAACTACATAAATTATAACTATGATAAATTAATTAATTAATCTTTTAACTAATACATAAGAATTAAGTCTCCATAGTAAGTAAGTCAATCGTTGATAATGCATTCATTATATATTCATTTTTCAGCCCAATAATTTAAATATTGACAATGTCCATGAGACTCAGTTGAGTCTTTCGAAGGAATATAGATTTTATCATTTCTCACCTTCTCATATCAATAAGCTACATTTTTAAAAGGCAAGTAGTAGCAATACTCCTTATTTAATTTTTGAAGAATAATGAGCAAACTCGCTGCATGATTTTCGAGTGCTCTCGTAGTTAATTGACCTGGCTAAATTTTACGCACTTCCAAATTTTGAAATTTTGGTTTTGAAACTGCACTTTTTAAGGTGTAGGAATATGAGCGTGGGCTATGCCTACCCTCTTATATGGTGAGCTAATGGCTTCTAGAATAAGAATAAAAGACGTTCACCGTCCAAAAAACACAAGAATGAATTCAAGTTTTTAATAAAAGCAAATTTAAAATGCCTACCCGATGTGTGAATTTTTCAAATCCCATGTTCATATGAATGCAATGCGTGAAGATGTCCGTGAATGTGACTCACCACCTGCGACTGCGTGAGTATTCACCCATGACTCAAGGTACTCACCTCGAGCGCATTCTGTCCCGTGTTTACGAGGGCGCGTAGCCCAAATATTCACGCATTTTTACCTTATCAAAGCATAACAATCCGGTAACGTGGATACGAGCGGCCGATTGTTCATCTAGCAAAACATTTTCAGGATCAAGAAAAAAAACATTTTCAGCATGTATCAAGGAAAATCAAAGACCCAAATAAACAGTTGGCAGCGTTCGAGCGAGCCTCTGCTGAATAATAATCTATACATACCTTTTTTCACGATCAAAGCACAGCTGGGCAGTCTAGTCTATATCTGTAGCGCGAATTCAAAACATAATAGATTCTCAGCATCGAGAGCAAGCCATGTTCAAAATTGATGGTTGACAGGAGTTCTCCCCACAAATCCCTCCATCGCACCTATATTTGGAACCTAACGTTGCCACGCCAATGCTATTCCTACGAGAAGAGCGGCGAAGTGATCGTGCTTTTACGCGCTTCAACGCCAAGATAAAGATACCTGAGGGCGACACTCGCTTCATTTTCTGACCATCGCTTCACGTCTATGAGTGAAGCGAGCAGGTGGAATTTGGTGTGCATGGTCGACGTGCGGCGGCGGGGGCTGTTAGGCCGGTGGTCGGACTTAAAAATAGCGCATATAATTCGATATTATGACCAAGGTAAGACGTCTCCGGGAAATATGGTGGACAGGTGCTGGCTGTGTTGCCTGCGCCCGCCAAATTGAAATTAAGAATAAAAGCTGAATAAAAACCTGAGTCTGACTATTGGCCGACGGTGGTCTCAGTGCTAGCGCGTGGCTAATAAATTAAAGCGACCGAAAAAAAGCAAATGGACGAGCAAAGGAGCTTATGGTTGCTTAAAAATGTGGTCTAAGGGAGAGGTAGGGCACTAATGAGCACTTGCAGAATTTTATTAAGGGCGCTTCTTCATTAATGATATACAAACAAATATACGGCGCGGTGGGCACAAGGACTCTCAGCCGTGTAAGGAGCAGGCTTCTTTAATGCTTCAATATGTCATCTCGCACACATATCATCAGTATGTCGTGCTGCATGCATAGCATCAGTATGTTGGGCTTTACGCATAGCATCAGTATGTCGTGCTGCATGCATAGCATCAGTATGTTGGGCTGTACGCATAGCATCAGTATGTCGTGCTGCATGCATAGCACAAGTATGTTGAGCTGTACGCATAGCATCAGTATGTCGTGCTGCATGCATAGCATCAGTATGTTGGGCTGTACGCATAGCATCAGTATGTCGTGCTGCATGCATAACATCAGTATGTTGGGCTGTTGGCATAGCATCAGTATGTCGTGCTGCATGCATAGCACCAGTATGTTGAGCTTTACGCATATCATCAGTATGTCGTGCTGCATGCATAACATCAGTATGTTGGGCTGTTGGCATAGCTTCAGTATGTCGTGCTGCATGCATAGCATCAGTATGTTGGGCTGTACGCATAGCATCAGTATGTCGTGCTACATGCATAGCATCAGTATGTTGGACTGTTCGCATAGCATCAGTATGTCGTGCTGCATGCATAGCATCAGTATGTTGGGCTGTTCGCATAGCATCAGTATGTCGTGCTGCATGCATAGCATCAGTATGTTGGGCTGTTCGCATAGCATCAGTATGTCGTGCTGCATGCATAGCATCTGTATGTTGGGCTGTACGCATATCATCAGTGTGTCGTGCTGCATGCATAGCATCAGTATGTTGGGCTGTTCGCATAGCATCAGTATGTCGTGCTGCATGCATAGCATCAGTATGTTGGGCTGTACGCATATCATCAGTGTGTCGTGCTGCATGCATAGCATCAGTATGTTGGGATGTTCGCATAGCATCAGTATGTCGTGCTACATG
The DNA here is from genome assembly GCA_030386875.1 of Morinoia aosen. NCBI lineage: Eukaryota > Metazoa > Arthropoda > Malacostraca > Amphipoda > Talitridae > Morinoia > Morinoia aosen. The sequence continues at coordinate 23,188,781 of CM059578.1, read as the reverse complement.
CATAGCATCAGTATGTTGGGCTGTACGCATATCATCAGTGTGTCGTGCTGCATGCATATCATCAGTATGTTGGGCTGTACGCAAATCATCAGTGTGTCATGCTGCGATGTGAAGGAACCAAAAAAATTACTCAGAATACGCCATATTCTTACCCAATAATACCCTATAGGTGTGGTTTTGTGTATATATATGTACGAATATTTGTATGGTGTCAGCTTCTTAAGAAACAGTTTCTTTGATTTAAGCGTTGCCTAGATACCGTATCTGTGATACGAGTTTCACCAGTGCACAAGTACAAGAATATTTTGATGGCGGGTACTGTTGGCATGGATATATTTGTTTGGCATCCATATCTGCAAGGTTATTAGAGCAAAATATCGAATCCCGTCATTTTTGACAGGCCGTGTACTCTCGGTTGTTATAAAAAGTTGAGGTTTTGAGACATAACTTTTGTTATGAGTCCGAAAGACTTGAGTTTTAAATTAATTACTTCTAAAACAGTACTATTACATATCCTGCCATTTCTTATACAGCTATACGTTATTGAATTGTAAAGAGTAAATTTATTACTTACAAAGTTATTAGTCATAAATTATAAAGTCATAACTTAAAAAATAGTAATTCAAAATTAGTGTGATATTGATTTATAAGGAATAATGGTATAAGTTACAGAGTTATAAAATGATAAGACATAAGTTAGAGAGTTAAAGGTTTTAAACTTATAGGTTATGAAGTGATGTGACAATCAAAGTTATAGGTCACAAAGATTTTACGCACTTCAAGTAGTTATTTTACTGAACTTTTACCTTCAAATCTGCGCACCAGTGTATTAATTCCTTCGCTAGATTCACACACAGCGAGCTACAATATACAGGGAGATTCTTAAATGATGAATAAAAGAGCAAAGAAAATCGCTTCATGAAAAAACATATTTCTTTAAAAAACATGTTTCGACCAATTAATGGTCATTTACAACCATCAGTAAAAAGTGGTAAAGGTAACATTGAAAAAAATTCATTTTTATTGAAAAGTTTTTTAAGAAATATGATTTCTATTAAAGCGATTTTCTTGACTCTTTTATTCATTGTTAGACTTTGCAAAAAGCAAAACCTTTGATTATTAAATGAATTCATATATACAGGGTGTTTCAGAGCCAGAGGTATAAAGGTGTACATCAAATATAAAATGGCCCAATAAACATTTATCCTCCTATGAAATTTTCCGAAAAAAATCTGGTTCTTTAAATATTAGCGGTTTATTAAAATATTGTTTTAAAGGATGAAATTTAGGTACGCTATTACTCGCAATATTTATATTGAATTTACGGTTCAAACATTTGTATTCCATGAAAGCTGAAACGACCAGCCCAGTTTACAAGACCTGCCTAGTTGATTTCGTAAGCCCAGTTTACACGACCAGCCCAGTTTACAAGACCTGCCCAGTTGATTTCGTAAGCCCAGTTTACACGACCAGCCCAGTTTACACGACCAGCCCAGTTTATACGACCTACCCAGTTTATTTAAAAAGCCCAGTTGACACGACCAGCCCAGTTTAACGAAGCCCCAGTCCAGGCTTGTCTGCCAAACTTGCCGATAGTTTCGTTTTGTGCGGCTGGGAGCGCTCATTAGAGAAGGATATCGGGACAACTTTCCCTCGCAGACCAGTGTCAAATTAAGTCATAAAATAGTCCCATGATGACTATTGGACCAGTCGGACTCTGAAGAGAACGCCCCTGGCCTGCCGGTCCGCCCTATCATTTGGTGCTGTTGTTTCTCTAGGTTTAGTGACACGTAAGCACCTGCCCAACTAATGCGAGGTGACCTCGCGTGGCTATATCACCTCCGCTGCGACGCGAAAGGACTTTGAATCACCTGATAATTGCCTTAAATACGCCCGAAAAATAGCGTGCATGCACTGAAAATGGCTTTAAATAACCACCAAAAGGGCTTAGAAACACCCGAAAAAGAGTTTAAATTACCTGAAAATTACGTTAGGAATTCCCTCGAAAAATGTGCTTGGGTACATTGAAAACTTCTTTAAATATCCCCGAAAAGAGCTTTAAAAACACCAAAAAAAGCGTAAATACATAAAAAAAATCAAACAGCACACAAGAAAATTAGTATACCGGAAAGAAATTCAAATGACCTTTCAGAAATCGTAAATACACTAAAAAGAGAGTGTTAAATACGCCGAAAAAGAGAGCGTTCACTCGAAAAATACCTTAAATATTCCCGAAAAAGAGCGCAAAAACATTAGAAAGGACTTAAAATAACCCAAAAAGATCCTCAAATACACCAAAATACCGCGAAAAACTTAAAATAACCTCAAAAGGGCCTTAGCTTGTCTGAAAAGTATTTTAAACAAGCAGAAAAGGGCCTTAAATTACCTGAAAAGGCTCGAGATGACGGTTGGTAAGCAAGATATCGCTGAGTTGACGTTAAAAATTGCAATCATTTGGCTGTAATTTGTCGGTGGAATGAAGAAGGGCGATCCTTATGTATCGTGAAAGGATAATTATTATTTATCTTCTATCCTAATCATACCCGTTGTATGTTTATTTGTACATTTACTTATATATTTGTTTAGTGTCCGCTTCTTTCATTTCTCTGTCGCGCTTACGGATAGTTATAATGACCGTATCTGTGATACGAGTTTCATCAGTGCACAAGTACAAGAATATTTTGATGGCGGGTACTGTTGGCATGGATATATTTGTTTGGCATCCACGTCTGCAAGATTTATTTAAATGAAAATATCTAATCCTGTCATTATTGACGGGTCGTGTACACTAGTAATAAAATAATAATAATTATAGTAATGATAACTATCGGAAAACTTGGGACAGTGGCGAGCAGCTTCTGGAGATAACATTAGTCCTGTGGAACCGATATAACAATAATGATAACAATGATAATAATTAAATAATGATAATGTAAATACCGATAACAGGGAAAATAAAGATAATAATAATTAATAAGATGATTATGATAATAATGATCATTGTGAGTAGTCCTATAACATACCCATACGCCCGCGCTATGCAGGCTGGGAATTGTTTTGCGTCGCTTGATTTTGCTCAAAATTGTGTTGTTTTTTCAATCCCGACGATGATATCTTAAACCAGTGAGTTAATTTTGCGGTATAAATAAGTCTGAATTCCCGCCGCGGAGGTATTGTCTCCAGCACCTAAGTAGTCTGGCGTAAATACTCAAAGAATCCGCATAATAAATACAAGGAAACGAACACCACCGAGGTGAGTTATATATAAATATTCAGGTATAAATTTTCATAAAATACGGGAAGATACGCAATATACCGAATGGAAGAGGATACGGGAGGACACGGGACACTGTAAGTTTATTTTTATTATTACTTTATATTCTTATATATTTATTTCGTTATTAAGTCTATTTATTAACAAAAATAAATAGCGGGTGTTATTAAGACGTACACCAAGCAGCCACTCGCCGCACACACTCAAGCAGAACATGACACGCACATCTATATTTCACGCACACGTGCGTCAGCGCACATACGTGTGTACGCGCGTGCGGTATGTGTACGGAGAGATCCTCAGAGATTTTTTTGCCTGTTTTGCCCTCTCTATGTATTCCCCTCATACTATTCAACCTCACATTTTTACCCTCATAATTCCTCTTAGATAGTGCCTCTACCCTCAGGCTGGGCAGCAGGGTACTCTGCCCTCATTGGCGCGCTTCCCTCTCCAATCAGGCGACGCGACAGGTGTTGTGAGGCCTCACTGCCCTCACACTGGCCTCACGAGCCCTCACTGCCCTCACACTCGCCTCACGAGGCCTCACTGCCCTCACACTCGCCTCACGAGGCCTCACTGCCCTCACACTCGCCTCACGAGGCCTCACTGCCCTCACACTCGCCTCAAGAGGCCTCACTTCAACCACACTGGCCTCACGAGGCCTCACTTCCCTCACACTCGCCTCACGAGGCCTCACTGCCCTCACACTCGCCTCACGAGGCCTCACTGCCCTCACACTCGCCTCACGAGGCCTCACTGCCCTGACACTGGCTTCACGAGGCCTCACTGCCCTCACACTCGCCTCACGAGGCCTCACTGCCCTCACACTGGCCTCACGAGGCCTCACTGCCCTCACACTCGCCTCACGAGGCCTCACTGCCCTCACACTCGCCTCACGAGGCCTCACTGCCCTCGGTATGTTACCGGACACGGTTACCGTGTAGGTCACCGAATAACTCTCACACAGCCTCAATTCTGTAACCCTGTGATCTTTGCTCTTTTAATCATCCCCAGATTCGGTAACGTTCCCTGGCCCCCTAGATCGCCAGATTTGTACGCTTGCAGGTTTTCAAGAATAAAGTGTAAAGAGTACTTGAGAGTAAAGTGTAAAGAGTACTTGAGAGTAAAGTGTAAAGAGTACTTGAGAGTAAAGTGTAAAGAGTACTTGAGAGTAAAGTCTAAAGAGTACTTGAGAGTAAAGTATGAAGAGTACTTGAGAGTAAAGTGTAAAGAGTACTTGAGAGTAAAGTATGAAGAGTACTTGAGAGTAAAGTGTAAAGAATACTTGAGATTAAAGTGTAAAGAGTACTTGTGAGTAAAGCGTACATGACTCGACCAAAAACTCTGGATGAGTTAAAGCAGAGAATTTAGAGCAAAATTCACCGTACATTTAGAATAAAATTCACAGTACATTCAGAATAAAATTCACAGTACATTCAGAATAAAATTCACAGTACATTTAGAATAAAATTCACAGTAAATTTAGAATAAAATTCACAGTACATTTAGAATAAAATTCACAGTACATTTAGAGTAAAATTCACAGTTCTTTTAGAATAAAATTCACAGAATAAAATTCGCAGTATCCCAGCATAGGCGTTCACCGGTCACTGGGGAATTTCAACAGCAGATTTCAAGAATGTATTCCTCGAATGCAATTAGTCGGCGGGGAGTGATCAAATGAATAAAAATTCCATCACTCTTTCTTAAATTGTTTATTTTTTAATTTTTCAATTACTTTGAAAGAAATATTTTGCTTCCATCCCTCTTGGTTTCATTGGAATGGTAAAATGATCCCGATCTTTGTATCATTATGCAAATAAATTTATATATATATATATTTATATATGTATAGTGTATGTGGTGGTGTGTGTGCGTGTGGTATAGTTATACGTATTGTATATATGAGAATGCATGGAAGCTTATGTGCATATTTATAGATGTATGTGCGCTTATTTGCGTGCACCAGAACGTGCATGAGTCTGTGCATGCACAAGCGTGTGTGTATGTGTTTTATGTAATAAATATGTATGTGTGTACAAATGTGTGTGTGAATGTATGTAGGTATGTATGTTTATATGTGTATATTGAGTATCAATATGTGTGTGTGAGTGTGTGTGTGTATGTACAGCCCACACAACACCACACAATCATGCACACAAAAAACAACCACCGGACTCGAAGCGCCTCAAAATAACCGCTAATCAGTTAATTATCTCGCGCTAATCAGTTAAGTATCACGCCCACCCGAATCAACAGCAGATCTCACGACGTCTTTGATCATCTGTGCGTTTTTGCGACGAGTTTTTAGAGCATTTTAGGCCGAGAATAAACAGCTGGTCACGCTCGGTCCGACCTGCTTAGGTGCGTGAGACGCGCTACCTCTGACTAGATCATACTTTTTTATACGAGCGTCGGATATATATTTATTCGATTTTTGCTTATCCGACGGCGATCTCGGCTGCGGTGTCTTGCGCGCCGTGGTTCTGCTCGTGTAGTGTTGGTGGTTGGTCAATTCTTATATCTATGGTATTTGGACATTTTGTACGGCAATGGTATTTGGTCGATCCTTATATCAATGGTACTTGTTCTTAAATCAATAGTGCTTGGTCTATTTTTAACATCATTGGTACTTGGTCAATCCTTACATTAATGGTACTTGGACAATTTGTACATCATTGGTACTTGGTCAATTTTTAAGCCGTTGGTACTTGGTCAATTCTTACGTCATTGGTACCTGGTCAATTCGTACACGCACGTCATTGGTATTTGGTGCAGTTTTTGCAGGTACATCTGTGTATCTCAGATACATGTACCGATGACTTATGTACAACAATATCTTGTTTTAAAAAGCATTAATATTCTAAGCAGCAACACATTGTTTTACAAGATCATCATTATTCTTTTTAGTATCATTCTAATACACGAGGTCAGGCATCAAAGGTGCTACATTGCCCTCGGAGCAAAATGTTTTAAATAAAATAACTGCAAATTATTATTAATAATGCTACCACACCCTACCTCGCATCATAATCAACCTTCACCGTCTGATTGCCACAATTTTGGGAGCCGTTTTCTTTATTCTCGTAAATTCTACCATGACAGACGGTACCGTTAATTTACCGTCGCTACAGACAGGGCGCTGCCCAGCTCTGTCACATGCCCCGTCACATGCCTGTCACAATAGAGCTCTGTTTTTTGCCGTCAGCTTAGGTTCACGTTTTCTTTTCGGTGACGGGAAGGCAGCTTCACATTTTCAGACGGATGCTTTCACCCTGCTGACTGATTTATTGTGCTGTGGTGTTTGCTAATAAATTTTGTGTTTGATTGTTTTTTGGAGAGTACTGTACACATACACGTGTATATATTCAAAATATACATAAGTACAGGGTGCTTCAGAATTACACACTTATTTGAAAATAGGCAAAGCTTTTTCTTCTATGAAAATTTCCGGGAAAAATTCGGGTTTTCGAGATATGAGCTATTTATTGTTATAGTGGATGAAATTTTACTCGCAGTATTCATTTTTAATTAACTTTACAACAATTGTTCAAAATGTCTTCCGCCTACATCAACGCACTTTTCAAATCTTAGCCTTAACGACTGGCGGATATTAGGAAACACGTCTAGCATTTCAAAACTCTCACAAGCAGCCACTGCAATTCTGGCCACGAGATCTTCCTCAGGTGCAATGGGTGCAGCATAAACATGGCTACAAGGCGTTTCACCAAGTATAACTGTAACTAAATTTTATTACTGTAAACTCTCATAGAATCGAAGTGTTTGTAACGTAAATTCAAAATAAATGTTGCTAATACTTGTGTAATTAAATTTTATCCTTTAAAACATTAAACAGCTAATATCTCAAAAGAAACGAATTTTTTCGAAAAATTTCATTGAAGGAAAAATGTTTATTTAGCCATTTTCTACTCGGTGTGCAGTTTCGTACCTCTTGTTCTGAAACACTCTGTATTCGTATATTTACTCAAGACTGCTCTTCGTAATTTCCTTCCAGTCGGCGAAATCTACTTAACTGCCTGCGGAAGCGACTCTTTTCTGCCCATAAAGGGCTCCTTGAGGCCTGCCCTTACCTTTATCTGCTCCTTATTGTACTCCTGACCCTTATCTGCCCCTCATTGTACTACTGCCCCTTATCTGCCCCTTATTGTACTCTTCTGGCGCACTCTTCGCTAACAAAACACGCCTCTCAGAATTTCTGAATCCAAGTTAACCTTCCAATCTATTTTTTTGGTAACCTTTCATTTCATTTCATTTCATTTTATCAGCCTTCGAATATTAGTGATATTTTCAACCTACCATTATTTGTGTTTTTATAACATTCCATTACTTGTTTTACTTTTTTGCTTTTTAACCTTCCATTATTTGTTAGTTTGTTCAACCTTTTATTATTTGCTTTTTCTAACTTCCATTATTTGTTACTTTTTGAACATTTATTTATATTTTTTCGATAGCCGTGCAACGGTTGAGCTGCCACTCCCACTATATTTCAAGTTTTATCGTTATTGTCGTTTCTCCTTATCTTCCGTTTAGGATGTCCGCTGTACCTTCCTTTACGTTTGGGATTGCCGCACCCATTTAGGAGCGCCGTTTGGTGTACGACCTTAAAATCCCACCCAGATCAGTATGGCATATTTCGTTTGTATGCTGGACATAGGCATGAGATATGATCAACATAGATATGAGATATGTTACACATAAATATGAGATATGCTAGACATAGACATAATACATGATTAACATCGATATGTAATATGCTAAACATAGATATGAGATATACTAGACATAGGCATAAGATGTGATTGATATAAATATAATGTATGCTAAAAATATGCATGAGATATGATTAATACAGACTTGAGATACATCAAAGACAGACATGACAAATGCTAAGCAAGAAAATATAGCGAGGAATGGGGCTTTAATACGTAACATTTTATATTTAAAGCTTTATAGTTAAAAATGAACGTTTCGACTTAATGAGTCATTCTCAACAATGACTCTGAAAAATAAAAAAATTGAAAACATCGACGTTGAATGTAAAAGTAAATAATACAAAATAAAATCGCTGAATTATTTGTGAAGCAAAAGCGGATTGGGAGTCATTTGAAAAAAGCTTCCGTTGTAAAATATAAAGAGATTCCATAATGCGCAGATCAACGGGGTTTGAACCTGCGGTTAAAATACTAAAATCGTCTAATTTTGGAAGAATTGTGATTGGAATCGTCTCATTCAGCGTGAGATCGGATGGCTGAGTGAGAAGGAGCAGCAAGAGGACGGTTCGGGCGATAACTTCTGCCGGCATGCTCTGCAACGCGAATATGCAAGGCTCTAGGGGTAGATCCCACATACTCCGACGCACACTGTGCGTCGACACTAGGGACATGAGGACACTGTGAAATGTCTCCATTTCAACCCCGATGTTTTATCTAATTAATTTCAACTCAATCGTTTCAACCCTTCCATTCCCACCCTTCTATTTATACCCTCCTATTTCAATCCTATCATTCCAACCCTCCCATTCCCACCCTTCTATTTATACCCTCCTATTTCAATCCTATCATTCCAACCCTCCCATTCCCACCCTCCTATTTATACCCTCCTATTTCAATCCTATCATTCCAACCCTCCCATTCCCACCCTCCTATTTATACCCTCCTATTTCAATCCTATCATTCCAACCCTCCCATTCCCACCCTCCTATTTATACCCTCCTATTTCAATCCTATCATTCCAACCCTCCCATTCCCACCCTTCTATTTATACCCTCCTATTTCAATCCTATCATTCCAACCCTCCCATTCCCACCCTCCTATTTATACCCTCCTATTTCAATCCTATCATTCCAACCCTCCCATTCCCACCCTCCTATTTATACCCTCCTATTTCAATCCTATCATTCCAACCCTCCCATTCCCACCCTCCTATTTATACCCTCCTATTTCAATCCTATCATTCCAACCCTCCCATTCCCACCCTCCTATTTATACCCTCCTATTTCAATCCTATCATTCCAACCCTCCCATTCCCACCCTCCTATTTATACCCTCCTATTTCAATCCTATCATTCCAACCCTCCCATTCCCACCCTTCTATTTATACTCTCCTATTTCAATCCTATCATTCCAACCCTCCCATTCCCACCCTCCTATTTATACCCTCCTATTTCAATCCTATCATTCCAACCCTCCCATTCCCACCCTCCTATTTATACCCTCCTATTTCCATCCTATCATTCCAACCCTCCCATTTCAACTTTCCTATTTCAACCCTGCCATTCCAACCCCCCTCATCACAAACCTGTCCAGCTGCCCCCTCACTCCAGCCCTCACTGAGGGCTACTCTCAAATCACCTCCCCTTATCTCAGCCCTGATACCCAGCATCCCCAAGGACTCCTCTGTATCTTACCCTTGATCTCTAAGGACTCCACTGTATCCTACACACAAACACTCGCCTGTCCTGTGGCCCCAAGCTTTTGTCTAATCCTTATTTCCTATCTATTGTTTTGGATGACTTTCTACGAGAAACTCTTTTTTTGGTTTCGCTGGAGTTTTTAAGTGCCACTTTAATGTCGTGGTTTTGGTGTGGCTGTACGTATGTGATTCTGTTGAGTGGTGTGGATGTGTGAGTGTTTGTTTTTTGAAAGCGTATGAGTGCTTTTATATGAATGTGCATGAGCGTTTTTTTGATAATGTGTATAAGTGCTTTTTTTGTGAATGTGTGTGTGTTTTCTGCATGAAAGTGTATGAGGGTTTTTTGTAAATGTGTGTGTTTTTTGTATGAAAGTGTAAAAGTGTTTTTGTGAATGTGTATGAGCGTTTTTGTGAATGTGAATGAGTGTTTTTGTGAATGTGTATGAGTGTTTTTGTGAATGTGTACGAGTGTTTTTGTGAATGTGTATGAGTGTTTTTGTGAATGTGTATGAGTGTTTTTGTGAATGTGAATGAGTGTTTTTTGTGAATGTGTATGAGTGTTTTTGTGAATGTGTATGAGTGTTTTTGTGAATGTGTACGAGTGTTTTTGTGAATGTGTATGAGTGTTTTTGTGAATGTGTATGAGTGTTTTTGTGAATGTGTATGAGTGTTTTTGTGAATGTGTATGAGTGTTTTTGTGAATGTGTACGAGTGTTTTTTGTGAATGTGTATGAGTGTTTTTATGAATGTGTATGAGTGTTTTTGTGAATGTGTATGAGTGTTTTTGTGAATGTGTATGAGTGTTTTTGTGAATGTGTATGAGTGTTTTTGTGAATGTGTATGAGTGCATTTGTGAATGTGTATGAGTGTTTTTGTGAATGTGTATGAGTGTTTTTGTGAATGTGTATGAGTGTTTTTATGAATGTGTATGAGTGTTTTTGTGAATGTGTATGAGTGCATTTGTGAATGTGTATGAGTGTTTTTGTGAATGTGTATGAGTGCATTTGTGAATGTGTATGAGTGTTTTTGTGAATGTGTATGAGTGTTTTTGTGAATGTGTATGAGTGTTTTTATGAATGTGTATGAGTGTTTTTGTGAATGTGTATGAGTGCATTTGTGAATGTGTATGAGTGTTTTGTGAATGTGTATGAGTGTTTTTGTGAATGTGTATGAGTGTTTTTGTGAATGTGTATGAGTGTTTTTGTGAATGTGTACGAGTGTTTTTGTGAATGTGTACGAGTGTTTTTGTGAATGTGTACGAGTGTTTTGTGAATGTGTATGAGTGTTTTTGTGAATGTGTATGAGTGTTTTTGTGAATGTGTATGAGTGTTTTTGTGAATGGGTATTAGTGCTTTTGTGAATGTGTATGAGTGTTTTTGTGAATGTGTATGAGTGTTTTTGTGAATGTGTATGAGTGTTTTTGTGAATGTGTATGAGTGTTTTTGTGAATGCGTATGAGTGTTTTAGTGAATGTGGATGAGTGTTTTTGTGAATGTGTATGAGTGTTTTTGTGAATGTGAATGAGTGTTTTTTGTGAATGTGTATTAGTGTTTTTGTGAATGTGTACGAGTGTTTTTGTGAATGTGTATGAGTGTTTTTATGAATGTGTATGAGTGTTTTTGTGAATGTGAATTAGTGTTTTTTGTGAATGTGTATGAGTGTTTTTGTGAATGTGTATGAGTGTTTTTGTGAATGTGTACGAGTGTTTTTGTGAATGTGTATGAGTGTTTTTGTGAATGTGTACGAGTGTTTTTGTGAATGTGTACGAGTGTTTTGTGAATGTGTATGAGTATTTTTGTGAATGTGTATGAGTGTTTTTGTGAGTGTGTATGAGTGTTTTTGTGAATGTGTACGAGTGTTTTTGTGAATGTGTACGAGTGTTTTTGTGAATGTGTACGAGTGTTTTGTGAATGTGTATGAGTGTTTTTGTGAATGTGTATGAGTGTTTTTGTGAATGTGTATGAGTGTTTTTGTGAATGTGTATGAGTGCTTTTGTGAATGTGTATGAGAATTTTTTGTGAATGCGTATGAGTGTTTTAGTGAATGGGTATTAGTGTTTTTGTGAATGCGTATGAGTGTTTTAGTGAATGTGGATGAGTGTTTTTGTGAATGTGTATGAGTGTTTTTGTGAATGTGAATGAGTGTTTTTTGTGAATGTGTATTAGTGTTTTTGTGAATGTGTATGAGTGTTTTTGTGAATGTGTATGAGTGTTTTTGTGAATGTGTATGAGTGCTTTTGTGAATGTGTATGAGAATTTTTTGTGAATGCGTATGAGTGTTTTAGTGAATGGGTATTAGTGTTTTTGTGAATGCGTATGAGTGTTTTAGTGAATGTGGATGAGTGTTTTTGTGAATGTGTATGAGTGTTTTTGTGAATGTGTATGAGTGTTTTTGTGAATGTGTATGAGTGTTTTTGTGAATGTGAATGAGTGTTTTTTGTGAATGTGTATTAGTGTTTTTGTGAATGTGTACGAGTGTTTTTGTGAATGTGTATGAGTGTTTTTCTCCAAGTGCAGTTTCTCATTCATTAGAGTGCCTTGATGAAAGTATGAATTTCTAGCCTTGAAATACCACAGATATTTTGTATTCTGATGAACGAAGGAATTTTACTGTGTGGTAAGTGAAAAAATTCCTGAATTTGTGTACCTGAATGACAGCATTAACTTTTGCCAAAATAGAAACAAATAAAACTGTATATTTTTATGTTGGTTCTCCTACATAGCATTAACATTTATCTCATTATAAGGCCGCGATTTTTTCTATCAATGTAAACGAAACTTACAACGTTCATTTTTATCCCCTGTCAACTCATGATGTTTTTTGAATGACAAATCCCTTAAAAAATTCACTCCCATGAATAAATAATTGCTTCAACCTTTCAGCCAGCTTCAAACCGTTCTTTTATACCCAAATGACATCATTATATTTATCATATACATTACTTATACACTTTATTTATTATACCCATAACGCATTCATTTTATTCATCATACGCATCATTCATGCCCTTAAATTATGCATACATTACTTGTACACTTTAATTATTATACACATAACGCATTCATTTTGTTCATCATACGCATCATTCATACCCTTAAATTATGCGTACATTACTTGTACACTTTAATTATTATACACATAACGCATTCAATTTGTTCATCATACGCATCATTCATACCCTTAAATTATACATACATTATTCATACAATATATTGATTATACACATTGCGCATGAACTTTATTTACTGTACACATCATTCATGCACTATACTTATATCATAAACATTACTCATACACTTTATCATTCATTTAGTGTTATCCCATTAAGTTCTGTTACTCGTTATCGCTTTCCCATTACGTTAACATTACCTTATCGTTATTCCACTACGCTCTGTTACTCCGCACACCTCACGTTATTTGCTAAATAATCTAAATAAAAACAACAGTATTTTTTCAAATTAGCGCTATAATTATCCACATTTCAATACTGGAAAAATTGCCCCTTTTAAACAATGCTACAATGTATTCGGAAAAATATTTTAAAATAAAAAGTTCAAATGCTTATTCCTTCGTTTTTGATTGCTCCATTTGTGTGCAATGATAGCATCGGAATCGATGCCAATCAATGTAAATAAATTGCAATTAAAGAAACAATTATTATTCGAAGTCATCATGTAGTGTTCAGGTGTCTAGTCTACAGGGTGGCGGTAGCGACGGACACACCAAGCAGGCAGACAGACAAGCAGGCAGACAGACAAGCAGGCAGGCAAGCTTACAAGCAAGTGAGCCACAATGCAAGCTAGCAAGCAAGCAGGCAAGTAAACAGGCAGACAGACAAGCAGGTATGCGAGCAAACAAGCAGACAGACAAGCAAGCAAGCAGCCAGACAAGCCAACATCAAACAGGCAGACAAGCAAGCAAGCAGACAAGCAAGCATCAAGCAAGCAGCCAGACAAGCCAACATCAAGCAGGCAGACAAGCAAGCATCAAGCAGGCAGACAAGCAAGCAAACAGACAAGCAAGCATCAAGCAAGCAGGCAGACAATCGAGCATCAAGCAAGCAGGCAGACAAGCAAGCATCAAGCAAGCAGGCAGACAATCAAGCATCAAGCAAGCAGGCAGACAAGCAAGCATCAAGCAAGCAGGCAGACAAGCAAGCTTCAAGCAAGCAGGCAGACAAGCAAGCATCAAGCAAGCAAGCAGACAAGTGAGCATCAAGCAAGCAGGCAGACAAGCAAGCGTCAAGCAAGCAGGCAGACCAGCAAGCAAGCAAGCACCAAACAAGCAGGCAACAACCAATGTATTACCACACAAGACAACACACAGTTCCCAGCACCACTCGGCACCGCAAAAAAAAAGAGATCCCATTCTCGCCCCATGCCCACTGCCCTCAAAATACCCCATGCAAATGGGGGAAGAAGCGGTGAGTTGTGTATAAATAGCCCCAAGTTCCCTCCTGTTCCCTCCTGTTCCCTCACTTCACGCTACGTCAATTTACCCTCCTTGACACTCCATCTCCCTCCGCCATCTCGCCGCTGTTTTGGCGCCATCTTCTTTTTTCTCGTTTTTACAATTTTAGAGTGTAAAGGTAATTTTTTTATCATTTAGGGTAATACGAATGTTAAGTTCCTGCGTTTGTTCAATTGGTAGTACTTTTTTTGTACTCAAGAGTAGGATTTTTTTAGGTTCTTACGTTGTTTATATTCAGGGCAAATTTTTTAAAAAATTTTAAATGTATTTCAAAGTCGCACAACATTTCAAATGAGATAAGTATTTTAAATCCACAAAGTATTTCAAATCAGTTATGTATTTCAAATTTACAAGGTATTCGTAAAGTCTTTTCAATAAGTGGCTTGATTAAGTAATTATATCATTATTATTGTTTTTTATTTCATTGACTTTTATTCAAAGTGACAAATCTCCTAATCTCTGTCGATGCAAACGCCTTTACACGGCAGAAATGACCCTAAGAATTCTCTCATCTCTTCATTGCACCTCTGTTTATTCAGATCCATATAATTTCATTAATCCCATTATGTATACTTGTAAGATATCCTGAGACACTGAAGCAAGGTGAACACTGTTGTAGGATCCGCATACTATACGTACATACCATTATACTGTACACCATTATACTGACATACCATTATACTGTACACCATTATACTGTACACCATTATACTGACATACCATTATACTGTACACCATTATACTGACATACCATTATACTGCACACCATTATACTAACATACCATTATACTGTACACCATTATACTGACATACCATTATACTGTACACCATTATACTGACATACCATTATACTGTACACCATTATACTGACATACCATTATACTTACACCATTATACTGCACACCATTATACTGTACACCATTATACTGACATACCATTATACTGCACACCATTCTACTGACATACCATTATACTGTACACCATTATACTGACATACCATTATACTGAACACCATTATACTGACATCCCATTATACGGAACACCATTATACTGACATACCATTATACTGTACACTAATTCAATTAGTTAGAATTGATAGTAACGAAAATTTCAAAGAATCACATGTTAAAGATTCTGAAAGTTAAACTTAAGCTGTAACTTCTAAATGTTGTGTCAGGTACTAAATTATGTTTATTGAAAATGGTTCATTTTTACTCCATAATGTTTGTCTACAATGTTCATTTTTAATCTTCATGCTTCATATGTCTTAAGCCTTACGCATAACATGCAACGTACTCAGTATGTGCTAGGCTTTATGTTCAACATACAACATCCTATACGTATGTGCTAAACCTCACACATGAAATGAAACACTCGCCGAATGCGCTGTGCCTCATTCATAGCTTGCAGCATGTTCGGTATGTGCTAGATAATTTGCTTAGATATTATGTGCGTACACATCTAACATGCAATTCACATTATATATTCGACGCATGTGCCATTCAAATAAAAAATTATTTTAACCATGATCTTAATCTTTTTGAACATCATTTGAATATTGCGCTAAACATTCAAAATCCCTTCGAACATCACTTAAACATTCTGTTAACGTTCACTTCTGTGCCATGAACATCACATAGTGTGGAACATTCAAAATCCCGTCGAACATCACTTAAACATTCTGTTAACGTTCACTTCTGCACCCACTGCTTTAGCGGAGGAACCATTAACAAAACTTGTGCTCGAATTAGGTGTTTTTTAGGTGTTCCTTGAAGTGATAAAGGCGACGAAGCGCCGTAATTCAACGTATCTCTGACGGCTCTCGGCCGCCATCATACGGTGAGGTGACGTATAATTTACGGCGTCTGACGTGCCGAAACGTGCGCCGTGCCCAAGTGTGTTGCACGCCTGAATTGGTGTTGTGGTGCCAAAATGCGTTACCCGCTAAAATTAGCAGATATTTAAAGTATAAAACAATCAGATATTTAAAATATAAAATAATCAGATATTTAAAATAGAAAATAGGCTGAAATTTAAAATATAAAATATAAACAGATATTTAAATTAAAGATTTTGCAATTCGTTATGGACATGGGTGCAAATTGAAATGGAAATTTGAACAAATGATTTTTGCTTAGCATTTTTTTTTCTCAAAACAAATTTTTTAAAAACTATGAATTTGTGCTCATTCGTAGACACCTTCTAAACTTTTAGGGTAGATTAAAAGTAGCCTTGAGAAGGTTTCATTCAAATATATTCAAGATTATTATGTACAACGGCAGATGTGCGGGGACAGGTAGTATTAATCACCCAGTGGCTGGTGTGATGAATGCCTGTGTTCAAAATTTCTTTGAACTTGTGAGAGATATACGTAAATAAAAAATTAAAACGAAATAGGTATATGCCTAAATAAAAAATTAAAACAAAATAGGTATAAGCCTAAATAGAAAATTCAAACAAAATTGTTATATGCCTCAATAAAAAATTCAAACAAAATTGTTATATGCCTCAATAAAAAATTCAAACAAAATAGGTATAAGCCTCAATAAAAAACTAAAACTAAATAGGTATAAGCCTAAATAGAAAATTCAAACAAAATAGATATATGCCTAATTAAAAATGCCACTCTTTTTCAACCCATATGTAATACATGTACGGGCGCACGCAGTAATTACTGAAGCAGGTACACGATATGTTTGTCTTTTATAAAATATCCTGGTACATAGTCTATTCGACAACATACATTGTTTGTCTTCATCTCCATATGTGTCAATGCCAAAAGCATAAGTACTTATATCCCGTAGTATATACAGTATGTGTACCTCAGTGCATGTATGTGTGCGTGTATGTGTATAGGTTTATGTGTGTGTATATGTGTAAGTATGTGTGTATGTATGTGCCCTAATTCAAAATACGTGACGTCACACTGCCACTAAGTGCTCAACGAACTCTCTTTGCAATCTCCTTTGCAACGCACAAAGCTTCCGACCTTTACATCGTTGTGACCCTTCAAGAAAAAAACGTTGCAACGCACAACTTCCTTTGCAACGTACAAACTCATTTTTGTGACCTGTATCATTTTTCTACCGACGCAACTTTTTGAAATCCGTCCTGAGTTTTTTTCGACATGTCCATCGTCTTTCAATGCCAGAAGTTTTTCCCTCGATGGTCAGAGGGAAACGCGCAAAAAGTCGCCAGAAAAAAACCTGAATCGAGGTCTCTTTTGACCAAAACTCTGAGCTGTGAAACGGCATAAAAAATCTCGGGAATTTCTCAGGGCGGTGCTCTCATTTTTGGAGGTGTGACCAGAGCTCTGCTTTTGTGTGCGTGAAACAGTGATACTTTTTATTTGTTTCCTATTCTTGTCCACTGTGGACTTACAAAAAACTAATCAATTTAGTGGCTGCCCAAAGTAGACCTCATCGAGGGGACAAAGTGCGGGCTGTCCCGTAGTTTTATGTCCGTTATTTACTGAACTGTTACGGGGCATTCTTCTGTTGTTGACCCATCATGTTCCGTGTCGTTGGGGCATTTCTTTACGAGGTTATTACTGGAGAGACGCAGTTTTACGGAATGAGTAGCTAGTTCCCTTTATTTCTCCTGTGACAGTTGCTAGCCGTCTCTTTTGCGGGTCAATGTGCTTTTGATAGACAAAAAACTCTCACCAGCCAACAAACGCTTTTCACACAATGATCTTTAATGGGCTTGTATTCTTTTACTAGCTAACAACCTTTTGATAGCCGAAAATTTTCAAGCAGCTGATAATCATTTACCAATCAATAATCTATCAACAAACAAAAACATTTACCAGCCAATAACCTTTACCGCCAATAATCTTACCAGCCGATAACCTTTACCAGCCAATAATCTTCACCAGCCAATAGTCTTCACCAGCCAATAACCTTTTGTTGTATCAACTTACAAGTCAATCATTTACCTAAAAGAGGTAAGATCAACACCAAAACAGTAACTACATATTCCGTTCCAAATATAACGAGGAAATACATTCTCAATTTTTTCGTCTATAGGCTACATTGGGAAGTTTAGAGAAGTTACTTCATTTTGAAGTTACTTCATTTTGAAGTTACTTCATTTTGAAGTTACTTCATTTTGAAGTTACTTCATTTTGAAGTTACTTCATTTTGAAGTTACTTCATTTTGAAGTTACTTCATTTTGAAGTTACTTCATTTTGAAGTTACTTCATTTTGAAGTTACTTCATTTTGAAGTTACTTCATTTTGAAGTTACTTCATTTTGAAGTTACTTCATTTTGAAGTTACTTCATTTTGAAGTTACTTCATTTTGATGTTACTTCATATTGAAGTTACTTCATTTTGATGTTACTTCATATTGAAGTTACTTCATTTTGAAGTTACTTCATTTTGAAGTTACTTCATTTTGATGTTACTTCATATTGAAGTTACTTCATTTTGAAGTTACTTCATTTTGAAGTTACTTCATTTTGAAGTTACTTCATTTTGAAGTTACTTCATTTTGAAGTTACTTCATTTTGATGTTACTTCATATTGAAGTTACTTCATTTTGATGTTACTTCATATTGAAGTTACTTCATTTTGATGTTACTTGTTGTTATGCACTTGTTATGCATGTCAATAGGTTGTCGTGCATTTGAGGTCTCAATTTTTCTCGAATGAACGCTTTTTATTTCTTTATTTCTTCTAAAATTTGAACTTTGATCAAACGAGCACTGGCATGCACTGTGAGCTATCACACGGAATTAATTATGTACTTCTGTCATCATATTATTTGAAATAAGTTGATTTCCATTTTTGTAAACGGGATAATTATGGGTAACGGACATGAAGAATGATATTGAAGTGTGAAACCATTATTCAAAGAAAAATAAAAAATAAAGTTTTGAACGTGCGTTAACTGAAGCAACGATCCAAAGAACGCTGCTTCACAGACAGGTAATTAAAAAATATGATAAATTGAATTTAAAAACTGTAATTATTGAATTTTTGTTGAACAAAATGAAGAAGTATGGAAGACTTCAACTTCCTTTTTCGAAAATCCCGCTTATGAGCACACAGTGTAAAGTCATCTGTAGTTTGGATTTTTTTTCTGTCGCATTTTTGAAAGGTTGTTTACAGTCTCGATAAAAATTATCTTGTTCAGCGTCCGCTGTTTATCTTGTTATCTTGTTTTTTCAGTTATCTTTTTTTCAGTGTTTTTCAGAGAATCTATAGTTCATGCCCAGATTTGTAGCCAGTCTAATGGGTGGTTGAAACCACCACGAAAATTTTCTTTTAAATGTTAAATATAAATTTTGTTAAATACTAGTATTTCAAAAATGCATTTTAAAAGCTAAAAAATAATTTTTTTTTAAACTATACGTTCATATATTTTGGGAAAACACGAGATATAAAAAATGCGGGGATGGTTTCCTCATACATTTTAAACACTGTAAATAAAAAAAACACGTCTTAACTTTTTTGGGAAACGTACATGATTTTTAAAAAAGGAAGGAATTTTGCTCCAGCTGCTATAGATATCGAAAAAGGTCACCAAACTCGTACAAATAACACCTCAATTTTTTGTAACAAAGCGTCTGCTAGTCCGAATGCCAGCAAAAAATGGTGGCGCATAATTGCAACAAAAAAACTAGTAACAAATCCTGTACAAAAGGACTGGTCAGTAGCGAACTGCCCTGCCGTCCCAATGTCCTTCTCTCCTGATTCTAAAAAATGAAATCAAGTGGGGGAAAAAATTTGAATATCATTTTACGATATTTCACACACTTGTGCTTTTATTTTCCCTATTTATACATTTATCTGTTTGTGTATAAATTTATTGAGAACGCTAATAAGTTTCAACCTTACGACACATATCATGAAAGTAAGATTAAAATTCATCAATACAAATACATACGTTTATCTATTTATGCATAAGTTTGTAGAGGAAACTAACACGATCCAACTCACGCCATAAATCACAAAAGTAAAGGTAAATTTAAACGTTACCTATAAATACGTGTACCTATTTATGTGCTTAAGTATAAACTTACAGAGAAAGTCAACAAATTCCAACGTTATCAAACAGACCCTGAAAGTGAGATGAAAATTGACCTGAGGATTTTTTTCCAGTCTGAAGTGGAGTTAGATCTGCCTCAGCTGCCCACTTTTGTGCCCACAAGTCCTGGGCAAACGTACGGGTACGTGGGCAACGGCGTGCTGGGTACGTCATAATCAGGCCGGTGTGTTGCTCTGAGCCGTGACGTGCGGTGTGTGTTTGTGAGTTTGTGTGTGTGTGTGTTTGTGAGTTTGTGTGTGTATGTGTGTGTGTGTATTTTGTGTGTGTGTGTGTGTGTGATGTGTGTGTGTGTGTGGTGTGTGTGTTTGGTGTGTGTGTGTGTGTTTTGTGTGTGTGTGTGTGTGTGTGTGTGTGTGTGTGTGTGTGTGGAGTGTGTGTGTGTGTGTGGCGTGTGTGTTTGTATGTGTGTGTGTGACTGTGTTTGTGTCCGTATTTCATTCTGAGTCGCAATGCACGGTGTGTATTCATACGTTTTTAACTTAAATAATTTAAATTATATTCTAAATTATTTAGAACTCATTTTAAATAATTTCGCTCAAATTCTGAGTAATTTAATTCATATTCTAAATAATTTAAATCATGCTATAAATATTTTAGATCATATTCTAAATTATTTAGGTCGAATTGAATTCTAAATCATTTAGATCATATTCTAAGTTATTTAGGTAATATTCTAAATAATTTAGACCGTATTCTCAATTACAATATTCAACAAATTAAATTAAGCTTTCGTACTGAGAAAATAAAATTAATCATTAAAATAATTTGAATTTCTCAAGCAAACAATTTAGGGGAAACCAAAATCAAAGCATTTTAAAGATATATGAAAAAATGTAATTTTAGAATGAAGCCACTCAGTTAAAAATAACTTTTAATGGTTTATAAATCATGCAAAAAATACATGAGACCATTGTTGTCTTTATCACATAGAGTAATGCAAAGTACGAGTTGTAATTCGGTACACTTCATTATACAGTAATTTAAATATACGCTCCTGTATGTAGCGTGCGTGTAATTTACTCACTCGCCCTCGGAATATGTCACGTTGAGATCTGAAAGTAATTTATCCTCCCATTATCTAAAGTTTGGCCTACAAAAATAAAGTTTTGATGAAACTTGCAACTCTGTTAATGAAAGTGGAACTCGAAAATCCGCTCTTTGACCATGTACTGCTATATATCCATACGTGTGCGCCTATACTACCATTTGTGTACGCCTATATTCCAATACGTGTACGGCTGTACGCCTATATTCCCAATCGTGTACGCCTATATTCCCATACGTGTGCGCCTATATTCCCATTCGTGTACGCCTATATTCCTATTCGTGTGCGCCTATATTACTATTTGCGTATGCCTATATTCTCATACGTGTACGCCTATATATCCATACGTGTACGCCTATATGTATATCCATACGTGTACGCCTATATATCCATACGTGTACGCCTATATTCCCATACGTGTACGCCTATGCATACGTCCATAAATGTGCGCCTAAATATATCCATACAGGTATAATTTACCCCTAAATTGCACATCATACGCAACCATACCTAAAGTTATTTTCACGATAGGTGATTATGTATTATCATCCTACCATACGATTTACCTCACTGTCTCATAACTATTCACTTTCATAACTCTCACTTTCAAAGTTACTGATACAATTCTCACACAATTATTTTCACTTCAGAACCAAGGACCAACATTTATCAGAACCCACCACAGCACCACAGTCGCTTAGTACCTATGGTATTAATACCCCCTCTTCCCAGTACCCCCCCTCCCCTCTTCCTCAAGTACTCCCCCTCCCCCTCCTCCTTACGAAAAAAACACATTCGTACGCTCAGTCGTAACGGACAAATACATAAAAACGAGCGCCACTCCAGAGACACTCGGCACAAAAACGCTCGCTGAGCAAAACTCACGTCCGTCCTGCTCGTACATGTGCGTTATGGTCAGCCCTCACGGGGTATATCAGGTGTCCTCTTGAGCTCATACGGTGTGTGTGGTGCGGTTTCATACTTGTGTGTGTGGTAAAGTTTCCTACTTGTGTGTGTGTGGTAAAGTTTCATACATGTGTGTGTGTGGTAAAGTTTCATACATGTGTGTGTGGTGTAGTCTTATACATGTGTGTGTGTGTGTGGTAAAGTTTCATACGAGTGTATGTGGTGCAGTCTCATACTTGTGTGCGTGGTTCAGTCTTACTGTGTGTGTGTGTATGTGGTAAAGTTTCATATATGCGTGAATAGTGTAGTTTTCTACCTGTGTGTGTATGGTAAAGTTTTTTACATGTGTGTGTAGTGTCGTCTCATATACATATATGTGTGTGTGTGTGTGTGTGCGTGCTACAGGCTCAAAAGCAGATATATTTTCCAAAGATGAAATAATTTTTCAATTTGCTCATCAACTCTCTGTTCTGTACTTGTTTTTTGTTCTCAAATTATTTTTGAGTTCATCCAGGATTTTTTGTTTCGACTTGAAATGAGCGAACTGCGATCTGTGCTTTTTATTACAAGGAAGTTGTGATGCGATCGAGAAATCGTTTATTCTTTATAAGTTTCGAGTTGAATTTGAGTTGAAGTTGAGATTTCACTAAATTATTTTTTGCCTAAATTTTTACCTTTTGGGGTTTAATTTTATTTTCATTGCACATCAATTTATTTTCAGAATTGAATTTCACTTAATTTAAGAATTTATTAATAAATTTATTCATAAACATATACTGAACTTCACTTGATTCAACTTAATTTCATTTTTTTTTATTTTATGAAATTTGGTTTCAGTTACATTTAATATTCCTTACCTTGTGTTTAATTTTTTTGACTTTATAGTTTCTACATAAAAAAATATATGAATGGAATGAGCAGTCACTCACGCAGAGTTAGCTCTTCCATTTACCGTATATGGATGAATTATTCCTGCGCGTAATTAATTTAGAGTTTACCATTATAAAAGACCGTAGAGTGAGGCATGATTTCTGATGTTCTTTTACCTTCACACCGTTTGATTATTTATCCTTAATTATCATCTATGGTGACTGATTATTTATCCTTAATTATCATCTATGGTGACTGATTATTTATCCATAATTGTCATCTATGGTGATTGATTATTTATCCTTAATTATCATCTATGGTGATTGATTATTTATCCTTAATTATCATCTATGGTGACTGATTATTTATCCATAATTGTCATCTATGGGGACTGATTATTTATCCTTAATTATCATCTACGGAGACTGATTATTTATCCATAATTGTCATCTATGGTGATTGATTATTTATCCTTAATTATCATCTATGGGGACTGATTATTTATCCTTAATTATCATCTACGGAGACTGATTATTTATCCATAATTGTCATCTATGGTGATTGATTATTTATCCTTAATTATCATCTATGGTGACTGATTATTTATCCATAATTGTCATCTATGGTGATTGATTATTTATCCTTAATTATCATCTATGGGGACTGATTATTTATCCTTAATTATCATCCATGGTGACTGATTATTTATCCTTAATTATCATCCATGGTGACTGATCATTTATCCCTAATTATCATCTACGGGGACTGATTCCGAAAGTAAGCTATCGCCCGATAAAAATGTAAACGTGTTAAAAACAGCTTCATTTCAATTTCTATAGATCGAAGATAGCTGTGACATGGATGCTAACTGAACATAACTAAAATATACACCTACTGGAGGAAGCAGTTAAACTAATTAATCAAATTGAAGGTAAACTAATTAATTAAAGCAGTTAGAGTAAATAATTAAAGCAGTTAAACTAATTAATTAAAGCGGTTAAACTAATTAAATGAAATTAAAGGTAAACTAATTAATTAAAGCAGTTAAACTAATTCAATCAAATTAAAGGTAAACTAATTAATTAAAGCAGTTAAACAAATTAAATGAAATTAAAGGTAAACTAATTAATTAAAGCGGTTAAACTAATTAAATCAAATTAAAGGTAAATTATATATATAGGACGTTTCACCACCGAAGACGATTAAAGGTAAACTAATTAATTAAAGCATTTAAACTAATTAAATGAAATTTAAGGTAAACTAATTAATTAAAGCAGTTAAACTAATTAAATGAAATTTAAGGTAAACTAATTAAATAATGCAGTTAAACTATAATTAAATCAAATTAAAGGTAAACTAATTAATTAAAGCAGTTAAACTAATTAAATCAAATTAAAGGTAAACTAATTAATTAGAGCAGTGAAACTAATTAAATCAAATTAAAGGTAAACTAATTAATTAGAGCAGTGAAACTAATTAAATCAAATTAAAGGTAAACTAATTAATTAAAGCAGTTAAACTAATTAAATCAAATTAAAGGTAAACTAATTAATTAAAGCAGTTAAACTAATTAAATCAAATTAAAGGTAAACTAATTAATTAAAGCAGTGAAACTAATTAAATCAAATTAAAGGTAAACTGATTAATTAAAGCAGTTAAACTAATTAAATCAAATTAAAGGTAAACTAATTAATTAAAGCAGTTAAACTAATTAAATCAAATTAAAGGTAAACTAATTAATTAGAGCAGTGAAACTAATTAAATCAAATTAAAGGTAAACTAATTAATTAAAGCAGTTAAACTAATTAACTCAAATTAAAGGTAAACTAATTAATTAGAGCAGTTAAACTAATTAAATCAAATTAAAGGTAAACTAGTTAATTAGAGCAGTTAAACTAATTATCCAAGAACAGATCGTCACAAGAGACCAATCGTACATTCCTACACATTGGGTCACTGGAATATATACAATTTTAATTGGGAAATTCAAATATATTTATTTTATTTTCTCAGGGAACATTATCAAACAGATTGCCATTATATACCTACGTCAAGTTACTCAAAACTTGTCTTGTTAAACAAAATACATAAGTAAATTATGAGATTCTGCAAGCTCACCTGATGCTCCAACTCGCTTGACGTAACGTGAGTGTGCCGTGATTGTGACGTGATTGTGACGTGATTGTGCCGTGATTGTGACGTGATTGTTACGTGATTGTGACGTGATTGTGCCGTGATTGTGACGTGATTGTGACGTGTTGTGACGTGATTGTGACGTGATTGTGACGTGCTGGTGACGTGATTGTGACGTGATTGTGACGTGCTGGTGACGTGATTGTGACGTGAATGTTGTGACGTGAACAGTTGCATGCTGTCATGGCAACTGTTTCCACAGCAACTGTTGCCATAACATAAGTTGTCATACTATCTATCGCCGTATCTTCAGTTGCCATGGCATCTTCTGCGATGCCATCTACTGCCTTGCCGCATGTTTCCATGGCAACTGTTGCCATGCCCTTTTTGCCTCAGTATTTGATACTAAAGCTCCTACTTCCATGTCTGTTGCCATGCCTGTTGCCGTGCCTGTTGCCGTGCCTGTTGCCGTGCCTTTTGCCGTGCCTGTTGCCGTACCTGTTGCCGTGCCTGTTGCCGTGCCTGTTGCCGTGCCTGTTGCCGTGCCTGTTGCCGTGCCTGTTGCCGTGCCTGTTGCCGTGCCTGTTGCCGTGCCTGTTGCCGTGCCTGTTGCCGTGCCTGTTCTCGTATTCCTCACAAGCTTGGCATCACAACATTCGCGCACCACACACACACATCACCACACCACCAGATCACCCTTACATCACCACACCATCACCTCGCATAACCACATATCATACCACCCTCCCCTCCCCGCACCACACGGTAGTATCGAGGCCACCGTACACCACCACACACCACACCACCACACCACACACCACACATTACCACATCACCACACATCACCACACCTCACCACACACCACACCCCCCGCTTCACACAGTATCGAGGCCACCGCACAAACAGGCACAAATTCCTGCCCCTGCCTCTGCCCGCCTCCAACTTGGGACGGCGGAGTCGCCAGCGCTGAAGTGCCACAACCACTCATGAACTGCCTGCCAGTTGCGGCACTCGTCCCATACCTGACGAGAAAAAGGGCCCGGTGGACCCACGTAAGTGCGTGGCGTCTGCAGCGTGAGTTACAGGAGTACACATATGAGGCGCGCCTGAGATTTCCATCAAATTATGCACGACTGTCCGTCACGTGCCGTGTAAGGCGGGCCCGGGCCCCTTATGGGGCGCACGTGGGCCGGAACGGGGCCACTCTCACAGGCACGCGGGCTTCTGGGATCTGGAACCGTCTTGGGACCGCTGGATCAGTTTTGGGACCATTGGGCCAGTCTTGAAACGGCTGGGACAGCTAGGCCCGTCCGTCTAGGGACCACTGGGTCTGACTTGGGACCACTGAGTCTGACTTGGGACCACTGAGTCTGACTTGGGACCACTGAGTCTGACTTGGGACCACTGAGTCTGACTTGGGACCACTGAGTCTGACTTGGGACCACCGAGTCTGACTTGGGACCACTGGGTCTGACTTGGGACCACTGAGTCTGACTTGGGACCACTGGGTCTGACTTGGGACCACTGGGTCTGACTTGGGAACACTGGGTCTGACTTGGGACCACTGGGTCTGACTAAGGACCACTGGGTCTGACTTGGGAACACTGGGTCTGACTTGGGACCACTGGGTCTGACTTGGGACCACTGGGTCTGACTTGGGACCACTGAGTCTGACTTGGGACCACTGGGTCTGACTTGGGACCACTGGGTCTGACTTGGGACCACTGGGTCTGACTTGGGACCACTGGGTCTGACTTGGGACCACTGGGCCCGTCTATAATATTGAGACACTTGATTTAAATTGGGGCAAGCTGGAAATTTTTTTCTGAAAACAGCAACAAACATTTGTTGAAAAATTGGCGAAGAAAAATGAACGTTCATCTGAACAATGGATAATTTTCGGGTTTGTTGAAAGTCCGATAATATTTTCTCAAAGTTCTGTGGATCGAGAGTGAAATAAAATGCGTCGATTCAAATAAAATGTATTTAGGCAAATATGTATTTAGGATACCATTAGTGTCAGCAACCAAATCTGAAAAAAAAACATTTGTTATTTACTCGAGGTCACTGCGATTGGACTGTTGAGGATTGGAAGCATGTAATACTGCCCGATGATTCAATATTGCCTCTGTTGTTGAACTATGAGAGTGTTGGGGTATGGTGACTACCTCATGAAACTATGTATCCATCTTGTATACCCTGCCTCATTACTTGCTTGCTTGTTTTCTCAAGTCTCCCTTAATATTTAAAAAATAATCCCATTATTAACCTACGTCTCTCTCAATATTTAAATAACAATCCAATGATTGGCCTAAGGCTCTCTTAATAATTAAATGACAATCCCATGATTGACATAAGTCTCCCTTAATAATTAATAAACAATCCATGATTAACTAACGTCTCTCTCAATATTTCAATAACAATCCTATGATTGACTTAAGCCTCTTTAAATAATCAAACAACACTTCCACAACTGCTTGCTTGCCTGTTTACTTTCCTGCTCGCTTGTTTGCCTGCTTGCCTGCTTGCTTGCCTGCTTGCTTGTTTGTCTAATAATTAAATAAATAAGGGTAATTAGATAACAGTATTTAAAATACACAAACACGCATAATAATCGAACACATCCACTCAATGACGTTTAGCGTTGCCGTTAATTATACATTAATATTCGCGTACGAACTTGCAACGTTTACTTATACTCGCTGACCATCAACTGCTAACTCTACGCGTACGATCACACCCAAAGTTACAAGCGTATAACCACACACCTGAAGAACTAACACGCGAGCTACGTAAACGGAAAGGTATAATTATACGCTCTAGGTTACTCTACACGTCGTTTATATAACCAGAAGTGAGGTGTATGCTACTTATATATAATACCTATAACTGGGAATCCACTACTTCACACTCTAGGTTATTCCACACAGCGTCTATATGACCCTAGGTGACGTATACATTTAATACCCAGAGCTGGAAAGGTAGACTTATATGCTTGAAATTATCGTACCCGCCGTCTTTTTGACTCGATGCGACGTACAGTATATATTTAATACCTAGTGTTAGAGAGGTATAATTATACGCTCTAGGTTATTCTACCCGCCGTATGTATGACCCAATGCGATGTATCAATTCAATACCTAGAGTTTCAGTATTATTCAGTACCTAGAGGGGCATAATTATACGCTATAGGTTACTCTGTGACACATGGTGACGTATATATCTAAGACCTGAAGTAGGAAAGGCATAATTATACGCTAGAAACTATCGTACCCGCCGTCTGTATGACCCAAGGCTCAGCGCTCGTCATACATGTATAATCCAGCGGGCGACAGCAGGCTGGCCCGTACAAGGACGTTGTTGCCATTCACGCATGAATGGCAACATTCGCTGTTGCCATTCACGAATGAATGAAGCCCAGAAAGAAAGGGACCGGCGCCCCCTTATAGCATCGGAGGCTCGACGCGCCGCCGCGACGCCCCAAAAATGGCCAAGTCAGCGAGATCTTTATCGTCAAACTGCCCTGCTTATACGGCCTTATTATATGTGTCACGTGCGTGTAGATACTGCGTGTGTCGTGTTCAGCGGCGTCTAGAGAGGTTCATTTTCTGAGCACAATTGCGCGGTTAGTATTAAGAATTGCAAAGTTATCCGATTTATCAATTACAGTAAGTTTGTATTTATATTATTATATATATGACACGCATGTAGAAGCTAGCATGTATGAGTGCCGTGTTCAGCGGCATCCCGAGGTGTTCATTTGCTGAGTAGAGTTGTTGAGTTATTGGAAGGTTTTGTTGACAAAAATGGGTTTTGTGATCAACAACCTGCGGTGTGTTGACATACCCTTGGTGTGTTGACATACCGTGGTGTGTTGACATACCCTTGGTGTGTTGACATACTCCCGGATGTTGACATACCCCCGGATGTTGACATACCCCTGGTGTGTTGACATACCCCCGGTATGTTGACATACCCCTGGTGTGTTGACATACCGTGGTGTGTTGACATACCCCTGGTATGTTGACATACCCCCGGTGTGTGCAACAGATGAGCCACAGTGTGACATCACTGAACAGCCCGGTGACATCAGATCTACACAGCATACGTCAGTATATAAGTTCTACACTGCGACCTACACTGCGTGTATCAGTGTATCAGTTCTATATATACTGCGTGGTGTTGCCCGGTGTGGTGTAACAGTAGACCAGTCAGGGTATAACCCAGCAGCATGGTGGAATAGATAGAGGATAGAGAGAGTGATAGAATTGGTGAGGAAGAAATAAGATAATGGAGTGGATGATGGATAGAGGGATAAAGAAGGTAATGGAGTAGGTGATAGATAGAGGCAGTTAAGTCATTAATTTAGGAATGGATAGTCCGGATAGAATTGATGAAAGATAGAGGGAACGGTGGAATAGATGCAGAATAGATGAGTGAAGGAATAGATGAAAAATAGATAAGTAATGGAATAGATGGAGTAATAGAATTGATGAGAGATGAAGAAGGTCATAAAATCGATGAAGGATAGAAAGAGTTACCTCATTAACAATGGATAATAGGGGATGGAATGAATGAAGGATAGAGAAGTGATAAAAATTCATGATCGATATAGAGAAAACTATGGCAAAAATGAAGGATAAATGGAGTATTAAAGTGGAAGATTGATGAATATGGTCACGGAGGTGATGAGGGATTGAGAGAGTTACGCAATTAATATTAGATAGTAAAGGATAGATTTGATTTAAAACGATAAAGAACGAAGGGATGATGGAATGGATGAAGGATAATGAGAGAACTGACGCAAAAACTCGTGCAGGGATAGAGCGACCACAGCTGTGATGGAAATTATTGTTGTTTGGAGCAGCTCCATGGAGCAGGGCTGGGAGCAGCAGCAGCTCCATGGAGCAGGGCTGGGAGCAGCAGCAGCTCCATGGAGCAGGGCTGGGAGCAGCAGCAGCTCCATGGAGCAGGGCTGGGAGCAGCAGCAGCTACATGGAGCAAGGCTGGGAGCAGCAGCAGCTCCATGGAGCAGGGCTAGGAGCAGCAGCAGCTCCATGGAGCAGGGCTGGGAGCAGTAGCAGCTCCATGGAGCAGAGCTGGGATCAGCAGCAGCTCCATAGAGCAGGGCTGGGAGCAGCAGCAGCTCCATGGAGCAGGGCTGGGAGCAGCAGCAGCTCCATAGAGCAGGGCTGGGAGCAGCAGCAGCTCCATAGAGCAGGGCTGGGAGCAGCAGCAGCTCCATGGAGCAGAGCTGGGATCAGCAGCAGCTCCATGGAGCAGGGCTGGGAGCAGCAGCAGCTCCATAGAGCAGGGCTGGGAGCAGCAGCAGCTCCATGGAGCAGGGCTGGGAGCAGCAGCAGCTCCATGGAGCAGGGCTGGGAGCAACAGCAGCTCCATGGAGCAGGGCGGGGAGCAGCAGTAGCTCCATGGAGCAGGGCTGGGAGCAGCAGCAGCTCCATGGAGCAGGGCTGGGAGCAGCAGCAGCTCCATGGAGCAGGGCTGGGAGCAGCAGCAGCTCCATGGAGCAGGGCTGGGAGCAGCAGCAGCTCCATGGAGCAGGGCTGGGAGCAGCAGCAGCTACATGGAGCAAGGCTGGGAGCAGCAGCAGCTCCATGGAGCAGGGCTGGGAGCAGCAGCAGCTCCATGGAGCAGGGTTGGGAGCAGCAGCAGCTCCATGGAGCAGGGCTGGGAGCAGTAGCAGCTCCATGGAGCAGAGCTGGGAGCAGCAGCAGCTCCATGGAGCAGGGCTGGGAGCAGTAGCAGCTCCATGGAGCAGAGCTGGGAGCAGCAGCAGCTCCATGGAGCAGGGTTGGGAGCAGCAGCAGCTCCATGGAGCAGGGCTGGGAGCAGCAGCAGCTCCATGGAGCAGGGCTGGGAGCAGTAGCAGCTCCATGGAGCAGAGCTGGGAGCAGTAGCAGCTCCATGGAGCAGAGCTGGGAGCAGCAGCAGCTCCATGGAGCAGGGCTGGGAGCAGCAGCAGCTCCATGGAGCAGAGCTGGGAGCAGCAGCAGCTCCATGGAGCAGGGTTGGGAGCAGCAGCAGCTCCATGGAGCAGGGCTGGGAGCAGTAGCAGCTCCATGGAGCAGAGCTGGGAGCAGCAGCAGCTCCATGGAGCAGGGCTGGGAGCAGCAGCAGCTCCATGGAGCAGAGCTGGGAGCAGCAGCAGCTCCATGGAGCAGGGCTGGGAGCAGCAGCAGCTCCATGGAGCAGGGCTGGGAGCAGTAGCAGCTCCATGGAGCAGAGCTGGGAGCAGTAGCAGCTCCATGGAGCAGAGCTGGGAGCAGCAGCAGCTCCATGGAGCAGGGCTGGGAGCAGCAGCAGCTCCATGGAGCAGAGCTGGGAGCAGCAGCAGCTCCATGGAGCAGAGCTGGGAGCAGCAGCAGCTCCATGGAGCAGGGCTGGGAGCAGTAGCAGCTCCATGGAGCAGAGCTGGGAGCAGCAGCAGCTCCATGGAGCAGGGCTGGGAGCAGTAGCAGCTCCATGGAGCAGAGCTGGGAGCAGCAGCAGCTCCATGGAGCAGGGCTGGGAGCAGTAGCAGCTCCATGGAGCAGAGCTGGGAGCAGTAGCAGCTCCATGGAGCAGAGCTGGGAGCAGCAGCAGCTCCATGGAGCAGAGCTGGGAGCAGCAGCAGCTCCATGGAGCAGGGCTGGGAGCAGTAGCAGCTCCATGGAGCAGAGCTGGGAGCAGCAGCAGCTCCATGGAGCAGGGCTGGGAGCAGTAGCAGCTCCATGGAGCAGAGCTGGGAGCAGCAGCAGCTCCATGGAGCAGGGCTGGGAGCAGTAGCAGCTCCATGGAGCAGAGCTGGGAGCAGTAGCAGCTCCATGGAGCAGAGCTGGGAGCAGCAGCAGCTCCATGGAGCAGGGACAAATTGGCGCGTTTCATTATCCCTAAAAAGGATTTGTTTGTCCCGCCGGTGACCTGAGAGACTCCGCACATTCCCCCGCATCGGGTGGTGGTGATGCATGCATCAGGTGGTGGTGATGGATGCATCAGGTGGTGGTAATGCATGCATCAGGTGGTGGTGATGCGTGCATCAGACGGTGGTGATGCGTGCATCAGGTGGTGGTGATGCGTGCATCAGGTGGTGGTGATGCGTGCATCAGGTGGTGGTGATGCATGCATCAGGTGGTGGTGATGGATGCATCAGGTGGTGGTAATGCATGCATCAGGTGGTGGTGATGCGTGCATCAGACGGTGGTGATGCGTGCATCAGGTGGTGGTGATGCGTGCATCAGGTGGTGGTGATGGATGCATCAGGTGGTGGTAATGCATGCATCAGACGGTGGTGATGGATGCATCAGGTGGTGGTAATGCATGCATCAGGTGGTGGTGATGCGTGCATCAGACGGTGGTGATGCGTGCATCAGGTGGTGGTGATGCGTGCATCAGGTGGTGGTGATGCGTGCATCAGGTGGTGGTGATGCATGCATCAGACGGTGGCGATGCATGCATCACGTGGTGGTAATGCGTGCATCACGTGGTGGTGATGCATGCATCAGGTGGTGGTGATGCATGCATCAGGTGGTTATGATGCGTTCATTAGGCGGTGGTGATGCGTGCATCAGGTAGTGGTGATGCGTGCAGCAGGTGGTGGTGATGCATGCATCAGGCGGTGGTAATGCATGCATCAGGTGGTGGTGATGCATGCATCAGGTGGTGGTGATGCATGCATGCATCAGGCGGTGGTGATGCATGCATCAGGTGGTGGTGATGCATGCATCACGTTTCCTGTGACGTGACCCCCCGGTGTCCACGGAGGTAATTTTCATAATGCTACTGACCGACCTGTAGTCATTAGGTCAATTTTCATAAATAGTTAATGAAGTCTAAATGAAGGCACGATCCAGTTCATGTTCTCCATTTTCAAAATTGGTGACTACAATTTTCTTCAAATTTAAATTGAAAATTGAATTTTAGTTTAACCCATCACAGTAAACGTGATGGACCTATATGATATGAACATTTCTGACATGAAAATTAATTTTTGTTCAGTTGTCAGGTCTCAATTTATCAATAATGATATCATTTCGTTATCAATAATTTCCTTTAACATTAAGTTACCTCACTCATAGACAGATTTTCAGGACTTCTGTCTTTCGAGCCTCTCTGTGTTCATACTTTCCTCACTATCTCTTTTTTGTCTTCTCATCCTGTGTTCTACGCTCATGGTATCGTGGGTGGGTGTAGATGATCTTGTGCATAGATTAAACCATTTTCTACCGTCCATGCGATATGGTCCCTCCTCTTCGTTCTCTTAAGATCACCTTTGAACTGACTAGGGAGTCTTATATTTCACTAACATGATAATTTCACCCAATAATACTCATGGTGTGTTGATTTGTTCATATATTTGTTTGGTAATCTTGATAATAAATCCTTTAGGAAACTGGTCCTTTGATGTGGAGGACGCTCAATGACCGTATCTGTGATACGAGTTTCACCAGTGCACAAGTACAAGAATATTTTGATGGCGGGTACTGTTGGCATGGATATATTTGTTTGGACTCCACGTCAACAAGATTTGGTTGAGCAAAATATCGAATCCCGCTGTTTTTGAAGGCCCGTTTACACTAGTAATCTGTACTATAATAAGAACCTCGTCTGCTCGTCCGTCCGTCTGTCCGTCACACCTTCCAGCAGAAAGTGTGTGATGAGCGTTTCTGTGATACAAGCTTCATCAACAGTATGCTATAATTTTCGGTGTAAATATCCATCAGATTCGAGTCGGAATGAATATCACGTGTATTGGTAGGAAATAGGAACGTGCTTTCTGCTTTCTTAATTCACAATCTTCAATAATCACATGTTTCATAAGAAATTATTGAATGCCGTCATTTTTTAACTGGCCGTTACAGAAGTCAGTTATTGTATTATAAAAGGAGCCCCGTCCGTCTGTGTGTCACACCCACCAGCCTGCAGTGTGAGATGAGCGTATCTGTGATACAAGCTTCATCAACTCCACAATTTCGTATCTGTGAAACAAGCTTCATCAACTCCACAATTTCGTATCTGTGAAACAAGCTTCATCAACTCCACAATTTTCGGTGCCTTAACCCAGCAGATTGGGAGTCGGAATGTCACGTGTATTGGTAGGTTAGATTAGGTTGTATAGAATATCAGCGGTTGAGACTTGGGAAAGTATTGGAAAGCCATAGAATAGCATGGGAAATCATGGGAAAGCCATGTTGAAGCTCCGTTAGTCCGATATCAAGTCCTGCCAATTTTTTGACGAGCCGTGTGCACTCGTTCGAATAAAGATAGTGGGCAACTTCATTGCAAATACACGAACATTTTTATCAACTAATTTTACATACGTTAGCAAATCATCAATTCATCCACCAATTCTTAGCGTTGTTGCTTTAATCTGTTTTATTGTTTACATGAATCGAACTTATACGGCGCATTCCAAGCATACCTCGCACTTGCTTCTAGCGTAGGTAGTATCTTTTCAATGTCTACGTAAGCTAACTTTTTTTGTAGAGGGATTACTCGGACCAAATTACAAACAACAGAAGTTGACTGTCAAGTGACGCTTGCGTTGCAAATGCTTATTTAATAAACGAGGCTTTCTTGCGTAGGTTACTAATCTAAATCATGAAAAATTGGCAGCGGTGATTATAGTAATGATATTAAAAAGCAGGTAATGATAATAAAGTAGGTAATGATAATAAAGTCGGTAATGATAAAGTAGGTAATGAAAGCAGGTAATGATAATAAAAGTAATGATAATAACTAGCAGGACCCGTGATAATTCCACGGATAACGTCATCTTCAGCTCTTAAGCTAGATGGACCCGTGAAAAAATTTCGTTAACATTACATACCCTATCCTAACCTAACCTAACATGATGAAATATCAACATAAACAGGAATGTGCATTAAGGCCATCTTTTGATGTTACACTGAGGAATTCGGCATCTGTGATACTGCAAACTCGGACGAATGCGTGACGGACGGACTAAGTAACTAACTAAGTAACTATGAAAATAGGGAATGAACAAGCAGAATATTATCTTACCTAATAATACAAATGGTGTGTTTATTTATTTATTCTAGAAACCTGGTTTTACTACTACTACTACTTATTTATTTACTTATTTGGTATCTGCTTCTCCCATCTCTTTGTCAGGCTCGATATTAAATAACCGTATCTGTGATACGAGTTTCACCAGTGCACAAGTACAAGAATATTTTAATGGCGATTACTATTAGGACGGATATATTTGTTTGGCATCCACATCTGGAAAACTCATTCAAGGAAAATATTAAATTCCGTTATTTTTAACGGGCCGTGTACATTATTATCCTTTACCATTTTTCCCTCCTAAGAGAGATGACTAAATATCATTGACATGATACTTTATACATATATTAGCACCGTGTATGTTAGTACAAACAACAGTGACAGTGCCCTCTCTCCTGGGTGAAGAGCATGTCGAGCCCCACAGCTGGGCAGAGGAGGTAAAGCCTCCTCGACAATTTGGAGCGAATGACAGTGCATAATTTTAGAAGCAGATACACACGGTGTGAGTGTCACAGACGCGAGCGTATCACTGACACATCTCAGTAATACGCCCAACGGTCAGCGAGGTGGGTGTGTGCTTGTAAGAATCACCGTCCTATCGCCTACACATCTGCCACATGTTAATGAAGTCCGACCCAGTCACGACCTGCGCTGTGCTCTCTCTTTGTCGTCATAACAAGTGTTCTTGCTAAGTACTTTGTTCTTCTTGAATACTTCTTTTCTTGTCAAATACTAATGTTCTTCTTAAATATTTTGTTCTTGCTAAGTACTTTGTTCTTCTTAAATACTTGTGTTCTTTTTAAATACTTATCTTCTTCGAGTGTTTCGTCATCAGTTATTCACTCTTGAAAACATTAAGCTACCTGCTTGTTTTCTTTCCGATGTCACTGCAACAATTTTTGCCGAGGTTAGAGATTGTTCAACTTCATCCCCTTTTCAAAAAGTTAAACATTCGAGTTCAACAACACATTCATCGTTTGAAATGGGCAATATGTTATACTGATATTGTAGATATCTACGAACTAAGCTATGGAAATTTTTGGCAACATCCAGCCACTGACGTGGATATTATAGGGGCAGTTGTGGTTCATCAAACGCCCATACTTACGCCAATACTTACATAATACCTATATATTTATGCCTGCATAATACCTATACACCTATACCTGCATAATACCTATACACCTATACCTGTATAATACCTATACTAAGACCTATACATACATAACCAAAATGACATTTGTAAAGTTGAATAGGTTGACTAACTGCATATAATTTCTTCAATTCATTCATTTTCTTCTTTTCTTATGTACTGTTTCATGAGCCACTGCGGAACTAGAAAAAATTAGTGGATAAAGACCGTATCATAAATTCATTTTCAGACTCGAAGTCTGCCTTCGTAGTTATAAGCAAAAGAAAATATTTTGATGCCCAACGTTGCTGGAAATTATAACCAGCAGTCTGTTTTCCCAACACCTTACAACCGCCGTGGCCGAGTGGTTATGAGCACACGCCCTTCACGGGAAGGGTCGGCAGTTCGAATCCCGGCAGTGCCACCCGGTTATTCCCCCCGCTAGAAATAGGGAGAACTGATGCACAACTCCCCACTCCACCCAGGAGTCGGAATGGGTACCGGCTTGACCGGGGTTAACCGTCATAGCGTGCTGGTGTTAGTTATAAAGCATTTGAAAAACCAATGTACAATATGATATGTATCAGGCCTGATAGGAATAAAACCTCTTCTCATGTTGTGGCGTAAGTTCTACAAAGTCGACTTACGCCGACAGCTTTACCACTATATATATATATAAGATTATATATATATAATCCGACGGATTATTTATATATATATAAATATAAGGCGAAGTGAAAAAAGGTAAAACTCGGACAATCGTCATAAGTTTTCCGGAGCATCTGAAGTTTGAAGAAATGGTTTCTATTTTTATTTGATATTAGCTAATTTAAAACTCTCTAACCACAATGAAGGCGATCCCAAGAGAGCAAAGTTGAAGATTCTTTATTAGGGAGTGTAGAAAACGGGGAATTTATGTACAAAGTGTCTTCACACGCAGGATACCCTGCGCATAGGAGGAGCAAGTTAAGAAAGGTGAAGAAGAAAAGACTAAGAAGGAATAACAAAGAGGATATGATAACACAAAGAAGTACAACAGACAGAATTCCCGACTTTAGTGGAGGTAACCTAACAGCATCCTTTTTTTGGAGGTGCCAGTACCCATAGTACAGGATATAAGCACCTATATTGTGCCTCCTGCCAGGTATCCCTTGAAGTCCCACGTTTTATAACGCTAATTCAGCATCACACAATTAATTATGTTACTCATTTGGGACTAGACGCAGTATTTATTATTATCTTATCTGGAACACTTTGAAAATAATACCAATTTATATTCATAAAAGTCCTACATTTCATGCCTCTTATTAAGCAGAACACGATTATGTAACTCATGTGGTACTAGACTCAGTAGTTATCACTATCGCTGCCAGAACACTTTGAAAATTATATCAATGTATTTCAAATACGAAAGTATTATTTTACTGTTTTCTCCCTAATATCCAACTCCTGACGTGGATATTGTAGGACCATTTGTGGTTTATCCAACGCCAATGCAAACGTAATAGCCATAACTTGTTTAAAATTCAATGGTTTGACTAGCAAATTATGATTTATTGAAGTTGACTCTTTTCCTTTTTTCCTCATTTTTTGAAGATTTCATTTTCAATTTTGCACTCTTTTATGAGCAATAATTTAAATAAATATTTTACTCAAATCGACTTGGTCTTTCAATGATAAATAAACATTCAATAAGTTGATTACAACTTGCCTCAGATTTCGTTTTTTTATTTCTCAGATTTCGGATATTTTTTTAGCTTTAAATTCAATTCATCAGAATAACGTCAACGTCTTTAAATATTTTTCACAAAGTAAATTTAAACAGATGAAAACTCATTAAATATTAAACGCTTATTAATAAGATTTGATTTTGATTTTAGATAAGTGTAGATGCGTGTAGGTGTCTCATCAACTAGTGTAGACCTTGGAGCTAGAATGAACTAATGTTTGAAAGAAAATACTGATTAATTAAACTTCAACCAATAATACTAAATTTCTTTAAATAAAGTAAAATATAAAGTTCATTTTGGCATACAGTACACTGTAAGAGCTAAATATCTTACTTATTTGTAAACTTTACCTTATTTGGCATGAATTATTCACGAATCTCCTGAATAATGTTAAAGATGAGTAGTACTCGAATGCCGTAGAAAAAATGACACATTTCTGTTATTTAACAATGAAGGATATGCATTTTTCAATACCAACGCGCTAGTTTCTTCAGTTGTGAAGTATTTACTTGCTGTCATCGTGTTCCCTCTCCTACATAATTATGTCAAAATAACATAAGAATCACCTCATATCAACACAGAAAAATGGATCCTGTGGGCGAAAGAAATTAAAGCAAAAAAATAAAAATCATGAGGGCGAAAGAAATTAAAGCGAAAAAATAAAGAAATCATGAGGGCGAAAGAAATTAAGGCGAAAAAATATAGAAATCATGTGGGCGAGAGAAATTAAGGCGAAAAAATAAAAATCAAGAGGGCGAAAGAAATTAAAGCAAAAGAATAAAAAAATCCTTTTTTGATGACATTCCCTGTTTCGAGCACCTAATCTTTTAAGTATTTGTATTTCTATGAATATTAGAGGCACAGCTCTGATGTTCATGCTGTCTAGGATACATACGAAACATTTTATTCGTTTTTTTTAAGTGAGTTCCAAAATTTTTTTACGTGCTAAAAATATCGTGATGTTTATTGTAACCAAAATTACGACAAATATTGTTATGGATATTGTTTGATAAGTTTCAGTGAATAAATTCGTCCATGTACTTTTTTTTATCATTAGAGTTCCCTCTTTGATTTTTCAGCTCAATTAAAGTTCATTTATTTTTTGCATCCAATTTTTCTTTTACCTCCTGGATAGATCATAATCCTTATACCTTAATAAAGATAATAAATAGATGGAAAATTAGATAATTATTATATTGACACAGACAATTCAATAGATAATAAAGTTAAATAAGTTACATTGTCTCGTGTCAGACTGTGAACTTATTCGGGTCCAGCTGACAATTGACCAGCTAACGCAACGCACGCTCTGTTGTACACGTCGGAATGTGCTAAGTACGTAACACACACACATGTGTTATGCACACATATTCGTTACACACACACACACATGTGTTACGCAAACACAGACCCATTAACGCCATTACACAGACCCGTTACACACACATTACACACACCCGTTACACACACCCGTTACACACACCCGTTACATACACCCGTTACACACACATACCTGTTACACACACACACCCGTTACACACACCCGCTGCACACACACACATCCATTACACACACCCGTAACACACACACATCACACACACCCGTTACACACACCCGATACACACACTCGTTACACACACCCGTTACACACACATCCGTTACACACACCCGTTACACACAACCGTTACACACACACACACCCGTTACACACACACACATCCATTACACACATCCGTTACACGCACACACACACATGTTACAAACACACACCCGTTACACGACGCCTCCTACCTGTCGTGTATCACAAAAACAGTCGCCCATTGTACACATTTTTTCGTAGAGTTTTTCAGGGCGCGCTGCATTTTGTTGGCAACCTGATTTTTAAAAACTGCAACTCCGAGTTTTTTGCCCTGCCTCTTTTTTTGCTTCATATTCCCAGCGCCCATAGAGACCTGCTGCAGTACCGGTGGAGGATTCTTAAGTTTTTTGTAACTCTTTCTCCTGTTTCATTCCTTCCTTTTATTCTTTTTTGATTCTTTTTGTTTTTTTTTTTATTCTTTTTTAAATTCTTTGCTTCCACTGCCGCTGCATCGCCCATCGACAGCTGACTCCATGCTCTATTTTTTGCGTATTTCTGACCATTTTTTTAGCGTGGAGGGGAAGCGGGGGGTATTTTTTTCTCAAGAAGGATTTTTCAAAAAGATGTGGCTATTGTTGCGCTGAAATTCACTTAACTGTCAAGCGCAGTGTCCTATTTTTTCTAAGTTAAACTGAAGTTCACTATTCAGTTCAAATTTTGAGTGAATTGAAGTGAGAAATTTTGAAAATAACGAATATTAACTGGATCGTGTGTTCATTAAGTTTTTATTAAGTATTTATGAAAATTGAGGTAGTGACTGCAGGTCGGTCTGCATCATTATAAAAATCCCCTCAGTGGCCACCGGTGGGTCACGTCGCAGTGTCCCAACAAACAAAAATTTTCTGCGTGGGTCATCAAGATACGCATTTGTCATAACGCACTTTGCGTACGCAGAGACAGAGCATGTTAACGCAACTCCGTGTCAACACGACATGAAAATCAAAACAATATGAAAATAAACCAAAAAAGTAGAGGAAAAAGTCACCTCAACATGAAAATGGATCCAAAAAACAAGGAATAAGTCAACCAAAAGTTATGAAAAAATGTTTGATCATATGTAAATAAATCAAGCAATATGAAAACAAGTGAAAAAAACTGTAAATAAGCCAGAGTACTTCAGTATAATAAGTTAAAGTAACATGATGATAAATCAAAGCAACATGATAATCAGTGAAAGTAACATGATAGTAAGTCGTGGCAACTTGATAATCAGTAGAAACAAAATGATAAAAAATCAAAGAAACATGATAATCAATGAAAGTAACACCTTAGTGAGTTATAGCAACATGATAATCAAGAGAAATAAGATGATAATATGTCAAGGCAACATGTTAATCAGTTGAAACAATATGATCAAAA
Source organism: Morinoia aosen (assembly GCA_030386875.1). NCBI lineage: Eukaryota > Metazoa > Arthropoda > Malacostraca > Amphipoda > Talitridae > Morinoia > Morinoia aosen. Next base: position 23,147,710 of record CM059578.1, on the reverse strand, counting down.
TTCAAAGCAACATGATTATCAATGAAATTAACACCTTAGTGAGTCAAAGCAACATGATAATCAGGGAAAGTAACATGCTGATTAGCCAAAGCTGCATGAAATAGAGGCGATGCTTGACAATAATAATTCAAAGAAACATTAATTGAAATTACACGAACATAACGAAAAGCAAAACTGACGTAAAAACGAGCTAAAATCACCAAAATAAAAAATGATAAAACATAAAGAATCCTAAATAGAAAGCATGGATCTTTCTCAGATAAGCCGCGGCTCCACTGCGACACTTGAGTTCACCCACTTGTAACTTTCGAAATAATGCACCTATCGACTTCAAATTACTCTCAAGCGAAAGAACATTTTTTTTAAATATTTCTATTTTTCGTTTGAGAGTAAATTGGAGTAAATAGGTTCATTATTTCGAAATTTACAAGTGGGTGAACTTATGTGTTGCATTAGTGGCGGGGCGTATCGGGAAAAGAACCGAAAAGTTTGTATCATACGATATGTTTATAAGTAACTTTAAAGTTTTATTCTCATGACCTACGGTCTGCACGAGGTTGTTCGTAGCACTCACCAGTACACAACACTGCAAATGAAGTACACATCACACAGCACACACAACACCAGAACTACACATCATACAGGATACACAGGACCAAAAGTGCTCATCACACAGCACACCCTACACTAAAAGTACACATTATTTTAGGATACACAGCACCAAAAGTACACATAATACAGGACACACAACACTAAAAGCAACCTTGTACACTGCACCAAAAGTGCACATTGTACAGGACACAGCCCCATAGGTAGGCCCTACACAGAACACAAGCACAAGGAAATGCACTTAGCCCACAATACAGCCTACACAGCCGCGTATACCAGGAGGCAGTGTACTTACATATCCTGAGGCTCTATGTACTCTGTATATCTCATGTATAGGCATATTGTAGCTGCAGAAAATGCATATGGTAGACATAAGTTGTAGATGAAAGCAGAAAGTGCATATTGTAGACATACAAGTTGTATAGGAAACAGAAATTACATGCTGTAGACACACAAGTTGTATAGGAAAGCAGAAAATGTATATTGTAGACATACAAGTTGTATAGGAAAGCAGAAAGTGTATATTGTAGACACACAAGTTGTATAGGAAAGCAGAAAGTGTATATTGTAGGCACACAAGTTGTATAGGAAAGCAGAAAATGTATATTGTAGACATACAAGTTGTATAGGAAAGCAGAAAGTGCATATTGTAGACTCACAAGTTGTATAGGAAAGCAGAAAGTGCATATTGTAGACATACAAGTTGTATAGGAAAGCAGAAAGTGCATATTGTAGACTCACAAGTTGTATAGGAAAGCAGAAAGTGCATATTGTAGACTCACAAGTTGTATAGGAAAGCAGAAAGTGCATATTGTAGACATACAAGTTGTATAGGAAAGCAGAAAATGTATATTGTAGACATACAAGTTGTATAGGAAAGCAGAAAGTGCATATTGTAGACTCACAAGTTGTATAGGAAAGCAGAAAGTGCATATTGTAGACATACAAGTTGTATAGGAAAGCAGAAAGTGTATATTGTAGGCACACAAGTTGTATAGGAAAGCAGAAAATGGATATTGTAGACATACAAGTTGTATAGGAAAGCAGAAAGTGCATATTGTAGACTCACAAGTTGTATAGGAAAGCAGAAAGTGCATATTGTAGACATACAAGTTGTATAGGAAAGCAGAAAATGTATATTGTAGACATACAAGTTGTATAGGAAAGCAGAAAGTGTCTGTTGTAGACACACAAGTTGTATAGGAAAGCAGAAAGTGTATATTGTAGGCACACAAGTTGTATAGGAAAGCAGAAAATGTATATTGTAGACATACAAGTTGTATAGGAAAGCAGAAAGTGCATATTGTAGACTCACAAGTTGTATAGGAAAGCAGAAAGTGCATATTGTAGACATACAAGTTGTATAGGAAAGCAGAAAATGTATATTGTAGACATACAAGTTGTATAGGAAAGCAGAAAGTGACTATTGTAGACACACAAGTTGTATAGGAAAGCAGAAAGTGTATATTGTAGGCACACAAGTTGTATAGGAAAGCAGAAAATGTATATTGTAGACATACAAGTTGTATAGGAAAGCAGAAAGTGTCTATTGTAGACACACAAGTTGTATAGGAAAGCAGAAAGTGTCTATTGTAGACATACAAGTTGTATAGGAAAGCAGAAAGTGTATATTGTAGACACACAAGTTGTATAGGAAAGCAGAAAGTGTATATTGTAGGCACACAAGTTGTATAGGAAAGCAGAAAGTGTATATTGTAGGCACACAAGTTGTACAGGAAAGCAGAAAGTGTATATTGTAGGCACACAAGTTGTATAGGAAAGCAGAAAGTTTATATTGTAGGCACACAAGTTGTATAGGAAAGCAGAAAGTGTATATTGTAGGCACACAAGTTGTACAGGAAAGCAGAAAGTGTCTATTGTAGACACACAAGTTGTATAGGAAAGCAGAAAGTGTATATTGTAGGCACACAAGTTGTATAGGAAAGCAGAAAATGTATATTGTAGACATACAAGTTGTATAGGAAAGCAGAAAGTGTCTATTGTAGACACACAAGTTGTATAGGAAAGCAGAAAGTGTCTATTGTAGACACACAAGTTGTATAGGAAAGCAGAAAGTGTCTATTGTAGACATACAAGTTGTATAGGAAAGCAGAAAGTGTATATTGTAGACACACAAGTTGTATAGGAAAGCAGAAAGTGTATATTGTAGGCACACAAGTTGTATAGGAAAGCAGAAAGTGTATATTGTAGGCACACAAGTTGTACAGGAAAGCAGAAAGTGTCTATTGTAGACACACAAGTTGTATAGGAAAGCAGAAAGTGTCTATTGTAGACACACAAGTTGTATAGGAAAGCAGAAAGTGTCTATTGTAGACACACAAGTTGTATAGGAAAGCAGAAAGTGTCTATTGTAGACATACAAGTTGTATAGGAAAGCAGAAAATGTATATTGTAGACTCACAAGTTGTATAGGAAAGCAGAAAGTGCATATTGTAGACACACAAGTTGTATAGGAAAGCAGAAAGTGTCTATTGTAGATACACAAGTTGTATAGGAAAGCAGAAAGTGTATATTGTAGACACACAAGTTGTATAGGAAAGCAGAAAGTGTCTATTGTAGACACACAAGTTGTATAGGAAAGCAGAAAGTGTATATTGTAGACACACAAGTTGTATAGGAAAGCAGAAAGTGTATATTGTAGACACACAAGTTGTATAGGAAAGCAGAAAGTGTATATTGTAGACACACAAGTTGTATAGGAAAGCAGAAAGTGTCTATTGTAGACACACAAGTTGTATAGGAAAGCAGAAAGTGTCTATTGTAGACATACAAGTTGTATAGGAAAGCAGAAAGTGCATATTGTAGACTCACAAGTTGTATAGGAAAGCAGAAAGTGCATATTGTAGACACACAAGTTGTATAGGAAAGCAGAAAGTGTCTATTGTAGACACACAAGTTGTATAGGAAAGCAGAAAATGTATATTGTAGACATACAAGTTGTATAGGAAAGCAGAAAGTGCATATTGTAGACTCACAAGTTGTATAGGAAAGCAGAAAGTGCATATTGTAGACATACAAGTTGTTTAGGAAAGCAGAAAATGTATATTGTAGACATACAAGTTGTATAGGAAAGCAGAAAGTGTCTATTGTAGACACACAAGTTGTATAGGAAAGCAGAAAGTGTATATTGTAGGCACACAAGTTGTATAGGAAAGCAGAAAATGTATATTGTAGACATACAAGTTGTATAGGAAAGCAGAAAGTGCATATTGTAGACACACAAGTTGTATAGGAAAGCAGAAAGTGTCTATTGTAGATACACAAGTTGTATAGGAAAGCAGAAAGTGTATATTGTAGACACACAAGTTGTATAGGAAAGCAGAAAGTGTCTATTGTAGATACACAAGTTGTATAGGAAAGCAGAAAGTGTCTATTGTAGACACACAAGTTGTATAGGAAAGCAGAAAGTGCATATTGTAGACACACAAGTTGTATAGGAAAGCAGAAAGTGCATATTGTAGATACACAAGTTGTATAGGAAAGCAGAAAGTGTATATTGTAGACACACAAGTTGTATAGGAAAGCAGAAAGTGTCTATTGTAGACACACAAGTTGTATAGGAAAGCAGAAAGTGTATATTGTAGACACACAAGTTGTATAGGAAAGCAGAAAGTGTATATTGTAGACACACAAGTTGTATAGGAAAGCAGAAAGTGTATATTGTAGGCACACAAGTTGTATAGGAAAGCAGAAAGTGTCTATTGTAGACACACAAGTTGTATAGGAAAGCAGAAAGTGTATATTGTAGGCACACAAGTTGTACAGGAAAGCAGAAAGTGCGTCACGTGTCACGTCGCCAGGCAGTTGTGTACGACGCTTTTTTATTTTTTCAGCTCATTTTTTCAAGACAAACGATTTATTTCCCGACGGACAAATTTTTTCAAGACAAGCGATTTATTTTCCGACGGACAATTTTTTCCCGACTGACGATTTTCGTCGTATTGAAAGATAGTACTAAAAACACTTCATTCAAATACACTGTGTATTGAACATAATAGGTTGATTATTTTTTTTTATTAATTAGTGAAAGAAAGCGAGGACTTGAAAACAGCCCCCCGTATGGATCAGTCCTCTTACACATGCTGCAATGTACGAACTCAAAGTAAATAATACGAACATGTATCAAAACACGCACATTATAAATGTGTAATGTTTTATCATAACGATAGTTTCGTCAACATAATATTGTTGATGATAGAGTTGGCAGTGAAGTAGCGTTGATTTTATCCTAATTTCGTAGTGCAGAAATTATTATTTTTTCTTCAAATTAGGCGAAGGCAAAAATTGGTGCTGTGATTTTACCATCGAATGAGAATTCTAGAACAATCAACTAACCGTTATTGTTCAGCACTCTGAATGCATGACATTTGTGATCAGAATACGATATTTATGAATAAAATAGCACATTTGTGATCAAAATAGGACATTTGTGATTAAAATAGGACATTTGTGATTACAATAGGTCATTTGTGATTAAAATAGGACATTTGTGATTTAACTAGGTCATTTGTGATTAAAATAGGATATTTGTGATTAAAATAGGACATTTGTGATTAAAATAGGACATTTGTGATTAAAATAGGACATTTGTGATTAAAATAGGACATTTGTGATTAAAATAGGACATTTGTGATTAAAATAGGACATTTGTGATTATAATAGGACGTTTGTGATTAAAATTGGACATTTTAAATTGAAATAAATGATTCCGTTGGAAACATGATTTCATGAACTGATCCAGTTTGTGTGTGGCGGTCGAACTGAGACTATAAATAAAATATATTTTTAATAAACTACAAGATTTTTTTTATTTTTTTACTTCTTCATTGTTTTTCCCATAATCGTACTTTTTAAATAGGACATTCCGTACTTTTTCGCGCCATCGGATCTCCTTCACGTTTTTTGCATCATTGGATATCTGTTTTTGATTTTTTAACCCCACCGGATCTCCAAAAATAACTTTTTTGTCATTGGATTTTCATCATGTTTTTTAATACAACCTGATCTCCACAATTTTTTTCATTAATGAATTTCCTTTATCGTTTTTCATCATCTGATTTCATATATTGTTTTTCCATCATCTGATTTCATATATTGTTTTTCCATCATCTGATTTCATATATTGTTTTTCCATCACTGGTTTTCCTTCATTTTAATTTTTTGAAATAATCGAATCTCTTTTATTGTTTTTCCATCATCTGATTTCACATACTTTTTTCTTTTACTGGTTTTCCTTCATGTAAATTTTTCAAACATCATCGGATATCCTTTAGTGTTTTTCCATCACTGGTTTTCCTTCATGTTTTTCAATCATCATTGGGTCTCCTTCATTGTTTTTGCTCCATAGAACCTCCTCATTTTTTATTTTTATTTTTTTGCACGATCGAATCCCTGCTGCTTTTTGCGCCAAACTGCTTCCGAGGGATCCATAATGACCTCAGCGAAGCCTGCATAGGTCTAGCGTGGCCGGCTTTGCATTTCCTTTACAATTTTGTTCATTGTTGCCTCCATCGCTGTATTTATCAGGCCTTTGTTACCTCCAGCGCTGGGCACATCCATACAGGGCACAATTATCCAGGACACAATCATACAGGACACAATCATACAGGCTTCCCTGCCGGCACTGCAGGTCATAGCGAACTTTTTGCATTCGTTTTTTTCTGCACGTCCGTTTGCGATTTTTTTGGCTCAGGAAGCGTCGAAAAAACGCCTTGGAATGTAACAAGAATGCAGGGCACCGGGAACCGCTGAGGTGGAGTGGGAATGGCCTTAAGTACATTTAGTTTGTAGCTTAGTGTCGCTAGAACGCTCCTGCATTTGTAATGAAGTGATAAATATTTTAATTCAAACATATATAATATATAACATTTTAATTCATACAGACACGAACACACGTGTCTACAGATCTGACAAAAATTTCAACATATATACATCATTATACATGTATATAAAACTGATAAATATTTTTTTCATTGATGTACATACACAAACATACGTGTGTACAAAAACAAGGATGTATTTTAATTTGAGCATGTACAACACACAAGTATACATGTCTGTAGAACTGATAAATATTTCAACATATATGCACAAACATGCCTTTCCATTTAGTTAGATCCTCCCATTTCAAATACTTGAGCATTTGAAACTGAATTAAAAATGTTTTGATTTATATATACACCGACATACATAAATCTATATAATATGTATACATATATATATATATATATATATCTTTCTGATTTTTCGATAAATATATAAATATATATGTATAAATATATATTTTATACATATGCATATCTGTAATTAACATAGAATATGTATAGCTACTTTTAGACAAATGCTTTTTGTTATTTATAAATCTATATTTAGAGACCATTATACAAGAAACAAGTCCTTTTAATTTCATAACTTTTTTGTGGAATTTATTTACGTGAGCAACATGAACTTATTTGAACACATAACGGATTTTTTTTAATTTCAAAACGGGACGCAATCATCCATGACCACCAACAACACGCATCTCACTGCAGCAATGCGTCCTATCGTTGTGGTTTTGCATAATCGACGAATTCCATTCCAGAATATTCCCATCTCATAACACTCCCATTCCAAAATATTGTGATTCCAGAATTTTGTCATCCCAGAATATTTTCTTTCCAGCTAATTTTCATTCCAGAAAATATTCATTTCAGAATATTTTCATTACAGAATATTGTCTTTCCAGAATATTTTCATTTCAGAATTTTTGATTCTAGAATATTTTCATTTCAGAATATTGTCATTCCAGAATATTGGCATTCCAGAATATTGTCATTCCAGGATATTCTTATTCCAGAATATTTTTATTCCAGAAGATTCCTTCTTCAGAATATTCTCAATGCTGCATCTTCCCATTTCAGGAAATTCCTATTTTGAATTTCCATTCCAGGAAATTCCTATTTCAGGAGATTCATATTTGAATTGCTGATGATCTAAATCGTGATCTTCACTGAAATTCGCCTTGAAATTTGTTAGAATTTCACTAAAATTTCCTGTGAATTTCCAATTGAAATTCGCGATAAAATGCTCGATGAACTTTTACGGGAAAGTTTCAAAGATATTCTTACGGAAATTCTAATAAAAGTTTCAAGTGAGGTTTGAAAAAAATGTAATTCACTCTGATATTGTCCGCTTTATTTCGAAATAACAGCCAAATCATATTGACAAGTCCTGCTGATTTGCTATCAGCTCCTCACCATCAGTTGCTAGTTTTGCTAATTTGCTATCAGCTCCTCACCACCAGGTGATCCCACCAAAAAATAAATAACTAAAATCGGCCGCGCCTTCCCGCACTTTTTGCACTCGAGGCGTGCGAATGTGAACTCTTTCGCATTTTTTGTGCATGCCCGGGGTTGTGTTTTTTGTGCGGTGCATTGCGCGCATGCGCACAGCCGGAGACTGCGCATGAGCCCTCACTGCGTCTTTACGACATTAACGCTTTGGCTGCGGCAGGCAAAACTGAAGTTCAATACTCAAATTAATTTAAAATCACCTGTAGTAAGTGATGTTAAGAACAACAAGCATTAACATTAACTTTCATTTACTCTTGGTTAATTATTATTGAAAATTGAGTTTATGACTACTGGTCGATCAGTAGTATTATGAAAATTCCCTCCGTGTACCACCGGTGGTTCACGTCGCTGTCAAAGTGTTAATGTACGCTTTTTCGCATCTGTAGGCGCTTCGTGACTTGATTTCCTGAGTTTCTGTAAGTAAAATTGTTTATCGCGACAGCCACTTCCCAGTCTAACTGTTTCGCCGCCCGCATGAATGTTTTTCGCCGCTTAAGTAATTAAATCACTTAGGCAGCGAAAACCATGCATGCTCCGGCGAAAAAGTTGGACTGGATTCGGTGAGTTTAGGCTAGGCGAATGCTTTACGTTGTGCCATTTTAAACTACTAAATTTGCTTGTTAACCTAAGCCTCATAGGTAGACGGTAACAACCACAACAGACAGACGGTAACAACCACCACGGACAGACGGTTACAACCACCACGGACAGACGGTAACAACCACCACGGACAGACGGTAACAACCCCCACTGACAGACGGTAACAACCACAACGGACAGACGGTAACAACCACCACGGACAGACGGTAACAAACACCACGGGCAGACGGTAACAACCCCCACGGACAGACGGTAACAACCACCACAGACAGACGGTAACAACCACCACGGACAGACGGTGACAACCACCACGGACAGACGGTAACAACCACCACTGACAGACGGTAACAACCACCACGGACAGACGGTAACAACCACCACGGGCAGACGGTAACAACCACCACGGGCAGACGGTAACAACCACCACTGACAGACGGTAACAACCACCACTGACAGACGGTAACAACCACCACGGACAGACGGTAACAACCACCACGGATAGACGGTAACAACCACCACTGACAGACGGTAACAACCACCACGGACAGACGGTAACAACCACCACGGACAGACGGTAACAACCACCACTGACAGACGGTAACAACCACCACGGACAGACGGTAACAACCACCACGGGCAGACGGTAACAACCACCACGGACAGACGGTAACAACCACCACGGACAGACGGTAACAACCACCACGGACAGACGGTAACAACCACCACGGATAGACGGCAACAACCACCACGGACAGACGGTAACAACCACCACGGACAGACGGTAACCACCACCACAGACAGACGGTAACCACCACCACCACGGACAGACGGTAACAACCACCACGGACAGACGGTAACAACCACCACGGACAGACGGTAACAACCACCACGGACAGACGGTAACAACCACCACGGACCGACGGTAACAACCACCATGGACAGACGGTAACAACCATCGTAATGTTCATCCATGAAACATGTTCATACATAAAACAGGTTCATGCATGAAAAATTGTCATACCCGAAACATGTTCTTACGCATTGTCTTACTTCTTGAACCAACGAAGCTTGGAACCAACGAAGTTTGGACCCAACGAAGCTTTGGACCAACGAAGTTTGGAAATAATGAAGTTTGGGACCAACTAAGCTTTGGACCAACGAAGCTTTGGACCAACGAAGCTTGGGACCAACTAAGTTTGGAAATAATGAAGTTTTGGGACCAACTAAGCTTTGGACCAACTAAGCTTTGGACCAACGAAGCTTGGGACCAACTAAGTTTGGAAATAATGAAGTTTTGGGACCAACTAAGCTTTGGACCAACTAAGCTTTGGACCAACGAAGCTTGGGACCAACTAAGTTTGGAAATAATGAAGTTTTGGGACCAACTAAGCTTTGGACCAACTAAGCTTTGGACCAACGAAGCTTGGGACCAACGAAGTTTGGAACCAACGAAGTTTGGGAGCAACGAAGCATGCTTCTAATTTTCGAGAGCTTCTACACTGTTGCTGTATAGGTAGAGTGACTTATCCAGTGCCGTGTAGCCGGCTGAGTTAACTGACTCGGAGCAAGGTTCCCTTTCACTTATTGTAGAAGGATCTCAAGGTAAAGTGGCGTAACTGAAGCTGCGCCCAGGTAACGTTAGAGCACTATAACCGTAGTTCGATGAGGCTTTTAATTTGAATTTAGTTACCACTGAAGGCAACAAGGTGAAAAGAGGAGGCATTGTGTAGGCCTATAAAGAAGACCTGCTGTGATGAGGAAGAGTCACAAAATTTTAAATGAGGGCATAGAGTGACCGGAATGCGTAGGCCTAGGGAGAGGGAGGCTTTTGGAATGGGAGGCCTATGAAGAGACCTATGGAGAAGTAGGTGAATGAAGGCCTATGGGCTTGGGCGCACAATACTTGCAAAGGACTTGAAAATAATCATTCGAGTAGTCAGACATAATACAAATACTCTAAGTGGAAAAATCGCTCATTTGAATTCATAATTAGACAAAACATACAATACGAACGCATAGCAGAATCGTTACGGCAAAGTTCACATAATTTAGATTGACGATGATTGTAACGACGTTAATCTCGATTTTGGATCGATTGGCAAAAAAGTTGAATTCCCCTCTGGAATACAAGAAAATGTATAAGCTTTACTGGAAAACTACATTCACAACATGCAAGAAAACAACATTCTCAAAAAACACATGTCACAACACACACACACATTGCGTCACAAGACACAAAGCAGCCCCAACACAATTTCACAGGCACACAACTCAGCTTACATAGCCCTGAATGCGAGCATGACAGGCCAGCGCGCTTGGCCCCCTGTATCGCCTGACAATGACACTCAGGGTACCTCCCGTGCCATACAGGTCCGCGTTAACCAGCTTACGCTGACACATTTACATACAATGTCAGAAAGGCTTGCTTCCTGGCTACAGGCGACCCAATGTGGAGACAATGAGCTATATTGTGGAGACAATGAGCTATATTGTTCCCACTGGGGGCTGCTCAAGAAAGGTTTTTTCAAAAGCCCTTGAAGAAAAGGGGGCACAAAATGGATCGGGACGTTGTCGTGTTGTAGCCGTTGGGAGGTGGTGACTGCAGCGGCCTGATACATTCGGGTCCTGTGGATGGTGAGTGACTTCATTATGCCTCGTGTTGAGTGTGAGGCACCTAGCTTGTGATCGGGTTTATTATTATTATGAGTTATTATGATGGGTGACGGGATTAATTATGAGTTAGTGTGTCTGGAGTTGGGGTCTATTTTTATGAGTTTCTGTGTCTGGAGATGGGATTAATTATGAGTTAGTGTATTCAGTGTTGGGGTTTAATTATGAGTTACTGTATTTGGTGTTGTCTATTTTACTTAATTTGGCGCTAGGACTAATTTAATGTAAACTATTTACAGAAATCATCTTAAGGTATAATTCAGAGAAATAATGCGCTCCTAATCGCGAAATCAATTCCGAATAAATCATGGATTTTTATTAGAAATTAAAATTATCAAACTTCAGTAATCGCACTCAAGATATAGTTCTAAATCATAAATCAACACCTTTCACACTCAATTAACATTAATTCAATAGATTATGTAATATATTTTTGCACATAAAATTAGGTAACATAACGAAACGCCTAATTAATTTAGCAGTTATTTGTTCAAGAAATGTTCCTCTCCCACGCTCACGTAAATAATGCATATCCTTCAACTAACACGCGCTAATTTTTCTTCTGGTCTCCAAAAAACAATTACAGAAAAAATGCGTTACGCAATAACAGCAATTAAATTCAAATTAATGCTGGGTGTCGCTTTGCCCGTGAAGGAAAAATACGCAATTAAAAAAACGTAAAAACCAAATTAACGCACAAAATCTACCTACATTCACGAGGATGCCACTACGGAAACATGAATGAAAATGAAAGCAAACACCTAAACCTCAAAAAATACCAGGTTTTTCATAGAATAATGGACCCTTAAGGTTCCAATTTCTAACTACACGGTGACAGAACCAAGTGTAAGCCGTGTTGCTGCAGAAATACGGTAAATACGGTAAATACAGTACATACGGTAAATTCGATAAATACGGTAAATACGGTAAACACGGTATATACAGTGAATACGGTAAATACGGTAAATACGGTAAATACGGTAAATACGGTATATACGGTATATACGGTAAATATGGTAAATACGGTAAATACGGCTAATACGGTAAATACAGTAAATACGGCAAATACGGTAAATACGGTAAATACGGTAAATACGGTAAATACGGTAAACATAGTAAACACGGTAAATACAGTGAATACGGAAATACGGTTTACACTAAACGGTGACAGAACAAAGTTGTTGCAGAAATACGGTAAAAAGATCGACTGTAAATCGTGTAAAGGCAAAAATACCAGAAACAATGGAAGACTGTTTGCATCAGCCTGAAAAGTACTAATAATTCGGATAGTATCCGCTATAAAAATAAATATAATAAGAACTATGCTAGCAGCAACATTTGCGTTAACTAGAAGTATGGATACCAAGACTCAAAAAGTGACCATAATTATCAATACAATACTCTGTCGATATCCTCTTATAGTGCAGTTATTTTCAAAAAAGATAATCATTTAGGTTTAACATTTGTTCACAAATATACAAGCACCACGCTGCTCCTAGATTAGATCTACGTACGTCACCTACACAACTCCAAAATAACACCACATAACACCAACACGATACCACACATCACCAACACTATACCACACAACTCCAACACCACACAACACCAACACAACACCAACACAACACCCACACAACTCCAAGATAACACCACAGAGCACCAACACAACGCCCTCACAACACCAACACAACACCATACAACACCAACATAACACCATACAACACCAACACAACACCAACACAACACCAACACAACACCAACACAACACAACACCATACAACACCAACACAAGACCAACACAACACCACACAACACCAACACAACACCATACAACACAACACAACACCAACACAACACCCACGCAACACCAACACAACACCTACATCAGACTTGTGTGCGACACCTACACAACACCAACACAACACCAACACAACGCCCTCACAACACCAACACAACACCATACAACACCAACACAAGACCAGCTCAACACCACACAACACCAACACAACACCATACAACACCACACAACACCAATACAACACCAACACAACACCCACGCAACACCAACACAACACCATACAACACCACACAACACCAACACAACACCAACACAACACCAACACAACACCAACACAACACCAACACAACACCCACGCAACACCAACACAACACCTACATCAGACTTGTGTACGACGCCTACACAGCACCAACACAACACCAACACAACACCCACACAACACCAATACAACACCACACAACACCAACGCAACACCACACCGCACCTACATCAGACTTGTGTACGACACCTACACAGCACCAACACAACACCAACACAACACCTACATTAGACTTGGGTGCGACACCTACACATCACCAACACAACACCTATATCAGACTTGTGTACGACGCCTACACAGCACCAACACAACACCAACACAACACCAAGACAGCACCAACACAACACCAACACAGCACCAACACAACACCAACACAACACCACACACCACAACACAACACCAGCACCACCACACACCACAACACAACGCCAGCACTACCACACACCACAACACAATGCCAGCACCACCACACACCACAACACAACGCCAGCACCACCACACACCACAACACAACACCAACACAACACCACACACCACAACACAACACCAGCACCACCACACACCACAACACAACACCAGCACCACCACACACCATCAACACAACACCAGCACCACCACACACCACAACAACGCCAGCACCACCACACACCACAACACAACACCAGCACCACCACACACCACAACACAACACCAACACAACACCACACACCACAACACAACACCAGCACCACCACACACCACAACACAACACCAACACAACACCACACACCACAACACAACGCCAGCTCACCACCACACACCACAACACAACACCAGCACCACCACACACCACAACACAACACCAACACAACACCACACACCACAACACAACACCAGCACCACCACACACCACAACACAACACCAGCACCACCACACACCACAACATAACACCAGCACCAACACACACCACAACACAACACCAGCACCACCACACACCACAACACAACGCCAGCACCACCACACACCACAACACAACACCAGCACCACCACACACCACAACACAACACCAACACAACACCACACACCACAACACAACGCCAGCACCACCACACACCACAACACAACACCAACACAACACCACACACCACAACACAACGCCAGCACCACCACACACCACAACACAACACCAACACAACACCACACACCACAACACAACACCAGCACCACCACACACCACAACACAACACCAACACAACACCACACACCACAACACAACACCAGCACCACCACACACCACAACACAACACCAACACAACACCACACACCACAACACAACGCCAGCACCACCACACACCACAACACAACACCAACACAACACCACACACCACAACACAACACCAGCACCACCACACACCACAACACAACACCAACACAACACCACACACCACAACACAACGCCAGCACCACCACACACCACAACACAACACCAGCACCACCACACACCACAACACAACACCAACACAACACCACACACCACAACACAACACCAGCACCACCACACACCACAACACAACGCCAGCACCACCACACACCACAACACAACACCAGCACCACCACACACCACAACACAACACCAACACAACACCACACACCACAACACAACACCAGCACCACCACACACCACAACACAACACCAGCACCACCACACACCACAACACAACACCAACACAACACCACACACCACAACACAACACCAGCACCACCACACACCACAACACAACGCCAACACAACACCACACACCACAACACAACACCAGCACCACCACACACCACAACACAACACCAACACAACACCACACACCACAACACAACACCAGCACCACCACACACCACAACACAACGCCAACACAACACCACACACCACAACACAACGCCAGCACCACCACACACCGCAACACAACACCAGCACCACCACACACCACAACACAACACCAGCACCACCACACACCACAACACAACACCAACACAACACCACACACCACAACACAACACCAGCACCACCACACACCACAACACAACACCAGCACCACCACACACCACAACACAACGCCAGCACCACCACACACCACAACACAACGCCAGCACCACCACACACCGCAACACAACACCAACACAACACCACACACCACAACTCAACACCAGCACCACCACACACCACAACACAACACCAGCACCACCACACACCACAACACAACACCAACACAACACCACACACCACAACACAACACCAGCACCACCACACACCACAACACAACGACAGCACCACCACACACCACAACACAACACCAGCACCACCACACACCACAACACAACGCCAGCACCACCACACACCACAACACAACGCCAGCACCACCACACACCACAACACAACACCAGCACCACCACACACCACAACACAACACCAGCACCACCACACACCACAACACAACACCAGCACCACCACACACCACAACACAACGCCAGCACCACCACACACCACAACACAACACCAGCACCACCACACACCACAACACAACACCAACACAACACCACACACCACAACACAACACCAGCACCACCACACACCACAATCCAACACCAGCACCACCACACACCACAACACAACACCAGCACCACCACACACCACAACACAACACCAGCACCACCACACACCACAACACAACACCAGCACCACCACACACCACAACACAACACCAGCACCACCACATGTCACCACAACACAACACCAGCACCACCACACACCACAACACAACACCACACACCACAACACAACACCAGCACCACCACACACCACAACACAACACCAGCACCACCACACACCACAACACAAGACCAGCACCACCACACACCACAACACAACACCACACACCACAACACAACACCAGCACCACCACACACCACAACACAACACCAGCACCACCACACACCACAACACAACGCCAGCACCACCACACACCACAACACAACACCAGCACCACCACACACCACAACACAACACCAACACAACACCACACACCACAACACAACACCAGCACCACCACACACCACAACACAACACCAACACAACACCACACACCACAACACAACACCAGCACCACCACACACCACAACACAACACCAGCACCACCACACACCACAACACAACACCAGCACCACCACACACCACAACACAACGCCAGCACCACCACACACCACAACACAACGCCAGCACCACCACACACCACAACACAACACCAGCACCACCACACACCACAACACAACACCAGCACCACCACACACCACAACACAACACCAGCACCACCACACACCACAACACAACACCAGCACCACCACACACCACAACACAACACCAGCACCACCACACACCACAACACAACACCAGCACCACCACACACCACAACACAACACCAGCACCACCACACACCACAACACAACACCAGCACCACCACACACCACAACACAACGCCAGCACCACCACACACCACAACACAACGCCAGCACCACCACACACCACAACACAACGCCAGCACCACCACACACCACAACACAACGCCAGCACCACCACACACCACAACACAACGCCAGCACCACCACACACCACAACACAACGCCAGCACCACCACACACCACAACACAACGCCAGCACCCCCACACACCACAACACAACACAAGCACTACCACACACCACAACACAACACCAGCACCACCACACACCACAACACAACGCCAGCACCACCACACACCACAACACAAGACCAGCACCACCACACACCACAACACAACACCACACACCACAACACAACACCAGCACCACCACACACCACAACACAACGCCAGCACCACCACACACCACAACACAACACAAGCACCACCACACACCACAACACAACACCAGCACCACCACACACCACAACCACCACCACACACCACAACACAAGACCAGCACCACCACACACCACAACACAACACCACACACCACAACACAACACCAGCACCACCACACACCACAACACAACACCAGCACCACCACATGTCACCACAACACAACACCAGCACCACCACACACCACAACACAACACCACACACCACAACACAACACCAGCACCACCACACACCACAACACAACACCAGCACCACCACACACCACAACACAAGACCAGCACCACCACACACCACAACACAACACCACACACCACAACACAACACCAGCACCACCACACACCACAACACAACACCAGCACCACCACACACCACAACACAACGCCAGCACCACCACACACCACAACACAACGCCAGCACCACCACACACCACAACACAACACAAGCACCACCACACACCACAACACAACGCCAGCACCACCACACACCACAACACAACACAAGCACCACCACACACCACAACACAACACAAGCACCACCACACACCACAACACAACACAAGCACCACCACACACCACAACACAACACCAGCACCACCACACACCACAACACAACGCCAGCACCACCACACACCACAACACAACACAACACAAGCACCACCACACACCACAACACAACACAAGCACCACCACACACCACAACACAACACCAGCACCACCACACACCACAACACAACACCAGCACCACCACACACCACAACACAACACCAGCACCACCACAGACCACAACACAACACCAGCACCACCACACACCACAACACAACGCCAGCACCACCACACACCACAACACAACACAAGCACCACCACACACCACAACACAACGCCAGCACCACCACACACCACAACACAACACAAGCACCACCACACACCACAACACAACACCAGCACCACCACACACCACAACACAACGCCAGCACCACCACACACCACAACACAACGCCAGCACCACCACACACCACAACACAACACCAGCACCACCACACACCACAACACAATGCCAGCACCACCACACACCACAACACAACGCCAGCACCACCACACACCACAACACAACACAAGCACCACCACACACCACAACACAACACCAGCACCACCACACACCACAACACAACGCCAGCACCACCACACACCACAACACAACACAAGCACCACCACACACCACAACACAACACAAGCACCACCACACACCACAACACAACACAAGCACCACCACACACCACAACACAACACCAGCACCACCACACACCACAACACAACGCCAGCACCACCACACACCACAACACAACACAAGCACCACCACACACCACAACACAACACAAGCACCACCACACACCACAACACAACACAAGCACCACCACACACCACAACACAACGCCAGCACCACCACACACCACAACACAACACCAGCACCACCACACACCACAACACAACGCCAGCACCACCACACACCACAACACAACACAAGCACCACCACACACCACAACACAACGCCAGCACCACCACACACCACAACACAACACAAGCACCACCACACACCACAACACAACACAAGCACCACCACACACCACAACACAACACAAGCACCACCACACACCACAACACAACACCAGCACCACCACACACCACAACACAACGCCAGCACCACCACACACCACAACACAACACAAGCACCACCACACACCACAACACAACACAAGCACCACCACACACCACAACACAACACCAGCACCACCACACACCACAACACAACACCAGCACCACCACACACCACAACACAACACCAGCACCACCACACACCACAACACAACACCAGCACCACCACACACCACAACACAACGCCAGCACCACCACACACCACAACACAACACAAGCACCACCACACACCACAACACAACGCCAGCACCACCACACACCACAACACAACACAAGCACCACCACACACCACTACACAACACCAGCACCACCACACACCACAACACAACGCCAGCACCACCACACACCACAACACAACGCCAGCACCACCACACACCACAACACAACACCAGCACCACCACACACCACAACACAATGCCAGCACCACCACACACCACAACACAACGCCAGCACCACCACACACCACAACACAACACAAGCACCACCACACACCACAACACAACACCAGCACCACCACACACCACAACACAACGCCAGCACCACCACACACCACAACACAACACAAGCACCACCACACACCACAACACAACACAAGCACCACCACACACCACAACACAACACAAGCACCACCACACACCACAACACAACACCAGCACCACCACACACCACAACACAACGCCAGCACCACCACACACCACAACACAACACAAGCACCACCACACACCACAACACAACACAAGCACCACCACACACCACAACACAACGCCAGCACCACCACACACCACAACACAACACCAGCACCACCACACACCACAACACAACGCCAGCACCACCACACACCACAACACAACACAAGCACCACCACACACCACAACACAACGCCAGCACCACCACACACCACAACACAACACAAGCACCACCACACACCACAACACAACACAAGCACCACCACACACCACAACACAACACAAGCACCACCACACACCACAACACAACACCAGCACCACCACACACCACAACACAACGCCAGCACCACCACACACCACAACACAACACAAGCACCACCACACACCACAACACAACACAAGCACCACCACACACCACAACACAACACCAGCACCACCACACACCACAACACAACACCAGCACCACCACACACCACAACACAACACCAGCACCACCACACACCACAACACAACACCAGCACCACCACACACCACAACACAACGCCAGCACCACCACACACCACAACACAACACAAGCACCACCACACACCACAACACAACGCCAGCACCACCACACACCACAACACAACACAAGCACCACCACACACCACAACACAACACAAGCACCACCACACACCACAACACAACGCCAGCACCACCACACACCACAACACAACACCAGCACCACCACACACCACAACACAACACCAGCACCACCACACACCACAACACAACACAAGCACCACCACACACCACAACACAACACCAGCACCACCACACACCACAACACAACGCCAGCACCACCACACACCACAACACAACGCCAGCACCACCACACACCACAACACAACGCCAGCACCACCACACACCACAACACAACGCCAGCACCACCACACACCACAACACAACACCAGCACCACCACACACCACAACACAACACCAGCACCACCACACACCACAACACAACGCCAGCACCACCACACACCACAACACAACACAAGCACCACCACACACCACAACACAACACCAGCACCACCACACACCACAAAACAACGCCAGCACCACCACACACCACAACACAACACAAGCACCACCACACACCACAACACAACACCAGCACCACCACACACCACAACACAACGCCAGCACCACCACACACCACAACACAACGCCAGCACCACCACACACCACAACACAACGCCAGCACCACCACACACCACAACACAACACCAACACAAGCACCACCACACACCACAACACAACACAAGCACCACCACACACCACAACACAACACCAGCACCACCACACACCACAACACAACACAAGCACCACCACACACCACAACACAACACCGGCACCACCACACACCACAACACAACGCCAGCACCACCACACACCACAACACAACGCCAGCCACCACCACACACCACAACACAACACCAGCACCACCACACACCACCACACACCACAACACAACACCACACACCACAACACAACACCAGCACCACCACACACCACAACACAACACCACACACCACAACACAACGCCAGCACCACCACATGTCACCACAACACAACACCAGCACCACCACACACCACAACACAACACCAGCACCACCACACACCACAACACAACACCAGCACCACCACACACCACAACACAACACCAGCACCACCACACACCACAACACAACACCAGCACCACCACACACCACAACACAACACCAGCACCACCACACACCACAACACAACACCAGCACCACCACACACCACAACACAACGCCAGCACCACCACACACCACAACACAACACCAGCTCAGCACCACACACCACAACACAACACCAGCACCACCACACACCACAACACAACACCAGCACCACCACACACCACAACACAACACCAGCACCACCACACACCACAACACAACACCAGCACCACCACACACCACAACACAACACCAACACAACACCACACACCACAACACAACGCCAGCACCACCACACACCACAACACAACACCAGCACCACCACACACCACAACACAACACCAGCACCACCACACACCACAACACAACACCAGCACCACCACACACCACAACACAACACCAGCACCACCACACACCACAACACAACACCAGGACCACCACACACCACAACACAACACCAGCACCACCACACACCACAACACAACACCAGCACCACCACACACCACAACACAACACCAGCACCACCACACACCACAACACAACACCAGCACCACCACACACCACCACACACCACAACACAACACCACACACCACAACACAACACCAGCACCACCACACACCACAACACAACACCAACACAACACCACACCACAACACAACGCCAGCACCACCACACACCACAACACAACACCAGCACCACCACACACCACAACACAACACCAGCCCCACCACACACCACAACACAACACCAGCACCACCACACACCACAAAACAACACCAGCACCACCACACACCACAACACAACACCAGCACCACCACACACCACAACACAACACCAGCACCACCACACACCACAACACAACACCAGCACCACCACACACCACAACACAACACCAACACAACACCACACACCACAACACAACGCCAGCACCACCACACACCACAACACAACACCAGCACCACCACACACCACAACACAACACCAGCACCACCACACACCACAACACAACACCAGCACCACCACACACCACAACACAACACCAGCACCACCACACACCACAACACAACGCCAGCACCACCACACACCACAACACAACGCCAGCACCACCACACACCACAACACAACACCAGCACCACCACACACCACAACACAACACCAGCACCACCACACACCACAACACAACACCAGCACCACCACACACCACAACACAACGCCAGCACCACCACACACCACAACACAACGCCAGCACCACCACACACCACAACACAACGCCAGCACCACCACACACCACAACACAACGCCAGCACCACCACACACCACAACACAACGCCAGCACCACCACACACCACAACACAACACCAGCACCACCACACACCACAACACAACGCCAGCACCACCACACACCACAACACAACGCCAGCACCACCACACACCACAACACAACACCAGCACCACCACACACCACAACACAACACCAGCACCACCACACACCACAACACAACACCAGCACCACCACACACCACAACACAACGCCAGCACCACCACACACCACAACACAACGCCAGCACCACCACACACCACAACACAACGCCAGCACCACCACACACCACAACACAACACCAGCACCACCACACACCACAACACAACACCAGCACCACCACACACCACAACACAACACCAGCACCACCACACACCACAACACCAGCACCACCACACACCACAACACAACGCCAGCACCACCACACACCACAACACAACGCCAGCACCACCACACACCACAACCCAACACCAGCACCACCACACACCACAACACAACACCAGCACCACCACACACCACAACACAACACCAGCACCACCACACACCACAACACAACGCCAGCACCACCACACACCACAACACAACGCCAGCACCACCACACACCACAACACAACACCAACACAACACCACACACCACAACACAACACCAGCACCACCACACACCACAACACAACACCAGCACCACCACACACCACAACACAACACCAACACAACACCACACACCACAACACAACACCAGCACCACCACACACCACAACACAACACCAGCACCACCACACACCACAACACAACACCAGCACCACCACACACCACAACACAAGGACTATACACAACAAAAGGCCGCCCAGCGGAAGAAGAAGAAGACATGCTCAAAATAAAAAGAGTTTAGCGACGCGTCCCATAGGCCGAATAAAAAGCCTTTGAACAGGCATAGGCCGTGGAAAAATACTCCGGAGCGCAAGTTAACTGTCATTGTTGTCGAAATGACGGCACCCTCTGGCTAACTGTGCACTAACCGTCTGGCCGTGGTGGTGCTTGTTAACCGTCTGTCTGTGAGGTGTTGCGTTGATATGTGGCTTATGAGTTGAAAACAGGGATCAAAGCGGGTCAGATTCAACAGCCACACAACAACAACGCGCACACGACACATGCCCACACAACAACAACACACACACAACACATACCCACACAGCAACACACACGCAACACATGCCCACACAACAACACACACACAACACTTGCCCACACATCAACACACACACAACACATGCCCACACATCAACACACACACAACACATGCCCACACAACAACACACACACACATGCCCACTCCTCAACACACACGCAACACATGCCCGCACAACAACACACACACAACACATGCCCATACATCAACACACACACAACACATGCCCACACAACAACACACACACACAACTCATACCCACACAACAACACACACACACAACTCATGCCCACACAACAACACACACACACAAGCACAACACATGCCCACACAACAACAACACACACAAGCACAACACATGCCACACAACAACAACACCCACAAGCACAACACATGCCCACACAACAACAACACACACAAGCACAACACATGCCCACACAACAACAAGACACACAAACACAACACACACAATCACAACACATGCTCACACAACAACAACACACACAAGCACAACACATGCTCACACAACATCAACACACACAAGCACAACACACACAAGCACAACACATGCTCACACAAGAACAACACACACAAGCACAACACACACAAGCACAAGACATGCTCACACAACAACACACACAAGCACAACACATGCTCACACAACAACAACACACACAAGCACAACACACACAAGCACAACACATGCTCACACAACAACAACAACACACACAAGCACAACACACACAAGCACAACACATGCTCACACAACACCAACAACACACACAAGCACAATACACACAAGCACAACACATGCCCACACAACAACACACACAAGCACAACACACACAAGCACAACACATGCTCACACAACAACAACAACACACACAAGCACAACACACACAAGCACAACACATGCTCACACAACAACAACACACACAAGCACAACACACACAAGCACAACACATGCTCACACAACAACAACACACACAAGCACAGTACACACAAGCACAACACATGCCCACACAGCAACACACACACAAACCCCGGAACCGCCACCAAAGTTTCAGCGTCCTCCACCCCGTGCGGGCCAATTGTCCACTTTTGAGGAGACTTCCAAAGGGCCTTAAAGAAACTAATTAGAATATCCGGCCTTTTTGTGGAATTTAAATCCCGCACCTCAATGGAACCTGAGATTTCCCACCTGCACACTGCACACCAACACTGCGCTTCACTAATCCAGTATTTCCGAATCTTTTATTCACAAATCCGCGGCTTCTTTCAAGCATTTTGCAAGTTTCAGGAAGCTTTCTGGGGGAAGTGACGACCGGCGGTCTTGGTCTTGGATCGGACGGTCTTGGTTTTCAAAAGCCGTCTCGGTTTACAGGGGCTTGATCCGACCTTCGGTCTTTTCTTGTATAAAATAATGAGTCGCTGCTGCTGAATGAACTTGTTCGCTGTGTCCGGTAAACTCTGTTGGGGGAATTGAGGGGTAAAGAACAAACCTTTAATGAAATGTGCGAATGTTTTCATCGTATTGTTATTTTTTTCAATTTTTCAAGGTCTTCTCTGTTTGCTGCCAATGTAGTTCATGAGGAAAAGATAACTGAAAAAAAGAAACGATCGGCGTTCTTTTTCAACAAAGTGCTCGCAATTTTTTCGATTTTTGCTGTATTTTTGAGTGCTCCTGAAACTTAAAAGTCAATGAAACGGAAAAAAATTATCTGCAATAAATTTTTAAAAAATGATGCTACAGTACTATGACTAGCAATAATATCAATAATAAGTCCAATAACAGTAACAATGACAAAAATGGATGACGAGAGCGAAACCAACACCACAACCATCACCAGTAGCCATATCTGCATCACCAACAGCAACAGCAGCAGTAGCTATAAAAACAGCAATAACAGAAGCAGCAGCACCAGCTGTAAAAACAACTGCAATAGCTACAACTACCGGTAAAACAGCAATAATAGCAAAAATAATTACAACAATAGCAATATCATCATTTTAAAGAAACTTCAGCAATAACAGCAACAGCAGCAATAACGACAATATCAATAACAGCAGCAGCAAGGACATCAATAATAACAACAACACAACTACAACAGCAATAAAAACAACAACAGGAAGGGCAATAACAGCAATAGTAACAAGAAAAAGAAAACTAAGAAAAACTGTTTATTTCCAATAAAGATAATACAAAAAGCTCATCATTGGTTTTTGAAGTATCTTAAAATAAGTGTCCTTAGTTGCTACACAAACATGAGTATCGTTATACCCATGTCACTGGTCCAAACAAATGATTGAGGGCATGTATTCCTATTGTTGCTTGATCTAGATTTGATTACATATGTAACTATTATCGGAAAACAAAACACAATTTCGGTGACGATGCATTGTTGGAAACACTTTTTTTTCGTGCACACTTACATTGAAGTGCGAGCTTAGGAACTTGCGGTACAAGGAATTTTTGGAAGTAATACGGATGGGTTAAATTAATTCTGCGTCTAAGGCAACGAGGTTGACATTCAGAACTATATTTTCACTGCCACGTATAGACTAGTATTCCAATCAAGGGACTCGGAGAAAATGAGATTTATCACGCCACGGATTTATGATATTTCCAAGCTAATAATAGTGGCACACGCGAGTCTACCTGAGTCAGAAACATGAAAACGATTGTTCTACAACGGCCACCAAGACATGTACAACATAATTGGAGATATACGTAAAATTAATCACCTACATAGATAGGGTAGTCATAATATACTAGAAAGCGTAAGAAATTATAGGGTAATGTGCCCCACACAAGGCTAGCCAGAAAATTCTGGGACGTGAGTAAGAGAAGAAAACATTAATGTTTTATAAGGCTGACACATCAGAAAATGTTAAGGCATTATGTTAATGTAACATTAGAAAATGTTACATAAATTTTTAAATGTGACGCAAATGTCTTTTATTGATGAACAAACATAGGTGTCATGACGGTCCAGTTTGATGCTTGTACAAAGACTGAAAAACAAAACGTAAAAATGTATCCTACAGCTGGTTAATTGGTTAACACTGTTTGTTAATTCATGGAAGCAGAAAAGATAACGAACTTTGTAGGGTAAAAACACTTATGACAGTTTATACGTACATTGACATATAAGCTTAGGACATCAAGGAATAATATTACAATTCCTCGTTGTGTCAGATATTCAAAAATATGATATTGTGTCGGATATTCAAAAATATCATATGGAACGACCGTGACAAAAATAAATAGAAGTGATCTGAGCTCCTAGCAGAGCTCGTTTTAACTCATTTAAATGATCTAATTTCTCATTTAAATGCTTGGCAATAACAAAGAGAGAAAATTCAAAAAAAAAATTAGTGTTGATAGGACAACTACAATAACAGCAATGGCAACAATAGCTGCAATAGTAACAATAACAGCAATAGCAAAATAGCAGCAATGGAAACTATAGCAGCAATAGCATCAATAACAGATATAGCAACAACAACAGCAATAACAGCAATAGCAACAATAACAGCAATAGCAACAATAACAGAAATAACAGCAATAGCAGCAATAGCAGCAGCAGCAGTTGCAGGCACAGCTGTCAAGGAGATCAGGAAATAAAGCTGTTTGCTCTCACCCTGAAATTCTTACGAAAATTTAAGGATGAGGAAAATGTCGCAATGAACGCGGGGGAGATTTGGCATCATGTACCCTGGAGGTACGCTCATGGTTGTTCTTAGCTGTACTGAGTTGTTCTTGATTAGTTTTGATGATTCTGGGTGTTTTTTATCTCGGTTGATGATGGTTGTTCTTGGATGCTCTTGGTTGTTATTTATTACTATTGGTTGTTCATAGTTATTCTTGGTTGCTTCTGGTTGTTTTGGTTGTTCTTAATTTTTCTTGGTTGTTCATGGTTGTAATTAGTTGTTATTTGTTATTCTTTTTTTGTTATTTGTTCGTCTTGGTTATTCTTAGTTTTCCTCAGTTGTTCTTGGTTACTCATGGTGGTTCTTGGTCGACTTTGGTTTTAGTTGGTGTTGGTTTTTCTTGTTTATATTCTTAGATCTTCTTAGTTTTATTTAGTTACGCTTAGTTATATTAGTTAAATGTAGGGGTTCTTGTTTGTTCTTGGTAGTCATTATCTAATGGTGAACTCAGTACGTATGTCGTAATAACTTCATTATCAGCCATCCACTGCTGTGTGTCTGCGCTGATGCTCACCTGATGTTCACCGCTGATGTTGATGTCTGATAACTCAACGGACTTAATATTATACGCCGCATCACCGCAGATATTAGCCGCAGTTCTACAATAAAAAGCCATGATATTGATACCTCTAACAAATTTTTCTCACGCCAATAATAGGAATAAGTATGAACTCTTGGTTTAAGTGTGATCCCAAGTTGTAAGTATGAACCCTAGGTATAAGTATGAATACTTGGTATAAGTGTGCATCCTTGATATAAGTATGAACCCTTGGTATAACTCTTGGTATAAGGATAAACCCTTGGTATAAGGATGAACCCTTGGTATAACTCTTGGTGTAAGCATGAACCCTAGGTGTAAATAAGATTTGTAAGTATAAGTCCTGTTCAATGATGTTATGTATGTATAAGCTAAGGAAAATATACCTATTTCCTATGGTAATACCTATGGTAATACCTCATTACTACCTATGGTAATACCTTATTATTACCTATGGTAATACCTCATTATTACCTATGGTAATACCTCATTATTACCTATGGTAATACCTTATTATTACCTATGGTAATACCTCATTATTACCTATGGTAATACCTCATTATTACCTATGGTAATACCTCATTACATATGTCTTGAGACGGTAGTGACAAAATACATAAGCTAATTCATTTAAATTCTGACCGACAAGTTAAATTATTATAAAAAAAATGAAATTACGCACTTTCAACTCACAACATGTCACTTTATGCTGGGAACATGCTCTCAACATTCCTACCTCGGCAAAGATGATCGCTAATATAATTATTCAATAACACATAGACAAATTATAAATTATGAAATTAATGATCAATTAAGAAATCGATCAAGGTTAACAAATAAAATATATGAAGAATTCAGAATAAAATACGTCAAGATTTTGCCGAGTCACTGACACAGTAATTTTATAAACCAATGCTCAACACCAAATCATCCAATACACCACATATGAAACATCACCTCACACAACATATCACTCTCTTACCAACATAACACTCAACATACCGCACGCATAACAACATACCAAACGCATACCACAGCATAGCACCCCCTCACCCACCATCCCACACGCATACCAACATACCACTCGCATAACATCACACATTCCACACGAATAACACCACATTACATAACATACCAAACGCATAAGACCACACCACCCCACATACCCCACGCACAACACCACCTCACCCTTCATTCCACACGCATACCAACACACCGCACGCTCAACACCATCTCACCTAACATACCACAAACATAACACCACCTCACCCATCATGCCACACGTATACCATCTTACCGCACGCATACCAACATACCACTCGAATAACACCTACCCTCCAATACTCGAGGCGGCCTTTAACTGACCGTCTTCAAGTGTCAGCAAGGCTCAAGTCTGAGGTACGCGACTAAGTCCATTTGTGCTTCCATTGTGGCGACACTTCTCTTCCGCCGCCCGGCTTTGTTCTTGTGCCGGTCCGGTGGCGTGTGTTGTTGTTTCTGTGAGGAGGTGATCTCTTCATGCGGCTTGTGAACTGTGGTGTTGATGGGTGCCGGCCTTCCGTCGTCCTTATAGGGGTGTGTGGGGTGTGGGGTGTGTGGGGGCGTGTGGGGTGTGTGGGGCTGTGTGTGGGGTGTGTGGGGTGTGTGGGGTGTGTGTGGGGGTGTGTTGGGTGTGTGTGGGAGTGTGTGGGGTATGTGTGCGGGGGTGTGGGGGGTGTGGGTGGGGGTGTGGGGGGTGTGTGGGAGTGTAGGGTGTGTGGGGTGGGGGGGGGGGTTGTGTGTGTTGGGTGCGGGGGGGTGTGGGGGTGGGAGGGACGGTGTGTGTGTGTGTGTAGAGGTATGTGCTGTGTGGGTGAGGGTTACGATGACGTCAATTTGGAGGAAACGTAGCTTAAAATCTCACGCTTGGTATGTTTTACGTCATGTCATTAATTTGGTAGAAACTTTAGTTTCCCTGACTTATACTTCGTTGTGTTGCTACATACAGCACGTGTTTCCTGCCATGATTTTAAGTAGGATGCTCTAGTTTAAATTAATTTCACTAACTACATAAGATACTGTTTTATTATGTCTTTTTTTCTGAGCAATTATTGCCGGTATTTCATGGAAATTATGCGAATTCCTATTTAGCTGAACCAGTCGCAATAGCCAAGCATTATAAAATGCGGATGCAGAACCATTTCATACATAACTCCAATAGTCAAATATAAAACGCAGATGGATGCTAAAATCCCGTACAATCCCACTGGTTGTATGTTTATCATGAAACGCTGATAAATGCTAAATTCATGTAATATCTCAACACTCAAGCAGTACAAAACGCGTATAAATACTAAATTCATGTAATATCTCAACACTCAAGCAGTACAAAACGCGTATAAACACTAAAATCATGCATAAATATTTTTATTTTTGTAGGTGCAGTGCCCGGCACTACCACATTTGTTCAAGACTCACTTCACTCCCATAATGAGCCGAGCTTTCACTCCACACACCTTGTGTGGGAGTCATAGGTTAAGGCTTGTATGGAATGTATAATCATGCGTATCACATTGAGTGTGTTATAATATATCATTATAATATATTGTTATGGTACGAATAGCAATATATAAAATAGCATATAGAAATATCTGATATATAACATATATGTGACAATACCCATTGCCCCATCACAAACCGTCTTCAGTTTTAACATCGATGCCCCAATTTGTTGGAAGGTGTCTCTTGTGAGGTCGGTGTACCAGGTATCGTTAACTGCTTGTGTTGCTTAATTTGTTACAACTGCTTGTGGTACAACTTGTTGCGTTACAACCGGCTGTATTGCTTAATTTCTTACAGCTGGTTGTGTTACAACTGGTTGTGTTACAACTGGTTGTGTTGCTTAACCTGGTTCGTTGGACAAGTTAACATTAGGTGGTTGACCTTGTTAACTTAGTTCCTTGAACTAGGTTCCGTGAAACTACTACACAAATTGAAGTAGATAGGAATATTATTATTATTATTCTCATTATTATTATATAAGGCGTTTTCCCAACAAAGATACTGCAGAGAGGTTTCATCGGTGTATTCAATATAGTAGTTAGAATAACTTATAAGCAAGTCAATAAATTTGGTTGACTAGGTTGATTGAGCTCGTTGAACTTAAAATTGTTAACGATTGTTGCTGGTTGAACTAGTTGAATAGGTTCTTCAAACTAGGTATAGTGACTGATAATGATAATTGAATTTATTGGTTGGATTAAGTATCGTTTACTGGTTGTGCCCCTTAAATTAGTGAGGCACACTAAGAATCTTTGGCTGCAAACCGTTAGTGAAATTAAGTGTGTAGGACTGTATGTGTGTAGAATTTTATGTAGAACATGGTGTTGCTTCATATGTGTGACAGAGGCTTTTTTCTTCGTCCCATTCCTGAAATTCATTCCTGGTTTGACAAACGAATTTTGAAATTTTAATTTTTCGTTGATTTATAATTTTTTTCAATTTATGTTCATTTTTTCCTATTTATATTCATTTCCTGATTATTTCACTATTATTTTTTGCAGCTTCTCCTTTGGGCTTGCCTGCAAAGAGCTGAAGTATTGGTTTTCTGGAAGAAACGAATACTCATAATCAATCTACATCACGAAATCACCGAACATTTGAAATAATAAAAAATTTTGAAAAAAAACGTATACATAAAATACAGGTATTATATAATATGGTATACTATGGTGATATCTAATCAATACGATGTAGTAAAACTCCAAGTGTCTCCCTAAATTTATAAATAAATATATACATTTATGTGTATATTTTTGTGCGTTTTTTCTCTTATGTTATTACAATGGGAACCTCACTGAACACATTACATTGGTTGGTGCGTGTGTCTGTGACGCTCACAAGGACGCTCAATGACCGTATCTGTGATACGAGTTTCACCAGTGCACAAGTACAAGAATATTTTGATGGTGGGTACTGTGGGGATTGATATATTTGTTTGGCATCCACGTCTGCAAGATTTATTTGAGCGAAATATCGAATCCCGTCATTTTTTATGTCCGTGTACACAAGCAACACAATGATGGTCAGGAAATAATCTGGTAGACGAGCTGGCAAAACTTAGCGGGATTCCCGCTAGAAGTTTCCTCGCCGACGTCAATTTGGCGACATTGCGCCACGGCAGACGCATCTCTGGGGAGGTGTGGGGAGGGGATGGGGGAGTGAAATGGGGAGGGGGGGGAGGGTAAGTGGGGCATTGTGTGCTCTAAACAAAGGCCCGACATGGTGTGTGTGTCTGAACTGACATTTGCAGGTAATTTGGTGCGCTCAGAAGGTCAACAAATATATGGAGTTCTTCCCGTGTGTTGAAGTCGCCCCAGTAATTCCAAGTGTGAAGGTCGGGTGAGCTCGGCAGCATCTGCTCTGGGTGTCTTCTGTGGGGGAGTGTGGGGTGTCATGGTGGGTGTTGTTGATGCTTCCTTTGGGGGACTACTGTACGTATGACGAGTGGGTGTCATCTGTGGGGGAATGTTGGGTGTCATGGCGGGTTGATGTCGTGTTATGTGGTGGAGTGTTGTATGTCTGGCAGACGAAGCACACAGATGGTAACCGCTGTTAATCATCCTAGAAAACACAAACAAGACTTGTGTTCCATTTAAATAGATGACTATTGTAACATATATAGAAATTATTCTCAATAAAATGGTCATTTCACACAGGTTTTGTCCACAATACAACGTGTGAGAATTTTACACCTCCAAGCAAGCGTTTAAGATCATCAGAGCATTATACATCTACCGGTAATACATTATACATCTACCGGTAATACATTATACATCTACCGGTAATACATTATACATCTACCGGTAATACATTATACATCTACCGGTAATTATACATTATACATCTACCGGTAATTATACATTATACATCTACCGGTAATTATACATTATACATCTACCGGTAATTATACATTATACATCTACCGGTAATACATTATACATCTACCGGTAATTATACATTATACATCTACCGGTAATTATACATTATACATCTACCGGTAAAATGATGACCAAGTTCTCGTAGTATATACTTACGTTAATTCTGCTGCTTTCTTCGGGAAAATAGTAACGAATTCGAAATTCCCCTTTTTTCAGTTTTCAAATTTCTGAATGGACTGTAATTTAGACAAATGTAAAATACTTGGATAAAATTTCTTAATTTTAGATACTCTAAACGAAATTTCTGAATGGAAAATTCTTGGACAAAATTTCTGAATGGAAAATACTTGGACAAAATTTTTGAATGGAAAATACTTTGGAGCGAAATTGTGAAAGAAAAATACTTTGGATGAAACTGTGTATAAAAAAGGTTTTGTGCCGTCCGGAAATAAGATGTCTGAAGTGTATATCTCTTTTCTACACAACCGGGAGGAGGGGAGGGGTTGTCCAAAGGGGGGAGATGGGTTGTGCATTCGGGGATCCCCTCGTATTCCTGTTGAAATTGTGGAAAAATGAGCTTTTCATGAATTTGAAAACTATGCAATTTTGCAAGTTGTTATTTGATTGGCAGCACCTTTTTAATTGTTTTTTCTTTTGTTTTCAAAGATAAAATAACCGTTATATATATCACATTATCAGCCTTTGTGTTGTGTATTGCGGGGTCCCCCCGTTCCCGTGTTGAAATTTTGAAGAAGCGAGTTTTTATGTAATTGAAAACAATGTAATTTTGCAAGTCGTATTGGATATGCAGCACTTTTTACACTGATTTTTCTTTAGATGTGAAACAAAACCTAGCCGTTTTACAAGTTCCGTTTTCGATTGTTGTACGCCTCACTATGGGAAAACTAGCATGCTTGCAATTGTGCGCAATCGTGAGTGAAAATCAAAATACGAGTCCTTCAAAAACCGAGTGCATTTATTTTGTTCCAACGAAAAAATTAATGATAAAAATTAGACACCAGCAGCCTATTTCCGAGTTATACAAGGTGTGTTTCAAAAACATACTCAATACATGACACGTCAACCAATTTCAACAAAGTCAACACCAATTTCGTTTTCAACAGGCTTTTCTTTACAATATGATAATCAGCTTTGATATCAACAAGCTTTTTTGAACAAACTGATAGTCAATCTCGATATCAAATGACTTTTTTGTACAAAATGATTACGCTGAAATCAATAATTTTACTCCAAATTAAACACTTACAGAAACCTTGAACTCAATGAACTACATTAAATTCGAACGATTTTTACCCAGAAATCATAAAGTTCGCATAAAATACTACATTAATATGAACAGCTCAATCATTCATATAAATTTCAAACGATTTTTACTCAAAAATCATAAATTTCACGTCAAATACAACATTCATGTAAAGAACTCAACCAATTCCACTAATTTTAAGCGACTTTTACTCAGAAATCATAAATTTCACATCAAATACAACATTCATGTAAACAACTCAACCAATTACACCAATTTCAAACAATTTTTACTCAAAAATCATAAATTTCACATCAAATACAATATTCATGTAAAGAACTCAACCAATTACATTAATTTCAAACAATATTTACTCAAAAATCATAAATTTCACATCAAATACAATATTCATGTAAAGAACTCAACCAATTACACTAATTTCAAACAATTTTTACTCAAAAATCATAAATTTCGCATTAAACACAACACTCACATGAACACCTCAAATGAAGCACTCAACCTCCACAGAATTTCAGCTTCACAACTCCCAGGTACGGACGCGGTGCAGACTTCAACTTGCATTGTTTGGCTGCTGGGAGAAACTTTCGAGGGAATTTTCCCACAATTAGAACCTGTTAGCGGCGATGTCTCACGGATAAGATAGTCCTCAGTTCTATGCCTACGGCCTATCTGCTGCATCTCTTTGTAGGCCTTCCGTTGCGTGCTCGGGCCTTGGTGCCCCGGTGTAACGGAGTAGCGATGTAGCGGTGTAATGGTCTAACGGTGTAACGGAGTACCGTTGTAACGGTGTCCCGTGTAACGGGGTAACAGTATATCAGTGTAATGTTATACATATGTGCTTGCAACAAACTGCTGCAAAGCGTCTGACCTACAACAACCTGCTATATACTCTGATAACTTACATTGAAAAAACTTGACCTGTTTCTATGTGTTTCAACAGTTACAGCCAGTTTAAATATTTCATGAAACACATGTTTTGGTAGGTGTGTAGTCTGCACAAGTAACCTGCACAAGTCACCTGCACAAGTAACCTGCACAAGTAACCTGCACAAGTAACCTGCACAAATAACCTGCACAAATGACCTGCCGACCCGTGGCCCGCACGGCGACCTGCGGTCTGCCGTCACGTCTTGGCCATCATTTGTCAGACGGAGCCGACCTGCCGACCTGCGCAGGTTAATGTAGGTCACGACCTGCTGCCACTGCAGGTCATCCTGGTTATACACGCTCACCACGCTCATGTCCACGCTCACCATCCTGCTCACGTGCAAGGAAAATCTTACATTAATTTTACTAAGAACATTACAATAATTTTAGAATTAAGGTATTCTCATCAGTAGTTTAGTTAGCCAGCCGCCTGATTGTAAAGTGAAAATGCAACTCTCTACAAGAATATGATTACCTACGAAAAAATACATATTTTTAAAAAAGAGACGTGGCGAACAAATGGAAAGAAATGAAAAAAATAGTTCTTTCGAAATTTTCTTTCCAAGTTTCAACCTGACCGTTGTGAGGTGAGACCCTAACTCTCAAATTCAAAACGCAAGTACGTAACAAACCGAACTTTAGCGCTGAATTAAATAACTTATCTTGCTTTTTTCTGGTACAGCCATAACAGAATTAAATAACACACCTAACTGCGTCTTGTTACTAAAATATATAGTTATTCCTTGACTTATTTCATGGATTACACGACTCTGAATGATGAAGGCTTCGAATCTGATGATATGGATCAAGTCAGATTTTTTTCTCTAAATCTCAAAATTCAACATGACATATAAGAAATCTTCACAGTCTGTCAGAGGTTATTAAATTTCATGAAATTATCAGTATCCGTATTTTTTTGCAAAAATTTTTCAACATTATGTTGTTTGGTTGATGACTTGTAATTACTCTGTACTTGTAGGTAGCCAGCCACTCTTCCCTACATCAGATGTTGCTAGATACTCAATATAGCCACTCTTCCCTACATCAGATGTTGCTAGATACTCAATATAGCCACTCTTCCCTACATCAGATGTTGCTAGATACTCAATATAGCCACTCTTCCCTACATCAGATGTTGCTAGATACTCAATATAGCCACTCTTCCCTACATCAGATGTTGCTAGATACTCAATATAGCCACTCTTCGCTACATCAGATGTTGCTAGATACTCAATATAGCCACTCTTCCCTACATCAGATGTTGCTAGATACTCAATATAGCCACTCTTCGCTACATCAGATGTTGCTAGATACTCAATATAGCCACTCTTCCCTACATCAGATGTTGCTAGATACTCAATATAGCCACTCTTCCCTACATCAGATGTTGCTAGATACTCAATATAGCCACTCTTCCCTACATCAGATGTTGCTAGATACTCAATATAGCCACTCTTCCCTACATCAGATGTTGCTAGATACTCAATATAGCCACTCTTCCCTACATCAGATGTTGCTAGATACTCAATATAGCCACTCTTCGCTACATCAGATGTTGCTAGATACTCAATATAGCCACTCTTCCCTACATCAGATGTTGCTAGATACTCAATATAGCCACTCTTCGCTACATCAGATGTTGCTAGATACTCAATATAGCCACTCTTCCCTACATCAGATGTTGCTAGATACTCAATATAGCCACTCTTCCCTACATCAGATGTTGCTAGATACTCAATATAGCCACTCTTCGCTACATCAGATGTTGCTAGATACTCAATATAGCCACTCTTCGCTACATCAGATGTTGCTAGATACTCAATATAGCCACTCTTCGCTACATCAGATGTTGCTAGATACTCAATATAGCCACTCTTCGCTACATCAGATGTTGCTAGCAACTCAATGCAGCAACTCTTCGCTACATCAGACGTTGCTAGCTACTCAAATGTAGCACCTCTACGCTACTTCAGATGTAGCTAGCAAATCAATGCGACAATTCTACGCTACATCAGATCTAGCTACTCAATAATCAAATATAGCCACTCTACAATTGGCACTGTAACATCAGTTACAGCGCCAATTCTGGGAAAATTGTGCGATTCGTCTTAACACAACGCAACAATTCGAATTCTCGCGTTTAAAATATATACTCCATACAACTTCTCTCATCAACAGCAAACAATGTGCGCAATATTTATTTTCGTGCGTGAACATAGAAATGGCCTGACTTCCAAAAATAATGTACTGTAATTAGAAAGTTCATTTCATGAGTATTTTACGTAAGTGCAGGTACGACTGCTATTATATTATGAGACAGGAGGCAGGACAGAAGCATGATAACTGGAAACCTTTTTTTTCTAAATGAAGTTAGTTTATTCTACCTCAGTTTCAGCTCGCCAAACTAATCCAAAAATGATTCATTAGGTTATCTTTTTAGTTTTTAAATTGATTAACCAATTCAACTAATTATGAAACTGTCCAAATGAAGTAAGCAATTCAAAATCCCACACAGCAGCACATATGAGCACCACCAGCACCTGGGACGCAGCAACTTTCTGTGACGGAAGGCCTTATTTTTCGATCAATTTAGGCGAGCAAACTATCCTCTTACCTGTCGTACACAAGGCACTTCTGAACGCACATTCATACGTCAGACTACCTGTCATGTGTGCCTTTATGCTCACACATTGTATGAATTCGCGTGCAGCAAATCGCTTGCAGCTCACACACAACACGCACACATACATGCACACCCACACACACGCACACACACAGTCTGTAATACCACGCACAATAGGCGAAGTGACCTCACCACCTAAGTCATACATATCATACGCTGCCGGCCATTGTAGGCGGTATTGTGTACGAATCCGCATCCGCATTTCAGCGGCCGCGGCATACCTTGCGTATGTTATTGTCTTGCGTGCGTGTTGTGCGCTCTGGAGGAATGTTCAGCGATGTTGTGGATCAAAGGTGAGGTGTTCATCAATACTAGCGTACGCGACCAGTCAAAAAAGACGGGATTCGATATTTTGCTCAACTAAATCGTGCAGATGTGGATGCCAAACAAATAAATCCATGCCAACAGTACCCGCCATCGAAATATTCTTGTACTTGTGCACTGGTGAAACTCGTATCACAGATACGGTCATTGAGCGTCCGTGTGAGCGGCACAGACACACGCACCAACCAATTTAAGAAAGTACGCAAAAAAAGTAGATAAATTTACTTATCTATAAATTCGATGAGAGACCAAGGGTTGTATTAATAGTGTTGATCATTTTGTGCATCAGATGTTGAATTTTCATAAGTATTATGAAAAACATGTTCATCACAATGTTGAGGATTACGAAACCAATTCCATCAGTTTTATTTTCATTGAATTTTCTTACGATACGCATGAAATCATACCAACAAGAGTTGAAATAATTGCAATATGTTTGAATAATGCTACCATTACTTAAAATATATTTGTAGAAAGGTGAAATATGTTAGATATAAAATTTTGAGTTTGGTAAGACTTGCTGCATTCTAAAATCTTATCAAAATAAAATGCGTGTTTGACCTTAAAACCTGGAATTCAATACATAAAAAACTCAAAACCCTAAAATTATAAATCATAAAACCTCAAAACCTAAATTTAAAAACCTCAAAACCTTAAAATTATAAATCTTCAATCCTCAAAACTTAAATTTCAAATTTTCAAAGCCCTAAAACTCGAAATTAAAACCTCAATACCTCAATACGACAATACTCTAAAGTTAAAACCTTGATATAAAAACTTGATTGCTTACATTTAGTTTTTAGAAGAAAGTAACTCATCAAATGTAACCACTCTACGCTACATCAAATGTAGCCACTCATCTAATGTAGCCACTCTACGCTACATCAAATGTAGCCACTCATCTAATGTAGCCACTCTACGCTACATCAAATGTAGCCACTCATCAAATGTTAGCCACTCATCAAATGTAGCTGTCTGGACCGACGCTTCATTGCTGCAGGTATGGGAGCGTGAATGTTGTTGTAAGTGGCGAGTGGGAGCTCATGCCCCTTTCACCACTCGCGTCACTCAACCCACTCTCGCCACTCGCGTCACTCAACCCACTCTCACCACTCCCGTCACTCAACCCACTCTCACCACTCACGTCACTCAACCCACTCTCACCACTCACGTCACTCAACCCACTCTCACCACTCGCGTCACTCAACCCACTCTCACAACTTGCGTCACTCAACCCACTCTCACCACTCAAGTCACTCAACCCAGTATCACCTCTCACACCACTCAGACAAACCACACCACTAACACCACCCGAACAGTTCGCAACACTCACTAAATTAACACCTCACACACAGCCTGCTCCACTCACACCCCTTCTGCCACTTACACCACTCACACGACTCATATCACACGCACACACACCACTTACACCCCTTACGTTACTCACACCACTTACACCAGTCACGTAACTCACACCACTCACGTAACTCACACCACTCCCGTAACTCACACCACTTACACCACTCACGTTACTCACACCACATACACCACTCACGTAACTCACATCACTCACACCACTCACGTTACTCACACCACTTACACCACTCACGTTACTCCCACCACTTACACCACTCACGTTACTCACACCACTTACACCACTCACGTTACTCACACCACTCCCAATGCCCAGCATTCCAGAGTGACGGCGGCCGTCCGTCTGTCCGCCAGTAGCGGCGGCCGCTCAAAAGAACGTTTGATTGATGGACACAAGCGGCCCGTGGCGGGGCGTTTGAAGGACGCAACCTTCTGGTGGTGGACACAATCTTGGGATGTTACCCGCAATTTTCTTAGCTTGGGCACAATCTTGTGATTGTACCCGCAATTCTCCAATGATGGACGCAATCTTGTGATTGTGCTCACAATTTTCTCATGATGTTACTCAGAATGTTACTCATCTTTTGATGTTACTCAGAATTCTGTGGTGGTGGACACAATCTTGTGATTGACATCACAATTTTCTGATAATAGACACAATATTTTAATTCTACTCACAATTCTTTGATGACAGACAAAGCCGTCTCATCGATTATATTCATCATGTTCCAATGATGAAAATAATATTTTTACCAGATTCATAACTTTCTGGCGCTCAACACCGTCTCCCATCATCGAATAAAGCCTTCTGACAATTATACGTAATGAAGATCTGTTTTGATATTTTATAAATTTAAAACCAGCTCCAAATCCGATTTTTTGGCTGATGTTTAGAAAGTGTTATGTTTCACCACTCCTACCAACACCACCAACAACAACACCACCGTCAACACCACCAACACCACGGTCAACACCATCAACACAACCGTCAACACCACCATCAACACCACCCTCAACACCAACGCGACCGCCCCCAACACCTTCACCACCAACACCACCACTCCCACCACCACTACCCCCATTAACGGCAGCATCGCAACAAATTTGATTTCTTCTTTAAAATTGCCTCGTTTTTCTGCCCGCTCCAGAAATCGATGCAGTAACGCATCGACAGCTGCAAAAATGGCCGGGCTCGCCTTTTTTTTTGCTCCATCACACAATGCGCGTGAATTTCAAACGAGCTCGCTGAATAAACACGAAAACATGCACAGATTTGCCCATAAAAACTTTTTTTTTTTTTTGCTCAATATTAAATAAATTTTTTTTTATTTTTTTTTTGCTCTCTATAATGCGACCGTGTGCTGCATGCAGGCGATTTGATCCTTTACACATCGAATAAATTGTGTGAGGTCTTGTAACTCGTACGAGGGAATAGGAAATGGTCCCTTGATATCAGTGTGATCGGAGAGAAGGGTTTTTATAATATTTTTAGATTTCAATACAGAATGTTGGATCCAGTGCCATATTTTTAAGAACGTGACCAGCAAAGAACTGTGTGCCTGTTTTAAGTTGAAATATTTGTAAAGTGTTTGGGAGGGAATACATTCGAACATCGTGAATTAAAATTTGTACGTTAGGTATGGTGTTATTTAAATATTTTATGTTTTAATATTTGTACGTTCGGAGGAAAATTATATGTATATCATATACAGAAAGGTATCTCAAAAACTGAATTTTCTTGGACTGCCCAGTATTTAAGTATTTACTTTTGATGTGGGTGTTTATTGACGTATATATAATTCTCATAAGTTAAGTCGAATAAAAATTTCATTCCTTCATTTATTTAAGAAAAATTTAATGCCACCACATTAAATACAGTTGTACGTGACACAAAAACAAGAAATACATGAGTATTCGTGAGTCTTGAGATGTGTGCATTTTGGGATGTACCCTGTACGGAAATTATGCGTTCTGATAAATTATTCGATTCCCCACATAGGCCTACCGCTACACATACGTATATTCTAGAATGGCATACACAACATTTCAAGTATGTTTTAACGCCGCATGTTGCTTGCGTTCTTTCACATTGCTGCTTATGTTTCTACATTATTGATTTTGGAAAACATTATATGCTCTAATATACATAAATATGTTGCAGCGCGGCGGTGAATATGCTGCGGTGTAAGATCTGCACAAAAGTGTTCGAATGCCATATGTGCTAAAAAAAATTACGTATTAAAAGTGTCTATCTACATTTTTTCTTTATTTTACATTGAAAAACTTCTTACGTTTTACTTGTACCTAAATGTATCCTATATTATCTATCTAACAATTTTCTGTGCTCTCTATCTACCGAAACATTTCCTATATTTTATATCTAAAGTTTTCATACTCGTAACCTACTTACATATTTGCTATATTCTACGTCAAATTTGTGTGCACTCTTTACCCACCTACATGTTTCCTATGTTCCATATCTAAAGTTTTCTACACTTTTCTCTACCAACCTAATTTCCTAAATAGGTTCTTACCTAAATTTGAAAATTATCTATGTTCTACAGACCCCGTGAGTGAGAAGCATCAGTATTGGCCTTCACGTCGATGCGCTAGACTAGCTCAGGATTGAGGGTGTGGAGTGTGAACAAGAACACAGCGAATTTATTAACTTAGCTTAGGGAAAATTGAATTCTCTTGCGCATGATGAATTGTTGATGTCCAAGTGAAACTTACTCATATATATACACACCAGTATAAATTATGGTCACAACAACACCATTTATGGTCACACCAGCACCATTTATAGTCTCACAAGCACCGTATATGGGCACACCAGCACCACACAGCTAAGGCAATCCATAATACCAGCCTGACACACACGCGTTGCCCTACAATCTCCTGCATTCACACAGAGCACACAGAAGGGCTGGTGAGATATACAGAGCAGCCCCCACACAGCTCTGTGTGTGTGTGTGTGTATTTCGGAGCACTTTTTTGAATAGAGAAACGCATCCAGCGTCTTTGGGCTTGTATGTTATGTGTGTAATTTGTGTCTTTGTTTGTAGATGTTTTTCTTATGTACTTCTTGTGCGTTTCATTTTTGTGTTTTTTGTGAACTTTTTGTGCGTTTTTGTGTGCTGGTTTGAGTTTATTTTGTGTCTTTTTGTGTTCCTCGTGTGTTTCTTGTATGTTTTAAGTGTTTTTCAATAGGTTAAATGGACGCGTCTTGTTCTGCAGGTGTTCTTAGATTTGCTTAGCATTCAGTTCATTCCTGGATTTTTGGTTTAGTGTTATTTTGGGACCATTAATAGTTTCCTTATTGATGTCCCATGGAGTGAGGAACATATATCTATTCGTAATTAATAACATGTGTGTTCCGATAAGAAAACAATTTTTCAAACATACGTGAGATACAAGACGGCAGTTGAACGTATGGGACTTCACTTTTTCTGCGTACATCTAGAATGATCTTAGTTTTGCAATTATTTTCGAGCGTCAAGGAGAGTAAATGATATTGTCATATACAGCATGTCGGAAATATATGAATAATATGAAATTATGTCAAAAATATAAATTTTTATTGAAGTTAGACACAGAATAACTGTTTCATTAACTGGTACCCTGTAGATGTTGCAACAATCGTGAGTTATGTACAAATTAAAAAATAGGTTGAAGCCAAAAAATTAATGAAATATATTAATGCTCATAGGTAAATAGTCATATTTTAATACCAATACACTAATCCCGATGCATTTATTCCAATTTTTTAATGTGAGTATATTATGCTAAAATGTTAATATCAACACATTAATACCAAAATATTATTGCTAATTCACTAATACCAATACAATAATATCAACTTACTGACACCAATATACTAATACCAATACAATAATACCAATATACTAATACCAATACATTCATACCAATTAATTTATACCAATACATCCAAGCCAACATACTTTCTCGTCAAGTGACCGGCTGCCCCGTACGCTCGCGTCTGAGACGCCAGCGTCTCACTTCAAATAAGATAAGAAAGTAGTATGTGGTGCAGTGATATATAACATAAAGACTTATTGTAAATATCGAGTTAACGACTTAATTATACAATATGAAATAAAGATTTATTACGAATTTTAGGTTGAATTGAATTTACTATTTTGGAATGAGTTCACTGAAATTTTTGCAGACTATATCCGGTGAGAAGATAAGTTTAGTCATGAAATAAAACTGACCACTTTCGTATGTTGGCAATAATTTTTGAAAATTTTAGAACTTCATGCTTGGAGTTTTTTGTTTTAGGAGAACATAGCGGAAAAGTGAGGCTTCATTACTTATGAATCACGCCAAGTCAAGCTAAAATTAAAAAATTATCATAGAAAAGTTAAGGCATCATTTCAATTAAGTCGTTCATAATAACAAAATAAAAAAGCCATCGAAGATAAGTCTGGATTTATTTTCTATGAATCGTAGTTAATGAAATAATAAGCGTCAAACTTATGTTTAAAAATTAAAGCTGCGTCTCTTACGAGTCGGGCCAAATGCTGTCAAAATTGTGAACATTTGTACACAAAATTATTTTTTTTTTGGCTCCAAATTATCGCGAAAATAATTTTGCGCAGAGATTCCAGACGTACAAATGCAGATGAACGTAAA
This sequence comes from Morinoia aosen, assembly GCA_030386875.1. NCBI lineage: Eukaryota > Metazoa > Arthropoda > Malacostraca > Amphipoda > Talitridae > Morinoia > Morinoia aosen. The sequence goes on along the minus strand of CM059578.1, from coordinate 23,103,369 downwards.
TGTACGAAACTTCATACCAGTCCAATAAGGAGACTACAACGCGCCATAGGTAATAAGGAGACTACAATAGGTAATACTTAGGTAATAAGTATAGGTAATACTTAGGTAATAAGGGGACAGCAATAAGGAGACTACAACGCGCCTTAGGTAATGATCCTCTCTAAGTCTCTTCCTCCTCGTTGCTTTCTTATACAAATTTTACTAGTGTATTTTTCTCAAATATTTTTCACAGCATCTTTTTTCAGATATTTTTCTTAGTATGTTGTTCCTAGTATATTTTTCTTTGCATATTTTTTCTATGCATATACCGGGTGTCCCGTTAAATTGTCCTCGACTTTTTAATTGATTATATCTCCGCTTTAAATTTATATACTGGAATTGTCTCTTTTTTACAATGTAATAAATTTTAATTCCTTTTCTCACATCTTTATATCCTTGAAAAACTTCCCGAAGCATGTTCAGTATATCTCTGTCTAAAAAAGCCTTTTTAAAAATGTAAATTGCAACCCATTTTTCGTAAGCCGTGATAAAAAGTTAAACCCATAAAACCCTTAAAATTTCGACGCCCTACGCTCCAGGAAGTCGTCACATAACCGTTTTGCATTTTGAGCCTCTACCAGCAGCGTCTTGGACAAGCGGCGCGGAACGATAAGGCTGCATCTTTCAACTCCATTGCTGCACGGCACAATTTGTTCATCCCCGGGAATTTTCTTCATTTAAGTGTCGCAGAGAGATCGTACGCCATGTCAGCTGAGTAGAGGTCAACCTCTGCGCGGCCTGCGTTGGGCAGCCGCTGATCCTGGAGGCCTCCACTGCACCTGCTCCCTGTGCGCCGTAGACCCGCTAGTTCAGACGTAAGTCGAACTCGTGAAAACTTGCCTTCGATGTCTGACGTGGCCTACACTTGGCTAGCTTCGGTGAACCTGGGTTAGGGTAAACTTACAAATCCGGCTTACGATGTGGGTGTTCCCGAACTAAGCAATAGCATTGTTTAGGTATCAAGGCCAGGGTGCGTGCTCCCTGATCAAATACTTAAGTATGATCTGTAGGTGTGCCAATGGTGCCATAATTGTATATCAAATCTTTGTGTCAAACATAGGATTTACCGAAAAACTCGTTTGTACTATTTTATTCAAATGTAGGTGTAACGTGTATGTGTGACATAAATGAAATTACCTGTTTAAGAAGCGGATTTAATTGATTTGGGGATTTAATTGATTAATTGATTTGGGGATTTAATTGATTTGGGGATTTAATTGATTTGGGGATTTAATTGATTTGGGGATTTAATTGATTTGGGGATTTAATTGATTTGGGGATTTAATTGATTTGGGGATTTAATTGATTTGGGGATTTAATTGATTTGGGGATTTAATTGATTTGGGGATTTAATTGATTTGGGGATTTAATTGATTTGGGGATTTAATTGATTTGGGGATTTAATTGATTTGGGGATTTAATTGATTTGGGGATTTAATTGATTTGGGGATTTAATTGATTTGGGGATTTAATTGATTTGGGGATTTAATTGATTTGGGGATTTAATTGATTTGGGGATTTAATTGATTTGGGGATTTAATTGATTTGGGGATTTAATTGATTTGGGGATTTAAGGCTCTAAGCGTGTAAATGGTTGTAACGTCTGCTTTGCTCAGCCCTGTTTCTGCGTTTTTCAGGCAGCAGCTGTCAGACCGGCCCGCCATCCGAGGTGCTCTACATTCGCGCCGCCTGCCCTCAAGCTTTTAGAACAATTTTAACAAGAGTATCTATTCGTGCTATTAAATCCATTTATTCGTAATTCTCTAATGAAATCATTTAACTTACCTTTTTTCTGTATCCTCTGTATTATGTTTGGAATACACAGAAAGCCTAATCAGAAAACTATTACGGAAAAGTTTCTCAGTGAGAGATATTTTTTCTACATGGCGCTGTAGACAGGATACCGAGGCGGCAGGGCGTGGGTGTGGAGCTTCCTGGGTTGGCGGCTGGTGGACATGGCTGTGCGGAATTTTTTGTGAGTAAAACTTTATTAATATGTCATCTAGTGATTTTGTTGTGAAGTCCCGTGGGTTTGTTCGAACTCAAATTACTAAATTGTGTGATAAAATTTTCAGAGATCATTCATTGTTAACGGAGACGGAGAAGCAAACTCACATTTTAAAGCTTAACCGTTTGGAATCTGAGGTGACTAACTTTGACTCTCAGGTGGCCTCCTTGATGTGGGAGTCTGGTGTTGATGATGTGAAATTTAACGATGAATTAGAGTCTTGCGAATCTTACAAGGATAAAATCTTAGAATCTAAAAGTTTATTGAGTGTCGCTTTAATTGCTGGTAATGAAAGTGTTGCTTCTCAGCCTCCGACTGTTAGCAGACTTAAGTTACCTGAAGTGCCCTTGCCTAGTTATGCACATGCACCAGATGAAAGTTTGCAGCATTTTCTCAGGGGCTTTGAGAGCATCCTCAACAAGTATTCGTTAACTAGTCATGAAAAGTATATATTCTTAAAGCGTCAATTGAAAGGCGAACCCTTGTCTCTGGTGAATTCTTTGGGTGTGTCTGAACAGTCATATGAACACGCTAAGGATTTGTTGACTAAAGCGTTCGCCTCTGAAACTGTCCAAAAGTTTGATGTGATTAAGCGTCTCGCTAGGCTGAAATTGTCGGCATGTGGTAACCCTTATGAGTTCGTCAGTGAAATGAGAGTAATTTTGGACGCTTTTGCTGTGCTTCAGATCGATGTAGAGGCCATACAGCAGTATTTTGTATGGAATGCTATGACCAGTAATTTGCAGACTCAACTTATTAATATATGTAATAATAATAAACCTAATCTTAAGGAAATTCAGGACAACATTTTTGATGCTATAAACCGATGTAAAGAAATTGAAGCTAATGTTGGTGGTGCAAAAAGTAGAAGTGTTGACCCTAAAAAATTGCCACATTCTGCAGAACCTGACCTATCATCTTTTGCGGTAAATGTTCAGTATGAGCCCAAAATAGATCAAAGGAGCAGTGTTGTGAAGTTCTGTAGTTTGTGCAGTGAACGAGGCCGCTCTAAAGTTACGTCGCACCTTACTAGAGAGTGCAAAAAGTTTGTAACTCCTGAGGCTAAGGTTGCTCGTCTCAAATCTTTGAATTGTTGTACACGTTGCGGGTTTGCCAACCATTCCACGGCGCAATGTTCATTTAAATTTAGCAGGCCATGTTTCAAGTGTCACGGTAATCATATGGCTTTCTTGTGCACTAGTGAAAGTTCAAATCATGGTAAAGTTAATGCTAAGCAAAAAGCCGGTGACCATTCTAATCTAAACCTGTTCACGGGTACGGTGTGGACTGGCGCTGTGGGGGTTGGCGAGCATTCCGTAATACCTACTTTTACTACGAAAATTCATAACGTACAGATACGGGCTATGAAAGATTCCGGCTGTCAGCCAAACTTTATATTGTCCACAGTGGCGAAAGAGCTAAATTTGAATGTTGTGCGTTCTAAAATCCCAATAACTGTCAACGGTTTCAATGATACCCGTGAGTTTGTTACTGACGTTGTGGAAGTTCCTTTTGAGACGAATAAAACCTTACGAAAAATTGAAGCCGTGTGTGTTCCTGAAATTAGGCTCAATGTGGAATTGCCGGGTCTGTCTGTCGTAGCTTCGGAGTTTGAGAAGAGAGGCTACAAATTAGCGGATTCTATGTTGACTAGTTCGGACACATTAACAGGCTTGCAGTTTGTGCTCGGTACAAATGATTCTGACATTTTAATTGAAAAGCAAATTAAATTCGGTGACCCCATTCCCTCGGTGTTTGCTGATACTGAAGCAGGAGTGCTCCTCTTTGGTAATCTGGCGAGGCTCCGGGAGAACATCAACTTGCTCCCGCTTTCGGTGTCTTGACATACTGCAGATCACTCAAAGGTAGCCAGATCTGTAGAATCTAGTACTTGTAATGGTTGTGTTAATTTCTCGGCATTTGTTGTCTTGAATGATGCGGGGGAAATTTTGGAGAAAGACTTGCAATTAGCCACAGCCGAAGTGTTGGATTCTTGCTATCAGAGAGTGGTAGACTGTGATGAGTACAGTGACCCGGAGGCTAACAAAGAAAATGATGAAGTGGTTAATTTTGTGCTACAGGGTAGCAATAGAGATGTTGATGGTAGGATTATCATGCCTTTGCCTTGGAGGGGCGAGTTTTCTCATTTATTAGAAGGTAATTTTAACCTAGCAAAGTGCATTCTTAGTTCCAATCTACGGAAGCTACACAGAGATCCGGAGAAGTTGATAATGGTAGATAATGTCTTTAAAGAGCAAGAGGAGTCTGGAGTAATTGAGCGTGTCCCTGACTTCCGTGTATTTTGTGAGGCTAACAAGCATAGCTTCTTAGCACACATGCCTATTTTTAAGATGGATCGAGCTACAACAAAATGCCGAGTTGTGTTTTTGTCTAATGTTTGTGAAAAAAATGGTGCCATGAATCATAATCAAGTCCTAAGTCCAGGACCGTGTCTAAATCATAAGATATCCACTGCGTTGTTACTGACTAGGTTCGGCGAAAAGCTTCTAACCTTTGATTTGCGTAAGGCCTTCTTGCAGATTTCGTTGAATAATCTAGACTCAAATAGGCTATTGTTCCTGTGGTTTCGAAACGTTGCCAAGGGAGACTTTTCCCTCATAGCCTACCGAAATCTAAGATTGCCCTTTGGTCTAAGGTCTAGTCCAGCGTTACTTATGTTAGCATTGTACAAAATTTTGGTCATTGATGACAGCGGAATGTCTGGCAAGCTGCAAGACTTGAAAAATAGATTGTATTCATTGATGTATATGGATAATGGTGCTTATGCTGGAACAGTCGAAGAAGTACAATATGCATTTTCTATGCTGAACCAAATTTTTAATCCCTACAAATTTGAAGTGCAACAGGTGGAGACAAATTGTGAGGTAGTGCAGAGGCTCCTGGCTCATCCCGACGACGAACCGAAAGCTGTTACGAAGGTACTCGGTATCATGTGGGATAAGGTCAGTGACACGCTTACCGTGCAGTGGTCTGAACTGGATGCCAATGCAAATACGAAAAGATCAATTCTCAAAACCTTGGCGTCGCAATACGATGTTTTTGGCTCAATCCTGCCTTGCTTGAATCGGGCGAAGTTGTTTGTTCATAGGTTACAATGCTCCCGGGACATAGAATGGGACACAGTATTGAACCACGAACTCTGTAGAGAATGGAAGGCTATTGCTCGCCAATTTAATGCTCGCCCGAATTTTTGCTTGCCCAGAAATGTCGGTCATTATTCAGATCCTTTTGAGATGGTTGCATTTTCAGATTCGAGTAAATTAATGTATGGCGTAGTTGTTTACTTGAAGAACTTGAATACGGGGGCTGTGAGTTTCATTGTGGCTAAAAACCGGGTTATCAGTAATAAATTGATTAGGAAAACTATTCCTGTCCTTGAACTCCAAGCCGTAGCTTTTGCTGTGAAGGTGTTGGAAGATCTTCGCAATCAACTATCTGGGGAATCGTGCTTGTGTAAAGTAAATTTTGTTAAATTCCGAGTATGCACGGACAGTATGATAGCGCTACATTGGCTTGATTCATATGCGCTGCAGTTAGATAAAATGCAGAAGCATTCGGTGTACCTTCAGAATAGATTGAAAGAAATAATGCTAGTAACGGAGACATTACCCGTCGAGTTCTCTTTTGCTGCTTCAATCGAAAACCCAGCCGATCTGACAACAAGGCCTGTTAGTCCTAAGAAACTGCAAGATAGTAAATTTCTGAAGGGGCCAGAGTTCCTCGCGAGTACCTCTGGGTTTCGTAGTGATTTGACAGTCTCTTTACCTCACCCTCGAGTGGACAAGATGTCACCTTCGGTAGAGGCCCACCTTGCTAGCGCGGCGGTAGCGGTTAAGAACCGTGAATACGTTGTCTTGCCTGAACGATTTTCAAGTTTCAATAAATTAGTGAGAGTATACGCGTACGTAAGAAAATTTCTGTGCATATTCGTAAAAAAGTTTGGATCGGAGGAGGTGAGAAAGAGACTAGAGGAAAAGAGTCAGAGTAGGAGACAAGCTGTGATCGACTTGCTGAAGACTGACCAACAAATTTATTTTAATGATATTTTTCTATTTTTCCAAAAAAAGAGCACTCTGAATGAAGCCCCCAGATTAGTGTTTAAATTAAACATGTTTGTCGATGCAGATGGGCTGTTGAGAGTGAAGAGCAAATTTGGGAAAGCTAGCGATTATAGTCATAACAATTACTGTCCAATTTTGCTTGCAAAAAATAGCCGTATAACCGAGTTGATTATAAGAGATGCTCACATAGAAGCCGCCCATACTGGGTGTTATACTTTGTTAAATCAGTTGAAAAAGGAATATTGGATTGAGCACTTTTTCTCAACTGTAAAACGAGTTCTTAAAAAATGTGTGATTTGTAAACGGTTTAATGCTCGTACGGTGAAGCTTAATCAGAACTCCTATAGGGAATTCCGAAGCGATCCGCCTTGTGTTCCATTTCGATCCATTTTTGTGGATCATTTAGGACCATTGTGGGTTGGTAACAAAGTGGGTAAGAAAAAAGTTTGGCTTCTATGCATTACATGCTTGTGGAGTCGTGCTGTAAACTTGAAAATTTGTGCTGATCTTTCCGTAGAGTCATTCCTCACTGCCTTTCAGACACACATTTATGAACACGGTATGCCGAGCCGTGTATTTTCTGATCTGGGATCGCAGCTGGTGTCGGCTGGTAATCTGATTTCAGATTTTCTCAAGAATGTGCACTCTCGATCATTTTTGGATAGGAATGGTATTGAATGTGTGAAATTTGAACAATATTTCAAGGGAAATAGTGCGTTAGGATCCTTGGTAGAAATTTGTGTTAAATTTGTGAAGCGTCTTTTGTATAGTTCTATTAAAAATTCTGTGTTACCTTTAGACAAGTTTGAATTGCTTGTGGCGAAGATCATTCATTTTGTCAACAAGCGGCCTCTAGCTTTTAAGGAGGCTCTTAGAGAAGATTTGGAGGAGACTCCGACGCCCATAACACCTGAGTTACTTTCTCGAGGGCGCGAGCTGATTTCTCCTAATATTATACCGTATTTGAACAGCAGGGATACTTGGCAGCCTGAGAATGTCAGAGAAAAATCATTGCTAGAGGGTTTTTCCAAGTTGTCCATCGTAAGCAATAGACTTTGCTCTGTTTATAATGAAGCATTTTTTGCCACTCTTTTGGATCAGGCGACGAGTGAAAAAGAAAAGTACCGACCAGTAAGGCATGAGAAGTTGAAAGTGGGTGATATAGTGTTGTTGAAGGAACCTAACCTGAAGGTTTACCACTTTCCCATGGCTGTAGTTCATTCTACTCAAGAAAATGACATAGGGGAAGTGACAGCAGTTACTGTGTACAAAGGTCGTACCCGAGAGCTTGTTAAGAGACACGTTTCTTCAGTTGTACCTTACTTGCGACCGTCGACGAGCATCTCCAACGTCTCGAGTAATCCCGTAGTGGGCCCTGATGATTCGCGCTGCACATGTCCGCAGAGAGCTGCTGCTCTTAAGGGCTCGGAGGCGTCTCGATCGATGCTTCAGAGCAATTTAGTTTAGGTTAAGTTTAGATGTTTTCTTGTATTTCTTTGTATTAAGCTAATTATCTATGTTTGAACCAATGTGTTGAGCCTAAATAGGTTTTTCTTGTATTTCGTTGTATTAATCTAATTTTCTGTGTTTGAACTAACGTGTTGCGCTTAAATAAGTTTTAAAAAAAACCTGTTTCGTCCGTTCTTCGGTACGATACAATTTAGATCATTTTTAAAGCCTAATCTTGTTCATTTTCTACCTAGAAATGAACCTGGGCCTGTCGGGTGTTAGAAATAAAAAATTTTCCTTGATATATTCGTCCATTTTTAATCTCGTTAGTCTAAAAATGCACCTTGGCCCCGGGAGTGTCTAAAAAAGCCTTTTTAAAAATGTAAATTGCAACCCATTTTTCGTAAGCCGTGATAAAAAGTTAAACCCATAAAACCCTTAAAATTTCGACGCCCTACGCTCCAGGAAGTCGTCACATAACCGTTTTGCATTTTGAGCCTCTACCAGCAGCGTCTTGGACAAGCGGCGCGGAACGATAAGGCTGCATCTTTCAACTCCATTGCTGCACGGCACAATTTGTTCATCCCCGGGAATTTTCTTCATTTAAGTGTCGCAGAGAGATCGTACGCCATGTCAGCTGAGTAGAGGTCAACCTCTGCGCGGCCTGCGTTGGGCAGCCGCTGATCCTGGAGGCCTCCACTGCACCTGCTCCCTGTGCGCCGTAGACCCGCTAGTTCAGACGTAAGTCGAACTCGTGAAAACTTGCCTTCGATGTCTGACGTGGCCTACACTTGGCTAGCTTCGGTGAACCTGGGTTAGGGTAAACTTACAAATCCGGCTTACGATGTGGGTGTTCCCGAACTAAGCAATAGCATTGTTTAGGTATCAAGGCCAGGGTGCGTGCTCCCTGATCAAATACTTAAGTATGATCTGTAGGTGTGCCAATGGTGCCATAATTGTATATCAAATCTTTGTGTCAAACATAGGATTTACCGAAAAACTCGTTTGTACTATTTTATTCAAATGTAGGTGTAACGTGTATGTGTGACATAAATGAAATTACCTGTTTAAGAAGCGGATTTAATTGATTTGGGGATTTAATTGATTTGGGGATTTAATTGATTTGGGGATTTAATTGATTTGGGGATTTAATTGATTTGGGGATTTAATTGATTTGGGGATTTAATTGATTTGGGGATTTAATTGATTTGGGGATTTAATTGATTTGGGGATTTAATTGATTTGGGGATTTAATTGATTTGGGGATTTAATTGATTTGGGGATTTAATTGATTTGGGGATTTAATTGATTTGGGGATTTAATTGATTTGGGGATTTAATTGATTTGGGGATTTAATTGATTTGGGGATTTAATTGATTTGGGGATTTAATTGATTTGGGGATTTAATTGATTTGGGGATTTAATTGATTTGGGGATTTAAGGCTCTAAGCGTGTAAATGGTTGTAACGTCTGCTTTGCTCAGCCCTGTTTCTGCGTTTTTCAGGCAGCAGCTGTCAGACCGGCCCGCCATCCGAGGTGCTCTACATTCGCGCCGCCTGCCCTCAAGCTTTTAGAACAATTTTAACAAGAGTATCTATTCGTGCTATTAAATCCATTTATTCGTAATTCTCTAATGAAATCATTTAACTTACCTTTTTTCTGTATCCTCTGTATTATGTTTGGAATACACAGAAAGCCTAATCAGAAAACTATTACGGAAAAGTTTCTCAGTGAGAGATATTTTTTCTACAATCTCATGTTCATTTTGACATCGTAGTCTTGATAAAGTTCACAAATCATGTTCAATAGAATTATTAACCATTCTGACCTCATCATATCCTTGAAGTCATCTCCCTCACATCATTAACAAATCTTAACCACAATCGTTAACATTTATTTTAACCACATCATACCCTTGACTAATTTCACAAACCTTATTAAACAAATTTAACATTCATTCTGACCACGTCATATGGTTGACTAATATCACAAACCTTATTAAACATATTCAACATTCATTCTGACCAACACATTTCTGACTAGCCTGACAAACCTTATTAAACATACTCGTATTTAACACTCATTCTGACCAACACATTTCTGACTAGCCTTACAAAACTTTAATAAACATACTCGTATTTAACACTCATTCTGACCAACACATTTCTGACTAGCCTTACAAAACTTTATTAAACATACTCGTATTTAACACTCATTCTGACCAACACATTTCTGACTAGCCTGACAAACCTTATTAAACATACTCGTATTTAACACTCATTCTGACCAACACATTTCTGACTAGCCTTACAAAACTTTATTAAACATACTCGTATTTAACACTCATTCTGACCAACACATTTCTGACTAGCCTGACAAACCTAATTAAACATACTCGTATTTAACACTCATTCTGACCAACACATTTCTGACTAGCCTTACAAACCTTATTAAACAAACTCGTATATAACACTCATTCTGACCAACACATTTCTGACTAGCCTGACAAACCTTATTAAACACACTCGTATTTAACACTCATTCTGACCAACACATTTCTGACTAGCCTTACAAACCTTATTAAACAAACTCGTATATAACACTCATTCTGACCAACACATTTCTAACAAGCCTCACACACCTTATTAAACATACTCGTATTTAACACTCATTCTGACCAACACATTTCTGACTAGCCTTACAAACCTTATTAAACAAACTCGTATTTAACACTCATTCTGACCAACACATTTCTGACTAGCCTCACAAACATTATTAAACACATTCATCACTCATTCTGACCAACACATCTCTGACTAGCCTAACAAACCTTATTAAACATACTCGTATTTAACACTCATTCTGACCAACACATCTCTGACTAACATCACCAATGCCTGCACGCAGAATTTCCTCAATTCTCCAAGATCAATCAAATCTTTCTCGCCGTCTCATTGCTGTCTGCCGCCATTCAGGTGTCCGAAGAAACTCTCATTTTTCGGACAGAAATTTGGTGTTTGCCGGAGACGGCGGGCGGTTGCGTCCTTCCGCCACTGCGTCCTCTATCCGCCTGCTGTCCTTTTATCCACTGGTTCTTTTATGAGGATTTCAGTCCGACTTCGGCCATGAATGGGCCCGAGGCAACCAGGTAGAACGGCATCGAGATTTCCGATATTTAATGTTAGTGCGACATCGACTTTGTCGGGTGCGTGGGTGTCCGATACAGCAGGCCGTGGGAAGATCATACGCTGTGTGCGTGTATGAACGAATACACCATTAATACAGAAGCCCTTGTGTGCCTAGCACTCTATGAAATGCCGGCTGAACAGATGGCCTATTTTTATACTCTGCTAGGGCGAAGTTCTGAAAAGAGTTGACCAGATCAACCGTGCTTTTCAAGAGTGCGTAGTTTCACTGTTATCATAGAGTGTGTATCATGCAATGATACACACTTATATTACAATTATAATAAGTGTGTATCATTGACACTCAAAATGAAGCACGTTGAGCCCTGAAGCTGATCCGTCGTACAAGTATTTACCTCAATGAGCTTGTATCCTAGATACTCAAAATACCGCCAGCTGTGCCCTGAAGCTGATCAGTCGTACAAGTATTTACCTCAATGAGCTTGTATCCTAGATACTCAAAATACCGCCAGTTGTGCCCTGAAGCTGATCAGTCGTACAAGTATTTACCTCAATGAGCTTGTATTCTAGATACTCAAATTACCGCCAGCTGTGCCCTGAAGCTGATCAGTCGTACAAGTATTTACCTCAATGAGCTTGTATCCTAGATACTCAAAATACCGGCAGCTGTGCCCTGAAGCTGATCAGTCGTACAAGTATTTACCTCAATGAGCTTGTATCCTAGATACTCAAAATACCGCCAGCTGTGCCCTGAAGCTGATCAGTCGTACAAGTATTTACCTCAATGAGCTTGTATCCTAGATACTCAAAATACCGCCAGCTGTGCCCTGAAGCTGATCAGTCGTACAAGTATTTACCTCAATGTGCTTGTATCCTAGATACTCAAAATACCGCCTGCTGTGCCCTGAAGCTGATCAGTCGTGCAAGTATTTACCTCAATGAGCTTGTATCCTAGATACTCAAAATATTACCTTGCATCATATCTATTTTTCAATATTACTTACACCTATAAAAACCAGTCATATGTGTGAAAATAATAAGTCAGTACGAAGGAGCTATATTATACATAACCTTATATAATTTTTCCGATTATATCAGAGAATGTGACGTAACTGTTAATACATGTTGCATTGAAAAGCAAAGTTAAATAACACTATTGAAATTGTATTGTAGCATTACTGAATTTACAGCGTATTAATTGCAACGTGGTTTGAAAAACAGCTAGCGAAGCGACATTCCTTCATGTAACGAGGGGGATGAAGAGATGGGGGTGGGGAATGAACAAAAATGGGGGAGGGAGATGAGTGGTGGGTGGGTCACGGTAGAGGAAACAAGGTAGGGTCATTTCTATTGGGGAAAATACACTTCTTCTTGTTCAGCTAGCCAATAGAAAGGCTTTATTTCAAACGAACTTTATGACGTCACCAAAACGCCATGTCGTTAGGCCAATAGTGGAGACGGATTTGGGAGTAGCAGTGCTGCCAGATGCAATATGAGCGCTGCTATTGGTTCGTTGCCGTGACGTCAGCAAACCCACACAGTCGACGAAAAAAAGACTGGTTTGACTCTACCTAGTTTCCTCTACCGTGGGGTGGATGTGAGGGGATTAGGGGGAACATGAGGCTGTGTGGGGAGGTTGTACTGAAGGAGTAAGTTGCTTTGTGCCAATGGTTATAGTGAATAATTGTATTTATTGCATTAATTAATCGCCGTTTAATTAAGTTAAAATTAAGCTTTAAGTTTTATTCAGATTAATAATCAACTCTCCAATGATAATCGCTGTGTACAATTGCACATTTGCAAACTGTGATTTATTCCAAATAGAAAAATTCGAAAATTGTGTGTAGCTTTGCAATTACGTGTACATTTTTCATAATGGTACACAATGTGATTATTGATTACAGGGATTAATTTTAAGTTACAGTCATTAAATAAATAAGAAATCACGATTTCAACTTTAATTAGAAACCAAGTCATGAGGAACAAAGACATTAAATTCGCGCCGCTAAATATTTTCTAAGCGTAGAAATTCATCCCAAATATTTCATAAAATTCAAGTTTCCATTATTAGTATTATTATCATTATTATATTATAATTGCAAATGCTGTTCCATTATTTAAAATATGAGTTAGCTTCACAATCTTGAATTGGCATTCAGTTATTTTATTCAGGGCTATTTGCAGTTATTGAGAAATACAAACTTCTGATATTTTGTTCATGGTTATTTGCAGTTATCGAGAAGTGGAAAGACTTAATCCTCATACATACAATGATGAATGTTTATGTGAGGTTGCACCCGCACATACGCTCGTACAGGAGCTGTATTACACACATAGTTGTATGGAATACATACATAGTTGCATGAAATACACAGCTGTAAGAAATACCGAACATTGACTGTCCAAAGTTCAGTTTACAAAGTAAAATTTTCACTGCAATCAAACTTTTTTCAAACATTTCATGGTCTTTTACGCACACTTAATGCATTCTCGGACACACGTATATTTAACACATACTTAAATACACAAGATGATACATTTTAAACCTAGCACACGCATAATACATTCTCTAACCCACACAAAGTTTGCACAGAGTTTAAATACACCCATATAAGAGATTATATATTACACCCATTGCACCCATATAAGAGATTACACCCATTTTTTTTGCTCAATGACATTAACACATAATAAAATACTCACCAAAAAATAACGCATTTTTCTCCCAGTAAACGCACAATACATTTTTTATTATACAAATAATTATCACATGAAAAAAAACACGCACACATCACAAATACATTCTTCTCCTTGTAAACACATGATACACAGTATGGTATAAAAATATTTAGCATTTAATTAGATTAATAAACACAGCACATTCTTCACCTAACACCGAACGCATCAATTTGCTTCGTGTCACGTGGCTTTAATTTGTTTTAAATGAAAGGTTCACGGTTAAATTGAACGCTGGGAGCAGCAGCAGCTGACGTCAGGGACGGTCGAGGGGAAAGTGAAGATTGGTTGTATTTTCGGTGGCAGTTTTACGTGAGAAGGTTAGCAAAAATTCCGAGCACTTTTTTTCCATTTTTTTCTTATTTTTTTGTATTTATTTATTATTATTATTTTTTATGCAGTAGGATGAACTCCCTGGCGTGTTCTTTTGAGAGTAAATTTAGATTCCTGAATTTGGGGAATAAAAGTAGAGTTATTTCATTTTAATGACTAGATTTGAATGATATATCGGGAATGAATGAATTTAACTCAATAAATTTAAGAGGGTGAATTTTAGGGAGAAAATTTTAGTGTATAATTTCAAATGGGTTAAAGCTAGTTAATAGATTTGAGTGGAATATTGGTGAGTAAGTGGAGATGAACAAAGATCAAGTACCGAATTTAAGTGAACAAAAATAGAAAAGGGAAACTGCAAAGAATAAACACTAGGGAACGTGTTTGAAAAATTTTTCTTGAGTGAATAACTTTGGGTAAGTTCATTTTCCTAAATTAACAACTATGGGTAATTTTTTTGCTGAAATTAATAGCTTTGAGTACGCTTATATGTTTGAATAAACTTATCATCTAATTTGAGGGATTTAGTTCCTCAACAAAATATGACAACAAAATTTGATAGCGAAATTCTATAACAAAAATTTGAAAAGAAAATTAGGAAACAAAGTTTGAACAGAAAATTTTATTACAAAATTTGATGAGAAAATTAGATGTGTGGTATACAGGTCTGTGTAGTGGCTGCTGTGTGGTATACAGGTCTGTGTTGTGGCTGCTGTGTGGTATACAGGTCTATGTAGTGGCTGCTGTGTGGTATACAGGTCTGTGTTGTGGCTGCTGTGTGGTATACAGGTCTGTATAGTGGCTGCTGTGTGGTATACAGGTCTGTGTTGTGGCTGCTGTGTGGTATACAGGTCTATATAGTGGCTGCTGTGTGGTATACAGGTCTGTGTTGTGACTGCTGTGTGGTATACAGGTCTGTGTTGTGGCTGCTGTGTGGTATACAGGTCTGTGTTGTGACTGCTGTGTGGTATACAGGTCTGTGTAGTGGCTGCTGTGTGGTATACAGGTCTGTGTTGTGGCTGCTGTGTGGTATACAGGTCTATGTAGTGGCTGCTGTGTGGTATACAGGTCTGTGTTGTGACTGCTGTGTGGTATACAGGTCTGTGTTGTGGCTGCTGTGTGGTATACAGGTCTATGTAGTGGCTGCTGTGTGGTATACAGGTCTGTGTTGTGGCTGCTGTGTGGTATACAGGTCTGTATAGTGGCTGCTGTGTGGTATACAGGTCTGTGTTGTGGCTGCTGTGTGGTATACAGGTCTATGTAGTGGCTGCTGTGTGGTATACAGGTCTGTGTTGTGGCTGCTGTGTGGTATACAGGTCTGTGTAGTGGCTGCTGTGTGGTATACAGGTCTGTGTAGTGGCTGCTGTGTGGTATACAGGTCTGTGTAGTGGCTGCTGTGTGGTATATAGGTCTGTATAGTGGCTGCTGTGTGGTATACAGGTCTGTGTTGTGGCTGCTGTGTGGTATACAGGTCTGTATAGTGGCTGCTGTGTGGTATACAAGTCTGTGTTGTGGCTGCTGTGTGGTATACAGGTCTATGTAGTGGCTGCTGTGTGGTATACAGGTCTGTGTTGTGGCTGCTGTGTAGTATACAGGTCTATGTAGTGGCTGCTGTGTGGTATACAGGTCTATGTAGTGGCTGCTGTGTGGTATACAGGTCTGTGTTGTGGCTGCTGTGTGGTATACAGGTCTATGTAGTGGCTGCTGTGTGGTATGCAGGCCTGTGTTGTGACTGCTGTGTGGTATACAGGTCTGTGTTGTGACTGCTGTGTGGTATACAGGTCTGTGTTGTGGCTGCTGTGTGGTATACAGGTCTATGTAGTGGCTGCTGTGTGGTATACAGGTCTTTGTTGTGGCTGCTGTGTGGTATACAGGTCTATGTAGTGGCTGCTGTGTGGTATACAGGTCTGTGTTATGGCTGCTGTGTGGTATACAGGTCTATGTAATGGCTGCTGTGTGGTATACAGGTCTGTGTTGTGGCTGCTGTGTGGTATACAGGTCAATGTAGTGGCTGCTGTGTGGTATACAGGTCTGTGTTGTGACTGCTGTGTGGTATACATGTCTGCGTTGTGACTGCTGTGTGGTACACAGGTCTATGTAGTGGCTGCTGTGTGGTATACAGGTCTGTGTTGTGACTGCTGTGTGGTATACAGGTCTGTGTTGTGGCTGCTGTGTGGTATACAGGTCTATGTAGTGGCTGCTGTGTGGTATAAAGGTCTGTGTTGTGACTGCTGTGTGGTATACAGGTCTGTGTTGTGACTGCTGTGTTGTATACAGGTCTGTGTTGTGGCTGCTGTGTGGTATACAGGTCTGTGTTGTGGCTGCTGTGTGGTATACAGGTCTATGTAGTGGCTGCTGTGTGGTATACAGGTCTGTGTTGTGACTGCTGTGTGGTATACAGGTCTGTGTTGTGACTGCTGTGTGGTACACAGATCTATGTAGTGGCTGCTATGTGGTATACAGGTCTGTGTTGTGGCTGCTGTGTGGTATACAGGTCTATGTAGTGGCTGCTGTGTGGTATACAGGTCTGTGTTGTGACTGCTGTGTGGTATACAGGTCTGTGTTGTGACTGCTGTGTGGTACACAGATCTATGTAGTGGCTGCTGTGTGGTATACAGGTCTGTGTTGTGACTGCTGTGTGGTATACAGGTCTGTGTAGTGGCTGCTGTGTGGTATACAGGTCTGTGTTGTGGCTGCTGTGTGGTATACAGGTCTATGTAGTGGCTGCTGTGTGGAATACAGGTCTGTGTTGTGGCTGCTGTGTGGTATACAGGTCTATGTAGTGACTGCTGTGTGGTATACAGGTCTGTGGAGTGACTCCTGTGTGATATACAGGACCAAATAATCCCCCAGATCCCAATAACTCCGCTCAGCAATATGGGTAAATTCAACTCACAAATTCAAACACTCGTTTTTCCGGTAAAAATGATTATTTTTCCCACGCACTTATGGAACTTAGGCGACGATTGGAGTGCTTTTCCCACGCTCGGCAGGTCACGCCGATGACCGCGGGGCCGCTGGCCGACCAAACTGCTACCATACCGCGACCCTCGCTGTCGTGCGACCATTGCGTGACCCTGCGCCACTGGGTGGCCATAATACGGCGATAATGCGACCCTCGACCACCCTAAGATCATTCTTTGACCCTCATCGGAATGCGCGACCGTAATACGCGATAATGTGGCCATCTCGACCGTACACGACCAAAATGTTACCCTGGTAACCGTACACGACTATAATACTACCCTGGCAACCGAAAACGACCATAATGCGGCAATAATGAGACTGTTGTCACTTAATTCAACCGTAATGTTGAACTTGTCACCATACTCGACCATAATGCGACCGTAATCTTACTCTCACCATAACATGTTACCATATTGCGAACTATACCGCCATACTCGACCATAATGCGACGATGATGCAACAATTGGGAGCTACACAACTATAATACGACTGAGTTGAGACTCATGTCACCATATTCGACCATACCGCGATCATACCGCGACACTTTTTCCAGTATGCGACCATAAGGCGACGACAATGTGACCCTCAGGAAACAATAGAATTGTTCTGTTGTAATGAACATCATAATGAATTGAATATGTTTAATTTTAACGACACAGTAAGAGAAATATATGCTCTGCAAACGTGCACAACCAAACACGAACACACCACAATCTCACATGAGATGTCGACTCACACTCAATAACGCACAGAAATACAAGTAGGCTGACGTAGGCCACTACATATATCTGAGCACACACGTTCAACACAGACACACACGAACAAAACAACACAATAACATAAAAAAACACAACCATACAACCTCAGTACACTATACACAAATCATCGCAAACGCTACACAGAACAACACAGAGAATTACTACATGCAAAAAAAACACTCAACACACGCAACACAGAGCAACGCACACCACACAACACACGGTAACACAGGAGTTGCAACACTTTGGTTCTCACCCCAACCCCTCACCCCCATCACCATTCACCCCCCTCACCCCCCCCCTCCTCTCCCGTGCCGGAATGACCCCCACTTCTCACGCACCGTGGGATGACCACAGCGGGGGTCAGGGGTCACACACCCCCACCCCGGGGTCCGAGCGCCGACCCTTCAGGGGTCACGGGAGCTGGCCGCCGGCGTGGGGGAGTTGTGGGGGAGTTGCTCTCTTTTGGGGGAGTTGCTCACTTGTGGGAGAGTTGCTCTCTTATGGGGGAGTTGTTCTTTTTTGGGGGAGTTGCTCTCTTTTGGGGGAGTTGCTCACTTGTGTAAGAGTTGCTCTCTTTTGGGGGAGTTGCTCTCTTTTGGGGGAGTTGCTCACTTGTGGAAGAGTTGCTCTCTTATGGGGGAGTTGTTCTTTTTTGGGGGAGTTGCTCTCTTTTGGGGGAGTTGCTCACTTGTGTAAGAGTTGCTCTCTCTTTTGGGGGAGTTGCTCTCTTTTGGGGGAGTTGCTCACTTGTGTAAGAGTTGCTCTCTTTTGGGGGAGTTGCTCTCTTTTCGGGGAGTTGCTCACTTGTGTAAGAGTTGCTCTCTTTTGGGGGAGTTGCTCACTTGTGTAAGAGTTGCTCTCTTTTGGGGGAGTTGCTCACTTGTGTAAGAGTTGCTCTCTTTTGGGGGAGTTGCTCACTTGTGTAAGAGTTGCTCTCTCTTTTGGGGGAGTTGCTCTCTTTTGGGGGAGTTGCTCACTTGTGTAAGAGTTGCTCTCTCTTTTGGGGGAGTTGCTCTCTTTTGGGGGAGTTGCTCACTTGTGTAAGAGTTGCTCTCTCTTTTGGGGGAGTTGCTCTCTTTTGGGGGAGTTGCTCACTTGTGTAAGAGTTGCTCTCTCTTTTGGGGGAGTTGCTCTCTTTTGGGGGAGTTGCTCACTTGTGTAAGAGTTGCTCTCTCTTTTGGGGGAGTTGCTCTCTTTTGGGGGAGTTGCTCACTTGTGTAAGAGTTGCTCTCTTTTGGGGGAGTTGCTCACTTGTGTAAGAGTTGCTCTCTCTTTTGGGGGAGTTGCTCTCTTTTGGGGGAGTTGCTCACTTGTGTAAGAGTTGCTCTCTCTTTTGGGGGAGTTGCTCTCTTTTGGGGGAGTTGCTCACTTGTGTAAGAGTTGCTCTCTCTGTTGGGGGAGTTGCTCACTTGCGTAAGAGTTGCTCTCTTTTGGGGGAGTTGCTCACTTGTGTAAGAGTTGCTCTCTCTTTTGGGGGAGTTGCTCTCTTTTCGGGGAGTTGCTCACTTGTGTAAGAGTTGCTCTCTTTTGGGGACATTTTGAGGATATTAATGTTTCATTTTCTTATTCACGTCCTCAAATGTTCTTGCTAGCCTTGTGTGGTGCAAATTATCATATTTCCTACGCTCGTGTATATATTATGACAACCTTGTCTAGGTGACTAATTTCGCGTATCACTCCAGTCATGTTGTACATGTCTTGGTGGCCGTTGCAGAACAATTGTTTTTATGTTTTTGACTCAGGTAAACTCGCTTGTGCCACTATTATTGGCTTGGAAATATCATAAATCCGTGGCGTGGTAAAAAAATTTTCTTAGAGAGTCTTGATTCGCATACTAGTCTATACGTAGGAGTGAAAATATTGTTCTGAATTTCAACCTCGCTGCCTAGACGCAGAATTATTTTAATCCACCAGATTTATTTTTCAAAAATTCTTTAATTGAACTCGTACCGCAAGTCTTTGAGCTCGCACTTCAATGTACGTGTGCACTAAAAAGAGTGCTTCCAACAATGCATCGTCACTGAAATTGTGTTTTGTTTTCTAATTGTAGTTACATAATTATGTTATCAAACCTAGATTAAGCAACATTAGGAATACATTTGTTTCAACTCAACCATTTATTTCGACAAGTGATATGAACACTAGTGGCCATATGTGTGTACCAGCTAAGAATCCTTATTTTGGGATACTTCGCAAATTAGTGATGTGCTTTTTTTGAAAATAGACTGTTTTTCTTTCTTTTCTTTCATTCTTTTCCTTCATTCTATTCTTTCTTTCTTTCTTTCTTTCTTTCTTTCTTTTCTTTTCTTTTTTTCTTTCTTTTCTTTCTTTTTTTCTTTTCTTTCGTTTCTTCCATTCTTTTCTTTCATTCTTTTCTTTCTTTCTTTCTTTCTTTTCTTTCTTTCTTTTCTTTTAAGAGAGTTGCTCTCTTTTAGCGTGGTGCTCTCTAATAAGAAGTTGCTCTCTTCTGAGGGAGTTAGAGAACACTCTGTACTACACTTTTCACAGCTGCATACTTACACATCTGTACTTATATGCAGGTGCTTACACACAGATATTACACATCTCAGTTGGTTTGCTATATATACATATTTTTATATACATATATGAGTACTGAAATTTTGAACATCGAAGCACATTTATTTTGAAGTTTTGGTTAGCAACAAAATGATAAGCTTTAACGCTTCTAGTTTGATTGGATAACGAACATGTGCGACATGTGTTAGTTGCATGATCTTAACACTCAAGTATGGGTTAATTCCTGTACGTTGGTCACATGTGTGTATGGATATGGGTCTGTACGCTGAACACAGGCGCTGTGTGGCTGTGTGCGCTGTGGGTGTACGCTGTGTGTACGCTGTGTGTACCTTGTATGTGTGCTGTGTGCGCTGTGTGGCAGTGTGGCTGTGTGGATGTGTGCGCTGTGTGTGTACGCTGTGTGTACCTTGTATGTGTGCTGTGTGCGCTGTGTGGCAGTGTGGCTGTGTGGATGTGTGCGCTGTGTGTGTACGCTGTGTGTACCTTGTATGTGGGCTGTGTGGCTGTGTGGACACAGCAGCACCAGCTAATCACCGTCCGGTAGCCGCCAATTAGCTGCGACCAGCTCACCGCAGCGCTGGCCGCGGCTCCCTGCTGCTGCTCTCGAGTTGTAACTAAAGAGCAAGTAGAGATTATCTTTTGTGATGATATTTGTTGCGCTTTTCAAATATTTATGTATTTATTTGCATGAAACTGTTGATACTTTATGATATTTGTAATTATAATATGTCTTGCATATTTAAAGTGTTAGTGCATTTCTTTGCAGCAACTGCTGATATTTCAGCGGTTGAGTATTTTTACATGTCTTTATATTTCTTCCTCTAACCTTTGAAAGTTTAACCGATTTGTGTTTTTACATATTTTTCTATAATTGCTGAAACTTTTCCGCCGTGGATTTTTACGTGCATAAATTTTATATTATACATTTTGTATTATATAGGTTTTTTTCCTGCAGCTCGTGAAATTCTCGACAGGCAGAGCATGAATTAGGCGATGAGCGTAGCTATGATACGGCTTCACAACCTCTGAAACGTGAGTGGGATCATTTAATAATTTCATCGATCAGAATAGGATATCAAAAACAAAAATTTAGTTTAGAAAAGGGAAGTAAAAGTGTAGGCAAAATTGAAGAATTTACGAAGCCTGTGTCGCGTGAATATTTCCTGCACACATTTGATTGCATTTTTGTTTTTCCAATTCAATTGGAAGAATTTCCAGCGTCTTCGACCATTTTACAATCCCTACGTTTTTTGAAGGGACGTATTTTGTGAAAATAAATGGCATCTGTCCTAATGATAGTCAATGCATTTACAAATTCATGTATATAAGTTGCACATAGAAATCTGTGTGATATTTAAATAGGAGGAATATAATTAGTAGTGAAGCTTGTGTGTGTGTATTGGTATATATACAGTAATGTGTATATATCTATATACATATGCATCACGGTTTCAGTTACCTATATGTATATGTGACAGAAACTGTGATGCGTTTGTATATAGATCTACACGCATTACTATATATATATATACACATACATTATTGTACACATGCATACACATTACTGTGTATATATATATATATATATATATATATATATATATATATATATATATATATATATATATATATATATATAAATATACAGTATATATATATATAATTATAAATATACAGCTATATATATATATATATATATATCCAGTAATGTATATATATATATGTCAGCAAAAGTCAGCAACACGACAGCCCAGGGCAGAGGCCACACACACAACACAACACACATGGCCGCTACCGAAATGCCTGCGGTGGGCACACATTCCTGCCTCAGGAATGGGAATGAGGGCAGTGTGGTCAGGTGTGCGTGTGTGAGTGTGTTGGGAATGGCGAGCTAATGGAAGGGTAACGCAGCATCTGCACGCCAGTACGGGAATGGGAATGGCATTCCCACTCGGGATCAGAGGGCACGATCTTGATCTCGGTAGGAATTTTGAAGTGGTGTAGGAATGGCATCTTTGTGTGGTGTGTGAGTCGCACACATTTATGTGTGGAGATGTTCATGTACGGTTGTTTTCTGTTCTAATTTTAAACTTGTTGTGTAAGGTAAACTGTTATGATATATTTATAATAAGTTATTTAGAAATATGATTACAAACGTAAATTATTTTATGTGAATAGTTTTGTTTTAAATGTATATATATGTATATATATATACATATATATATAATATATATTATTTATATATATATATATATATATACATATATATATATATATATATATATATATATATATATATATATATTGTGTGTGTGTGTATAGGAATAAGAATTTAGGTTTAGAAATATATATAAATTGAAATATTAGCACAAATTCAAGTGTGAATATAAAATTTAATGTACGTGGAAAAAAAAATCTTTTGTATGAGCAAAAACTGATAAATTTAAATTAGGTAAAAATATTGACACAAATACTCATATGAATTTAGATATTGATTCAAATATCAATATGAATGTGTTCATGGATATAAATATAAACAAAATCATGAAAATATAAGTGTTCATATGGATATGAATATAAATAATATATGTATAGTGTTTAAATTTCTAAATGAAGTTACACAGTAAAAGCTTGATAAACTTATAAAGAACTTGAATATGCTCATAAATGTATGAACATATAAATATTTACAGAATTTATCATTGAAATAAGCATAAATATGACTACACGCTTTTCACACACCCTCATATGTTAAAATGTGTCGTCAAATTCATCCATGTTGAAATTCCCTCCTCTCATCTTGTTTATGTTTCAAATTCACACAATCCACAAATCCATCCATTTCAAATCCATATATTTCAAATCTACACATTCACATCCACAAGTGGACTACATACTCTAATTAATATACGGCACTTTACTTCATCAAAATTCTTCCAGAAAAGTAGAAAATAAGCACAACATTCCTTCGCTAAATTGATCAGCAATTAGCAGAAAATAAGCTTAGCACGCAAGCGTAAGCTTAGCAGACAAACAGAAGCTTAGCATGCAAGCGTAAGCGTGGCAGACATACATACGCTTAGCGTGCTAGGTCATGCTAAGCCGCACGTGTACACTAGCACACGCCCCGTGCTAGTACGGTCCAGTGCTTGTCGCTTATTATCTCTTAATCCTATGGGCTAAATCTCAGGAAATATGCACAGGTGGACCCAGTGGTTGTTTGTTGATATACTTAACTGTTGACACACTGGCAACTGTTGACACACCGGCAACTGTTGACACACCGGCAACTGTTGACACGCCGGCAACTGTTGACACACCGGCAACTGTTGACACGCCGGCAACTGTTGACACACCGGCAACTGTTGACACACCGGCAACTGTTGACACACTGGCAACTGTTGACACACCGGCAACTGTTGACACGCCGGCAACTGTTGACACACCGGCAACTGTTGACACACCGGCAACTGTTGACACACTGGCAACTGTTGACACACCGGCAACTGTTGACACGCCGGCAACTGTTGACACACTGGCAACTGTTGACACACCGGCAACTGTTGACACACCGGCAACTGTTGACACACCGGCAACTGTTGACACGCCGGCAACTGTTGACACACCGGCAACTGTTGACACGCCGGCAACTGTTGACACGCCGGCAACTGTTGACACACCGGCAACTGTTGACACGCCGGCAATTTTTGACACGCCGGCAACTGTTGACACGCCGGCAACTGTTGACACGCCGGTAATTGTTGACACGCCGGCAACTGTTGACACGCCGGCAACTGTTGACACACCAGAAGCTGTTGACACACCGGCAACTGTTGACACACCAGAAGCTGTTGACACGCCGGCAACTGTTGACACACCAGCAACTGTTGTGTGTCTAACTTGTGCCACAGCTTCACTGCAAGTTATAGCTGCACTACACGTAGTAACTCTTGCATGTGTATAATGTACATGTATGTAATGAAAAGCATACTTACGTATATAATGGAACATATGTGTGTGTATATTATATATATATATATATATATATATATATATATATACAGTAGAATAGAAGCCCTGAGATATACGCTTTCTGCAAGACATTGACGGTCTAGCTAAAGAAGTAAATAACTCCGCAACAGCCTTAAATAATCAACATCAATAAGACAGCGACAAAATAAACACACCTAAAGCCCACAGATTTAAGTTGGAATAAATCGAAATCCACTCAACACAATCTTTAATAACACAAGAAAAGTTCGGCTATGGTTTATAGATATAGAATGTTCATTCATGTGGCTTGCAACGCGAATTTTTGGGGTAGCTACGACGGTACAGCTTCTTTACCAGTACCAGTACCAGTACCAGTATAAGTAACAGTAATAGCTCCAGAACCAGTACCAGTACCATCACCAGTACCAGTACCAGTACCAGCACCAGTACCAGTACCAGTAACAGTAACAGTAACAGAACCAGTATCAGTACCAGCAACATCACCAGTACCAGTACCAGTACCATCACCAGTACCAGTACCAGTACCAGTACTCACTGGAATGCCCACAGTAAGAAGAGACCACTCAGAAATCTGATCCTATTATGAAAACCGGTTTCTGACCGGAAGGTTTCTCCGGTTTCCTGAAATTTAAGCTGTCGACAGCGGCGAGATACCGGGAGTGGAGGAATATGTGTCGGGGTGCTGCCGGGGGTGTGGGGTGTCGGGGTGACAGGTGCAGGGATTGTCGGGGTGACAGGTGCCGGGATTGTCGGGGTGACAGGTGCCGGGATTGTCGGGGTGACAGGTGCCGGGATTGTCGGGGTGACAGGTGCCGGGATTGTCGGGGTGACAGGTGCCGGGATTGTCGGGGTGACAGGTGCCGGGATTGCAAGCTGGATTGGTGCGGGGATTGCTGGGAAGATTAGTGCAAAGATTGGTAGGAGTATGGGCCAAAAGATTGCTACAATTGCAATCGAAAAGATTGATAAAGGATAAATAGAATGAAGGGAAAAAGCCTGATTTATGATGAACTGGCTGATAAATATCGTTAACTATGCAATAAAAACACGAGCCGAAAATCACATCCTTAACCAGGCCCAGTGGTGACTAACTTACTTAATTTAACTAGAATTAATTACCCTAACCTGCATGTAAATACCTGGTCACATTAATTTGTAATTACTGACATAATTAATTAATATGTAAATGCAGAAAAATTAATCAATATGTAAATGCTGACGAGTCATAATGTAGAGAAAATACAAGAGAAGCGTAGAAAATGCGAAAGAATGTAGATGAAATACAAGAGAATGTACAGAAAATACCAAAGAATGTAGAGGAAAACAAAAGAATGTTCAGAAAATAGAAGTGAATGTATATTAGGGGCAACGACTGGCAAGAGAACAGGCAGAAGGACAGGCAGCAGGACGACAGGCACGACCGGCAGGAGGACAGGCAGGAGGACAGGCACGACAGGCAGGAGGATAGGCAGGAGGACAGGCAGGAGGACAGGCAGGAGGACAGGCAGGAGGACAGGCATGAGGACAGGCAGGAGGATAGGCAAAAGGACAGGCAGGAGGACAGGCAGGAGGACAGGCAGGAGGACAGGCAGGAGGACAGGCATGCAGGACAGGCAGGAGGATAGGCAAAAGGACAGGCAGGAGGTCAGGCAGGAGGACAGGCAGATGACAGGCAGAAGGATATTCAGGAGGACAGGCAGGAGGACAGGCAGGAGGACAGGCAGGAGGACAAGCAGGGGGACAGGCAGGAGGACAGGCAGATGACAGGCAGAAGGACATTCAGGAGGACAGGCAGGAGGACAGGCAGGAGGACAGGCAGGAGGACAAGCAGGGGGACAGGCAGAAGGACAGGCAGAAGGACATTCAGGAGGACAGGCAGGAGGACAGGCAGGAGGACAGGCAGGAGGACAAGCAGGGGGACAGGCAGGAGGACAGGCAGGAGGACAGCACAAGTACGGCTGCAGCTGCACAACAGATAACGTCACCTTGTCACCCTTATCAGAATATCTTTATTTCGCTGCCTCGAGTGTGAGAAACTCGACACTCACACCGCCACTCGCCTCATGCCTCACTGTATAACTCAACTCGTACTAGCTCATTGTACAACATACATTATACTCATCACTAGCTCTCTAGTTCATTATACATCTTACGTTATACTCATCACTCGCTCACTAGCTCATTATACATTATATTTTTCTCACTGCTAACTCTCTGGCTCACACATCAAATACTTGTACGACTGATCAGCTTCACGGCACAACTGGCGGTATTTTGAGTATCTAGGATACAAGCTCATTGAGGTAAATACTTGTACGACTGAACAGCTTCAGGGCACAACTGGCGGTATTTTGAGTATCTAGGATACAAGTTCATTGAGGTAAATACTTGCACGACTGATCATCTTCAGGGCACAGCTGGCGGTATTTTGAGTATCTAGGATACAAGCTCATTGAGGTAAATACTTGTACGACTGATCAGCTTCAGGGCACAGCTGGCGGTATTTTGAGTATCTAGGATACAAGCTCATTGAGGTTAATACATGTTCGACTGATCAGCTTCAGGGCACAGCAGGCGGTATTTTGAGTATCTAGGATACAAGCTCATTGAGGTGAGTACTTGTACGACTGATCAGCTTCTGGGCACAACTGGCGGCATTTTGAGTATCTAGGATACAAGCTCATTGAAGTAAATACTTGTAGTTCCACTAGTAACCCTTCCATAAAATTTTTATTCTTTCACACCATCTCCACGGGATTTCCATTCCTCCACACAATCTTCACAGGCTCCTTGTACTCCCACACAATCTCCCTCTCTATCTATCTCTTCTCACAATCTCCATGGAGTCCCCATTCCCCCTCATAATCTTCACAGGCTCCTTGCACTTCCACACAATCTCCATCTTTATCTATCCTGTCTCACAATCTCCATAGAGTCCCCATTACCCCCTCACAATCTTCACAAGCTCCCATACCTCCTCACAATCTCCACAGGACCCTCACACTCAGCCCGGGACACACACACACACCTCCACAACTCAAGGCAGGGGTGCGCGCGTTCCCGCGTTTTATTTACATTGCAAGCGGCGTTGTTTTCTCGTCGGTCCATTAGAGGAGCCGCTCCTCGTGTTATTCTTCGGTCCCCTTGTTGCGGGGCCGCTTCCTGTGTGTACTGCCGGCCTGCCCTGCCGGACACCGCGCCTTCTGCGCCCTCGGAGGGGAGGAATATGCGCTGGTGTCGTCCGCTTGTGCGCACTCTTTGACGCTGGCGCTTTTTGGGCCGACTGAGGGTAGGTAGTTGGTGTTGTAGAGTTGTGTTTGGCGGTTGATGTTGGGACTTTCTTATTGGGGAAACAGAGGGTAGGTGTCCTAGAGTTGTGTTTGCCCGCTGTTGTTGGGACTTTCTTATTGGGCACATCAGAGGGTAGGTGTCCTAGAGTTGTGTTTGCCCGCTGTTGTTGGGACTTTCTTATAGGGCACAACAGAGGGTAGGTAGTTGATGGCGTAGAGTTGTGTTTGTTCGTTCTTGTTGGCGCTTTCTGGGCACAACAGAGGGTAATAATGAACTCCTATGTCGAGTAGTGTTTGCCAGTTGTTGTTGACGCTTTTTTGTGCACAACAGAGGGTAGGAATGAGCTCCTGTAACTCCTGTGTCGAGGTGTGTTTGTCCGTTGTTGTTGGGATTTATCGTCGGGTTGCATTTGCCGGTTGATGTTTGGACTTAATTTTGGGCACGACAGAGGGTAGGTCGTTGACGTCGTAAAGTTGATGCTGGCTCTATTTGGGTGCAACTGAGGATAATAATGAACTCCTATGTCGAGTTGTGTTTGCCCGTTGTTGTTGGGACTTACTTTTTCGGCACCACAGAGGGTAGGAATGAACGTTGATGTAGAATAGTAATATTTACCCGTTTATGTTGTGATTGTTAAAGCGAAAATTGTATTTACCCATTAACACCGTGACTTCTTGAACACACTATGTGGTAGAAATCAACGGTGATGTAGAATAGCATTCTTTTTTACTTTATAGTTTGAATTTTTGGGAAATAATTTGGGTAGAGGTAAACGGTAACTCCGTTGCGTTTTTGTACACTGTGCCGCTGGAACTTTTTTAGCATAACAAAAAATACAAACGAACATTTCGAGCTGTAATTTAGTGTAATATTCAAAATTTTTCATAGTAATAGTATAGTAGCTTTATATGACTACGCTGACTAAAGACTATAAGAAAAAAGGCTTATTAGTGTTTAGAAACCCTTTTTTAGTAATCCTAATAATGATCTTATTGTAACGCTCATTATAGACGAATTTCATTATTTTCACGGTCTATTGTATATATACTTGAAAAATTACGTTCAACGAATGCTTGAATTTATAACTTGTGTACAACACACACGAGATTAAAGTAGTGTACATGTGTACATGCGTAAAGTAGTGTACATGTGTACATGCGTAAAGTAGTGTACATGTGTACATGCGTACGAACTAGCGTACACACGTTCATGAATTTGTGCACAATATTCACACGCATGAATTGTGTGCGGTATTTATCTTCATGAAATAGTGTACGTTTTAAAATATTTGAGAACCTTTGTAAAGTATATGTTTGTAAATGTCATTGTGCGCAGCATTTTTTACTATGATATTGTGTTCAGTATATTTTATATATTTGTAAATTACACATTTGTATTGTGCAACATCAAGCCATAATTATGATAAAGTTTTAATGTTTTGTTGCAGCAACACTCATGATAGTGATAATGGTTGTGAGCGTGAAAAATGACGTCTGACAATTACCATTGATCATTGATATGTAATCAGTATAAACATAATGTTTTCAGCAAATTTACATCAATTTTATAGGCTTTTCTAACATTAATGAAATATAGATATTCTCATACCTTATAATTATTAAACAACTCATTAAACTTTTCAATGCTACCAAACGTGCAGTGTCAATAAATCAATATCAATTCATTTTTAACATTTAATCATTTATTTAATCATAAATGATAATTATCTTCCTTCGTTAATTTTGACAATAAATTTTTTACGTATCGCAAATAATAATTATCTTCCTTCGTCAATTTTAGAGATAAATAATTCACTTATTATAAATAATAATTATCTTCCCTCGATATAACACTGAAATAAAAACATTTCCATGACGCACTACACACATTTCCTTAATTAAGATCATTTTGACACGCGCATATAAATTTCTAAAATTCGTATACACTAAATATTTCCCACGGCTTCATGTCAATACAGAGGAAAAAATAATTCTTTATAGCTCAAAGTTTCATTAAGAAAATCATAATTGATCACTTCCGATCATTTTTTTAAATCGGCGTTGTCCAAAATCCGGAAATCTTTCGCTCGGCTTATTGGAACAGCCGCGGTTTCTTCGACCGCCACCCAAGAAATCGTATACCGGAAACCTAATTATTGCTCTCTTGCGGCAGTAATTATCCTTGCTACCCCTAATTATTTTTCCAGTTGTCCATGAAGGATACTGAGTAAAAGTTATTGATGAATGCAGCTCTAAATGACTCGTATCTAACGTCCCAAATATAAACGTACGAGAATTTTTTCTCAAATCGAAAAGTGGTTGGGAATAAATTAAAACAACATATGTGTGTGTCAGAAAATTTACAAGATTTGTATTTTTTGTGTTATCACCTTGATAACCCGTTTTTATCATGATGTTAAATTTCGGAAAAATTAAATTCATTTCAAAATATATTAATAATAAAAAGCTTTTTGAATTCATGAACGTTTTACGAACGATAAATACGACCGAATGAAAAGTTGGGAGTTGTAAAGATCAGGATATAGAGGAGGCCAATTAACCTTGCCTAGCTAAGGTATCAATACAATACAGGGTGCAGCAGTCAATTCTGCATTTTAGGCTTCCAAAGCTTGTTTGGAAATGTAGGATTGACAGCTGCACCCTGTATGTACGGAGACAAGTTTTTAATGTAAAAATTCATTGGTTTTCATGCAGAGCGATAGTGAAAAATCATTGTTTTTCATGCAGGATGATAGTAAAAACCATTGTTTTTCATGCAGAGCGATAGTGAAAAATCATTGTTTTTCATGCAGGATGATAGTAAAAACCATTGTTTTTCATGCAGAGCGATAGTGAAAAATCATTGTTTTTCATGCAGGATGATAGTAAAAACCATTGTTTTTCATGCAGAGCGATAGTGAAAAATCATTGTTTTTCATGCAGGATGATAGTAAAAATCATCGTTTTTCATGCAGAGCGATAGTGAAAAATCATTGTTTTTCATGCAGGATGATAGTAAAAATCATTGTTTTTCATGCAGAGCGATAGAGAAAATCATTGTTTTTCTTGCAGGATGATAGTAAAAATCATTGTTTTTCATGTAGAGTAATAGTAAAAATTCGTGTTTTTAATACAGAGTGGTGGTGAAAAGTTGATATCAATAAAGCTAACGCAGTCGCTGATTTAAAAAGAAACAACCCTACTGCAAAAATGGAACATCGATGGCAATACTTTGGAGAAAGATGAAGAATTATATTATTATTTTCCTGTTATTATTCTTATCTTATTAAGCCATTTGATCTTGTTAGGATTATATCAAATAATGTCTTGTATACAGCGCTAATAAAGTAAAAGTGTGACGGCACAAAAATCCACGACACTTCGTGTAGAGATTCTTTAAAACAGTTATATCATATTCTCAGGTGAGTAAGTCAGAAATGTCTAACATGTATATTGACGTCAAGTGTCTTGCTCTATCCCAGTTGATTTTTTGAGTCACAAATTATTTTACACATCATCCTTCCTTGGGTCAAAATATATTTCCAAAATACGTAAACTCACGTATTCTGCCAAACAGACTCACGTATAATGTACATAACATAGTACAGATGAAGATCATAACAACAAAACTAAAAATCACGTTAGTTGGATCCAGAATAGCAACCGTTACGTTGACATGTAACAAAAATAATAAAAATATTACAAACAACAATAATAATGAGAGTAACTGCTCCAAACATGTCTTCTCGATTCATGTCTGTAGATAAATCAGTGTGTGAGCTTCACATACAGCTAGAATGTACTCATCATTTGCCTGACAAAATGTATTCAATGCATTCATCTTTAGACTGACCTTAAAAATACTCACTTTTTTTGTTTATGTTCCTAGTCCCAAATTATTGTATAAGTGCAGCGCCACGTATCCTAATTAGAGATCGATTAATTAAGAGACGTGCAGCTCATACCCTAATTACGGGCTCGATCAATTAAGATACGTGCAGCATACTCGTATATCCTAACCACGGACACAATTAATCAAGATACGTTGTAGCGTAAATCCTAATTACGAACCTGAATAATTAAGATACGTGCAGCGCGTATCCTTATTACGGATCCGATTAATTAAGATACGTGCATCGCGTATCCTAGTTACGGACCAGATTAATTAAGATGCGTGCAGCGCGTATCCTAATTACGGATCCGATTAATTAAGATAAGTGCAGCGCGTATCCCAATTACCGGACCGATTAATAAAGATTTCAAAGTCAGCTGTTCAGTTGCCCGACACACTGAGCACGGCAGGTAGTACCGAGGTACTCCGAGTGGTGCCACCCCCCTAAAATCTAAAATGTCTTGATAAATAAAGAATTTTCCCGGAAGACAGAAATTTGTTCTAGTTCACCCATACATGCAGCCTGAAGTTTCTGGGCGCAATTTGAGATTTTTTCATCTAAAATAGAATTTGTGTGGTATAGAAAAGAATTTAACATTTCAAGTTCTTTTCTTATTTTGTGTTAGCTGATAAACATTGACTAAGCAGAGTGCAAGTCAACAATAATAGATTTAATGGCTTACACATTCCTGAATGCATCCAAACGGAGAATGTATTTGTAGAAATTTCATTGAAGTTGAGGAATTAGCTAATCCATCATGAAAATTTTGTAGCCATCTTTTTTTAACCTTCAAGCATTTTGTCCAACAGTGAACTTGTAACGTTAAAGATAAAGTATAATTTAAGGATATTTAGACTCGTAAAGCTTGTGTTAATTAATTGCACGCTGATTAAAAATATTACTTATATATAACGTACGGGTTACACATATCTCCAATAGCGCATTTCGTTTAAATAAAATAAAATATAAATTTTATTTCACATTTCAATTTAACTCTATAATGAACTCAAACAGAAAATACATCAAACTCCACTAATTGCATTCTCTTGGGCACGAAGAAATAAGTGAACTGAACCCCAAGAATTAAAAACCGTTAATCAGTTCCCAATACCTCATTTTCACAAAAAATACTTTTGTAAGTCAAAAATCTGCCTTACTCGTGTACGCGTTTCGGCGAGATACCTCACAGAAAATTCTGAGTAACAATTTAATGCCTGAAAACATCACACTGTAGCATTCTCAAACATTTTAATCGTGCACGAATGTTGGTGAGAATCCCGCTAGAAAGTCACACTTAACAATTCTCAAACATTTCATTTGCACATGAATGTTATCGGCAATCCCGCTAGAGCATCCCATTTTAACAGATCTCAAACACTTCGATCGTCCATGATTGTTAGCGAGAATCACGCTGAAAAGAGGCCGAATTCGCCAGTCTCCCTCCGCCCGCTGGTCAAGTTTCCCGTGAGAAGATCTCGAGGTTTTTGCGTACGTTTTTGAACCCACCAACTCCTACGGGGACTTCTTCTCACTTCTTGTTCATCTCGAGCGCCTTCTTCTTCTGCGTCTACACGGGCAACTCATGAGAAAAGCGGCGGATTTTTTGTTAATCGAGCGAGAAGATTCAAACGTGCCTAGGAAGAACTAATTGCTGATTTAATTACTTTTCTCTCGATTCCTTTGAAGGTTTGCTGAGATGATAGGTTCGGTAGAGCAAACTGGAAACATCGATATGTACCGGTATATAAATATCTGTATAGTATATCTATATAAAGTGATATATGTATATATATATATATATTTATATATCTCAAGCAGATCTCAAACATTCCAATCGTGCATGATCATTAGCATGCATGAATATATTATATATACTTATATGTATACATATAAATATATGCATATATATACACAACAAGAGTACATGTAAAGACCCGAGTTCGTTCAAACCACCAGCCTACGTTCAGGTGCGTTCATATGAGCATCCCTCGTTCTCTCAAACTATGAGCTGCACAATGTTGCGTTCAAAGGAGCAGCGTTGCGTTCAAAGGAGCAGCGTTGCGTTCCAACGAACAACGCTGCGTTCCAACGAACAACGCTGCGTTCCAACGAACAACGCTGCGTTCCAACGGACAACGCTGCGTTCCAACGAACAACGCTGCGTTCCAACGAACAACGCTGCGTTCCAACGAACAACGCTGCGTTCCAACGAACAACGCTGCGTTCCAACGAACAACGCTGCGTTCCAACGAACAACGCTGCGTTCAAACGAACAACACTACGTTCAAGGGAGCAGCAAGAGGCGTACTCAGGTAACGGACGGCTCATCACGTTCAGGTAACCACCGCCTGACGACCACCAATTGGATTAGAGCGTCCCAGGCCTGGCTATGGAGTGACTTGCTCGTACTTGCTCGATATTAAAGGAGAAATACGAGAGGTGCGAGGCTGTGTAGAGCTATCCTGCGCACCAATCTGCACACTGCCCTCACTCCATCACCCGGTAATTGCGGCCGCCCATAACTGGGCTCTACACCCATTGGGCTGGGGTAATGGATGCGGGGTCGAGTGAGTGCCCAACCGCACGCGACGCTGCCGACGCCAAGCTGCAGCTGCCAGACGTGCTGGGTGTGTGGTGTCGTCGTACTGTTGGGTGTGGCGTGTGGGGTTGTGGAGACTGGAGTGTGGGGGTGTGGAGACTGGAGTGTGGGGTAGTGGAGTGTGGGGTTGTGGAGTGTGGGGTTGTGGAGTGTGGGGGTGTGGGGTTGTGGAGTGTGGGGTTGTGGAGACTGGAGTGTGGGGTAGTGGAGTGTGGGGTTGTGGAGACTGGAGTGTGGGGGTGTGGAGAGTGGGGGTGTGGAGTGTGTGGGGTTGTGGAGACTTGAGTGTGGGGTTGTGGAGACTAGAGTGTGGGGTTGTGGAGTGTGGGGTTGTGGAGACTGGAGTGTGGGGTGTGGAGTGTGGGGTTGGGGAGACTGGAGTGTGGGGTGTGGAGTGTGGGGTTGGGGAGACTGGAGTGTGGGGTAGTGGAGTGTGGGGTTGTGGAGTGTGGGGTTGTGGAGACTGGAGTGTGGGGTGTGGAGTGTGGGGTTGGGGAGACTGGAGTGTGGGGTAGTGGAGTGTGGGGTTGTGGGGTTGTGGAGACTGGAGTGTGGGGTAGTGGAGTGTGGGGTTATGGAGTGTGGGATTGTGGAGTGTGGGGTTGTGGAGTGTGGGGTTGTGGAGTGTGAATTGTGGAGTTTGGGGTTGTGGAGTGTGGGGTTGTGGAGACTGGAGTGTGGGGTAGTGGAGTGTGGGGTTGTGGAGACTGGAGTGTGGGGTAGTGGAGTGTGGGGTTGTGGAGACTGGAGTGTGGGGTAGTGGAGTGTGGGGTTGTGGAGTGTGAAGTTGTGGAGTGTGGGGTAGTGGAGTGTGGGGTTGTGGAGTGTGAATTGTGGAGTTTGGGGTTGTGGAGTGTGGGGTTGTGGAGACTGGAGTGTGGGGTAGTGGAGTGTGGGGTTGTGGAGACTGGAGTGTGGGGTAGTGGAGTGTGGGGTTGTGGAGACGAGTGTGGGGTAGTGGAGTGTGGGGTTGTGGAGTGTGAAGTTGTGGAGTGTGGGGTAGTGGAGTTTGGGGTTGTGGAGTGTGGGGTTGTGGAGACTGGATTGTGGGGTAGTGGAGTGTGGGGTTGTGGAGTGTGAAGTTGTGGATTGTGGGGTAGTGGAGTGTGGGGTTGGGGACTGTGGAGTTGTGAAGTGAGGGGTTGTGAGGTTGGAATTTTATTTGGAACTCGATACGACTTTTAATTTTAAAATATAATCTGCAGCTTTGGATTTTATTAGTTAAGTTGTTTGAAGACTAGTTAGGAAAGACTACTCATAATTAAGATTACTCAAATACTGCAATCTCTTTAGGGTGAACGAAGGGCCCAGTTAGTTTAGGCTGATCAGAACGGGGAATCTTTGCACAAGGTGTGTTCCTATTCACAAAATCCCCTGCGCATAGAAACTGCAAGTTGAGAAAGAAGAGGAAGAAAAGAGGAAAAAAGATAGTGAAGAAAACATAAAAATTGAAACGTGCAAAATTAGCAAGAAAGACATAACTCCCGAAGGCATATCTGTAGCTGAAGGGACCTAACAGTATTCCCCCTTGAGACACCAGTTCCTATGGTATAGGATAGACAAACCTAATTAACCTATTTCCCATATTCATTCTCTATACGTACATTTATGTATGTTATGTGTGTGTATGTGTGATATATGTGGATGCGTGTGTATAAATATGTATACACGCACATAGATACGTATTATATATGTATATATATGTATATATAGATTTACGTATATATATATATATATATATATATAT
This sequence comes from Morinoia aosen, assembly GCA_030386875.1. Classification (NCBI taxonomy): domain Eukaryota; kingdom Metazoa; phylum Arthropoda; class Malacostraca; order Amphipoda; family Talitridae; genus Morinoia; species Morinoia aosen. The sequence continues at coordinate 23,067,767 of CM059578.1, read as the reverse complement.
ATAAATGTCTCGATTTTTCTAGGGTAGAAACAAAACCTCAAGGCTCATCACAAATCATTCAATGCTCTGCGAATCGTCAACACTGAAAAGTTTTTCAGAAATAACTCTATGGTCCAGTCAATAAATTTGTTATACTTTCTAACTATTTCAAAAATTGATCTATCACTACTCCAGAAAGCGTTTCTGTGAATACACAAAAAAGAAAAATATAAACAGACAAATGAAATAAAGCGCAATTTGAGCATATGATTCGTGGTATATTATTTTTCTGTCCATAAGATAAAAAAGCTATGAATTTCATTTTGCGTGTATGTTTACTTTCATGTTTCTATACGTGCGTTTTGCGAATTTTTTTTTACAAATTCCACTTTGACTAATCTTTTCTCATTACTTGATAATCATTGACGTTTGAGTGTAATTCTTCATAATTTCTCCAAAATATGCAAAAAATCGATTTTTTTTAAATGCGCAGAGATTTAGGTCTATCATAACCTATGGCCAAAAATTTAGCCGTAATAGACAATTAATTTATATTTACGCACAAATTTAGTATCTAGCGTCACATAAAGTAAGACGCGCGTGCAAATTTAGTACCTGACGTTACCTAAAGTAAGACGCGCGTGCAAATTTAGTACCTGACGTCACCTAAAGTAAGACGCGCGTGCAAATTTAGTACCTGACGTCACCTAAAGTAAGACGCACGTGCAAATTTAGTACCTGACGTCACCTAAAGTAAGACGCGCGTGCAAATTTAGTAACTGGCGTCACCTAAAGTAAGACGCGCGTGCAAATTTAGTAACTGGCGTCACCTAAAGTAAGACGCGCGTGCAAATTTAGTACCTGACGTCACCTAAAGTAAGACGCGCGTGCAAATTTAGTACCTGACGTCACCTAAAGTAAGACGCGCGTGCAAATTTAGTACCTGACGTCACCTAAAGTAAGACGCGCGTGCAAATTTAGTACCTGACGTCACCTAAAGTAAGACGCACGTGCAAATTTAGTACCTGACGTCACCTAAAGTAAGACGCGCGTGCAAATTTAGTAACTGGCGTCACCTAAAGTAAGACGCGCGTGCAAATTTAATAAATAACATTACCTAAAGGAAAACGTGCGTGCAAATTTAGTAAATACCATCACCTTAAAGCAAGACGCGTACGCAAATTTAGTAAATAACATCACCTAAAGTGAGACGTGCGTGCAAATTCAGTAAATAACATCACCTAAAGCAAGACGTGGGCACAAATTCAGTAAATAACATCACCTAAAGTAAGACTGGCGTACAAATTTAATCCAACTGCACCCCAAAATTTCCCAAGCTACCGGAATGCGCGGGCGAAATCGCACATTCTCCATGGGAAGATCACCACATGGACTGCATGCCTCATGCAGGTATGTGCATGAATTTGTACTGCGGTCGCAATTTCCATTTAATGGAATCCAATAATTAAAGTGATCCCGTGCGCATGGGAGCATCTGAATGCGAAACTGGAACTCGAGCATGCGAGGTGTGGGAGGACGCGTAGACGTGTGGGAATACCTTGATGTACGTGAGAGAATCAGCCAAGGCAGCCAACAGATAACAAAGCGCAGCCAAGAGACAACAAAGCGCAGCCAAGAGACAACAATGCAGTGCTAACTGATCACAATGCGCTGCCAACTGACAACAAAAGACGCCTAACTGATCAGAAAAATTCTCCAAATGGACAGAAATGAAAAGTGGCTCAAAATGCTGGACCATGTTGGTGTTGGGAGCTGGAATGGGAGATAGGGAGTGGTGCAGGGCTGGAATGGGAGATAGGGAGTGGTGCAGGGCTGGAATGGGAGATAGGGAGTGGTGCAGGGCTGGAATGGGAGATAGGGAGTGGTGCAGGGATGGAATGGGAGATAGGAAGTGGTGCAGGGCTGGAATGAGAGATAGGGAGTAGTGCAGGGCTGGAATGGGAGATAGGGAGTGGTGCAGGGATGGAATGGGAGATAGGAAGTGGTGCAGGGCTGGAATGAGAGATAGGGAGTAGTGCAGGGCTGGAATGGGAGATAGGGAGTGGTGCAGGGATGGAATGGGAGATAGGAAGTGGTGCAAGGCTGGGATAGAGATAGGAAAGTAGCATTGTTCACCAATAACTACAAGAACATGTTTCTCACAAAATTTTTCAACTTTCTGAGAGTTTTTTTCTACAATGATATTTCAGTTTAAAATTACGCTGCTAGCAGGAAGTCTTTAGTCAAAAAAAGACATTTTTACAATTTTTTGCGGCTAAATTTTCAATTAGAAAATAATTGGAATTGCAAATTAATTAGAATTAATTCTCTTCCATGATAAATATTGAAACGCCGACTACATTAACTTTAAAATGGTAATTGAACTTGCTAGGTTTTACAAACATTGCAAATTAGAGTTTGCGTACAAAATTGTGAAAATAAGAGTTATGTACACAAATCTATCAAAATAAGAGTTTATGTACACAAAACTGTGAAAATAAGAGTAATGTACACAAAACTGTGAAAATAAGAGTTATATATACAAAACTGTGAAAATAAGAGTTATATACACAAAAATGTGAAAATAAGAGTTTGTGTACACAAATCCATGAAAATAAGAGTAATGTACACAAAACTGTGAAAATAAGAGTAATGTACACAAAACTGTGAAAATAAGAGTCATATACACAAAACTGTGAAAATAAGAGTTATATACACAAAAATGTGAAAATAAGAGTTTGTGTACACAAATCCATGAAAATAAGAGTAATGTACACAAAACTGTGAAAATAAGAGTAATGTACACAAAACTGTGAAAATAAAAGTTATATACACAAAAATGTGAAAATATGAGTTATGTACACAAAACTGTGGAAATAAGAATTATGTACACAAAACTGTGAAAATAAGAGTATATCTACACAAAACTGTCTCTTTCTTAACAATGCATCGCATTAGAGCCGCTGCATTGGACGACGTCAGAACATACCTTGTACAACAACAATGCGCGTCTCAGGGTAACTATAACTCTTGTTAGGGTAACAATAATGGTTGTAAAGTTAACAAGAGGTATTTAAAGGTTTAGTTGGTGCGCTGGTGTGAGTAAATAGAAGGATGCTTCAGCCAAGGGTCACTCTATGGGCATCTCATCCATTGTGCCGTGTCCCGGCACAATTGTGAAGCGTCCGGGCACAATTTATTGCCTGGAAAAAGGGTGGGTCGTGGGAGTCCGGAACTGGAATTTCGCTGCTGTGCTGGAATGCTCCTGGACAAGTGTTCTGGAATGTCGTGGTGGCTGGAATTGCCTTGGGTTCGTGTGGAGGTGATATGTGTACGAGGGTTAGTCAAAAAGTTCTCAGACAAATGCCATAATTTTGAACTGAACAGAGATTAGTAGTATTAGTAAACAGATAACAGAGTAACATTGATATGCTTTCTAGAAGGACAGAAAATGGTCACCGCAAGTTATTATGAAGGCGTTTTAAAGAAGTTGAAAACATCCCTCTCCAACAAAAGTCGAGGAAAAATGCACAGTCAAATTTGGTTTCATCACGACAACGCCCCTGCACATTCTTCAAGAGTTGTCAGGTCCCTATTGCGCGAATTGCGATGGAAACACTTCCACATCCTCCTTATAGTCCAGACCTAGCTCCATCAGACTTTTTTTGTTTCTAAAATTGAAAGAACACCTCAAAAGCACCCGATTTATGTCTTTAGATGAATCAAAATGCAAGTGATTTCATGGTGCCAGAGGCAGCCCCTATAATTCTAACAGGAAGACATTTACAGGTGGAAACATAGATTACAAAAGGGTATAGACAACAATGGAGCTTATGTAGAAAAATAAAAGTAATGATTTGTTAAATAAAGAAATTATGGCATTTGTCTGAGAACTTTTGACTACCCCTCGTTTGTGTGTAAGTGGTGATACTCGTAAATTACATATATTTAGTTGGGAAATATGTATGTTTAATTTTGTTTTTAGTGTTGACAGACGTAAGTTACACATATTTAGATTGAAAACAGATGTAATTTTGTACTTAGGGTTGATAGACAGAAGTTACATATATTAAGTGTGAAAACATATATATAATTTTGTATTTTGTGTTGACAGACGTAAGTTACTTACATTTAGCTTGAAAACAGATGTAATTTTGTACTCAGCGTTGATAGACAGAAATTGCATTTATTAAGTCTGGAAACATGTAATTTCGTATTTAAACATATATATATGTTCTTATGTACATCTAAAAATGTTCACAAATTTATGAACAATGGTCATGTGGAGATTTTAAATGAATGAGTCTACGCGTTTACATACGGAAATCACATATTTTTAGTTAGAAAACATTTATAATATGTACATAAATTAATTATTGCTAAAGTGAGTCAAAACATATCTATTTTATTAACTAAAAATCGGCAGTTGAGGTCTTTTCCACATACTGTAAACTCCCTGGTGATATTTAGTGTATTGTATACGAATATGATGCATACATGTCGGATGTATGAAAACATGCATCAAAGTGGTCAGTTGGAGTAGGTGAAAGGAACTTATGCAGATTTGAATGTTAATATAAAAGCTAATTAGTTTAAATCTGAAATGAAGCACGAATGATTGTTTCCAGCAAGCTTGTAATAAAATGATCTCAAATATATATTCGTGCCGATTCACTTTTGGAAAGTAACAATTGATAAACATACCCATCAAAAAAATAGCATATAATCTCAACACACCTACCAGTTCCAACGCGCCAACCTATTTCAACACAACCACCTATTTAAACACACGCACCTATATCAACACACCCACCTATTTCAACACACCCACCTATTTCAACACACCTACCTATTTCAAACGCATCCGTACGTCAAAAATATTCCACTGACCAGCGTCATGTAGCGCTGTCACTTACGTCCTGTTTGCGTCGAACAGAAGATTGCATTTTTTTCGTGCTCCATTTCAGCTTTTTATTACTTATCTCTGGGCCTGCTCGCTTGTTAATCATTTTCTGAGTCGTTATCTGCGACTCTCTTAAAAGGTCAATTTTGGCACGGGCCGGCGTGTATCCGGTCGGTCCTGACCGGTGTTGCCGTGTCCAATTTACCCAGCTTGAAATTCTTGGGGTTTTTGATGCAAGGCTTAGGATTTGAAAGCCAGCTGCATGTCGCTTTGGTTCTTGTTTTGATCGCTATGTGTTCTTGTTTGGGAATTTTGGGGAGATTTTGAGTGATGTGGTGTTTTTGGTTTGAAAATGCGGGAATTTGGAAAAATTGCAAACTCATGAATGGAAGACTCATGTTTTAAAAAATCATGGAATTTTGAAGAACAGGGAAGGCAGATCTGTAAAAAAAACTGAAAAAAGTCCTACATAGCGAATTTTGAGTTGCGATATAATCCGATTTAAAAAATTCAAATAATCGATGCTTGTAAAACGCATTTATTCGTAAAACGCCTAAATTTGGCATTGAGTTTTGGGTGAAGACCCTAAATTTGTGTTATCAAATTATGCAATAGACTCAAATCTGTTATAAGCCTAATTTTTCCAAAAAGCTTAAACTTGTAATAAGCCTTAATTCCAAAAAGCTTAAACTTGAAAGGCCTAAAATTCCAAAAATATTCAACTTTAAACCAGTCTTAACCAAATGAAAAGCGTAAACTTGAAAAAATATTATCTGCGCATAAAATTGAAAAATGCTGAATTAAGAAAAAAGCTTCAACTTGAAAAACGCTTGCGTTGAGATAAGTCTGAATTTGAAAATAAAACTTCAACTTCAAAAAAGCCTAAATTTGTAAAAAATCCCAAGTTTGCGAAAGTCAAAGTATGAAAAAAGAAAATTCGGTAACACTGAAGATGACCGTGAAAAATTCGGCGATATCTCGGGGCCGCGCTGGCGCCGCGGTGTCTTGTTGCTGCTGCCCACGTCTCCAGTTGCGGGCTCCTAGAAAAAACTCTAAAAAAAAATTATTCAAGCATTTTTAAAGTTCAAGCATTTTTTCCAAGCATTTTTATGGGCGCTTATAGTTCTTGAAATATTTATAAATTTTTGGTTATATAAATTTTCATGCTAGTTCACAATAATGATAATACAAATTATAGTTCAAATCTTTAAATGATTATGATTTAACTTACCGAACCCTCATGATTCTAGGAAAAGCAAGAAAAATATCTTTCTCCTACTGCAAAAGTTGTCGACCGTCAGTGTATTCAAATATTCTGCGTTTGAATGCATTTACGGGCGACAATTTTTGCGTAAAGAAAATAACATTTTGCTTGCTTTTCCTAGAATCATGAAGCTTAGGTAAGTTAAAGGATAATCATTTAACGATTTCAACTACAGTTTGTTCGAGTGCAACAATATGCAGAACAGGCTGCATAGAAAATATAAATTTAAGTTCCAATTTTTTTCAATAATCAGAGTACTATGCAAACATGTAAAACATTTCATTCATTTACATTGTGATGAGATCACATACTTAAAAAACGATAAAAGCTACGTTTCATCAGTATCGCCCAGTCGGCAGCCTACCACACCACCACACCAAACCAATCACCACCAATACAACCCTGTCACCATCACCACATTTTCATCTCATCTCCAGCAGACCCTCATAACCATTTCCCAATCACGACCTACATCACCATATCAGGAGCGTGCTAAATTGTACCAGATATACATAACGCAGGCCAGTTGTAACGAGTAGATATGGCCACTGCAGTGAGTTGTAACGAATAGATATGGCCACTGCAGTGAGTTGAAACGAGTAGATATGGCCACTGCAGTGAGTTGTAACGAGTAGATATGGCCACTGCAGTGAGTTGTAACGAGTAGATATGGCCACTGCAGTGAGTTGAAACGAGTAGATATGGCCACTGCAGTGAGTTGTAACGAGTAGATATGGCCACTGCAGTGAGTTGAAACGAGTAGATATGGCCACTGCAGTGAGTTGAAACGAGTAGATATGGCCACTGCAGTGAGTTGAAACGAGTAGATATGGCCACTGCAGTGAGTTGAAACGAGCAGATATGGCCACTGCAGTGAGTTGAAACGAGTAGATATGGCCACTGCAGTGAGTTGAAACGAGTAGACATGGCCACTGCAGTGAGTTGAAACGAGTAGATATGGCCACTGCAGTGAGTTGAAACGAGTAGATATGGCCACTGCAGTGAGTTGAAACGAGCAGATATGGCCACTGCAGTGAGTTGAAACGAGTAGATATGGCCACTGCAGTGAGTTGAAACGAGTAGATATGGCCACTGCAGTGAGTTGAAACGAGTAGACATGGCCACTGCAGTGAGTTGAAACGAGTAGATATGGCCACTGCAGTGAGTTGAAACGAGTAGATATGGCCACTGCAGTGAGTTGAAACGAGCAGATATGGCCACTGCAGTGAGTTGAAACGAGTAGATATGGCCACTGCAGTGAGTTGAAACGAGCAGATATGGCCACTGCAGTGAGTTGAAACGAGCAGATATGGCCACTGCAGTGAGTTGAAACGAGTAGACATGGCCACTGCAGTGAGTTGAAACGAGTAGATATGGCCACTGCAGTGAGTTGAAACGAGTAGATATGGCCACTGCAGTGAGTTGAAACGAGCAGATATGGCCACTGCAGTGAGTTGAAACGAGTAGACATGGCCACTGCAGTGAGTTGAAACGAGTAGATATGGCCACTGCAGTGAGTTGAAACGAGTAGATATGGCCACTGCAGTGAGTTGAAACGAGTAGATATGGCCACTGCAGTGAGTTGAAACGAGTAGATATGGCCACTACAGTGAGTTGAAACGAGTAGATATGGCCACTACAGTGAGTTGAAACGAATAGATATGGCCACTGCGGTGAGTTGAAACGAGCAGATATGGCCACTGCGGTGAGTTGAAACGAGTAGATATGGCCACTGCAGTGAGTTGAAACGAGTAGATATGGCCACTGCAGTGAGTTGAAATGAATAGATATGGCCACTGCAGTGAATTGAAACGAGCAGATATGGCCACTGCAGTGAGTTGAAACGAGTAGACATGGCCACTGCAGTGAGTTGAAACGAGTAGATATGGCCACTGCAGTGAGTTGAAACGAGTAGATATGGCCACTGCAGTGAGTTGAAACGAGTAGATATGGCCACTGCAGTGAGTTGAAACGAGTAGATATGGCCACTGCAGTGAGTTGAAACGAGTAGATATGGCCACTACAGTGAGTTGAAACGAGTAGATATGGCCACTGCAGTGAGTTGAAACGAGTAGATATGGCCACTGCAGTGAGTTGAAACGAGTAGATATGGCCACTACAGTGAGTTGAAACGAGTAGATATGGCCACTACAGTGAGTTGAAACGAATAGATATGGCCACTGCGGTGAGTTGAAACGAGCAGATATGGCCACTGCGGTGAGTTGAAACGAGTAGATATGGCCACTGCAGTGAGTTGAAACGAGTAGATATGGCCACTGCAGTGAGTTGAAATGAATAGATATGGCCACTGCAGTGAGTTGAAACGAGTAGATATGGCCACTGCGGTGAGTTGAAACGAGTAGATATGGCCACTGCAGTGAGTTGAAACGAGTAGATATGGCCACTGCAGTGAGTTGAAACGAGTAGATATGGCCACTGCAGTGAGTGCCTAGCGCAGGTCGTAACTGAACACGTCACTGACATGACCGCGCACGTGATGGTGTTTTGACTGCATACCGTTAGTACGGGGATGTGCGTATGTGTTCGGCGATATGTGTTGTGCGTTAGTGTGCGATATGTGGTGGACGATATGCATTGGGCGATATGTGTCGTGCGATAAGCCCCAGCACACAATTCTAGTGTTTCTCTAGAAAGAAACTTTTCTCAGAGTCAAACTTTTTATTGCATAACTTCATTCTCGGCCAACGTTTGCTGAAATTTTTTTGTCAACTGGCGTTTACTGAATTTTTTCTCTCCTGACGTTTGTTGAAACTGTTTCTGAACTGACGCTTGTTACAATTTTTTATCGACGGACATTCGAAGACATTTCTTGCAAGCTGACACTGGTTGTAAAAAGCTTTGGTGCCCTGCATTTCGCATCCGGGCAGACCACAGCAAAAAAAGTCTTCCCTAATGGAAACGTCAAAATAAATGCCATCAGTGGGCACATTTACGACATGCACTTGTATGGGCCACCATCGCCATGACGACATCCAGTGTCGGTCTTCCTAAGGTCATGCGGCTTTTAAAAAGTCTTCAGATTTTATGACTTTGTTTGCAGTGAGCTAATTTGACCGATTTTGGATGCGGCCACACTTTATGACGCCAGTAATGTTGGTAGGACTTGAAATTTCTTAAAAAGAGAGGTCATTTGTGTTGGTTCCGGAGTGACTAATTGGCGATTTCATCTAATGTATCTTGTTTCAATTATTCAACTAAATTGATAAGACGACTCTGTGTGTTAGGCTTTCTTTATAAGGCCACACCATGCATTAAACCTGCCTAAAATGAAAACATTCCACGTGACAATTTACTAAACGCGAAACACAATATACCGAATTCATTAATAAGAAGACTCTGCACATAAATAATTCATTAATTAGAGACTCTGCACATAAATAATTCATAAATGAAAAGACTCTACACATAAATAATTCATTTATAAGAAGATTCTGCACATAAATAATTCATTAATAAGAAGACTCTGCGCATAAAACCAGAATAAATTACTCTTCAAATTACACTATATATAAATCGCTATGCATGTATGCATCCACTCTAAAAATACAACGCTATGAATAAAACTAGAGAGAAAAGAAGACACCATGTGTGGAGCTCGACTAAAAATAGGACTGATAAATATACATGTGTTTAAAAAACACTGAAATACTTTGTATAAAACCATTTTATATAAAACCCCTTTATGTAAAACCACTTTATATAAAACCATTTTATATAAAACCCCTTTATGTAAAACCACTTTACATAAAACCACTTTACATAAAACCTTCACTAAAGATGAGGCACTACACATTGAACTAGACTAAAAAGAGTAATTCAAATAAAAATATTTAAAATTATAATAAAAAGAATGACTGAGCATTCAAAAGTACACGAAACAAAAGACACGAATTTTAAATTTTGAATAATATAAGAACTTTACGTACGATAATATAGCACCAAAACAACACTATATTTATAAGGCGTTCAATACACCGTAACACGCTGGTATTGGACGTCCAATACATAGTAACACGACGATATATTGGACGTTCAATACAGCATAACACGCCGGTATTGGCCGTCCAATACACCGTAACACGCAGTTATTTGGCGTCCAATACACCGTAACACGCCGGTATTGTTATTATAATACACCGTAACACGCCGGTATTGTACTCCCAATACATAGTAACACGACGATATATTGGACGTCCAATACACCATAACACGTTGGTATTGGACGTCCAATACAGCGTAACACGCCGGTATTAGACGTCCAATACACCGTAACACGCGGGCATTGGACATCCAATACACAGTAACACGCCGGTATATTGGGCATCCAATACACCGCAACACGATGTATTGGACACCATGCCGTAAACCTGCCAATACCGCGGCCACATGGAGGGTCTCCCAACTTTTTTAACTTTCCCCGTTTTCTAATTTAGAAAACTTTTGTGTCTCTCTTACTCGATTTTAATGCCCAGCGTGGTGCTGGTGTGGGGTGTTTATTTTGTGCTGCGGTGTGTGGAGTTGTTTGTGTTGTGTTGGTGGTGTGTTGTGTTGTTGTTTGTGCTGTGTTGGTGTTTGTGTTGTGTAGGTATGGTTGCTTGTGGAGTTTGTGTTGTGTAGGTGTTGTTGTTTGTGTTAGTGCCGCCTCGTAATGAAGATCTGCACTCCACCACCACTCCATCAATAATTTGTTCCCATTGCTGTTCTTTTATTATAATTTAAAGTTTCACTTCACTTCAAAATTCTGCCGTCGTTGTTGGCGCTAAGTCCATGCCAGAAGTGTGGAATTTCACGCTCATTGAATAAATTTCAAATAAACCTGTTATGGTATTTATGAAGCTTGTCTTCATCCTTTATAATTGGAAAATAAACTATACGTTACCCTTACTTTTTAAATAGAAACCTGACAAAAACTTTACTCCGGTTTTTAATCTTTTAAGTTTTGCCTTGAAAGATGACACCTGCCACCGTGGGAGGAAAATTAATAGAAAGCAAGTTCTGTAAATTGAAGGAGCAAATTCCTCCATTAATTGTCTCTTTCACAGATACTTTGTTAATATTCTTTTTAAAATGGAAAATTGTCGTATACCTCACACAGTCTGTATACACCACACACACAGCGCTCACCACACAGCCTGCACAGCCCGCCACACAGCCTGCACAGCTTACACAGCCCACCACACAGCCTGTACAGCTCGCCACACAACCTACACAGCCCACCACACAGCCTACACAGCCCACCAACAGCCAACACAGCCCTCCACACAGCCTACACTGCCCACTACACAGCCCGCCACACAGCCTACACAGCCCACCACACAGCCTACACAGCTTACACAGCCCACCACACAGCCTACAAAGCCTACACAGCCCGCCACACAACCTACACAGCCCACCACACAGCCTACACAGCCCACCACACAGCCTGCACAGCTTACACAGCCCACCACACAGCCTGCACAGCTTACACAGCCCACCACACAGCCTACAAAGCCCACACAGCCCGCCACACAACCTACACAGCCCACCACACAGCCTACACACCCCGCCACACAACCTACACAGCCCACACAGCCCACACATCAATACAGCGTTAGCATGAGCGTGGGATCATTTTCAGTAAGAAGGCATCATAAAACTCCCGCAGAGCTACTCCGTACGCGCCCGAATCCCATTCCCGATACAATGGCGGCGTGTAATTCCAGATATTCCAGGATAATGGGAATCCCCCGAGCGGAGTTTGTTTTATGGACGCAGCGGCCACTCAAATTCCGGGAAAATTCAAGTGTGAGATTCGCACCTTTTTTTTGGGGTGAAATTGTCGTTATGGACAGCGTCGATTTGATGTGGGGCTTGATGGTGGCTATAGTGAGGCTTGATGGTGGCTATAGTGTGGCTTGATGGTGGCTATAGTGAGGCTTGATGGTGGCTATAGTGTGGCTTGATGGTGGCTATAGTGAGGCTTGATGGTGGCTATAGTGAGGCTTGATGGTGGCTATAGTGTGGCTTGATGGTGGCTATAGTGAGGCTTGATGGTGGCTATAGTGTGGCTTGATGGTGGCTATAGTGAGGCTTGATGGTGGCTATAGTGAGGCTTGATGGTGGCTATAGTGTGGCTTGATGGTGGCTATAGTGAGGCTTGATGGTGGCTATAGTGAGGCTTGATGGTGGCTATAGTGTGGCTTGATGGTGGCTATAGTGAGGCTTGATGGTGGCTATAGTGAGGCTTGATGGTGGCTATAGTGAGGCTTGATGGTGGCTATAGTGTGGCTTGATGGTGGCTATAGTGAGGCTTGATGGTGGCTATAGTGAGGCTTGATGGTGGCTATAGTGTGGCTTGATGGTGGCTATAGTGAGGCTTGATGGTGGCTATAGTGAGGCTTGATGGTGGCTATAGTGTGGCTTGATGGTGGCTATAGTGAGGCTTGATGGTGGCTATAGTGAGGCTTGATGGTGGCTATAGTGTGGCTTGATGGTGGCTATAGTGAGGCTTGATGGTGGCTATAGTGAGGCTTGATGGTGGCTATAGTGAGGCTTGATGGTGGCTATAGTGAGGCTTGATGGTGGCTATAGTGTGGCTTGATGGTGGCTATAGTGAGGCTTGATGGTGGTGAAGATTGATGGTAGGCTTAGAAGTATGTTCAGAATATTTAAGTAACCTAGTACTAAGTGTTTTGTAAAGACTAGTGGAGTTATGGGGGAAATCACCCACTCTGAGTTTCAAAACAACTCATCAAGCTTTTATTTATCTTTACAATGAAATGAATCTAGAGAGTTAAATAAGAGGTCAATATTGGGTCAACTGAACGCCTAACTGTGACGACTGTGTATCTAACTGGAACAACTGCCACAACTGAACGCCTAACTGTGACCACTGTTTATCTAACTGGAACAACTGACACAACTGAACGCCTAACTGTGACCACTGTGTATCTAACTGGAACAACTGCCACAACTGAACGCCTAACTGTGACCACTGTGTATCTAACTGGAACAACTGCCACAACTGAACGCCTAACTGTGACCACTGTGTATCTAACTGGAACAACTGCCACAACTGAACGCCTAACTGTGACCACTGTGTATCTAACTGGAACAACTGCCACAACTGAATATCTAACTGGGTGAACTGGGTGAATTTTATATTTACTGGGTCAACTGATGCATTTGGATATTAATCAACCTCAAAATGAAAATTTTTCTTTTACTGACATCTAAGATCAAATTTTTCACTTTGACATTTAAGTTCGGTTTGAAATCATAAAAGATTTGATGTGAGCTTCAGCTGCAAGTTCGTTTGCCCCTATTTCTGCTCCTAAAAATATTTTTATTGAATATTATGCTTTTTTAAATGAAAATAATTTTTTTTTTAATGAAAATAATACTTTTTTAAAAGAAAATATTACTTATTTTAAACGAAAATATTACATTTTTAAATGAAAAAATACTTTTAAAATTTTTTCAAAATTATTGCATTATCAAATATTAGATAAATTATTTAATTATTTAAAGGACTTCATTTAAAATCTACACAAGGGTTAAATAAAAATTAACTCTAAAGTTGAGCGGACACTTGTTTTATAGATGAATAATATTTAATTTTAATACCATAGCCATACAACACCAACAACAACAACAAATGCTCCTGCACGTGCGATACTAACACAATAACGAGACGATATTAATACAAGAATAATACAACAACAATAATATTACCATGTCCAATACTAATACATTAACAACAATTCCTGTACGTCGAATATTAATACAACAGTAAATCTACCATGTCCAACATTAATGAAGGAATAAAACAAGAACCACAAGTCTACCACATCTAATATTAACACGACAATAATACAACAACAACTCAGCCAAGTCCGATATCAATCCAACAGCAACTCTACTGCGTCCAATAATAATGGAAGACTAATACATGAATAATAGATCTACACATAACTCTCAATAACACAAAAACAACTCATCCACGTCCATTATTAATACACCAATAATTCAACCCCTCCACTTCCTCCAATAATGCAAGACCAATATATCAGCAACAACTCCACCATGTCCAATATAACAACAACAACAAAAACACAGCATCAACAACTTCACCTCGTCCAATATAACAACAATAACACAACAACAACTCCAAAATATCCTATATAACAACAATAACACAACAAAAACAACAACGCCACCACGTCCAATATAACAACAATAACACAACAACAACGCCACCACGTTCAATATAACAACAATAACACAACAAAAACAACAACGCCACCACGTCCAATATAACAACAACAACACAACAACAACAACGCCACCACGTCCAGTATAACAACAACACAACAACTCCACCACGTCCACACACGACGTCGAGGTCAACTCGACAAAACCACGCGCATTTCGACTGACGTGGCAAACGGGCTCGCCCAAGAATGAGAATATGAGAAGAAAAAGAGAGAAGGAAAAGAAGAAGGAGAAGAAGTCCGAGGGCAAGGAGCACACGCTGGTATCCACAATACTTTCCCTCACTTTTTGTGGCTTCTGTTTGTGTAGACGCTCTCGTATTTTGCACTGCAGCTAAAAACTCGGCCGGCACCGAGAGGGAAATTCTGATGACTTCTTTTCTTCGGTGATCCAGAGGTCATTTTGTCGGTGCTGTGGTTATTTTCGTTGTGATTATACAGTACGTCCCACAATAACCCGTACCGAGTGTTTATTTTCCCGGATCTGTGATAGCATCATAAGAATACCATGAGCATTTAACTTCAAGCAAAACAATGCGGTATTACTGATTACTACTGATACGGGAAATAATTACTGATTACTGCTGATACGGGAAATAATTACTGAGTACTTCTAATACGGGAAATAATTACTGATTACTACTGATACGGGAAATAATTACTGATTACTACTGATACGGGAAATAATTACTGAGTACTTCTAATACGGGAAATAATTACTGATTACTACTGGTACGGGAAATAATTACTGAGTACTTCTAATACGGGAAATAATTACTGATTACTGCTGATACGGGAAATAATTACTGAGTACTTCTAATACGGGAAATAATTACTGATTACTACTGATACGGGAAATAATTACTGATTACTACTGATGCGGGAAATAATTACTGAGTACTTCTAATACGGGAAATAATTACTGATTACTACTGATACGGGAAATAATTACTGAGTACTTCTAATACGGGAAATAATTACTGATTACTACTGATACGGGAAATAATTACTGATTACTACTGATACGGGAAATAATTACTGATTACTGCTGATACGGGAAATAATTACTGATTACTACTGATACGGGAAATAATTACTGAGTACTTCTAATACGGGAAATAATTACTGATTACTACTGATACGGGAAATAATTACTGATTACTACTGATACGGGAAATAATTACTGAGTACTTCTAATACGGGAAATAATTACTGATTACTACTGATACGGGAAATAATTACTGAGAACTTCTAATACGGGAAATAATTACTGATTACTACTGATGCGGGAAATAATTACTGATTACTACTGATTCGGGAAATAATTACTGAGTACTTCTAATACGGGAAATAATTACTGATTACTACTGATACGGGAAATAATTACTGATTACTGCTGATACGGGAAATAATTATTGACTACTACTGATACGGGAAATAATTATTGACTACTACTGATACGGGAAATAATTACTGATTACTGCTGATACGGGAAATAATTATTGACTACTACTGATACGGGAAATAATTATTGACTACTACTGATACGGGAAATAATTATTGACTACTACTGATACGGGAAGTAATTACTGATTACTACTGATACGGGAAAAAATTACTGGTATTATTGATACGTGAAAATAAATACTAGGTTCGGGTTTTTGTGGGACATACGGTATTTGGATTCATGCATGTTACAAACACTGCAGCTCTCACATAATCTATATGAGATACATACTATAGTTATTATGTGCGTTTGACGCTTTAAATTTAATGACTTGCAATAAAACCGTGCTTTTAAGGGCGCTTTACCATATCTTATGGTTATAGCTCTGACTTTAAAAATTAAAGTGCCGCCATTGTGACAAAGTCCTCCTTTCTTGACGGTGGTAGTAGAATAATGCCACCGTCATTTTTGACTGAGGAAATAGAATAGTGCCACCGTCATTTTTGACTGAGGAAATAGAATAATGCCACCGTCATTTTTGACTGAAGAAGTAGAATAACGCCACCGTCATTTTTGACGGTGGAAGTAGAATAATGCCACCGTCATTTTTGACGGTGGAAGTAGAATAATGCCACCGTTATGTTTGACGGTGGAAGTAGAATGATACCACCGTCATTTTTGACGGTGGAAGTAGAATGATACCACCATCATTTTTGACGGTGGAAGTAGAATGATACCACCGTCATTTTTGACGGTGAAAGTAGAATAATGCCACCGTTATTTTTGACGGTGGAAGTAGAATAATGCCACCGTCATTTTTGACGGTGGAAGTAGAATAATGCCACCGTCATTTTTGACGCTGTAGAAAAAAAATACCACCATCATTTTTGACGGAGAAAGTAGAATAATACCATCGTCATTTTTGACAGTGGCATAGCTGCATTGCATGTTCAAGAAATTATCAGCCAACAGTGCCAGCAATATTTAGCCGAACACAGGATTTTGTAG
This sequence comes from Morinoia aosen, assembly GCA_030386875.1. Classification (NCBI taxonomy): domain Eukaryota; kingdom Metazoa; phylum Arthropoda; class Malacostraca; order Amphipoda; family Talitridae; genus Morinoia; species Morinoia aosen. Next base: position 23,050,893 of record CM059578.1, on the reverse strand, counting down.
GGCAAAACGCCCCGGTAAAAAGGAAGATTTATTAAATTGAGTGGAAATGTGAAAAAGAACAGCAACGTTGCGTGCAAAATAAGACATTTTCTCGAATAAATACTCTGGACATTAGAATAAATAGGCGATGCGGCCTATATAATAGGTTGCACCCACGATCGTGTATGTGCATGACACGCACATGGTACTCACATGATCGTGTATGTGCATGACCCGCACATGGTACACATATGATCGTGTATGTGCGTGATACGCATATAGTTACAACAAATTAACGTTCGCATCTTTGATTTTAGCCCCGTAACTTGTGCATGCATAGGGCGGCGAAAATCATCGATTCAAGGCTTTCATCTCCATATGCGGAGAAAATTATCGATGCAACGGCAAAAAAGTTAGACCGGGTAACCACCAATATCCTCGACAGAAACAGAACACCGGCCCCCGTTTCCGCCCGACCTGCACCCACGTGGCAATAAATTTGTCTTCTATGACAACGAGGAGTAAAAAATGAGAGGTTCCGTGAGGTTTAGGGTGACGTGGGGCTACTGGTCTTGACCCAAAGCAACCCCACGCATTTCTACAACCTCTCTTCCCACTCTGTTCCCCACTCACCCTGTCCCTCCTCCCCAGGGAAGCTTTGATTCTCTGACGCGACCGCGACGATCTTTGGGGCCACGAAAACTGGAGACGAGGTTGGGGTGCTGTACAGGGTTAGTTTACAGCCCCAACACACTCAACCCCAACTCCAACTACAACGTTACACACAACACCACCTCACACAACCCCACCTCACATAACACGACTACACACAACCACACCACATACAACCCCACCACACACAACCCACCACATAAAACCCCACCACACACAACCCCACCACATACAACCCCACCACACACAACCCCACCATATACAACCCCACCTCATACAACCCCACCACACACAACCCCACCACACACAACCCCACCACACACCACCCCACCACATACAACCCCACCACACACAACCCCACCACATACAACCCCACCTCATACAACCCCACCTCATACAACCCCACCACACACAACCCCACCACATACAACCCCACCTCATACAACCCCACCTCATACAACCCCACCACACACAACCCCACCACATACAACCCCACCTCATACAACCCCACCTCATACAACCCCACCACACACAACCCCACCACATACAACCCCACCTCATACAACCCCACCACATACAACCCCACCTCATACAACCCCACCACATGCAACCCCACCTCATACAACCCCACCTCATACAACCCCACCACACACAACCCCACCACATACAACCCCACCTCATACAACCCCACCTCATACAACCCCACCACACACAACCCCACCACATACAACCCCACCTCATACAACCCCACCTCATACAACCCCACCTCATACAACCCCACCACACACAACCCCACCACATACAACCCCACCTCATACAACCCCACCTCATACAACCCCACCACACACAACCCCACCACATACAACCCCACCTCATACAACCCCACCTCATACAACCCCACCACATACAACCCCACCACACACAACCCCACCACACACAACCCCACCACATACAACCCCACCACATTCAACCCCACCACATACAACCCCACCTCATACAACCCCACCACATACAACCCCACCACACACAACCCCACCACACACAACCCCACCACACACAACCTTACCACATACAACCCCACCACACACAACACTACACACAAAACTACAACACACAGCTAAAGAAAAAACAGAAAAAATAATTTTTGAGCTGTAATTTTTAAGAAAAAAAATACTTATTTTCTTTTGGGTATGCGTTTGAACGCTTAAATGTTGGTTGCTCCATTTTACGTTTACGCTCCTGAAACAAATCATTTATTTATAAATTGCTTCCGTTGCCTAAACGTAACAAATGTGTCCCTAAGAGAGAAAGAAGGAAGGCATGATTTAGCACGTCGATTCTGGAGTAAGAGTGTTTGAACGTTGTAGGTTCAATAGGAAGGAAACTTATGTATATATATCAATGCAAAACTATATAATGCGATATATATCTCAATGCCAAATTTAAAAGCATATGCCCCAGCGTCAAAATTGTTGGCTAAAGTTTTATTCCAGGCGTCTGGTGTAGACATCGAATAAAAATATAGAGTGCCATGCAACTTGCTTGTATGTTTGGCTGCTTGCTTGCCGGCTTGCCTGCTTGCTTGCTTGCCTGCTTGCTTGCCTGCTTGCTTGCCTGCCTGCTTGCTTGCCTGCTTGCTTGCCTGCTTGCTTGCCTTCTTGCTTGCTTGCTTGTTTGCCTGCTTGCTTGCTTGCCTGCTTGCCTGCTTGCTTGCCTGCTTGCTTGCTTGCTTGCCTGCTTGGCTTGCCTGCTTGCTTGCCTGCTTGCTTGCCTGCCTGCTTGCTTGCCTGCTTGCTTGCCTGCTTGCTTGCCTTCTTGCTTGCTTGCTTGTTTGCCTGCTTGCTTGCCTGCTTGCTTGCTTGCCTGCCTGCTTGCCTGCTTGCCTGCTTGCTTGCCTGCTTGCCTGCTTGCCTGCTTGCTTGCCTGCTTGCCTGCTTGCCTGCTTGCTTGCCTGCTTGCTTGCCTTCTTGCTTGCTTGCCTGCTTGCCTGCTTGCCTGCTTGCCTGCTTGCTTGCCTGCTTGCTTGCCTTCTTGCTTGCTTGCCTGCTTGCCTGCTTGCTTGCCTGCTTGCTTGCTTGCTTGCTTGCCTGCCTGCTTGACTGCTTGCCTGCTTGCTTGCCTGCTTGCCTGCTTGCTTGCCTGTTTGCTTGCCTGCTTGCTTGCCTGTTTGCCTGCTTGCTTGCCTGCTTGCCTGCTTGCTTGCCTGCTTGCCTGCTTGCTTGCCTGTTTGCTTGCCTGCTTGCTTGCCTGCTTGCCTGCTTGCCTGCTTGCTTGCCTGTTTGCCTGCCTGCTTGCCTGCTTGCCTGCTTGCTTGCCTGCTTGCCTGCTTGCCTGCTTGCCTGCTTGCTTGCCTGCTTGCCTGCTTGCTTGCCTGTTTGCCTGCCTGATTGCCTGCTTGCCTGCTTGCTTGCCTGCTTGCCTGCTTGCTTGCCTGTTTGCTTGCCTGCTTGCTTGCCTGCTTGCCTGCTTGCTTGCCTGCTTGCCTGTTTGCTTGCCTGTTTGCCTGCCTGCTTGCCTGCTTGCCTGCTTGCTTGCCTGCTTGCCTGCTTGCTTGCCTGTTTGCTTGCCTGCTTGCTTGCCTGCTTGCCTGCTTGCTTGCCTGCTTGCCTGTTTGTTTGCCTGTTTGTTTGCCTGCTTGCTTGCTTGCCTGCTTGCCTGCTTGCTTGCCTGTTTGCTTGCCTGCTTGCTTGCCTGCTTGCCTTCTTGCCTGCTTGCCTGCTTGCTTGCCTGCTTGCCTGCTTGCCTGCTTGCTTGTCTGCCTGCCTGCCTGCCTGCTTGCCTGCTTGCTTGCCTGCTTGCTTGCCTGCTTGCTTGCCTGCTTGCCAGCTTGCTTGCCTGCTTGCCTGCTTGCTTGCCTGCTTGCCTGCTTGCTTGCCTGCTTGCTTGCCTGCTTGCTTGCCTGCTTGCTTGCCTGCTTGCTTGCCTGCTTGCTTGCCTGCCTGCTTGCTTGCCTGCTTGCTTGCTTGCCTGCTTGCCTGCTTGCCTGCTTGCCTGCTTGCCTGCTTGCCTGCTTGCCTGCTTGCCTGCTTGCCTGCTTGCCTGCTTGCTTGCCTACTTGCCTGCTTGTTTGCCTGCTTGCCTGTTTGCTTGCCTGCTTGCCTGCTTGCTTGCCTGCTTGCCTGCTTGCTTGCCTGCTTGCCTGCTTGCTTGCCTGCTTGCTTGCCTGCTTGCTTGCCTGCCTGCTTGCCTGCTTACTTGCCTGCTTGCTTGCCTGCTTGCCTGCTTGCTTGCCTGCTTGCCTGCTTGCTTGCCTGCCTGCTTGCCTGCTTGCCTGCTTGCTTGCCTGCTTGCCAGCTTGCTTGCCTGCTTGCCTGCTTGCTTGCCTGCTTGCCTGCTTGCTTGCCTGCTTGCCTGCCTGCTTGGTGTGTCCGTCGCCCCAGCCACCCCGTAAACTGGACACCTGAACGCGACACAATGGCGGCAGACTTCTCCTTTTCAATGTATTCTGCACATATCTACTGGAATTAATTCCGATGCTATACAAGCCCACAAAAACGGTATTGTAAAGAAGCAAGGATGCATATTTAACACTTTGATTGCGGTATGTAAACATAAAGTTCACAATTCAACTCAAATATAAAGTACTTTGCAGCAAGCAATGTTGAAAGTAGCAAATATTATCTGGATAGTACCTACGTTTAGTATTGATCGAGTAATTTTGAAAATTTAGCTTGTGACTACTGGTCGGTCAGCAGTATTACAAAAAGTTCCTTCGTGTACCACCGGTGATGCACACCGCAGTTAAAGTGTTAAACAGATAATTTGAAAATAGTTAACACGAAAGAATTACAGCTCTGATCTTGAAAAAAGCCGTCATTTATGATGACTAGCGCATTAGTATAGTTATACACAGTTGTACATTTCCTATGGGATATTTAAGAGAAGAATTAGCACTGAGAATCGCTGCAAAGAAAGACCGGAAGGAGCTCAACGGACGAAAAGAAAGCTGGACGCCAAAATCTGTGACGCGCCAATATTATGTGACGCGCCAAAATCTGTGACGTGCCAGACTTTGTGAGTGTCGCTTTTTTCCAGCTTTACCTTTTGATCTTCTCTACCGGGAATGCTAATTATTGACATCTATACTATGTCAAGATGGGTAATAATATCAGGATTTAGTAGTTTCTCAATATGAAGGTCCTACGTTTCGTGATTTTCAAAAGTTTTAATAAGTTCTTCATTTTCATGATTTTTCCAGCTGTCATGTTCATCATTCGTTTATCAATTAGGCGAAATTGTGCATTTTGTGCGCAATATGTGTACCCGAAGTGGAACTACAAATATAGAGTGTGTGCTGACGCCAGTACGGAGGTTAAATCTCTCTAAAATCTCTACAAAAATCTCTAAAATCTAAAGAGAAAAAAGGAATCAAGTATCAAAGAGAAATCTTTTCAAAAATCTCTAAAGAGAATTCAAAAATCAGAGAAATCGAAAATCAAAAATCGAAAATCAAAAATCAAAAATCAAAAATCAAAAATCAAAAATCAAAAATCAAAAATCAAAAATCAAAAATCAAAAATCAAAAATCAAAAATCAAAAATCAAAAATCAAAATCAAAAATCAAGAGGGAGAAATCAAAAACCTCGAAAATATCTCTTCAAAACTCTGCTTTGCACACTTGCGAGAACCCACGACCCACATCCTCTATCAGAAACACTATATTGTATTACACTCCTAATGATAAATTAACTTTTTAACATTTTGACCGCAATTGGTTAAACTGAATTTAAAAATTCAACTCAAATTTAAGGTAAATTGTTAACAATTTTGAAAATACCAAACATGAAATGGATCTCGCCTTGTATTTGCTTTGAATAAGTATTCATAAAATTGAGTTGTAAGTACTGGGCAATCAGCTGCATTTTGAAAATTCCCTCCGTGGCCACCGGTGGCGCACGTTGCGGTCAAAGTGTAAAGTCAAATAATTTAGGACTTTAAAGTCTTAAAGTCAAAGTTATTAAGTCCTAAAGTCAAATTTATTAAGTCTTAAAGTCAAAGTTATTAAGTCTTAAAGTCGAAGTCATTAAGTCTTAAAGTCAAAGTCATTAAGTCTTAAAATCAAAGTCATTAAGTCTTAAAGTCGAAGTCATTAGGTCTTAAAGTCCAGGTCATTAAGTCTTAAAGTCAAAGTCATTAAGTCTTAAAATCAAAGTCATTAAGTCTTAAAGTCGAAGTCATTAAGTCTTAAAGTCGAAGTCATTAAGTCTTAAAGTCAAAGTCATTAAGTCTTAAAATCAAATTCATTAAGTTTTAAAGTCAAAGACTTAGAGACTTAATGACTTCAAAGAACAAATCACTAAAACCTTAGTTATTTTTACATTACTACGAATATCTTAGCATTCACACTCCAAATAATAAACCAGATGGAAGCCCATCGCTTGCAAATTAATTTGAACCTTTTTGCACGATAGACCTTTGTAAATTTATATTTTGAATAACAAACTCAATTAAAAAATTAATTTCCATGTAGGTATTCCCCTTCAGTTTATGGCCGCTACAGGCAGATCTGTCAAGTTTTACCTAAATCAACATGATCCACAAAATGCCACTTCATGTCGCAAACTGTGTTGCTGATCAGTACCCACCTCAGCAGCAGCATCACCACAAGTGATAACAGCATCACTATTAGCATCACTAGGATCGCCATCCTCATCCACTCAACTCATCTTCACCACCACCATCACCATCCACCACCACTCAACTTATCTTCATCACCACCATCACCATCCACCACCACTCAACTCATCTTCACCACCACCATCACCATCCATCACCACTCAACTTATCTTCATCACCACCACCACCATCACCACCACTCAACTCATCTTCACCACCACCACCACCACCACTCAACTCATCTTCACCACCCCCACCACTCAACTCATCTTCACCACCACCACCACCACCACTCAACTCATCTTCACCACCACCACTCAACTCATCTTCACCACCACCACTCAACTCATCTTCACCACCACCACCACCACCACCACTCAACTCATCTTCACCACCACCACTCAACTCATCTTCACCACCACCACTCAACTCATCTTCACCACCACCACTCAACTCATCTTCACCACCACCACTCAACTCATCTTCACCACCACCACTCAACTCATCTTCACCACCACCACCACCACCACTCAACTCATCTTCACCACCAAAACCACTCAACTCATCTTCACCACCACCACCACCATCACTCAACTCATCTTCACCACCACCACCACCACCCCCACTCAACTCATCTTCACCACCACCATCACCATCCACCACCACTCAACTTATCTTCACCACCATCACCCATTACAATCACCACCACCACTCAACTCATCTTCACCACCACCACCACTCAACTCATCTTCACCACCACCACCACTCAACTCATCTTCACCACCAAAACCACTCAACTCATCTTCACCAACACCACCATCACTCAACTCATCTTCACCACCACCATCACCATCCACCACCACTCAACTCATCTTCACCACCACCACCACCACCACCACACATCACCACCTCGAGGTGGTGACCCCTCACCTCGTGAGGCGTGAGGGGCTACGTGAGGGCGCGTCGACCCTCCCCTCCCCCTCCCCCCCCCTCCCCCCCTCCGGGAAGTGGAACGGGGGCAACTTTCCATCCGCGCCCCGCCGCTGCTGTTCAAACTGGCGACATAACTGCGCTAAACAACGTAAAACTGCGTAAACTGGCGACATAACTGCACTAAAGTGCGTAAACTGGTGACAAAACTGGCTAAACTGGCGACATTACTGCGCTAAACTGCGTAAAACTGCGCTAAGCTGCTCTAAATTGCGCTACACTGCTTAAAACTACGCTAAGCTGCGCAAAACTGCGAATAACGTGAGGCCTAACTGCGTTAAACTGCGCAAAAATGCGCTAAGCCGCAGGAAACTGCGCTAAGCCACACAAAGCTGCGCTAAACCGTTCAAAACTGCGCTAAGCTGCACAAAACTGCGCTAAACCGTACAAAACTGCGCTAAACCGTACAAAACTGCGCTAAACCGTACAAAAATGCGCTAAACCGTACAAAACTGCGCTAAACCGTACAAAACTGCGCTAAGCCGTACAAAAATGCGCTAAACCGTACAAAAATGCGCTAAACCGTACAAAACTGCGCTAAACCGTACAAAACTGCGCTAAACCGTACAAAACTGCGCTAAGCTGCACAAAAATGCGCTAAACCGTACAAAAATGCGCTAAACCGTACAAACCTGCGCTAAACCGTACAAAACTGCGCTAAACCGTACAAAACTGCGCTAAACCGCACAAAAATGCGCTAAACCGTACAAAACTGCGCTAAACCGTACAAAACTGCGCTAAACCGTACAAAACTGCGCTAAACCGTACAAAACTGCGCTAAACCGTACAAAACTGCGCTAAACCGTACAAAACTGCGCTAAACCGTACAAAACTGCGCTAAACCGCACAAAAATGCGCTAAACCGTACAAAACTGCGCTAAACCGTACAAAACTGCGCTAAACCGTACAAAACTGCGCTAAACCGTACAAAACTGCGCTAAGCTGCACAAAAATGCTCTAAACTGAGCACAATTGCGTAAACTGGCAACAAAACTGCGCAGAATTGCACAAACTGCGTGTAATATAGTTCTCCTTCACTACTCCCCCCTCCCCCTACATCCACATACATACTTACACATAAAAAGGATTAGACAAAATAATAGAAACACCTTGGACATTCAACAAAATATATTTTAAAATGGAGTAGTTCTACCTTTTGACGAATTTTTAGCCTCAATTTTGCGAAGTATTGATGCATACAAACAGTGAATTGTTTCCAATAAAATATGAGCTCATTATTCAGTTGAAACACCCTCCAGTTCTTTTAGAGGCGATGACTGTAGAAATTGACTTCTTACTTGAATCTCTAAAACCGACCATAAATCGTCAATGATGTTGAGGTCTGGGGAGTCTGGGTGCCAGACGAGATGCTCAACTTCACTAGAATGTTCCTGGTGCCATTCTTGAACAATTATAGCTCTGTGGATTAAGGCATTACCATCTTGAAAGATGGCATTCCCCTCCGGAAACAGTGCTTGAACTACAGGATAAACTTGGTGGCCCAAAATTCCTAAATATTCTCGGTTGTTCATTCTTCCATGAAGGGAAATCATTGGCCCGGTGGAGTCCCAAGAAATAGCACCCCAGATCATCGCAGAACCCCCGTCATGTTTTTCGGTTATGAGAAGGCAGTCTGGATTAAAGGCTTCTTTCGGCTGTCTCCACACATTCCATCGGTCGGAGGTCGGAAATAAGGTAAGCGATAATTTGTAAGAGAAAATCACATTTTCCCACTGCTCCACGGACCAATTCTGATGGTTTCTACACCACTCTAAACGCTTCGAAACATTTGCCTTTGAGAGCAGAGGTTTCCTAATTGCAGCTCTTCCATAGAATCCAGATTTGTGCAGCTCCCGACGAACAGTTTTGTATAAACTAGGTTCTGTAGGTGTTCATTGAGGTCTGCAGTGATTTTGTAGATGTTCATTGAGGTCTGCAGTGATTTTGAAAGCCGTGGTCTTGCGACCCTCTCTAACAATTCGATTTAGAGTCCGACGGTCTCTTTAGGACAACTTCGACTTTCGGCGGACCAGTGCTTTGCTGAGGACGTTTTCCTTCTCTTCCAATGCAGTCATTACTTCTGAGGCAGTACCTCTTGGAACGTCAAGCATTCGGGCAGTTTCTGCTACACTAGCGCCTGCCGTACGAGCACCAACATTTTGGCCTCTCTGAAAGTCCAAGAGGTCTGCCATTTTTAAATTATAACCAACGTATCCTTTAAGTATCTATAAAAGAGAGTCATTTTAAATAACCAGATCAAAATAACAAAATAATATACAAAAAACGTTAAAATATGTGACCTTTTGATTGTTTAAAACATGCTCATGATGCCAAAATATTAGGTGTTTCCATTATTTTGTCCAACCCTTGTATATGCAAATAATATCAATCCTAATAAAAACAAAAACCATTTGCCTTTGACACGCAGCTCAGACTCCACATAATTAAGAAGAAGACGAGGGCAGTAACTGGATTTCTTCAAATTGCAACCGTAGACATGAGTGATGATGAGCCGGGGGGCCGAAAAGGGGGGGTAAGACTGTGGGGGTCAAAGATCACCCCCTCTCGCCCCCGTGTGGCGCAGCTGACCTCAGGGGGGCACAGCCCCTCGAGGCCATGGCACAGTTACGCTCCCACTTAGGGGGGCGGGGGAAGGGAGGGGGTAATGAGGAGGGGGAGAAATGAGGGAGGGGAAAAGGGAAGAATTAGGGTGGGGAGAAATGAGGGAGGGGAAAAGGGAAGAATTAGGTTGGGGAGATATGAGAGAGGGGAAAAGGGAAGAATAAGGGGGGGGGGAGGAATAGGGGTAAGGAGGACAATAGGGATTAAACGAATAAAATGAGGGACGGAGTAGCCCAGGGGGAAGGAAGTGGGGGGTAATGGGGGGAGGGTAACGTGAAGATGAGCAAACAAGGCTAGCGTGAGGCTGGCTGGGAGAGGCTGGCAGGGAGAGGCTGGCAGGGAGAGGCTGGCAGGGAGAGGCATGCTGAGAGAGGCTGGCTGGGAGAGGCACAGTACACAATACAACTGTGTACTACACAGTACAGCTGTGTACTACACAGTACAGCTGTGTACTACACAGTACAGCTGTGTACTACACAGTACAGCTGTGTACTACACAGTACAGCTGTGTACTACACAGTGCAGCTGTGTACTACACAGTACAGCACTAACAAGTACCAATAGTGCTGGAGCAGAATGTCAGCTTGGATCACATGTGTCATGTGGATGATCACATGTGAGTGTCATATCGGTTTATGATGCCGTGTGCGTACTTGCACTCCTATCTCTCCCATCCCTTCCTCTCCCTCCCTCTCCCACCTCCCTCTCTATCCCTTCCTATCATTCCTTTCCTCCTACTCCCCTCCCCCCGCACGGTTCATGAGGAGCGACGATGTGAACTGATGTGAATTTTGGTTTATTGAATTCAGTAAATGCTGCGGGGGAGGTTAAAGCGCCAGAGTCCTCACCACTGCGGTGATGAGGCGCTGCCGCTGCGCTGCTCTTCGCTGCCGCTGCTTTAACACTGCGCTAACGCTGCCCTAACGCTGCGCTAACGCTGCCCTAACGCTGCTTTAACGCTGCGCTGTCACTGCCCTAACACTGCGCTGCCACTGCCCCAACGCTGCGCTGCCACTGCCCTAACGATGCGCTGGCGCTGCCCTAACGCTGCGCTGGCGCTGCGATAACGCTGCGCTGGCGCTGCGATAACGCTGCGCTGGCGCTGCCCCAACGCTGCCCTGCCGCTGCGCTAACAAGCCGGCGGGCGACAACCACACCAAATACGCGTACGTGCCACAAAATACGGCCGCCGGTCACACAGCTGCGCGTGAGCGGGGAGTAGCCAGCGGTTGTGTGATGAATGCGCTGCGTTAGTTTAATTTGTGTAGGTGCTAAGATGCTAATTGTGCTCTCTGAGGTACGCGCGTGCGGTAATGGGGTCTTGAGGAATATTTACGTTACTTTCTACATAGAAAATGAAGCAGAAAACGTCTGTTTAGGAAGTTTGGTTAGATGTTAACAGCGCTCTGTGAGATACGCGCGTTAGGTGATAGGATTTACGAGAATATTTCCGTTTTATGTACTATTTTTTACGTAGAAAATAAGTCGGAAAGCGTATAAATTCGCGTGGTTGCATTGGGAAGTTTCTCCGTGAGGACAACACGGCCGTGCCTGTTGTCTGTGATGAGTAACTCGTTCTGTAGGTTGGTCTCAGGGCATTTTGTTATTTATGTTATGAATGTATGATTATAAGCTGATCTGGGTTTGCAATTTATAGTATATTTTGCATGTGGATTTTGGGTTCATTTTGTAATTTCTCACATATTTTATTTTTTACTACGCATTATATAATCCATGTCCACCGTGCCACATCATTTTTTAACAGCACATTGTGCTGCTCATTTACACTGCATGGTATTTATTACTTACGCACAGCAATTGTATTCTTCATTTATGTATATGCATAGCATTATGTTATTTATTTACACTTCATTACGTCTTTTACACCGTATTGTACCTTATTCATGCTTTATTAAACTATTTATTTACATCGTTTGAAATCATTTATGATATATTACGTCATTTACACCGTGTTATGTAATTTACACCGCATTATGTCATTTTTTTACACCGTATTATGAGATTTACACCGTGTTAAGTAATTTACACCGTGTTAAGTAATTTACACCGTGTTAAGTAATTTACACCGTGTTAAGTAATTTACACCGTATTATGTCATTTTTTACACCGTATTATGTGATTTACACAATATTATGTAATTTACACTGTTTTATGTAATTTACACCGTATTATATCATTTATTTACACCGTATTATAATACTTGAATATCGCGTCAAAACACCACAAGTCAGCAGCGAGCGAAGAAATGCATTTCCGGTTATTTCCACATTTTGCTCAAATTACACGCAGCTTCGTTCTGAAGAAATGAACTTCTGGAGAAATTAGTGAGGGTATAAAGTTATTTGATGTGTTCACCTAAAGACGCACTGAGACTATTTACCACTAACTAAGTAACTTCTACTTCTACTAACTACTTACTATACTACTATACTTACTAAATACACTGATCGACTACTAGCACTAATGTGCTACTGAGACATTTTTGACCTGGACTTGTCTACAGGTACACGGTACCAACAGTGCTGACTACATACATATACATGTTGTACATGTAAGACATAAAACTTTAACCCTAACATCTTTGGAACGAGTGTTAAGGGGAAGTTCCGTTGGTTATTTGCATCATAACTAGACTATGTTGGAGAAAAATGAAGAAGAATGCATAAACTTGAAGACGACTTAAACGTATCACGTACATATTCCTACAGAGTACTGTGTGCCAACCTGCTCATATATTTTAGATCCTTTGATGCTATGTACAACGTGTAGATTCTTTCTATGCATTACATTGTGTAGATTCTTTCTATGCATTATCTACTTATTTATTACTTACTGGTTCATTCACGTCATGCATCACGCTGTTGCTAAGTCTTTGGACAACGTATTTATTACGAATAAAAGTATTTTCCCATTATTTATACAACCAATTGTTAGTGCATCAATATTAAAATCAGTTCTTCATCTGTATGTGAACGTACTAAAAATGGCCAACATATATATAATGTATATTCCAGGTAATGTACAGGATATGGCCACATTTATTCTTTATTTATCAGGATATGGTACTTATTTATTCCAATCTTTTACTAAGCAACAGCTGGAAGTATGAGATGAGGGTATCTGTGATACGGGTCTCGCTGCCACACGGGTACAAAAAATCCTATCTTGTCGCAAGTATCGATCGAATTGTGATGCTGATCAAGCTACAAGATTAGTTCTAGGTTTCAACCAATTACCTCTAGTATTTATTTACGCTAAATAGAGTATCCACGATGTATTTACTTCTCGTTTAACGTACCATTAACAGAAGTTAAGTGTGAAGGCGCGTACTCGTGAAACGTTCACCTCTCACCTGACGCATGATGGACAGAGGACAAAGCGCGTCATGTGAAGTCGGGTATCTGTGGCACGTTCACCTCTCATCAAACGTTCGATAGACAGAGCCCAAGGCTCATTAAATGGGCAATCGGGATCTGTGATACGTTCACTTCATCGTACGTACGCTGGACCGAGGACTAGGGGCGTCACGTGAAGTTACGCCACCGTGCCACAGCTCAACTCTCATCTAACGTACGATAAACTAAGGACAAGATGCATCGTATGTGATGTCGGGTATCCGTGATACCTTCACCTCTCATCTGACGCACGATGGACAGAGGACAAGGCGAGTCATGTGAAGTCACGCCACCGTACCACAGCTCACCAAGAGGCGGACGAGCGATAACAGTTGTGTAGGGAGCGCCTTCAGCTGCAGGTATCTCGAGCATCAGCTACTTCACACGTCCCTCGCACGCCTCAAGTACGTTCTCCACTCGCCCCTGCACGTATACATGTAGGTTTACATGTAACATCATACATGTGTTGTCTTTTTATCGAAATTTTACGTGTGTACTTTTGTTATCGACAAAAGGGGCTGTTTCAGCTGAATGTAGCCCATGGTCAGCGTTTAGTGGACTTCGCTGAATGTGCTTCCATGAAATTTTTGTGTTATGCATAATTATTCACACCTGTATTTTTCTACGTAGATGAAAGTGTGACTGGGTTGTGTACGAGGATATACATAGCAAGTGGAGTGCTAGAGATGACTCTGACTATGGTGGTTTTGAATACATTCAAATAGACTCAGAGGAAAAGAAGGTTTGAACTGAAGGATGGGTTTTATTCGCTATAATTTTAAAAGCAAATGGAATACTTATTGTACTGCTTTTGCTCTCAGCTCAGGCGAGGTTCAACGCGCATGTGAGAGGTTCGAAACCCCGCAGTGCGAGCCAGATGTATCTTCACGTTGGGATGAGAAGTTAGTTACAATTCTCCTCAATACCCAATATTCTGAACTGGGCACCGGTAACTATCATTGCGTCCTGGTGTTAGTTATGAGGCGTTCGAACAAATTATGTGACGATTGAAACATGACTCGAATTAAACATCTTTTTTGTCCCAAAATAACAATAAATAAAAAAATTTTGAGAAAATGTATTGTTTGTTATTGGTCACCGCTGCACTTGTCGTACGTTGAATACATTTAACATATTACTCGCATTAATTCAACTGCTATAAGTACTACTATACCTAGCACTCACTTTGAACTAGATAGAGCTTGTCAACTTTCCGATCCGGTCACACTGCCTGTCACAGAGCTACCTAATCCACCTCCACGCATCCGCCCGGCCTGCGCCTACCGTCAGAAAAACTAGAGCAGAATGCGATTATTCCGGCGGAGGAATCGGCAGGCACTCTATGCGTAAATAAATAAGGCAGGACGTGCGTGGCGCGGCCGCTGCATGCTAATACGCAGAATAAGCATCGCTAGCGCGATAAAAAAGAGCCTACTCAGCCTAGCATTGAAAAAAGCAGCGGCTTCCTTCACTGTGCATCATGAGGCGTGCACAGCCTCATTCACACCTTGTCTAGCGACGCCTCTCCGCCTCGTCCAATGAGGCGGGCGGGAGTTGCGTCTAACTCCCGCGGCCGCCGCCACGGCACTGGTGGCGCCACCTCTCTGACTCCCGACCCGCGCGTACGCACGAACAAACTCACTCACTCACTCCCCGAACCAAGGCAAACATTTTGCGTGAATTCCGCGGTTTTTGTAATTATAAAGTTCGTTAAAGGGACTTGTTAAGAGCCCGCCCGCCGCTGCTTCATTGATATGAGCGAGTCTACGTTGCTGCTGGCGCCAGTTCTGAGAGAGAACAAATTTTGTAGTAGCTTTTGTAGGATGGAGAGCAAGGTTGAGGTGTGTTTCTTTTTCTTGTGACAGGTGATAGTGACAGGAAGTGTTGATGATGGGATTTTGTCCTGGATTGAACGGTTTGTGATTTGTGTGATTTTTAGGTGTTTTTGATTTTTTGGTAAGTGTTTGACTTTTTTCACGTCTGAAGAGAAGGTGAAGTCTACCCGTTTTTTTACTCTAGTTTTTTATAAGATTAACGTTTTAATTTTTTGAATCACAACTGAATAGTTCTGATAAAAAAACAATTATGAACCGAGATATTGTTGTTATCGAACTCACAATGATGAAATATATACCGATAACATTCAATTGTCTACAAATAGAGTAGCATTCATATATGTTCATGTTTCACATTGTGTTTCTTATTCATATGTATAACAAAAAAAGGGAAAATTAATCGCGTAAAGATACGTGATACATATGTTTAAAAACAAGGGTTGTTTGTCATTTTGTTAACTTTGTAATTACTAGCGTTTCATATTTGGCCAAGCTGCGCAGATATGCACGACCCGTAGAGAAACACATTCCAACTACCCCATATTTTGAAAAATTCTTAGCTAGCTGCTGCGTTTTCCGGAGAATTTGAACTACAGAAAAATGCATCGAAATTCGGGTGCGCTGTTCAAAGATGCATTGTATCACAGCTCTACGTCCGGTCATGGCGTGCGGCATGGGAGGACTTTATGCGCGTAAGTTCGTACATGCGTAATGCGTCAACGACGACGGCCGAGCGATTTGCGTGCTCACATACAGACTACATACAGACAGACACTGACTGTCCATCGCGAGGGCGGTAAACGTTAGCCCAACGTTACGTCGCGAAGAAGTCCTCAGCCCAGTCTGCCTCGGCTGCTCGGCGGAGGAGGGTGTCGAATGTCCGCTCCCCTGACCACTGCCTTCTTCGCCGCGGCCCAGCGGCGGACAAAGTCCTGCCTCTGAAAATTGAAGTGTCTCTTCAGAAACGATTTCCGAGAAGAAACTGTTCTCCAGTAGGGATGGAAATGATATACAGGAACTTTGGATAGAGTTTGTGAGATTTGTTTATTTTTTCGGAAATTTGGTATTGTGAACTTTGTTATGCTGAGTGTCCACTTGAACTGTGAATGTCGCCGCACAGAAGAAAAGTGAATAATCTGAAAATATGTAGGTTGAGTGTAAATGCGTAACTATTGTTTTTGAGCAGGTTCGTTTAAAAGGTACATATTAACTTTTTGCAGTGCACATGAAAGGAAATTTCTGTCATGAATTTTGGATCGAGCGTCGAAAATGAGTGAAATTCGCGTAGGAAGGAAATCGGTCAAAATTTGAATTTTGCTCACCTGAGGAATTAGGTTTTTCAAGTTTTCCGAATTGAAGAATAAATTAATAGTCGATGTTGAAGTAAAATGAAAAAATTTTTCAATACGCGTTAAATCTTTTAAAATTGTATATGCTATGTGTCAACGCAATTTTTCATTTTAAAAAAATTCTAGAAACTCTCCAAGTTGAAGTATTCGCAAGAATTTAATAAGGATTTAAGCTTGACTACTTCAACATTGATGTTTGATAAAAACATGAAAAAAAATTTGGGTGTTGGAATATTTGTATTCGAAATACTACCCAATCTCCTACTCGAAATAGTTTTAAAAATCTATTCAACTTTTTCGCTTTTGTCAACTGTTCTCTGCTGAAAATTATAAAATATATTCCAATTTCATATAGCGCCCCAATATTATTGTACGAAAGTTAAATTTCACCGCAGTAAAAAAGTAAAATTTCACTGGAGTTTTCTGCACTGTCTCGCGACATGGTGAACAATTTTTAGAAGTTGAAATTAATGTATAACTACGAAATGAAAATATTAAAATTATTTGAAATTAAACTTCATTGCGCAAGCGATTTTTCCGCTTCATTTGAATGTGTTCTATATTTGTTTATTTAATAAAATGAGACGATAAATAGAAAAAATGTATTCGCATTTTTCTTCCTGACATAATCCGCAGCAGGTATCTCAAAAACCTACGAAATAATTTGTAATCATAAACTACCAAACTTATTTCCAATCATGAACCTTCAATATAATTTAAATTCATAAGCTTTCAACCCAATTTTTAATCATGAATCTTTAAATAATTTTTAAAATCTGATTTCCGCAAATTTATGTTAGTGCCGGACAAAATCTATAAAATTTCTCGCGTCCGAATAAGTTGCTCTTGGTTACTTCAAAATCTCAAAAATTCAACATTATTCGTTGAAACTTTTCATTCCTCCCGAAAAGGATGGGAAATTCACTAGCTTTCGCAACACAAAAATTTTTCCTCTAACGTATCGCTAATAATTTGTCACTTGACGGTTTTTGACAAAATATATGTTCCTATTCCGTATTCCAAAATTCCGAATTATTTTCAAAAAATTTACATGATATATAAAATAACCCATGGGTAGACTAACACAATATTACTAAGTACTTCTGAAACAACTTTCTGTGTGAACAACGTATTAGGTGTGACTCAGGATCTCTACAAAATTCAAACTCCCTCAAAATAAAATGACTAAAAATTGCCCTCAAGGCTGGTAGCAAAAAAAAGCTCAACTCCTTAAAATTTTGTTACGAGATGCTTTCAAACTTCGTTAAGCAATTTTTCAGCATAAAAATCCCCAAGGAATGAAGGAACCCACAAAAATAACAACCCATTTCACGTGTTGCAGAATCCAATTCTTTTTTATAGTGCTCAAACTAAAAACAAACATTACTGGGAAAATCCCAAAAGTGCATAGCGCCGGAAAGAAGTGAGGTTGCAACACATTCGCATGTTGAGGTTGGATCTGGGCCCCACTCCACCTTGATCCATCGTCGTGGTGAGGTTGCAGCATGGAGGTTCTGTACCCCAGCAACCTGGCTCTCCTCAGCATGTTTCTGAAGCAACCTCCAGGGAACAGTGCTGACACAATGCTGCTCGACCTCAAGAAAGAAGAACCTAGGCATGGAAAACCTGGTGAGTTGAAAATTTGTTATAAGGTGCTTCCCATTTGAGAATAACCCTAATATTATTACTTTGTGTTAATCACGCCCTAACAACCGTTATGCAATAACTTTGTGTTAATACATCCTAATAATCATATTGCTTTGTGTTAATACATCCCAATAACATAGTATCACCTAGTGTTAATACACCCTAATAAGCATATTATTACTTTCTGGTAATACATCCTAATGACCATAATATTAATTGTTTGTGTCATGACATACAACTAACCGTTATATTATTACTTTCTGTTAATACATCCTAATAACCGTAATATCACCTTCTCTTATTACACCCTGTTAACTCGAGTTATGCATGGAAAACCTGGTGACTTGAAGATCATTTACGGTCCTTCCCATTTGAGCATAACCGTAATATTACCGTGCGTAATTACACCCTAATAACCGTAGTATCACCTCGTGTTAATACACCGTAACTTGGGCGTGTTGAGAATTGTCGCTTAACCCCTTCTGGCATAACCATGATATTACCATGCTTGATTGTGCCCATTTTTGTGTGTGTGTAATTATTCTTGGGTGGGCCTTTTGGAGTATATCTTATTATTTACCATCCATAATTGCACCCTCGTTTACTTAATTTTAGAATTAGTTTAGTTCAGCTGGTTCAAGTGGGATTTTAATACGTCAGAGTTATTTTCTGCTATGCTAACTCCAAATAATTCCCGTTGTTCTAACAATGTAAATATCTTTCCCATAAATATCTCCGTTGTTCATAGAGTGAAACACTGCTTTCATTTTCAAATTTCCTCATCACGATTTGGAAAGAATTGTGACCATTTGAATGACATCCTGATCCGCGCACTAAATAGAAAAATGTAGTTTTACCGAGTCTGCTGTCAACAAAAAAGCAATCAGAAGAAGGACAGTGTTAAATTTCTACATAGTGTTCCCGTGACATGTTAAATTTTAAAGCACCGAAATGATACTCAAATCATATAATAAATGGTTATATTAAACTAATATCGTTGACTAAAATAATTAGGAAGTCTATGTTCCAAAGGCGAAATATATTTCTCCATTCTCCCTATTTTCTCACTCATGACAAATGTAATAGGTTATTATGTATTTTTAATATTACTGATGAAATGTTCGCCAGCGAATAAATTATTTGTTTCTAATGTTGAGGAATTTCAATTTCCCCTACAAGTTGCAGTATAAGTTCCTGAATAATCCGCTATCTGGCACTGAATAATTCTTGGTTCTATTATCTTAGTAACTCGCTCGTCTCACTCTTCTATATTTTGTCTGAAAATTTTTCTGCATCTAAATATATTTGGAATAACTCTGATCAAAATATTTTTACGGTTTATTGAATTGTAGACAAGAAGAAATCTTTAACTATTAAAAGCGTTCTCTCCAGTTCTTACTATTTTTGTGCAACCATAGAATTTTTTATCTTTTGAGAAAAATTCAGTTCATATTCATACCTTCGATTTGTGAAATGGAAACCGCTCAACTGGATGAGGTGTTCAACGAAGTTTGGAAAAAATATTTCCTCGGCTTTTTTCTGTAAATTTACATTTTCATTCTCTTGATGCAATTTGTTTTTACCCGAGTGTAATTTATAAACAAAACGTATATGGATTCAGGTTCGGAACTTTTTAACCTCACAAAATAACGAAGGCGTAAAAGGAGAAAGTTTATCGAGCAGAAGTACTTTACACATTATAAATACTATAAAAAACTTTTCATTACGTTGAATAAATAAATTCTATGAGACGTATGTACCTCAAACTAGGACTAGAATATAAGTAGTTAGGCTTTATATGTTCAAATGGAAATTACTTGTCCGATTTCAAAACAATTTCAATCGTTGCGTAAGATTAGATTGTCAATCCTATTTTGGATTTTAAGTTGCCTTCGAGCTTTTTTTAAACATTTCAATTTTTCTATTGTTTTATCAAATTTAATTTGAATACTTACTTATCTCAACGTTTTTCGTTGGTATCAATCTCTCCTAATTTCTAATTTAATATTCTCGTAATTGTAACACCTATTCTAAAAAGCTAAGTTACATTGTTGATAAAAAAAATAATGTATGACCAGTTGATTAGGCAATGCGTTGCTGCCGAAATGTCAAAGCGGAAAATAAATTTTACACATAAATCATTTCGTTTTTCGGTTTTAATTTAGATGCAGCTATTCCGTGCGCTTGAAAAGTTTCTATGTCATGTTTCCAGGTAATGAGACACCGAAACTTTTAATTATTTCATCATTCGCTGAATTTTTATTTTTTAGACTACGTCGCAAAAATTGATTTTGTGACACCGGACTTTTCTCTGGACATCTTTTCTTTAAGCGTGGTTTTCTTGCTAATTTTTTATTCTTTCAGTATTTTTCTATGATTCACCCTTAATTCTCATAATTAAAATGCTTCTAAAACTCATAATAAAAAGAATGTCTGCTGCCTAATATTGCACAACAATTACCCAGAGAAACCACCAACCTGAAACTGAGTCAAAAAGTAAATGAAATTTAACTCCGTATTTCCTACTTGCGCTTTCCAAGGCAGTATATGTGCCGGTGCATTAGAATTACCTTATCATTAGTCCTCGAATCGCAAAAACATGAGTAGTCCTTTAAAAACGTTCTCTAAAATTTTGGTAAAGACCTTCCACTCCCTGCAAGCCTCCTCCAATTAACATCCTCTCTAATTCAAGTTCTCCATAACCATAACGCCCATCTTTCGGTCGTAGTTCAACTTTGTTTGAAGTTAAAGTTTATGAAACTAAGCTTCAGGAGTTGACTGCCTCTCACCTCCAGCGGCCTGGTTTCAGCCGTGACTGTCCGCCGCCCAATGTTATTCCTACGGGCGAACGTCAATGAAGTTCTTGCCTTCAACGAACGGGTTGCAGCCATGACTGTCCGCTGCGATGTGTTTTTCCTACGGGCGAACGTCGCGGCAGTTCTCGCATTCGACAAACTGGTTTTCATTGGATAACTTGAACCCCATGCAAGTGTTATCAATGAGCGAGTGTCAGACACGCGTTTTGAAAGTCAATAAAAAATAAATAAAGCTACCTTGTTGCACGCGCTGCAAGCCCGTGTGTTGAAAGGATGCTTAGTTTGTGTGTGAGGGTCCACATTCAGCTTGTGTGCCTTAGGATCTGGCACACGATGTTAAGTGCTTCCCAATTTACTCAGTGAAACTGTAGAAGTGGGAGCGGTTGTTTGTATGGAGTTCGCAGTTTAGTTTTCTGAATATGCGGCTAAGTTTATGCATTGAACTGGTTGACCGCGATCGGTTAAACTGAAGTCCAATATTAAACTAAAATTTAAGGTAAATTGTAGTCGGAAGTTTTAAAAGTGGCAAACATAAACTGAATAGTGGCTCTGTTTAGTTCTGATCAAGAATTTATGGAAGTTGTATTTCAAACAACTGGTTGATCAGCAGCCTCACGAAAATTCCCTTTGTACACCGTCGGCTCACATCGCGACCAACGTGTTATAACATTAATTTCAGTTACCGATTTTGTCAACTTTGATGTTATGTTAATTTTAAAATTATTCATGCTCCAACTACATTTTGAGCAAACTCGTGCATAAGTCCGGTTAGGTTCGTCTCACCCGCTCATGATTACCATTTCAAATTGTTCCAAAAATTGAGATGATGCATTTTTTGAGCGGTTTAATATTGATTTTATTTATTTTAATTCTATCATCATTTATTACTGGCATGCCTATTTAAAATTCTGAACTCCAATCGTAAACAACAATCAAATTCACTTATTGAGAACACGGCGTACTAGAAAAAATACACATGTTTACTTATAGAACAATCTTACCGGTGCAGCACTAACTCCAACAGTTATTCTACGAACAAAAATTCCTCCTGTCATGGACAGTGATTCACGATAAACATTTTATCTGTGTCGAATGATGTCCAAATCTATTTTTACTCGCACTGAGCGTACGAAAAATTTGATTTTCTTTTCATTCGATGCATGCACGAACGTGCATCCAGTGGTCACCATCAGCCATATATATAGAGTAGGGAAAGTCTAGTCGTGTTCTGGCCATCCACGTCACGCGGGCTGGGGGATGGAACGGTTTTCTTGTGGACTTTTTTGTCGTTCCAGTGAGTGACTGACTTTACCCGGTGGTCCAAACTTATTTAATTGAAACGCGTCTCGCATCGTGCAGAGAATTGCGTCTACTGTAATTAATATACCAGACGTATAGTAATATACGTCTGGTATAGTAAAAGCGGGAACTGTATATATTAATACACGTCTGGCATAGTAAAAGCGGGAGCGGAACGTAGTATAATATACCTATAGTATACCAGATGCCAGGTATACATATATCAAGCCTGACATACGTATGCACTGCTTCAAATACCAATATACTGAAATACATGCATTGAAGTAGATTTGTGTCGACTAGATAATTTCAATGGAATGGTGTGTACTAGGAAGCCATGTCGCCTGGTCTGTTAAATAGAGGTTTGTTTAGAATTAACCTAGAAATTGGGGGAACTAATGTTAACTCCACCGTTAGTTCTGTGGTGTAGGTTTACGTAATTGCGGGCACTGTAATGGAAGAAATTGTATTTTCTGAGGCAAATATTAATCCCCGGAGTTTAGGCCTATAATTTCACGAAGTAAGATTTTCATTATACAGTACTTCATATATGTACTTCTATATTTGATTGGCTGTTCTACATAAACTCTCATATCACACGCCAGGCAAATACGTATAAACTCCTGAATTTATTCTGAAGGTGTATAAGTTTGTAAGCCGTATTCCTTTCACAAAACCTCATTTTACTCGCAAGCCTACATGACGCACGTATGACACGCATTATATTGTGTATCGTGTACGCGCACTCACATATCGTAGAAGTGTCTTCAATTGGACGTTGGCGGTGGCCTCGGGAACGGTGTTGTCTAGTCAGCAAAATAAAGGCAATATTCGGCAATAAGACGAGGGGAGACCGTCGACTTAATTAGACGCTTCTTTTATTGGCAGGACTTCATTACTTGAGCGTGCTCTCTTCCCGACCTATTTGTGCTTCCGTCTGCTCCTCAAAATAGGGATGAATATTCCTACATGGATGCGGGAAATGGGGCGTGCGATGGAGAAATCGGGTTGTTCTTTTCTGTCTCGTTTGAAGTTGAAAGCAAGAGGTGCTGAATTCGAAAAGAATGAAATGAAAAGTTTTTAAATAATAAGTTAAAAAAATACGAAATAAGTTGAAATGATGTTTTCTATATCATTTGAAGGGGAAAGAACGGAAGCTGTACAAAAAAAATGAAATTAGGATAAGTTGAAAAATGTTGCTTCCGGTCTAGTTTGAAGTAGGAAAGATGAGGAGCTGATTTCAAAAGAACGAAATTAGGTTAAATTGATGCTTATTTTTTAAATAAAATCAAAGCAGTAGGACGGAAGTTGAAAGGAAGGTCGATGATACATTTATTTGTGAGTTCTATGTACAATAAATTGTACAAGTATTAATTTTGACTACGAATAGTTTTAAGGTGGAAAGAAAGAGGAACCGTTAAGTTAGAAGAAAATGATTATAAATCATTTTTTCTGAAAGTAAAATGAAAAACTATGAGTTATACGTTAATGCAGTAACATTTGGCTACGAAACATAGCAGGAATGCTTCATGGAGACTCGAAATATTACAGTAACACGAATATCGTATTCCGTAAGAACTTAATGAAAGTTATGAATATTGCGTTTCAATGTTGGACAATAAAACTGGAAAGTTGATGTTAAATTCGATGCATTTGGGAAAGTTGATGTTAAATTCGATGCGTTTGGGAATGTTGGTATTAAATTCAATGCATTTGGGAAAGTTAATGTTAAATTCAATGCATTTGGGAAAGTTAATGTTAAATTCAATGCATTTGGGAAAGTTAATGTTAAATTCAATGCATTTGAGAAATTTGATGTTAAATTCAATGCATTTGGGAAAGTTAATGTTAAATTCAATGCATTTGGGAAAGTTAATGTTAAATTCAATGCATTTGGGAAAGTTAATGTTAAATTCAATGCATTTGGGAAAGTTAATGTTAAATTCAATGCATTTGGGAAAGTTAATGTTAAATTCAATGCATTTGGGAAAGTTAATGTTAAATTCAATGCATTTGGGAAAGTTAATGTTAAATTCAATGCATTTGAGAAATTTGATGTTAAATTCAATGCATTTGGGAAAGTTAATGTTAAATTCAATGCATTTGGGAAAGTTAATGTTAAATTCAATGCATTTGGGAAAGTTAATGTTAAATTCAATGCATTTGGGAAAGTTAATGTTAAATTCAATGCATTTGGGAAAGTTAATGTTAAATTCAATGCATTTGGGAAAGTTAATGTTAAATTCAATGCATTTGAGAAATTTGATGTTAAATTCAATGCATTTGGGAAAGTTAATGTTAAATTCAATGCATTTGGGAAAGTTAATGTTAAATTCAATGCATTTGAGAAATTTGATGTTAAATTCAATGCATTTGGGAAAGTTAATGTTAAATTCAATGCATTTGGGAAAGTTAATGTTAAATTCAATGCATTTGGGAAAGTTAATGTTAAATTCAATGCATTTGAGAAATTTGATGTTAAATTCAATGCATTTGGGAAAGTTAATGTTAAATTCAATGCATTTGGGAAAGTTAATGTTAAATTCAATGCATTTGGGAAAGTTAATGTTAAATTCAATGCATTTGAGAAATTTGATGTTAAATTCAATGCATTTGGGAAAGTTAATGTTAAATTCAATGCATTTGGGAAATTTGATGTTAAATTCAATGCATTTTGGAAAGTTAATGTTAAATTCAATGCATTTGGGAAAGTTAATGTTAAATTCATTGCATTTGGGAAAGTTAATGTTAAATTCAATGCATTTGGGAATGTTGGTGTTGAATTCAATGCATTTGGGAATGTTGATGTTAAATTCAATGCATTTGGGAATAGAATTCTTTTAAATTGAACATAACTTGCGTTCGCAGCACTAAGTTAAATTTATCCAAAAGTCTTAGGAAAATTAACGACTCTTTTCATCCCAAATTTCCTTCTTTCCATCTCCAGTTTTCGCAATTTTTTCGACTTTTAACATTTCATTCAGTTAAGATTTTATCGTTTTGTTATCAGTTATTGATTTATTAAAGGACCATTTTTCATGCTGAGTCACGACTTTCAGCATATTTGTTAACCGCGAATTTCATCTTTGAATCATGCAACATTGATCAAATGAAGGCCGATATTTAACGCTCGTTCAGATATAGCCATGTATAACAATGTTATTTACTTCCAATATCCCATTGCACGAGATGTCCGTCTTTTTTGCCGACATTTTACCTGTCAATTATGACGCACGTCCAGGACTTTATCCTCGTCAATTATCCGTCACAGTCGCCGGATAATCTACGATAATTGATCATTCTCGAGAGCGTCCGTGCCGTTTCCTACATACAACCTTGAACGCTCACACGCCGGTCATGGTTGCCTTCTCGTACGATTTGCCTTGATTCCAGTACGATTTGCTTGATTTCAGTACGATTTGCCATGATTCCAGTACGATTTGCCTTGATTCCAGTACGATTTGCTTGATTTCAGTACGATTTGCCATGATTCCAGTACGATTTGCCTTGATTCCAGTGCAGTTTGCCTTGATTCCAGTGCAGTTTGCCTTGATTCCAGTGCAATTTTCCTTGATTCCAGCATGATTTTCCTTAATTCCAGCATGATTTTCCTTAATTCCAGCATGATTTTCCTTAATTCCAGCATGATTTTCCTTGGTTCTAGTACGATTTCCCTTGATTCAAGTACGATTTCAGCTAGCATTATACATTTCATTTCAAACGACCACCTTTTTCTGATGATAACAACAATTTCCTCTTTCATTTATGGGAAATTGAACATCATTCGGAGAAATTACGATACTCTTTATAAATGAGCAGTTGAGAATTATTTCTAAAAATTGTACTTGAAAACTTGAAGCTTGTGGTTATATTCATGGTTCAAGAATATTTATATATTTATAGAAACAGATGATTTTATAAATATTTACGTTTTTATATAAGTATAGATGATTCATGATTATTTATATTAATCGTAAAATAGATGATTCAAAATTATTAACAGATTCATAAAAATATATTATTTCATAATTATTTACATATTCATCAAGATTAAAAACTTTCCCACTTAGCATTCACATGACAACCACTCACCCCCACCGCTGAGCTACTTCCCCCACACCCCTCCCCCTTGTACACTCCCCCCCACACACCCCCTTGGTAGAACATCACCCCTGTACAAAAGACACCCCCACGGGGGGGGGGAGGGGGGTAGGAAACCCTCTCCAGTAATGCAGTTAGCAGGCCGGTGGGTCTGATTAAAGGGGACCTCCATTAGCCCTGCTCTGGCTAATGGTAACTGAGCATTGGTAACTAATGGTAACCGAATGCCACTGCAAACACCATTAATTGCCTTACATAAGTGTATGTACAAGCCTCGGAATACATTCAGTGGTTTTACATAAATTTGTGTGAGGTGCAAATGTATACTGTTACATATATACCTATACATATATACGCATATATACATATATACATATACATATATACACATATATACATATACACACATATATACATATACACACATATATACATACACACACATATATACATATACATATATACACATATATACATATACACACATATATATACATACACACACATATATACACATATACATACATACGCAAATATATACATTATCTAGATACTAAATATATATTTTTATATGTACTATATTTATATAAAGATACCGCAGTGGGTTTTAGATCTCTTGGTACTCTTAATCTTATTCTAACTGGTAGAAATGTTTAAACTAGCTGTTCAATTTTCTTCGAGGATGTACAAGTGCAGTATGGGTATAAGTGTGGACTGGCAAGAAAATGGACTGGGTAAATTTGTAAAGAATTTCCTTCCTTCAATGTCTGGGTTTTTTTAAATATCATGTGATGGCATAATTAGTTTCTTGGTGGAATGATATGTCAAATTCACGTCCCTCAGTAACATAATGCTACCGAATAACTCATATAATTCAATGTTTCGTAAAACGCAGTTTAACATCAACGATGTCACAACAATCACAACATCAGCCCCGTCGCTGGATGTTTTTCTGACCTAAATGACTTACACAACATCGATCGTTACTAACGAACACTCCCACTCGTACACTCGCGCTCTGCTCTACATTATTCATATATGTATATCGATATATATATATATATATGTATATATATATATAATAATAATGACATATTGCGCACTATATTTATATATAGTGATAATATTTAATAGTTAATTTAATACTGTACTTGTTTTTATTTTGAAAGTGATCATCCGGCTCTGGATTAATTGAACGTCGACACTTAATTGGATTGTCATATTCTTTAAAGTTTTGTGAGTTTGTTGGCTGTGTGTGAGGTGACTCGGGAGTTCTGTTTTATCGCCTTATATTTAGGCTGTGTCGAAAATTTGAATAAATGAAAAAGACATTTGCAATGGATTCATCTCATAGTCCGGGTTCGTTCAAATCGAATGTATGCAAAATTTTAACGTTATTACATTTAATGCAAATGTACGTACATATAATTTCATATGTGTACTTTCATATATCAAAATTCGTATCAACGGAAATTAACGCTCTCAGGGGGAAAATGTGAGGGCCCGAGCTGAGAGTATAGGTAGGCCTTCTTTTTTGTTGAAATAAAATGTTTTTGTTATGTTAAGGACCATTTTTTTCGGTTCATTGCTGTCTAATTTTTCACAACCTACTACTTTCTAATTCAACTTTGATCTTATTTCATGAACTTATAACTCATCTCACTGTTTCTATATATATGCCCCTTCTGCATAAAGCTTGCGCATTCCCTTATCCCATTCTAAATGGTGCCTTCCTCGATCGCTCCTTTCTCTCTTTGGACCGCATTTGTTGCGGATAGGGAGGCTTAAACTAACTAATAATCCAATATATATCAAAATTTGATCGCAGCTAAGCGATGCACGCAAATTACTCGCATCATTTCTCGAAGTCTCTTTTCCTGACCCTGGATAATATTTCTACACTACGGCTTGGGAAGTTAAAATTGTTCTAAAAAAAACGCACCGGAAATTGCGGTAACTCGGATGAATAATTTCCCATAATTATCAACGAAAGAAGATTAGGCCATGGAAAAAACCTTCGATTTATTCAAACGGTCTCTTATCATTGTTGCGGATATATACATAACAAACTTAACCATCGGATGGAGGAAAATGTATGTATGGATATGTCTTTATTTGCATACAGATGTGTGGACTTGGGAAAACAGCATCTGTTTTCAGCCTATCTCTTTAAAAAAAATCCATGTTAAGTAGATGCGAATTTTTGAATGACATACAGGTATATTTATTTATCACTCCCATATACTTGATATACACAAAAATACACATGCACACAATATGTCATTACTGAAAGAATACGTGTAATTCATCACCCCTGCATCACCTACATAAAAACACGCACATAAATGCACGCGCATAAATACGCCTTGATAAATACGCTTGCATAAAAACACGTACATTAATAAACGTATTAAAAAAACAAGTACATAAAAATACACATAAAAAACACGTACATAAAAACACGTACATAAATATACGTGCACACGTCGGCCCGCATACACACGACCACATGACGTAAGTATGAGAGGCCACATGGTCATGTTGTCCTGCATTGTTCTCGCGTCTAATTATGTCGGCTTATTAAGGGACCCCACCGGACCCCCCTCCACTTGTCCTCCCCCCCCCCCCCCCACACTTGTCCTCCCCCCACCCCCCATTGGCCAGCCCTCTGCTTTGGCCAGCCCACTGGATATCGTTTGTTGAATCATCTGTCAAGCCACTGGATATTCCCTCTTCTGTGGCCAACCCACTGGATATACCCTCTTCTGTGGCCAACCCACTGGATATCGCTTTTCTGAATCATCTCTCGACCCTCTGGGTATCCCTTCTTCTGAGTCATTCACCAACCCACTGGATATCCCCTTTCTGAATCATCTCTCAGCCCACTGGATATTTCATCAGCCGACCTACTGGAAATCCCTCTTCTGAATTAGCTGCCAGGCCGCTGGATATCCTTTTCTCCACCATGGATACCTTAATTCGATCGATAGCCCCTGCTGATCAGCTCCATTTATACCTCTGGATTTCCATCGCCGATCACCTACTCTCCCCACTGGATACTGCCTCTCTATATATCCATATCCTTCTTATCGTACTATATACAGGCATCTCTTTATTTGCTAACTGATTCTTTTTCATTGATTATTCAACTTCTATATTGAATTATATTTAATTATTCAACCATGCCTTTGATCATTCATTCATGCAAGAGTTTACATTTCATGTGCTCTTGTACTACGTAGATTTACATTTCTACATAGTGCATGAATATTTATCATTGATTTGCCTATTCTTATAAACGGTTACATGCGTACGGTATACATCGAACGCTACATGCATGTACAATTTTTTTTCTTTTGTATTGGTTTTGCGGTTCTCGAATTTCTCGGTTTCGTCTCATTAATTCCTTGCACAGGCTTCGATAATTTGTTCGCGTGTACCAAATGTTCGATCTATTCCAGTTGTGTAGGTTATGAAGTGTATTTGAATTTGTCTTATTTTATATTGCTGCGAATTTGAATTGCCAGTACATAATAGATATCACGTCGTCGAGTGTGTGTGTGAATATGTTTACAGCATCCTGCTTGAACGTGTACTTGATTATGGTAGAGTAACGATGACGGTTCTATGATTATGGTAGAATTTACGCTTATTTATAGTCCATTGATTCTGTTCATTCGCTTAAAGTTAAATTTGAAACAATGAATTTCGTCCTAAATTTCTTTTGAAATTTTGTGGTTGGAGTCTCAGTTTACCGTCGATTACGGTAGAATTTACGATACTTCTTCGGCTATGGTAGAATTACGGCCATGCATGGTAGATTTAAAAACGATTCTACGATTATGATAGAATGTACGGTAGTTGATAAAATCTACGATAATTACACGACTATAGTGGAATCAAGATTATGGTAAGATCTGCGATAATGGTAGAATTACAATGACGATTCAACGTTTATGGTAGAAGTACGATGACGGTTCTACGTTTATGGTAGAAGTACGATGACGATTCCACGTTTATGGTAGAGAACATACGATAGTTTACGGAAACGAACGGCAGTCCGAAGAAAACGACTGGGCGGTGTTAAGTGTCCGTTGGAATGTGTATTGTTGTGCATACAAGTGGTGGGGGGAGAGAATAGGTGTGTGTGATATGGTAACGCTAATGAGTTACATGAGCGGTAATAGGTGTAATTAGGAACAGTTACTGGATTGGTAGGTTTTACGCACATTTTTGGCACTTAGCAGTTACTAGAATTATACCGTTATTATGCATATATACATAATTATTCCAACGACTTCTGATGTTAACGTATCTATGTGTTGAATTTTTAATTTTGTTTACTTTAGGCGCACAAGTATGCCAATTGACTTCTGAGATTATTACATCTTTGTATCGAATTTTTAGTTTTGTCTACTTAAATGTTTCATTAGCATACTACAGGTTCCATCTTTATTTCTGAAATAAATTTTCCTTCAGCCCTTACCTTTATCTCTGTTCCCACGCTGTGTTCTCATTTTCATCATTATTTTGACATACATAATATCTTTGGCGTCTGAGACCAGTGATAAAAATCGACTTATCTATTTATGTCCATTTCTGCAGCATGCTTATTATCGAATATTTCGATAAAATTAGGATTCCAAAAGAAAACGCTAACCTCTGAAGTTATTGGAATCGATTTTGCGTCATATATGCGGAACCTTCGAATGGAAAAACAGTTTCCCTGTTAGTTATATCTCATAATAAGGCATCGTGTTACCGTTCATATAGCTATTACATTAGGCCCAGAGTTCTGGCTTGATATATGCATGTTTATACATGTATACGTCATCATACATATATATTCAGGATTTTCGATGATATAGGATGATGCACAACGCTGACGAAATTACAAATCAAAAAAAGTGCAGCAGAATTTTGAACATCGAATCTTAAGAGCTTCATTCGTACGTCGAAACGTACGACGTACGTTTCTGGCTGATTATTGAATGCGAATCGCACACATTTAGCAGGTTATTCAATGTGAATCCCGTACATTCGCCCGGTTATTGAATGTAAATCCCGTACATTCGGCCGGTTACTGAATGTAAATCCTTTGCATTCAGCCAGTTATTGAACGTAAATCGCTTACACTCGGCCGCATTGCGATGCCCTGTAATTTTCAGCACTGCAGCTTGCGATTTTAGTTTTGAATTTTTTTGCTTGATTCTTTGAGGCCGCATCTGACGTAACGTAAGCGTTTAATTTCACACAAACACGTTCCAAGTGTGTGCTTGAATGCATCTATCACAAACGCGCTTAGAATCTCCTTCAAACTTCACACACACACACATACACCAATAAGTTGGAAGCGTGCGTTTTATTTCAAGCTGACCCATTTAAAGTGTACGTTCGGGTTATCACTGGCGATCGCATTTGAAGTGTGCGTTTAAACTCAAACGTACACGGATGAAGTTGCGTTCAATTTCAAAGGAACGCGTTTCCAGACGAGATAATAGATGCGATGTCGCAACCTAACCTCCTCGACGCGCAGCCAATGAGCGTCGATGTTACAAGGCCACCCGCTGATTGGTTCCAGGTGGCTCTCCTGATTGGCCGGTGACTGGTCAGCCTCCAGGCGACGTCCAGCCAATAGGGGCCGGGCTCGCTGACCAGTCGTCGCCCAATGTCCGCTATTGATTTGAAGGCCAGACTGTCCGGCCTTGCCTTCACCAGCCGTCTAATGCGGATCTGCCCCCTCAATTTTTTAGCCTTTGTTTCAGAGGAAATTCTGAGCAAAATGCGGTTCGTGGGAAATTTTTTACACGTTGTGATCATGGGTCGTTGCGGTTGGTTGAAACTCTGTGATGTAAATTATACCAAACCCGTTTCTCAGACGAAACATCCGTATTTTGTATAAGGATGTTGTGTTAAACATTGTTACGATGCTGTATGTGTTACTCGATTATGAGTGATCTATATTAGACTCGTCACAATTCAGCCACGTTTAAAATTTTATTTATTATTGATGCGCTAAGCAGACCTTAATTGTTTTTATGGCTTCTAAGAGGATTACAAGTTAAACATTCAAACCTGCATAATTATGCTGCCTGAAATAGTCTTATTTTTGTAGATTACGACTATAATTGGGTCCTAGATATTGTTAGTGAAATGAACTGTAGAATTAGATATTTTCCCTTTTTGATCGGTCTATTCTCGTGCTTAATTTGATCAGTTTCCATTGATTTTCAATCAGCTCCGTAAATTTTAATTTGAAAAATAGAAATGATGCAGTCGTTGTGTAGTGTTCAGGTGTTCAGCGTACAGGGTGGCAGTAGCGACGGACACACCAAGCAGGCAGGCAGGCAAGCAGGCAGACAAGCAAGCAGGCAAGCAAGCAGACAAGCAAGCAGGCAAGCAAGCAGGCAGGCAAGTAAGCAGGCAAGCAAGCAAGTAGGCTAGTAAGCAAGCAAATTATCAACTCTGTGTTATTAATATTTAGGGAATAACATCTTCACTGTACCCAAGCACGTGTAAAGAGCAGTCGAATCGTGCGTTTCCGTTCTACAGTCGACCTATTGTTCTCTTGATACCTTCGAGCGTGTATGTACATTTGAAATTTACGAAGGAAAGAAAATTCACACAAAGGTAAAATCACACTTACTATTTATGAAGGTTTAGGCTTCGTAGAACGAAATGACTTATGTTCCGTACATTCGAATGACTTACATTTTGTTAAATGATTTACTTTCCGTGTAAATAAACGATGTGTACATCAAAACTTATAAAATGACCATCTTCACATCGAAACCTTATCCGTCATTTTAGACGTCATTTAGACTTCACATCCGTCATTTTAGACGGCAGAGTTACCCCTGTACAGTATGTCCCACAAAAACCCGAACCGAGTATTTATTTTCCCGTATCAGTAATACCATAAGCATTTGATTTGATTTCTAGCTAAATTATCATACAAAATTCACCTTTTTTTAGAAAATGTATCACTGATTATGGTATCACTGATACGGGAAAATAAATACTCGGTTCGGGTTTTTGTGGGACGTGCTGTATATCACACGCA
The DNA here is from genome assembly GCA_030386875.1 of Morinoia aosen. NCBI lineage: Eukaryota > Metazoa > Arthropoda > Malacostraca > Amphipoda > Talitridae > Morinoia > Morinoia aosen. The sequence goes on along the minus strand of CM059578.1, from coordinate 23,017,488 downwards.
CATGCGGCACGCTTCACGCAGCAGCAACACGCACATGGGGCACGCTTCACGCAGCAGCAACACGCACATGGGGCACGCTTCACGCAGCAGCAACACGCACACACGGCACACTTCACGCAGCAGCAACACGCACATGCGGCACGCTTCACGCAGCAGCAACACGCACATGCGGCACGCTTCACCCAGCAGCAACACGCACATGGGGCACGCTTCACGCAGCAGCAACACGCACACACGGTACACTTCACGCAGCAGCAACACGCACATGCGGTACGCTTCACGCAGCAGCAACACGCACATGGGGCACGCTTCACGCAGCAGCAACACGCACACACGGCACACTTCACGCAGCAGCAACACGCACATGCGGCACGCTTCACGCAGCAGCAACACGCACATGCGGCACGCTTCACCCAGCAGCAACACGCACATGCGGCACGCTTCACGCAGCAGCAACACGCACACACGGCACACTTCACGCAGCAGCAACACGCACATGCGGTACGCTTCACGCAGCAGCAACACGCACACACGGCACACTTCACGCAGCAGCAACACGCACATGCGGTACGCTTCACGCAGCAGCAACACGCACATGCGGCACGCTTCACCCAGCAGCAACACGCACATGCGGCACGCTTCACGCAGCAGCAACACGCATGCGTTCCACCCACGCGTTGCCTCAAAGCTTCCTTCATTGTTGCCTTAATCGAAGTCTTTACAATTGCAGCTATTGTAGGCGTCGAAACTGTCCCTGGTTATGCGTTATTGTGGTCCGGCTTGTTATTGTGCAGTGTGCCATTGTGTGGCGCTGCTCTGCCATTGTACGTGTGTTATTTTTGCTCCCATTGTTGACGTGATTGTCACTCTCCCACACCGTTTTTCCTGCGGTGTCGGGCGGCTGTGTGTTCTGCAACTCTGTATTTTGTGTGTGTGCTGTGTACATGTATAGTTTGTAGTATAGATGGGCTGTGTAGGAGTCTGTATTATGATCGCGACGAGCACATTGTACCGTGTCCGTAATATGTACTAGCCTGTTCTATATAAACGTCCTGTGTACTAGTCGTTACTATATATATATATATATATATATATATATATATAGGTCTTGTGTTCTAGTAGGTACTATGCATTCGCTCTGTGTACTTGTCTACTGTGTACTATAGGCTGTACAGTGTGCTTGGTTGTGCTGTGTATGTGCTGTGTCCGCCCTGTGTATTACAGTCTACCATGTGTGGTGAGGTGTTCGAATTTTGTGTGGTGTTCAAAGTGTGTACAATTTTGTGTTGTTTTTCGTGCTTCGTGCAGCGCAGATTAGCGTGTGAGAAAGCACCATCTAAACTGTAGGGATCTCCTAACTAAAATGTAGGACCAAAGTTTTACCCCAGTAAGTTCCAAGGGTCAAAACCGTTTTAATTTTCCTGCCATTATCTATATTTTTTTGAGTATTCGGCGAGTACGCTTACGGATTAGCTGTCACGGGCCGGATTGATCAAACTGGCGGGCCGGATATTTGGCCCGCGGGCCGTGTTCGGAGACTCCTGATCTAAAGCGCCATATTTCGATTAAAATCCAAACAGCGACGCAAAAAAACATCTATGCAACCATTACGTAATCTAAAATGTTTGTTCATTTTCACACCGTGTGTCCGCCGTCCATTTCCGCACACCGTGTCCGCTGTCCATTTCCGCACACCGTGTGTCCGCCGTCCATTTCCGCACACCGTGTCCGCTGTCCATTTCCGCACACCGTGTGTCCGCCGTCCATTTCCGCACACCGTGTGTCCGCCGTCCATTTCCCCACACCGTGTGTCCGCTGTTCATTTCCGCACACCGTGTGTCCGCCGTCCATTTCCGCACACCGTGTGTCCGCCGTCCATTTCCCCACACCGTGTGTCCGCTGTTCATTTCCGCACACCGTGTGTCCGCCGTCCATTTCCCCACACCGTGTGTCCGCCGTCCATTTCCGCACACCGTGTGTCCGCCGTCCATTTCCGCACACCGTGTGTCCGCCGTCCATTTCTGCACACCGTGTGTCCGCCGTCCATTTCCGCACACCGTGTGTCCGCCGTCCATTTCCACACACCGTGTGTCCGCCGTCCATTTCCACACGCCGTGTGTCCGCCGTCCATTTCCACACACCGTGTGTCCGCCGTCCATTTCCGCACACCGTGTGTCCGCCGTCCATTTCCCCACACCGTGTGTCCGCCGTCCATTTCCCCACACAGTGTGTCCGCCGTCCATTTCCGCACACCGTGTGTCCGCCGTCCATTTCCCCACACCGTGTGTCCGCCGTCCATTTCCGCACACCGTGTGTCCGCCGTTCATTTCCACACACCGTGTGTCCGCCGTCCATTTCCGCACACCGTGTGTCCGCCGTCCATTTCCGCACACCGTGTGTCCGCCGTCCATTTCCCCACACCGTGTGTCCGCCGTCCATTTCCGCACACCGTGTGTCCGCCGTCCATTTCCGCACACCGTGTGTCCGCCGTCCATTTCCACACGCCGTGTGTCCGCCGTCCATTTCCACACGCCGTGTGTCCGCCGTCCATTTCCACACACCGTGTGTTCGCCGTCCATTTCCGCACACCGTGTGTCCGCCGTCCATTTCCACACACCGTGTGTCCGCCGTCCATTTCCACACGCCGTGTGTCCGCCGCCCATTTCCACACACCGTGTGTCCGCCGTTCATTTCCCCACACCGTGTGTCCGCCGTCCATTTCCCCCACCGTGTGTCCGCCGTCCATTTCCACACACCGTGTGTCCGCCGTCCATTTCCACACACCGTGTGTCCGCCGTCCATTTCCCCACACCGTGTCTCCGCCGTCCATTTCCCCACACAGTGTGTCCGCCGTCCATTTCCACACACCGTGTCTCCGCCGTCCATTTCCCCACACCGTGTCTCCGCCGTCCATTTTCCCACATAGTGTGTCCGCCGTCCATTTCTACACACCGCGTGTCCGCTGTCCATTTCCCCACCCCGTGTGTCCGCCGTCCATTTCCACACACCGTGTGTCCGCCGTCCATTTCCCCACACCGTGTGTCCGCCGTCCATTTCCCCACACCGTGTGTCCGCCGTCCATTTCCACACACCGTGTGTCCGCCGTCCATTTCCACACACCGTGTGTCCGCCGTCCATTTCCCCACACCGTGTCTCCGCCGTCCATTTCCCCACACAGTGTGTCCGCCGTCCATTTCCACACACCGTGTGTCCGCCGTCCATTTCCCCACACCGTGTCTCCGCCGTCCATTTCCCCACACAGTGTGTCCGCCGTCCATTTCTACACACCGTGTGTCCACCGTCCATTTCTACACACCGTGTGTCCACCGTCCATTCCTACACACCGCGTGTCCGCTGTCCATTTCCCCACACCGTGTGTCCGCCGTCCATTTCCACACACCGTGTGTCCGCCGTCCATTTCCACACACCGCGTGTCCGCTGTCCATTTCCACACACCGCGTGTCCGCTGTCCATTTCCACACACCGTGTGTCCGCCGTCCATTTCTACACACTGTGTCCGCCGTCCATTTCTACACACCGTGTGTCCGCCGTCCATTTCCACACACCACACACACACACACACACACTCATTACGTACATGTACGTTCATGCAGCTGCTACGAGCTTCTCACGTGTGCGTGCGATCTAGTTTTTGTGCGTTTTTATGTGCGTTTTTTGCGTGCCTGCATTCTGAGGAGCTGCGGGCGACGTGCGCGTATGAAAGGGTGCGAGGCTGCGGGAAATGTGCCGGGCTGCATTGAAAGGGGGCAGCATACGAGTGTGTTGTGCGCCAGCTGCGCGCATCTCATTATCGTGTGTGTGTGTGTTATGTATGTATGCGTGTGTGTGTGTTGTGTATGCGTGTGAGTGTATTTGTTGTGTGTGTGTGTAAGTGTTTGTTGTGTGTATGTACGAGTTTTTACGTGTGTGTGCGTTTGTTGTGTGTGTGTATGTGTGTGCGTGAGCGAGTGTTGTCTGTGTGTGAGCGTGTGAGTTGTGTGTGTGCATGTGTACATGTGTACGTGCGTGTGTGTGGGTATATGTTTGTGTGTTTGTGTGAGAGACGTGTCTGTGTGTGTGTGTGTGTGTGTGTGTGTGTGTGTGTGCGCGCGCCTGAGCATGTGTATCTGCGTATATACTTGTATGTGCATATGAACGCGTATGAGCGTATATGTTTGTGCGTTTGTATGCGCATGTGCGCGTGTAAATTGGGTATGTCCGGGAGATGTAAGAGCTGCGTGCGCGTGTATGCATACATCTAGGAGATTCGTACGCGGCACACATCCATGGATGCGTAGAAACATGATGTATGAGGGTGAATATACGCCGCGCACACATTTGTGTGTGTTCAACACACCGCTGTGTTGAGTTATACAGAAGATTTGTGTATTATATATTGTAGATAGGAGTATATTCAGCGTACACTATACATACAAATACACAGCCTGTGTGTGTGTCAACTTTAGCGAACACTCGCTGTCAACTTTGATGTGTAAGCATTTTATGTTGCGTTACTTAGGTTTCTTAACTTCTACGGCCTAAATATTTTTGTTTTTTATTCCTTCATTTTTATTTTTGTTCCTTTATTCTTTTATTTTCATTCCTTCATTCCTTTTTTCTTATTTTTTTCCTGTACTGCATTTCCTCTATTCATGTATTCCCTCATTTTAATTTCTTTATTTTTATCCCTTCATTACTTTATTCTTATTCCTTTCATTCCTATAACATCATGAGCACAAAAGGTGCAAGCAATCGCATTGGGCACACATTAGTTCAACATTCTTCGACCACTTCACATTCTTTCGAGTTAATCGCACATTAATCGCACTCTTTCTTTTCCATTTGCCAGGTGATGCCTTGACAGCGACGGGTGCGGGCAGCGTGTCGACGTGTGCGGACGTGTTGACATGCGGGATGTGCCAAAAGGACTTCTTGCTGGCCGACATCCTCAGGTTCATCCAACACAAAGTCCACTGCCAGGCCTCGTCGTCAAGTCCCAGCAACAGCCACCACAACCGCAGCACGTCGGACGAGTCGCAAGTCAGCTCGGACGAACCATCGGCCATCAAAGACTTGAGCAACATCAGCGGGTTCACAAACTCCAGCGGCAGTTCACAACCCGGCAACTCGACTGACGGCAACCCGAGTCATGGCAACCCGACTCATAATAGCACGTGCGCTGTCACTAACGGGTCCATACGAGACGGGTCAGTGTCCCCGATTTTAGACCCAACCAGTCCTGCTAGTCCCGCTGAGAAATCTGGGCCCGTCAATCGGGATGATGTCACTGAGAAGGACCAACATTCTCCCGAGCGGGAAGGTCGACACGAAGACAAGAGGAAAAGAGACGACGTGGAGGATGAAGAAGGCAACGCGCTCTCACTCAGGAAGAAGTCCAAGAGTGTCCAAGATGCAGAAGCCAATACGACGAACAGTGGTGAGTTCTTAACATTATTCCTAATATTACGTGTTTCATAAGGAAGAAATTCAAGAGTGTCAAAGATGCAAAACTAGCGGCGGTGAGTTCTTATTATTCTTAAATATTACGTATTTCATAAGGAAGAAATTCAAGAGTGCCTGAGATGCAGAAGGTAAACTACTAACGGCGGTGAGTTCGCTACATTACGTATTTCACATGCTTGTTAAATTTCAGACTCCAGTGGGGTTAGGAGTGTATTGGGTCGTCCAGTCTATCGGACGAATAAACTAACAACACGAAGGCGTTTCGAAAAAATCGCTACGATCCCCATTTGTAATAATATGACCTCATATTTTAGAGGAGGTATTATCCAGTTTATTGGCTAAAATTCATCACCTGACCGCCAATTCATTGCTAATTCTCCATCACCTGACCGCGAATTCATAGGCAAATATTCATCAGCTAGAAAATACGGCGATTATGAGGCGATGTCGCCGCTGATTTCAGGCCCTCTTTGTTTAGGCGAACATGTCAGCTCTGCCATCATTTATACGCGATGATATTGTGGACACGAACACGGCCATCATTTATACGCGATGATATTGTGAAGACCACCGGCAGGCAGGAGGGGATGTTCAAGAATCAGCGATGCGGGATTGGAATTAAGGAATCGAGACGATGCCGTCTTTCATCCAGGGCGGAGACATCTACGGATTCCTATATCGATGCCGGGGTCATTATTTGCCGCATATTGATGGGGGTGGCGGTGTGTGCCGCCCTGGGCCTTGTGCGGGCCCGCCCGTGGCGGGTTGGTGGCGGGCTTATTTGCACGGCGGGGCTGGTGACGGGGTTACTTGCACGGCGGGGTTGGTGACGGGCTTACTTGCACGGCGGGGTTGGTGACGGGCTTACTTGCACGGCGGGGTTGGTGACGGGCTTACTTGCACGGCGGGGTTGGTGACGGGCTTATTTGCACGGCGGGGCTGGTGACGAGGTTACTTGCACGGCGGGGTTGGTGACGGGCTTACTTGCACGGCGGGGTTGGTGACGGGCTTACTTGCACGGCGGGGTTGGTGACGGGCTTACTTGCATGGCGGGGTTGGTGACGGGCTTATTTGCACGGCGGGGTTGGTGACGGGGTTATTTGCACGGCGGGGTTGGTGACGGGCTTACTTGCATGGCGGGGTTGGTGACGGGGTTATTTGCACGGCGGGGTTGGTGACGGGCTTACTTGCACGGCGGGGTTGGTGACGGGCTTACTTGCATGGCGGGGTTGGTGACGGGCTTATTTGCACGGCGGGGCTGGTGACGGGGTTATTTGCACGGCGGGGTTGGTGACGGGCTTACTTGCACGGCGGGGCTGGTGACGGGCTTACTTGCACGGCGGGGTAGGTGACGGGCTTACTTACATAACTTGCACAGCAAGACTCGTTTAATTCTTTACGTTTTGTGCGTTCGGCAGAATTTCATGAGAAACACAGTATGTTGTGTGGTACATGCGTATATGAAATGTATGAAATGTATGATGGGTAAGATGGGGGTTCAGTATGCACAGTATGATATATAAGATGTACACGCTGTGTAGTGTGCCTGTGTTTTTCTTGTGTACTGCAGCGCTACATTACTGAGTGTACTCTATTGTTCTGCACTCCCCCGTCACTCCCACTCCCCAACCTCTCCCCCACTCTCCCATCACTCCCATACCACTCCCCTACTTCCCTACCCCTCACTCACTTCCCTACCCCTCACCCACTTCCCTACCCCTCACCCACTTCCCTACCCCTCACCCACTTCCCTACCCCTCACCCACTTCCCTACCCCTCACCCACTTCCCTACCCCTCACCCACTTCCCTACCCCTCACCCACTTCCCTACCCCTCACCCACTTCCCTACCCCTCACCCACTTCCCTACCCCTCACCCACTTCCCTACCCCTCACCCACTTCCCTACCACTCACCCACTTCCCTACCACTCACCCACTTCCCTACCACTCACCCACTTCCCTACCACTCACCCACTTCCCTACCACTCACCCACTTCCCTACCACTCACCCACTTCCCTACCACTCACCCTCTTCCCTACCACTCACCCACTTCCCTACCACTCACCCACTTCCCTACCACTCACCCACTCCCCTACCAAACCCCCGCTCTCCCATCACTCACCCACTCCCCTACCAAACCCCCGCTCTCCCATCACTCACCCACTCCCCTACCAAACCCCCGCTCTCCCATCACTCACCCACTCCCCTACCAAACCCCCGCTCTCCCATCACTCTTCCACTCCCCTACCAAACCCCCACTTCCCTACCATTCCCCCACTTCCCTACCACTCCCCCACTTCCCTACCACTCCCCCACTTCCCTACCACTCCCCCACTTCCCTACCACTCACCCTTTTCCCTACCACTCACCCACTTCCCTACCACTCACCCACTCCCCTACCCCTCACCCACTTCCCTACCCCTCACCCACTTCCCTACTTCTCACCCACTTCCCTACCCCTCACCCACTTCCCTACCCCTCACCCACTTCCCTACCCCTCACCCACTTCCCTACCCCTCACCCACTTCCCTACCCCTCACCCACTTCCCTACCCCTCACCCACTTCCCTACCCCTCACCCACTTCCCTACCCCTCACCCACTTCCCTACCCCTCACCCACTTCCCTACCACTCACCCACTTCCCTACCACTCACCCACTTCCCTACCACTCACCCACTTCCCTACCCCTCACCCACTTCCCTACCACTCACCCACTTCCCTACCACTCACCCACTTCCCTACCACTCACCCACTTCCCTACGAATCACCCACTTCCCTACCACTCACCCACTTCCCTACCACTCACCCACTTCCCTACCACTCACCCACTCCCCTACCAAACCCCCGCTCTCCCATCACTCTTCCACTCCCCCACCACTCCTCCACTCCCCCACCACTCTTCCACTCCACCACCACTCCTCCACTCCCCCACCACTCTTCCACTCCCCCACCAAGCCCTGCCGTCTACAGGGAGCCTGTCTACCTAATTGACGGAACTTGTTTAGCATACTGGCACTCCCTGTCTCCCTCCGTCACTCCCTCCTTCTCTGTCTCCACTCCGTCACTCATTATCTTGTTCACTAAACTCCTTTCATTCATTTTGTTGTTCATTCACTCCTCATTTTCCTTGGTTTTTGTTTTTGCTTAAATTTTTCTTTGCTTGTCCGAAATGCGTGGAATTTCATTTTCATTGTCACTCTTTTGATATTCCTTTTTTTCCTACTCGTTTTAAAAAATATTCAAGAAATTTTTGGCAATTCTGAGAAATTTGAGTAATTTTCAGGATTTTCGAAAAATTTAGGAAATTTTAGAAAAAATTTAGGATTCTCAATTTTAGAAAATACTCGAAATTTTTTGAAAATTCGAGGAAAATTTTGGAAATTCATGTAATTTTTAAAAAATATAGAAAATCTGGGAAACTTCAGAAAGTTTTATAAAATTGTTGCGGAAATTTTAAGAATTTCCCCCAACCATTCCGACTGTTGTGCGTTAATGCCTCCTAATGATAAGTTTGGAAAATAAGTTTCCCCTACTAACGTAATTACTTAGAGATACTTCAAATCGTATTATGATATTCCCATCATACATTATTTTTTAGGCTTTTTTTAACTTATTTCGGACTATTTAATCGCAAAATATCAGGAATATTGTATGAACATTTCAGACTACGCATTCCTAACACAATTGACTAATAACATTATTGACTAATAATATTATTGACTAATAACATTATTGATTAATAACATTATTGACTAATAACATTATTGACTAATAACATTATTAATTAATATGTTCACGCATATTCGTAACGTTACTTCCACATTTTTCCCCTTTTAAATCGATTTTTTTTCATTGTGATATCGATTGGGATTTTTTTCGCCAAACATTTCTCATTTTTACATAATTTTCTTGATTTTTTAACTTTTTTCAAGGAAAAACCAAAATCATTTGTAATTATCAAACTAGTACAGAATTGAAGACGCGAACATGACACAAACACACCAACAAAATAATATATTCTGTTTTAAGAAAATATATTTTATGCGGATGGAAATTTGAAGTAAATTTTTCGAAAACGAAAGTAATTATTTCAAAAAACATTTAAAATGGAAAGAGCATAGCCAAATATTTTATAACGACATCTTAGTTATTTATATAATAAACACGTATATATTCGAAGAGAAATACACGGTATTTATTTTGCTGCTCTGATTTTACGACGGTGGCTGCGCTTCCTGAGGTGCCCTTGTTTATGAGGGGAGCTTCCGTAGGCCGCTCTGTAGGCCTTCCCTCGGACCTGCCTTCCCTCGGACCTGCCTTCCCTCGGACCTGCCTTCCCTCGGATTTGTCTTCCCTCGAATTTGCCTTCCCTCGGACCTGTCTTCCCTCGGCCTTGCCTTCTTCGGACCTGCCTTCCCTCGGACCTGCTTTTACTTGGACTTGTTATTCAGTTTGATCATTTGTATTCACACAACCTACTATCCCCGCCTACTCTCCCACCCTACTCTCCCACTCTAATCTCCCCACCTACTCTCCTCACCTACTCTCCCCACCTACCCTCACCACCTACTCTCCCCACCTACTCTCCCCATCCACTCTCCCCATCCACTCTCCCCATCCACTCTCCCCATCCACTCTCCCCACCTACTCTCCCCACTTACTCTCCCCACCTACTCTCCCCACCTACTCTCCCCACCTACTCTCCCCACCTACTCTCCCCACCTACTCTCCCCACCTACTCTCCCCACCTACTCTCCCCACCTACTCTCCCCACCTACTCTCCCCACCTACTCTCCCCATCTACTCTCCCCACCTACTCTCCCCAACTATTACTCTCCCCAACTATTACTCTTCCCACCTATTACTCTTCCCACCTATTACTCTTCCCACCTATTACTCTTCCCACCTATTACTCTTCCCACCTATTACTCTTCCCACCTATTACTCTTCCCACCTATTACTCTTCCCACCTATTACTCTTCCCACCTATTACTCTTCCCACCTATTACTCTTCCCACCTATTACTCTTCCCACCTATTGCTCTCCCCACCTATTGCTCTCCCCACCTATTGCTCTCCCCACCTATTGCTCTCCCCACCTACTGCTCTCCCCACCTATTGCTCTCCCCACCTATTGCTCTTCCCACCTATTACTCTTCCCACCTATTGCTCTCCCCACCTATTACTCTTCCCACCTATTACTCTCCCCACCTACTCTCCCCAACTATTACTCTTCCCACCTATTACTCTTCCCACCTATTACTCTTCCCACCTATTGCTCTCCCCACCTATTACTCTTCCCACCTATTGCTCTCCCCACCTATTGCTCTCCCCACCTATTGCTCTCCCCACCTACTGCTCTCCCCACCTATTGCTCTCCCCACCTATTGCTCTCCCCACCTATTGCTCTCCCCACCTACTGCTCTCCCCACCTACTGCTCTCCCCACCTATTGCTCTCCCCACCTACTGCTCTCCCCACCTATTGCTCTCCCCACCTACTGCTCTCCCCACCTACTGCTCTCCCCACCTACTGCTCTCCCCACCTACTGCTCTCCCCACCTACTGCTCTCCCCACCTACTGCTCTCCCCACCTACTGCTCTCCCCACTTACTGCTCTCTCCACCTACTGCTCTCCCCACCTACTGCTCTCCCCACCTACTGCTCTCCCCACCTACTGCTCTCCCCACCTACTGCTTTTCCCACCTACTGCTCTCCCCACCTACTGCTCTCCCCACCTACTGCTCTCCCCACCTACTGCTCTCACCACCTACTGCTCTCCCCACCTACTGCTCTCCCCACCTACTGCTCTCCCCACCTACTGCTCTCCCCACCTACTGCTCTCCCCACCTACTGCTCTCCCCACCTACTGCTCTCCCCACCTACTGCTCTCCCCACCTACTGCTCTCCCCACCTACTGCTCTCCCCACCTACTGCTCTCCCCACCTACTGCTCTCCCCACCTACTGCTCTCCCCACCTACTGCTCTCCCCACCTACTGCTCTCCCCACCTACTGCTCTCCCCACCTACTGCTCTCCCCACCTACTGCTCTCCCCACCTACTGCTCTCCCCACCTACTGCTCTCCCCACCTACTGCTCTCCCCACCTACTGCTCTCCCCACCTACTGCTCTCCCCACCTACTGCTCTCCCCACCTACTGCTCTCCCCACCTACTGCTCTCCCCACCTACTGCTCTCCCCACCTACTGCTCTCCCCACCTACTGCTCTCCCCACCAACTGCTCTCCCCACCAACTGCTCTCCCCACCTACTGCTCTCCCCACCTACTGCTCTCCCCACCAACTGCTCTCCCCACCAACTGCTCTTTCCACCAACTGCTCTTTCCACCAACTGCTCTTTCCACCAACTGCTCTTTCCACCAACTGCTCTTTCCACCAACTGCTCTTTCCACCAACTGCTCTTTCCACCAACTGCTCTTTCCACCAACTGCTCTCCCCACCTACTGCTCTCCCCACCTACTGCTCTCCCCACCTACTGCTCTCCCCACCTACTGCTCTCCCCACCTACTGCTCTCCCCACCTACTGCTCTCCCCACCTACTGCTCTCCGCACATACTGCTCTCCCCACATACTTCTCTCCCCACATACTACTATCCCCACATACTACTCTCTCCAACACTCTCCCTACCTACCCTCAACCTCACCTCCTACCCTCGCACTCACCCCCTACCCTCACACTCACCCCCTACCCTCACACTCACCCCCTACCCTCACACTCACCCCCTACCCTCACACTCACCCCCTACCCTCACACTCACCCCTTATCCTCACACTTACCTCCTCCCCTCACACTCACTCCCTCCCCTCACACTCACCCCCCCCCCTCCCCTCACACTCATCCCCTCCCTTCACCCTACCCTCACCCTACCCTCACCCTACCCTCACCCTACCCTCACCCTACCCTCACCCTACCCTCGCCCTACCCTCGCCCTACCCTCGCCCTACCCTCACACAACCACCACAATTGTCACTAACAGCTCGCGTGCCGCCACCTTCCCTCGGAAGCATCTCAGACCACCTGAGCTTACAGCCTTGAGGATTGTTGTGTTGTGTTGCTTTGTGTTGTGTTGCTTTGTGTTGTGTGTGGCTTTGTGTTGTGTGTTTTGTGTTGTGTGTTGCTTTGTGTTGTGTGTTTTGTGTTGTGTGTTGCTTTGTGTGTTGTGGTGTGTGTTGTGTGTTGTGGTGTGTGTTGTGTGTTTTGGTGTGTGTTGTGTGTTGTGGTGTGTGTTGTGTGTTGTGGTGTGTGTTGTGTGTTTTGGTGTGTGTTGTGTGTTGCTTTGTGTTGTGTTGTGTGTTGCTTTGTGTGTTGTGGTGTGTGTTGTGTGTTTTAGTGTGTGTTGTGTGTTGTGGTGTGTGTTGTGTGTTGTGGTGTGTGTTGTGTGTTGTGGTGTGTGTTGTGTGTTGTGGTGTGTGTTGTATGTTGTGGTGTGTGTTGTGGTGTGTGTTGTGTTGTGGTGTGTGTTGTGTTGTGTGTGTGTGCTGTGTTGTGGGTGTGTGTGCTGTGTTGTGGGTGTGTGTGCTGTGTTGTGGGTGTGTGTGTGTTGTTCTGTGTTGGAATTTCTATGACATTTCGTTCATTGTTGGGTGGCTTTTTGTGCCCTACGTGCCGGTTTGTTTCATATTTTTTCTTACGTTATTCTAATTTAGTTTTTCTATGAATTGTTTCTTATCAACATGCATTTCGCATCTCTGTTTACGAGTATGTCCCCTCACATCGGTATCAAATTAGACCAACAAATTTCAACGAGATTTGGGGTGCGCTGTCTATAATACGTCAAACGTTTAAAATCTATTTTTAACGAATTATTATTGCAGAATTTTGTGAAGCGAGTTGCAAGATTCGGGTATTTATAGGGCTAAGTGTTTCTTCCGTTTGGGAAAGGGAAAAACCCATTCTTCATTTGAATGAGATGGGTGCCACTGTGACCGAGGGTAACCCTGCTACCGTGACCGAGGGTAACCCTGCCACTGTGACCGAGGGTAACCCTGCCACTGTGACCGAGGGTAACCCTGCCACTGTGACCGAGGGTAACCCTGCTACCGTGACCGAGGGTAACTCTGCCACTGTGACCGAGGGTAACTCTGCCACTGTGACCGAGGGTAGCACAGCCACTGTGACCGAGGGTAACTCTGCCACTGTGACCGAGGGTAACCCTGCCACTGTGGCCGAGGGTAACCCTGCTACCGTGACCGAGGGTAACCCTGCCACCGTGACCGAGGTTAGCCCTGCCACTGTGACCGAGGGTAGCACAGCCACTGTGACGGAGAGGAACCCTGCCACTGTGACCGAGGATAACCCTGCCACTGTGACCGAGGGTAACTCTGCCACTGTGACCGTGGGTAGCACAGCCACTGTGACGGAGAGTAACCCTGCCACTGTGACCGAGGATAACCCTGCCACTGTGACCGAGGGTAACTCTGCCACTGTGACCGAGGGTAGCACAGCCACTGTGACGGAGAGCAACCCTGCCACTGTGACCGAGGGTAACCCTCACGCAAAAATTTATTGTGAAAAAGAAAGTAATTTTGTGCCATTACAACGCATTGACTACATTTCACAGCGAACAAAAAGTGACATTTATCCGTTCAGTTTTATACACTCTGGTGTCCGTTGAATTTTGTGTCCCGGCCAGCTGCAATACCGTTACGCCCGTTATGCCCCCACCACGACACCGCTACACAACCCGTTATGGCACCACCACAACACCCGTTACACATACCCGTTATGCCCCCCCTTTCCCCCCCCCCCCACAAGGAGCGGACGGACAAAACGGGTGCGACTGCGCCACTCATTGAGCTTCATTGAGCACACGCGCCGGTGTAGGAGTGGCGTGTGAGGGGCAGGAGTGGCGGGTGAGGGGCAGGAGTGGCGTGTGAGGGGCAGGCAGGAGTTGCGTGTGAGGGGCAGGAGTGGCGTGTGAGGGGCAGGAGTGGCGTGTGAGGGGCAGGAGTGGCATGTGAGAGGCAGGAGTGGCATGTGAGGGGCAGGAGTGGCGTGTGAGGGGCAGGAGTGGCGTGTGAGGGGCAGGAGTGGCATGTGAGAGGCAGGAGTGGCATGTGAGGGGCAGGAGTGGCGTGTGAGGGGTAGGAGTGGCTTGTGAGGAGCAGGAGTGGCGTGTGAGGGGCAGGAGTGGCGTATGAGGGGCAGGAGTGGCGTGTGAGGGGCAGGAGTGGCGTGTGAGTGGCAGGAGTGGCGTGTGAGGGGCAGGAGTGGCGTATGAGGGGTAGGAGTGGCGTATGAGGGGCAGGAGTGGCGTATGAGGGGCAGGAGTGGCGTATGAGGTGCAGGAGTGGCGTGTGAGGGGCAGGAGTGGCGTATGAGGGGCAGGAGTGGCGTGTGAGGGGCAGGAGTGGCGTATGAGGGTCAGGAGTGGCGTATGAGGGGCAGGAGTGGCGTATGAGGGGCAGGAGGGGCGTGTGAGGGGCAGAAGGGGCGGCACAACAGCTGCTGCAAGAGGTACTGCCGTTGGTCACGCTTGGTCAACGCAATTCTCTAATTTAGACTATATCTCTGTACTATGAGACTATGGAAGACTATGAGACTTGTATACGTTACTAGTCACTAAAGGCGTTATGAACTACCTGTAAGCAAGTTGTGTGCGTATTGCTGCCAAATAAGTGCGTTAATTTTGGGTATTGTGGGTTATTGAAGACTGCGTCTGGTGTTTTGTTTTTAATACCTTGACTGCGGGCAGGTAAAAGTTCAATTTTGAGAAGTTCAATTTTCGACTCAAATTTAAAGTGAATTTCAGTAAGCGATGTGGGATGAAAATGGTAAACGATAGCTTGCTCGTGTCTTCATATAGTTTTCGATGAGTGTTTATGAAATTTGAGTTTGTGACTAATAGCCGGTCAGTAGCTTTGTCAAAACTCGCTGACCCGCCTATATTTTTTGGTCAAATAGCGCCGGTTGTCATGTGTTGTGTCCAACTCGAGACGCTATACGCGCATTGACGTGCATTTCTTTATGTTGCAGATAGTGTGAACGGTGTCAAAACTGTCAATATTTTACATTTCGACGCTTGAACTGTGAAAACACAACCCCGGAATTTACGGATTCCGAAGTTGAACCGTGAAAACTAAAGCTCGGAATTTGCACATTCCGACGTCGAACTGTGAGCACTAAACGGCGGACGGCGGCGCAAGGCCGGACCGGACGCGTTCGCTTTCATTCCGGGAAAGTTGGTCCAGATTTAGGTGACCCTGTGCCCGCGGCCCGGCTTTTGGCCCGCGGGCAAGCGGGCGGACAAACGGAAGCGTCTTGCCCGGAGGGTTGCCCGCGACCGCAACCTCAGGGGTCAGCGAGCCGCTGCCGTGCTGGCCGGTTGTCCGACTGGCCGTTTGTCCGTCGGTCAACCTGTCCTTGAGGCCACTTGTCCGTCGGTCGACCCTATATCCAGTTCATAATTTCTGTGTACTTGTCAACGTTTGAAGTTCCCTTAGCTATTACAGCTATTTTATCTATGGGAATTTGTGCTCCCAGGCGGAAAATGTGAGGTCCCGAGATGGTGGTAAGGTAGACCTTCCTTTCTTTGAAACTGACGAGTTTTTATTTCGTTACGGCAAATCATTTTTTGATTCACTGCTATCCTTTCAATCAGCTCCTACTACTTTCTTCTTCAACTTATATATTGTTCCATGAACGTCTTTCAATCGTGCTGTTTCTGTGCGGCGCATGGTGTGTAGACACACTTTGTGAACAGATTCCTAGTTCCCCCATTTCCATGCTGTGTGCTGCATTCTTCCTTCCTTTCTTAACACTTGGACTGCGACGTGCGCCACCGGTGGTACACGGAGGTAATTTTCATAATGCTGCTGACCGACCAGTTTTCACAAATTCAGTTTTCATGAATACTTAATCAAAGCTAAATGAAGGCACGATTAAGTTTATGTTTGTTATTTCCAAAATAGTTTACTACAATTGACTTTGAATTTAGTTTGGTGTCGAACTTAATATTTAGGAGTCGCATTCAAAGTGTTAGGTATACCTCCGCTGTCTCTGCTCCAACTAATTAATCTGATTAAATAACAGCGCATAATAATAATAATAATAATAATTATAATAATAGCGAGGGTAATTAATAACAATGAAAACGAAATAACAATGATAATTTTAAAATACAACTCACGGCTCTATTTCAATTGTATATTTCTGTGTGGAAATTGTGGAATGGTTTTTACGATACCTTAGCATTTCAGAACTTAGTGATCGTTTTGCTTAGGTACTTAGGCAAGCACACACATGAATACATATGAGTAGACACACATGACTATACATGAGTAGACACACATGACTATACATGTGTAGACACACATGACTATACATGAGTAGACACACATGACTATAAATGAGTAGACACACATGACTATACATGAGTAGACACACATGACTATACATGTGTAGACACACATGACTATACATGTGTAGACACACATGACTATACATGTGTAGACACACATGACTATACATGTGTAGACACACATGACTATACATGAGTAGACACACATGACTATAAATGAGTAGACACACATGACTATACATGAGTAGACACACATGACTATACATGTGTAGACACACATGACTATACATGTGTAGACACACATGACTATACATTTGTAGGCACACATGACTATACATGTGTAGAAACACATGACTATACATGTGTAGACACACATGACTATACATGTGTAGACACACAGGACTCTACATGCGTAGACACGTGCAAGACCATGTATGAGTAGACACACACAAGGCCATACATGTGTAGCCACACACACACACACACACACACACACACGCACACACAACAGCCACACACCTGGGCAGGAAGGCGCTGCAATGAGACGCGACCGGTGCCGGTGTGTGTGTTTGCGTGTGTGTGTGTGTGTTTGTGTCCGCATACGGATCTTCCTCATATGTGTGTCTGTCCACATGAGGCGCCTGCATATCATGCGCTGCTGGCCACCGTACGTGTGTATGTTGCATCGTGCAGCCACGCATGCTGGTTGGTTGCGATGTTGTGTGCGTCTGCTTCATTGGAGTTCTTACACACTACGACATACGTGCATACTGCGACATACATGCTATAAAATAAGTACATACTGTGATGCATACTCTGCGGTGTGCATACTGTAACGTACATACTGTGGTGTACACACAATGACGTGCATTGAACGCTACATATTATGCTTCTCACAGAACACACACACACGCACACACGCTACATTGGTGGCTTAGTTATAGAGGCCGAAACAGGGTAGTGCTGGCGGTGTAAGCTACTGTGTGGCATACTTGATCTTATGTGGCATGTGGCGTACCCCTACCCATGTGGCATGTGGCGTACCCCTACCCATGTGGCATGTGGCGCACCCCTACCCATGTGGCATGTGGCGTACCCCTACCCATGTGGCATGTGGCGTACCCCTACCCATGTGGCATGTGGCGTACCCCTACCCATGTGGCATGTGGCGTACCCCTACCCATGTGGCATGTGGCGTACCCCTGTCCATTTGGCATGTGGCGTACCCCTAACCATGTGGCATGTGGCGTACCCCTACCCATGTGGCATGTGGCGTACCCCTACCTATGTTGCGTATGGCGTACCCTTACCCATGTGGCAGGCGTTATCTGACGCTAACACCTTCCCTTCAAATGCAGGTTGGTGTTAAGGGTTGTGCGGCTGTTGCTGTTTATTTTCCACCACTCCCTGACCTTCACCACTCCCTGACCTTCACCACTCCCTGACCTCCACCACTCCCCTCACCATTCCCTCACTCTCCCCTCGCACTTACCACACTTTCCACGCCCTCCTCTCACCCTCACACTCACCCTCACACTCACCCTCACACTCGCCCTCGAACTCACCCTCGAACTCACCCTCGCACTCACCCTCACACTCACCCTCACACTCACCCTCACACTCGCCCTCACACTCGCCCTCACACTCGCCCTCACACTCGCCCTCACACTCGCCTTCACACTCGCCCTCACACTCGCCCTCACACTCGCCCTCACACTCACCCTCACACTCGCCCTCACACTCGCCCTCACACTCGCCCTCACACTCGCCTTCACACTCGCCCTCACACTCACCCTCACACTCACCCTCACAGTTACCCTCACACTCACCCTCACACTCACCCTCACACTCACCCTCACACTCACCCTCACACTCACCCTCACACTCACCCTCACACTCACACGCACACTCACCCTACCCTCACCACTACCCTCACCACTACCCTCACCACTACCCTCACCACTACCCTCACCACTACCCTCACCACTACCCTCACCACTACCCTCACCACTTCTCTCACCACTGCTCTCACCCTCACCACAACCCTCACCCTGCTCTCCCCACTACTTTCATCCCAACTACTCCCCTCACCACTCCCCTCACCACTCCCCTCACCACTCCAGTCCAGCTTCCGACGTCAGCGGGCCCAACAAAGGGGCGCGTTCCCCTTTTTGCGGATGTTCCGGCCCCAAAAGTCGCCGTGAGATCGCCTCCAATTCTTGTCCCTCGTTGTTTATTTTGCGTCGGTGATCATCTTGTTTTGGTCAAGTTTTGCTTTTGTCCTCAGAACTCAGACCAGCAGCTTTTTATTTTCAACTTTATTTGGTGTGAGGGTTTTTTGGCGGGTGTTTTTTTGCGTTTTTTTGTGTCTTGATAGATGGGTGTGAGTCTTTTACGTGATATGGATTGTATGAGCTCGAATTTGCGGTGAAAGTAGTTTTTTCGAGAGGAAATGATGTCGAATTTTTCGGTTTGGTGACTTGCAATCAACAATAGGTTCATTTTGATCATAAATGAGTTTTTATTTGAATATGTTATGCATTTTGTCGGCATTTCATCGGGGTAAAAAATATTTCAAAACATCTTTTATTTGATTTTTTCAAGAAACAGTTCGTTTAGAGCATCAAATGAGTTTTCTATTGACATTTCACATTTCAATTGAGTTAAAATATTTTAGATTATGGAAAGATGAACGACGTTTCTACTGTAGGCCATGAGCACGCGAATGGATCTAAAGCCTTCTTAAATTACTGCTAATTTCTGTATAACAAAAACTGTCAACGAACGTAATCGAGTGCGCGTGGATTAACGTTTGTTGTTCTTTAAGCAAATCATTTATGATTGTTCACTCTTTCAGAATATCCTCGTGAGAGTCAAATTTTCTGCGGCGGCACACAGCTGAAAATAATTTTTTTCGGTTGATAAGAAGCAATTTAGCTTTTTAACTCAGAAACCACAATGTTTTAGAAAACCAATTTAATTACATTATGTTCATAGAGATTAAGCAACATTCAACTAATCATATTTTTACATTGTGATGAACCACTTGAATGCGCCCTGTTCCATAAGTTACCCCTAGAAATTGTTTTCTTACAATTTTGCACACCGTTTTCTAGAAAAAAAATTTTCCCGGTTCAAAGCGCAGACTCTCTTAAATTATCCCTTCAAACCAGGAACGTTATTAAACGTTATATAACACAAATTAAAACAAAAATATTTTTTTGTTAATCCAAACGAACGAGTTTATTCACAGAATTTACGAGTATCTTCGCACATATCTTTAAAATAATTATTATTATTATTATTATTATCTATTATAAAGCATCCGTAGATGCCTTCATTATTATATTGATGAGGTGTGCACTTCCGACGGCAGCAAATGAAATGAATAGGTTGTCGAAAAAAATAGTTAATTCCAGCACTGCTGGCTGAACATGAGACGCAACAACATCTATGCGCACATTTGAGTCATCCTATTCGTACATCTCAAGTCTCAGCGTAATGAGCAGCAAAATTAAATTAATTTGTACGTATGTGCTTTCCCATATAGCTGTCAAGTTGTACGTACATCTCTAACTCAGCGCTCTAAATTATAAGAGCGAAACTATAAGAACGAAATCTAAATTATTATAAATTTAAATTTTAAGAACGAAGATTGGCGTAAGTTTTTATACGCTTTTATTAGACTCTCGGAAAGCTTTTTGTTGGGACTAAAACTGAGAGTTTTAAGTTAAGAGTTCAGTGGTCATAGTTCAATGATGGGCATTTTTTAATAGCATTTGTTTGTTGTTTATTTTGCTGGGATCTATTTTTATTTTTTTTAATAGCATTTGTTTGTTGTTTATTTTGCTGGGATCTATTTTTATTTTTATTGATTTTGGTGGCATCTAGTTTAATTTTCATTTTGGTGGCATCTGTTTTATTTTCCATTTATTTTGTTAGCATTGATTTCTTTTTTATCTTTGCGATCCACAATTGTTGTGCCTCGATCGAGATGAGCGAATGTGCTAACGGTGTGCGATAATTTAAAAGCATGATCCATGACAAATTACATTTAAATTAAACCTAATCAAGGTACACGACGATCAACGATTGTTCATTAGCTCACGATCCACGATGGCCAACAATGATTAACGACAACAAGCAATTACAATAACCTCATCTACAATGATCTAATCACTCTCTAATGTTGGATGTTATAATTAGAACCTGATCTACAATGATTTAATGACTTCAATGTTTAATGTTATCATTAGAATCTGATCTACGATTATTTAATCAGAATCTGATAATGGACGTTATAATTAGAACCTGATCTACAATAATTTAATAACTCCTTAATGTTGGATGTTGCAATTAGAACCTGATATACAATGATATAATCAGAATCTGAAATCGGATGTTATAATTAGAACGAGATCTACGATGATTGCATTAGGTCACGATGCACCACGATTCACCTAGACCGCGATGTGCCATTATCGTAGATCGTAACGACGCAGACGCGGCCAATCGGCGCTCAATGGACGACCGTGGGAGAGAAATACGACCATAAGTGACCCATAAAGTAGCCTTTGATTAGCTTACGGTCGCGATATGGTTCTTTTTTTCTGCTTAAGTCTTCCTCAGTTTTGTATGATCTATTTTGTCTTGACTTATTTATTTCCCCTCAGGGGGATACAGGTATTGTATCTATGGGAATCAGCGCTCCCAGGGGGACTATGTGAGGGCCCGAGCTAAAGGTAAGGTAGGCTTCCTTTTGTTGTAATAAAATAGGTTTTTGTTTTGTTACGGACCATCTTTTTTCGGTTCACTGCTGTCCTGTTTTTCAGCACATACTACTTTCTTCTTCAACTTTTTCTTGTTTCATGAACTTCTTTCTTAGCTTCCTGTTTCTGTGCACCTTGTGCATAGATTCCGCATTCCCTCAACTCCATACTAAATGGTGCCTTCCTCCTTCCTCTCTTAGAACATCTTTGTCGTGCAATTAAGGGATGCTAAAACTTTCTTATATAATAATAATAATAATAATAATGACTTATTTATTTACGGTCATATTAATCCTTGTTATTTCCCTTGTCCTTTTCTCTCTGTCAAATATTTATTTTTCTTGATTTCCTGTCAAATTTTCTTCTTCCACGACTCTTTGTTAAACTTCCCTTTTCTTTGCATCTTTGTCAAACTTCCTCTTTCTTCCCTCTTCGTCAAACTTCCCTCTTTCATTCCTCTCTGCCAAATTTTCCTCTTCTTTGCCTTGCTATCAAACTTCCCTCTTCCTTCCCTCTTCTTCAGATTTCCCTCGCTATCAAATTTCCCTCTACGCCCAATTTCCCCTCACTTCCCTCGCGTGGTCGCAGCAGCAATATTGGTGTCGTGAACAAAGCTCTCATTTTCGGCAGTTTCATTGGCGGCCATCTTCGGCGGCGCGACGATAATTAGGAAGATTCGCGGTATATTTATTGGCGCATTACTTCCTCTCATCTTCTGCCCTGCCTCCAGTAATTCTGGGGCCTGTATTTATTGTGTGGCTGTGTGTGGTGCTGAATGTGGCTGTGTGTTGTGTTGAGTTGTGATTGCGCTTCTGTGTTGATATTGGTGTGGCTGTGTGTTGTGTTGAGTTGTGAGGGCATTTCTGTGTTGATATTGGTGCGTTTGTGTGTTGTGTTGAATTGTGAGGCGTTTCTGTGTTGATATTGGTGTGGCTGAGTGTTGTGTTGAGTTGTGATTGCGCTTCTGTGTTGATATTGGTGTGGCTGTGTGTTGTGTTGAGCTATGAGGCGCGTCTGTGTTGATATTGTGGGTAGTGTTGAATTGTGAGGGCATTTCTGTGTTGATAGTGTGGGTAGTGTTGAATTGTGATACTTGGTAGTAGTATTGAATTGGCTGTGTTTAGTATTGAGTTAAAATTATATTTCTGTATTAATATTAGTGTAGCTGTTGAGGTATTAAATTGGAACGTATGCCCTAACATTTTATATACTTTCTGCCAAGCTGATTTAATTTACTGAGTATTTCAACTGTGCATGGTGTATACACATGGAATACGCAAAACATATTTTACACATGTATGGGTCGGCTGTGCATTGTATTTACCCGTGAATTTACCGTGTCTTTCATTCTCTTTCATAATTAAAAAGATTATTACGTTATCTGTTCGGGGACAAATTATCGCACATCTTTTTTCAGAAAAAATATCGTCCTTTTTCCACGTAAAAATGATCGCATTTTTTATCAGAAAAATCGCACTTTTTATTTGAACGATGACTACAGTTTGTAATAAAAAATTATTTCGCTTCATATTTTATGAACAAAAATATAATGGCTAATTTTATTTAAGAAACTACTTCACTTCATATTTCCGAAAAACTGATGGCAGTATTTATTTAAAAATATTATTGCGCTTCTTGCTCTCGAAAAAATTAATGGCACTATTTATTCAAAGAATTATTGCGCCTCCCATTTCAGAAAAAAATGATTGTTTTTTTCACTAGACATTTATACACAGCATATGTCGATTGCTGAGGAGCGTTCAAGTCGTAAATATTTTCGCAACATTTCGTGACAAATTTTAATTTTAGACAGGCGCCGAGACGGTCGTTATGTTGCCGGGTTATAAATTCGAACCTAATTGGCGACTTTCAACTTAATTGACGCCAGCACGGAGCTGTGGCCCAATTAGGAAGGCTTCCAATTATCATTTAGTAGTGAATTCAATTTTTTGATCAGTTAAAGTATTTTCTTCGATATGACTTTCCGATTCCATGTTATGTGGACGTCGTGACTCGCTGTTTTTTGAACACATTTTTTTTCATACTACAAAATTATTATTATTAATAAGATAATTAGTAATGCTAAACAAAGTGGACGGTAATATCGATAATGTTAATACACCTTTGTTAGTATGGAATGTTCACATGATGATTATTCATCGTGGTAAAATTAATAATATTAATTTATTAAAAATTCATATCATAAATGTTTAATTTATCATCAAATGATAATACTAATTAATAATTTGTGTTCAACATTATGTGAGGGCATCATCATCATTTAACATGATGAATTAATTCCGTTAAACGCTTCACTTTCAACTTAAAAGTTATTTTATCAACTTTCAACACGCATTCAACAACATCCGTGATCAACTCATCGCTGCAAATAACATCATTGAGTTCTGCAAATATCGATGATGAAAATAAGCGGTTCTCGTTCAATGGTGTAATGGTCTCATGAAATTAACTTTCTCATCATACGTTATATTTAGTGATAAATGACCCTCGGTAGTTAATGATTTCTAATAATAATCCTTGTACAAATAATGGATGATGCTAATTTAAGCTAATTATAATTTATAAAAAATGGTAATTTATGATCCATGCTTATTTAGGAGAAAATAATAATACCACTGGGACAAATAATTATGGATGACTAATGATACAAAGCGGTTGATGAAGTCACTGTAACATATTATCCTGCAAATATTTTACGATAAATGAACCTACGTGATAAACGCATTTATTCCCACAATAATCGTACAACTTAATCAACGATAAATGATTCGAAGAATATTCCCTCAAAATATTTTCTCGGAATACTTTCTCGGAATATTTTTTCGAAATAATTTTCTCAAATGATTTTCTCGAAATATTTTCTCGAAATATTTCCTTGAAATATTTTCTCGGAATATTTTCTCGAAATAATTTCTCGAAATATTTCCTTGAAATATTCTCTCGAAATATTTCCTTGAAATTTTTTCTCAGAATATTTTCTCGAAATATTCATCAACACAATATTTGCTCGTGTCGTGCTGCGGTCAGAGACAGATGGTGACCGCCGCGCTGACCGCCGCTGGACGGACAGTGGCCGCCGCTGACACTTGTCCTCCGCACGGCCGCCCTTTGTCCGGCAGACGGCCGCTAATGAGCGGCCATTTCGTCCCTAAAACAGCCCTGATGAAGACAAACGTTGTGCGCCGTGCAAATATCAATAAAAAATATCCGAGTGAGGTTCTTGGGAGTGGAAGTAAAAAATGGCAACCGCGCTTGCGTAAACTTGGCAACGTCGCCAATGTAAAAATTGGCACCCGCTCCCATAATTTCTTTGGCTGGTGATTGGTTGCTCATATACCTTGTGTTTTTTGTTTGTTCACTGCATTTTAAATTCATCAAGATGATATTATTCAACGTCTCGAATAAGGATTGAATATATGATATATAGCGCCTACACTATATAACATATAGCGCCTACACTATATAACATATAGCGCTTACACTATATAACATATAGCGCCTACACTATATAACATATAGCGCCTACACTATATAACATATAGCGCCTACACTATATAACATATAGCGCCTACACTATATAACATATAGCGCCTACACTATATAACATATAGCGCCTACACTATATAACATATAGCGCCTACACTATATAACATATAGCGCCTACACTATATAACTTATAGCGCCTACACTATATAACATATAGCGCCTACACTATATAACATATAGCGCCTACACTATATAACATATAGCGCCTACACTATATAACATAGCGCCTACACTATATAACATATAGCGCCTACACTATATAACATATAGCGCCTACACTATATAACATATAGCGCCTACACTATATAACATATAGCGCCTACACTATATAACATATAGCGCCTACACTATATAACATATAGCGCCTACACTATATAACATATAGCGCCTACACTATATAACATATAGCGCCTACACTATATAACATATAGCGCCTACACTATATAACTTATAGCGCCTACACTATATAACATATAGCGCCTACACTATATAACATATAGCGCCTACACTATATAACATATAGCGCCTACACTATATAACATAGCGCCTACACTATATAACATATAGCGCCTACACTATATAACATATAGCGCCTACACTATATAACATATAGCGCCTACACTATATAACACATAGCGCCTACACTATATAACATATAGCGCCTACACTATATAACATATAGCGCCTACACTATATAACATATAGCGCCTACACTATATAACATATAGCGCCTACACTATATAACATATAGCGCCTACACTATATAACATATAGCGCCTACACTATATAACATATAGCGCCTACACTATATAACATATAGCGCCTACACTATATAACATATAGCGCCTACACTATATAACATATAGCGCCTACACTATATAACATATAGCGCCTACACTATATAACATATAGCGCCTACACTATATAACATATAGCGCCTACACTATATAACATATAGCGCCTACACTATATAACATATAGCGCCTACACTATATAACATATAGCGCCTACACTATATAACATATAGCGCCTACACTATATAATATATAGCGCTTACATATATAACATATAGCGCCTACACTATATAATATATAGCGCCTACACTATATAACATATAGCGCCTACACTATATAACATATAGCGCCTACACTATATAACATATAGCGCCTACACTATATAACATATAGCGCCTACACTATATAACATATAGCGCCTACACTATATAACATATAGCGCCTACACTATATAACATATAGCGCCTACACTATATAACATATAGCGCCTACACTATATAACATATAGCGCCTACACTATATAACATATAGCGCCTACACTATATAACATATAGCGCCTACACTATATAACATATAGCGCCTACACTATATAACATATAGCGCCTACACTATATAACATATAGCGCCTACACTATATAACATATAGCGCCTACACTATATAACATATAGCGCCTACACTATATAACATATAGCGCCTACACTATATAACATATAGCGCCTACACTATATAACATATAGCGCCTACACTATATAACATATAGCGCCTACACTATATAACATATAGCGCCTACACTATATAACATATAGCGCCTACACTATATAACATATAGCGCCTACACTATATAACATATAGCGCCTACACTATATAACATATAGCGCCTACACTATATAACATATAGCGCTTACACTATATAAGATATAGCGCCTACACTATATAACATATAGCGCCTACACTATATAACATATAGCGCCTACACTATATAACATAGCGCCTACACTATATAACATATAGCGCCTACACTATATAACATATAGCGCTTACACTATATAACATATAGCGCCTACACTATATAACATATAGCGCCTACACTATATAATATATAGCGCTTACACTATATAACATATAGCGCCTACACTATATAACATATAGCGCCTACACTATATAACATATAGCGCCTACACTATATAATATATAGCGCTTACAATATATAACAAATAGCGCTTACACTATATAACATATAGCGCCTACACTATATAACATATAGCGCCTACACTATATAACATATAGCGCCTACACTATATAACATATAGCGCCTACACTATATAACATATAGCGCCTACACTATATAACATATAGCGCCTACACTATATAACATATAGCGCCTACACTATATAACATATAGCGCCTACACTATATAACATATAGCGCCTACACTATATAACATATAGCGCCTACACTATATAACATATAGCGCCTACACTATATAACATATAGCGCCTACACTATATAACATATAGCGCCTACACTATATAACATATAGCGCCTACACTATATAACATATAGCGCCTACACTATATAACATATAGCGCCTACACTATATAACATATAGCGCCTACACTATATAACATATAGCGCTTACACTATATAAGATATAGCGCCTACACTATATAACATATAGCGCCTACACTATATAACATATAGCGCCTACACTATATACATAGCGCCTACACTATATAACATATAGCGCCTACACTATATAACATATAGCGCTTACACTATATAACATATAGCGCCTACACTATATAACATATAGCGCCTACACTATATAATATATAGCGCTTACACTATATAACATATAGCGCCTACACTATGTAACATATAGCGCCTACACTATATAACATATAGCGCCTACACTATATAATATATAGCGCTTACAATATATAACAAATAGCGCTTACACTATATAACATATAGCGCCTACACTATATAACATATAGCGCCTACACTATATAACATATATCGCCTACACTATATAACATATAGCGCCTACACTATATAATATATAGCGCCTACACTATATAACATATAGCGCCTACACTATATAACATATAGCGCCTACACTATATAATATATAGCGCTTACAATATATAACAAATAGCGCTTACACTATATAACATATAGCGCCTACACTATATAACATATAGCGCCTACACTATATAACATATAGCGCCTACACTATATAACATATAGCGCCTACACTATATAACATATAGCGCCTACACTATATAACATATAGCGCCTACACTATATAACATATAGCGCCTACACTATATAATATATAGCGCCTACACTATATAACATATAGCGCCTACACTATATAACATATAGCGCCTACACTATATAACATATAGCGCCTACACTATATAACATATAGCGCCTACACTATATAACATATAGCGCCTACACTATATAACATATAGCGCCTACACTATATAACATATAGCGCCTACACTATATAACATATAGCGCTTACACTATATAACTTATAGCGCCTACACTATATAACTTATAGCGCCTACACTATATAACATATAGCGCCTACACTATATAACATATAGCGCCTACACTATATAACATATAGCGCCTACTCTATATAACATATAGCGCCTACACTATATAACATATAGCGCTTACACTATATAACATATAGCGCCTACACTATATAACATATAGCGCTTACACTATATAACATATAGCGCCTACACTATATAACATATAGCGCCTACACCATATAACATATAGCGCTTACACTATATAACATATAGCGCCTACACTATATAACATATAGCGCCTACACTATATAACATATAGCGCCTACACTATATAACATATAGCGCCTACACTATATAACATATAGCGCCTACACTATATAACATATAGCGCCTACACTATATAACATATAGCGCTTACACTATATAACGTATAGCGCCTACACTATATAAGATATAGCGCCGACACTATGTAATATATAGCGCCTACACTATATAACATATAGCGCCTACACTATATAACATATAGCGCCTACACTATATAACATATAGCGCCTACACTATATAACATATAGCGCCTACACTATATAACATATAGCGCCTACACTATATAACATATAGCGCCTACACTATATAACATATAGCGCTTACACTATATAAGATATAGCGCCTACACTATATAACATATAGCGCCTACACTATATAACATATAGCGCCTACACTATATAACATAGCGCCTACACTATATAACATATAGCGCCTACACTATATAACATATAGCGCTTACACTATATAACATATAGCGCCTACACTATATAACATATAGCGCCTACACTATATAACATATAGCGCTTACACTATATAACATATAGCGCCTACACTATATAACATATAGCGCCTACACTATATAATATATAGCGCTTACACTATATAACATATAGCGCCTACACTATGTAACATATAGCGCCTACACTATATAACATATAGCGCCTACACTATATAATATATAGCGCTTACAATATATAACAAATAGCGCTTACACTATATAACATATAGCGCCTACACTATATAACATATAGCGCTTACACTATATAACATATAGCGCCTACACTATATAACATATAGCGCCTACACTATATAACATTATAGCGCTTACACTATATAACATATAGCGCCTACACTATATAACATATAGCGCCTACACTATATAACATATAGCGCCTACACTATATAACATATAGCGCCTACACTATATAACATATAGCGCCTACACTATATAACATATAGCGCCTACACTATATAACATATAGCGCCTACACTATATAACATATAGCGCCTACACTATATAACATATAGCGCCTACACTATATAATATATAGCGCTTACAATATATAACATATAGCGCTTACACTATATAACATATAGCGCCTACACTATATAACATATAGCGCCTACACTATATAACATATAGCGCTTACACTATATAACATATAGCGCTTACACTATATAACATATAGCGCCTACACTATATAACATATAGCGCCTACACTATATAACATATAGCGCCTATCACTATATAACATATAGCGCCTACACTATATAATATATAGCGCCTACACTATATAATATATAGCGCCTACACTATATAACATATAGCGCCTACACTATATAACATATAGCGCCTACACTATATAACATATAGCGCCTATACTATATAACATATAGCGCCCGCACTATATAACATATAGCGCCTACACTATATAATATATAGCGCTTACAATATATAACATATAGCGCTTACACTATATAACATATAGCGCCTACACTATATAACATATAGCGCTTACACTATATAACACATAGCGCCTACACTATATAACATATAGCGCCTACACTATATAACATATAGCGCTTACACTATATAACATATAGCGCCTACAATATATAATATATAGCGCCTACACTATATAACATATAGCGCCTACACTATATAACATATAGCGCCTACACTATATAACATATAGCGCCTACACTATATAACATATAG
Organism: Morinoia aosen; assembly: GCA_030386875.1. Classification (NCBI taxonomy): domain Eukaryota; kingdom Metazoa; phylum Arthropoda; class Malacostraca; order Amphipoda; family Talitridae; genus Morinoia; species Morinoia aosen. The sequence continues at coordinate 22,986,982 of CM059578.1, read as the reverse complement.
CGCTTACACTATATAACATATAGCGCCTACACTATATAACATATAGCGCCTACACTATATAACATAAAGCGCCTACACTATATAACATATAGCGCCTACACTATATAACATATAGCGCCTACACTATATAACATATAGCGCCTACACTATATAACATATAGCGCCTACACTATATAACATATAGCGCCTACACTTTATAATATATAGCGCCTACACTATATATTATATAGCGCCTACACTATATAATATATAGCGCCTACACTATATAATATATAGCGCCTACACTATATAATATATAGCGCCTACACTATATAATATATAGCGCCTACACTATATAATATATAGCGCCTACTCTATATAACATATAGCGCCTACACTATATAACATATAGCGCCTACACTATATAACACATAGCGCCTACACTATATAACACATAGCGCCTACACTATATAACATATAGCGCCTACACTATATAACATATAGCGCCTACACTATATAACATATAGCGCCTACACTATATAACATATAGCGCCTACACTATATAACATATAGCGCCCACACTATATAACATATAGCGCCTACACTATATAACATATAGCGCCTACACTATATAACATATAGCGCTTACACTATATAACATATAGCGCCTACACTATATAACATATAGCGCCTACACTATATAACATATAGCGCCTACACTATATAACATATAGCGCCTACACTATATAACATATAGCGCCTACACTATATAAGATATAGCGCCTACACTATATAACATATAGCGCCTACACTATATAACATATAGCGCCTACACTATATAACATATAGCGCCTACACTATATAACATATAGCGCCTACACTATATAACATATAGCGCCTACACTATATAATATATAGCGCCTACACTATATAATATATAGCGCCTACACTATATAACATATAGCGCCTACACTATATAACATATAGCGCCTACACTATATAACATATAGCGCCTATACTATATAATATATAGCGCCTACACTATATAATTTATAGCGCCTACACTATATAACATATAGCGCCTACACTATATAACATATAGCGCCTATACTATATAATATATAGCGCCTACACTATATAATTTATAGCGCCTACACTATATAACATATTGTGTCCGCTCCCAGCCGTCCCAAATTCTTCCAGTATGGCACCCCCAGCTTTCCTAGCTCGCTGCTCTGTACTTCCAAGCTCACCGCTTGCAACCATTTCAGTTTTCCTCTCCCAGCCCTCCTAGCCCGCCACTCGCAGCACTCCCAGCACTCCTAGCCCGCCACTCCCAGCACTCCTAGCTCTTCGCTCGTAGCACTCCTAGCCCACCACTCCAGCACTCCTAGCTCTTCGCTCGTAGCTCTCCTTGCTCGCCACTCCCAGCACTCCTAGCCCGCCACTCCCAGCACTTCTAGCTCTTCGCTTGTAACTCTCCTAGCCCGCCACTCCCAGCACTTCTAGCACGCCACTCCCAGCACTCCCAGCCCGCCACTCCCAGCACTTCTAGCTCGCCATACCCAGCACTCCCAGCCCGCCACTCCCAACACTTCTAGCTCGTCACTCGATCCAGCACCCCCAGCCCGCCACTCCCAGCACTTCTAGCACGCCACTCCCAGCACTCCCAGCCCGCCACTCCCAGCACTTCTAGCACGCCACTCCCAGCACTCCCAGTCCGCCACTCCCCGCACTCCTCGCCCGCCACTCCCAGCACTCCTAGCCCGCCACTCCCAGCACTCCCAGCCCGCCACTCCCAGCACTCCCAGCCCGCCACTTCCAGCACTCCCAGCCCGCCACTTCCAGCACTCCCAGCCCATCACTCCCAGCACTCCCAGCCCGCCACTCCCAGCACTCCCAGCCCGCCACTCCCAGCACTCCCAGCCCGCCACTCCCAGCACTCCCAGCCCGCCACTCCCAGCACTCCCAGCCCGCCACTCCCAGCACTCCCAGCCCGCCACTCCCAGCACTCCCAGCCCGCCACTCCCAGCACTCCCAGCTCGCTGCTGTCACTACGCACCGCATTTTTCATTACAAATTCCACAACAAACGCCAGGCTGACGCGAGTACCGCTAGGATACTGTGTGTGTGTGTGTACTTGTGTGTGTAGATATGTACATTTGTGTGTGTGTGTACGTATGTGCGTATGTATGTGTTTTTGTGTTTGCGAAGCGTGTGTACACAGGGTGTGTAGTAGGCGTGTGTACTCGGGGTGTGTAGTGGCGTGTGTACACGGGGTGTGTAGTGGCGTGTGTACACGGGGTGTGTAGTGGCGTGTGTACACGGGGTGTGTAGTGGCGCGTGTACACGGGGTGTGTAGTGGCGTGTGTACACGGGGTGTGTAGTGGCGTGTGTACACGGGGTGTGTAGTGGCGTGTGTACACGGGGTGTGTAGTGGCGTGTGTACACGGGGTGTGTAGTGGCGCGTGTACACGGGGTGTGTAGTGGCGTGTGTACACGGGGTGTGTAGTGGCGTGGGTACACGGGGTTTGTAGTGGCGTGTGTACACGGGGTGTGTAGTGGCGTGTGTACACGGGGTTTGTAGTGGCGTGTGTACACGGGGTGTGTAGTGGCGTGTGTACACGGGGTGTGTAGTGGCGTGTGTACACGGGGTGTGTAGTGGCGCGTGTACACGGGGTGTGTAGTGGCGTGGGTACACTGGGTGTGTAGTGGCGTGTGTACACGGGGTGTGTAGTGGCGTGTGTACACGGGGTGTGTAGTGGCGTGGGTACACGGGGTGTGTAGTGGCGTGTGTACACGGGGTGTGTAGTGGCGCGTGTACACGGGGTGTGTAGTGGCGTGTTTGTCCGCTCCCATCACAGCCTTGGCATTAGAGGCGTGTGCGCGCTCTGCCTTTTTTGTCCGATGCCCAGCGATGATTAGTGATGCACTCAGGAGGCATCGTGATGCCTGCCGCTGCCTCACGCTACCTCATAATCCCTCACGATGCTGCGCGGTACCTCATGATACCTTATAATGACTTGCAGTGCCTCACAATACTCCACGATGCCTCACAATGCCATCACGGTACCTCACAAAAGCACGGCTAGCACGGTACCTACAAGTTATAATGCCCCAGAAAACCTCGAAATTTTTCACGATACCTTACAATACCTCGCAATACCTCACAATACCCTAAACTGCCCCCAAACTGCCCCCACGCTGCCCCAAACTGCCCCTACGCTGCCCCAAACTCCCCCACGCTGCCCCAAACTGCCCCCACACTGCCCCAAACTCCCCCACGCTGCCCCAAACTGCCCCCACGCTGCCCCAAACTGCCCCCACGCTGCCCCAAACTCCCCCACGCTGCCCCAAACTGCCCCCGCGCTGCCCCAAACTGCCCCACCTTACCTGTTGTCGTACCCACCGCATGCCACGCTGCCGAACATGGTGGCCATTATCACGCTGGAGCGGCACAATATTATACGTCTGGACGCGTGTTTTTCCTCTACACGTTTGTGAAGGGGTAAACAAATTATTTTTTAGGCGGTGACGGATGTAGAGTTAGGCATGACCAAACCTGGCCTCCTGATTGGTGGGCCAGTGGTGGTGGTGGTCATGGTTACTGTGGTGTGTGGTTAGTACTTAACGGTGGTGTGTGGTTAGTACTTAACGGTGGTGCGTGGTTAGTACTTAACGGTGGTGTGGGGTTAGTACTTAACGGTAATATAAAATTGTTACTTGAAAAAGATGTATGTTCAGCTTACAATTTACTGTAATTTGTACTATAAATTCTTCATAATTTAACCGTAAATATTTTAAAATTTACTGTAAATTAACCAAATATTGGCCTCGCTATCTTACGTTATGACTGCACGGGGCACTTTGAAAATATTAATGGAAATCTCACTTGAACAAATATATTTTTTGAATAAAACACCCTCTGTTGTCCCTGCTAAGAGCTCCAGGCTCCCTGTCTGACATGCCCTGTTCTGTAAACTTCGATTTACCCTCAGAACTCTTTATTTTCTTTGTATTCCAACACAATTGGCTGCAACTATTATTGGATACACTTATTGATAGAATATTATTGGATATAATTATTGTATCTATTGGAAATAGCACTTCCAGGGGAATATGTGAGGGCCCGAGCTGAAGGTTTGGTAGTCTTTCTTTATGTTGAAATAGAATTTTTTTTGTTTTTAATAGACCTTCTTTTTTCGGTTCACTGTGGTCCTTTTTTCAGCACCTACTTCTTTCTTCTTCAATTTTTATCTTGCTTCATAAAATTCTCCTCAACTCATTGTGTCTATGCAATTTGTGCATGGATTCCGCGGTCCCTGAACTCCATACTAATGGGTGCCTTTCTCCTCCCTCTCTTCGGAATGCCTCAGTCGCGATTAGGGAGGCTTCAATTAACGTCTAACCTAATCTTTCTATTTCAAAATCTGCACTTTTATATTAAAACCCGGAATTCATCCCCTCCCCCCTTCCCCCAGCAACCCCCTCTACTCCCCGCACCCCCACACCCTCCAACTCCCCCGTCCCACACCCCCCAACTCCCCCGTCCCAACTCGGGACAGCAGCGTCATATTGCCTCGAGTCCCAAGTCCCAAATGACCAGGCCGCGTCCTAAAGTTGGATCCCTAATTGGGACTGCGTTATTATTGCTGCGGTGAAGCCATTTATTTTGATATTATTTGTTTTTGATATCGTTATTTGCCTTGACGTCTTGGCGTATGTTGCTGTTTTTGGCTTCGAATGTTATTGTTATTTTTATGTTATGTTGTTATTTTTTATGTTGTTATTGCTGTTGTTTTTGCTGGCGTTATCACAGTTGCTTTATTTATGTTATTGTGATTATTGTTTTCTTCAAAGCGATCATTAATCGCATCGTTATTAAAGCCAGAATAATACTAGAAATGATACTGATATTAAATTCATCTTATTGATGCGATCACTGTTATCTTCAGAGCCTTAATCGCGCAAATATTGAAGCAAAAATGATGTTAAAAGTGATAAAGAAATGATGAATTGGAAGAATTTCCTCAACTCTGTAGAAGGCAAAGTACTCTTTACTTAATTACCTTTTCCCGTCCAGTCATAACCCCCCGTCCAGTCATAACCCCCCGTCCAATCATAACCCCTGTCATAACCGACCGCCGTCATAACCCCCGCCCAGTCACAACCCCCCAGTCACAACCTCCGCCCAGTCATAAAACCTCCCGTCCAATCATAACCCCATCATAACCCTGCCCAGTCACAACCCCCGCCCAGTCATAACTCTAGTCATAACCCCCGTCATAACCTCAGTCCAGTCATAACCCCAGTCATAACCCTCGCCCAGTCATAGCTCCAGTCATAACCCCCGTCATAACCCCAGTCCAGTCATAACCCCCGTCATAACCCCCTACGGCCCAACACAGACCATTACTTACTCCTCCAGGTGGACGTTCGCTGCATTCCAGATGCCTGGAATCTCGGACTGGAATGCTTTCCATTCCCGCCGCTTGTTTATTGGGAATTGTTTACTCGGTCTCAAGTTTGGACTCGAGACGCAAAAAAAAGGCAGGCTCGGCTTATGGGTTGAATTTCATTGCTCTCTTCTATTCCGAGCTCTTCACCTTTAACGCAAACCTGCCGGCAGAGCGTCCGATGGAGATGTTGGAACTTTGCTTTTTTCTCGTTGCACTCGCCGGAGAATTTTGAATTTTTTTGCACTAACCAGAGAATTTCGAACTTTCCTTTTTTGTTGTTGCACTGACCGGAGAATTTCGAACTTTGCTTTTTTGTTGTTGCACTGACCGGAGAATTTGGAATTTTGCCTTTTTTGGTGTTGCATTGACCGGAGAATTTGGAATTTTGCCTTTTTTGGTGTTGCACTGACCGGAGAATTTGGAATTTTGCCTTTTTTGTTGTTGCACTGACCGGATAATTTGGAATTTTGCCTTTTTTGGTGTTGCATTGACCGAAGAATTTGGAATTTTGCCTTTTTTGGTGTTGCACTGACCGGAGAATTTGTAACTTTGCTATTTTTGTTGTTGAACTGACCGGGGAATTTTTGGGCTTGGAGTCTGAAATGGTTTCCACTTGCGATCTATCGGGGCTGATTTTTTTTTGTGGTGGTGATGATATTGCCGTGGTATTGCCACAAGTGTTCACGGAGTAAGTGTTATTGCTTCGGGTGTTATTACTTCAGGTGTTGATGATTCTGGTGTTTTAATAATTAAGTGCTGGTTATTTATACAGGAATTATTGACACGTGTTTTAAGTACGTTTGTTATTGGTGCGGGTGTTATTGGTGCGGGTGTTATTGGTGCGGGTGTTATTGGTGCGGGTGTTATTGGTGCGGGTGTTATTGGTGCGGATGTTATTGGTGCGGGTGTTATTGGTGCGGGTGTTTTTGATACAAGTGTTATTGAGACACGTGCTTTTGTGGAAAATCTTTCGACCGTAAGAAAGGTTCATCATCTCCGTAGTATTGAACAAATAAATGTCACATAGAGCACATGTGGGCTCTGACGTTTTTTACACTTTTTTTAACACATATAAGATTATAACACTTCGCTTCCTATTCGTATTCTTGTATTTTATTAGAAGTTTCATCCTGAAATTTCATTCTCCTTTCTTATTAGTTATTTATCTTGCAATCTATGATAAGAAGAGCAAATTGAAGCAACAAGGCCTCTATATCGGGCAGTTTAAAATGTTGGCAATTTTTTTAATTCACGCAAGGTTTCATGATTTCATTTGTTTCCGTCCAGGCATATTTTCCACGAGATTTGTACGGTCGTATTTTTCGTCTGGAAAATAAGTAGCCTAGTAAAATACTTTCGTGAAAGCTGTGATAGTTGATAGAAAGAGGTATGAAATAAATAACTGCGTAAAGAAATACTGACTAAACCTTTACAATGGTCATTTTTGTTAGTTATCACCATAAAGGTATCCGTCAAAGTCAAAAAAGAATAGTCCCTAGTTTTGCGATTGTTAGCACGCAATATTGTCATGAACATCATTATTGCTTCTACGGTAGTACCTTCAGTAACGAAGTCTCTAATGATTTGTAAGCTATCATTATTAACAATAACCACAAATTTCAATACTTCCCAGTTTTGTGATAGGTTTTGAGCAGTCAAGGATTCTAAGATCATCACTATCGTTTGTACTATAAAAGTTGCCTTAGCTAACTAGGTCACTAACGTGCCTTCATTTTTTGACAGAACCGACCCGGTGCGCGTGCGGTACCTGCGGCGTGGTCATGAGCTCAGCATGGTCCCTGGTTCAGCACGTGCAGTCCGCGCACGGTATCCTCATCTACCAGGACTTGTCACGGTCTGTCACGACACCTGTCACGCCGCCAGCGCCACCCAAACCCTCGTATTCGTCGCCTCTGGCTTCCGTCTCGTCAACTGCAACTACCCCTTCTGCCCACTCCCCTCACCATCCCATCCCTCTGATCGACCCAACCAAAGTAGACCTCACGAAGGTCGACATTACGAAGGTGGATCTGTCGAAAATGGATTTCAATAAGATTTCTTTGCCCAGCTCGTCGGTTTCGTCTGGCTTGCCTCCTCATGCTACAGTGCCTGGCACACTTCTTGATCCAACCCATCCCTTCAACCTCCTCAGGATGCCTTTGGATGGGCGCGCGCCTTTCCCTCCGGGTATCCCTCCACCTTTCGTTCGCCCAGGGCACGACTTCCGCATGGACCAGCTGCTGCAAGAAGGGCTGAGACTCAACCCTGGTTTGCTACCTCCACATTTCGACAGACAGCCCTTTCTTGACGCCGGGCTGGGCTCTACCACTCCTGCGTCGCTCAAGCCCGTAAATCCTGCAGGGATTTCCGCCATCACCAACAGCCCTAACATCAACACCAGCCAGCCTGTAAACGTGAGCATCACCACAAGCAACAGCGACAACGCCCCTCCAACCTCAGGGTCAAGTGATTCAAACGTAGATTTCTATTCGCATCGTCTGCGCCAGATCGCTGGTACAACCAGTCCAACAAGTTCGACATCCCCGCGGAAGCCTCTTCCGACTCCACCTTTTACTTCTCCCTACGGCCCGACGCCTTCGACTCCTTCCACTCCTGTTCCTTCACAAACACCCACTTCTTCGAGAAATGATGATATCAACGGTAATTTGAACAGCGACAAGGCATTTAGGTGTGACCTTTGCCAAAGAAGATTCCGCTGGGAGTGCAATCTAGTGATACACCAAAGAGTTCACACAGGGGAACGAAATTTTAGATGCTATAAGTGTCACGAAGTTTTAATGACTCCACAAATGGTGAGGTCTCACATGAGGACCCATAGGAAATCCTCCAATGAGAATAGCACTTCCCCAGACTCTTCTCGCCCTCAGATGGATGAAGAGGTCATAGAAGAAGAAGATGAGGAGGATTGTGAAGAGGAAATAGAAAACGTAGAAGATTGTGACGATGACGAAGATTCTAATCCTTCGATCGCCGATAGCGTTGAGGAAGAAAATCGTGATGATATTAATGAAGATGCTCCTGAAGATTTATCCACCACCAAATCCACCCCCACTCCGACTCATACCCCCACATCCCAAAGCGTGTCTTCGAGTACTTTTCCTGAAAATAAGGATCGATTGAAAGTGAATGACCAACCGAAATCTGTTGTTGGTGAACTCATGGACCGTTTTGGGTTCTCAAACATCAGCACCTACAACGAAGCTTACATTCAGGCGCTTAAAGAATCAAGTCGGTTCATGCACCACTTACCCCCACCTCCTCCGCCACCCCCTCCAATCAGCCGTGAGACGAAACCCCCACCCCCTCTGAATAACGGCATGGAGAAAACGTTAAAGATACGCGATGACCTAGCCAAAGGCATCATAAACAGCCAGCAGTCTTTGGACATAGCTCACCAAACCCTCTTAGGGGCCTTCGACAATCATTACGACTCTCAGAAGCGCATTGGGAACCATGGTCGCGACAATGCCAACATATACGGCAACTTGTGGCTTCCTTCTTTGACCAATTCGGGCAACATCCCCAGGGACCTGTTCCCCAGCCTCCCCCATATTGAGGCTTCATTTCACCAGCAGCGCAAGCTCTTGAACGACCAGCAACTGAAACACGGCGCTGACTCTTCACCTATCACGCTGACGAAGCCAGGCCCCAGTTCGACTCCCGGAGCGCACATGACTTCGCTGATGGCCAAAAAAGATAAGGTCAGAAACGACACGTGCGAGTATTGCGGGAAAATATTTAAAAATTGTTCCAATTTGACCGTCCATCGACGGTCCCACACCGGAGAGAAGCCGTACAAGTGCGACCTGTGCAGTTACGCCTGCGCTCAGAGCTCTAAACTTACCAGACACATGCGGACCCACGGCAGAATCGGCAAAGACGTCTACCGCTGCCGGTTTTGCGACATGCCGTTCAGCGTGGCGTCTACTTTGGAGAAGCACATGCGCAAGTGCGTGGTCAACCAGAACGCGAAAGGGGGCAGTCTGTACCCGCCCATATCGGCTCCTCCGCACGAAGGAATCGAATATAAAGGCATCCACTTCACGTCAGTCATCAGCAGCGACAACGACAAGCCTTCGAGCCTGTTCACCCCTCATTTCACCGCCTCCGTATCGTCTAACCCTCTCACTGACGATACCGGCGATTCATCCAACCTTTCCGGCGGGGCTTCATGAAGGGATTCATCCAGCTATGGCTGTCTTTTTCATCCTCCTCCCGAGTGTTGGATGGCATTCGTCAATATAACAAATTAATGTTAAGCATTTCATGAAGTTGAAGTTCAACGACGACGACAATGATTGTTTTATGTATTTTGTATTACGCTTCAGGTTTCTTTGTGTTTTATATGAAAATATACATGTTTAACTTCGTAATGATCGCACTTGTATTATTGTAATAATAGGTGTTATTAAATTGTATTTCTCTGATTGTGGTTTAGTTATGGCAAAACGGTTACGAAAAATAGAATTAGGTTTTTCCATGCACAATGTGAGTATTTACCGAGCAAATGAATACTTTAAGTTTGATGTGTCACGAACGTTAAACCACCACCAATATCTATCCTGTTATTGAGTACCCGTTCTATGGTGTCAACAATATGATTTGGACTTCGATTTTGAATCATTATTGAGTATTAATTTTTTGCGCACAAATAAAATTTTCTATTGCTAAACGTTCGTAGAATGTAATTATTTATTTTGTGTAAATTAGAGGCAATTTTTACGTCTCCCGAACCCTCGCATTACATTGTGACTTAAAAATAAAAGAGGCGACTGAAGAAAATGCGCTGTGAGCAAGGAAGGACTGGAGAACATTTTAATGGAGTGTTGGACTCTCGGAATGGTGTTTAGGCCTACCCATGTGTTGCTTAGGTCTACCCATGTGTTGCTTAGGTCTACCCATGTGTTGCTTAGGTTACCCATGTGTTGCTTAGGTCTACCCATGTGTTGCTTAGGTCTACCCATGTGTTGCTTAGGTTACCCATGTGTTGCTTAGGTTACCCATGTGTTGCTTAGGTCTACTCATGTGTTGCTTATGTCTACCCATGTGTTGCTTATGTCTACCCATGTGTTGCTCAGGTCTATCCATGTGTTGCTTAGGTCTATCCATGTTGATGATGATAATCATGTTAAGCTAAGGTAAATAACTGGGTATGATTTCGCTGGGCCAGTATATTTACCATAGATCTTGCATATTTCCAGTGATGAGTTTGACGCAGTCTTGATAAAAGAAAGAAGCATATTTATATTTGGGCTTTGAAGTTTGCCTTTTTGAGAAAACTGTCTTCAAACCCATTAACATTTTGGTTTTATGGGCCATTCGCAAGCAAATCTTTGTTAATGTTTTTTTTCAGCATTTCATTTACAGTAACTTGTTGTGAGGAGAAATGTAGGTTTCTGGTGAAGGATTTCTGTACTTTATTTATTTTAATTAAAGGGTAGAAATTCTTTCAAAATTGAATCGGACAGCTCACACAAGTAGTTCTTGTTTTTTACCTGTTGACTTTGGTTAAATATTATCAGCAAAAAGTATTGACTTTAGATATTTGTTACCTCTTTTGTCTACTATTTGGAAGTGCCTATTTTTTCGTGCGAGGCAGACCAAGTAAAAAAGATACGAGTTTAAATTATTGCATATTTTATTTATGTGCCCTCTTTTATTTCTATGCTTTAAATAAGTTCCTGCTATAAGCTCGCACTAGAACATTACGAGAAACTAGGAGTGTTTGTAGAGAAAGATTTCCTGGAAAGTTCCCGCTCCACCAAATGATATTTATGACAACCCAAAATATTTGGTGGCTGAGTGTGAGATTACGTGGAGTTCTGCCCGTACGTACGCTTCCCTCGTGATCATTTGTAAATTATTATTCCTAAATTATTAATTACGAGTATTAAATAATATTATTAATTCCTATATTTTTAGGAATTATTTTTAGGAATTATTCCTAAATTTATTCCTAAATTATCATAAATTTTTTAGGAGTCATTCCTAAATTTCACTTCCGTTTTTCAATTTCTAAATTCCGCTTGGATGACAACTTTTTAATTAGAAAACATGGATAACTTGGATAACATGAATGACTTCATTTCGTCGTATAGTTTTGTCATTTCAAAGTGTATTTAGAAAAAGCAAAATATATTCCCAAAATAAAAATTTTAAATAAATAAATAAATCAAATGATTTTTTAAATAAATAAATCCGGTATTAACGTGAGCCATTTTGCATGTATGCATTAGTAAAAAAACATACTTAATGTAAAGCTTTTCAGTTCATCTGCGTGTGATCGGCACCAGTTGTAATCCTTCTGCGATTTTTGTGGCTGCGACTTGAAAATCGCGTTAATCCACGATTTTCTGATCCGAATTGCATTAATCTACGATTTTCTGCTCAGAATCGTATTAATCCACGATTTTCTGCTCAGAATCACATTCATCTACAATTTTTTGCTCAAAAGTGCATTAATCCGCTATATTTTTGCTGAAAATCTAGCCGAATCAAAAGTATTTGGCTTTGAAAAATGAATCCCGATCTACGTACGTAGCTCCAGATTTTTGTTTGTTCAGTTGGGCAAAAGCATTGCATTATTTAAATGTCCTAATCTGCTGAAGTTTCCGTTTAAGATATCGGGTAATTTTTGTTCACTTGCGTCTAAAAATTTTGCTCAAATGAATGTTACCGCTGCAAAAATTTTCAACAATGCGATAATAGAAAAAAAACGTTCATTGACTTTCGCTCAAATGAATGTCACCTTTGCGAAAATTTAAAACTCTAAAAATAGCAACAACAAAAAACCGTTTATCGCCATTGTAACGATTACGAGCTCGATCGACTGGGTAACTAATGGAAGTTTATCGTCTTTATCGTGCGAAGTAGTCGTTACGATATAGCGATATTTCATCATCGACTTGGGAGACGCACTGCCATATCTGAGACAGTTTGGTGAGCGATCGAAGCGAAGGTTGCAAAGTGAAGGAAAAAATCGACAGTCGCCTCTGAGTATTGTTCCTATTGGGTGTTGTTCGTATGTGTGTTATTCGTCCTAAAATACGTATAGCGAGAAGTGAAAAGTGTCATTGACGATCCGTAGACTTAGATTCTTTTGTATTAGGGATGACGTCATCGGTGATACAGCAACCGTTCGATTGACTGATGTAATTTTTGTTTCTCTTTCGGTAAGAGTTGTTACGCTTATACTTTTCCTCGGTAAATTTATAAAGGAGTATAACCTTGCGATTATAAAAAACTCATGGGCTGCAAATAATATTTCCAGTATCCACTTTGTTAATCGAGATCGAATAAATTCCTAACGAAACATTACTATGCTCTTATGAAAAGCTTATTGGCTCCAAATATTTCCAATATTCGTTTCGTTAATCGAAATCGAGTATAATGTTTCTCTTATAAAACGCTTATTGGCTCCCATTAATATTTCCAATATTCGCATCGTCAATCGAAATAAAATAAAATTACTTTGCTCCTATAAAAATTAAATTGGCTCCAAATATTTCCAACATTCGTTTCGTCAAACGAAAGATTGCTGTGGTCACGTCCGTTAGATATTCGTAATCATGAACCTGTCGAGCTTCTGTACCGTAGACTAAATGTGTAAGCTTTCAAAATGTATTTTTCTTGTGGAAAATTTCTAGCGTATTTCTATATAGGAAAACATGAGGGTATTCATGCAGTGCGTATGCATGTATATATATGTCGCTCATACAGACCAGTTCTTCCCCTCCTCAGAAATATGTGACAATAATAAGTGATAGAGTATGTTATTATTTTTTATGCATCTTCAGAAGTAAAGAATACATCGTGCGTGTACCATGCATACACTACGTATACACTATGGTTACGTCATACGTACATAAAATTATGTATGCACTATACATACACACGATGTATACTCAAATATACCATACGTACACTACACACACATGAACGTACATGTACCTAACGCATACCGTACACATACAATGTTTACACGGTGCACACACCGTACACACCGCGTTAGGTGTGTTAACGCGCGTTAACACATGTTTTAAATATTTAATGCGTCCTTCCAGAATAACGAACGTGCGTAAAAACAACCTACGCGCGTAAGAAGAAAGCTCTGGGGTTACTTGTTCCTACGGCAACTTTTCTAGGGTAACTTGCTCTTAGCGTAACTTTCCTAGGGTAACTTGCCCTTAGAGTAACTTTCCTAGAGTAACTTGAACTTGGTAACTAGGGTACATACTTCGTTCCCAGGGTAAATTTCCCAGTGAAACTTGTCCTGATGACTAGGGTAACTTGTTCCTAGGGTAATTTCCCCCAGTAATGGGGTAATGCCCAGTTACAGTGAATGCCCAGTTACAGTGAATGCCCAGTTACAGTGAATGCCCAGTTACAGTGAATGCCCAGTTACAGTGAATGCCCATTTACAGTTAATGCCCAGTTACAGTGAATGCCCATTTACAGTTAATGCCCAGTTACAGTGAATGCCCATTTACAGTTAATGCCCAGTTACAGTGAATGCCCAGTTACAGTGAATGCCCATTTACAGTGAATGCCCAGTTACAGTGAATGCCCAGTTACAGTGAATGCCCATTTACAGTTAATGCCCAGTTACAGTGAATGCCCATTTACAGTGAATGCCCATTTACAGTTAATGCCCAGTTACAGTGAATGCCCATTTACAGTGAATGCCCAGTTACAGTGAATGCCCAGTTACAGTGAATGCCCAGTTACAGTGAATGCCCAGTTACAGTGAATGCCCATTTACAGTTAATGCCCAGTTACAGTGAATGCCCATTTACAGTTAATGCCCAGTTACAGTGAATGCCCATTTACAGTAAATGCCCAGTTACAGTGAATGCCCAGTTACTGTGAATGCCCACTTACAGTGAATGCCCAGTTACAGTGAATGCCCAGTTACAGTAAATGCCCAGTTACAGTGAATGCCTAGTTACAGTAAATGCCCAGTTACAGTAAATGCCCAGTTACAGTTAATGTTTAATGTGCACTCGAGTACAATATACATGTGTGTTCTTTATTTTGTGTGACGCAGCACACAGCTCCCTGTGTGGTGCATGGACTATGTGGTGCATGGACTGTGTGGTGTGCGGCAACGAGCGTTTTTGAAAGGGCCGCTACGTTAAAAATTGACGCTAAAACATCACGTGACCGCTTAGTTTTACGAGAATATCACAACGAAACCGCGACTCCTCTATCTGCATGTGTTCAAAGTAATAGCGTTCTTTAAGAATAATTGAATTATGTTGCAAATTAATGTGGAATTATGTTGCGAATTAAAATTGAATTATGTTACGAATTAAAATTGAATTATGATGCGAATTAAAATTGAAATATGTTGCGAATTAAAATTGAATTATGTTGCAAATTAAAATTGAATTATGATGCGAATTAAAATTTAAATATGTTGCGAATTAAAATTGAATTATGTTGCGAATTAAAATTGAATTATGTTGCGAATTGAAATTGAATTATGTTGCGAATTAAAATTGAATTAAGTTGCGAATCAAAATTAAATTATGTTGCTGATTAAAATTGAATTATGTTGCGAATTAAAATTGAATTATGTTGCGAATTAAAATTGAATTGTGTCGCGAATTAAAATTGAATTAAGTTGCGAATTAAAATTAAATTATGTTGCTGATTGAAATTGAATTATGTTGCGAATTTAAATTGAATTATGTTGCGAATTAAAATTGAATTATGTTGTTAATAAAAATTAAATTATGTTGCTAATTAAAAATGTGCTGATGAAGCTTTCGCGGAAGTGACTTCAAGTCGTGCGCGAGTTTTTTTTACAGCGAAATCAATTTCTATGCACGCGCACTCGTACGTTGCACGTGTTGTTTTGCACGTGTTATGTTGCACGTGTGCCTCCTGTTGCACGTGTTGTGTATTGCACGGGAGAGAAGTTTTGTGCTCGTTGCTTGCATTCAAGTTCTTGTTGCTTCGTAGGTAAAATGTAACCAGAACGATGGTTTTTATGGGAGGAAAAACCTGGAAGATTTTTACCCTCAAAAAAAAAAGAACTATGGGGTAAAAATGCAGCGATGCTCGCACATTTCGCTGCATTTCGCCTCATGCGTTCTGAAATAAGTTCATGAATTTACTAAACATTGACATTTATTTACTAAATACAGTTACCATGTAAAAATATTCGGTGCATTCTCACTGTTATTTATTAAATACAATTACCATGTAAAAATATTCGGTGCATTTGGACTTTTATTTATTACATACAATTACCATGTAAACAAATTTAGTAAATCTCGACGGTTATTTACCAAATGCAGTTACCATGTAAACCAATTCAGTAAATCTCGACAATCACCCCAACTCGCAAGATTGAGTTATTTCTCTTGTAATTTTGTATCCACGATACGGCTGAATCCAAAGTTATGTATAATTATAATATTTTATAGCATTATTATTTAAGTTTTCACTTTGTTTTCATTTTCATTTTAGAATAAAGTTTCCACGAGCGAAAACTCAATGCTATCATTTTTGCGATTTTAGTACACTTTTTATTGTATTTTCTCCGGGTCGTTTTGATGCACAGAATTGAAGATATACATTTTTATTTATATGTTACTATCCTGTGGTTCAGTCTGTGGAAGTTTCAGCATATGTGCCCCCATGCATAGATGGGTTTGTTTGAGCTACTCTGAACTTCTCACACGCTTCAGATCATAAATCCTATTCAATAATCTTTAAGATCTTATTTTGGTCCTGAAATATTCCAGATTATACAGCTCTTGAAATCTTTGAGACTATGCCAGTGTAGATATCTTCCAGAATCCTTTATAGTTATCAATATATCGTATTTTTTCATCATCAGCTATGTGCACAGAAGTGTAACCGACCAAAAACATTCAAAAACATGAAGCTTCAACATTCAAAAATCATAAAAGAACAAAATCTTGTAGATAATTCCAACCTACCTGTATTTTACCGGGATAGTACAGTACTTACCGGTATTTTACCGGGATAGTAAAGTACTTGCCGGTATTTTATCGGGATAGTACAGTACTTACCGGTATTTTACCGGAATAGTTGAAAAATGCTGGCATTTTACCGGAATAGTAAAATAAATACTGGTATTTCACCGGGATGGTAAAATACTTACCGGTATTTTAATCTCATTCCTACACACTCACCACACACCTGTTTTGTTCGATGGTCCACTCAACACACAAAGTTGAAATTGATCAATTGTTAAACTTGACCACGTTGCGTTAGTCTCACAGGACACCAACTCCACGACAGTAAGCGCTTTATTTTCTCGTTAAATGAACCGTTAATTCATGCAAATGCCGATCTAAAATCTTTTTCAAACTTTTACAATAATTTAGCACGCGTACGTGCGCGTGTGCGTGCATGCGTGCCTAGACAAAATCGAGTTTCTTACCTAAAATTTAAGCATATTTTGTTGCCCTCTATGTATGGCTTTGGTTTGAGGAAACTGTTGGAATTTTGCACGTGTAACGGTCACTTTTTGCACGAGTTGCGTATAACGGACGCGATTAACACATTTAAAGGTCATGATTAGTACATGCAACGGACATGATTATCACGTGTAACGGCCGCGATTGTCTCGTGTAACGGCCGCGATTGTCTCGTGTAACGAGCACGATTAGTACGTGTAACGGTTACGTTCAGCGTGTGGTATGCATAACGGTCTCAATCAGCACTTGTAACGGCCTCGATTAGCACTCGTAACGGCCACGATTAGCACATTGTGCTAATCACGTGTGCCGTGTGTGTCCACGACACGCACACACTGCAACAACACACAACGTGAACACAACACTCTCAGCACTTCTCCGTTCCGCACACACTTGGGAGGTCAATGTATATTCTCGATATGTAAAATCTCGAGCGCGACTGAAATTAGAATAATAATAATAAATACCTCATTTTCCATTGTAATTTCTTGTTGGTCTACTGTCAATAAACATTGTATATATGGTCTAATAAAGAAATTATCGCTTCAATGTGTTTCATTTTGTGTTTCATTGTTCTTCACAGTGTCTAAGAAAAATTAGATGGAAAGATATAACAACGATGGAAATTTGATAGAAAGATATAACAAAGATGGAAATTAGATGGAAAGATATAACAAAGATGGAAAATTCGATGGAAATATATAACAAAGATGGAAAATTCGATGGAAAGATATAACAAAGATGGAAATTTGATAGAAAGATATAACAAAGATGGAAATTAGATGGAAAGATATAACAAAGATGGAAATTAGATGGAAAGATATAACAAAGATGGAAAATTCGATGGAAAGATATAACAAAGATGGAAAATTCGATGGAAAGATATAACAAAGATGGAAATTTGATAGAAAGATATAACAAAGATGGAAATTTGATAGAAAGATATAACAAAGATGGAAATTAGATGGAAAGATATAACAAAGGTGGAAATTAGATGGAAAGATATAACAAAGATGGAAATTAGATGGAAAGATATAACAAAGATGGAAAATTCGATGGAAAGATATAACAAAGATGGAAAATTCGATGGAAAGATATAACAAAGATGGAAATTTGATAGAAAGATATAACAAAGATGGAAATTAGATGGAAAGATATAACAAAGATGGAAATTAGATGGAAAGATATAACAAAGATGGAAATTAGATGGAAAGATATAACAAAGATGGAAAATTAGATGGAAAGATATAACCAAGATGGAAATTAGATGGAAAGATATAACAAAGATGGAAATTAGATGGAAAGACATAACAAAGATGGAAATTAGATGGAAAGATATAACAAAGATGGAAATTAGATGGAAAGATATAACAAAGATGGAAATTAGATGGAAAGATATAACAAAGATGGAAATTAGATGGAAAGATATAACAAAGATGGAAATTAGACGGAAAGATATAACAAAGATGGAAATTAGATGGAAAGATATAACAAAGATGGAAATTAGATGGAAAGATATAACAAAGGGGGAAATTAGATGGAAAGATATAACAAAGATGGAAATTAGATGGAAAGATATAACAAAGATGGAAATTAGATGGAAAGATATAACAAAGATAGAAATTAGATGGAAAGATATAACAAAGATGGAAATTAGATGGAAAGATATAACAAAGATGGAAATTAGATGGAAAGATATAACAAAGGTGGAAATTAGATGGAAAGATATAACAAAGATGGAAATTAGATGGAAAGATATAACAAAGGTGGAAACTAGATGGAATGATATAACAAAGATGGAAATTAGATGGAAAAATATAACAAAGATGGAAATTAGATGGAAATATATAACAAAGATGGAAATTAGATGGAAAGATATAACAAAGATGGAAATTAGATGGAAAGATATAACAAAGATGGAAATTAGATGGAAAGATATAACAAAGATGGAAATTAGATGGAAAGATATAACAAAGATGGAAATTAGATGGAAAGATATAACAAAGGTGGCAATTGGATGGAAAGATATAACAAAGATGGAAATTAGATGGAAAGATATAACAAAGATGGAAATTAGATGGAAAGATATAACAAAGATGGAAATTAGATGGAGAGATATAACAAAGGTGGAAATTAAATGGAAAGATATAACAAAGATGGAAATTAGATGGAAAGATATAACAAAGATGGAAATTAGATGGAAAGATATAACAAAGATGGAAATTAGATGGAGAGATATAACAAAGGTGGAAATTAAATGGAAAGATATAACAAAGATGGAAATAAGATGGAAAGATATAACAAAGATGGAAATTAGATGGAAAGATATAACAAAGAACTTGGAGCTGTTTGAACATATATATGAAATTTACACTGTGTGAAAAATTTCTATGAAATACTAGCATGAAATTCAAGTATGAAATACAAAAATGAAATACGAGAATGAAATACAAGAATGAAATGCAAGTATGAAATACAAGTATGAAATAAAAGTATGAATTACAAGTATGAAATCCAAGTATGAAATCCAAGTATGAAATACAAGTATGAAATAAAAGTATGAAATACAAGTATGAAATACAAATATGAAATACATGTATGAAATAAAAGTATGAAATACTAGTATGAAATACATGTATGAAATCCAAGTATGAAATACAAGTATGAAATACAAATATGAAATACATGTATGAAATACAAGTATGAAATACAAGTATGAAATACAAGTATGAAATCCAAGTATGAAATACAAGTATGAAATACAAATATGAAATACATGTATGAAATAAAAGTATGAATTACAAGTATGAAATCCAAGTATGAAATCCAAGTATGAAATACAAGTATGAAATAAAAGTATGAAATACAAGTATGAAATACAAATATGAAATACATGTATGAAATAAAAGTATGAAATACAAGTATGAAATACAAGTATGAAATACAAGTATGAAATACAAGTATGAAATAAAAGTATGAAATACATGTATGAAATACAAGTATGAAATAAAAGTATGAAATACAAGTATGAAATACATGTTTGAAATAAAAGTATGAAATACAAGTATGAAATACAAGTATGAAATAAAAGTATGAAATACAAGTATGAAATCCAAGTATGAAATACAAGTATGAAATACAAATATGAAATACATGTATGAAATACAAGTATGAAATACAAGTATGAAACACATGTATGAAATACAGGTATGAAATACAAGAATGAAATACAAGAATGAAATACATGAATGAAATACAAGAATGAAATACAAGAATGAAATACATGAATGAAATACAAGAATGAAATACAAGTAGGAAATACAAGTATAAAATACAAGTATGAAATACAAGTGTGGAATATATTTATATGAAAACATGTGTATGAAATTGATGCTGTCAAAAAGTTGAGCTTCTGAGCCCGTGCCTCTCGTAAATGACTGTTTAATGGAAGCTGGGAAAGTATTGCATTTCGCAGTCTAAAAAATCACGTCCACACTGGCGGAAATTCAATTGGAAAAGGAAATCAGAAATAGAACATCAGGCGTGAATGAACTTGAAAGTCAAAAGTCGCACCATATACCAAAAAATTTATGTTCAATTGTTTATGGCGAATGTAGTGATTAAAATTTGAGCTACGTATTTCGACCCTGTTAGGAAATCCATTGTATAATACTACAAATTTGTTGCTTTTGTGGTTGGTGCGTGTGTCTGTGCCGCTCACACGGACGCTCAATGACCGTATCTGTGATACGAGTTTCACCAGTGCACAAGTACAAGAATATTTTGATGGCGGGTACTGTTGGCATGGATATATTTGTTTGGCATCCCCATCTGCGTGATTTATTTGAGCAAAATATCGAATCCCGTCATTTTAGACGGGCCGTGTACACTAGTTATTAATATTTTGTACCTATGATGCCATACTACAGTCAAATTCAGATTATTTTTCAGTATTTATCCTTTCAGAATTGCGCCTAATAAGAAAAATAAGATAAATAATATTGCTGAAATGTAGGGGACAGCAGAAAAAGTAAATAGAGAAAACCAGCTGAACATGTTGGAAAGTAGAGAAATCAACCAAAAACAATAACTCATCACCTACCCGATAGGGACAAAATAACACCTAATACTCCTGTAACTTACACAACATTTTTCCAATACAAACCAAATCTCAATGTTTTGTAGCCAATAATCAAGGCAACAAGAACGTACAAACTGGAAGTGACGGAACACTAAAATAAACTTTTCTAATATACACAACAATTAAAAATCCCTAAAAAACCTGCGAGATCGTGTAAGATTTACAATAACGATCTTTGATCAGCGATCGTTAATCGTATAAAATTAACATTCACGATCGTAAATCGTACAAGATTACCAATTATTTAGTGTAGTTAATTAATTGCGTGTAGTTAATTAGTAGTTAAAAAAATATGACTGGGCCATTGCCTGGATCTCGGTATTGTGGCACTGCAATAATAAGGTCTGTTAATTTACAGGATTATTTAGTGCTATTTTGTCACTATCAGCAATATGATGCGCTGTTATTGTTTTTACTTGCCTTCTGAACTAAAGTACTAACTAACTTTTTCATTTGATTTTATCTATTTACATTTTCTCCTGTCTAGCAAATTGCATCAATATTACTTATCCTACTCTGTTTATTAAGCGGTATTTTTAAATGATAAAAGCCTGGAAAAGTGTGTCAAAATTTAGTTGTTGCATGGCACCAATGACCACATGGTGCACACAGCCCGTCAAAAATTATGAGATTCGATATTTTTCTTGAATGACTTGTTAATGGTGGTTGTTAGTAGTCACTGGTGGCTGCTAGTGGTTGTTAGAGATATTATTAAAAGCTACTACACATCAATAGAAGTTACAAGAGGTCACTAGACTTTACACAAAAGTAAATACAGAGGAACGACGATTATGTCATGGTCGATGTAAATTCGGGTAGACAGAAGCACATTTATATGTATTTACATATATATATATATATATATATATATATATATATATATATATATATATATATATATATAAATATATATAAAATAAATACATATATATATATATATATATATATATATATATATATATATATATATATATATATATATATATATATATATATATATATATACGTATAATTCAATATAGTTAGACGCAGTAATTCTCATGCGTGTGTGGTAGGCACATTTTAGTCTAGGCAGAATGACGTTGGTATGCACGCTAGGCGTTTCAGTTGCCGTAAATCCACAGAAAAGGACGCACGAAAGGGACTACTGATTCGGTAAGGTTTTAATGTTTTCTGCTAGTCTTTCATTGCCCACTTTACATCGTGCAATAGTTCCTAAAGTCATTTCAAGTTTTATGTTTTAATATCTTCGTTGAATGTGTTTATTTGGTATATCAAGGAGCATAATTTATGGAACTGTTTGGAGACGCCCACGCGATTTCGGACTACCCTCTCAGCACCCAAAGAACCAAAAATTCTTTTCAATATACCGGAGTTTCTGTAATTTGATGCACATACTTCATCCATATACAGAAAAACGCTATATAAAGCGATTTTTACGAGGGACAAAAATCTCAATACTCTTTCGATTTCGATAAACGATCCCCCTGAAATAATTTTCGATTCCCGTAGGAATAGGCTAAAGCGCGCGCCAACAGCCTGCCCAAGAAGTTAGATCTTACTCGTTGGCTGCTCTGTAAGCCTATTCCTATGGAAATATAAAACTATTTCAGGTCGTCATTTCTTGAAAACGAAGGAGTTCTGAGGTTTTTGTCCCTCATGAAAATCGTTTTATTTTGCGTTTTCATGCATATGGTTAAAATATGTGCATCGAATTACACAACACCCTGTATACATACACATGCTGAGAAAAATCTACATCCCTTGTGCGTATGTATTCACGCTTTGTAATACACGAATGGATGTACACATGGTGGTTGTACAGAATGCTTTTCTAAGCAGGAATGTATAGTATTACAAGAATGCAATTTAAAAGTGATGTCAACGGAATATTTAAATTCTGTTTTTATATTAGAATAAACGTTGTATTATTTTGTACAAGATTTGGGTTCATGGCATGCTTGAATATCTATCCGAATAATCTACAGAGAATAAAAATGTTCACTGCAACGTTGGTTCGTCTTATTTTCTTTCTCGTTTTATAATACGAGTAATACATGCCTAAAAATAATATAAATATTCATTTTAACATTGGTTCATATGATTATCGGGAGGTTCCCTAAGAACTGACCTATTGAAAACATAAAATTCAATACGATTGACAACGCTTTCCATGAGCGAAACCAAATATCTGCTCAATATTTCCTGAACATGGCGTCCAAATTCCTTACAAAGGAGTTCCTCCAAGAAAATAATGGTCGTTAGAAAACTGCTATCGTTTCGAAAAAAATGCAGAAACAGAAAATGTGTTTTTAGGGCTAACTACTCTAAGGCCATGAACTGCGATTTACAGCCCTAGCTTTAAACAATTTGAACAATTTTTTTTCCACAGGTGATACAGAGATAGAATGTTTCTTAAGTCGAGTACAATGGTCAAGTTTGAGTATAGCTACGTGTGGGCCTGAATAAGTTCAGTGACTTCTACGGCATCCTACCATCAACGTTATTCTGAAGAGTACAATAATATTTAACCTAATTCACTTAAACTAGGGATGCATTAGACTGATATATTTAGATAAATATAAACGAACTTTAAATTGTGCTCAAAATTAAATAAGTTAAAACCTTTATCGCAGCCTAAAAATATTTCCGTTTGAAATTGATATTGCAGTTCCGTTAGATGAGAAGCAATTTATAATTTATATATTATTATCTTTATAATTTATTTATACATCATTATTATTATTATTATTATTATTATTGTTATTATTATAAATTTGGTCTGAATTGAACGTGTAGAGCATATGTATGTAGCAACAAACTCATTTAAAGAAAGAAAAAAATAAGAAAAGAAAAACACTTTATTTCCAGTACAGATGAAACAAAAACTCATCTTTGGTTCTTACAATATCTTAAAGTAAGGGTCCTTATATGCTACACACACATGAGTATCGTAACACCTATGTTACTAGTCGAAACAAATGTTTGAGGGTAATGTATTCCTAACGTTGCTTAATCTAGATTTGATTATATCTGTAACTACAATTATAAAAGAGAACACCATTTCAGCAACGATTCATTGTTTAAAAAAACCTCACTTTTGATGTAAAACTCATATTCATCTATAGATACATAGATACAGTATCTATACATTCTGTATCTATATATCTACATACACATAGATGCAGTATGTATATGAAGAGTAACGTCATATGAACGGCTGATCTTTCTTGCGGGGCTTTGAACTTTTCCGTTTACAATTACCGAGGTGCTTCTTTAAAAGTCAACTCCTGATGAACTTTGTTTCAAATGAAGATTTTAAATTAATTAATTGCAGTCAAGCGTAAGCTCAACTTGGTTTTTTTAAATGTTGTTATTTTTTTGAAATGTTGCAGTCAAGCCTAAGCTTAACATAGTTTTTTTAAATATTGTTGCTTTTTTCAAATGTTGTTGCTTTTTTCAAATGTTGTTGGTTTTTTCAAATGTTGTTCAAATGTTTCCAATGTAGATTTAAAATGAGCTGGTTGCAACGAGCGTAAGCTCATCATATCTTATTCGGACCAGATTTACGAAATACTTATCTTGTGACCGAACTGTAGAATATATAAAGCATAATTTCATTGAACAACCTTTATTATTATAATATTATATGCATGGGCAAGCGTAATTCCCTTTAACAACCTTTATTACATGGGCAGTATTTCGTACTCAGTCTCTGTGCTATATATGCACGGTAGCCATATTTTTCAGAACAACCTTCTCCAGGATTTCAAAGTCATGTCTAAACCTCCAGTTCAGTTCGTCTAACAAACATATCAGGTACGTCAGATCACAAAATTTGTAAGCCCTTTTTAGTTATTTTTATGCCTGACAGAACCTCACGGATGCACAATATTTTCTCTTCGATTAAATCCTACATTTGAAGTAGAAAATGCAGTTCTCGTATTTTACATTTCTCACGCGCACACCACAGCTGTCTTCCAGCTACACCTTCACACACACACACACACACACACACACACACACAGTGCCAGCTGTACCCTCACACACACACACACCGAAATCCCCACACTAATATCCTTCCCTCTGAACCTCCGTTAAGACCCTCCCGTCTAAATCCCCCACTAAGACCCTCCTCTCTAAATCCCCACACTAAGATCTTCCTCTCCAAATCCCCACACTAAGACCCACCCCTCTAAATCCCCACACTAAGATCTTCCTCTCCAAATCCCCACGCTATAGACTCAATCCCCACACCATAGACCCCCTCCCCCCCTCCCCCCGCCCGGGGACGGCCCCGCTGGGGAAGAGGAGCCAAAAGCCCCCCAGAATCACTCTGCACCGAGCACGCCGCTTTGATAAGACCACAATGCGCAGAGAGGCGCGCGACTTGGCCCAAATCTCGGATGCGTTTGACAGATGTGCGCCCAAAAGCTAGACGCGAAAAACGAATCATTTTCGACGAGTGACAGCAGGCATTCTCTGGCTGACGAAAGTGGGCCGTGATGGGGCTTTTGGGTGCGTGGGGAATGGGGAAGATGAGCTGGGAGCACTGGCGGAAGGAATGGGGAGGATGGGTGGAGGGAATAGGGAGGTTGGGTGGGGGGGATGGGTAAAAAATATGGGTGGAGAGGAGGGAATGGAGAGGATGGGTGGGAGGAATGGGGAGGCTAGGGGTGGAATGGGAGGATGGGTGGGAAGAGAGATCCGAGTGGGAAGAATTGGAAAGAACTGGAATAACGATATACAAAATGATCAATACTATACAGACTTTGCTTGCCCTGCTTCAAAAGCTCGTCAGGTGGGTGTGTGTGTGTATGTGTTTGAGTGCCTGTGGGTAACTGTGTGTGTGTGTGTGTGTGTGTGTGTGTGAACAGGCATGTCTGTGTGTTTCTGTGTGATTACATTCTTCTGAATTTTATTCCTCAATTTTGTACAGTACACTTCTTTAATCATATTTATTGATTAATTTGTCCATATTTATTGATTAATTCTCAGTCATATCTTTAATTTTTGCTTAGTCCCGTTAGTTTCTAAAAATGAAAAGTTTTTGTTACAGTCACATTAGTCTTCTCGAATAATAACTTTTTGTACCAGTCCTGTTAATTACTGAATTAGTTTTTCAATACAGCCCGAACATGAGATGCGTTATTATCCTTTCTAAATACCGCAATATCCATCATCTCAAAAACTGCAGCCACTATATATTCATGGCGAACAAACGTAGCGCAAACTTATCGCGTGGCAAACAAACTTAGCGCGTGGCAAACAAACTTAGCGCCTAGCAAACAAACTTAGCGCGTGGCAAACAAACTTAGCGCGTAGCAAACAAACTTAGCTCGTAGCAAACAAACTTATCGCGTGGCAAACAAACTTAGCGCGTGGCAAACAAACTTAGCGCGTGGCAAGCAAAATTAGCACGTGACAAACAAACTTAGCACGTAGCAAACAAACTTAGCACGTAGCAAACAAACTTAGCACGTAGCAAACAAACTTAGCACGTAGCAAACAAACTTAGCGCGTAGCAAACAAACTTAGCGCGTGGCAAACAAACTTAGCGCGTGGCAAACAAACTTAGCGCGTGGCAAACAAACTTAGCACGTAGCAAACAAACTTAGCACGTAACAAACAAACTTAGCACGTAACAAACAAACTTAGCGCGTAACAAACAAACTTAGCGCGTAACAAACAAACTTAGCGCGTAGCAAACAAACTTAGCACGTAGCAAACAAACTTAGCACGTAACAAACATGCATGGCCGTACACGCAATGAAGAAATCTAAAACAAAAACTACGGCCTAACTTACGATCCAATCTGCTCAGGATTCATTAGGCAAAGTCCGTTCACTGCTGTACCTGTTTTGGAAAGATTTCTTCTTTAAACGCAGACCGAATTTTAACGAGCATTAAAGTTTATCTCCAATAAAATTCATTGAGAAGCGTAATAGGATGCAAACATGTTTTTTTACGCATATCATTTTATCATATTCATATATTGTATGAATATTTATGAATTCATTTTATTTTTTAAATAAATGATGTTATTATAATTGATATTACTATAATTAATATTATCATAATCATTATTATTACAGTTAATATTAATATAATTAATACTATTATATTTAATATTAATATAATTAAGAAATGACTAAATGAGTACTGCTCCCCTAAAAATGGATGAATGAGTACAAAACGTGCAATATAATTTAATGAAAACTGTATACACAACAATTTAAATAAGTACTGCACACAAAATTAATTATACGAGTACTACAAATGTAAAATAATTAGATGTGTGCTGTACTTATAATATAACTAAATGAGTACTATACTTACTAAATAATTCATTGAATACTGTACGGATAAAATAGTTAAATGAGTACTTTATATTTAACAAAATTAAATAAGTACTGCACATATAAAATAATTAGATGAATACTGTAAGCATAAAATAATTGAATGATTACTGTACAAATCTGTAAAATAAGTAATGTTACACCGGGGATGTACAACCCGAGTAATGTTACACCGGGGATGTACAACCCGAGTAATGTTACACCGGGGATGTACAACCCGAGTAATGTTACACCGGGGATGTAAACTAAATAATGCTTCAATTAATATACCACTGGGCTCTGAGACCCGAATATCAAAAAAATACCGGGAAACCCGAAATAAAATTGCAGTTTTCTCCATTAATTCTATGCATTTTATGTATTTTACCCATTCATTTTACGCATTCATTTTACGCATTCATTTTACGCATTCATTTTACGCATTCATTTTACCCATTCATTTTACGCATTCATCTTACCCATTCATTTTACGCATTCATTTTATGCATTCATTTTAAAAACCAGAAGGGTCCAGTTTTCTAGCTGCGAATAAATGATTCTCATCATTTTCATAAGTCTGCAGATAGATCATTTTCATGAGTTCATAAGTTTCATTTTCATGAGTTTGATCACAAGTTTACGTTCAAAAGTTAGTTAATGAGTTTTCACTTACAACTCTGAACAAACTTTTGGATGTAGGTGTTATGCGTGTCTGTGGTTTGCAGGTATGTTGCGCGTCAACACTAGGATCTACCAGGAAACAAGCTATGGCAACAACACCAGCAACAATAACAGCAACAACACCAGCAACAACACCAGCAACAATAACAGCAACAACACCAGCAACAACACCAGCAACAATATCAGCAACAACACCAGCAACAACACCAGCAACAACATCAGCAACAATAACAGCAACAACACCAGCAACAACACCAGCAACAATAACAGCAACAACACCGGCAACAACATCACCAACAACACGAGCAACAACACGAGCAACAACACCAGCAACAACACGAGCAGCATCACCAGCAACACCAACAACAACACCCCTAACAACACCAGCAACAACATCACCAACAACATCAGCAACAACAGCAGCAACAACAGCAGCAACAATATCAGCAACAACATCAGCAGCATCAGCAACAACATCAGCAGCATCATCAAGAACATCAGAAACAATAACAGCAACAACACCAGCAACTACACCAGCAACAACATCAGCAACAATAACAGCAACAACACCAGCAACAACACCAGCAACAACACCAGCAACAACATCAGCAACAATAACAGCAACAACACCAGCAACAACATCAGCAACAACAGCAGCAACAATATCAGCAACAACTTCAGCAGCATCAGCAACAATAACAACAGTAACAACACCAGCAAAAACACCAGCAGCATCAGCAACAACAGCAACAACAACAACAACAATTCCAGCAACAACAACACCAGTACCACGTCACGCAGTAACGTAGGCCTAACAAAAATGGCGGCCTAGTCCCGAGATTGAAGTCGCTGCCTTTCCATTGTTCCGTCGAACATATTGGAGCAGATTGCTCAAAACATATTCCCTGCAAAAATACCTTATAATATAAGGCACACGCTCTAAATGTAAACACCCACATCGTGTAAACACACACGACGTGTAAACACCCCCACGTGTGGTCAACACGAGCCAATATTGGAGGTGTTTTGTGCTCACAGGTAAATGAGGCAAAATCAGGGATTATTGGCTACAGTGTACGGGGAGAGGAAACAAGGTAGGTTCAAACCAGTCTTTTTTTTCGTTGACGGCGTGGTTTTTCTGACGTCACGGCAACGAACCAATAGCAGCGCTCACATTGCATCTGGTAGCACTGCTACCTCCAAATCAGGCTCCACTATTGGCCGAACAACATGTCGTTTTCGTGACGTCATCCATTGAGTTCGAAATAAGCCTTTCTATTGGCTAGCCGAACAAGAGGAGGTGTATTTTTCCCCATAGAAATGACCCTACCTTGTTTCCTCTGCTATGGCTACAGTGTACGGGGAGAGGAGCGGCTCTCCTATTGGCTGGCGGCTGCGGGTACCCAGCTCTTGTATTTTGTGGTTATTACTGTGATTGTGTTGTGGTTGTTGCTCTGATTGTGTTGTGGTTGTTGCTGTGATTGTTTTGTGGTTATTGCTGTGTTTGTTTTGTGGTTATTGCTGCGGTTGTTTTGTGGTTATTGGTGTGCTTGTGTTGTGGTTATTGCTGTGTTTGTTTTGTGGTTATTGCCGTGCTTGTGTTGTGGTTATTGCCGTGTTTGTTTTGTGGTTATTGGTGTGTTTGTGTTGTGGTTGTTGCTGTGTTTTTATTGTGGTTGTTGCTGTGTTTGTGTTGTGTTTATTGCAGTGTTTGTGTTGTGGTTATTGGTGTGTTTGTGTTGTGGTTATTGCTGTGTTTGTTTTATGGGTATTACTAAAATTTATCGCGGTAACTCCTGTGTTGTTTTGTAATTATTACTGTATTGGTAATTGTGTTGTTGGTAAGTGCTGTGTGTACTTTGGGGTAATTCTTGTCTTTGTTTCGCGGTAATTCCTGCGTTTATTTTGTGGATTTCTCTGTTTGCTTAGCGGTAATTCCTGCGTTTATTTTGTGGGTTTTCTGTTTGTTTAGCGGTAATTTCTGCGTTTGGTTTGCGTAATTGCAAAGTTTTTGAGGCAATTCTACAATAGGGTTCGTCTATGCAATTCCATTGTGCAGCGCTGGTTTTGCAGTATTTAGCTTTGTTGTGATGCAATTCTAACTTGGGTCTGAGGTAGGTGAGGTTTTATTTCTGGGGTATATCGCTTGGTTGTTTAAACCCTGCCAGCGACAATTAATGTATGTATGATGTGTTCGTGTGTGCGTGTGTATGTTCATTTGTGTGTGATTGGATATGTGCTGTAAATATCGATGCGAGTTTCTCAATTTCTCAATTTTTCTCAATTTTTTTTTAATTTTAATTCGAGAACGTCTCAGTTGATTTTGAAATTTTCTTCCCTGGCATAAATCGACTTCTAGTACAAAGTTAACTTGAAAAGAATAACTTGTGAAAAAAAATAAGTAAGTGTGAGAATGTACGAAAAGATTTTATTTCCTACTGAGGGCAACGCTGGCGTTTGGTCTCTACAACGGCCTATAGACGACCAATGTTATTGTCAATGTAATTGACAATAATGAATGTTGACAACAACATTGATCGTCTTGTGGGTTTGATTGACGACCATCAAATAATTGACTTAGTGGGCAAAAAAAATTTCTATCAATATATTGAGTCAATGATATTGACAATTAAATTGATCGTCTATGGACCGCTTTACACAAACAAAAACATTTATAATAAAAAATGAACTGAAGTTATGTAACAATACGAGGAACTGTACTGTAAATTTATTGTGAGCTTATGAGGTTACGTAATGATGAGGTACAAAATTTTAAATACCTGAATACAATGAAATTAAAATACTATGCAATGCTGACAAATTCTGAAAATGACAAATTCCGAAATTGTAAAAAATTATGACGAGTATTTTTTTTTACCTCGCTCCTCCATTTCTTCTAATTTATGAGTTAATTATTTCCTAATTGATATTGATCAATAAAAGCATCTTTAGAAAAGTGCTAACAAATTTGAAATGGGCGGGACTTTTAATGTTTACTGGAAACTGTCGATAAGTTGTTGATGATTCACGATGTCTCACAAAATCAACGGAAAGTTGTTGAAAACGCCAGGTGCTCTACCATGGCAGACCTGCGTTTGTGTGGCAGTACCCTCAAACAGTCAAACAATGTTTGTGCAGAGACCCAATACATAATTCAAACACTGGCGTGGCATGGTGGAAAGGTACGCCAGGACAAGGCAAGTGTTCAACGTCTTCTGAAAAAATAAAGTATATAACTCGTTAGAATTATCAATTTATAAATATAGAGCAACAATAATATTATATAAAATATTATTAAATTATTAATATATGTACGTTTGAGATTAAAATGGCCTAATTTTTGTTGTATGTTCTACGTAGATTATGCACATAAATAATTAGAAATTTAACAAATATTTATATTCATTTCATCCTCAAATTTATTGCAGAAAAAGAGTGTTTTCTTTCAAATCGAGTCTTCGTTTTTTCTTTTATTTTAACTTTCAATGATCACAAAATTTATTTTCAGTCAATTTTTGCATGTGCTAGCAGCTGCATGTCCCAGGCCCAAGTCCCAGCTTGTCCATTTATGGAGAAGTCCATTCATGTCCCACGAGGCACAAGTCCCAGCTCCAAGTTCATTCATGTCCCATGGCAGGAGGCACAAGTTCATTCATGTCCCAGGTGGCACAAGTCCCAGCCCCAAGTTCATTCATGTCCCAGGGGGCACAAGTTCATTCATGTCCCAGGTGGCACAAGTTCATTCATGTCCCAGGTGGCACAAGTCCCAGCCCCAAGTTCATTCATGTCCCAGGGGGCACAAGTTCATTCATGTCCCAGGAGGCACAAGTTCATTCATGTCTCAGGTGGCACAACTTCATTCATGTCCCAGGAGGCACAAGTTCATTCATTTCTCAGGTGGCACAAGTCCCAGCCCCAAGTTCATTCATGTCCCAGGGGGCACAAGTTCATTCATGTCCCAGGAGGCACAAGTTCATTCATGTCTCAGGTGGCACAAGTCCCAGCCCCAAGTTCATTCATGTCCCAGGACGCACAAGTTCAATCATGTCCCAGGAGGCACAAGTTCATTCATGTCCCAGGTGGCACAAGTTCATTCATGTCTCAGGTGGCACAAGTCCCAGCCCTAAGTTCATTCATGTCCCAGGGGGCACAAGTTCAATCATGTCCCAGGAGGCATAAGTTCATTCATGTTCCAGGTGGCACAAGTTCATTCATGTCTCAGGTGGCACAAGTCCCAGCCCTAAGTTCATTCATGTCCCAGGAGGCACAAGTTCATTCATGTCCCAGGGGGCACAAGTTCAATCATGTCCCAGGAGGCACAAGTTCATTCATGTCTCAGGTGGCACAAGTCCCAGCCCTAAGTTCATTCATGTCCCAGGGGGCACAAGTTCATTCATGTCCCAGGAGGCACAAGTTCATTCATGTTCCAGGTGGCACAAGTCCCAGCCCCAAGTTCATTCATGTCCCAAGAGGCACAATTTCATTCATATCCCAGGAGGCACAAGTTCATTCATGTTCCAGGTGGCACAAGTCCCAGCCCCAAGTTCATTCATGTCCCAAGAGGCACAATTTCATTCATATCCCAGGAGGCACAAGTTCATTCATGTCCCAGGTGGCACAATTTCATTCATATCCCAGGAGACACAAGTCCCAGCACCAAGTCCCACGACTGTCCCCGTGCCACTCCAGCCTCCCTCGGCGTCTTATTTTTCCATCCCTTTTTTGCTCGCAATTTCCCCTCGCTTGTCAATTTTGTCCGATGGCCATTTTGTGATGCGACTGCCAGGGGGGGGAGGGGGGATTAAGGGGGGATTTATGGAATATTCCTTGCTCTAGAGCAGGGGATTTATGGGCCACTCCTCACATGAGGGGATTTATTAGCCACTCCTCACATGAGGGGATTTATGTACGAGCCACTCCTCACGTGAGGGGATTTATGAGTCACTCCCCACATGAGGGGATTTATTAGCCACTCCTCACATGAGGGGATTTATGTACGAGCCACTCCTCACGTGAGGGGATTTATGAGCCACTCCCCACATGAGGGGATTTATGAACCACTCCTCACATGAGGGGATTTATGAACCACTCCTCACATGAGGGGATTTATGAGCCACTCCTCACATGAGGGGATTTATGAACCACTCCTCACATGAGGGGATTTATGAACCACTCCTCACATGAGGGGATTTATGAACCACTCCTCACATGAGGGGATTTATTAGCCACTCCTCACATGAGGGGATTTATGTACGAGCCACTCCTCACATGAGAGGATTTATGAGCCACTCCTCACATGAGGGGATTTATGAACCACTCCTCACATGAGGGGATTTATTAGCCACTCCTCACATGAGGGGATTTATGAACCACTCCTCACATGAGGGGATTTATGAACCACTTCTCACATGAGGGGATTTATGTACGAGCCACTCCTCACATGAGGGGATTTATGAGCCACTCCCCACATGAGGGGATTTATGAACCACTCCTCACATGAGGGGATTTATGAGCCACTCCTCACATGAGGGGATTTATGAACCACTCCTCACATGTGGGGATTTATGAACCACTCCTCACATGAGGGGATTTATGTACGAGCCACTCCTCACATGAGAGGATTTATGAGCCACTCCTCACATGAGGGGATTTATGAGCCACTCCCCACATGAGGGGATTTATGAACCACTCCTCACATGAGGGTATTTATGAGCCACTCCTCACATGAGGGGATTTATAACACAGAACTACACGAGACGTCATATCCCAAATTGATTTTAAATTACAATCATATATCATTTCATATTCCAAATTTAAGAATTTCAAATTACATTCATATATCATTTCATATTCCAAATTTAAGAATTACAAATTACAATTATATATCATTTCATATTCCAAATTTAAGAATTTCAAATTACAATCATATATCATTTCATATTCCAAATTTAAGAATTTCAAATTACAATCATATATCATTTCATATTCCAAATTTAAGAATTTCAAATTACAATCATATATCATTTCATATTCCAAATTTAAGAATTTCAAATTACAATCATATATCATTTCATATTCCAAATTTAAGAATTTCAAATTACAATCATATATCATTTCATATTCCAAATTTAAGAATTTCAAATTACAATCATATATCATTTCATATTCCAAATTTAAGAATTTCAAATTACAATCATATATCATTTCATATTCCAAATTTAAGAATTTCAAATTACAATCATATATCATTTCATATTCCAAATTTAAGAATTTCAAATTACAATCATATATCATTTCATATTCCAAATTTAAGAATTTCAAATTACAATCATATATCATTTCATATTCCAAATTTAAGAATTTCAAATTACAATCATATATCATTTCATATTCCAAATTTAAGAATTTCTTATTACAATCATATATCATTTCATATTCCAAATTTAAGAATTTCAAAAACAATCATATATCATTTCATATTCCAAATTTAAGAATTTCAAATCACAATCATATATCATTTCATATTCCAAATTTAAGAATTTAAATTACAATCATATATCATTTCATATTCCAAATTTAAGAATTTCAAATTACAATTATATATCATTTCATATTCCAAATTTAAGAATTTCAAATTACAATTATATATCATTTCATATTCCAAATTTAAAAAATACAAATAACAATCATATTCTATATTCCAAATTTAAAAATTCCAAATGTCAATTACATTTCATTTCAAATAACAAAGTTAAGAATTTCCACCGAATTCCCACACAAACACGAGGATGCAGGAGACAGAAGAGCGTGCGGCCCAGGCAGCCTCAGCAGACCGGCTCAGAGAACAACAGCAGAATTGCCGCGCCTCAGCGACGCAATATCGCCCACAAATTGCCTCCACGGCCTGACCAGGGCAGTGTATTGCTGCTGCGGTATTGCCTCTTGTATTGGTCTTGGGGAGTGGAGTATTAGGAAAAGTATTGCCTCTTGTATTGCTTCCATGGAGTGTAGTGCTGCTGCGGTATTGCCTCTTGTATTGGTCTTGAGGAGTGGAGTATTGTGGTGTGGTATTGCCTCTTGTATTGCTTCCATGGAGTGTATTGCTGCTGCGGTATTGCCTCTTGTATTGGTCTTGGGGAGTGGAGTATTAGGCGTAGTATTGCCTCTTGTATTGCTTCCATGGAGTGTAGTGCTGCTGCGGTATTGCCTCTTGTATTGGTCTTGAGGAGTGGAGTATTGTGGTGTGGTATTGCCTCTTGTATTGCTTCCATGGAGTGTATTGCTGCTGCTGTATTGCCTCTTGTATTGGTCTTGGGGAGTGGAGTATTAGGCGTAGTATTGCCTCTTGTATTGCTTCCATGGAGTGTAGTGCTGCTGCAGTATTGCCTCTTGTATTGGTCTTGAGGAGTGGAGTATTAGGTGTGGTATTGCCTCTTGCATTGCTTCCATGGAGTGTAGTGCTGCTGCGATATTGCCTCTTGTATTGATCTTATGGTGTGACGTATTGCGGTTTGGTATTGCTTCTTGTATTGCTTCCATGGAGTGTAGCGCTGTTGTGGTATTGCCTCTTGTATTGGTCTGACGGAGTGTAGTATTTTGGTGTAACCTTGTCTATTGTATTGATCTTATAGAATGAAGTATTGTGGTATGGTATTGCTTCTTGTATTGATCTTATGGAATGCAGTATTGTGGTGTGGTATTGCTTATTGTATTGATCTTATGTATTACAATATTGTGGTGTAATATTGTCTATTATATTGATCTTATGGAATGCAGTATTGTGGTGTGGTATTGCCTATTGTATGGCTTCTATGCATTGGAGTATTATGGTGTGGTGCTGTTGGTATATTGTTACATTGCTGTATTGTAGCAATGAGATCAAATCTGCTGCCTCACTGGCACACTAACAATAATATTGCGTTGTAAAAACAAGTCTCGTAAACTCACTATTGATATTTTTATTCGTAATCCTGAATAAATCTCAACTTTATATTTTTTACGGCGCAACTTTATCTATCTCAACTTTATACGCGATATTTTCATTCGTAACCATGAATGAATCTTTACTTAATATTTCTTTTCTCGAAACGCTATCTCTCTGAACTCTATACGCTTTTTGTAGAGGATTTCAAACACCGTTATAATTACCAAAAAAACACAAAAATCATCACAAAAAACAGTTAATGGGTAGCTGAAACTTGAGAAAAATACATACACACCAGAAAGTGTATAGTGTATAGTGTATGTTTTTTACTTTTCGCGATTAACAAGAAAAAATTATTAAATTCTTCTCCATAAGTACCCTTAACCCGGGAAATAATTTAAATTTTTTATTATGTATGTTAAATACTGACTTGATTTCATTGCAATATTGCATTGGGAAAAATACTACTATTTAATCTTGTTGCCATTTCAATATTTTCAACAACATCTTACCTGATAATACTTTTGGCATGTTTATTTATTTACTAGTGCACATGTGCACGGCCCGTCCAAAATGACGGGATTCGATATTTTGCTCAACTAAATCCTGCAGACGTGGATGTCAAACAAATATATCCATGCCAACAGTACCCGCCATCAAAATATTCTTGTACTTGTGCACTGGTGAAACTCGTATCACAGATACGGTCACTGAGCGTCCTTGTGAGCGTCACAGACACACGCACCAACCAATGTAATGCGTTCAGTGAGGTTCCCATTGTAATAACATAGGAGAAATTACGAACACAAATATTTATTTTAAATTTAATGAGACACCTGACGCTTTATTATAAAGTATATTGATGATACAGAATAATAGTTAACCGTAAATAAGTATATGCGGGAAAAGAACAGCCACGTAAAAATTGCATATGTATTTGGTTAAATATTCTCTTTCTCGTGAGAACGAAAATAATCTAATTTCGCGACTAAATATTTGCCATGAAACTATATACCAATATGCAGAAATGCAATGTAAGTATATATGCGCGTGTGCGCCTCGTTTTCTGATGCTAAATACATGTGTGTGTATAAAATTTAGCTCAGTGATAGCTTCTGCATATTTAGGTACCATGATTATTTTAATGGTTATTACGAAAGTGTAATATATATTTTAAGAAAAAATTACTGTTTCTCAACCATGAGATATTCACTGTCATATTACGTCCGTATCATAATGTTTACAGTTTATAAATGTTTATGAGTACATAAATTATTCCTAATAATATCACAAAACGCAATAAAAAATTCAGTCAGAGAAAATTACAAGTCGCATTCAAAAATTGTGTTTATAATATCAGAAAATACGATACATGACTTTGGTTCGATAATATTACAAAATACAATACATCAATTTTGTTTGATAACATAACAAAATAGCATAGAAGCACACAACTTTCAATTCTTATTTTCGCTTACGACTTCACTTTCATTTTTATTTTCATTCACGTATTTAAATTCAGAGCAAAATGCATTTTATGTAACTTGTTTTTATTGTATTTTATGTAACTTGCATTTATTACTCATATTTTATTTTATTATATTTTATGTGACTTTTTATTTAATTTTATTTTTTGTAACTTGCATTTTATTACTCAAATTTTTATTTTATTTTTTGTAACTTTTTATTTTATTTTATGTAACTTGCATTTTATTACTTTTATTTTTATTTCATTTTATTTTATGTAATATGTTTTTTTATTTTATTTCATGTAACGCGGTGTTTTCCGCATTTTTTAACCCACATCCCACAACACAAACACGGTTTTTACAACCAGGCAACACCAATTTCTTGCCGCACAAAACATGCCCTGAAACACAAAAAAAGAGGCCTGTGGGCTTCACATTAATATTCATTAGAAAAAGGGTTTTCAAAAGGTTCTAAACTGCGAAAAAAGAATTTCCATAGGCCTACCCTGAATAGGTTACAGCATTTTAATGGCATATGCATCTCATACACAATAGGTCTCTCAGAATACATTATAATTTATTATAGAAGAGGCACATAAAAACTTTAGAGCGTAGGTAAAAAACTGTATTTTGTAACACGTTTTTTGCACCCATGCCACAGGGGCAGGCATAGCTGGGGGCGGTGGTTTGATTTTACCATATCAGATTGAGCTCAAAATTAACCTGCAGAACTTGCAAATCTTGCTATGGAGGCGGGAAAAAATTAACTTTATATTGTAAACCATTGTTTACAATAATAATAAATAAATAAATGAATTATTCACGTCATATGTAAAATTTTAATTTAATCATGTATAACACAACTGTTAATTCAATATTTTTTATAATAATCATGAACGTAATATAAACAGTTCAATTATGGAAATTAATGTAGCAATAAGGACACAATTGTGAATGTAACATTAACAACATGGGCATTCACGACACAATTATGAATGCAACGTTTACAACACAATTGTGAATGTAACATTAACTACACAATTGTGAATTTAACATCAACTACACAATTAAACTACACAATTGTGAATGTAACATTAACTACACAATTGTGAATGTAACATAAACTACACAATTGTGAATGTAACATAAACTACACAATTGTGAATGTAACATTAACTACACAATTGTGAATGTAACATTAACTACACAACTGTGAATGTAACATTAACAATACAATTGTGAATGTAACATCAACTACACAATTGTGAATGTAACATTAACTACACAATTGTGAATGTAACATTAACTACACAATTGTGAATGTAACATTAACTACACAATTAAACTACACAATTGTGAACGTAACATTAACTACACAATTGTGAATGTAACATTAACTACAAAATTGTGAATGTAACATTAACTACACAATTGTGAATGTAACATTAACTACACAATTGTGAATGTAACATTAACTACACAATTGTGAATGTAACATAAACTACACAATTGTGAATGTAACATTAACTACACAATTGTGAATGTAACATTAACTACACAATTGTGAATGTAACATTAACTACACAATTGTGAATGTAACATTAACTACACAATTGTGAATGTAACATTAACTACACAATTGTGAATGTAACATTAACTACACAATTGTGAATGTAACATTAACTACACAATTGTGAATGTAACATCAACTACACAATTAAACTACACAATTGTGAATGTAACATTAACTACACAATTGTGAATGTAACATTAACTACACAATTATGAATGCAACGTTTACAACACAATTGTGAATGTAACATTAACTACACAATTGTGAATGTAACATCAACTACACAATTAAACTACACAATTGTGAATGTAACATTAACTACACAATTGTGAATGTAACATTAACTACACAATTGTGAATGTAACATCAACTACACAATTAAACTACACAATTGTGAATGTAACATTAACTACACAATTGTGAATGTAACATTAACTACACATATGTGAATGTAACATCAACTACACAATTAAACTACACAATTGTGAATGTAACATTAACTACACAATTGTGAATGTAACATTAAATACACAATTGTGAATGTAACATTAACTACACAATTGTGAATGTAACATTAACTACACAATTATGAATGCAACGTTTACAACACAATTGTGAATGTAACATTAACTACACAATTGTGAATGTAACATCAACTACACAATTAAACTACACAATTGTGAATGTAACATTAACTACACAATTGTGAATGTAACATCAACTACACAATTAAACTACACAATTGTGCATGTAACATTAACTACACAATTGTGAATGTAACATTAACTACACAATTGTGAATGTAACATTAACTACACAATTGTGAATGTAACATCAACTACACAATTAAACTACACAATTGTGAATGTAACATTAACTACACAATTGTGAATGTAACATTAACTACACAATTGTGAATGTAACATCTACTACACAATTAAACTACACAATTGTGAATGTAACATTAACTACACAATTGTGAATGTAACATTAACTACACAATTGTGAATGTAACATTAACTACACAATTATGAATGCAACGTTTACAACACAATTGTGAATGTAACATTAACTACACAATTGTGAATGTAACATCAACTACACAATTAAACTACACAATTGTGAATGTAACATTAACTACACAATTGTGAATGTAACATAAACTACACAATTGTGAATGTAACATAAACTACACAATTGTGAATGTAACATTAACTACACAATTGTGAATGTAACATTAACTACACAATTGTGAATGTAACATTAACTACACAATTGTGAATGTAACATCAACTACACAATTAAACTACACAATTGTGAATGTAACATTAACTACACAATTGTGAATGTAACATTAACTACACAATTGTGAATGTAACATTAACTACACAATTGTGAATGTAACATAAACTACACAATTGTGAATGCAACATAAACTACACAATTGAGAATGTAACATTAACTACACAATTGTTAATGTAACATAAACTACACAATTGTGAATGTAACATTAACTACACAATTGTGAATGTAACATTAACTACACAACTGGGAATGTAACATTAACAACACAATTGTGAATGTAACATCAACTACACAATTGTGAATTTAACATTAACTACACAATTGTGAAAGTAACATTAACTACACAATTGTGAATGTAACATTAACTACACAATTGTGAATGTAACATTAACTACACAATTGTGAATGTAACATTAACTACCCAATTGTGAATGTAACATTAACAACACAATTGTGAATGTAACATTAACTACACAATTGTGAATGTAACATCAACTACACAATTATGAATGTAACATTAACTACACAATTGTGAATGTAACATTAACTACACAATTGTGAATGTAACATTAACTACACAATTATGAATGCAACGTTTACAACACAATTGTGAATGTAACATTAACTACACAATTGTGAATGTAACATCAACTACACAATTAAACTACACAATTGTGAATGTAACATTAACTACACAATTGTGAATGTAACATTAACTACACAATTGTGAATGTAACATCAACTACACAATTAAACTACACAATTGTGAATGTAACATTAACTACACAATTGTGAATGTAACATTAACTACACATATGTGAATGTAACATCAACTACACAATTAAACTACACAATTGTGAATGTAACATTAACTACACAATTGTGAATGTAACATTAACTACACAATTGTGAATGTAACATTAACTACACAATTGTGAATGTAACATTAACTACACAATTATGAATGCAACGTTTACAACACAATTGTGAATGTAACATTAACTACACAATTGTGAATGTAACATCAACTACACAATTAAACTACACAATTGTGAATGTAACATTAACTACACAATTGTGAATGTAACATCAACTACACAATTAAACTACACAATTGTGCATGTAACATTAACTACACAATTGTGAATGTAACATTAACTACACAATTGTGAATGTAACATTAACTACACAATTGTGAATGTAACATCAACTACACAATTAAACTACACAATTGTGAATGTAACATTAACTACACAATTGTGAATGTAACATTAACTACACAATTGTGAATGTAACATTAACTACACAATTAAACTACACAATTGTGAACGTAACATTAACTACACAATTGTGAATGTAACATTAACTACAAAATTGTGAATGTAACATTAACTACACAATTGTGAATGTAACATTAACTACACAATTGTGAATGTAACATTAACTACACAATTGTGAATGTAACATAAACTACACAATTGTGAATGTAACATTAACTCCACAATTGTGAATGTAACATTAACTACACAATTGTGAATGTAACATTAACTACACAATTGTGAATGTAACATTAACTACACAATTGTGAATGTAACATTAACTACACAATTGTGAATGTAACATTAACTACACAATTGTGAATGTAACATTAACTACACAATTGTGAATGTAACATCAACTACACAATTAAACTACACAATTGTGAATGTAACATTAACTACACAATTGTGAATGTAACATTAACTACACAATTATGAATGCAACGTTTACAACACAATTGTGAATGTAACATTAACTACACAATTGTGAATGTAACATCAACTACACAATTAAACTACACAATTGTGAATGTAACATTAACTACACAATTGTGAATGTAACATTAACTACACAATTGTGAATGTAACATTAACTACACAATTGTGAATGTAACATCAACTACACAATTAAACTACACAATTGTGAATGTAACATTAACTACACAATTGTGAATGTAACATTAACTACACAATTGTGAATGTAACATCAACTACACAATTAAACTACACAATTGTGAATGTAACATTAACTACACAATTGTGAATGTAACATTAACTACACATATGTGAATGTAACATCAACTACACAATTAAACTACACAATTGTGAATGTAACATTAACTACACAATTGTGAATGTAACATTAAATACACAATTGTGAATGTAACATTAACTACACAATTGTGAATGTAACATTAACTACACAATTATGAATGCAACGTTTACAACACAATTGTGAATGTAACATTAACTACACAATTGT
Source organism: Morinoia aosen (assembly GCA_030386875.1). NCBI lineage: Eukaryota > Metazoa > Arthropoda > Malacostraca > Amphipoda > Talitridae > Morinoia > Morinoia aosen. The sequence continues at coordinate 22,944,335 of CM059578.1, read as the reverse complement.
GAATGTAACATTAACTACACAATTGTGAATGTAACATCAACTACACAATTAAACTACACAATTGTGAATGTAACATTAACTACACAATTGTGAATGTAACATTAACTACACAATTGTGAATGTAACATCTACTACACAATTAAACTACACAATTGTGAATGTAACATTAACTACACAATTGTGAATGTAACATTAACTACACAATTGTGAATGTAACATTAACTACACAATTATGAATGCAACGTTTACAACACAATTGTGAATGTAACATTAACTACACAATTGTGAATGTAACATCAACTACACAATTAAACTACACAATTGTGAATGTAACATTAACTACACAATTGTGAATGTAACATAAACTACACAATTGTGAATGTAACATAAACTACACAATTGTGAATGTAACATTAACTACACAATTGTGAATGTAACATTAACTACACAATTGTGAATGTAACATTAACTACACAATTGTGAATGTAACATCAACTACACAATTAAACTACACAATTGTGAATGTAACATTAACTACACAATTGTGAATGTAACATTAACTACACAATTGTGAATGTAACATTAACTACACAATTGTGAATGTAACATAAACTACACAATTGTGAATGCAACATAAACTACACAATTGAGAATGTAACATTAACTACACAATTGTTAATGTAACATAAACTACACAATTGTGAATGTAACATTAACTACACAATTGTGAATGTAACATTAACTACACAACTGGGAATGTAACATTAACAACACAATTGTGAATGTAACATCAACTACACAATTGTGAATTTAACATTAACTACACAATTGTGAAAGTAACATTAACTACACAATTGTGAATGTAACATTAACTACACAATTGTGAATGTAACATTAACTACACAATTGTGAATGTAACATTAACTACCCAATTGTGAATGTAACATTAACAACACAATTGTGAATGTAACATTAACTACACAATTGTGAATGTAACATCAACTACACAATTATGAATGTAACATTAACTACACAATTGTGAATGTAACATTAACTACACAATTGTGAATGTAACATTAACTACACAATTATGAATGCAACGTTTAGAACAGAATTGTGAATGTAACATTAACTACACAATTGTGAATGTAACATCAACTACACAATTAAACTACACAATTGTGAATGTAACATTAACTACACAATTGTGAATGTAACATTAACTACACAATTGTGAATGTAACATCAACTACACAATTAAACTACACAATTGTGAATGTAACATTAACTACACAATTGTGAATGTAACATTAACTACACATATGTGAATGTAACATCAACTACACAATTAAACTACACAATTGTGAATGTAACATTAACTACACAATTGTGAATGTAACATTAACTACACAATTGTGAATGTAACATTAACTACACAATTGTGAATGTAACATTAACTACACAATTATGAATGCAACGTTTACAACACAATTGTGAATGTAACATTAACTACACAATTGTGAATGTAACATCAACTACACAATTAAACTACACAATTGTGAATGTAACATTAACTACACAATTGTGAATGTAACATCAACTACACAATTAAACTACACAATTGTGCATGTAACATTAACTACACAATTGTGAATGTAACATTAACTACACAATTGTGAATGTAACATTAACTACACAATTGTGAATGTAACATCAACTACACAATTAAACTACACAATTGTGAATGTAACATTAACTACACAATTGTGAATGTAACATTAACTACACAATTGTGAATGTAACATTAACTACACAATTAAACTACACAATTGTGAACGTAACATTAACTACACAATTGTGAATGTAACATTAACTACAAAATTGTGAATGTAACATTAACTACACAATTGTGAATGTAACATTAACTACACAATTGTGAATGTAACATTAACTACACAATTGTGAATGTAACATAAACTACACAATTGTGAATGTAACATTAACTACACAATTGTGAATGTAACATTAACTACACAATTGTGAATGTAACATTAACTACACAATTGTGAATGTAACATTAACTACACAATTGTGAATGTAACATTAACTACACAATTGTGAATGTAACATTAACTACACAATTGTGAATGTAACATTAACTACACAATTGTGAATGTAACATCAACTACACAATTAAACTACACAATTGTGAATGTAACATTAACTACACAATTGTGAATGTAACATTAACTACACAATTATGAATGCAACGTTTACAACACAATTGTGAATGTAACATTAACTACACAATTGTGAATGTAACATCAACTACACAATTAAACTACACAATTGTGAATGTAACATTAACTACACAATTGTGAATGTAACATTAACTACACAATTGTGAATGTAACATTAACTACACAATTGTGAATGTAACATCAACTACACAATTAAACTACACAATTGTGAATGTAACATTAACTACACAATTGTGAATGTAACATTAACTACACAATTGTGAATGTAACATCAACTACACAATTAAACTACACAATTGTGAATGTAACATTAACTACACAATTGTGAATGTAACATTAACTACACATATGTGAATGTAACATCAACTACACAATTAAACTACACAATTGTGAATGTAACATTAACTACACAATTGTGAATGTAACATTAAATACACAATTGTGAATGTAACATTAACTACACAATTGTGAATGTAACATTAACTACACAATTATGAATGCAACGTTTACAACACAATTGTGAATGTAACATTAACTACACAATTGTGAATGTAACATCAACTACACAATTAAACTACACAATTGTGAATGTAACATTAACTACACAATTGTGAATGTAACATCAACTACACAATTAAACTACACAATTGTGCATGTAACATTAACTACACAATTGTGAATGTAACATTAACTACACAATTGTGAATGTAACATTAACTACACAATTGTGAATGTAACATCAACTACACAATTAAACTACACAATTGTGAATGTAACATTAACTACACAATTGTGAATGTAACATTAACTACACAATTGTGAATGTAACATCTACTACACAATTAAACTACACAATTGTGAATGTAACATTAACTACACAATTGTGAATGTAACATTAACTACACAATTGTGAATGTAACATTAACTACACAATTATGAATGCAACGTTTACAACACAATTGTGAATGTAACATTAACTACACAATTGTGAATGTAACATCAACTACACAATTAAACTACACAATTGTGAATGTAACATTAACTACACAATTGTGAATGTAACATAAACTACACAATTGTGAATGTAACATAAACTACACAATTGTGAATGTAACATTAACTACACAATTGTGAATGTAACATTAACTACACAATTGTGAATGTAACATTAACTACACAATTGTGAATGTAACATCAACTACACAATTAAACTACACAATTGTGAATGTAACATTAACTACACAATTGTGAATGTAACATTAACTACACAATTGTGAATGTAACATTAACTACACAATTGTGAATGTAACATAAACTACACAATTGTGAATGCAACATAAACTACACAATTGAGAATGTAACATTAACTACACAATTGTTAATGTAACATAAACTACACAATTGTGAATGTAACATTAACTACACAATTGTGAATGTAACATTAACTACACAACTGGGAATGTAACATTAACAACACAATTGTGAATGTAACATCAACTACACAATTGTGAATTTAACATTAACTACACAATTGTGAAAGTAACATTAACTACACAATTGTGAATGTAACATTAACTACACAATTGTGAATGTAACATTAACTACACAATTGTGAATGTAACATTAACTACCCAATTGTGAATGTAACATTAACAACACAATTGTGAATGTAACATTAACTACACAATTGTGAATGTAACATCAACTACACAATTATGAATGTAACATTAACAACACAATTGTGAATGTAACATTAACTACACAATTGTGAATGTAACATTAACTACACAATTGTGAATGTAACATTAACTACACAATTATGAATGCAACGTTTACAACACAATTGTGAATGTAACATTAACTACACAATTGTGAATGTAACATCAACTACACAATTAAACTACACAATTGTGAATGTAACATTAACTACACAATTGTGAATGTAACATTAACTACACAATTGTGAATGTAACGTCAACTACACAATTAAACTACACAATTGTGAATGTAACATTAACTACACAATTGTGAATGTAACATTAACTACACATATGTGAATGTAACATCAACTACACAATTAAACTACACAATTGTGAATGTAACATTAACTACACAATTGTGAATGTAACATTAACTACACAATTGTGAATGTAACATTAACTACACAATTGTGAATGTAACATTAACTACACAATTATGAATGCAACGTTTACAACACAATTGTGAATGTAACATTAACTACACAATTGTGAATGTAACATCAACTACACAATTAAACTACACAATTGTGAATGTAACATTAACTACACAATTGTGAATGTAACATCAACTACACAATTAAACTACACAATTGTGCATGTAACATTACCTACACAATTGTGAATGTAACATTAACTACACAATTGTGAATGTAACATTAACTACACAATTGTGAATGTAACATCAACTACACAATTAAACTACACAATTGTGAATGTAACATTAACTACACAATTGTGAATGTAACATTAACTACACAATTGTGAATGTAACATCAACTACACAATTAAACTACACAATTGTGAATGTAACATTAACTACACAATTGTGAATGTAACATTAACTACACAATTGTGAATGTAACATTAACTACACAATTATGAATGCAACGTTTACAACACAATTGTGAATGTAACATTAACTACACAATTGTGAATGTAACATCAACTACACAATTAAACTACACAATTGTGAATGTAACATTAACTACACAATTGTGAATGTAACATAAACTACACAATTGTGAATGTAACATAAACTACACAATTGTGAATGTAACATTAACTACACAATTGTGAATGTAACATTAACTACACAATTGTGAATGTAACATTAACTACACAATTGTGAATGTAACATCAACTACACAATTAAACAACACAATTGTGAATGTAACATTAACTACACAATTGTGAATGTAACATTAACTACACAATTGTGAATGTAACATTAACTACACAATTGTGAATGTAACATAAACTACACAATTGTGAATGCAACATAAACTACACAATTGAGAATGTAACATTAACTACACAATTGTTAATGTAACATAAACTACACAATTGTGAATGTAACATTAACTACACAATTGTGAATGTAACATTAACTACACAACTGGGAATGTAACATTAACAACACAATTGTGAATGTAACATCAACTACACAATTGTGAATTTAACATTAACTACACAATTGTGAAAGTAACATTAACTACACAATTGTGAATGTAACATTAACTACACAATTGTGAATGTAACATTAACTACACAATTGTGAATGTAACATTAACTACCCAATTGTGAATGTAACATTAACAACACAATTGTGAATGTAACATTAACTACACAATTGTGAATGTAACATCAACTACACAATTATGAATGTAACATTAACAACACAATTGTGAATGTAACATTAACTACACAATTGTGAATGTAACATTAACTACACAATTGTGAATGTAACATTAACTACACAATTGTGAATGTAACATTAACAACACAATTGTGAATGTAACATTAACTACACAATTGTGAATGTAACATTAACTACACAATTGTGAGTGTAACATTAACTACACAATTGTGAATGTAACATTAACTACACAATTATGAATGCAACGTTTACAACACAATTGTGAATGTAACATTAACTACACAATTGTGAATGTAACATCAACTACACAATTAAACTACACAATTGTGAATGTAACATTAACTACACAATTGTGAATGTAACATTAACTACACAATTGTGAATGTAACATCAACTACACAATTAAACTACACAATTGTGAATGTAACATTAACTACACAATTGTGAATGTAACATTAACTACACAATTGTGAATGTAACATTAACTACACAATTGTGAATGTAACATAAACTACACAATTGTGAATGCAACATAAACTACACAATTGAGAATGTAACATTAACTACACAATTGTTAATGTAACATAAACTACACAATTGTGAATGTAACATTAACTACACAATTGTGAATGTAACATTAACTACACAACTGGGAATGTAACATTAACAACACAATTGTGAATGTAACATCAACTACACAATTGTGAATTTAACATTAACTACACAATTGTGAAAGTAACATTAACTACACAATTGTGAATGTAACATTAACTACACAATTGTGAATGTAACATTAACTACACAATTGTGAATGTAACATTAACTACCCAATTGTGAATGTAACATTAACAACACAATTGTGAATGTAACATTAACTACACAATTGTGAATGTAACATCAACTACACAATTATGAATGTAACATTAACTACACAATTGTGAATGTAACATTAACTACACAATTGTGAATGTAACATTAACTACACAATTATGAATGCAACGTTTACAACACAATTGTGAATGTAACATTAACTACACAATTGTGAATGTAACATCAACTACACAATTAAACTACACAATTGTGAATGTAACATTAACTACACAATTGTGAATGTAACATTAACTACACAATTGTGAATGTAACATCAACTACACAATTAAACTACACAATTGTGAATGTAACATTAACTACACAATTGTGAATGTAACATTAACTACACATATGTGAATGTAACATCAACTACACAATTAAACTACACAATTGTGAATGTAACATTAACTACACAATTGTGAATGTAACATTAACTACACAATTGTGAATGTAACATTAACTACACAATTGTGAATGTAACATTAACTACACAATTATGAATGCAACGTTTACAACACAATTGTGAATGTAACATTAACTACACAATTGTGAATGTAACATCAACTACACAATTAAACTACACAATTGTGAATGTAACATTAACTACACAATTGTGAATGTAACATCAACTACACAATTAAACTACACAATTGTGCATGTAACATTAACTACACAATTGTGAATGTAACATTAACTACACAATTGTGAATGTAACATTAACTACACAATTGTGAATGTAACATCAACTACACAATTAAACTACACAATTGTGAATGTAACATTAACTACACAATTGTGAATGTAACATTAACTACACAATTGTGAATGTAACATTAACTACACAATTAAACTACACAATTGTGAACGTAACATTAACTACACAATTGTGAATGTAACATTAACTACAAAATTGTGAATGTAACATTAACTACACAATTGTGAATGTAACATTAACTACACAATTGTGAATGTAACATTAACTACACAATTGTGAATGTAACATAAACTACACAATTGTGAATGTAACATTAACTACACAATTGTGAATGTAACATTAACTACACAATTGTGAATGTAACATTAACTACACAATTGTGAATGTAACATTAACTACACAATTGTGAATGTAACATTAACTACACAATTGTGAATGTAACATTAACTACACAATTGTGAATGTAACATTAACTACACAATTGTGAATGTAACATCAACTACACAATTAAACTACACAATTGTGAATGTAACATTAACTACACAATTGTGAATGTAACATTAACTACACAATTATGAATGCAACGTTTACAACACAATTGTGAATGTAACATTAACTACACAATTGTGAATGTAACATCAACTACACAATTAAACTACACAATTGTGAATGTAACATTAACTACACAATTGTGAATGTAACATTAACTACACAATTGTGAATGTAACATTAACTACACAATTGTGAATGTAACATCAACTACACAATTAAACTACACAATTGTGAATGTAACATTAACTACACAATTGTGAATGTAACATTAACTACACAATTGTGAATGTAACATCAACTACACAATTAAACTACACAATTGTGAATGTAACATTAACTACACAATTGTGAATGTAACATTAACTACACATATGTGAATGTAACATCAACTACACAATTAAACTACACAATTGTGAATGTAACATTAACTACACAATTGTGAATGTAACATTAAATACACAATTGTGAATGTAACATTAACTACACAATTGTGAATGTAACATTAACTACACAATTATGAATGCAACGTTTACAACACAATTGTGAATGTAACATTAACTACACAATTGTGAATGTAACATCAACTACACAATTAAACTACACAATTGTGAATGTAACATTAACTACACAATTGTGAATGTAACATCAACTACACAATTAAACTACACAATTGTGCATGTAACATTAACTACACAATTGTGAATGTAACATTAACTACACAATTGTGAATGTAACATTAACTACACAATTGTGAATGTAACATCAACTACACAATTAAACTACACAATTGTGAATGTAACATTAACTACACAATTGTGAATGTAACATTAACTACACAATTGTGAATGTAACATCTACTACACAATTAAACTACACAATTGTGAATGTAACATTAACTACACAATTGTGAATGTAACATTAACTACACAATTGTGAATGTAACATTAACTACACAATTATGAATGCAACGTTTACAACACAATTGTGAATGTAACATTAACTACACAATTGTGAATGTAACATCAACTACACAATTAAACTACACAATTGTGAATGTAACATTAACTACACAATTGTGAATGTAACATAAACTACACAATTGTGAATGTAACATAAACTACACAATTGTGAATGTAACATTAACTACACAATTGTGAATGTAACATTAACTACACAATTGTGAATGTAACATTAACTACACAATTGTGAATGTAACATCAACTACACAATTAAACTACACAATTGTGAATGTAACATTAACTACACAATTGTGAATGTAACATTAACTACACAATTGTGAATGTAACATTAACTACACAATTGTGAATGTAACATAAACTACACAATTGTGAATGCAACATAAACTACACAATTGAGAATGTAACATTAACTGCACAATTGTTAATGTAACATAAACTACACAATTGTGAATGTAACATTAACTACACAATTGTGAATGTAACATTAACTACACAACTGGGAATGTAACATTAACAACACAATTGTGAATGTAACATCAACTACACAATTGTGAATTTAACATTAACTACACAATTGTGAAAGTAACATTAACTACACAATTGTGAATGTAACATTAACTACACAATTGTGAATGTAACATTAACTACACAATTGTGAATGTAACATTAACTACCCAATTGTGAATGTAACATTAACAACACAATTGTGAATGTAACATTAACTACACAATTGTGAATGTAACATCAACTACACAATTATGAATGTAACATTAACAACACAATTGTGAATGTAACATTAACTACACAATTGTGAATGTAACATTAACTACACAATTGTGAATGTAACATTAACTACACAATTATGAATGCAACGTTTACAACACAATTGTGAATGTAACATTAACTACACAATTGTGAATGTAACATCAACTACACAATTAAACTACACAATTGTGAATGTAACATTAACTACACAATTGTGAATGTAACATTAACTACACAATTGTGAATGTAACATCAACTACACAATTAAACTACACAATTGTGAATGTAACATTAACTACACAATTGTGAATGTAACATTAACTACACATATGTGAATGTAACATCAACTACACAATTAAACTACACAATTGTGAATGTAACATTAACTACACAATTGTGAATGTAACATTAACTACACAATTGTGAATGTAACATTAACTACACAATTGTGAATGTAACATTAACTACACAATTATGAATGCAACGTTTACAACACAATTGTGAATGTAACATTAACTACACAATTGTGAATGTAACATCAACTACACAATTAAACTACACAATTGTGAATGTAACATTAACTACACAATTGTGAATGTAACATCAACTACACAATTAAACTACACAATTGTGCATGTAACATTAACTACACAATTGTGAATGTAACATTAACTACACAATTGTGAATGTAACATTAACTACACAATTGTGAATGTAACATCAACTACACAATTAAACTACACAATTGTGAATGTAACATTAACTACACAATTGTGAATGTAACATTAACTACACAATTGTGAATGTAACATCAACTACACAATTAAACTACACAATTGTGAATGTAACATTAACTACACAATTGTGAATGTAACATTAACTACACAATTGTGAATGTAACATTAACTACACAATTATGAATGCAACGTTTACAACACAATTGTGAATGTAACATTAACTACACAATTGTGAATGTAACATCAACTACACAATTAAACTACACAATTGTGAATGTAACATTAACTACACAATTGTGAATGTAACATAAACTACACAATTGTGAATGTAACATAAACTACACAATTGTGAATGTAACATTAACTACACAATTGTGAATGTAACATTAACTACACAATTGTGAATGTAACATTAACTACACAATTGTGAATGTAACATCAACTACACAATTAAACAACACAATTGTGAATGTAACATTAACTACACAATTGTGAATGTAACATTAACTACACAATTGTGAATGTAACATTAACTACACAATTGTGAATGTAACATAAACTACACAATTGTGAATGCAACATAAACTACACAATTGAGAATGTAACATTAACTACACAATTGTTAATGTAACATAAACTACACAATTGTGAATGTAACATTAACTACACAATTGTGAATGTAACATTAACTACACAACTGGGAATGTAACATTAACAACACAATTGTGAATGTAACATCAACTACACAATTGTGAATTTAACATTAACTACACAATTGTGAAAGTAACATTAACTACACAATTGTGAATGTAACATTAACTACACAATTGTGAATGTAACATTAACTACACAATTGTGAATGTAACATTAACTACCCAATTGTGAATGTAACATTAACAACACAATTGTGAATGTAACATTAACTACACAATTGTGAATGTAACATCAACTACACAATTATGAATGTAACATTAACAACACAATTGTGAATGTAACATTAACTACACAATTGTGAATGTAACATTAACTACACAATTGTGAATGTAACATTAACTACACAATTGTGAATGTAACATTAACAACACAATTGTGAATGTAACATTAACTACACAATTGTGAATGTAACATTAACTACACAATTGTGAGTGTAACATTAACTACACAATTGTGAATGTAACATTAACTACACAATTATGAATGCAACGTTTACAACACAATTGTGAATGTAACATTAACTACACAATTGTGAATGTAACATCAACTACACAATTAAACTACACAATTGTGAATGTAACATTAACTACACAATTGTGAATGTAACATTAACTACACAATTGTGAATGTAACATCAACTACACAATTAAACTACACAATTGTGAATGTAACATTAACTACACAATTGTGAATGTAACATTAACTACACATATGTGAATGTAACATCAACTACACAATTAAACTACACAATTGTGAATGTAACATTAACTACACAATTGTGAATGTAACATTAACTACACAATTGTGAATGTAACATTAACTACACAATTGTGAATGTAACATTAACTACACAATTATGAATGCAACGTTTACAACACAATTGTGAATGTAACATTAACTACACAATTGTGAATGTAACATCAACTACACAATTAAACTACACAATTGTGAATGTAACATTAACTACACAATTGTGAATGTAACATCAACTACACAATTAAACTACACAATTGTGCATGTAACATTAACTACACAATTGTGAATGTAACATTAACTACACAATTGTGAATGTAACATTAACTACACAATTGTGAATGTAACATCAACTACACAATTAAACTACACAATTGTGAATGTAACATTAACTACACAATTGTGAATGTAACATTAACTACACAATTGTGAATGTAACATCAACTACACAATTAAACTACACAATTGTGAATGTAACATTAACTACACAATTGTGAATGTAACATTAACTACACAATTGTGAATGTAACATTAACTACACAATTATGAATGCAACGTTTACAACACAATTGTGAATGTAACATTAACTACACAATTGTGAATGTAACATCAACTACACAATTAAACTACACAATTGTGAATGTAACATTAACTACACAATTGTGAATGTAACATTAACTACACAATTGTGAATGTAACATTAACTACACAATTGTGAATGTAACATAAACTACACAATTGTGAATGCAACATAAACTACACAATTGAGAATGTAACATTAACTACACAATTGTTAATGTAACATAAACTACACAATTGTGAATGTAACATTAACTACACAATTGTGAATGTAACATTAACTACACAACTGGGAATGTAACATTAACAACACAATTGTGAATGTAACATCAACTACACAATTGTGAATTTAACATTAACTACACAATTGTGAAAGTAACATTAACTACACAATTGTGAATGTAACATTAACTACACAATTGTGAATGTAACATTAACTACACAATTGTGAATGTAACATTAACTACCCAATTGTGAATGTAACATTAACAACACAATTGTGAATGTAACATTAACTACACAATTGTGAATGTAACATCAACTACACAATTATGAATGTAACATTAACAACACAATTGTGAATGTAACATTAACTACACAATTGTGAATGTAACATTAACTACACAATTGTGAATGTAACATTAACTACACAATTGTGAATGTAACATTAACAACACAATTGTGAATGTAACATTAACTACACAATTGTGAATGTAACATTAAAAACACAATTGTGAATGTAACATCAACTACCCAATTGTGAATGTAACATTAACTACACAATTGTGAATGTAACATTAACTACCCAATTGTGAATGTAACATTAACTACACAATTGTGAATGTAACATTAACTACACAATTGTGAATGTAACATTAACTACACAATTGTGAATGTAACATTAACTACCCAATTGTGAATGTAACATTAACTACACAATTGTGAATGTAACATTAACTACACAATTGTGAATGTAACATTAACTACACAATTGTGAATGTAACATTAACTACACAATTGTGAATGTAACATTAACTACACAATTGTGAATGTAACATTAACTACACAATTGTGAATGTAACATTAACTACACAATTATTAACGCAACGTTTACAGCACAATAATCAATGAACACCTCTAACGCCATCATCAAAGCACTACTTACGCCATAATCAGCCCTATTCACACCCCTCGCTAATAAGATCTCTATGGAAATAAACTGGTGATTGATGCAACATTTTAGTAAATGTTATATCCACAAAAATAAGTCGCGTTTTCATGTTAGAAATGAACTGTTTTTCCCATGTATACGTGGTGATGTGCGTGTATATTGTTAGTGTAAAATTTTTGTTCTTATTTTTGATGAAGTATTGTTAGTGTAAAAGTTAGGTTTTTATTTTTGATGAAGTATTGTTAGTGTAAAAGCTAGGTTTTTTATTTTTGATGAAGTATTATCAGTGTAAAAGCTAGGTTTTTATTTTTTATGAAGTATTGTTAGTGTAAAAGTTAGGTTTTTATTTTTGATGAAGTATTGTTAGTGTAAAAGTTAGGTTTTTATTTTTGATGAAGTATTGTTAGAGCGAAAGTTAAATTATTATTTTTGATGATATATAGGTATCGTACAAATTAGGTTATTATTTTTGGGGAAATATTTGAGCAAGTATGAGTATTCGATTATATAATTGGGAATTCGATCCAAAATAATTACTGCGAATAAATAATTCGACGAAGCAATGATGTATAGCAAAACGAACTAAATAGATATCAACATTAGTTTCTATAGTTGAATAATATCATTCTACGCAAAATTCAACACGGGTACACGACGTAACCATCCGATATTAAAAGATGATGCATAATAAGTATTTTATTCTATTAATTTTTATTTTATTTAGAAGTATATTATTTTATTTTATTTATTCATTTATTCTTTCTTTAGAAGTATTTTATTTATTCTTCTTATAATACAAAAACAACTCCTTGATATCAATAATACTAGAGGTTCATCAAGCAAAAAATTCGTATCAGTACAAGCACCTTTCTCTACTCCAGTGATGACATCAGTGACTTGCAGAAATAATTGTTCGCTTAAGAAAATTCTATTAACCTGATTTTCAGTCGCGTAGACTTAACCTAACTTATTTTTATAAGCTTAAAGCTTATCCTAACCGATTTTTATAACCTAAAAAGCCAAAGCTAACTTATGTCATTTTTGCTTCCCGTGACCCTTGCACAAAAAAATAAAAAAAAGCACTTTAGAGAGGCAGGCGTTAGGCCTTCCTATTCTAAAAATGGGCGGGGCATCGGCATGCAAAGTAGGGAGAGCTCAACCGCATGGCAACGCACATGTGTGGGTCATACGTGGCCTGGGTGTTGTGTTGTGTGCGTGTGTGTGTGGAGGTGCAACTTAGTGAAGTGAACCGTATACGTTAGGTGTGTTTATTTCTGTATCCTAGATACTCAAAATGCCGCCAGTTGTGCCCTGAAGCTGATCAGTCGTACAAGTATTTACCTCAATGAGCTTGTATCCTAGATACTCAAAATACCGCCAGTTGTGCCCTGAAGCTGATCAGTCGTACAAGTATTTACCTCATTGAGCTTGTATCCTAGATACTCAAAATACCGCCAGTTGTGCCCTGAAGCTGATCAGTCGTACAAGTATTTACCTCATTGAGCTTGTATTCTAGATACTCAAAATATCGCCAGTTGTGCCCTGAAGCTGATCAGTCGTACAAGTATTTACCTCAATGAGCTTGTATCCTTGATACTCAAAATACCGCCAGTTGTGCCCTGAAGCTGATCAGTCGTACAAGTATTTACCTCAATGAGCTTGTATCCTAGATACTCAAAATACCGCCAGCTGTGCCCTGAAGCTGATCAGTCGTACAAGTATTTACCTCAATGAGCTTGTATCCTAGATACTCAAAATACCGCCAGTTGTGCCCTGAAGCTGATCAGTCGTACAAGTATTTACCTCAATGAGCTTGTATCCTAGATACTCAAAATACCGCCAGTTGTGCCCTGAAGCTGATCAGTCGTACAAGTATTTACCTCAATGAGCTTGTATCCTAGATACTCAAAATACCGCCAGTTGTGCCCTGAAGCTGATCAGTCGTACAAGTATTTACCTCAATGAGCTTGTATCCTAGATTCTCAAAATACCGCCAGCTGTGCCCTGAAGCTGATCAGTCGTACAAGTATTTACCTCAATGAGCTTGTATCCTAGATACTCAAAATACCGCCAGCTGTGCCCTGAAGCTGATCAGTCGTACAAGTATTTACCTCAATGAGCTTGTATCCTAGATACTCAAAATACCGCCAGCTGTGCCCTGAAGCTGATCAGTCGTACAAGTATTTACCTCAATGAGCTTGTATCCTAGATACTCAAAATACCGCCAGTTGTGCCCTGAAGCTGATCAGTCGTACAAGTATTTACCTCAATGAGCTTGTATCCTAGATTCTCAAAATACCGCCAGCTGTGCCCTGAAGCTGATCAGTCGTACAAGTATTTACCTCAATGAGCTTGTATCCTAGATTCTCAAAATACCGCCAGCTGTGCCCTGAAGCTGATCAGTCGTACAAGTATTTCCCTCAATGAGCTTGTATCCTAGATACTCAAAATACCGCCAGTTGTGCTATGAAGCTGATCAGTCGTACAAGTATTTACCTCAATGAGCTTGTATCCTAGATACTCAAAATACCGCCAGTTGTGCTATGAAGCTGATCAGTCGTACAAGTATTTACCTCAATGAGCTTGTATCCTAGATACTCAAAATACCGCCAGCAGTGCCCTGAAGCACAGAACAGCTGTATAGCTTCATTCGGAGCTTTGCTCCATTGCAAAGGAATGATAAAGCTGAACAGGCGAATTATACCTCTAGTTTTCATACTGAGTGGGAGCAAAATATTGCGGAAAATATGTTTAAACTATGAGGAATCGTTAATGAAATATATATGTAGCACCATTCTCATGCCATAACTATATTAAATTTTAAATGACAATATAGCACCCATACATGTGTAACTATGATATTATAAGTCCATACGAATACGTATTCTGACAACCTATAAGGATAAAGAACCCATAAATATTAAATTACGTTTGTTTCTGCACAAAATATTCTATTTTCTATCTCTGAAATTACTAGTAACCTGGACATCAAATATCCGCGAACGAAGATATTAAGTTTCCATCATTGTGGAGATCTATAATCTATGATTTTGGATTCCAGCTTTGCCCCAGCTCAGATATCAAATTAACTTAAACGTTAATTTCTCATTTCACTTGATATATAGTTCATTGGAATATTTAATTTCCGTTACATAATATTTTTAATTTTACTAGCATACACGAGCTGTCAAAAATGACAGGATTCGATTTTTTGAGTAAATAAATCTTGCAGAAATGGATGCCAAACAAATATATCCATGCCAACAGTACCCGCCATCAAAATATTCTTGTACTTGTGCACTGGTGAAACTCGTATCACAGATACGGTCATTGAGCGTCCGTGTGAGCGTCACAGACACGCGCACCAACCGAGCAAGCAAGAACTCTGTGTTATATGTAGTATGGTGAATAGGATATATCTTAGTAATTTCATACTTCACCAATTATGTGCATAACTAATAATCGAAGGGACAATTAAAATACATTATTATTCATGGTGACCTACAAGTAACCGACTTAAAAATGTAAATAAAGTGAAATCTTTGTGTACCACTATTTGAAACTTTATTTGTAAAGCGAATAATTTTATGTCTACTTTGAATTGGTTCATGAGAAATTTAAGGAAAACTACAGCACTCTCGTCTTCTGACGCATGATGACTTTAACAAAGATCGGTCCTTGTTTTTTTTTATTCGGTGCTCAACTGGAATACTTACTTGTGAAAGATAAAGAGCTTGTGAAAGATAAAGAACTGTAGTGAGTGAGTTGCTCGTTCTTAACTCGAGGAAAATGACTTGCGCAAGTTTCAACAGGACAGAGCCACGCCCCACACAGCACATGAAATTACGACGTAGTCCAGAAGTTTACAAATCATTTCATTTCATAATTTTCATCATTGGTGAACACTTTTTGGCTTCCTCTTTCCTCAAATTTAGCCCCTGTTTTCCTCGGAAGGGCGAGCGTGTCACACCAAGTATCACAAATAATACCATGATTAGTTCCGAGTTCATTTGAGAAACCAAAAAATTTAGCAAGAACTCAATACCAACTTTTATTCCAAAATAATACAATTTTTGTCTGAGACACTGAAAATACACTTTTCTGATAGTGATACACTTATCTGAAAGTGTGAAAATAGTGCAAACGGGAAAAGATAAGCTCAAATGTGAATGAGCAGCCGTTGTCATAGATAAAGGACATATACATTTATAAAACAGCTCTAATCAGCCGTGTAAATGTTTTTCATTCGAATAAAACCAGTTACATGCATCGTAACGTACGTCGCTTGTGCTTTTTAAATTAAACTATTAGAGGGGGTAAGGCCTCCCGCTTATTGGAGATCATGTGAAGATATTAGGGACATGTACGTATAAAATTGGTAAATGTTTCATAAGGATATGCGAAGTATTTTGGCAAGATATTACGGGAATATATGTTTTTATTTACAGAACTGTAACTTCATGTTCCGTAAGGGTATATTTTGGCAAGATATAATGAACAGATATGTATTAAGTATATATTCATATATATATACATATATATATATATATATATATATATATATATATATATATATATATATATATATATATATATATTTCTATATATATATGTTTCGAATGGGTGTTCGAGAGAAAAATTAATAGGTCATTAGGTTATAAAAACAGTTTCTATATTGAGCTAAAACAAGATAATCCCTGGCAGAATTGATCACTCCGCTACATAAACATACAAAGCGAGACTTGTGTGCAAAATTTAATGTGCATTTTTCTAGCGTAAATATCCCGACCTAAGCCATTCTACTTATATGAATATTTGCTTGTGTTATACTAACGGATGGATGTACACATGAATGCAATAACTGTACACCTGCAATATTTGTATTTAATTCAAGCATTTCGTAGCAGTGAAATATTAAAGTTTAAGTGAAAAGTGATATTATAACTATAATTTATTAATTGAAAAATAAACAAATATTAAACATTAATATTTAAAACCATACTTTGATGTCAATTCCTGCGTTTTTTCATTCCTGACTACCACGAGCCCGAGTTGATAACTAAAGGCCTAATTAAAAACTGCGCTATATAATTGCGAAAATTATTTTCTGTGATTTAAACATAAGTTCGGAGTCTTTTAATGACACATTACTCAATTAAAAAACTTTGATACATGCCTATAGGAAAAATTAATTTGATACATAGGTCATACATACCAACATGACGCATAACTAATACCAACATAACTCATACGTAGCAATATGACAAATAACTGTAATAAACCAACATGACACATTACTGTTATACACCAACATGACATATAACTGGTATACACCAACATGACATATAACTGGTTTACACCAACATGACATATAACTGGTGTACACTAACTTGACATATAACTGGTATACACCAACATGACATATAACTTGTGTACACCAACATGACATATAGCTGGTGTACACCAACATGACACATAGCTGGTATACACCAACATGACATATAACTGGTGTACACCAACATGACACATTACTGTTATACACCAACATGACATATAACTGGTGTACGCCAACATGACATATAACTGGTGTACACTAACTTGACATATAACTGGTATACACCAACATGACATATAACTTGTGTACACCAACATGACACATAGCTGGTATACACCAACATGACACATAGCTGGTGTACACCAACATGACACATAGCTGGTGTACACCAACATGACATATAGCTGATGTACACCAACATGACACATAGCTGGTGTACACCAACATGACATATAGCTGGTGTACACCCACATGACATATAGCTGGTGTACACCAACATGACACATAGCTGGTGTACACCAACATGACATATAGCTGGTGTACACCCACATGACATATAGCTGATGTACACCAACATGACACATAGCTGGTGTACACCAACATGACATATAGCTGGTGTACACCAACATGATACATACTGATACACAATAGAATTAATAAATATTTTTACCTACCAGGTATAATAAGAAATTAAAATAGACGATTTTAAATAGATTTTTAAATTTAAATAGACTTTAAATGGATTTTAAATTGAAATACATTTTAAATAGATTTTTAAATTTAAATAGATTTTTTAATAGAATTTTAGATAATTTTTTAATATTAGATTTTTTTAATAGATTTTTAATTTTCAATAGATATTTTAAATTTAAAAATATTTTAAACAGATTTTTAAAATTAATGAAAATTGCCTCTCCCGCCTACATTAACCACTAGAATTAGATGGAACGTCGCGTGTACGGAGACCTTTGGGGCGCAGTGTTTATGGAGGTTAAGTGATATTTCACGACCATATATATACTGTACATGGTGGTTATAAAAAATGATTTATGGTCATACATATAGATTTTAAATGATATTAATTCAGGGCCATGAATATAGTGAAAATATGTTGAAAATTCATGAAATCAATATATATTAATGTTCAATGCCAGTAATTCATGACCATGAATATGGAGGTTAAATAATCAATCATGACCATAAATATGGAAGTTGAACGATAATAATTCATAGCCATAAAATGGGTAATTCCAACCCACGCCAGCACTCAAATTTCACTATAGCATCACAAGTTGCGCAAAATCAACGCAACTCCAATCAAGTTCTGTTTTGAAGCTCAGTGTTGGAAAGGGCGATCTTCAAATTGAACTTTGCTTTATTTAAATTGAATGTAGTTATAGGTCTAATATGTAAAACTTACATATAAAATTTTATGTATTTTCATTAAAATTTTGTTGGTGACCACCTGTAGGTCACTTCACCCAGTGGGCCCAGTCACCACCCAGTGGGCCCAGTCACCACCCAGTGGGCCCAGTCACCACCCAGTGGGCCCAGTCACCACCCAGTGGGCCCAGTCACCACCCAGTGGGCCCAGTCACCACCCAGTGGGCCCAGTCACCACCCAGCAGGATCAGTCACCACCCAGTGGGCCCAGTCACCACCCAGTGGGCCCAGTCACCACCCGGTGGGCCGAGTCACCACCCAGTGGGCCCAGTCACCACCCAGTGGGCCCAGTCACCACCCAGTGGGCCCAGTCACCACCCAGTGGACCCAGTCACCACCCAGTGGGCCCAGTCACCACCCAGTGGGCCGAGTCACCACCCAGTGGGCCCAGTCACAACCCAGTGGGCCCAGTCACCACCCGGTGGGCCGAGTCACCACCCAGTGGGCCCAGTCACCACCCAGTGGGCCCAGCCAGCGGAAGTGACCAGCGGGCCGGGCCCAACACCGGCGGGCCCACTCGGCCCACCCATTACGGAGCTCAAAGGCCCAATCAAGCAAAGCAAACACACAAACAAACATGCAAATAACCCCCGGCTTGTCAAACAATTGTTACTTGGCTTGTGATCACACCCGTATTGCATATCAAGTGCTTATCGGTGTTGATGTTCCGTTATCTCTTGTGTTTATTTCCATGTATGAAATTTTAGGCCTTCCTTAGGCCTTGATTTCCTATTCACATTTGCGTCTCGCAATCACTTAGGTTTGTCTTGGCCGCGCCGCGTTCACGTTGGCTGCATTTACACGTGTGCGGGATGTGTGTTGCCTCACTTACGTGAACGCGTGACATTGTTGTATTTTTTAGTTGAAATGTTGTGTAGTTTTGGGTTTAGTCGTTGTGGTGTTCTGCTCGTGTTTTGAAGTGTGATGTGGGGGTGAATTGGGGTTTTTGCTGCAGGAATATAAGTTGCACGTGAACGCGGAGGGGCTGAGCATTGCAAATGGGACATTAATGCGTATGGGGGGGAGGGGGGAGGGGAGGGGGGGGGGGGAGATAGGGGGTGGTTTGTTGGGGGTAAGGAACATGTGGAATTGAGGACACATCTGTCAAAGGAAATAGGATACATGAATTTCAAATAAAATAGAATACATATAGTCATTCCACACGTTGTCGCACTTTAAACAACTTTTTTTTTAGGGAGTGCTTCCAAAATACGGTACGTTGAAAATGTTCCTCATATTTCCGGGGGCTCGAATTTTTTAATTTTCAACCAGGAAAACACAGATTTGAATCGAATATTAATCCAAAAATTTACATTCAATAAAACCAAAATTTTGAATATGCAGGGTGTCCATAAAGTCTCTTTACCATTTCAAATTTGTATTATATATGTAATTGATAGGATAATTTATTCATATTTCTTCTATAGTATTCAGCGTTCATAAAAAAATCCTCATTTAACAGATTTTTACATGAACATCATTAGTTGCACGAAGCACATCAAGACTGCACTCGTTTTCTTGCCATGTTCACTGTAGCATAGCCTCATCAATTGTGGTAATGGCATCAGTAATCCTTTTCTCCTCGAAAGTCCCATAACGTAAGTGTAAGTGCATACGTTATGTAGGGTGCGATCAGAAGAGAGATACTCAGTAACTAGGGTTGTTGCACTTGGAGAGTTTAGCGAATCACAGCAAATTGAAAATCAATTTTTAATTTTAAGTGGTCCTCAAGGTAGCGTCTTAGGACCGCTCCTATTCTTCATTTTATGAACATCCTAAAAAAATGTTAGAAACTAATTTTCAATTCCAGGTGTTCCTCAAGGTAGCGTCTTAAAACCGCTCCTATTCTTCATTTTATGAACATCCTTAAAAAATGTCAGAAACCAATTTTCAATTCCAGGTGTTCCTCAAGGTAGCGTCCTAGGACCGCTTTTATTCTTCATTTTAAGAACATCCTTAAAAAATGTACTCATCGTATGACTATTACTCATGTGTTTTTTGTTTATATATCGGGTGCAGCTAAGTTTTCTTTCATGACAATCAATTTTCTTAGATTACATGTTTTTCTTCGATTTAGCTCATTGGACTTGAATCTACGTCAATAAACAACTACATCAAAACAGATAACACTAGCACTGGGCAGTCAAAGAGCGGGTATATTTTTTCATACACCATGTATATAAACACCTTATTTCTAAATCACCAATAAAATCAATAAATTAACAGAAAACACGAAACTGCAGGAAGACGATCACCGAGTCTAACATAAGCAAACTTGAACCGTTTCTTTTTAACGTAAATTTAGGACAAATTGAGCGAGATGCATCACGATTTCGAGTACACTAAAAACGGTTTGAATACTCTGAACGGGAACAAATGTTTGAAATTTATTTTTAAAGATAAAATATATGAAATATAACTATGAAAGATCAACATAGATCATCAGTGTGTTCTCCAAAAACTGGACGAATGAGCTGCAACGCTTACAAGGCTCCGGTGTGCTCATTGGAAGTTATAATCTGCAATTCCTTGTAATTATAAAGTAAGAATCTGCTCATTTTAAGTAATAATCTACAATTACTTGTTATTATCTAACCTAATAATACCCGTTGTGTATTTATTTATATATCTGTTTGGTGTCCAGTTCTTAAGAAACATAGGATGTCTGAGCTTGCGGTATCATGGATACCGAACTCCTCAGTATAGCATAACAAAATGGCTTTTACGTGCATTGATATGTTTGAATGGACGTGTTCGCTTAGGATAGGGTTGGTTAGATTAGGATAGGATAGGTTAGCGTAGGTTAGGTAATATTGACAGAATTTTACACGGATCCACCTAGGAATTTCCACGGTTCAGAGGAATATTCACGGGTCCTTTCTACTACCCAAAAATATCCTTGGTTTGTTTGTTTTGAGTCCGCTTCTTCCATTTCTCTGTCACGCTCATAAAGATAGCCATAATGACCGTATCTTTGATGCGAGTTTCACCAGTGCGCAGATGCAACAATATTTTTTATCACGTGTACTATTAGGATAGATATTTTTGTTTTTCATCCCCGTCTGGAAAGTTTGAACAAGAAAGGTATTGAATCCCGTCATTTTTGGCGGACCGTGCACACTAGTAAATTAATAATCTGCTCATTGGAAGAAATAATTTGCAATTCCTTGCTATTATAAATTATTAATCTGCACTTTTAAATTAATAATCTTAATACACCATGAATAATACTCTAATTGACGAAAATGAACCACAAAAAATCTCCCAGCACTACCTCTATTAATTAATTAAGGAGACCATCTCAGGCCCTTGCCAGATGCTGTCGATTCCATGGTCATTTCTCATGTTTTTGTTGTAAAAGGACCCTTAGGTGGTAGACTATTCGTTCCTAAAATTTTATGGCGCTACGGAAAATAATTTCCCCCCCCCCGGGGGGGGTAAGGCGACCAAACTTTTTCAATTTTCCCGATTTTGACCCCACATAAAAAGAGAACAAATAGGAAATGAAAAAAAAGCTCAATGTGCGTTTGTTAGAAATGTTCCAAGGATTCTAAAACTGTCTTTGCTTTTGTTCTAGCATCAAAACTGAAGGAGGAGTTACATTTTGAAATATCAATATAAATGAAAAGCACCCAAAATTTTAAATTTTTTCCCGATTTTGACCCCATATAAAAAGAGAACAAATAGGAAATGGAAAAAAAGCTCAATGTGAGTTTGTTAGAAATGTTCCAAGGATTCTAAAACTGTCTTTGCTTTTGTTCTAGCATCAAAACTGAAGGAGGAGTCCCATTTTGAAATATCAATATTAGTGAAATATCAATACCTAAAAACCAATATGTCAAATTTTTGCAAAATCTAAGGCCTGAATCAAAAAAATGAATGGAATCAATTGTGTTTATTTTCAAAGGTTACATATCATAGTCAAATTTTATAAGAATCAGACTGAAAATAAAAAAAATCATTTTGTTGAAAAAAAAATGATAATTTTTTTTTTTTTTTTTTTTTTTGGAAATCACAATTCACACTTCAAATATGAAGTTATGTATGGAAATTATCAAAATAAAAATTAAAACTGCATTCAATTACATCAATTGTTCATTATATTACACTTCAACACAAAATTTTATTTTTTGCTTATACCCAACACTTTGAATTTTCAACATTCATCCTGGGACTAGTTCTCGAGTTTTGATGCTAGAACAAATCCAAAGACAGTTTTAGAATCCTTGAAGCATTTCTAACAAACGCTCAATTTGCTTTTTTTCAAATTCGAATTCTTTGAAAAAATATATAGCTCTAAACCCAAAAAATTGTTCCTGATTTTTGAAATTTTAAAATTTTTTTAAAAAATAGAAAAAATTTGAATTTGAAAAAAAACGAATTGAGCGTTTGTTAGAAATGTTACAAGGGTTCTAAAACTGTCTTTGTTTTTGTTCTAACATCAAAACTGAAGGAGGAGTCATAATCTGAAATTTCAATAAAAATATACCAAAAACACATTTTTCGTCAAAAAAAAAAAAAAGTAAGGCCTAAATCGAAAAAATGACAGGAGTAAAAAAGGTTTACTTTTACAAAATACATATACTGGCCAACTTTCAAACGAATCGGACGGAAAAAGTCGAAAGAGTGATTTGGTCTCCTACCTGAAGCAGCAAGCCGACCAACAAGGTGGAAAAATTGTTTAAAATGAGCGCAGAATTCTCGGCTACCATGTAAAAAAACTTGGCTGCGAGTCATAGAGCATGAAATTACTGCACAGTATAGAACATACTACTTTGTGCTTCGTAATAAAGAACATGGTAAGACAAAAATAATAAATAAAGAACACAATAACGAACAATAACCTGCTCGAAAAGACAATGGTCTGACCACACTTGGAATCCTCAGAGCAGCTCTGGCAGCTTCTTCAAGACAAGATGCTGCAAAATGGAGAGAAATAAATTACCGTGCTGCAATGAAAGTTATTCCAGCTCTTCCTCTGGAATTATTTGCAGCATCGCAGCACCGACGTGTTCAACAGATCAAACTTGTTCCTCTTGAACAACGGAGACGACGTGATCAGCTAATAGAGACCTACATGTATCTCTATACAGATATCGATAAATACTTATGTCTTAATAAATAAATCGAGCCCTACGAGCATCTAAATAGAATTATTGACACCTACAAGTATCTTAATGCAGAAATAGAAAAACCAAGTACTTTAAAACAGATATCGAGAACTGCAAGTCTCTAAATCTAATTATCGGGAATTACAAGTACTTAAATTGAATTATCGAGAAATACAGGTATCTAAATCGAATTATCGAGAAATACAGGTATCTAAATCGAATTATCGGAACCGACAAGCATCCTTGAGACTTTTCATTCTCGCTGACGTCCATTTAGGAATAACGGCTAGATACTAATCAGAAAAAAATTCTGGG
Source organism: Morinoia aosen (assembly GCA_030386875.1). NCBI lineage: Eukaryota > Metazoa > Arthropoda > Malacostraca > Amphipoda > Talitridae > Morinoia > Morinoia aosen. The sequence continues at coordinate 22,918,617 of CM059578.1, read as the reverse complement.
ACAACTAAGACATGAACTTTATTTCTAGTTAAAACTGCCAAAATCTGGAGCCAACTAGCGGTGAATATTCTCGCTTTTGGAGCAGAAAATAGGTTCGAAAATCGTCTTGACCACCGCATGGTTGGTGGTCCCCAGCATTCTGAAGTTCTAAATTCGACGGAAATTTCAGGCAGAAATGCGGAAATAGTATTGCATTTATTTGGCTTTAAACATAATAAAAATTATGTTCCTGTATATGACAGTTTTTACCCCACTAAACTCAATATCAAGCAATGCAGTATTAAGCAATGCAATATTAAGTAAGACAGTATTATGCAATGCAATATTTAGCAATGCAACATCAAGCAACGCAATATTAAGCAATGCAATATTAAGCAAAACAATATTAAGCAAAGCAATATAAAGCAATGCAATGTTAAGTAAGACAGCAATATGCAATGCAATATTAAGCTATATTTAGTAATACAAAATCAATCAACGCAATACTTTGCTATGCGATATTAAGCAATGCACCCACAAATACCCAATGCACCAATGCAATATTATGCAATGCAATATTAAGCAATGCAATATTGAGTAAGACAGTATTATGCAATACAATATTAGGCTATATTTAACAATGCAATATCAAGCAATAGAATATTTAGCAATGCGATATTAAGCAATGCGACATCAATCAGCGCAATATTTAGCAATGTAATATTTAGCAATGCGATATGAAGCAATGCACCCACAGTTAACCTTCAAGCGTCCTCCACACTCGCATTAAGTTCTTCCTCACGTACATGGTGAAGCAAATCAAATGCCCGCGTTTTGAAAGGCTATAAGGGAAAATAGAACAAATCTTGCAGAATTATTTGTTTACTATCCGGATCAGTGTACAATGCCGTTTGTGAGCTCAATGTTTGTGCTCATCACCAACAAATAATTCTGTATGCATTGTTTTACTTTTCGCAACAGCTTTTCAAGTCGGGAATATTTGATTTACCCCAAACTCAACTTGAGTTAGTAATTCATTTCAGATTGAATGTCGGTCGATTTTTTTATATTTTAATCACATGTTTGTTTGTTGAGGTGTTTGTGTTCATTGTGATGTTTGTACTCATTTTGATGTTTGTGTTCATTGTGATGTTTGTACTCATTTTGATGTTTGTGTTCAGTGTGATGTTTGTACTCATTTTGATGTTTGTGTTCAGTGTGATGTTTGTGTTCATTGTGATGTTTGTGTTCAGTGTGATGTTTGTGTTCATTGTGATGTTTGTGTTCATTTTGATGTTTGTGTTCAGTGTGATGTTTGTGTTCATTGTGATGTTTGTACTCATTTTTATGTTTGTGTTCAGTGTGATGTTTGTGTTCATTGTGATGTTTGTGTTCATTTTGATGTTTGTGTTCAGTGTGATGTTTGTGTTCATTGTGATGTTTGTGTTCATTTTGATGTTTGTGTTCAGTGTGATGTTTGTGTTCATTTTGATGTTTGTGTTCATTTTGATGTTTGTGTTCAGTGTGATGTTTGTGTTCATTGTGATGTTTGTGTTCATTTTGATGTTTGTGTTCAGTGTGATGTTTGTGTTCATTGTGATGTTTGTACTCATTTTTATGTTTGTGTTCAGTGTGATGTTTGTGTTCATTGTGATGTTTGTGTTCATTTTGATGTTTGTGTTCATTTTGATGTTTGTGTTCAGTGTGATGTTTGTGTTCAGTGTTATGTTTGTGTTCAGTGTTATGTTTGTGTTCATTTTGATGTTTGTGTTTAGTGTGATGTTTGTGTTCAGTTTGATGTTTGTGTTCATTGTGGTGTTTGTGTTTATTTTGATGTTTGTGTTCAGTGTGATATTTGTGCTCAGTGTTATGTTTGTGTTCAGGGTGATGTTTGTGTTCAGTGGGATGTTTGTGTTCATTGTGATGTTTGTGTTCATTGTGAAGTCTGTGTTCATTGTGATGTTTGTGTTCTTTGTGATGTTCGTGTTCAGTGTTATGTTTGTGCTCATTGTGATGTTTGTGTTCATTGAGATGTTTGTGTTCAGTATGATGTTTGTGTTCAATGTGATGTTTGTGTTCATTGTGATGTTTGTGTTCATTGTGATGTTTGTGCTCATTGTGATGTTTGTGTTCATTGTGATGTTTGTGTTCATTGTGATGTTTGTGTTCATTGTGATGTTTGTGCTCATTGTGATGTTTGTGTTCATTGTGATGTTTGTGCTCATTGTGATGTTTGTGTTCATTGTGATGTTTGTGCTCATTGTGATGTTTGTGCTCATTGTGATGTTTGTGTTCATTGTGATGTCTGTGTTCATTGTGATGTTTGTGTTCAGTGTTATTTTTGTGCTCATTGTGATGTTTGTGTTCACTGTGATGTTTGTGTTCAGTGTTATTTTTGTGCTCATTGTGATGACTGTGTTCATTGTGATGTTTGTGTTCATTGTGATGTCTGTGTTCATTGGGATGTTTGTGTTCAGTGTTATTTTTGTGTTCATTGTGATGTTTGTGTTCATTGTGATGTTTGTGCTCATTGTGATGTTTGTGTTCATTGAGATGTTTGTGTTCAGTATGATGTTTGTGTTCATTGTGATGTTTGTGTTCAGTATGAAGTTTGTGTTCATTGTGATGATTGTGTTCATTGTGATGTTTGTGTTCAGTATGATGTTTGTGTTCATTGTGATGTTTGTGTTCAGTATGATGACTGTGTTCATTGTGATGTTTGTGTTCATTGTGATGTCTGTGTTCATTGTGATGTTTGTGTTCAGTGTTATTTTTGTGTTCATTGTGATGTTTGTGTTCATTGTGATGTTTGTGCTCATTGTGATGTTTGTGTTCATTGAGATGTTTGTGTTCAGTATGATGTTTGTGTTCATTGTGATGTTTGTGTTCAGTATGATGTTTGTGTTCATTGTGATGTTTGTGTTCAGTGTTATGTTTGTGTTTGTTAAATTTTTGTGTGAATTTAATGTGTTTCATTCATTCTGTTCTCCAAACCAAATCAAATTCTCCATAAGCAGCAATGAGGGTAGTGCAGTGCCCCACACGCAGCAATGAGGGTAGTGCAGTGCCCCACAAGCAGCAATGAGGGTAGTGTAGTGCCCCACACGCGGCAATGAGGGTAGTGTAGTGCCCCACACGCGGCAATGAGGGTAGTGTAGTGCCCCACACGCGGCAATGAGGGTAGTGTAGTGCCCCACACGCGGCAATGAGGGTAGTGTAGTGCCCCACACGTGGCAATGAGGGTAAATAAAAAAAAAAAATTTGAGGGCACACATCAATTCCTACGGTCCATCCCACACTCCGTGATCCTCAGTGGGTATTTGGGGATCCTGTAGGCTTCCCTATGGCTCCCTAGTGCACCCCCATCGCATTCTTCCCCTTTTTGTCACCTTACTTCCTCCCTCGGCTTCCCCCTTTGTTACCTTTCTTTTTCCCTTTGCTTCCCCTTTGTTACATTTCTTTCTCCCTCTGTTTCCCCTTTGTCCCTTTACTTCCTCCCCCTCCTTCCTCTTAGTCCCTATGTTTCCTACCCTTCCTACCCCTTAGTCCCCTTACTTCCTCTCCTTCCTCTCCTTACTTCCTCCCGCTCCCCAAAAATACCCCTCGTGTTCCCTCTCCTCCTAATTTCCTCTTCCTCTCCCTTCTCCTAATTCCTCCTACTATCCCCCCTTCTAATAATCCCCTTACTTTCCCCCTTCTTCTGATTTCTCCTCCCACTATCCCAAAACTCATGATTTCTTCTCTTCCTCCCTCCCCCCTGTTCCCCCCTCACTTCCTTTACCATCTCCTAATCCCCCCTTCCCCCCTTCTAATAATCCCCCTACTTCCCCCCTCCTGATCCCCTCCCCCCCCATGAGGGAGCCACTCGATCTGACCAATCGATTTTCAGAGCAGAAAAGGAGCCCGCGCGGCCGCTCAGATGGGAGCGACAACCGGCAAAAGGAAACCCGAGGGTCCGCCTGAGATGAGGGGTGTGAGGGTATGGGGGTGGTGAGTGAGGGATGAGGGGAAGTGAGGGTATGTGAGTGAGGGGGGTGAGGGGAGGTACGAGAGGGTCCGCTTGAGACGAGGAGAAGTGAGGGGAAGTGATGATATGGGGGCAAGGAAATAAATGTAAGGGGATGAGGGAAGTAAGGGTAAGGGAATGAGGGAAGTAAGGGTAAGGGAATGAGGGAAGCAAGGTTACGGGATGAGGGAAGTAAGGGTAAGGGGATGAGGGAAGCAAGGTTATGAGATGAGGGAAGTATTGATAAGGTAGAGGGCATGAGGGGAGGTAGAGGAGCGGGGAGGGGAGTTTAAAAATGAAGAAGGTGAGGGAAAAGAAAGAAAATGTTGTACAAGTGTTAGGGAAATGGAGCCTGTTCCTAGAAGATAAACTTGAGGGCATGCGAGAGTAAAATACGGTATTGGAAAATTGCCCATAGGGTGTGGGAGATTAGAATGTAATACAAGGTATAGTTGCTTGGAGCTAAAAGCTGATAAAATGTTACAAATAGGAATTGATTTGAGGGCATGGGAGAGTATAAATGTAATAGAGGGTAATTGGTTTGAGGGCATGGGAGAGTATAAATGTAATAGAGGGTAATTGGTTTAAGGGTATGGAAGAGTATAAATATAAAAGATGGTAATTGATTTAAGGGTATTGGAGAGTATAAATGTAATAGAGGGTAATTGATTTGAGGGTATGGGAGAGTATAAATGTAATTGAGGGTAATTGATTTGAGAGTATGTGAGAGTATAAATGTAATTGAGGGTAATTGATTTGAGAGCATGGGAGAGTATAAATGTAATTGAGGGTAATTGATTTGAGAGTATGTGAGAGTATAAATGTAATTGAGGGTAATTGATTTGAGGGTATGTGAGAGTATAAATGTAATAGAGGGTAATTGATTTGAGGGTATGGGGGAGTATAAATCTAATAGCAGGTAATTGATTTGAGGGTATGGGAGAGTATAAATGTAATAAAGAGTAATTGATTTGAGGGTATGGGAGTGTACAAATGTAATAGAGAGTAATTTGTTTGGGGGTATGGGAGTGTACAAATGTAATAGGGGGTAATTGATTTGAGGGTATGGGAGAGTATATATGTAATCGAGGGTAGTTTGTTTGAGGGCATAGGAAAATAAAAATATATTGAGGTCCACATCAGACGATATCGTACAACTCATAGATCAATTATAAATCTTACCTATTTATTAATGCTGTTTTTGCATTTATTTTCCACGGGGAAACGATCTTTCAACTTATCTTATTTTGACAAAAGAAATCCTGTGTTTGGATATTGAGGGTCAATTGGAAATTGTATTCATTTATTGTTGTCATTTCTGTGTTATTTTAATGTAATATTTTTTATTTTTAGGTTACTTGTGTTTGAAATTCACGAGTCTTCTAAGTGGTGTATAATTTTATTGTATCGAGACCTGATTTCCTGATTAGGCTTTAAACTAATTTCCTGATTTCCTGATTAGGCTTTAAACTAATTTCCTGATTTCCTGATTAGGCTTTGAACTAATTTCCTGATTTCCTGATTAGGCTTTAAACTAATTTCCTGATTTCCTGATTAGACTTTAAACTAATTTCCTGATTTCCTGATTAGGCTTTAAACTAATTTCCTGATTTCCTGATTAGGCTTTGAACTAATTTCCTGATTTCCTGATTAGGCTTTAAACTAATTTCCTGATTTCCTGATTAGACTTTAAACTAATTTCCTGATTTCCTGATTAGGCTTTAAACTAATTTCCTGATTTCCTGATTAGGCTTTAAACTAATTTCCTGATTTCCTGATTAGGCTTTAAACTAATTTCCTGATTTCCTGATTAGGCTTTGAACTAATTTCCTGATTTCCTGATTAGGCTTTAAACTAATTTCCTGATTTCCTGATTAGACTTTAAACTAATTTTATGGAGTTTTTCTTTAACTCATTTAGGTAGAAAATAAATATTAAAACAACTTCTCGAATTTTGGAACGTTATAGAACTTCTGTAATACTTTATTAAATTTTTTTAAGGATATCATGCGCAAGTACAAAATACTACATTTTGCAGCATATTCATGACCTAATTTTATATTAACTCTTAACTCTATGCATATGTCGCTAAACTTTAACAATTTGTTAGTTGTCCTGAAAAAGAAAACAATTTTCTTTGCACACACACCCTTCAGTAATTTTTACATGAAAGGGAAGTTATGAGTGTAAACAATGATGATTATGATCCAAAGGATTATGACAATGATAGTCGGAGATCAATGGAATGATGTCGATGATGATATTATCGTGAACAATATATTACTTTAAAAAACGTTGAAATATAATCATCCGTCATAAGTCAGGAAGTTCCAACATCAAAACTTGACGTAATAATGTATTACGTAATATCTCTGCTTCAGTGACGAATTTACAAAATTCTGTTTTTATAAAATATTAAATTATAGAATTTTATTAAATATAAAACATAAAATATTTTATAGAATATTAAATAAAATGAAATTTTCTTTTTATATAAATTCTCTTTAAAGCCGGCATCTCATGTTCAGAGTATCTTGTGCGGGTACGCACCATGTGCATAGATTCCCCGTTTTCTACAGTCCATGCTAAATGGTCCCTTCTGTTCACTCTCTTGAGATCGACTTAGTTTAAGTCTTAAACTGTGTTCCATAATGTTAAAAATTTATTGTAAATGGTGAAGTTAATGAAGTTGTGCAATTGAAATGAAAATATTAACAATTTATAAATTACTACCAACGTACAAATGATAACTAAGATCACTAGGTACTAGATAAAGAGAATTTAGGTATAGTTATGGAATAAAGCGGAATCAAATGCAAGAAATTATGACGACAGAAGCTGTCCATTTTTGGGTCGGAGCCCGAGTCAAAATTTTTCGCTGGAGCTTTAAACTAAACATTGATACTAAGTACATTGATACTAAGTACATTGATACTAAGTACATTGATACTAAGTACATTGATACTAAGTACATTGATACTAAGTACATTGATACTGAGTACATTTATACTAAGTACATTGATACTAAGTACATTGATACTAAGTACATTGATACTGAGTACATTTATACTAAGTACATTGATACTAAGTACATTGATACTAAGTACATTTATACTAAGAACATTGATACTAAGTACATTGATACTAAGTACATTTATACTAAGAACATTGATACTAAGTACATTGATACTAAGTACATTTATACTAAGAACATTGATACTAAGTACATTGATGCATATGTTTTTCGCCGCCTAAGGGATTTAATTATTTGGGTGGCGAAAAACATGCATGCAGGGCGCAAACAATTTAGACTGGGTATAATGTCGCACACCAGTCACGCACAGGCAACAGGGCAGTGCAGAAGTAGAAAGGTGAATTACAAATTACAATTACGTTAAAAACTATACGTGTATACAGTTATGCGTTATTTTTTTACTCTCTCCAATCCAGTCTAACTTTTTTGCCACCTGCATGCATGTTTTTCGCCGCCTCAGTTATTCAATCGCTTAGGCGGAGAAAAACATGCATGCTCCGGCAAAAAAGTGTGACTGGGAAGGTGTGAGATTTTAAGACATCGCTATTTCAGTTCATTTTGCTTCCAAGTGTATTGGCGCATCTAATTTTCTATCGATTATTTTTGCCAAAAAGCGTCTAAACTCAAGAAATGAGAAGTTATTGAACTTGAATTTGAACTTGAGCTTGAACTTGAACTTGAATTTGAATGAGAAGTTATTGAAATGAGAAGTTATTGAACCTGATCGAAAACTTTGGTTTAACTCGCAAAAATAAAATGTACGAGAAGGCGTATAGTCTCGTTAGGAATACATTGCCCTCAATCATTTGTTTCTGACTAGGGACATGGGTATTACAATACTCATGTGTGCGCATTTACTTCAAGATATTTTAAAAGCCAATGATGTGTCATCTTTTTTGTACCATCTTTATTGAAAATAAACTATTTTCTTTTATTTATTTATATATTTATTTATTTATTTATCTATTTATGAACAGATAAACTGGACCACACATGTTGCACGTGCGAACCGTACGAATTTATAAAGCGGCAACTTAATAATACTGCAAAATTATTTTGTCTCAAAGTTAAGTGAGAATTTTCCTGTGCAAGTAAAACTAGAAAATATTCGCAACTTTTAGTAACAAAATTTTACATTCTGCAACTTCATAAGACAAGTTCAAAACACTAGTGATGTACACGGGAACATCATTGAGGTATGATACCAATTACATTGGTACTAAGTATGTTGCCAAGTACATTGATACTAAGTACATTGATACTAAGTACATTGATACTAAGTACATTGATACTAAGTACATTGATACTAAGTACATTGATACTAAGTACATTGATACTAAGTACATTGATACTAAGTACATTGATACTAAGTACATTGATACTAAGTACATTGATACTATGTACATTGATACTAAGTACATTGAAGCACCGATATCAGTTACGAAGAGCGCGTTTTTTTTTAGTAATCATTCGAAGATCAAGTATATTTTGGCAATATTCACCTCTTTTTCACAATCATAGTAATTCAAGAATTTTTGTCGGATAACCTATATGATCATGCAACATCATGTCAATCTTTATGATCATGATCACGTTAATTTTTATGTTCATGCAAATACAAATTTTCACTATGCCCCCGATTTCGCCAGATTTGCACTCCATTGACTATACTGCGCGGTTTGAAAGAAGACTTTTAACTAGCCAAGCTAACTTTCCCGTAGAGGGATGTGGGATTTTAGACGATCAATTATAGCTTCTATTTAGGGCGGTAGAAATTATAGATGCTACGGCAAAAAATTCGACTGTGCACCTTCATAGCATCATAGTTCATCACAATGTGTAATTATCCGGGTGCTGACCGAAATGTCCGGGTGATGACCGAAATGTCCGGGTGATGACCGAAATGTCCAGGTGATGACCGAAATGTCCGGGTGATGACCGAAATGTCCGGGTGATGACCGAAATGTCCGGGTGATGACCGAAATGTCCGGGTGATGACGAAATGTCCGGGTGATGACCGAAATGTCCGGGTGATGACCGAAATGTCCGGGTGATGACGAAATGTCCGGGTGAAGACCGAAATGAAAAAACTCAAGATCGAATTCGCACATTAGCGGGTTCGATTCTACATTTTATCAGTCACTAGCGGTTTGATAGAAGTAATTCCTTTAAAATTCATCGGGAGGGTTGCCCAAATGTCATTTTTTTAAATATTAGCAGTTAGGCTTCAATGTACAGCGTGTCTCAAAAAATGTACTCATCGACACTCTAGTACTCATGACGATACTCAAGTATTTCTCGCGTTTGTTTCTGGGGCAATTTAGTTTTCATTTATAGAATTTGATTTTACTGAATTTAATGTATTTTCATTTCACTTGTGAGAATCTTAACTATGTGAAAAAAACACCTTCGTCAAAACGAAATATAAATAAATAAATAAAAATGTATATATACATAAATATACTATATAATATATAAATATACTATATATATATATATATATATACTATATATATATATTTACTATATATTATATAAATAGACATATTAAATACATGAATACAAAAAATCGATAGCTAAATACATAATTGTGAGTATGGTTTTTGGATTCAACAATATTTATTACAAAATATCCCACAACAAAGCCAAACGCTCCTCAAATGCCCTCGTACCCTGATTATTACTAGAGCTCTGTAGTGGTGAACGGCTAGTGTTTTTTGTTGATGTTGGTCAAGTCGATTTATGAAAGTGTCCGCAGGGTCACTCGGAACCGTTGGTCATAATCAAATGAACGATGAACGATGGCGATATTTTGTTCAATTTGGTCAAGTCGATTTATGAAAGTGTCCGCAGGGTCACTCGGAACCGAAGAGTTGAACGCTTAGATTTTTGTTGGTCAAGACGATTTCTGAAAGTGTTCAGCATAGACAACTTTTCCAGCAGCCCGCTCCAAACTGCACGAATCACAAGTCAAGAGTCTCTAGCCTCCGTCTCTCCAACACACAACACAAGCAACAAAAGATACAACACAGAGTTCACTGCACGCGTTCACACAAGTACAAGAACACAAAAAAAAAATTCTTCACATTTCCAATCGGCCTGCGCGCGCTCGGCAGAAGTTGCCTGGGGAACAGAGGGGAAGATGGAGGCTAGGGAGGAAGGAAGGTAGGAAGGAGGGGAAGAGGGAAGGAAGGGAGGGAAAAGGGAAGGAAAAAGACGAAGGGGCAGAAGGGAAAGAGGAATGGAGGGAAATAAGAGAAGGGAGGGAGGAAGGAAGAGAGGAAGTGAGAGAGGCTGGAAGGAGAGGAAGAAAAGGAAGGAAGGGGAGGTAAGAAGGGCAGAAGGAAGGGCAGCAGCCCCACACGCGGTGCAGGGGCCGGCAATTGCATCAAAGTAGGAGGGACAGAATAAGAGCAATACGCTGCTGCCGGCCCCAATATTGCATCAAAAAATGAAGGATCGACGACAAATTCGATCAGAAAGAGAGGGGAGACTTGCTTGCCCCCTGTGTGCGTGTAGTACGTGGCGTGTGCGTGTATTACGTGGTGTGTGAATGTAGTATGTGGTATGTGTGTGTATTATGTGGTATGTGCGTGTAGTACGTGGTGTGTGCGTGTAGTACGTGGTGTGTGCGTGTAGTACGTGGTGTGTGTGTGTACTATGTGGTATGTGCGTGTAGTACGTGGTGTGTGCGTGTAGTACGTGGTGTGTGCGCGTAGTACGTGGTGTGTGCGTGTAGCACGTGGTGTGTGTGTGTAGTACGTGCTATGTGCGTGTAGTACGTGGTGTGTGTGTGTATTATGTGGTATGTGCGTGTAGTACGTGGTGTGTGCGTGTAGTACGTGGTGTGTGCGTGTAGTACGTGGTGTGTGCGTGTAGTACGTGGTGTGTGCGTGTAGTACGTGGTGTGTGCGTTTAGTACGTGGTGTGTGCGTGTAGTACGTGGTGTGTGAATGTAGTGTGTGGTGTGTGCGTGTAGTACGTGGTGTGTGAATGTAGTATGTGGTATGTGTGTGTATTATGTGGTATGTGCGTGTAGTACGTGGTGTGTGCGTGTAGTACGTGGTGTGTGCGTGTAGTACGTGGTGTGTGCGTGTAGTACGTGGTGTGTGCGTGTAGTACGTGGTGTGTGCGTGTAGTACGTGGTGTGTGCATGTAGTATGTGGTATGTGTGTGTATTATGTGGTATGTGCGTGTAGTACGTGGTGTGTGCGTGTAGTACGTGGTGTGTGCATGTAGTACGTGGTGTGTGCGTGTAGTACGTGGTGTGTGAATGTAGTATGTGGTATGTGCGTGTAGTACGTGGTGTGTGCGTGTAGTACGTGGTGTGTGCGTGTAGTACGTGGCGTGTGAATGTATTATGTGGTATGTGCGTGTAGTACGTGGTGTGTGCGTGTAGTACGTGGTGTGTGCGTGTAGTACGTGGCGTGTGCGTGTAGTACGTGGTGTGTGAATGTAGTATGTGGTATGTGCGTGTAGTACGGGGTGTGTGCGTGTAGTACGTGGTGTGTGCGTGTAGTACGTGGTGTGTGCATGTAGTATGTGGTATGTGTGTGTATTATGTGGTATGTGCGTGTAGTACGTGGTGTGTGCGTGTAGTACGTTTTGTGTGCATGTAGTACGCGTTTTGTGCGTGTAACTACGTGATGTGTGCGTGTAGCTACGCGCTGTGTGCAGTGCGTGTTGACAGCATGCACGTGCATGTACGGGCTGGCTATAGGATGTGAAACTGATATCGATATTTTTGACTTGAGAGCATCAGTTTATACAAAATTCCAGAAATTCCTTGTAAAAATCACGAAGGAATGGGACGCATTCAAACAGTTCCCTTACAACTGTTTTCACGAAAAAAATTTTGAATTAACTTAAAAAAACGCGGTCAGTTAATTTTAGCGAAGGATTGCACTTGTTTAGTTTCACGTCATGCTGGTCTACATGCACTACGTAGCAACATTCACTCGTGAGGGAGTGTTCAGTTCCCACAATGAACATGAATTGGCGGTTGAAAACCCTCACATCGTGTGTGGACAAGCGTACCAGCAACGGTGCAGTGTTAATGTTCGGGCTGGTATCCTCTATGACCTAATTATTGGAGCCATACTATGCCATCGCCTCTTAACGGGAATAATTACAAAGTTTTCATTGAAGGAATACTTCCCGAGTTACTCTTAGATCTACCACTTGCAATAATAAGAAGGATGTGGTTCTAGCATGATGGTGCTCCTGCACACCAAAATATTAGTGTTCGAAATTTCCTGAATGGTCAATTTCCTAATAGTTGGATCGGGCAAAATGGTCCTGTTGCATGGCCTCCTAGATCTTAACATGTACTTTACTAATGAATTATAGCTCCAACCAAAAATAACGGTCATTTGTGACTGTGGAGGTTCTAAGTACAAATGTTTGAGATAGCCTCGTTAAAGAGTTTAGCGAAGAAAGAAATTAGCGATGTACAAATTAATTTTTAAGTATGGGTCCTAGATAATCTCAAATTATTTCTTCAATTTCAAAGGGAAGACAGAAATTAGAGATGCACAGGATAATTGCTTCAATTTTCAGAGGGATTTTAAAAACCAAAGCATTCGTGCAACCCTTAGAAATAGTAGCTTCATTTCAATTACATTTTGAGTAATGTTTTTCCTGTTCCACCCCTAAAACGGGGACAAGAATCGACTTGATCACACAGGCTGTACATATTAAATATTGCTGCGCTGGTGAGATCTGGTCACATTCTTGGGATTTAAAATCTTCGGATTGATTTGGTGTAGATTGGTGGGATTGATTTGGTGTAGATTGGTGGGATTGAGTTGGTGTAGATTGGTGGGATTGAGTTATTGTAGATTGGTGGGATTGAGTTGGTGTAGATTGGTGATATTGATTTGGTGTAGATTGGTGGGATTGAGTTGGTGTAGATTGGTGGGATTGATTTGGTGTAGATTGGTGGGATTGAGTTGGTGTAGATTGGTGGGATTGAGTTGGTGTAGATTGGTGGGATTGATTTGGTGTAGATTGGTGGGATTGAGTTGGTGTAGATTGGTGGGATTAATTTGGTGTAGATTGGTGGGATTGAGTTGGTGTAGATTGGTGGGATTGATTTGGTGTAGATTGGTGGGATTGAGTTGGTGTAGATTGGTGGGATTGATTTGGTGTAGATTGGTGGGATTGATTTGGTGTAGATTGGTGGGATTGAGTTGGTGTAGATTGGTGGGATTGATTTGGTGTAGATTGGTGGGATTGATTTGGTGTAGATTGGTGGGATTGATTTGGTGTAGATTGGTGGGATTGATTTGGTGTAGATTGGTGGGATTGATTTGGTGTAGATTGGTGGGATTGATTTTGTGTAGATTGGTGGGATTGATTTGGTGTAGATTGGTGGGATTGATTTGGTGTAGATTGGTGGGATTGATTTGGTGTAGATTGGTGGGATTGAGTTGGTGTAAATTTGTGTGATTGAGTTGGTGTAGATTTGTGTGATTGGGTTGGTGTAGATTTGTGATTGATTTGATTTAGATGTGCAGGATTTAGTTTTAGATTTGTGAAATTTCACGGCAAGCTCATACTATAAAGAGTTAATTGTGGAAAGCATACAAATCTACAACAACTCAAGGTTTCAATCGAGGTATAAATCCGGCGAATTAGACCAGACCTCACCAACGTCGCAATGATCTGCCTGCGCAGTCGTGGTGACCCTTGGCAGCGCTCAGGGGCGGCTCGCGAAGAACATTGTAATCTAAAAGCAATCAAAATAGAAATAAACCTTCTAAGGATTGCATGTACGCTTTTTTTCTTTTTAAATTCATCTTATGTTGTGGGAGTTATTAAAGGCTCTTTTAGGATCCATGTTTAAAAATCACCGTGGACAACTTTACCAATCTTACTGAGAGATTGAAGTTTTCTCTGAAAACGATTTGTATAATTTACTTGTATATGTATTTTCACTAGCAATCCATTGGGTCAGGCTGCTCTTATAAATAATATTTTGGGGGAATATTCTTCTCAAAAATGATTTGCGTGCAAGATCGTATCAACATTATAGCAAGTGAGAATTTCTAATTTTATTTGCATTGATATGTACTAAAAAGATATCAAGCCAGTAATCAAGCACCTCAACAGAGAGTGATCATTATGTCACAAGTAATTGTATAGGTTCACATGTTATTTGAATAACACGCTGATTAATCATTTCCTGTATCAGCTGAGATCGTATGTTAAAATGGAATTTACTTTATATCATCGATCTAGGAATTCCATGAGGCCAAAATGACCTAAAATCAGATCACCTACCCTTACTTAACTTCTGCTAACCTAACCTAAATCCTAAAATAACATCACCTAATTTGACCTTCCCTAACCTAACATTACCTAAAATAATTCATTACAAATTTTGCAGCTCATTGTTTACGAGGTGACGTCGGTTGGCTGTTTTAAACATCGCTTTTCCAGCGGCTCGTAAATTAGTTCTTCTCAGGTGATGTATTTAATTGAAAACGAAATCCAGCATTGAAGTCTCTTTTTTCATAAGAAAATTTCCGAAAATCAAAATAAATCGGCTGAACAATATCGGTGGGATTAATTTGATGGGAAGGTTTATTAATAGTACATAAATTATCCAAAGGCAGCGAAAGTTTGAAAATAAAGTACATTTTGAGCACCCTCTCACGCTGTTACATAGACGCCGAAAAGACTGCTATACATACACTGTAAAGAAAAGCCCTTACATATTTATTTGCTACAAATGTAGGTGTGAATACATAAATGAATAAATGAATAGATATAGAGTCTACTAATATTTTGATATAAAGGTATTTAAATGGATAGAAAAATGGAAGTGTTGAAGGATAGAAACATAGATATGTATAAATACAGATATTTAGATTTTTATCCAGAAATATGAATGCACAGAAAATGAAGCTGCATATACATATGTATATATATACATATAAATAGGTACATTTATCCAGAGTTATATTGATACATAGATATGTAAGTATATAGAAGAGTAGATACATAGCTACATAGGCACAAAGATATATAAAAGTAGAGAATATATTGTATAGAATGGATGAAATACATTATTTCAAGTAAATGTGATGTGTATTAAATGTATAATATATATATTGGTTAACTTGAGGGGTTGAAGACACGTGAGCGGGTGTCCTTACCTCCCTGGTCACACGGCCGGCCACCTTTTGTGCGCGTGCAATTTTTGCGCGTGAAACAAATGAGGCGGAGTTTTTGTGTCGGAAATATGAGAATTGATTTTGTGTGGGAGCCTTGAGCGGCCGGGGAGAATGGGAGCCGCGGCTTAGGGTGAGACTTAAAAATTATGCAAACCGGTTGTGAGGGGGGGGGGGGGTGTTGAGGTGGGGGGAGGGGGTTGGTGGGTTGGTGTGGTGGGAGGATTTTTGAAGAGGTATTTTTTTTACACTTTGACCGCAATGAGTTCAACTGAAGTTCGATATTGAACTCATGTATAAAGTCAATTGTATGCAATTTTGAAAATAGCAAACATGAACGGTAACATCCCCTCGTTTAGCTTTAATTAAGTATTCGTGAAAATTGAGTTGGGCACAACTGCAGCACTGTTGAAGTGCCCTCTGTGACCACCGGTGGCGCACGTTGTGGCCAGAGTGGTAAGAAAATTAGTCTGGAGAGGAATTACCCACCCATGTTTCGAGTCTATGGAAAACAGCGTGACATATGTTTGAAAAATGTATACCTTACTCATCACAATAGTAAAATCCCCGATCATACGAATATGAAATTGACTAGGCACTTTGATATTAAGCACATTTTCAGTATTAGGAAATTGACTGAATTGAAAATAATCCGATATTAATAAAATTTACAATAATATGAAATCGACGGAATTAACGGCAATTTGATGGTGATAATATGAACAACTTCTTTGAAGTAGATTTAACTGACAGTTATTTCAAGTTGACCATATTCAATGTACTAAAAAATTGACCATATTTCAACACAAAGTATTCTTATTCTCAGCCCAGAGACACCCAACTACGCACTCCATTTAACAAGCCTGTGTGAAGTCATGTCAGGTGTGCATATAAATGCGTTTTTTTATAAATTTTGGGTTGTTAGAACTTGAGCTTCAAAATTTTTAGGGTTTTTAGGACTTGAGCTTTTTAGAACTTTAGGGTTTATAGAAATTGTTTATTTTAGAAGCCAAGGAAAGCAAATTAAAGATACGTTCATATTCTCGCTCTTCATAGCGAGATTTAACCGCAATCATTTCAAGTCCATAATAATGAATATACCACGGCACAAAATTACTCGAATGCCCTTAGATGTGTCAGTGAAGAATCAAGATGTAGACAATCCAAGACAATCTCGTCATGGGATCAGAATGTGAATCTGACGTAGACAATCTCGATGTCTAATCTGCAAATAAGCTCAGTGTTGACAATCTCGTTGTGTGATCAGAATGTATACCAGAGGTAAACAATCTTGACGTTCAATCTTCAAATAAACTCAATAAACCAGATATAGACAATCTCATCGTGCACAAAATCTTGATGTTAAACCAGCAAATAAACTCAGTGTTGATAATATCAGAACGTAAACCAGACGTAGACCATCTTTATGTGTAACCTGCAAATAAATTCAGTGTTGACAATATCAGAACGTAAACCAGACGTAGACCATCTTTATGTGTAACCTGCGAATAAACTCAGTGTTGACAATATCAGAATGTAAACCAGAGGTAGACAATCTCATCGTGCAGAGCCCAGTAAACAAACAGCCCGAGAACGTGCTCACACCTGGACACATCACACAGACCCCCATTGTGTTGTCTACACATCACACAGACCCCCATTGTGTTGTCCACACAGCGAGATAAGCCACACTCGAAACACAATGCAGAGCTCGCAGTGCTGTGTTGCAGATCTATAAATCAATGGCTTTTAGACCACGTGACCCACAGAATACTATAACGGCCTACGCGCGCGTGCTTCTCTGACCGATGCCCACGCTAACGTGGGCACGTGAAGGTCCACGCGAACGTCCATTGTAACGGTCTACAATCCACGCGAACGTCCATTGTAACGGTCGTAAAAATCCAGAAGATCGCCATTGTAAAGGTTGCAAAAATCCAGAAGATCGCCATTGTAATGGTTGCAAAAATCCAGAAGATCGCCATTGTAATGGTTGCAAAAATCCAGAAGATCGCCATTGTGGGACGAGGTCAAGGAATGGAAGGTGAGAGTGGCCAGCCCTCACTACAGCTGAACCCATTCAAGCGTCTTCGAAAAAGTCGAAATTGATTATTCCTAAAGCCTTTTGTTGCCCCTGTGACTTTTTCTTGGAGCTCGAGTGCAGTTTTTGGGCCTGCAGTGTGAGGTGAGACGTGTTTAGTTTCGTAAAAAGTTTCGTGATGATCGATGGTAGTTGCGTAAAATGTTGTGTTTTTTGGCTGAAAGTAACTGCATGAACAAGGTAACAGAGCACTGTTTCAGTCACTGTAATGCTACTGTATTACAGTGACTGCATTGTAATGTAATACTGCTTTAAAATCTTTTTGAGTGCAACTTGGATGATAAAAAATGATACAATTAAATTTACAAACATGAGTGTCACTTCACAAAAAGTTAAATTGCAAATTCGTTTCCACATCAACGCGTGGCTTCGAACAAGCGACGTTACTTTTGAATTTAGGGTTTTTATATTCAATTGAATGAGTAACATGAACTGATCTGTAGTTGATGATTGCCAATTGATGGGTGTCATTTGATGGATGACAATTGATGCTTGCCAATAGATGCTTGCCAATTGATGCTTGCCCGTGGGCGTTTATCAGTTGATGCTGTCCAATAGATAAATGCATGCCAATTGTGATTACTTATGAATGGTTACTAATTGATTATTGTTCATTAATGGTTGCCAATGGGCTGTTGCTAGTGGACGGCTGCCAATGGATGGTCACGACCGGATGGGCCTGGCACGCGGGACCGGCCACACGGAAGCTGCCGACCTAACCCTGCAACAAACCGGTTCTCGAGTGTCTCCGGCAGCTCAATGGTTCGCAATAGTCCAATTTCTCGAGAAAACTCTCAAATATTCTCAGTTTTAACGAAAATTTTGACATAAAGAGCTACCAAGAAGAGCTCTCATCACAATATTTTACAATATTTTGCTATAAGGAGCTACCAAGCAGATCTCATATCACAATATTTTACAATATTTTGCCATAATTAGCTACCAAGAAGAGCTCTTATCACAATATTTTGCTTACCTGCAGACCGAAATTTGAGAAATTCGGCCGTGAAATAAAACTGTAACCCAGGCAGGCAGATCCCCTCCCTGCCGCGTCCTGCAAGTCTTTGTCCTGCAAAGTTAAAATTTGCCCGCCGCCATTGTTGGGCTAAGTGGGCTTGGAGACTGTGGGCTTGTGGGCTTCTGGGCTTGGGTGTGGAGCTTGTGGGCTGGTGGGCTTGGGCGGAGGGCTTGTGAACTAAAGTGGGCTAAAATGGGACTGCCTGGGGACTAGTTTACGTGAGCTTGTGAATCGGGATTTTCGTTTGTACACCCCATTCACTTCCCACACTCCCCACACTCACCACACTCCCCACACTCCCCACACTCCCCACACTCCCCACACTCCCCACACTCACCACACTCCCCACACTCCCCACACTCCCCACACTTCCCCACACTCCCCACACTCCCCACACTCCCCATACTCCCCACACTCACCACACTCCCCACACTCCCCACACTCACCACACTCCCCACACTCCCCACACTCCCCACACTCCCCATACTCCCCACACTCACCACACTCCCCACACTCCCCACACTCCCCACACTTCCCCACACTTCCCCACACTCCCCACACTCCCCACACTCCCCACACCCCCACACTCCCCACACTCCCCACACTCCCCACACTCCCCACACGTCACCCAGCCTCCCCAATATTTCAGCGCCGTGACGGATTGCTGCTCAGCGCCGCTAGACTGACGCGCTCCTCACTTACTCACCGTTCTCAGCTGAGTAAATATTGAGGTCATTATTTACTTAGCTGAGTGAATATTGAGGTCATTATTTTTACTCAGCTGAGTGAATATTGAGATCATTATTTACTCAGCTGAGTGAATATTGAGGTCATTATTTACTCAGCTGAGTGAATATTGAGGTCATTATTTTTACTCAGCTGAGTGAATATTGAGATCATTATTTACTCAGCTGAGTGAATATTGAGGTCATTATTTACTCAGCTGAGTGAATATTGAGGTCATTATTTACTCAGCTGAGTGAATATTGAGGTCATTATTTACTCAGCTGAGTGAATATTGAGGTCATTATTTACTCAGCTGAGTGAATATTGAGGTCATTATTTACTCAGCTGAGTGAATAGTGAGGTCATTATTTACTCAGCTGAGTAAATATTGAGGTCATTATTTACTCAGCTGAGTGAATTGTGAGGTCATTATTTACTCAGCTGAGTAAATATTGAGGTCATTATTTACTTAGCTGAGTGAATATTGAGGTCATTATTTACTAGGGAGGGTGCTGAGGTCGTCATTTACTCAGCTCAGCTAGTTCTCAGCTGAGTCGTTATTTACTCAGGTAAATAAATGTTGAGTCCATTATTTACTTAGTTGAGTAATCATTTCCTCAGTCGAGTAATCTTTTACTCAGCTGAGTACTTGTTGAGGTCATTATTTACTGAGTGAATACTGAGGTCGTTGTTTGTTAAGTATATGTTGAGGTCATTTACTCAGCTGAGTGATGATTTACATAGTTGGGTGAATGTTTGTGTCATTATTTCCTCAGCTGGGTACATGTTTATGTCATTATTTCCTCAGCTGGGTACATGTTTATGTCATTATTTACTCAGCTGGGTACATGTTTATGTCATTATTTACTCAGCTGGGTACATGTTTATGTCATTATTTACTCAGCTGGGTACATGTTTATGTCATTATTTACTCAGCTGGGTACATGTTTATGTCATTATTTACTCAGCTGAGTACATGTTTATGTCATTATTTACTCAGCTGGGTACATGTTTATGTCATTATTTACTCAGCTGGGTACATGTTTATGTCATTATTTACTCAGCTGAGTACATGTTTATGTCATTATTTACTCAGCTGGGTACATGTTTATGTCATTATTTCCTCAACTGGGTACATGTTTATGTCATTATTTACTCAGCTGGGTACATGTTCATGTCATTATTCACTCAGCTGGGTAATGACTTACATAGCTGAGAAAAATATTGAGGTCGACCACTCAATTCTGTGGCCAGTAAATACTGAAGTCAATAGGTAAATACTCACCTGAATGAATATTTGACTGAGGTAGTAAATACTGCATTGAAAGGGAAACACTCAACCAAAATACTCTCCTTTGTCAGTCAATATATACCTCACAAAATACATGTATACCACACAAAATACATGTATACCACACAAAATACACGAGTATCGTGTACACGAAGCAAAATTAAGTAAATTTCAAAAGATTTTTGCCTGCATCATGGCTTCACAAAATTTTATTTATTGCTAAAACAAGATTAATATTTAATATCAGATATTGTTTGAGCCACATCTCACAATTATTTATATCCCAACCAGACCCACAATGTCCCAGCCAGACCCCCCATGTCACAACCAGACCCACCATGTCCCAACCAGACCCACCATGTCCCGACCAGACCCACCATGTCCCAACCAGTCTCACCATGTCCCAGCCAGACCCACCATGTCCAAGCCAGTCCCACCATGTCCCAGCCTGCCAATAGGCTGCATTAAACTCAGGCTTCTGCTCCAATTTTTGGCCTGCGAAACACAACAGCAAATTGGGAGGAGGATTTAGGCCTACCCCCCTCCCCCCCCTTAGGCCTAACCCCCCTTCAGGGCCTCCTCCCCACCCCCTTGGGACAAGCTGGGACCGAATCTTCAGCCGGGCCCCAATCCCAAGGGTTTATTGGGGGGGAACGGGGGGCAGAGCTGGCCCTGCTGATACAGGATGCAATATTCCGGGATGTCGTGGCCGAGTTTTTGGGATATCGGGATATTGGGACATCTCGGGGCTGGATATTCTGGGGATATCCTGAGTGGACATTCTGGGGGTATCCTGATTGGATATTCTGGGATATCCTGGGTGGAAACTTTAGGGATATCATGAGTGGATATTGTGGAGATATCCTGAGTGGAAATTTTGGGGATATCCTGAGTGGATACTTTGGGGATCTACTAAATGGATATTCTGGGGATATCCTGAGTGGATATTCTGTATATATCCATAAAGATAGATACTCTTGGAATATCCTGAGTGGAAATTTTGGGGATACCGTGAGTAAATTCTGCAGATGCTGTGGGGAAGTCGCTAGGGTATCAGGATAATGGGATATCTCTGGCTCGATATTCTACGGATATCGTGAGTGGATATTCTGGGGATGTCGTGAGCTATTTCTTAGGATATCCTGATATTGGGATAGCTCTGGCTGGATATTCTGGGGATATCCTGAGAAGGGAGCAAGAATATTAGGATGTCATGATGTCTCTGGTTGAATTTTCTTCGGGATATTCTGCAAACTGGGTATTGTGATATACAGATGAGATATTATTGCGATTTTCTTGATATTCAGAACACTCTGCTATTGTAATGTCCACTGCAGGGTATTTTGAATGGAAATTCCGTACTGCGTATGAGGACATTGTTGTATTTCTGACAATGGTGACTCCTAAACTATATAGTACTGAACTAACTTTTTACTAATGTGAAAATAATACTTAATATGATAATACTAATATCGATACCAAACCGACTAATGAACTGATACTTGATCGAATACTACTCTAATACTTGATGGAACTCTAAACTAATATTTTCCTAATGTGAAAATAATAATTCGTATTATAATATTTATATCGATACCAAATCAAATACTACTCTAATACTTGATGGAGCGCTAAACTAATATTTACGGACGAATACTCTTCGGGACACATTAAAATTTAAAGTATTTAAATGATTTAAAGGATTTAAAGGATTGAAAGGATTTAAAAGATTGAAAGGATTTAAAGGATTTAAAGGATTTAAAGAATCTGAAAGATGCAAAAAATTTAAAGGATAAAAAGTATTTAAAGGATTTAAAGGACTTAAAGGATTTAAAGGATTTAAAGGATATAAATTATTTAAAGTATTTAAAGGATTTAAAGGATTTAAAGGATATAAAGGATTTAAAGGATTTAAAGAATTTAAAGGATTTAAACAATTTAAAGGATTTAAAGTATTTGAAGGATTTAAAGTATATAAAGTATTTAAAGGATTTAAAGGATTTAAAGGATGTAAAGGATTTAAAGGATTTAAAGAATTTAAAGGATTCCATAATTGGTTTGTACTTCTCTAAACCTTTTCAGAACATTTTAGGTAGACTTTACAATGATAGAGAATATATCAACATGTTTCAGCAAAAATATTTCCTTGACATTTAACAAATAAGCTCAAGTATTTATACATTTTGAAAGAGATTTATTTAATTTCCTGATCATAAAGCAAATTAATTAAAATTCAGCCGAATTGAAATTTATTGGTTAGACGTTGCTATATGATAACTGATATTTATAGATTAAATATAACAATTAAGTATACGATATTTATAGATTATATATAGCAATTAAGCATACGATATTTATAGATTAAATATAAGAATTAAGTATACGATATTTATAGATTAAATATAAGAAATAAGTATACGATACTTATAGATTAAATATAACAATTAAGTATACGATATTTATAGATTAAATATAAGAAATAAGTATACGATATTTATAGATTATATATAGCAATTAAGCATACGATATTTATAGATTAAATATAACAATTAAGTATACGAAATTATTAGATTATATATAAAACTAGCTATCTGTTATGGACGACTTCAACTAAAACATCCTGTGCAGATAATGAGTAAAATATTCGAATTATTTAAATAATGTTTAAAAAATAAATATGTAATTGCTTACCAAAATTCTACAAAAGCCAAACTCACACCTATATTCTGACGTATATTTTATTATCAATATGGACAGAGGCTCTCTCAAATTGGAACGATCATTTCGGTGGAAATTGAAATCCTTTCTATAGTATATCATAACTAAAATTTTTGAAGGAATTTCTTCATGTAAATAATAATTTCCTTGAGCCTTTTTATCGACGGTACTAATGATTTGAAGTATTCTCTGAATGTTTCGATGTTAAACCAGACTGAATATTCCAATCAACATCGACAACCAACATTGGCAACCAACATTGGCAATCAACATTGGCAATCAACATTGGCAATCAACATTGGCAATCAACATTGGCAATCAACATTGGCACTCAACATTGGCAATCAACATTGGCAATCAACATTGGCAATCAACATTGGCAATCAACATTGGCAATCAACATTGGCAATCAACATTGGCAATCAACATTGGCAATCAACATTGGCAATCAACATTGGCAATCAACATTGGCAATCAACATTGGCAATCAAACATTGTCAATCAACATTGGTAATTAAAATTGGCAATCAGCATTGGCAATCGAATAGTTTATTGTGGGCTAAACATTGCAAAAATCACATGTTGTTTGAGAAGAAGTAAAAGCTAAATAGTTTTAAGAATTACTTTTTCCTTCGCTCATTGCTGCAGGGTACCACTATCCAGTGATGTCTGGGTGATCAAAACTGCGTTACGCGTGTCATTGTAATGAATTATGTCTCAAGACGTTGACCTTGATACTTATACTATTTACGAATCTTTACTCAAAGTTATAATTATAGTAGATTATAGATAAAAGTATTTTGAGCGTTACAAGAATGTAAGATGTATATATATATATATATATGAATGATGCTGCACGCACATAGCTCTCAACCTTTTTCATTTCTTCAAAAGAAATCCTTTTTCGACGCCGTTGTCACTTTTGATTAACTCTTGTATTGTTGATATTGACCGAAGGTGACCGACGTTGTGTCCTCGTGTGAGTTATAAGGCACTATTGTAGAAAAATCGTAGTAAAAGATTAAAAATATTATCATCTTATTATTTTGAACTTCATATATATGGTGTTTTGGTATAAGTTATAAGTTACTTGAAAACCCAAAGTTAAAGGCTTTAAATATTATAAGATTATTTTTAAAGTCATAGTATCTCGGCACAAGTTATAAGGCACTGTCAAAATCAGTGCGCAAGAGGATATGTATAACGTACAAGTTAGAAGGTATAAGTGAACATAAGGTATAAGTGTATGGTATTAGTAATAAGGTATGAGGTAAAGTCATAAGGTATAAGTATAAGTAAGGCATAAGGAATGAATATAAGTTATAAGTTAGTAATAAGGCGTTTGAGAAATCAGCACTCAAGACTATATACATCAGACTTGGTCGAAACAAAACATCTTCTCTTCTGGCATCGGCAAGGGTTTAAGTATAAGGTATAAGTATTAGGTATAAATATATGGCATAAGTTATACGGCATAAGTTAGTAAAAAGCGGTAAGAGCGGTAAGACAATATGCATCAGATTTAATTGGAAACAAACCATCCTCTCTCCTGGCACCGGCAAAGGTATAAGTTATAAGGTATAAATATATGGCATAAGTTATACGGTATTAGTTAGTAATAACGCGTTTGAAAAAAAAACACCCAGGACAACATGCATCAGATAATTAGAGCAAAACATCCTCTGGCACCGGCGAAGGCAAAACTCGAGGCTGGGACGGAGGTACTCAGCCGGCCATCTTGCCCTGGAGTGGTCAGCTGCGACAGTGGGGGCCCAAGTTCTGCTCTGAATTACTGAGTAGCCCAAAGTTAAGTCCTTACTTCCCTGCAACTTTGTGGCGCACGGGACTTTCTTTGCGACGACTCGATCAGTCCTCAGAGAAAGCCGCCACAATGCCGGGACTCTGGGACCATTCATGGGTCATGCAGCCAAAATGCAAAAGAGGAACCGAAATGGCATGCTGGAGATGCAACAGTATTTTTAGTCGGCCTATCTATCACTGAGGGCCTGAGGGAGGAGTGGGGGGAGTGGAGGCGACGACAGAATAGGACTGCTGGTCCACGGACTTCTTGTTGACAGTTACATGCTGGAGGCGGGGCTTCGATATATGAGTTGCCACATATCAATTTCCTAAATAACAGATTACACCCCAATTCTGTAAGTAATATAAATGATTTTATTAAATTTAGGTGCCGTAGAATTGCATACATCTGTAGTAAAAGCCTTTAGGAGTCACAGAAATTTGTGAAAGCGGTTTTAGAAGATCTAGCGGCATTTGGCATCGATTCTAAGAAGGCGGAGCCTATCGGCTTAGGTCTACAGGCAATGTCCACGCTCACTTCATTACAGAAAGCTTTGCCATGTCATTAATATATGTTTCATGCCCTTCAAAGTGTATTGTCAGTAGCACGCGTCCAGTCATCCATCACCCTTGTTATGGTTGTGGTCAACCATGCATGATTTTGTCGAAACGAGGCTTATGGAGTCTACTTCTCGGTAATTATCGTACCCTTCTTGTTCTTCCTCGTCGCTTTCATTCTGCTAATTTGATGAGGAACTTTTTAGTCGGAGTTTTGGACTAATTTTTGTCCGTGGCAATGAGATTGCTGGGCATTGCAAGCGCGGAGGGTAGCGGAGGAGGTTGCGCTCTCTTCAACCGGTTCAGATTGTCCAGGTCTGAACTTTTCCGGTGTTTCGTTGAGTTGTGCTCTTACATATTAGTCGGTGCATATCGCTCTTACATGCTTGTTGGTGCGTGCCGCGTGTTTTACGTAGCGCGCGTGTCGTGGTATGAGTGCCATACTCGTGAAGTCTTCGCACATGCAATGTAAGCGAAAGGGATGACTTAGAAATTTAAGGAAAGCATGACTATCGTGTTGCATGACTTGCAGCGCGAAGTGTTCGAATGCCGTGACTACGTATACGTGTAGGATAAGCGTGGAATAAAAAATGTTACAGATTTTCCGAAAATGTATTGTTTTTTTAGTGAATTAGCTTTCACCGTAATACAATTGATCCCCATTTTTTATGAATGAGCTTTCCCAGTAAAAAAAATTCATTTCCCCCATTTATAGTGGGTTAGCTTTGCCGTGAAAAATTAATTTTTGCCCATTTATTACGAATTAACTTTCCTCGTAATGAGGTTAATTAATTTTATTATATCTACTGTCATTTTTTGCTGCTCAGAGGACACAGCAGAGAAAATATGAATCTGTGTTTTTTTTTGCTTCTATATTCTTTAGAATTTAATTTCAATCTTCCAGCATGAGATGTGAATGTGTCCAAATGAATATTTTAGGCTCATGACTGTAATTCTTAAGAAAAATAGCAGGTCCAACTTGACCGTCGTTCTAATCGTTAAAAATGAGCGATTTTTTAATTGTTGAATTATTTGCTTACTGATATTAATTGTCCTCCAATTAGGTAAGATATATCGAATTATTTAACGTCAAGTTTTTAGATTTATACACCGCATTAATCAACGCGTACAAATTAAGCAGTAATTAACTGCCACCGTGATCTAGTCGAACATTTAGATGTACATTTATACCATAGTTGAACGCTATTTCACAATTGTAAACATACTTATAAACTTGCACACTTTCACACAATAACAAATTATTTCTATAGGATTACTGACTGTAGTAAAACAGTAGTTAAACATAGTGATTTTTATGTATGTAATTACTACATATATACTACATATATATTAATACATATGTATAATTACTGCATACTGCTACGACTGCTAAATAAGGCGTTAAAGATACTCAATGATTTTATTTAACTGCATAGTATTCGTGTACTATCAATACTCTGCACATTTTATTTATATTCGTCAACGAATTATAATTAATTGTACGATAAGTAATTCGCATTTTCTTCTGACATTCTGCTGGTTTATTTTTTTTATGTCCTATATGCGTATTGTATTTATGTCCTATATGCGTATTGTATTTATGTCCTATATGCGTATTGTATTTATGTCCTATATGCGTATTGTATTTATGTCCTATATGCGTATTGTATTTATGTCATATATGCGTATTCTATTTATGTCCTATATGCGTATTGTATTTATGTCCTATATGCGTATTGTATTTATGTCCTATATGCGTATTGTATTTATGTCCTATATGCGTATTGTATTTATGTCCTATATGCGTATTGTATTTATGTCCTATATGCGTATTGTATTTATGTCCTATATGCGTATTGTATTTATGTCCTATATGCGTATTGTATTTATGTCCTATATGCGTATTGTATTTATGTCCTATATGCGTATTGTATTTATGTCCTATATGCGTAATCTATTTATGTCCTATAAGCGTATTCTATTGATATTCTGTATACGCACATAGGATATTCCCACCATTGATGTACTTATTTTGAGTGCTTTCATTTAACTGATAAATAATGCATTCTTAATCGCCAACCATTGGTGCACTTCATTGCTGGGTATTGCTAAATATTGTTGCGCTTCATTGCTAGGTATTGCTAAATATTGTTGCGCTTCATTGCTAAGTATTGTTGCTCTTCATTGCTAGGTATTGCTAAATATTGTCGCGTTTCATTGCTGGGTATTGCCAAATATTGTTGCGCTTCATTGCTAAGTATTGTTGCTCTTCATTGCTAGTTATTGCTAAATATTGTTGCGTTTCATTGCTGGGTATTGCTAAATATTGTTGCGCTTCATTGCTAGGTATTGCTAAATATTGTTGCGCTTCATTGCTAGTTATTGCTAAATATTGTTGCGCTTCATTGCTAGGTATTGCTAAATATTGTTGCGCTTCATTGCTAGGTATTGCTAAATCTTGTTGCGCTTCATTGCTAGGTATTGCTAAATATTGTTGCGCTTCATTGCTAGGTATTGCTAAATATTGTTGCGCTTCATTGCTAGGTATTGCTAAATATTGTTGCGCTTCATTGCTAGGTATTGCTAAATATTGTTGCGCTTCATTGCTAGGTATTGCTAAATATTGTTGCGCTTCATTGCTTGGTATTGCTAAATATTGTTGCGCTTCATTGCTAGGTATTGCTAAATATTGTTGCGCTTCATTGCTAGGTATTGCTAAATATTGTTGCGCTTCATTGCTAGGTATTTCTAAATATTGTTGCGCTTCATTGCTAGGTATTGCTAAATATTGTTGCGCTTCATTGCTAGGTATTGCTAAATCTTGTTGCGCTTCATTGCTAGGTATTGCTAAATATTGTTGCGCTTCATTGCTAGGTATTGCTAAATCTTGTTGCGCTTCATTGCTAGGTATTGCTAAATCTTGTTGCGCTTCATTGCTAGGTATTGCTAAATCTTGTTGCGCTTCATTGCTAGGTATTGCTAAATATTGTTGCGCTTCATTGCTAGGTATTGCTAAATATTGTTGCGCTTCATTGCTAGGTATTGCTTAATATTGTTGCGCTTCATTGCTAGGTATTGCTAAATATTGTTGCGCTTCATTGCTAGGTATTGCTAAATATTGTTGCGCTTCATTGCTAGGTATTGCTAAATATTGTTGCGCTTCATTGCTAGGTATTGCTAAATATTGTTGCGCTTCATTGCTTGGTATTGCTAAATATTGTTGCGCTTCATTGCTAGGTATTGCTAAATATTGTTGCGCTTCATTGCTAGGTATTGCTAAATATTGTTGCGCTTCATTGCTAGGTATTTCTAAATATTGTTGCGCTTCATTGCTAGGTATTGCTAAATATTGTTGCGCTTCATTGCTAGGTATTGTTAAATATTGTTGCGCTTCATTGCTAGGTATTGCTAAATATTGTTGCGCTTCATTGCTAGGTATTGCTAAATATTGTTGCGCTTCATTGCTAGGTATTTCTAAATATTGTTGCGCTTCATTGCTAGGTATTGTTAAATATTGTTGCGCTTCATTGCTAGGTATTGCTAAATATTGTTGCGCTTCATTGCTAGGTATTGCTTAATATTGTTGCGCTTCATTGCTAGGTATTGCTAAATATTGTTGCGCTTCATTGCTAGGTATTGTTAAATATTGTTGCGCTTCATTGCTAGGTATTGCTAAATATTGCGCTTCATTGCTAGGTATTGCTAAATATTGTTGCGCTTCATTGCTAGGTATTGCTAAATATTGCGCTTCATTGCTAGGTATTGTTAAATATTGTTGCGCTTCATTGCTAGGTATTGCTAAATATTGCGCTTCATTGCTAGGTATTGCTAAATATTGTTGCGGAATGCGTCCTTAATTCTGCAATTTAATTAAAAATTATTTTAACTAAGTTCCTCAAGAAGGAACCTATATTCATTGCACTAACACTGAATATAGGGTGGCGCAAAATTAACGCATGGATTTGTGTTAGTAGTGGGCGTGGAATAGCTAATTAAACTAGGTAAAATTATAGCTCGTTTAATTATATAGGGGTTTTAACTTGTATAAATACACTAGTATAATTATATAGTAATTATAACTAGTATAATTATATATTAATTATAAGTAGTATAATTATATATTAATTATAAGTAGTATAATTATATGTTAATTATAAGTAGTATAATTATATATTAAATATAACTAGTATAATTATATAAAACTAATTACACTAGTTTGAAATCAATGCGTTTGTTTTGCGCCCCCTATATTAATTAAATAACGGCTTCACGACGTTGTAATTTGGTGAAGAAGCAACTAATGTTTAACTGTTGCAAATTTACCTGGAATATCGTTAAAAAAAACAACAAATGTTGAGCAATTTGACGTAGAATTACAAGCTCAACATAGAATGAATGTTGAATTATTTATAGGGTACCATGATTTTAGTTGTACTGGTGCGGCGTGCGTGTGTGTGTGTGTGTGTGTGTGGTAGTGTGTGAGTGGAATTGTGTGAGGATGAGTGAGTAAGGGTGTGTGTGGGTGTGTGTGTGTGGGTGTTGTAAGTGAGTGTGTGTGTGTGTGTGTGGTGTGTGTGTGTGTGCGTGTGTGTGGTAGTGTGTGTGTGTGTGTGTGTGTGGGAGTTTTTTGTGATTCCATCGAGGATTTTCATGTGATTGAACATTATCGTTACAAGAGCAGCAAAAATGTTACCCGAGCTATTTGTTATTTTTATTTCTGTGTAATTTATGTTTTAAAATTTACGGTTTGATACTATTCGATTTTTTGTGGAATAAAAAGTTAGTAGAGTTCAAACAAGAAAATGTAATTGTTATAAGAAATGAACTATCATTTACTACTTTTAGATTTAATTGTCATTTACTACTCCAATACCGAAATGTCATTTACTACCCCAATCTTCAAATATCATTTACTACTTACTTAGTGAAATGTCATTTACTACCCCAATCTTCAAATATCATTTACTACTTACTTAGTGAAATGTCATTTACAACTCCAATATTGAAATATCATTTACTACTTACTTAGTGAAATGTCATTTACTACCCCAATCTTCAAATATCATTTACTATTTACTTAGTGAAATGTCATTTACAACTCCAATATTGAAATGTCATTTACTACTTACTTAGTGAAATGTCAATTACAACTCCAATATTGAGATTTAAGCACCCAAATAGCTAAAATACAAAATTTACAACTAATAATTGAAACAGTAAATAAGATACTCATGAAATAGCCGTATTAAAATTAAAAACTACAACTATGCTAACAATACATTTATACATCAAACCTATGACAAAACATGCAGTTACATATATGGGGAAAAAAGATACTCAAAATCGGGAAAGAAAGATACTCAATGGGGAAAAGATACTCAAGATAGTGTTTCGGTACCTTTTAGAATAAATTCAATTATATATTTCTTTTCGTAAAAAGAATCATCAGTAACGTTGCTTCAAATGATGGCATGTATTTATCAACAGTTGACTTTTATTGACATTTTCTATATTTTTTAGGTTTTCATTTTTAAGGTTTCCGCATTGAAGATGTAATTCTTATATTCCGAAACGTTTGCCATGAAACATAGTAATTAATAATCTCCATTTCTACATCGGTTCCTTTTATACCTTATCTCGTATGAAAAACTTGTGTGACTTGTATGAAAGACCACACTCGTATAAATTAAATCGTGGTTAATTAGATTAAAATTACCATACTTGATTGTATTTTGGTAACACAGTTAAATTCAAAAATTTTGAAAATTCGAAAGCCATTTTCACCTCATCGTTCTCTAACGTAATCCAAAACTGAATCCGCATCGATGCGTCTTATTCTTGAAATGAAAAGCAAGGCGAAAATCGCGGTACGAATGGCCATTTTATTATTACAAAAAGTAAAGTCTAAATGAATAAAATCGAACGTTTCGAACTAAACAGCTCATCTTCAGCAAAAGGAAAAAGAATTCTGCGACAAAACAAACCGAATATGAGTAAATTAAAACTACACTGTAAAAGAATACTAAAACACATACAGAAAATGGTCGTAGATCTAAAACTAAAATATAAAACAAAATAAAATTAAAAAACCTAAACTAATGATCATGTATTTGCAACGAGAAGAGGAAACGCACTTTGAGCATCATTTAGAGGGGGTCTGAGCTTAAATATGTATAGCGACTCAAGGATGCGTAAATCAATCATGTGAGGGGCACCTGCAAGGATTTTAAAATGATTCACAGAAACAGGGACGTTACAGTTTACCATACTTAATCCGCCTCAGCTATCTTCATTATCATGCATATATTGCTGTACATGCCTCACCGGATGCATGTTGCATGCAAGCTATCTATACAGCTCATTTGTAGTTGATCTTTTTATGTGGTACATATCAAATACTGAATCTACGTCATGTAACGTTTATGGAGTACATATGGTAACAAAATTTTGGACATGCCACAGGCCCGGAACAGTATACCTAACGGGCAGTTTAGGTTTAATTTTTTTTAAATACTAGATTTTTAATGCTTCTTGGAAATTGACTCGATTAATAACTAATAATTTGAATATTTTGTATATATTTTTGTAATATTTTGTATATATTTTGTCACATAAATATTTTGTAGATATTTTTGTAGATATTTTTTGTATATTTTGTATATCTCGCGGAGTATTCTAACCAACATATCACAAATCAAATAAAAGGTATAAATAAGTTGATTAAGATGCTGACTTTAACTTTTCACAAGATTTGTGCCTTCCAATATTCAACCATGATAAATATGTAGGTGAGAGGATTAGAATTTTCCTCTTTAAAAAGTTATTTCAAATCGTTAAAGTTACAGAAAGAATGTACTCATCCTTTGCCTGACATGTACTCGTGTATTTTTTCCAGGTGATTGAAGTTTTCTTCTATGATATTGGATTTTCATCATATGTAAACTTCTTTTTATATTTATTTTGTTCTATTATATTTTGTTTCATTTTTATTTTATTGTTATTTTTTATTATTATTTTATTATTTTTTTATTCTTCTATTTTTTTAAGGCAAGAGGATGCAAATTTTCTCCATTAAAAAAGCCATTTCAAATTTTTTAAAGTTACAGGGTAAATTTTTAAAGTTACTCATTCTTTGTCTGACATTACTTGTGTGTTTTTTCCAGGTGCTCTAAGTTTTCTTCTATGATATTGGATTTTCATTATATTCAAACTTCTTTTAATGGTTTTAATTCATTAAACTTGGATCTAGGTACGTCAGTAAACAACTATATCAACATAAAGTAATTTTTTTCAGGTTCCGTTAAGTTTTCTTTTAAGTTCAATTTCCCAAAAATGGAATGTTCTTTCCTTGGATTCAACTCATCAAACTTGAATCTACGTCAAAAAACAGCTGAGTCAAAATTAAATCCATGAGTACTGGGCCGTCAAAACGTGAATGCATTTGTTTTATTTTGTGTAGAACAATTTTGGGGTAAATACATTTGGTTGGGGGAGGAGGTGGGTACATATTTTTTTGATGGGGTTGAAAGCATTTTTTGGGGTGAGGTGAATATGTTTCTTGAGTGGGTGAATACATTATTGGGAAGTTGAACACATTTTTTGGAGAGGTGAATACATTTAATTTTTGGGGAGGCTTGAATACATTTTTTGATGAGTTGAATGTATCTTCTGGGGGGTGGGGCTGAATACATTTTTTGAGGGGGATCAATGCTTTTATTGGGGGGTGGGTCCATTTTTAGGAGGGTAAATACATTTTTTTGAGGGGGGGGGGGTTATTAAAGTTTTTAAAAAATAATATTTTAGGGGTTTTAATCCATTTTTAGTAAGCAAAAAAATTTTGGGGGGTTGAATACTTTTTTGGGGGTACAATCCAGCATGATCATCTTTTCCTCACTCACCACCTCCACTCCCCAGCACACCCAATACCCAACTAACTTCACACTTCAGCGTAAATATATAGCTACCCATCGAAGCATGTAACAGTTCATCACAGTGAATTCAAAAAAGAACATATCGATTAATCTTACCAAGTTAAAAGTATAAATCAATTAATCTTACTGGTTTTAAAAGATACATCAATTAATCTCAGTGAAAAATAGCGCAGTGACAGCTGTGGAGCCTCACCTCTATCTCATGGGAGGGTCACACGCTGACCTGCTGTGTGTTCTTGTGTGTGTGCGTGTGTGTAGTGCTCGGTTGTAGCTCACAGTTATAGAAGTGCTTAGTTATAGCTCACAGTTGTAGTAGTGCTTAGCTACGAGTATATCTCACAGTTGTAGTAGTGCTTAGCTACGAGTATATCTCACAGTTGTAGTAGTGCTTAGCTACGAGTATATCTCACAGTTGTAGTAGTGCTTAGTTATATCTCACAGTTGTAGTGTTGCTCAGTTATATCTCACGGTTATAGTGTTGCTCAGTTATATCTCCGAATTATAGCATTTCTCAATGATACCTTACAAGTTGTAATATTTCTGAGAGATATCTCACAAGTTCTATTATTTCTCAGTAATATTTCAGTTATATCTCACAAATTATAATATTTCTCAGCTATAACGTACAAGTTATATCATTTCACAGTTATATCTCATTTATACCTCATAAGTTACAAATTATGCGTCATGTTATGAGTTACGAATTCAATGTCATAAATTATGAGCTATAAATTATTAGTCATACGTTAACAATTATTAGTTTAATGAGTTAATTTTTAAATACCCTGTCTCGAATTTGAGGTACGAATAAACTTAAATCTAATCATAAAACGAGTATAATTATAATCCAATAGTTCTAAAGCGTAAGTTAGTTAAAATTATGGTATTACCTACTCCCAAATTGTAACTAAGAACTTATGTTCAAACTATCTAAAGCGTAAGTTAGTTAAAATTATGGTGTTACCTACTCCCAAATTGTAACTAAGAACTTATGGTCTAACTATCTAAAGCGTAAGTTAGTTAAAATTATGGTGTTACCTACTCCCAAATTGTAACTAAGAAATTATGGTAAAACTATCATACGTGAGTTAGTTAGTCATTGCACAAGTCATTGAAATGAAGTTTGAGTTTCAAGTTGTAAGATAAGGTGTAAAAACAATTGATACCATTATTTTAACAATGTAACAGATCAATAAATAAGCCGTATAAATTCCATAGTTATTACTTTCAACGGCTCTCTTCACTCACATACACCAGTGTGAGTAAAGTACACACTCACACGCACACACACACACAACACACACACACACATGCACACACACAACGTCAGCTCTCACCCACATCTCTAAATAGACAATATGTCTCCCTAAGAAACATGTAGGGCTAAATAATACATAATGTTGTTTTTAATAATAAAAAATTCAATTTATAATTCTTAATATTATCAAATAATGATTAATTGATCTTATTATTACTTATCATTACCTGATATTACTTTATAGTAATTATTTTCATTTAATATTAATTTTTGGCTTTGAAGCGAGTTTAGAACCGCTTTCAGTTGCATCCCCATAACGTGATCAGCACTTCCTGTAAGTTTTATATTTTATAACTGTAAGTTATACATTAGCACCTCCTACAATTTATATATTTTATGATTGTAAGTTACAGCATGTACTTTTTATATATTTTTGCTGATATTTCAGTGAAAATGTTCACGCCGCGAAAAATTGGAAAAAAATTGCAACCCTGTCTCAATGCTTTGCTCGTTTTTAAACAGGCTTAGTTCTATGCTGTGTGTATAAACAATTAATATGCGTGTAAAAATTGTGTACACTTATTACATAAGTATATCATCAGTAATATAGCGATTTTATATCAAAAGATTTAGGCTAAAGCAATAACTACGTCGGCTCTACCGACCGTTCCATGCGCGTGAGACCTTTTGAATACATCTGCCGTCATAGGCTGATGTATGCATGGGAACCCACCGTGTATGGAGAGGTTTTTACGCTGCTTTTTATACGAGTATCTTATAACAGTGACGGATGCAAAAGGGTTCCTTTTGAATATTAGAAAGCGGTATTCAAGCGATGATTAAACACTTTTTGTCGAGGTTGGGTCAAAAGAAGCTGCCCCGAGGGAGGTTTTTGATTTTTTGTGACCTTAAACTTTGAATTATTTTTCCTCTGTATGTATGAGGGGCATTATTTTTTGTTAAAATCTTTAATGGGAAATGGTTTTATCTCATATGATGAGTTCGGCACCGATGCAGAAAACATTTTGTAAAAAAGTGTTCGAACCTAAACAAGGTTTCACACAACATTTCCTATTTTACAAACCTCTATTGAGTAAATATTTTCGTGACAGTACATCTTTAAAAAAAACTGCATAATTTTAAAGTCCTTGAGTCGAGTTCAGTGATAGTTAAGTTTTAAATTTTTTTTTCTATAAATCAGTCACCAGTTTTTTTAAATCTTTCAGTTTAGTCATTAAAATATATGGTACATATATTGTGTTTTCTCTACTGCTCTACAATTTACATAATATTATAATACCTAGTATGATGTATGAACTGCATTAGGAGCTTGAGAATAAAATATTTTCAAACATTACGTGGACTCGCAAGCTTTTTTAAATTACCAAAATAAAAAGAGAATTCTTGATGAGCCCGGAAATTCAGACTATATATCTCTCTCATTATTCAACGATAGTTGATTAGGGAAACGAATCATAAATTTTCAACCGTACAAATACCGTGCCTTCAGTATTTTCATCACCATTTGGATGGGAACTAATTTTCAGATTAACTATAATCTACTTCGCTGAAACTTTTTTTCCTTTACTTTGCTTCGAAAATTGTATTCTTAAAATCACAGCCAGCTGTGTACGTGTGGCGTATCGGCAGTGTACGTACACTGTATGTACACAAGCAATGTACACGCAGTGTATTATCAGTGTACGTACACTGCCTCATTACGAAGTCTCATCGTAATAATTAAATGATGGTGCTGGGGGTTCTGAATAAGGGAAGTAATGAAGGTGTTGGGGTGCTAACTAAGGGAAGTAATGAAGGTGTTGGGGTGCTAACTAAGGGAAGAAATGAAGATGTTGGGGTGCTAACTAAGGGAAGAAATGAAGGTGTTGGGGTGCTAACTAAGGGAAGTAATGAAGGTGCTGGGGTGCTAACTAAGGGAAGAAATGAAGGTGTTGGGGTGCTAACTAAGGGAAATAATGAAGGTGCTGGGGTGCTAACTAAGGGAAGAAATGAAGGTGTTGGGGTGCTAACTAAGGGAAGTAATGAAGGTGCTGGGGTGCTAACTAAGGGAAGAAATGAAGGTGTTGGGGTGCTAACTAAGGGAAATAATGAAGGTGCTGGGGTGCTAACTAAGGGAAGAAATGAAGGTGTTGGGGTGCTAACTAAGGGAAATAATGAAGGTGTTAGGGTGCTAACTAAGGGAAGAAATGAAGGTGTTGGGGTGCTAACTAAGGGAAGTAATGAAGGTGTTGGGGTGCTAACTAAGGGAAGAAATGAAGGTGTTGGGGTGCTAACTAAGGGAAGAAATGAAGGTGTTGGGGTGCTAACTAAGGGAAGTAATGAAGGTGTTGGGGTGCTAACTAAGGGAAGTAATGAAGGTGTTGGGGTGCTAACTAAGGGAAGAAATGAAGGTGTTGGGGTGCTAACTAAGGGAAGAAATGAAGGTGTTGGGGTGCTAACTAAGGGAAGTAATGAAGGTGTTGGGGTGCTAACTAAGGGAAGTAATGAAGGTGTTGGGGTGCTAACTAAGGGAAGAAATGAAGGTGTTGGGGTGCTAACTAAGGGAAGAAATGAAGGTGTTGGGGTGCTAACTAAGGGAAGTAATGAAGGTGTTGGGGTGCTAACTAAGGGAAGTAATGAAGGTGTTGGGGTGCTAACTAAGGGAAGAAATGAAGGTGTTGGGGTGCTAACTAAGGGAAGTAATGAAGGTGTTGGGGTGCTAACTAAGGGAAGTAATGAAGGTGTTGGAGATGCTAACTGAGGGGAGTGATGAAGGTGCTGACTGAGGGGAGTGATGAAGGTGCTGACTGAGGGGAGTAATGAAGATGCTGACTGAGGGGAGTAATGAAGATGCTGACTGAGGGGAGTAATGAAGATGCTGACTGAGGGGAGTAATGAAGATGCTAACTGAGGGGAGTAATGAAGATGCTGACTGAGGGGAGTAATGAAGATGCTGACTGAGGGGAGTAATGAAGATGCTGACTGAGGGGAGTAATGAAGATGCTGACTGAGGGGAGTAATGAAGATGCTAACTGAGGGGAGTAATGAAGATGCTGACTGAGGGGAGTAATGAAGATGCTGACTGAGGGGAGTAATGAAGATGCTGACTGAGGGGAGTAATGAAGATGCTGACTGAGGGGAGTAATGAAGATGCTAACTGAGGGGAGTAATGAAGATGCTGACTGAAGGGAGTAATGAAGATGCTGACTGAAGGGAGTAATGAAGATGCTGACTGAGGGGAGTAATGAAGATGCTGACTGAAGGGAGTAATGAAGATGCTGACTGAAGGGAGTAATGAAGATGCTGACTGAGGGGAGTAATGAAGCTGCTGACTGAGGGGAGTAATGAAGATGCTGACTGAGGGGAGTAATGAAGATGCTGACTGAGGGGAGTAATGAAGATGCTGACTGAGGGGAGTAATGAAGATGCTGACTGAGGGGAGTAATGAAGCTGCTGACTGAGGGGAGTAATGAAGCTGCTGACTGAGGGGAGTAATGAAGATGCTGACTGAGGGGAGTAATGAAGATGCTGACTGAGGGGAGTAATGAAGATGCTGACTGAGGGGAGTAATGAAGCTGCTGACTGAGGGGAGTAATGAAGATGCTGACTGAGGGGAGTAATGAAGATGCTGACTGAGGGGAGTAATGAAGATGCTGACTGAGGGGAGTAATGAAGATGCTGACTGAGGGGAGTAATGAAGATGCTGACTGAGGGGAGTAATGAAGATGCTGACTGAGGGGAGTAATGAAGCTGCTGACTGAGGGGAGTAATGAAGCTGCTGACTGAGGGGAGTAATGAAGATGCTGACTGAGGGGAGTAATGAAGATGCTGACTGAGGGGAGTAATGAAGATGCTGACTGAGGGGAGTAATGAAGATGCTGACTGAGGGGAGTAATGAAGATGCTGACTGAGGGGAGTAATGAAGATGCTGACTGAGGGGAGTAATGAAGATGCTGACTGAGGGGAGTAATGAAGATGCTGACTGAGGGGAGTAATGAAGATGCTGACTGAGGGGAGTAATGAAGATGCTGACTGAGGGGAGTAATGAAGATGCTGACTGAGGGGAGTAATGAAGATGCTGACTGAAGGGAGTAATGAAGCTGCTGACTGAGGGGAGTAATGAAGATGCTGACTGAGGGGAGTAATGAAGATGCTGACTGAGGGGAGTAATGAAGATGCTGACTGAGGGGAGTAATGAAGATGCTGACTGAGGGGAGTAATGATTATGCTGACTGAGGGGAGTAATGAAGATGCTGACTGAGGTAAGTAATGAAGACGCTGACTGAGGGGAGTAATGAAGATGCTGACTGAGGGGAGTAATGAAGATGCTGACTGAAGGGAGTAATGAAGCTGCTGACTGAGGGGAGTAATGAAGATGCTGACTGAGGGGAGTAATGAAGATGCTGACTGAGGGGAGTAATGAAGATGCTGACTGAGGGGAGTAATGAAGATGCTGACTGAGGGGAGTAATGAAGATGCTGACTGAGGGGAGTAATGAAGATGCTGACTGAGGGGAGTAATGAAGATGCTGACTGAGGGGAGTAATGAAGATGCTGACTGAGGGGAGTAATGAAGATGCTGACTGAGGGGAGTAATGAAGATGCTGACTGAGGGGAGTAATGAAGATGCTGACTGAGGGGAGTAATGAAGATGCTGACTGAGGGGAGTAATGAAGATGCTGACTGAGGGGAGTAATGATTATGCTGACTGAGGGGAGTAATGAAGATGCTGACTGAGGTAAGTAATGAAGACGCTGACTGAGGGGAATAACGAAGATTCTGACTGAGGGGAGTAATGAAGATGCTGACTGAGGGGAGTAATGAAGATGCTGACTGAGGGGAGTAATGAAGATGCTGACTGAGGGAGGGGGGATGGGGTAATGGAGGCCGCTAGCTACTAAAGAGGCCCCCTCAGGGGGGGGGAGCACATCGTCCACTGTTGTGTCCGGGGATCGATTGGCAATGTGCCCCGAGGGGGGGGAGCGACGGGGAGTGGGGGAAGGACGGGGAATGGGAAAGGGACGGGGAGTGGGGGAGCGACGGGGAGTGGGGGAGTGGGGGGAATGTCTGGGCTAGGGGGGGGAGTTTTTAACAGGGGGATTGAAGTGGGAGCGGGGGGAGTGGAGGGAGTGTGGAGTGGGAGGGGGAGTGTGTTACTCTGATAATTGAGTGAGGGGCGTCGTAAAGAATGTTGTGAGTGAGTGGTTTGAGTGACAAGAAGTGTGAGTGGTGTGAGTGAGGTGCGTGATAAGAAGTGTGAGTGGTGTGAGTGGGATGCGTGATAAGAAGTGTGAGTGGTGTAAGTGGGGTGAGTGATAAGAAGTGTGAGTGGTGTGAGTGGGGTGAGTGATAAGAAGTGTGAGTGGTGTGAGTGGAATGCGTGATAAGAAGTGTGAGTGGTGTGAGTGGGGTGCGTGATAAGAAGTGTGAGTGGTGTGAGTGGGGTGAGTGGTAACTTAACCTACCTTCACTCTAGAAGCTAGTCGAGCCTTTCCAGACCCGATCTATTCTCTCCTACTCAACTTGTCTTACTATTTCCCAATTAGAACCTACCTTGCCATAACCTACCCAAGACTATTCTAACCAAACCTATTGTCTCAAAGCCTATTTTAACAAATCCTACTATAACCTATCCTAGGCTATTCCAACCTTACCTTTTTTGATATAGCCTCTGCAAACATAACTCAACTTAACGTGTGCTAAACAAATGTATTGGTCAACTAAATCAGTCCTATCTACCAGTATGAATGTTGCACTCAGTGTCAGAAGTTCAGGAATTGATTATAAAGGCATCATTGCATTCAGCGTCACTAATTTAGATATTTATTGAGGCACCATAATATTCAGAATAATTGATTCGGGAAGTAATTCAGGCATCATTATTTTCAGTATCCGTGATTCAGATATTAATTTAGGCACCATAATATTCAGTATCAGTGATTCAGATATTAATTGAGGCATTATTACATTCAGTATTAGTGATTCATATAATAATTCAGGCATCTTTTCATTCAGTATCCGTGATTAGGAAATTAATTGGGGTATCGTTTTATTCAACATCAGTGATTCAGAAAATAATGCATCCACCAGGCGGGTGAAGTGGAAAATTCAATTTTAGTGGAAATAGCAGGCTCTAGGTGTCGTTTGGTGGAGTGTAAGTGGAGGGAAGTGGATGCGATATGGTGTGGAACGAAGTGGAAGGCATTTGGTGGAGAGAAATGAAATGAATTCAGTGAAGAGGTATGGAAGTGGTTTGGTGGAGGAAAGTGGAACGGATTTAGTGGTAGGAAGTGGATAGGACTCGGTGAAAGGAAGAGGGAACAATTTGGTGGAGGGGAGTGGAAGCGGTGTGGTGAAGTGACATAGAAGTGAAGGGTTTTAATGCAAATAGAAATGACTAGGATGAAAAAAAATGGAACTAAAATAAATAAGAAATAATAAAATAAAAAAAATAAAAAAATAATAAAAAAATGAAACCAATTGAAAAAATAACGTTAAAATAGACTAGCAATAAATAGAAATGGCTGGGATGAATAAAAATGGAAATAAATAAAATAAATAAAAATAAAAAAAATAATAAGAAAAACAATAAAAAAAATAAAACCAATTAAAAAAATAACGTTAAAATAGACTAGCAATAAATAGAAATGGCTGGGATGAATAAAATGGATACGACATGATAGATGAAAGTGGAAGTCCTGCGGTGGAATGCAGTGTGGACGGCGGAGGGGTAATGAAAGTTGACCTGACGTGGCGGAGGGCAGAGGAGGGAATGGAAGGGGAAGAGATATGGTGGAGGTTTTTAGAAGACACGGTGGAGCGATGGAATTGGAAGTGACTTGGTAAAAAATAGTGGAGGAAAGTGGAGGGGAAGTGGCGTAAAGTGGAGGGGAGGTGGAGGAAAGTGGAGGAGAGATGGAGGTAAGTGGAGAGGAGGTGGAGGATACTGTAGGGCAGCGGAGGGGAGGTGGAGGGTAGTGGAGGGTAGTGAATGGGAGGTGGAGAGCAGTAGAGGGGAGGTGGAGGGGAGGTGGAGGGCAGTAGAGGGGAGGTGGAGATCAGTAGAGGGGAGGTGGAAAGCAGTAGAGGGGAGGTGGAGGGCAGTAGAGGGGAGGTGGAGGGCAGTAGAGGGGAGGTGGAGGGGAGGTGGAGGGCAGTAGAGGGGAGGTGGAGAGCAGTAGAGGGGAGGTGGAAAGCAGTAGAGGGGAGGTGGAGGGCAGTAGAGGGGAGGTGGAGGGCAGTAGAGGGGAGGTGGAGGGCAGTAGAGAAGAGGTGGAGGGAGGTGGAGGGAGGTGGAGGGCAGGTGGGGTGCAGTAGAGGGGAGGTTTAGGACAGTAGAGGGGAGGTGGAGGGCAGTAGAGGGGAGGTAGAGGGGAGGTGGAGGGGAGGTGGAGGGCAGTAGAGGGGAGGTGAAGGGCAGTAGAGGGGAGATGGAGGGAGGTGGAGGGAGGTGGAGGGGAGGTGGAAGGCCTAATTAAGCCCACTATCGCAGGAAGATCTCCCCGAGAGCCTCAAACTGAGGGAGCAACTTTGGGGGGAAAAGGAGGGTGGGGGAGGGGGGAGGAGGGGGAGAGTGTCAATTGAGTGGGAAACACACAAAATTCTCCTCGTGGTGGTGGTTGTGAGGTGATGGTTGTGAGGTGGTTGTGTGTTGGTAGTGAGGTTGTGTGTTGGTGGGTGTGAGGTTGTGTGGTGGTGGTTGTGTGGTGGTGGTTGTGTGGTGGTGGTTGTGTGGTGATGGTTGTGAGGTGGTTGTGTGTTGGTAGTGAGGTTGTGTGTTGGTGGATGTGAGGTTGTGTGGTGGTGGTTGTGTGGTGGTTGAGTGGTAGTGGTTGTGTGGTGGTGGTTGTGAGGTGGTTGTGTGTTGGTAGTGAGGTTGTGTGTTGGTGGATGTGAGGTTGTGTGGTGGTGGTTGTGTGGTGGTTGTGTGGTAGTGGTTGTGTGGTGGTGGTTGTGTGGTGATGGTTGTGAGGTGGTTGTGTGTTGGTGGATGTGAGGTTGTGCGTTGGTGGATGTGAGGTTGTGTGGGGGTTGTGGTGCGGTGGTTGTGTGGTGGTATGGGGGTGGTGGTGTGGTGGTTGTGTGGTGGTGCAGCAGAGGGAGAATTCAATGGTGAGACGACGCACCTAGTGCGGTGGGCGCACACTTCTAATGTAACAATAAACTTGTAATCAATAATACTTTTACCCAATTTCAATATGTATACATGATGAAATATTCCCAAATATTTGTACATCTGAAAGTACATTGAAGTTAAAATAAAGTTCATTCGCTACTATTTCTTCAAGTTTCCAAACCTATTCGAATATATTCGAATATTTATGAAACATTTTAATTACTGAATTATTAAATTAACCCCAAATAACTAGTTCATGACTATGTGCATTCCAGTCCGACGAAAGAAAAGCAATTCATTCCAAATAATTCGCAAGGAAATGTAATAGTGACACAAAAAATGGTTTGCTTAAGAAAATCCGATCCAAAATTCTTATTTCACTGTAAAATAATTTTTTTTTATCCTAATGGCACAACAATAACAATAACACCATATGTGTGCTGTACAATATTTAGGCTCATTTGTACCGGCAGCTACACAATCCCAGGGGGCAATATTGTTGTGGTCTTATTGTCTAATTTGTTGACATCATTTTAACACTCGTGAAATATTTATGACGGAAAATATTGTGTGCATTGTGTATGGGAAGTTTGATTCTATGCGTTTATTTTATTCTACTCATTTTCTGAATGTTTATTTATTTCAAAAGGGAATTTTTAATTTAAAGTGTATAATTTTACGGCTTGAACTAATAATGGTACAGTTATACTGTTGATGGTAGGGTTGCACTGTAAATGGTAGAATTATCCTATCAATGGTAGAATAATGCAACTAATGGATAGATTATAATATTATTTAAAGCGTTATACTATTAATGATAGGATTGCATTATTATTGATTGGGTTATACTGTTTATGGGAAGGTTGCTTCTTGAAAAGATAGTAATGAATTCCATCAATGATGTCGATTTTTCATTATTGCTACTCATAACTTGAATTCATCAACTCAAATCTAACCCAACCTAACCTAGCCTAACCCAACTTAAACCAACCCAACATAACCTAACCTAAACAAACTCAAAATAATTTCAATTAGCCTAACATAAACTAACCTAACTCAACCTAATCTAAACTAACCTCACCCAACCTAACCTGACCTAACCCACCCTAACTAAGCTAACTTAACCTAACCAAACCTACTGCAGCAACCGCTTAAACATAGTCAACGTAATCATAAAATTATGATAAATAGCACTGTGTTGTTGGAATTCACGTTAGTGCAAATGCATGCGTAAGATCTTAGTTTATACAGTAATTTAAAGAGCCTCTATTCAAGCGAATTAACATGATTTTATTGCTAATACTTGGCTTGGGTCTCCCCCTCAAATTTTCTATGGCCCGTTTTCTAACAGCAAGCCCAGCGATTTTTGCCGATTGACATTTTATGATTTGAAACACGAGCGTTTCTATGGTGAACTTGAGCAAACAATAAATATTGAGTGGGGCTCACAGTTTCAAATTTGTTCTGACTTTGTCTTGGGTTTTTTTATTATTCTTAATGACAGGTTACAATACAGATATGCAAATACACACTAAGCGATTTGGCATCGCTTAATTAACATGAAACTGTACATGTACCTCGTACTTATCTTAATAATGAAATACGCGAATTTAATTCCTGCATTTCCTCGTGTGAGTAAGTGTCTGCTCAAGATGCCTCACGTGAAACTTCCATTAAATTAGGTTTTTGAACTAAAAAAATATATTTGCGAGAAATGGCATTTTTTGAAAAACCGTCCCATACGAGGAAAATTTAAAAACCTCGATACGGCTGCACAAAAATAGCTGAAAATAGTATAATTTTGTCGACACCTGCCAAAGTTGAGCAGTTTCGCCAAATGATTTAGAATTTCTTTAAACTTTAACTTTCAACTTCAACTTTTCTTTAAATTTTCCCGTGATTTTTGCTTTGATGAAGTAAACGCTAGTTCAACAGCGTTATTCTTAACTGACACATAAGCTAAGCAGTGTGCGAAGAACATGAACACAATAATGAGCAATAAAAACCGAAATTAAGTATTTCCATTTAAAAAATTCTGAATAATGATGAATAATTCCCTAGAAGTCGCTGAACTAATTAGGGCCCACAAGTAGCTCTACTCAAATGTTTTAACTTTACTAGACTTAAGAAACATTTTGCTACTGTACCGCTTGTGATAAATAAATTGTTCAAAGAAATAAATAAATATTGTTCAAATAAATAAATCAA
Organism: Morinoia aosen; assembly: GCA_030386875.1. Taxonomy (NCBI): domain Eukaryota; kingdom Metazoa; phylum Arthropoda; class Malacostraca; order Amphipoda; family Talitridae; genus Morinoia; species Morinoia aosen. The sequence continues at coordinate 22,873,697 of CM059578.1, read as the reverse complement.
CTGTTTAAATGCAGAGAGTAGCGACTGACATAAATAAAGGTGGGACCCATGAGTGGCTGATGACTAAGTATAAGGAGGGGGAAACAATAAATAGATAAATAAATAGCAGACGTAAGCCGTAAATGTGGGGGACGTTGACAAAATTTAGCATTACGCACAAAAACAGAGCGGTACACATCCAAAGGGGCAAATACACATAATAAATGGATGATGCACATCATAGATGGAGGATACGCATAAATGAGATTAATGATACACATGAATGATGCACATAAATGGATGATACACATCAAAAACGGATGATACACATCATAAATGGATATTGCACATCAAAAATGACAGATTTATATATAAATGTGAGATGCACATCAACAATGGATGATACACAAAAATGAATTTTTCCAACGCGTGTGTATCAACACAAACTTCTAATTCACAGTTTAATTATTCGTTATTTATTAATCAATGCGATGCAGGAGGAAAAGATATCTAAATGTTGGCTGTAAAGTCCGTAGACTTTTGAGCATGAATCAAATGATTCATATGCATGTAAAGAGATTAAAAAAACTTGCGTACTACAATTGATATGCTGCAGTGTACGTGTAAATTATGTGCATAAAATATATACATCATACAAATAAAAAGTTATTGTTAATTGTGTGATGACATTTTGAAGGCGTAGATACATTTTTAATTTACAATACGATTAGTCATGGAATTCATATCGCTCATTGGGAAGAACAACGTCTCAACTGAAAATTTTGTAAAATTGACTCACCCATGCTGTTAAATTCGCCATTTCGTTCCACGTAATTTTGGAAAACCTTCATTGCAAAATTGACCTTTTTTCGCTCAAAACTAATTCCGAAAGCAGATTGCAAAGTTAAAATTTCTTTCCGTGAAAAATCGAGAATTTCGATATTAGCTTCCCAATGAGCAATATTAGCTAGCAACTTATTTCTGCACTGAAATAATTTGACTTTGCTTACACTTAATGCTGAGACAAACACTAACATAGAGATGCCTTGAAGTTTATTCAACTTTTCGTATCAATTAAATATTTTTTGTTGATTAACTTGAAGCTTGTGCATTAAAAATCGCTTCTTGTTCAATACGACAACGATTTAAGCAAAACATTAGAGCCCTTAAGTGATTGATGGAGGTAATGGATCAGATAAACAGGTTGGTAGGTAATGAGGAGGGTGATAGAGGTGGTGATAGAGTGGAGGGTGATAGAGGTGCTGATAGAGTGGAGGGAGATAGAGGTGCAGATAGAGTGGAGGGTGATAGAGGTGGTGATAGAGTGGAGGGTGATAGAGGTGCTGATAGAATGGAGGGTGATAGAGGTGCTGATAGAGTGGAGGGTGAGAAAGGTGGTGATAGAGTGGAGGGTGAGAAAGGTGCTGATAGAGTGGAGGGTGATAGAGGTGGTGATAGAATGGAGGGTGATAGAGGTGCTGATAGAGTGGAGGGTGATAGAGGTGATGATAGAGTGGAGAGTGATAGAGGTGGTGATAGAATGGAGGGTGATAGAGGTGCTGATAGAGTGGAGGATGATAGAGGTGATGATAGAGTGGAGAGTGATAGAGGTGCTGATAGAGTGGAGGGTGATAGAGGCTATAGATAGAGAGGAGGGTGATAGAGGCTATAGATAGACTGGAGGGTGATGGATAGACTGGAGGGTGATAGAGGTGCTGATAGGGTAAAGGATGATAAAGGCTGCTGCCTAAAACAATGGTCATATATGAAGTCTTAATATAATTATCAGTAAGTTTGTTTATACGAAAAAGAAATGATGGTGTATAGAATAATTTCTTCCGTACTGAATGCTATATATTTTACTTTCCAAAAATAATTTCTGTTAATAACGTACGTTTGTTGATTTTTTGGTCTTTGCTAGCTAAACGTACTTAATATTTCTGAAATGTTTTTTACTTGAGTACTCAATGCTTGCTGGTAGAGGTAGATGGGCAAATAAAGCGGTGGTAGATTGGTAGATGGGCAGGTAGAGAGGTGTGTGAGCTTTGTAGAAAGGCAGTAGAACAGCAGATAACCACATGATGCTAAGAAGTAAAAATACAATTGTACATTAATACTAAATTACGCCAAAATAACCCGTCTACAGTGAGTCAAACCACTTCAGTATGAATTTCCTACCATAGAATAAACAAAATAGTTTGTTTGTATGCTTTTATAAGAAAATATGATACATTATAAAAACAGTATATTATAAGTATAAAAACAAATGTATCATATTTTCTTATAAAAGCATACAAACAAACTATTTTGTTTATTCTATGGTAGGATATTCATAATGAAGTGGTTTGACTCACTGTAGATGGGTTATTTTGGCGTAATTTAGTATTAATGTACAATTGTATTTTTACTACTTTGCATAATGTGGTTATCTGCTGTTCTACTGCTTTTCTACAAAGCTCACACACCTCTCTACCTGCCCATCTACCAATCTACCACCGCTTTATTTGCCCATCTACCTCTACCATCACACTACCTGCCCATCTACCTCTACCCCCATTCTACCTGCCCATCTACCCATCTACCCCCTCTACCTGCCCATCTACCCATCTACCGCCACTCTACCTGCACCTCTACCTTCACTCTACCTGCCCATCTACTCATCTACCACCTCTCTACCTCCCATCCACCATGCCTTACACTTCACCAACCACCACTCTACCTGCCATCTACCTCTACCTCTTCTCTACCTGCCCATCCCCTACACCCCATCTACACCCTCTACCTGCACATCTACCCTCTACCCCGTAATGACTACCTACACCGTGTTCACGCAGCTTCAGTTTCTGTTTTTCTCCTCAGCGAAGTTTTTGCCGCGCTGGCCCGCTACAACGGCGCCTCACTTGCTATTTATTGTCTATTGTGTTGATTTTGAGGCCTCGAGGGCATTTTTTATCTATTTTTTGCGGGCAGTCGTTGTTTATTTTTTCTGCGCTCGCTGCCGGTGTTTTTGTGGCGCTTTTTTGAATTTTTCGATCGACGGCGCGGAATGAATTTAAGTTTTTTGTTTTATTTTTTTGGATGATGCATCTACCGGGCATACATGTGCTGTGTAGTGTGTCTCTATACAGACTCTGTGTACTGTGTACTGTGTACTGTGTACTGTGTACTGTGTACTGCTGCATGTACGTGTACTGTACTGTGTGCTGTGAACTGTGTACTGCTGCATGTACGTGTACTGTGTACTGTGTAATGTGTATTATGTACTGCTGCATGTACGTGTACTCTATACGTGTACGTAGTGGATACGCTGCAATGTTATTGTACTGTGTATTCTCATGGATTTACATGGTGGATATACAACAGTGTACATATACTGTGTACGTACATAGCTTATATACTACAACGTACATGTACTGTGTACGTACATCGAGGATACACAATTACGTACATGTGCTGTATACGTACATAGCGAATACACAATTACGTACATGTGCTGTATGCGTACATAGCGGATACACAATTACGTACATGTGCTGTGTACGTACATATATAATACACAATTACGTACATGTGCTGTGTCCGTACATAGCAGATACACAATTACGTACATGTACTCTATACGCAATTAAAGGATGCACTATAACGTACATATATTGTGTACTCTCATGGCTGTACATTACGGATGCAGTACAACGATGTACTCATAGTACTCTGATATTTATGTGTAGATAAAATATACAGCACAAATGTTTTTAAATCCACTGCGTAATACTACAGAGTTGTTGCTTGCTTGGTTGGTGCGTGTGTCTGTGACGCTCACAAGGACGCTCAATGACCGTATCTGTGATACGAGTTTCACCAGTGCACAAGTACAAGAATATTTTGATGGCGGGTACTGTTGGCATGGATATATTTGTTTGGCATCCACACCTGCAAGGTTTATTTAAACAAAATATGTTTAGCTAGATTTTTTCCCCCGTCATTTCTGACGGGTCGTGTACATTAGTGCTATTATATAACCATCAATTTAAATATATATTGTGTGTTTTATCTAACCTTTGTTCTGAAACAACTTGCCCATGGCAGTGTAAAATTTCAAGTCCGCTTCTTATAAACAAACGTAGGACAAATTATTTTTTAATTTATTTTTTTACTTTTACTTTGTAAATTTAAAGACTCATGCCGTCAGAGTGTATGTGTATGTGAATGATGCCGTCAATTTTGACGGCACAGAATTTCTAGTAACAAAAAATCACGAGCATAAACATACTGGAAACCGTATTCACACACATCAAAAATACTTTAAAATTATAAATTGGTATTCGTACTAGCTCATAGGAAAGTACAAATTCTGAATGTGATTCAAAGCGTACATTTTGTCAATGATCATAACACTGAACACTTAATTTCATATTCAAGGCATCCATGCACAGAAAGAATCGTTAATTTTGATACGGAATCTCTTTCCATTTTTTCCTACGACCGCGCGTTCACATCCCGATTTCTGCATGGAATTCACATCCAAAAATAATTTTTTCATCCACGTGAACGTGCCTCTCATTTTAAATTTCCCTACCAACTAACCCCACCGGAACCCCTTTACTCCCTCTCCCCCCTTCTCCCCCCCCCCCCCCCCATCTCCCCCCACTACCCTATACCCATTGACGGCCTAACTGGCAAAAAATGCCCAAAAAACTGCCCGAACCAACTGTTGTGTAGTGCCTCTGGAGCATCAAACGTGGAGCTGGCGTTCAGTTAACTGCACGGTCCCAACTGTGGCAGTTGTGATCCAGTTGTTTGCAGTTGTGTTCCAGTGTACGCAGTGAACAGTTAACTGCGGGGCACTGCCAGTTGTGTTGTGTGAACTGTGTTGCAGGTGTGTTTGTGTAGATATTAGAGCTGTTGTGTAGAGGCAAATGATTGTGTAAACATTGCAACTGTTGTGTGCGAACAGTTGTTTGTGTAGGCATTGCAACTGTTGTATTGGATCATTTGTTTGTGTAGGCATTGCAACTGTTGTGTTGGATCACTTGTTTGTGTAGGCATTGCAACTGTTGTATTGGATCATTTGTTTGTGTAGGCATTGCAACTGTTGTATTGGATCACTTGTTTGTGTAGGCAATGCAACTGTTGTATTGGATCACTTGTTGGTGTACGCATTGCAACTGTTGTATTGGATCACTTGTTTGTGTAGGCATTGCAACTGTTGTATTAGGTCAGTATGTTTTGACACTATAACTGTTGTGTTAAATCAGTGTTGGTAGACATTATAACTGCTGTGTAAGAACAGCTGTGTGAGTGGGATCAATGCTGCAGCTGTATTTGCTTACATCTGCACGCCCTGTGGCAGCTGCACTTTACATAGAACTCAACTGTGTTCCTCGCTGGCTTGTACTTGGCGGTTATTTAATAAGCTAATTATTAAACTTGGCGGTTATTTAATAAGCTAATTATTTAACTTGGGGGTCATTTAATAAGCTAATAATTAAACTTGGGGGTCATTCAATAAGCTAATTATTAAACTTGGGGGTCATTTAATAAGCTAATAATTAAACTTAGCGGTTATTTAATAAGCTAATTATTAAACTTGGGGGTCATTTAATAAGCTAATAATTAAACTTGGGGGTCATTCAATAAGCTAATTATTAAACTTGGGGGTCATTCAATAAGCTAATTATTGAACTTGGGGGTCATCCAATAAGCTAATTATTAAACTTGGGGGTCATTCAATAGGCTAATTATTAAACTTGGGGGTCATTCAATAGGCTAATTATTAAACTTGGGGGTCATTCAATAGGCTAATTATTAAACTTGGCGGTCATTTAATAAGCTAATTATTAAACTTGGCGGTCATTTAATAAGCTAATTATTAAACTTGGGGGTCATTCAATAAGCTAATTATTAAACTTGGGGGTCATTTAATAAGCTAATTATTAAACTTGTCGGTCATTTAATAAGCTAATTATTAAACTTGGCGTTCATTTAATAAGCTAATTATTAAACTTGGGGGTCATTTAATAAGCTAATTATTAAACTTGGCGGTCATTTAATAAGCTAATTATTACACTTGGGGGTCATTTAATAAGCTAATTATTAAACTTGGGGGTCATTTAATAAGCTAATTATTAAACTTGACGGTCATTTAATAAGCTAATTATTAAACTTGGGGGTCATTTAATAAGCTAATTATTAAACTTGGCGGTCATTTAATAAGCTAATTATTAAACTTGGCGGTCATTTAATAAGCTAATTATTAAACTTGGGGGTCATTTAATAAGCTAATTATTAAACATGGCGGTCATTTAATGAGCTAATTATTAAACTTGGGGGTCATTTAATAAGCTAATTATTAAACTTGGGGGTCATTTAATAAGCTAATTATTAAACTTGGGGGTCATTCAATAGGCTAATTATTAAACTTTGCGGTCATTTAATAAGCTAATTATTAAACTTGAGGGTCATTTAATATTCTAGTTATTAAACTTGGCGGTCATTTAATAAGCTAAATAATAAACTTGGCGGTCATTTAATAAGCTAATTATTAAACTTTGCGGTCATTTAATAAGCTAATTATTAAACTTGGGGGTCATTTAATAAGCTAATTATTGAACTTGGCGGTCATTTAATAAGCTAAATAATAAACTTGGCGGTCATTTAATAAGCTAATTATTAAACTTTGCGGTCATTTGATAAGCTAATTATTAAACTTGGCGGTCATTTAATGAGCTAATTATTAAACTTTGCGGTCATTTAATAAGCTAATAATTAAACTTTGCGGTCATTTAATAAGCTAATTATTAAACTTGGGGGTCATTTAATAAGCTAATTATTAAACTTGGCGGTCATTTAATAAGCTAGTTATTAAACTTGGCGGTCGTTTAATAAGCTAATTATTAAACTTGGCAGTCATTTAATATGAAAATTAAACAAGTTGACGGTCTTTTAATACGCCAATTATTAAATTATAGTTATTATTCATGTCTAAAAACTCTTCCCTTCAGTGAAAGCAAATGTAAATCACTACATATTGCAATAAGGTCTAGTAAATAACTTTATCTTGCACAAATCTTTGTAAACTTCGTTATTTTACAATCAAAGGTTGTAAATTACTTTATACTCAAATTACCATTGAATGCCACTACACTGCTATAAATGACTGCAAATTATTGGTTTTGCAATTGGTTCTGGCAAACTACTCTATTTTGAAGCAAGTCGTTATGAACTTCTGTTTTGTATTACAACTGATTGGAATTGTAACTCACCCTGGAAATAATGATCAATTGTAGCTGACCCTGGAAATAATGATCAACTGTAACTGACCCTGGAAATAATGATCAATTGTAGCTGACCCTGGAAATAATGATCAATTGTAACTGACCCTGGAAATAATGATCAACTGTAACTGACCCTGGAAATAATGATCAATTGTAGCTGACCCTGGAAATAATGATCAATTGTAACTGACCCTGGAAATAATGATCAATTGTAGCTGACCCTGGAAATAATGATCAACTGTAACTGACCCTGGAAATAATGATCAATTGTAGCTGACCCTGGAAATAATGATCAACTGTAACTGACCCTGGAAATAATGATCAATTGTAGCTGACCCTGGAAATAATGATCAACTGTAACTGACCCTGGAAATAATGATCAATTGTAGCTGACCCTGGAAATAATGATCAATTGCAGCTGACCCTGGAAATAATGATCAACTGTAACTGACCCTGGAAATAATGATCAATTGTAACTGACCCTGGAAATAATGATCAATTGTAGCTGACCCTGGAAATAATGATCAATTGTAGCTGACCCTGGAAATAATGATCAATTGTAGCTGACCCTGGAAATAATGATCAATTGTAGCTGACCCTGGAAATAATGATCAATTGCAACTAACCCTGGAAACAATGATCAATTGTATTTGCAACTGACCCTGGAAACAATGATCAATTGAAACTAACCCTGGAAACAATGTGCTATTGTAATACACAATTATCCGAAGTGCAAAATCTCCATAGTTTTCACTCATGTCTTGGATGACTAATTGATAATATGTTGTCAATTTTGAATTGTGTTATGCCCAATTGGTAATGGCCCATAAGTTATGGCTAATTGGTAATGGCCCATAAGTTATGGCTAATTGGTAATGGCCCATAAGTTATGAGTAATTGGTAATGGCCCATAAGTTATGACTGATTGGTAATGGCCCATAAGTTATGGCTAATTGGTAATGGCCCATAAGTTATGAGTAATTGGTAATGGCCCATAAGTTATGAGTAATTGGTAATGGCCCATAAGTTATGGCTACTTGGTAATGGCCCATAATTTATGGCTAATTGGGAATGGCCCATAAGTTATGACTGATTGGTAATGGCCCATAAGTTATGGCTAATTGGTAATGGCCCATAAGTTATGGCTAATTGGTAATGGCCCATAAGTTATGGCTAATTGGTAATGGCCCATGCGTTATGGCTAATTGGTAATGGCCCATAAGTTATGGCTACTTGGTAATGGCCCATAAGTTATGGCTAATTGGTAATGGCCCATAAGTTATGGCTAATTGGTAATGGCCCATAAGTTATGACTGATTGGTAATGGCCCATAAGTTATGGCTAATTGGTAATGGCCCATAAGTTATGACTGATTGGTAATGGCCCATAAGTTATGGCTAATTGGTAATGGCCCATAAGTTATGACTGATTGGTAATGGCCCATAAGTTATGGCGACTTGGTAATGGCCCATAAGTTATGGCTAATTGGTAATTGCCCATAAGTTATGGCTAATTGGTAATGACCCATAAGTTATGGCTAATTGGTAATGACCCATAAGTTATGGCTAATTGGTAATGGCCCATAAGTTATGGCTAATTGGTAATGGCCCATAAGTTATGGCTAATTGGTAATGGCCCATAAGTTATGGCTAATTGGTAATGGTCCTTAAGTTATGGCTAATTGGTAATGGCCCATAAGTTATGGCTGATTGGTAATGGCCCTATAAGTTATGGCTAATTGGTAATGGCCCATAAGTTATGGCTAATTGGTAATGGCCCATAAGTTATGGCTAATTGGTAATGGCCCATAAGTTATGGCTAATTGGTAATGGTCCTTAAGTTATGGCTAATTGGTAATGGCCCATAAGTTATGGCTAATTGGTAATGGTCCTTAAGTTATGGCTAATTGGTAATGGCCCATAAGTTATGAGTAATTGGTAATGGCCCCTAAGTTATGGCTAATTGGTAATGGCCCATAAGTTATGGCTAATTGGTAATGGTCCTTAAGTTATGGCTAATTGGTAATGGCCCATAAGTTATGGCTAATTGGTAATGGCCCATAAGTTATGGCTACTTGGTAATGGCCCATAAGTTATGGCTAATTGGTAATGGTCCTTAAGTTATGGCTAATTGGTAATGGCCCATAAGTTATGGCTAATTGGTAATGGTCCTTAAGTTATGGCTAATTGGTAATGGCCCATAAGTTATGGCTACTTGGTAATGGCCCATAAGTTATGGCTAATTGGTAATGGCCCATAGTTACGTTAACGTAAGATTAAATAAGATGATAAGGTTATAATGAAGTCGTAATGTTTTAGTTAGCAATAAAAATAACAATAACAAATAAATAATTAAAAAAATATTCAAAATATAGTATTCGCCATTTTTATAGTCCTTTTCTCAGAATTAAATTCATGCATGATTTTCGTGACGTAAAATATTTTTCTGCAACCATTTTTAATCGTTTTCTGTAAATTCATTTTTTGTAATATTTTAATGATAATTTCAAATTTTTAATATGAATTGGTTAATGAAAGCATTTCACCTAATATATAGAAAGGTTAATTAATTTTTCGCATTTAAGGTACGCAGCAAGGGAATGTTATGCTTTAGCTCATGAAAACTTTCCTTATTGTTGGTCGAAAATAATATCTAATCGTGCAGATCGCTCAAAGCAGCGCAGCAGCATAAGTTACGTAATGAAAAAAAAATCCTTCCATAAGAGTAAGGATATTAATCACAGTCGTCTTGGTCTCTTGTATTTTGTGTAGGAATCGAAATAAAAAAAGTGTGGGATATTCTTTGGTATGTGATATTTCGCACCTTAGAGAACCCTAACGTATGGAACCTTTACATATAATCATAATGTCAAAACTGTCTCTAAATATTTGGGATTTGATATGCTTAAAACCATAGACAAACTTTGACTCTCATTTCGTTATCGCGGATAAACCAAACGCGACGTGTATTCGCAGCAAGCAAATCCACCGATTTGCTCAAATCGCTTGTCTAACAAGCGATTTAACTGAACTTCAGAATTTTTATCTGTGCAGGTATTATTCAACTCTGTGAAGCACGAGAAACTTGAGAATAAACTTAAGAATTAAGTTCTTCAATACTTAAAACCTTGAGAAAAAACCATAAGAGAACTAAAAAACGGTAGTGAAATCCTCACTATGAATCCCGTAGAGTTTCTTCCAAATTGTGTTCGATCGTACTTTGGTATATTTATATCCACTTCCTCACTATTCTCTTTCTCTTTAAATAACTCCTTCGGCATGTAATTTATCGTATGGTTACAATTTAATTTTTCCTACGGATACAATTTAATTAATCATTCGGTAACAACTTCATTTATCATGACGTAATAGGAGCTGTTGTAGTGAAAAGCTGCAGTAACAATCTGACAGTAAGAAATTAAACAAATTCATCGATGTCCATCGACGAATTTCACGGCTAAGATCGGTCGTAAGCCAATTATCAGCGCAATATAGGCGCTCCATGGCTGAGGCCGCCCATAATACGTGTATTATCGGTCTTCTCGTTCATAATTTGCCGGAGACACATCTTTGATTTAAACTGGATAAACTGACTTAGATGTTTTACAGTGTGTCCCACAAAAACCGAATCGAGCATTTACTTTCCCGTAATTAATTTCTAGCTTAATTATCATTCAGAATTAACATATAGAAATGGCATTGCTGATATGATGGTATTACTGATACGGGAAAATAAATACTCGGTTCGGGTTTTGTGGGACATATTATATAGACTAAACATGCATCATACTTATACTAAATCGTGAAAATGCTTTCATTCATGATCTTGAACGGCTGTAATTCTTCGGTAACTCAAATATGATACCTCAAAGTTCTTAATTAGTTAAATGCGGCCTTGAACAAGCAGTGAATGGTTAGTGAGCATTTTATTTTTTCATTATATCTGTAAATTCTTTATCAAACTCCAGTTCCTATCGCATGCTGTTGATTTCTTTGTATTGTAACAAAAAATGCAATAAATTTCTACTTTAAAACATGGAATGTTTTCTAATTTGCAGAAGTGCCAAGCCTTCGAAATGGCCCGAATGGTAGATGATTTATTCCATCACAAGTTGCGTGGTTTTGTGGAAATTTGCAAGTTGATCGAAAGGACAGACTTGTACGAGAGCGCTATTTGCCAGGTGGGTGCAATCTTTAGTTTTATTTACATAATTTAGATAACTTAAAATATTTCTTAATTTAGATTTTGATTTTCATATTTGCATCATTCTGTTTTTTTTATTTAAGTAATTTCCATAACTTACATATTTATTTATTTTTATTTTATTTCAGAGTGACACAATTATATTTTTAGAAACTTAGATAATTTTTTTCCTACATCTTAACCGTATGAAAATGTTCAAAATTTCTGCACGTATTAAAATACGTAGAGAATTACTCTTCATTTTTGGTATATACCATTAAATTTTTTAACACAAATTCGGGATAGTTATTGGAAAACCTTTAGCATTAAAAGTGTGCTAGTTAAAATGATCAACATTTTTCTTCGTATTTCAACACGTGATGAACTTTAACATTCTCGTACGGTTGTGAAGTAAGAAAAGATATAATCCGAGTTTCTCATTTGAATTTTTTTTTAATAATGTTGGAGTAGGAATAAATTTCATGAGTAGGTGAAGCTCCATCTTTTTTGTTTGCATTTAGATTTTAAAAATAGGCTCAGTTTCATTGTTATTTTTTTCTGTTCGTATTTATTTATTTATTTATTCTAAATTAATATTGGGGTTAGCAAAGCGCTGTAAGTTGGGTGTAAATATTTTCTTTCTTTTCGTTTACATTTATTGTTTTTAAAATAATACGGGAGTCATCTTTGTTTTAAAGTTGGGTGTAATTATTTTTTTGTGTTCATATTGATTGTTTTTAAAATGAAGTTCGAATTAGAGTAGATTTAGAAGTGTGAGAATCACTCATTGTTTTGAGTTCTCTTTTTTGTTTTCAAAATAATGTTGGAGCTACAAACAAATTTAACTTCAGTTAACCGATGTTTTCAGCCAATTTCAAAAATATTTCTTATATGTTCGCTACAAATTTGAAACAAATATCTAATGTTCAGGTATAAATAAAATAAAAAATCATTTAAGAACAATGTAAGTGAATGTGTAACAGATGTTTCATATTTATTTTATGAAATAAATATTCCCTGAATATTTACCATTTCTATGAAATATTGATGATATATATATATATTATATTTTTAATTATTAATTTTGAATTGTATTCTTATGTGATTTAGTCACGTCGTATTTACTGTATTTCAATTCGCTGTTGACAATAACTTGAGCCTGATGCCGAAACGTTAGCTCATTAAGTTGTTTTTAAATCAGCCATCTTTACTAATACCATTCTTCTAAATAATTCTAGTTCTAAAACTACTACCTACTCACTCCTTACGATGCTCTACACAATATATAGTCGACTGTATTTTTACGAGACTACCACATGCCTTGGTATGATTAAATTAGGTCGGAGCACTATTACCAGTTTTAGAAGAATGGTAGTAGTAAAGATGGCTGATTTAAAAACAATTTAATGAGCGAACGTTTCGGCATCAGGCTCAAGTTATTATCAACAGCGAATTGAAATACAGTAAATACGACACGACTAAAAGACAAAAGAATACAACTCAAAATTAATAATTCGAAAAAAAGTGAAAACAGAGATTACACTGCTATTACTGACAACACTGAATGATGACAACACTGAATATCAATAGATTAATGTAAAGAGATGCTAGTATATGAAGGTCGTTTTGTATTTTTTATTTGCGCATAAACTTAAAATACAAAAATCAGATTTGCTTACTATTACACTACACTGCTCAGCGTGATCCCTAATGGCTGATAGAGATGGCTTGGCTAAAACTCTACCCGCTCTGGAGCTCCTACCGACGTGCTCGAAACATCTGGTTCTAAAACTACGCTGGGTGCAACCCACGTAGCTAGACCCGCACAGCGGGCAACAATACTTATAGATTATGTGAGATATTATTGTTTACTTGTTATAGATTATTTATAGATTCTCATTTACTTATTATAATTTACTTGCAGATTATGATTTACTAATGATAGATTACTTGCAGATTATTATTTACTAATTATGAATTCCTTGCAGATTATTATTTACTAATGATAGATTACTTGCAGATTATTATTTACTAATTATGAATTACTCGCAGATTATTATTTACTAATGATAGATTACTTGCAGATTATTATTTACTAATTATGAATTCCTTGCAGATTATTATTTACTAATGATAGATTACTTGCAGATTATTATTTACTAATTATGAATTACTCGCAGATTATTATTTACTAATGATAGATTACTTGCAGATTATTATTTACTAATTATGAATTACTCGCAGATTATTATTTACTTATTATAGATTATTTATAGACTATTACTTACATATATTGAAATAATTGTATGCAATACAAGTAAAATTAAACAAATGTATGTAACGCGTGTAAAAAATTAGTAATTGTGTGTGACATATGTAAAAATTTAATAACTGTGTGTAATACATGTAACAATAGAATGACTGTATGTAATGCATGTTTAAATTATATAAGTGTACTCAACATATGAAATAATCAAATTAAACATTGATGTTAGTATGAATCAAGTTACTATGCGAACAACAGCATCACTAAAACAAAACACGCTGCGCTGTTTCACTTGCAAAACTAAATAAAGAACAGCGCACTGCGCAATTTTTCAACTTTAATTCAGAAAAAAATTATAAAAAAAAGGATTACAAAAACTGAAGCACATTTGCATGTCCGCCTGCGTCGGGAGACAGCGGGAACAGGCCATCTGTTACGCGCCCCTCTCTGCCCCTCTCTGGCCCTCTCTGGTCCCTCTCCTGCCCCTCTCCTGCCCCTCTCCTGCTCCTCTCCTGCCCCTCTCTGCCCCTCTCCTGCCCCTCTCCTACCCCTCTCCTGCACCTCTCCTGTCCCTCTCTGGTCCCTCTCCTGCCCCTCTCTGGTCCCTCTCCTGCCCCTCTCTGCCCCTCTCTGGCCCTCTCTGGTCCCTCTCCTGCCCCTCTCCTGCCCCTCTCCTGCCCCTCTCCTGCTCCTCTCCTGCCCCTCTCTTGCCCCTCTCCTGCCCCTCTCCTGCCCCTCTCCTGCCCCTCTCCTGCCCCTCTCCTGCCCCTCCTATAACCAAAAACAGATAAGCTTTTGATTACAAAAAAGCTAATATCAAAACTCATAAGAAATCACACATCTTTCTTAAGTGGCCGGACTTTGGACCACACAAATTCAGGTTCACACGAGTAGTGCTGCGTGAAAGATCAGATGTACGTTAATGAATATTTTACTTAGAGATTCTTCGTACAGAACAGAGCAGTCACACACACACACATGCGTGTGTGCTTGTGCAAATTATAGCTTTAATATATGTTCATATATATATATATATATATATATATATATATATATATATATAACATACAAAACCAATACATACAAAATGAACAGAAACATGCAATAGAAATGTGAGAACATGGCGGGAAATGAATACTAAAAACCGCTAGGTACCTGAAGTGTTCACAAATAACAAATGAATATTCTAATATATACTTATACGATATATTATCTACATTTATTTGTAGGTTATCTGTATTATATTACGTATTATATTACTTATTAATATTTAGTATCTATATAATGTATACATATTTTAATATGCATTTATGCATGTTATCTATATTTAATCATACGATAATCTGAGCGTGTACACACGCAACACACGGCACACACACGACCACAACACACACATGTGCACAAAATTAGCACAATCTTACGACCACAAATCACGGCCTCCAGCACTGTACCAGGTGATAAATGCGTCGTAACTGCTTTACGACATATGACTTCATGTCGTAACGGCCTCCAGAGTTCAGGTGAGGCGTGGCAAAGGTAATGCTTCGCTGAATGGAAACCTCCAGCTACATACGTGTGTAAATTTATACATACATATACATAATTGTATTTATATGTACAGTATGTCCCACAAAAACTGAGTATTCATTTTCCCGTACCAGTGAAACCATTGTAATCGGTAATACTTTTTCTATAGGTTAAGTTTGAAGGATAATTTTGCTAGAAATCAAATGCTCATGGTATTCTTATGATGGTATTACTGATACGGGAAAATAAATAATCGGTTCGGGTTTTTGTGGGACATACTGTATATATATATATACAATATATGTATACATGTATATAATATGTATAATAAAATAAAATATTTTTGTACATGTTATAAAAAATGTATACACGTAAAATATATTATATGTATAAAGTGTATATAATATGTGAAGTAATATTTTGTTGAAAAACAGAGTAGGCACATAATTTATGGAAACAGTTATCAGTACCCTGATGTATATATTTATATATATATATATATATATATATATATAGGCCGTATATAAATATATTTAAATCTTCTCCTCTAAAACACTGGCCTGATTATCCATTTATCTATTATTTATTTAAACATAATTTATTAAATTCCCTAATTATCCAATATCTTATTCCCCAATGCGTTATCTTAAATAGAAATGTCGTATTCACTACCAGGTTATCTATTTTTGAATAAAAACTAACGTTTTTTTGCAATGTTTTCTTTCTCAAGAGATAAGAGTTTGTGAAGCTGAAAAAATACTTTCTTGATTTGCGATTCAGGGATAAATTTTTTGCATCTTGGATGATCAGCAACCAAGTGAACTGCTGACGAGAAAATCTTGATTGCTGTGAGCAAAGAAAAAATATCGGAAATGTCGGGGTCGAAATTATCTTGAAATCAGAATTAGAAATTGAAAACTGGAAATTGAAAATTGAAAATAAAAGCTGGAAATTTGAAATTGGAAATCAAAAACTTAAAATTGGAAATTGAAAATTGGAAATCAAAGCTGGAAATTTGAAATTGGAAATCAAAAACTTAAAATTGGAAATTGAAAATTGGAAATCAAAGCTGGAAATTGGAAATTGGAAATCAAAAATTCAAAATATGAAATTGAGAATAGGAAATAAAAATTGCGAGCGTGTCACTAATGTCGGGGTAGAAATTGCGAGGGAATCCAGGGTAAGTTGCAGTTGAATTGAAATATCGAGCGTATTTTGCCCCAGATTTTGTATTACGAATAAAACACTTTCAGTTTAATTGCTTTCAAATTTTTTATTCGTTGCACTTAAATAAAAGCCCGAACCATCTTTGTATGCAAGTTACCGTCAAGGCAAAAAAGAATAAATAAAAAATAAAAGTGCAAGCTTGTCAGCGAATGGAAATCTAAATAAAAGCGCAAAATTCAAAACTTTAAACAATATATGCATAGAAATGGTGATCAGAAAACATGCAATAGAAATGTGAGAACATGGCAGGAAATGAAGACTAAAAACCGCTAGGTACCTGAAGTGTTCACATCCTAGTGAGAGTGTACACTACGTGCTGAGTACAGCCCCAGTACAGCCCAGTATAGCCCCAGTACACCCCAGTATAGCCCCAATACAGCCCAATTCATCCCAGTACATCCCAGTACACCCCAGTACACCCCAGTACACCCCATTACACCCCAGTACACCCCAGTACATCCCATTACACCCCAGTACACCCCAGTACACACCAGTACACCCCAGTACATCCCATTACACCCCAGTACACCCCAGTACACCCCAGTACATCCCAATACACTCCAGTACACCCCAGTACACCCCAGTACACCCCATTACACCCCAGTACACCCCAGTACACCCCAGTACACCCCAGTACACCCCAGTACATCCCATTACACCCCAGTACACCCCAGTACACCCCAGTACACCCCAGTACACCCCAGTACACCCCAGTACATCCCATTACACCCCAGTACACCCCAGTACACCCCAGTACACCCCAGTACACCCCAGTACATCCCATTACACCCCAGTACACCCCAGTACACCCCAGTACACACCAGTACACCCCAGTACATCCCATTACACCCCAGTACACCCCAGTACATCCCAGTACACCCCAGTACACCCCAGTACACCCCAGTACATCCCAATACACCCCATTACACCCCAGTACACCCCAGTACACCCCAGTACACACCAGTACACAGGCGGGCCTGGTCAGCAGGTCACAAAAGTCATGACCATTTTTTAAGAAAGCTCTAGCGTGTGACTGCGAGGGCTCCCCTCTGACCAGTTAGAGGGAAACCCTCCAGGTCGAGGGGAAATGTCCCTCGGAAAGTCGCCCAAGTGAGGGAAAGAAAAGGAGCTGCGAGGATAGGGAGTTTTGATCGTGGTGTGTGCGTGGATGTGTGTGTTGTGTGTGTGTGTTGTGTGTGTGTGTGTGTGTGTGTGTTGTGTGAGTGTGTTTTGAGTGTGTATGTGTGTTGTGTGAGTGTGTGTGTGTGTTGTTTGAGTGTGTTGTGAGTGTGTATGTGTGTCTATGTGTGCTGTGTGTGAGTGCCTTTGTTGTGCATCTATGTGTGTGTGTGTGAGTGTGTTTTGAGTGTGTATGTGTGTTGTGTGAGTGTGTGTGTGTGTTGTTTGAGTGTGTTGTGAGTGTGTATGTGTGTCTATGTGTGTTGTGTGTGTGAGTGCCTTTGTTGTGCATCTATGTATGTGTGTGTGAGTGTGTGTGTGTGTGTGTTGTGAGTGTGTGTGTGTGTGCGTTTGTGTATGTTTCAGTGGTAGTGCCTGCGTGTGAGTGTGTGTATGTGTCTGTATGAGTATCCATTGCTTCTTAGATACATGTGCATGTGTCTTGGGGGAGAGAGAAGGGGAGGTTTGTGTGCGTGTCTGTATGTGTGTGAGTGTGCTTGTGTATGTGTGTATGTTGCTTCTTAGAAATACAAATGTCTGGGAAAAATGAAAAGAGGAGTGTATGTGTGAAAATGTATCAGTATGTGTGAGAGATTGAAGTGTATTCAACATCCGTTCAAGTGAAGGAGTATGTGTCTTTGTATATTTGTGGGAAAATGGACACACATCAAAATTTTCATGTATGCGTGCACGTGCGTGTGACATATACACAGCATGTGCGTGTGACATATACACAGCATGTGCGTGTGACATATACACAGCATATGCGTGTGACATATACACAGCATGTGCGTGTGACATATACACAGCATGTGAATGTGACATATACACAGCATGTGCGTGTGATATATACACAGCATGTGCGTGTGACATATACACAGCATGTGCGTGTGACATATACACAGCATGTGCTTGTGACATATACACAGCATGTGCGTGGGACATACACAGCACGCGCGTGTGACATTTACACAGCATGTGCGTGTGACATATACACAGCATGTGCATGTATGAGAGGCTGTGTATAGATGACGTGTGTGTTTTTAAGAATGCCGGTTCCATGCATGAGCATGAATGCGGGATTTTCAATACAAAAGTGATAAAATACATTAATTCATGATATGTTTACTTCCAATTTAAAATAACGTAATCCCAATAAATTCTTTCCGGAAATCAGTGCAAGTATGTCATTCAGGTACGCTATTTTTATTGTTTGTTCATTATTTTGCAAAAACTCGGGCATGTTTAGGTCGAGTTAATTTAAACGGCCCACTAACGTACAATAATTTCAATTTTCAAATAAATTAATTTTTAATCAGAAAACAACCGTCGAACTCCCAAACAAACACTGCGACTTTCATGCTTGTGTCGAACGATGAAACTTCCATTTTCGTAAGAAGACATTTTCCTTCATCCAGTTCTTCCTTTGCTCGTTCCATTTCCTTTCTCTGTTACACCCCTCCCCCCATTTCCAAACACCCCCTATTTCTACTCTTCGCTACCCCCATTTCCATCCTCCTTAATCCCCCCATTTCCCAACATATCCATTTCTCCTCTCCGTTATATACATATTTCTCATCACCCTCATTTTCACCCTCAATCACCTCCATTTCTCATCACTCCTTATCTCTATTTTTTATAATCCCCTATATTTTCATCACCTTTCTAATCTTCCGTAACCCCCATTTCCCAACGCCCAGTACTTTCATTTCTACTTTCCCCGTCCAACCCCAAACTCCTCCTCCAAAACCCCCTCTAAATCCCATCCCCGTACCTAACCCCTCCCCTAAATCTAACCCCTAATCCCCTCTAGCCCAACCCCATCCTGCAAAATCCACACCCCTAACCCTATAATCCCCTTTCATCCCACCCCACAAACCCCAACCCCTTCCCCAAAACCTTTAAATCCCCCAAACTAACCTCTCTCCTAAAACCTACCCCCCTCCCTCCAAATCCCCTCCAACCCCTACCAACCCCCTAATCCCCCTTTCACCTCCCTCCCCCGGTCCGGTGCAGTGACCGGCCCCACAACAGCCCCCTGGGGACCGTTGCTATCCTGGCTACAGCGCCGCTGTCTTTCCTCACTTCAGTGTAACAGCCTTACTGCTGCGCCCGCTGCAGCTGTATACAGCCGCTCACTTGCTAGGGAACAGCCGCTCACTTGCTAAATAATAGCTGCCCAGTCGTTAGAGAACAGCCGCTCACTTGCTAGGGAACAGCCGCTCACTTGCTAGGGAACAGCCGCTCACTTGCTAGATAATAGCTGTTCTTTTGTTACAAAACAGCTGTTCGGTGGTGAGCTGTTGTATTCGTGAGAAAGAGCCCGTTGCACGCCTGGAAAACGGCTGTTTTGTTGGCGCATAACAGCTCATCAGTCCAAGTGAAACTCATTGATTTTCCGAAACAGCCTTGTTGCCTTTAAGAACGTGTCTCATTCTATTACTAGTGTACACGGCCCGTCCAAAATGACGGGATTGGAAATTTTGCTCAAATAAACCTTGCAGACGTGGATGCCAAACAAATATATCCATGCCAGCAGTACCCGCCATCAAAATATTCTTGTACTTGTGCACTGGTGAAACTCGTATCACAGATACGGTCATTGAGCGTCCTTGTGAGCGTCACAGACACACGCACAAACCGATGTAATGCGTTCAGTGAGATTACCATTGTAATAACATAGGAGAAATTATGCACAAAAAATGTAAAAATTTATTTATAAATTTAAGGAAACATCTTGCGCTTTGTTATATTGTATTGATGCTGCCTTGCTCTTGTGCGAATGAATGAGGGGACTGTCCTGTTCATATTTCATATCATAAACACAGGTAAGCAGATGTTTGCTTTCCCTAAAGCCCACATTCACTGGAAATTCAAAAGCGAAGAAAATGCCAACAAAACTGATCATTTCATTCATAAAAACACTCAGACCTCAGTATTTTGAAGAACTGATAATGGAGCTGGTCTCCAAAATGTTTTCGATTTTTTTTAATACAATGACTAAATTTATTCGTGTTTTATTCGCATTTGAATTGTTTGCATCAGTAACACACCATTGTCTAAAAACAATAATTATAAATTATTCACACAAATGATCGTAAACAATATTCAAAGTGGGTTTCAACACCTAAAATTAAACAACAATAACATCAGCTCAAACAATATTGATGATATGGTATAAAACAAAACAGTGGTATAATAATGGTACAATCATGATATATTAGATATAAAATACATACAATTAAACAACGCTGATTTCAGTACAATTGTAATTTAAAAAAAATCAAATCCTTCTTCCTTTCCATCGCTTGTACGAAGTTTAGCCGACGAACAAAATGTAAAAGATGTGCCGCTTGATCATAACAAACATATTCCACACACACTGCAAACAGCCCGACCACAGCTGTATAGTGTTTACTGGTATTTCACTTTATGTGTAGTCTATGCATGCATAGTTATAGTCTATGCATTACATCCACGCAACTGTTCATTACATCCATGCAACTGTCCATTACATCCACGCAACTGTCCATTACATCCACGCAACTGTCCATTACATCCACGCAGCTGTCCATTACATCCACGCAGCTGTCCATTACATCCACGCAACTGTTCATTACATCCATGCAACTGTCCATTACATCCACGCAGCTGTCCATTACATCCACGCAGCTGTCCATTACATCCACGCAGCTGTCCATTACATCCACGCAACTGTCCATTACATCCCCGCAGCTGTCCATTACATCCACGCAACTGTCCATTACATCCACGCAACTGTCCATTACATCCACGCAGCTGTCCATTACATCCACGCAACTGTCCATTACATCCACGCAGCTGTCCATTACATCCACACAACTGTTCATTACATCCACGCAACTGTCCATTACATCCACGCAGCTGTCCATTACATCCACACAACTGTCCATTACATCCACGCAACTGTTCATTACATCCACACAACTGTCCATTACATCCACACAACTGTCCATTACATCCACGCAACTGTCCATTACACCCACGCAGCTGTCCATTACATCCACACAACTGTTCATTACATCCACGCAACTGTCCATTACATCCACACAACTGTTCATTACATCCACGCAACTGTCCATTACATCCACACAACTGTCCATTACATCCACACAACTGTCCATTACATCCACGCAACTGTCCATTACATCCACGCAGCTGTCCATTACATCCACACAACTGTCCATTACATCCACACAACTGTCCATTACATCCACACAACTGTCCATTACATCCACACAACTGTCCATTACATCCACACAACTGTCCATTACATCCACACAACTGTCCATTACATCCACACAACTGTTCATTACATCCACGCAACTGTCCATTACATCCACGCAGCTGTCCATTACATCCACACAACTGTCCATTACATCCACGCAACTGTCCATTACATCCACACAACTGTCCATTACATCCACACAACTGTCCATTACATCCACGCAACTGTCCATTACATCCACGCAGCTGTCCATTACATCCACACAACTGTTCATTACATCCACGCAACTGTCCATTACATCCACACAACTGTTCATTACATCCACACAACTGTCCATTACATCCACACAACTGTCCATTACATCCACACAACTGTTCATTACATCCACGCAACTGTCCATTACATCCACACAACTGCCCATTACATCCACACAACTGTCCATTACATCCACGCAACTGTCCATTACATCCACGCAGCTGTCCATTACATCCACACAACTGTCCATTACATCCACACAACTGTCCATTACATCCACACAACTGTCCATTACATCCACACAACTGTCCATTACATCCACACAACTGTCCATTACATCCACACAACTGTCCATTACATCCACACGACTGTCCATTACATCCACGCAACTGTCCATTACATCCACGCAACTGACCGTAGACATCCACTCACTCCTCCAATAACATCTACTGCGCTTCCCTCTGATAGAATCAAGGAGAGAAAAAAATTTTTTTTTTGTCCCCTCACTGGACAGAAATGAAGACCCCGGATCAAGTCCGAGGGATGCGAGGGGAGCGAAGGAACTAGGGGAGCGAGGGGAGCTGGACGCTGCGATAGCCCCTCAGGGTGGGGAAAAAAATGAGGGGAATCCGTATAATCCCCTACAGCTGAACAATGCGTTCTTCATTTTGAGACTTTTTTGATGTTTTTGGTGAATAATCTCAATTGGTGTTTTAATTTATGAATTTTAGTATTGTTTTTTTTCTAAATAACCATGATTGAGGTTTTAATGGTGAATTTATTATAGAGTTTTTTATAAATAATCCCGATTTGCGTCCTAGAGAGTAGATTTTAGTATTAAGTTTTTAGTAAATAATCCCGATTTGTGTACTAGAGAGTAGATTTTAGTATTAAGTTTTTAGCAAATAATCCCGATTTGTGTACTAGAGAGTAGATTTTAGTATTAGGTTTTTAGTAAATAATCCCGATTTGTGTACTAGAGAGTAGATTTTAGTATTAGGTTTTTAGTAAATAATCCCGATTTGTGTACTAGAGAGTAGATTTTTGTATTAAGTTTTTAGTAAATAATCCCGATTTGTGTACTAGAGAGTCTCAATTTTTTATACTCATGTCTAAATAAGTTTTGTAGTCAGGAAATGAAACTGAAATATCTTAATCCAAAGATATTAACATCCAAAGTTGGATTTACTTTTCAGGGAAATTAATGATAGACGACTTCTGGATAGGAAGCATATTAATGAGTTTGCGATCTGAGAGTCTGTGCTGCAGTGATGTACGTTAGAAACTAAAGTAAGTCAAATTAAACCAGCAACACACAACTTCACAGCAACACAAAAACACTGTAACACAACACAACACAGTAACACAACGCAACACAGTAACACAACACAACACTGTAACATAGTAGCACAACACAACATAGTAACACAACACAACACAGTAACACAACACAACACAGTAACACAACACAACACAGTAACACAACACAACACAGTAACACAACACAACACAGTAACACAACACAACACAGTAACACAATACAACACTGTAACACAGTAACACCACACAACATAGTAACACAACACAACACAGTAACACAACACAACACAGTAACACAACACAACATAGTAACACAACACAACACAGTAACACAACACAACACAGTAACACAACACAACACAGTAACACAACACAGTAACACAACACAACACAGTAACACAACACAACACAGTAACACCACACAACATAGTAACACAACACAACACAGTAACACAACACAACACAGTAACACAACACAACACAGTAACACCACACAACATAGTAACACAATACAACACAGTAACACAACACAACACAGTAACACCACACAACATAGTAACACAACACAACACAGTAACACAACACAACACAGTAACACAACACAACACAGTAACACAACACAACACAGTAACACCACACAACATAGTAACACAATACAACATAGTAACACAACACAGTAACACAACACAACACAGTAACACAACACAACACAGTAACACCACACAACATAGTAACACAACACAACACAGTAACACAACACAACACAGTAACACCACACAACACAGTAACACAACACAACACAGTAACACAACACAACACAGTAACACAACACAACACAGTAACACAACACAACATAGTAACACAATACAACACAGTAACACAACACAACACAGTAACACAACACAACACAGTAACACAACACAACACAGTAACACCACACAACATAGTAACACAACACAACACAGTAACACCACACAACATAGTAACACAACACAACACAGTAACACAACACAACACAGTAACACAACACAACATAGTAACACAACACAACACAGTAACACAACACAACACAGTAACACAACACAACACAGTAACACAACACAACACAGTAACACAACACAACACAGTAACACAACACAACACAGTAACACAACACAACACAGTAACACAACACAACACAGTAACACAACACAACACAGTAACACCACACAACATAGTAACACAACACAACACAGTAACACAACACAACACAGTAACACAACACAACATAGTAACACAACACAACACAGTAACACAACACAACACAGTAACACAACACAACACAGTAACACAACACAACACAGTAACACAACACAACACAGTAACACAACACAACACAGTAACACAACTCAACACAGCAACACAACACAACACAGTAACACAACACAACACAGTAACACAACACAACACAGTAACACAACTCAACACAGTAACACAACACAACACAGTAACACAACACAGTAACACAACACAACACAGTAACACAACACAACACAGTAACACAACACTACATAGTAACACAACACAACACAGTAACACAACACAACACAGTAACACAACACAACATAGTAACACAACACAACACAGTAACACAACACAACACAGTAACACAACACAACATAGTAACACAACACAACACAGTAACACAACACAACACAGTAACACAACACAACACAGTAACACAACACAACACAGTAACACAACACAACACAGTAACACAACACAACACAGTAACACAACACAGTAACACAACACAACACAGTAACACAACACAACACAGTAACACAACACAACACAGTAACACAACACAACATAGTAACACAACACAACACAGTAACACAACACAGTAACACAACACAACACAGTAACAAAACACAACACAGTAACACAACACAACACAGTAACACAACACAACACAGTAACACAACACAACACAGTAACACAACACAGTAACACAACACAACACAGTAACACAACACAACACAGTAACACAACACAACACAGTAACACAACACAGTAACACAACACAACACAGTAACACAACACAACACAGTAACACAACACAACACAGTAACACAATAACACTGTAACACAACACAGAAACACAACACAACACAGTAACACAACACAGTAACACAACACAACACAGTAACACAACACAACACAGTAACACAACACAGTAACACAACACAGTAACACAACACAACACAATAACACAACACAGTAACACAACACAACACAGTAACACAACACAACACAGTAACACAACACAGTAACACAACACAACACAGTAACACAACACAACACAGTAACACAACACAACACAGTAACACAACACAACACAGTAACACAACACAGTAACACAACACAACACAGTAACACAACACAACACAGTAACACAACACAACACAGTAACACAACACAACACAGTAACACAACACAGTAACACAAAACAACACAGTAACACAACACAGTAACACAACACAACACTGTAACACAACATAACAACACAGTCACGCAGCAGCAACACAGTCATGCAACATAACAACACAATGACTCAACACATCAACACAGTAACACAACACAGTCACAACACAACACAGTAACACAACACAACACAGTAACACAACACAACACAGTAACACAACACAACACAGCAACACAACACAACACAGTAACACAACACAGTAACACAACACAACACAGTAACACAACACAACACTGTAACACAACATAACAACACAGTCACGCAGCAGCAACACAGTCATGCAACATAACAACACAATGACTCAACACATCAACACAGTAACACAACACAACACAGTAACACAACACAGTAACACAACACAACACAGTAACACAACACAACACAGTAACACAACACAGTAACACAACACAACACAGTAACACAACACAGTAACACAACACAACACAGTAACACAACACAACACAGCAACACAACACAACACAGTAACACAACACAGTAACACAACACAACACAGTAACACAACACAGTAACACAACACAACACAGTAACACAACACAACACAGTAACACAACACAACACAGTAACACAACACAACACAGTAACACAATAACACTGTAACACAACATAACACAGTAACACAACACAACACAGTAACACAACACAACACAGTAACACAACACAACATAGTAACACAACACAACACAGTAACACAATAACACTGTAACACAACATAACACAGTAACACAACACAACACAGTAACACAACACAACACAGTAACACAACACAACACAGTAACACAACACAACACAGTAACACAATAACACTGTAACACAACATAACACAGTAACACAACACAACACAGTAACACAACACAATAACACAACACAACACAGCAACACAACACAACACAGTAACACAACACAACACAGTAACACAACACAACACAGTAACACAACACAACACAATAACACTGTAACACAACACAACACAGTAACACAACACAACACAGTAACACAACACAACACAATAACACTGTAACACAACATAACACAGTAACACAACACAACACAGTAACACAACACAACACAGTAACACAACACAACACAGTAACACAATAACACTGTAACACAACATAACACAGCAACACAACACAACACAGTAACACAACACAACACAGTAACACAACACAACACAGTAACACAACACAACACAGTAACACAACACAACACAGTAACACAACATAACACAGTAACACAACACAACACAGTAACACAACACAACACAGTAACACAACACAACACAGTAACACAACACAACACAGTAACACAACACAACACAGTAACACAACACAACACAGTAACACAACACAACACAGTAACACAACACAACACAGTAACACAATAACACTGTAACACAACATAACACAGTAACACAACACAACACAGTAACACAACACAACACAGTAACACAACACAACACAGTAACACAACACAACACAGTAACACAACACAACACAGTAACACAACACAACACTGTAACACAACACAACACAGTAACACAACACAGTAACACAACACAACACAGTAACACAACACAACACAGTAACACAACACAACACAGTAACACAACACAACACAGTAACACAACACAACACAGTAACACAACACAACACAGTAACACAACACAGTAACACAACACAACACTGTAACACAACACAACACAGTAACACAACACAACACAGTAATACAACACAACACAGTAACACAACACAACACAGTAACACAACACAACACAGTAACACAACACAGTAACACAACACAACACAGTAACACAACACAACACAGCAACACAACACAACACAGTAACACAACACAACACAACACAGCAACACAACACAACACAACACAGTAACACAACACAACACAGCAACACAACACAACACAGTAACACAACACAACACAACACAGCAACACAACACAACACAGTAACACAACACAACACTGTAACACAACATAACAACACAGTCACGCAGCAGCAACACAGTCATGCAACATAACAACACAATGACTCAACACATCAACACAGTAACACAATCACACAGCAAAACAGCAACACATCAACACAGTAACACAGTAACATAAGACAACAACACAGTCACACACACAATCGCAGTTAAACAACGGACCAACAAAGTTATACAGCAACAGAATATAAGAACACATCAACACAGCATAACAACACAGTAACACATCAACACAGTAACAATACATCACAGCCACACAGCATAACAACACAGCCACACAGCAGCAACACAGGACCAAATTTGCCTATTAACACAGGGCGCACACAACAAAGGCCTGTGTGAGGCGTGTGTGTGTTTGTGTTACTCCATCTTACGAGGCTGTGTGGGCTGATCAATACATGCAATCAATAAGGAGGTCGGCCACTGGCCAGGCCGTAGGCTCTGCACTCATTTTACGGCCATCGATTGCGTCCAGTTGTGACTCCTCTGCTGCTGTGCGTGACTGCAGAATTCTTTTGGTTTGGTTGATATTCTTTCGATTTTGTTGGTATTCTTTCGGTTTTATTGATATCCTTTTGGTTTTATTGAAATTCTTTCGATTTTGTTGGTATTCTTTCGGTTTTATTGATATCCTTTTGGTTTTATTGACATTCTTTCGATTTTGTTGGTATTCTTTCGGTTTTATTGATATCCTTTTGGTTTTATTGACATTCTTTTGATTTTGTTGGTATTCTTTCGGTTTTATTGATATGCTTTTGGTTTTATTGATATTCTTTTGGTTTTTTGATATGCTTTTGGTTTTATTAATATTCTTTTGGTTTTTTTGATATGCGTTTGGTTTTATTGATATTCCTTCGTTTTTTTATTGATATTCTTTTGATCATATTGAAATTATTTTGATTTTATTGAAATTATTTCGATTTTACTGATATTCTTATGGTTTTATTGATATTCTTTTGGTTTTATTGATATTCATTTGGTTTTATCGATATTCTTTCGTTTATTTTTATTTTTTGTTTTATTGATATTCTTTCGATTTTATTGAAATTATTTCGATTTTATTGAAATTATTTCGATTTTATTGGTATTCGTTGGATTTTGTTGGTATTCTTTCGATTTGATTTAGCATTGGGTTGTGTCTCCTACGCTGCTGTGCGTGATTGCAGCAGATTTTTTTTGGATGTGGGCTGTACATTTTTGTGTATGGGCCTTTTTGAATGTGTTTGGAAATTTCCTTTCATTTTAGTGTTATGAAAAAATACTTTACATGCAAACTATGACTTAGAGCGGTCCGAGGTATGCAACTAATGCAATGCTAGGTAAAATTATTAGGGATTAATACTGATCGGTACTGATTAAATGATTGGTACTGATTAAGGATTCGTTCTGATTGTCCTGATTAAATGATTGGTACTGATTAATGATTCGTTTTGATTGTACTGGTTAAATGATTGATACTGATTAAATTGTTGGTACTGCTTGGAACTGATTAATGATTAGTTCTGATTAAATTATTTGGTGCAGTTTGAGTTGGTACTGAATAAATGATTGCCACTGATTTTTGGTTCTCACATTCCCTGTTTTGCATTAAATGATTGCGTGAAACACGAGGATAGATTTTGTGCAAAGTATAACGCTTTTGTTTTGAGAAATTTTTTTTAAAAGTTGCACTCAACTTTGGGGTCAGTTTTTTTGGGTGTGCGCTGTTTTTGCAATATTTCTCTAGACGTGCGCTTACTTACATAAAGAATCACCGAATCATCGTAGAAAAATGGCTTAAAAATAAACATTTTACAGGTTATGATTAACTCCAGCGTTAAAAAGCTGTTAGAATATATGGTTTAGGTTGTTTAAATTTAATTATAGACTTAACGTTGTTTATAAATAATTATATTTTTAACGTTATTCTAACTTAATCATTTTGATAATATTTTTCAATTTAATTGTATTGTTAACTTTATTAAATTTAATTATGTTGATAAGGTTATTTAAATTTAATGATATTGTTAACGTTTTTAAATTTTGTTATGTTGATAACTATATTTATACTTAATTATATTGTTATCGTTTTTAAATGTTATTATGTTGATAACTATATTTAAATTTAATTATGTTGATAACGATATTTATACTTAATTATATTGTTATCGTTTTTAAATGTTATTATGTTGATAACTATATTTAAATTTAATTATGTTGATAACTATATTTATACTTAATTATATTGTTATCGTTTTTAAATGTTATTATGTTGATAACTATATTTAAATTTAATTATGTTGATAACGATATTTATACTTAATTATATTGTTATCGTTTTTAAATGTTATTATGTTGATAACTATATTTAAATTTAATTATGTTGATAACGATATTTATACTTAATTATATTGTTATCGTTTTTAAATGTTATTATGTTGATAACTATATTTAAATTTAATTATGTTGATAACGATATTTATACTTAATTATATTGTTATCGTTTTTAAATGTTATTATGTTGATAACTATATTTAAATTTAATTATGTTGATAACTATATTTATACTGAATTATATTGTTATCGTTTTTAAATGTTATTATGTTGATAACTATATTTAAATTTAATTATGTTGATAACGATATTTATACTTAATGATATTGTTATCGTTTTTAAATGTTATTATGTTGATAACTATATTTAAATTTAATTATGTTGATAACGATATTTATACTTAATGATATTGTTATCGTTTTTAAATGTTATTATGTTGATAACTATATTTAAATTTAATTATGTTGATAACGATATTTATACTTAATGATATTGTTATCGTTTTTAAATGTTATTATGTTGATAACTATATTTAAATTTAATTATGTTGATAACGATATTTATACCTAATTATATTGTTATCGTTTTTAAATGTTATTATGTTTATAACTATATTTAAATTTAATTATGTTGATAACGATATTTATACTTAATTATATTGTTATCGTTTTTAAATGTTATTATGTTGATAACTATATTTAAATTTAATTATGTTGATAACGATATTCATACTTAATTATATTGTTAATGTTTTTAAATGTTATTATGTTGATAACTTTATTTAAATATAATTATATTGATTACATTGTTTGAATTTACACGTATTTAAACATCACACGTGTGTAGAGCGAGGCAAGGGCCCATCACAACACACATCTCGCACTCCTTTCGATAATTTCCCTTCAGTTTCAACAAATTTGCTTACACTAGGACGTCCAGCGTTAGTATCTTCAGAATCATCATCATGGAAAACTTTTTTATCCTTCGAACATTATCAATGGAAACCTAATTATCATTAGAAACGTTATCAATATCGGAAACGTTATTAATATCGTAATCGTTATCAATATCGTTATCGTTATTATTGTCGGAAACGTTATCAATAGTGTAATCGTTATCAATATCGTTATCGTTATTAATACCGGAAACGTTATCAATATCGTAATCGTTATCAATGACATAGTCTATCAATATCGTAATCTTTATCAATATCGTAATCGTTATTATTGTCGGAAACGTTATCAATAGTGTAATCGTTATCAATATCGTAATCGTTATTAATACCGGAAACGTTATCAATATCGTAATCGTTATCAATGACATAGTCTATCAATATCGTAATCTTTATCAATATCGTAATCGTTATTATTGTCGGAAACGTTATCAATATTGTAATCGTTATCAATATCGTAATCGTTATCAATATCAGAAATGTTATTAATATCAGAAACGTTATTAATATCAGAAACGTTATTAATATCAGAAACGTTATTAATATCAGAAACGTTATTAATATCAGAAACGTTATTAATATCAGAAACGTTATTAATATCAGAAACGTTATTAATATCAGAAACGTTATTAATATCAGAAACGTTATTAATATCAGAAACGTTATCAATACCAGAAACTTTATTAATATCAGAAACGTTATTAATATCAGAAACGTTATTAATATAGAAACGTTATTAATATCAGAAACGTTATTAATATCAGAAACGTTATTAATATCAGAAACGTTATTAATATCAGAAACGTTATTAATATCAGAAACGTTATTAATATCAGAAACGTTATTAATATCAGAAACGTTATTAATATCAGAAACGTTATTAATATCAGAAACGTTATTAATATCAGAAACGTTATTAATATCAGAAACGTTATTAATATCAGAAACGTTATTAATATCAGAAACGTTATTAATATCAGAAACGTTATCAATATCAGAAACGTTTTTAATATCAGAAACGTTATTAATATCAGAAACGTTATTAATATCAGAAACGTTATTAATATCAGAAACGTTATTAATATCAGAAACGTTATTAATATCAGAAACGTTATTAATATCAGAAACGTTATTAATATCAGAAACGTTATTAATATCAGAAACGTTATTAATATCAGAAACGTTATTAATATCAGAAACGTTATTAATATCAGAAACGTTATTAATATCAGAAACGTTATTAATATCAGAAACGTTATTAATATCAGAAACGTTATTAATATCAGAAACGTTATTAATATCAGAAACGTTATTAATATCAGAAACGTTATTAATATCAGAAACGTTATTAATATCAGAAACGTTATTAATATCAGAAACGTTATTAATATCAGAAACGTTATTAATATCAGAAACGTTATCAATATCAGAAACGTTATTAATATCAGAAACGTTATTAATATCAGAAACGTTATTAATATCAGAAACGTTATTAATATCAGAAACGTTATTAATATCAGAAACGTTATTAATATCAGAAACGTTATTAATATCAGAAACGTTATTAATATCAGAAACGTTATTAATATCAGAAACGTTATTAATATCAGAAACGTTATTAATATCAGAAACGTTATTAATATCAGAAACGTTATTAATATCAGAAACGTTATTAATATCAGAAACGTTATTAATATCAGAAACGTTATTAATATCAGAAACGTTA
Source organism: Morinoia aosen (assembly GCA_030386875.1). NCBI lineage: Eukaryota > Metazoa > Arthropoda > Malacostraca > Amphipoda > Talitridae > Morinoia > Morinoia aosen. Next base: position 22,840,679 of record CM059578.1, on the reverse strand, counting down.
TTAATATCAGAAACGTTATTAATATCAGAAACGTTCACGTTTTAGAAAACGTCATTGAACGAACAAATATGCATTTGAATAACGTCTTTTTCGATCGAATCTCATGAACAAAAACATATTTCTAGTATCCAAGATACGGGCGTTCTGAATTTTATATATTGTATTTGGTATAAAATCTGCCTTGACTTTAGGGTGGTAAATATATATTGTCGATTATATTTTTGTAGCCTCAATATTAATGAGAGTTTTATGAAGTATTATATTACATGAACTTGAAAATGAACTTGTTAATAAACTTTTTAATGAACTTATTAAGGTCATCATTGATTGATTTATTAATGAACTTATTAATGAACTTATTATTGAACCAAACCTATGTTACTACTACTACTACTACGACTACTTATTATTGAACTTATTAATGAACTAATTATTGAACTTCAAAAAAACTGACTTTAGAACATCATAATTGCCAACCTTTATTGCAGTTATGAAGCGCATGTATAGCGAGGTAATTTTTTTAGACTGAGCAAATAGAAGTAGTATATATATATATATATATATGATATATATATATTGTCATGCCCCCTCCCCCCTCCCATGCCAACAAAACATAAGTAATATATGCATATGTCAGCAAAATATTAGTAATATATGTACATGTCAACAAAATATAAGTAATATATATCCATGTCAGCAAAATATATGCAATATATATTTATATACATGTCAACAAAATATAAGTAATATATATACATGCCAACAAAATATAAGTAATATAAATACATGCCAACAAAATATAAGTAATATACATACATGCCAACAAAATATAAATAATATAAATACATGCCAACAAAATATAAGTAATATACATACATGCCAACAAAATATAAATAATATAAACACATGACAACAAAATATAAGTAATTTACATACATTTAAGCAACATATACGTAAGTTACACTAGTAATATACCACGAAGAGTATTTCAAATACATTAGTATTAATTTCAACGCTCAGCAATTATCAAGAGCTTCGGACGACTTTAATTACTGCCAATTAATTTAACTTTGGCTTTTATCTTTGCAGGTGAAACACGATCAGAAGATGTCCGAAAAATGGCGACGATGGAGTAAAACGGAGAAAATAAAACCTGGAAAATGGAGTAAAATCGGAAAAGTGGAGTAAAACCTGGAAAATGGGGTTGAACCGGAAAATTGAAAGCCAGGGAAATGGAGTAAAACCGGTGAAAATTAAAAGCCAGGGAAATGGAGCAAAACCAGGAAAATGGAGCAAAACCGGGAAATGGAGTAAAACCTGGAAAATGGAGTAAACAACTGGCCAGAGAAGGGGTCAACTCAAATGGTCAGCAGGACGCGGGCTCTGATTGGTCAGTGCCGGACTGTTGAGTGCCTCTATCAGCCAATCAGAGCATCGGAGCCGGGATTATGATAGAAAAGGTGAGATGTTTATTTCACGTCAACACATCAACATAGAAATTACATTACGTCAACATATCAACGTAGAACTTATTTTACCTCAACATATCAACATAGAAATTACATTACCTCAACATATCAACGTAGAACTTATTTACCTCAACATATCAACATAGAAATGACATTACCTCAACATATCAACGTAGAACTTATTTTACCTAAACATATCAACATAGAAATGACATTACCTCAACATATCAACGTAGAACTTATTTTACCTCAACATATCAACATAGAAATGACATTACCTCAACATATCAACGTAGAACTTATTTTACCTCAACATATCAACATAGAAATGACATTACGTCAACATATCAACGTAGAACTTATTTTACCTCAACATATCAACATAGAAATGACATTACGTCAACATATCAACGTAGAACTTATTTTACCTCAACATATCAACATAGAAATTACATTACGTCAAAATATCAACGTAGAACTTATTTTACCTCAACATATCAACATAGAAATGGTTTTTGCTGCAAAATGTCAACATAGAAACAATTTGTTATGCAACGCGTCAACACAGAAATGTGCCGAAGATAACATTTTCTTCATTCAAAGAAATTCATGATTTTTCAAAGAAAATTACGAAAGCTTTTCAGTTCGTCTCGTCAGGCCCTTATTGAATTCCGCAAATTTTTTTCGTTCATTCAAATAAAATTTAAGTGAATGTTGATTTCATACTGATGACAAAAAGTTAGGGTTCAATAAAACCGAAAGTCGGAGGAGAATAAAATGTTACCGATGACATGATGAGAAATTTTTTAATAATAACTAGTTCAAATTTGCGGTAGTTATCATTTAATTTCAGTTATCATTTAACTTCAGTTATCATTTAATTTCAGTTATCATTTAATTTCAGTTATCATTTAATTTCAGTTTTCATTTAATTTCAGTTATCATTTAATTTCAGTGATCATTTAATTTCAGTTATCATTTAATTTCAGTTATCATTTAATTTCAGTTATCATTTAATTTCAGTTATCATTTAATTTCAATTATCATTTAATTTCAGTTATCATTTAATTTCAGTTATCATTTAATTTCAGTTATCATTTAATTTCAGTTATCATTTAATTTCAGTTATCATTTAATTTCAGTTATCATTTAATTTCAGTGATCATTTAATTTCAGTTATCATTTAATTTCAGTTATCATTTAATTTCAGTTATCATTCAATTTCAGTTATCATTTAATTTCAGTTATCATTTAATTTCAGTTATCATTTAATTTCAGTGATCATTTAATTTCAGTTATCATTTAATTTCAGTTATCATTTAATTTCAGTTATCATTTAATTTCAGTTGTCATTTAATTTCAGTTATCATTTAATTTCAGTTATCATTTAATTTCAATTATCATTTAATTTCAGTTATCATGTAATTTCAGTTATCATGTAATTTCAGTTATCATTTAATTTCAGTTATCATTTAATTTCAGTTATCATTTAATTTCAGTTATCATTTAATTTCAGTTATCATTTAATTTCAGTGATCATTTAATTTCAGTCATCATTTAATTTCAGTTATCATTTAATTTCAGTTATCATTTAATTTCAGTTATCATTTAATTTCAGTTATCATTTAATTTCAGTTATCATTTAATTTCAGTTATCATTTAATTTCAGTGATCATTTAATTTCAGTTATCATTTAATTTCAGTTATCATTTAATTTCAGTTATCATTTAATTTCAGTTGTCATTTAATTTCAGTTATCATTTAATTTCAGTTATCATTTAATTTCAGTTATCATTTAATTTCAGTTATCATGTAATTTCAGTTATCATGTAATTTCAGTTATCATTTAATTTCAGTTATCATTTAATTTCAGTTATCATTTAATTTCAGTTATCATTTAATTTCAGTTATCATTTAATTTCAGTTATCATTTAATTTCAGTTATCATTTAATTTCAGTGATCATTTAATTTCAGTTATCATTTAATTTCAGTTATCATTTAATTTCAGTTATCATTTAATTTCAGTTATCATGTAATTTCAGTTATCATGTAATTTCAGTTATCATTTAATTTCAGTTATCATTTAATTTCAGTTATCATTTAATTTCAGTTATCATTTAATTTCAGTTATCATTTAATTTCAGTTATCATTTAATTTCAGTTATCATTTAATTTCAGTGATCATTTAATTTCAGTTATCATTTAATTTCAGTTATCATTTAATTTCAGTGATCATTTAATTTCAGTTATTTAATTTCAGTTATTACCTCCCTGTCATGACTTCCCTAGAAATTCCTCATAAACAACCGATCTTACCTCATTTCCCCTCAAATTATCATCCCCTACCCTCGCACCGTGATCATTACCATCAATCATTACTAATCATAACTCATAACCTACTTAGCCCATAAATAATGGTAACAAAATGACCTACAATGACTGTAATAATAATTACCGTTAATCCTCTATTCAGTGATATATATTTTCTTTTTTAAACATTTCTTCTTTTCGTTCACAAACATCACCATCCAAACCCTCGTCCAAATATTACACTTATAGTCATCACCCCCTCCCAGTCATCACCCCCTCCCAGTCATCACCTCCTCCCAATCATCACCCCCTCCCCATCATCACCCCCTCCCAATCATCACCCCCCCATCATCACCCCCTCCCAATCATCACCCCCCTATCATCACCCCCTCTTAACCATAACCCCCTTCCAATCATCACCCACCCCCCCCCAATCATCACCCCCCTAATTTCAATCACTGACCAATCTTGGCCGTCCGGACGCCCCAATTTCGACCGTCAATTTGAGAGTGTTGCCGTCGCGCGCGCTGCCATATTGTCGTCATTCCTTCCCTCACCTCCCGCTAAATCAGCGACATTTCTTCCAGGTTCTGCTTTTGTAGTGCCAGTGTTGCCATACGCCTTAGGGAAATCCTCGAGATCAATCTCATTCACTTTTTAACATACTATATTTTTTGTTTATTTATTCATTTATTCATTCAATTTATTATGCATTTTTTCTATTATTATTTCTTTGATGGGTGATTTTTGTGTGTTACAGCTGTAAAAGTGTTTAAACAAAGATTCAAGAGCGTCAGTGACTCTACATATACTGTACATACAAACGTACGTGAAGGAAGGTACATTTTATTTCAAATCATTGCTGCGCTTATACTCAATTCACTCAATTTCTGCAGAAACAAGAAGTACTGGAGCGTTCTTTGCTATTTGTCGTTTTTGCAGTTTTGACTTACAATAAACGAACTTGCACGCATATTTCCGATACTTATATCATGTAGATGATTAATTACTCGAATGAAAATGCAGACGTGTGTAATTTTCTTCAAAAGACAGCGTTTGAGATGTGTAGGTGATGATCGCCAAGAAATTAGGTAGGAAATCAATACCTGTTATAATATGTTCAAATACATACATACGCATGTTATGCTAAAAAAAGCGTTCTTTATCCCTTAACCGAACTCATGGGGTAAAAAAGACGCTTTTTCTATTTGTTATTTCTGATTAATAGCGGTAGTCTGCAGCGCCTCAGTACCTTCAGCTCACTAAATGTTCCCCAAATGCCTTAAATATTCCCCAAATATTTGCACAAATTCCCCTAAAATACCCCTGAATAATTTCTATCCAATTCCCCAAGGAATTCCCCCCCAAATCCCTAACTTCTTCCCCTAAACTCTTCAAATAAATTACCCAAATCCCCCAACACCTCCCAAATCCCCCAACATTCCCCCCAAATCCCCCAACATTCCCCCCAAATCCCCCAACACTCCCCCCCAAATCCCCCAACACCCCCCCAAATCCCCCAACACAACCCCGCTGTCACAGCCAGACCACCCCGCATTATTATGCAGCTCTGACCACTGGCCCTCAGGCATCATAGTGGGCCCCTCTCCCGCCCCTCCTGCCCCTCCTGTCCCTCTCCTTGTCCCTCGTGTCCCTCGTGTTCCTCCTACACATCGTTCCCCTCTGCTGTCTCTCTTGCCCCTCCTGCCCATCATTTCCCTCTCCCGCCCCTCGTGTCCCTCCTGTCCCTCCTGTCTCTCTTGCCCCTCCTGTCCATCATTTCCCTCTCCCGCCCCTCGTGTCCCTCCTGTCCCTCTACTTGTCCCTCGTGTCCCTCGTGTTCCTCCTACACATTGTTTCCTTCTTCTGTCTCTCGTATCCCTCCTGTCCCTCCTGTCCCTCGTGTCCCTCCTGTCCCTCCTGTCTCTCGTGTCCCTCCTGTCCCTCCTGTCTCTCGTATCCCTCCTGTCCCTCCTGTCTCTTGTGTCCCTCCTGTCCCTCCTGTCCCTCGTGTCCCTCCTGTCCCTCCTGTCTCTCGTATCCCTCCTGTCCCTCCTGTCCCTCGTGTCCCTCCTGTCCCTCCTGTCTCTCGTGTCCCTCCTGTCCCTCCTGTCTCTCGTGTCCCTCCTGTCCCTCCTGTCCCTCATGTTCCTCCTGTCCCTCCTGTCTCTTGTGTCCCTCCTGTCCCTCCTGTCCCTCCTGTCTCTCGTATCCCTCCTGTCCCTCCTGTCTCTCGTATCCCTCCTGTCCCTCCTGTCTCTTGTGTCCCTCCTGTCCCTCCTGTCCCTCGTGTCCCTCCTGTCCCTCCTGTCTCTCGTATCCCTCCTGTCCCTCCTGTCCCTCGTGTCCCTCCTGTCCCTCCTGTCTCTCGTGTCCCTCCTGTCCCTCCTGTCTCTCGTGTCCCTCCTGTCCCTCCTGTCCCTCATGTTCCTCCTGTCCCTCCTGTCTCTTGTGTCCCTCCTGTCCCTCCTGTCCCTCCTGTCCCTCGTGTCCCTCCTGTCCCTCCTGTCTCTCGTGTCCCTCCTGTCCCTCCTGTCCCTCATGTTCCTCCTGTCCCTCCTGTCTCTTGTGTCCCTCCTGTCCCTCCTGTCTCTCGGGTCCCTCCTGTCCCTCCTGTCCCTCCTGTCCCTCCTGTCCCTCCTGTCCCTCCTGTCTCTTGTGTCCCTCCTGTCCCTCCTGTCCCTCCTGTCCCTCGTGTCCCTCCTGTCCCTCCTGTCTCTCGTGTCCCTCCTGTCCCTCCTGTCCCTCATGTTCCTCCTGTCCCTCCTGTCTCTTGTGTCCCTCCTGTCCCTCCTGTCTCTCGGGTCCCTCCTGTCCCTCCTGTCCCTCCTGTCCCTCCTGTCCCTCCTGTCCCTCCTGTCCCTCCTGTCCCTCGTGTCCCTCCTGTCCCTCCTGTCTCTCGTGTCCCTCCTGTCCCTCCTGTCCCTCATGTTCCTCCTGTCCCTCCTGTCTCTTGTGTCCCTCCTGTCCCTCCTGTCTCTCGGGTCCCTCCTGTCCCTCCTGTCCCTCCTGTCTCTCGTGTCCCTCCTGTCCCTCCTGTCCCTCGTGTCCCTCCTGTCCCTCCTGTCTCTCGTGTCCCTCCTGTCCCTCCTGTCCCTCATGTTCCTCCTGTCCCTCCTGTCTCTTGTGTCCCTCCTGTCCCTCCTGTCTCTCGGGTCCCTCCTGTCCCTCCTGTCCCTCCTGTCCCTCATGTCCCTCCTGTCCCTCCTGTCTCTCGTGTCCCTCCTGTCCCTCCTGTCTCTCGGGTCCCTCCTGTCCCTCCTGTCCCTCCTGTCCCTCCTGTCTCTTGTGTCCCTCCTGTCCCTCCTGTCTCTCGGGTCCCTCCTGTCCCTCCTGTCCCTCCTGTCCCTCATGTCCCTCCTGTCCCTCCTGTCTCTCGTGTCCCTCCTGTCCCTCCTGTCTCTCGTGTCCCTCCTGTCTCTCCTGTCTCTTGTGTCCCTCCTGTCCCTCCTGTCTCTCGTGTCCCTCCTGTCCCTCCTGTCTCTCGAGTCCCTCCTGTCCCTCATGTCCCTCCTGTCCCTCCTGTCTCTCGTGTCCCTCCTGTCCCTCCTTTCTCTCGTGTCCCTCCTGTCCCTCCTGTCTCTCGTGTCCCTCCTGTCCCTCCTGTCTCTCGAGTCCCTCCTGTCCCTCATGTCCCTCCTGTCCCTCCTGTCTCTCGTGTCCCTCCTGTCCCTCCTTTCTCTCGTGTCCCTCCTGTCCCTCCTGTCTCTCGTGTCCCTCCTGTCCCTCCTGTCTCTCGTATCCCTCATGTCCTTCCTGTCTCTCGTGTCCTTCCTGTCCCTCCTTGCCCATCGTTCCCCTTTTACACATTTCCTCTTTCTGTCCCCTCTTCCTTGATCTCCCTCTGTTCCCTGTTCCCCCTCTTTTCCTCACTTCCACATGAGCTTTATTTACAACTAGTGTACACGGCCCGTCCAAAATGACGGGATTCGACATTTTGCTCAAATAAATCTTGCAGATGTGGATGCCAAACAAATATATCCATGCCAACAGTACCCGCCATCAAAATATTCTTGTACTTGTGCACTGGTGAAACTCGTATCACAGATACGGTTATTGAGCGTCCGTGTGAGCGTCACGGACACACGGAAGAAGCGGACACCAAACTAATATATCAATAAATAAACACACCAAGCGTGTATCATTAGATATTATTATTGGGTAAGAAATACTAAGTAAGAATATTCCGGCAGTCTTTTGTTCTCAACTCAATAACAGTCCAATAATCATTACCTCTGTTCATATTGACTGCGTGCGATGAATTTTGATTGCAGAACACTTTTTCACATTTCAAAAATATTTTGATTGTCATCCTATATCAACATTCAGTCGAATCATTCAAGGTTGAATTTCTCTTATGATTATTATGAATGTCCATTATCATCATAACGAATTGCTTTAATCATTAATGTGCATTGCATTATCATAATTATTATATTACGATTTTTGCCTTCCATATCAACTTGACAACATTCAACACACGTAACTACTATTCCCCAAAACACATTCATTGCACACACACGTATTTATGACGCATTAAACGTAAAAACATATATCGACACAACACACGTGTGTGTTTGTATGACAACACAAACAAATGTTGACGATTGTGAATGTTTACGCAAACAAGAACATTGGGTGATGTTGATGAATGTGCTGCAGGTGTGTTGAATAGGGGGTAAATACAGGTGAAGTGAAGCTTCATTAGGTACTAAAACTCAACTTATTTTTACTGAATATCTCTGATTCCCCCACTCCCTACACTCCCTATCTCCTAATCTTCTCCAATCCCCCCCCTCCCCCACTCCCACACTCCCCCACTTCCCACTCCCCCTCCCCCACTCCCACACTCCCACTCCCCCACTCCCCACTCTCCCACTCCCCACTCCCCACTACCACACTCCCCACTCCCCCACTCCCTACTCCCCCACTCCCCACTCCCCCACTCCCCACTCTCCCACTCCCCACTCCCCCCCTCCAACACTCCCCCACTCCCCCACTCCCACACTCCCCCCTCCCCCACTCCCACACTCCCCACTCCTCCACTCCCACACTCCCCACTCCCCCACTCCCCCAATCAATAATGAGGCGAGTGTCCGAGGGCGGCCACTCGACACCAAATGAACTTCCAGTGTCTCCTGTAGCCCCTCACCTCCTGCCCCTCACCTCGTGCCCCTCACCTCCTGCCCCTCACCTCCTGCCCCTCACCTCCTGCCCCTCACCTCCTGCCCCTCACCTCCTGCCCCTCACCTCCTGCCCCTCACCTCCTGCCCCTCACCTCCTGCCCCTCACCTCCTGCCCCTCACTTGCAACTCTCACACAGAAATATTTTCAATACACATGTATAAAATCACTCGCAAATTAATCGATGGCTGTGTTGTATGTTTTTGTGTACCACAATATGTTCTTTAGACAACACAACACACACACCAGCAACACACACAACATAACACACACACACACAACACACACACAACAAACACACGCACACAAACACAAAACACACACACAACACAGCACACACACAACCCAACACACAACACACGCACAACACACACACGCACACATACACCAGTAACATACAACACAACACACACAATACACACACAAACACGCACACACAACACCACACACAACACAACACACACACACACAACACACAAACTGTATCAGAGCAGCTAACACAAGGGGACATTTGTGTACACATAGCACACAGACACACAAAATGTGTTGCGAATACTAATGAAATCAAGAGATGGGTCACATATACAGTACATGTTACAATATTGTGATGATATACAGGCCTTATATAACGCGTTGTGTGTACCATAAATGCGGGCCTTATATAACGCGTTGTGTGTACCATAAATGCGGGCCTTATATAACGCGTTGTGTGTACCATAAATGCAGGCCTTATATAACGCGTTGTGTGTACCATAAATGCGTGCCTTATATAACGCGTTGTGTGTACCATAAATGCGGGCCTTATATAACGCGTTGTGTGTACCATAAATGCAGGCCTTATATAACGCGTTGTGTGTACCATAAATGCAGGCCTTAAATAACGCGTTGTGTGTACCATAAATGCAGGCCTTAAATAACGCGTTGTGTGTACCATAAATGCAGGCCTTAAATAACGCGTTGTGTGTACCATAAATGCGTGCCTTAAATTACACGTTCTGTGTACCATAAATGCGGGCCTTATATAATGCGTTGTGTGTACCATAAATGCAGGCCTTATATAACGCGTTGTGTGTACCATAAATGCGGGCCTTATATAACGCGTTGTGTGTACCATAAATGCAGGCCTTAAATAACGCGTTGTGTGTACCATAAATGCAGGCCTTAAATAACGCGTTGTGTGTACCATAAATGCAGGCCTTAAATAACGCGTTGTGTGTACCATAAATGCAGGCCTTAAATAACGCGTTGTGTGTACCATAAATGCGTGCCTTAAATTACACGTTCTGTGTACCATAAAGCTTCTAATCACGTGACCTCGTACAGGTTCACTTGTTACTTAGAAAAAAATTAGAAAATCACAGAAAACTCAGAAAAAAAACAAAGCAACACAAAAAAAAAACTCGCAAAAAATGAAAAAATCAGAAAAGGAAGACTGAAGGCTTGTGATTGGCTGCTTGACCAGTGGTCAGGAGCCAATCAGCGCGCAGCTTTTGTTGGTCAACCAGCCAATGGGAGACACGCTTTTGGATTAATCTTTCTTAGATGGAGGCTATTGATTAATTTCTTTAATTGAGGGATTCTTAAATAACAAATGGAAAAATTAGCAAATATCTTGGCATTTTTTGGGAGTTTGCTTCGGGAATTTTTGTTTTTAATGTTGAGCCTTGAATCACTCCAAAAATGAAGGAAAAGTTGACTAATAAATCAGAGGCTAAATTTAAAAGCAGTATTATTTTGTTCAGTCGAATGGATAAATTAATTAAATAATATCTAAATAAATTATCGATTAAATTAAATTGAATTCAATAATTTAAAAGCTCTAATGAATGCTACGTGTAATGCTCAAATAATATTTACCTATGTTTCTGACATAAATATAATTCATATGCGTAGTTAAAATTTGGGAATGGGTTAGTAATATTTTAAGAACATTTACATGAAAAGTTAGAGATAAAGTCAATAAATTAATTGCATTACGTAAGATATCATTCCTAGAAATAATATTTATGAAAAAATGCAATTTTACATAATTCGATTTCAACGCTCGTGTCACAGTGTTTTCTCGATCATTTTATATTTTTGAGAACGCAAAGAATTTATACTTCTACACACAAAATCAAAACGATGTCACACTGCGTGATTTATCACAATAAACCTTACACTATCACATTCACGTAAAGAAATTTCAGTTCGTCCATAAAATAATATACCCCTTATCACAATAGTCTTTTATCCGTGCATCCAAAAAGTAACATACCACCTTATCCTAATAAGCCTTAAACTTTCACATTCACAAAAAAAAATTCACTACAACCATAGAATAATATAGCACCTTACCACAATAAACCTTACACTATCACATGCACAAGAGAAATTTCACTAAATCCAAATAATAATATACCACCTTATCACAATAAACCATAAACTATCACATTCATATAGAGAACTCTTACTGCATCCTTAGGATTATATACCACTTTTAAAAATAAAGTTCCCCAGTTCTCTCGCATCGAGTCACTCAAAATGCAGAATGAGCCGAGGAGAATTATGATTTTCCGAAGCAGCGGAGAGCTAACGGCCTCGGTGGCCGAGTGGTAAGAGAGCGTGTGCGCAGACAATAGGAGAATATCTTCACAGGTTCGAAACCCCGGAAGGCAAGAAAATTTATTTCCCTTCATGAAAGCCATGAAGTCAAAAAAATGCAACTCACGAATCGCGTTATAGCACAACCAGTAGATGCATCATAATCATTAAGAGCAACTCACTCATATACATATATATATGCACTCAGTATTACTCACATTGTATGGTAGCAAGTGCAACACAGCCACCACGTGCAACACAGCCACCACGTGCAACACAGCCACCACGTGCAACACAGCCACCACGTGCAACACAGCCACCACGTGCAACACAGCCACCACGTGCAACACAGCCACCACGTGCAACACAGCCACCACGTGCAACACAGCCACCACGTGCAACACAGCCACTACGTGCAACACAGCCACCCCGTGCAACACAGCCACCACGTGCAACACAGCCACCACGTGCAACACAGCCACCACGTGCAACACAGCCACCACGTGCAACACAGCCACCACGTGCAACACAGCCACCACGTGCAACACAGCCACCACGTGCAACACAGCCACCACGTGCAACACAGCCACCACGTGCAACACAGCCACCACGTGCAACACAGCCACCACGTGCAACACAGCCACCACGTGCAACACAGCCACCACGTGCAACAGTCGCCACGCAATTACAATACAACCTAAATAGGTGCTCCAAAGGAATTTCATGCAACTCATACTCCACACAGACACTCTACAGGAATTTCATACAGACACTCATGCTTCACACAGACACCCCAAAGGAATTTCATACAGACACATGCTTCACACAGACACTATACAGGAATCTCACACAGCTCATACTTCACACAGACACAACACAGGAATTTGACACAGACACACGTCCATTAAAGGGGTAACACAGCCTCACTCAAACATTAAAAATAGAACACAGGCCCCACACACACACCCACCATGTGCAACTCAGCCGCACTCACACGTACATTGAATGTTATCACTATTCCCACGTGTAACACAGTCTGTACATATTCCCCGTTAGACATACTCCCCGTTAGACACACTCCTCGTTAGACCTTACATACACCTCGTTAGACACTATATATTCCTCGTTAAACCCAACACCCTTAGACCCTATATACTCCCCATCAGACCCTAAATATTTCCCGTTAAACCCTACATACTCCCCGTTAAACCCTACATACTCCCCGTCAGACCCCACATATTCCCCTTCAGACCCTACGTATTCCCGCTAGATCCCCCGGGGAGTGTTGCCACCAGCATAGGATGCAGAGGGACGTTTCCAGGTCTGGCGGGTTCCCTCGTCCCAATGAGTGATGCCGAGCGTCGGAGGTTCCATTTGTGGCAACGCAGGTCATTTATTTCACCCCGCGCCAATGGTCGCGTCTTCCTTCCACTTCTCGGGGGAAAAAGTCGAATTCAGTCGCCCAAAAAGTCCAAATCGATATCTGACTCCCCCGGGGTTGTGTGAATTATGTATGTACATGCCGTTTTGACGGAGCTTAATAAGAGAGAACGCTTTAGTTGTAATTTGGGTGTCGCGTATGAATTGTATGTATATATCCCGTTTTTATGTAGCTTTAACTCTTACTTTAATTTTATTTAACATAGAGTTTTTACGCGGCTTTAATTGTTTGGTTCTAATTTGGGTGTCGCGATATTGTAGTACGCTATTGCTGTTCTGGCTTTAATGTCTTGGCTTCAAGATCGAATGTTTTAAATTGAAATTATAATTGATTTTAGCACATGAAACACACAATTGAAATGGAAACACAAAATTGTACGAAATTAACCGTCCTATAAATATATTCATTCATAAAAATATCACGTTCTTAGAATAACATTTAAATGTTCGACATACATTTCGATTGCACTTTTCTTGTCGGTTAGAAAAATTTGTTCATATAATGTGAAACTTTTTATAAGCTTCTCAGTGTTTATTTCAAAAACTTAGTCAATTGAAGTCACTATATGTGGGTCAATCAATAAGCACATTGCAAAATATGTAACAAATATGCGCCATGCATTACTTCATTGTTTCCAACACGCACATGACTCCATCATTTCCTACTCGCCCATTACTCCACTATTTCCTATACGCACATGACTCCACCATTTCCTACACGCCCATTACTCCACTATTTCCTACATGCACATTACTTATTATTTCCAACACGCACATTACGCCACCATTTCCTACACGCACATTACTCCACCATTTCCTACACGCCCATTACTCCACCATTTCCTACACGCCCATTACTCCACCATTTCCTACACGCCCATTACTCCACCATTTCCTACACGCCCATTACTCCACTATTTAGTGTACCCTCCACAACACTTATCTCTCGTATCATCACATTAACGTATGCGTTAAAATGCAAGGATTACGAAGACCTCCAATTTTATGTAGGGAATGATTTCGGTAAAACGTGTGAGCAGGAATGGTTGTATATGTAGGGATGGCTTTTTTGATATTTTAAAGAGGTTCAATAAATATTATCAATGTTATCAATATTCGAAATTATCAGAGTAGTAAATACTCGTAGAAATTGTGTTTTTTTGTAGGGGCTGCAACATCCTGTAATGGTCATCATTACCCCATATAGACTACCATTACCTTGTGTGCGTTACCATTATCATATGTGGTGGTATCATTAGCTTGTATGCGATGTCACTCCTTAACGAACGTTACCATTACCTTATTTACTTACCCATTTCTTACTGTGATTTTAAATTAACCAATATTTATCTACTTAACCATTTTCTATTGGGATTTCCAATTAATCATTATTTATCTACTTAACCATTTTCTATTAGGATTTCCAATTAATCATTATTTATCTACTCAACCATTTCTTACTGTGATTTTCAATAAACGATTATTTATTACGTACACATTTTTTACTGGGATTTCAAATTAACCATTATTTATCTACTTCAACATTTCTTACTGTGATTTTCAATTAACCATTATTTATTTACGCAACCATTTCCTACTGTGATTTTCAACTAAATTCGCCATTAGCTGCAACGACGCCGGTGTATGTCAAGATCGTATTTGTCATTTTTAATGTTAATGCAAATGTCAAGGCCGAAGATTCCATTTTTTAAATGTTACTGAAAATTTTAAATACTTGTCCCCAAATTTAAGGTACTTTCTTGGCAGTGATGCAATCTTCGTATACATTTTATTGTAACGCATGAGACAAATACACGCGTTATTAGAAAGGCACGGCTCTGGAGTGCGCCGTGTTGAGTTTTGATTCCCCTCCATTCCCCACGGCATTCCGCCCCAAATATCTAAATAATTTCCCCAAAACCTGAACAATTTCCACAAAACCTGAACAATTTCCACAAAACCTGAACAATTTCCACAAAACCTGAACAATTTCCACAAAACCTAAACAATTCTTACAAAACCTAAACAATTTTTAAAAACCTAAACAATTTCCACAAAACCTTAAAAATTTCCACAAAACGTTACAAATTTCCACAAAACCTAAACAATTTCCACAAAACCTGAACAATTTCCACAAAACCTAAACAATTCTTACAAAACCTAAACAATTCTTACAAAACCTAAACAATTTCCACAAAACCTAAACAATTTCCACAAAACCTAAACAATTTTTAAAAAACCTAAACAATTTCCACAAAACCTTAAAAATTTCCACAAAACCTAAACAATTTCCCCAAAACCTAAACTATTTCCACAAAACCTGAACAATTTCCACAAAACGTTAAGAATTTCCACAAAACATTACAAATTTCCACAAAACCTAAACAATTTCCACAAAACCTAAACAATTTTCACAAAACCTAAACAATTTCCACAAAACCTTAAAAGGTTCCATAAAACCTAAACAATTTCCACAAAACCTGTAAATTGTGATCATCGAAAACCATAATTCCAATGACCTAAATATTTCCACAACTATCACGTATTATCAATTTTCACCAAAAAATAGTCACGTTCGCTGATATTGACGGGATTATGGACTGGGGCATACTCTCGTCTGCACCTCTGCGCTGTTGTCTGTGCGTGACTGCGGTCTGGCGCTGCGGGGCTGGGGCAGCTCGGATATTGTGTGTTATATGTGTTCTATTTTATTTCGTGACATTTAGTTTTATGTTAAAAGTGTGTGAGTACATGTGTACTCATTCAAGTTTTGTGTTGTGTGTGTGAGTACTTGTGTATTTATTCAGGTTTTGTGTTGCGTGTGTGAGCACATGTGTACTTATTTAAGTTTTGTGTTGCGTGCGTGAGCACATGTGTACTTATTCAAAAATAGATCGTGAGTCATATATATACATGATGTCATAGTATTCCAACACATTGTTCCATTTCCATTTTATTATTGTTTTCAAAACTCTTCGTTCCGCCAATATAAACTTGAAAAGTTTATTTAATGAAGAACAAAAGAAGCCAGCAAAATGAACATAAATAAGTTGACTAGTAAAGTCAACGAACTTCGAAAATAGCAGTAAAACCAACAAACTAAAAAAGACTAGCAATCCCAGCAAAATTAAAATAAGACCAACATAATCAAAGTAAAACCAGGCAAATAAATATAAAAGAGAAAAAAAGACCAGCATTACCAAAATAAGACGAGCAAAATAAATAAAACAAAATAAAGGATCAGCGAAATCCACCAAGTTAAAAACAGACCAGCGATCTCAAAAAAATTAAAATAAGACCAGCAAATCAACACAACTAATTAAAGACCACTAAAATTAAACAAATAAAAGATGGATCACTAACATAAACAAAATTAAAAACAGACCAGCGAAATCAAAAAAATTAAAATTCGATCAAACAGCGGCGGGGACTTGAGTGCCTGCTTGATCAAGTCCCAGGCCTCCCCCAGCCAGGCCTCCTCCGGCGTGTAGGCCGGTGTTTGCTCTGCCAAAATACGCCTCCTTCGAAGCCTAAACTTTTCTATTTCTGGGGCCCGCAAACAACAATATTGGCATTGGAGGTCTAAAATAGACCGAAAAGGTCTAAAATAAATCACAAAGGCCTAAAACAGACCGATAGAGGCCTACGACAGACCGATAAAGTTTAAAATAGACCGAAAAAAGTCAAAATATACTGAAAAAGGTCAAAATAGACTGGAAAAGGTGTAAAGCGGACTTACAAAAGTCTGAAATTAATTAAAAAAAATGCCTAAAATAAATTGGA
This sequence comes from Morinoia aosen, assembly GCA_030386875.1. NCBI lineage: Eukaryota > Metazoa > Arthropoda > Malacostraca > Amphipoda > Talitridae > Morinoia > Morinoia aosen. The sequence goes on along the minus strand of CM059578.1, from coordinate 22,823,909 downwards.
AGAGGATTTAAACAGGGACAGAGGCCTAAAACAAACCTACTGAAATCTAAAATAGACCGTAGGTCTACCGGCCGTGACCGGACAGCAGTACAGAGGCAGAGAGCTGCTGGACAGCCTCCTCTGCTGTAGGCTGAGGTAATATCATTTGGGTAGTAGTAGTTGTGGCAGAAATATAAGTAGTACCAATTATAATAGAAGTAGTAGTAGTATATTAGTAGTAGTAAAAATAAGTAGCACAGGGGTAGCCTTTATACCAGTAGCAGCAGTAGTAGTAGCAAAAGTAGTAGAAGCAGCAATAGTAGTAGAGGCCATCAAAACAATAATTGTTATCAGTAATATATATAGTAGTAGTAGTTGCAGTAATATATAGTAGTAGTAATTGCAGCAACATGTAGTAGTAGTAAGTTGCAGCAATATATAGTAGTAGTAATTGCAGCAACATGTAGTAGTAGTAAGTTGCAGCAACATATAGTGGTAGTAGTTGCAACAATAGTAGTAGGGGCGGTAGCAGCAATAGTAGCAGCAGTATTATCATCCTGAGATAACCATGCCAATCATTACAATGCTCCAAAAGACCAAAGCTCGTCAGGAAGATAACAGTCGCAAAACAAAATTGCAGAAGCTAATGTGAATATTTATTTGAGATTCATCAGATCATTTAATGAGCATTATAATCTGTTAGTATCGCCAATAAATGACCGATATGACAAACTTCAAAAGAATAGAAATAATTGATTGCCGATAATGCTAATAAAAATAATAATCCTATCATATTGATGTGTGAACATACGAATAAAATCAGCATATTAATGTTACTGTCGGAATGTCAACAATAAATGAAGTTATAGTTATTTCATAAATAAATTATTGAAAGTATCTAGTGTGGGCAAATTGAACAGACCATTCTCCTACTTCCATACTACCGTAACCTCGTTATTAACCTATTATAAATGGTTGATATCTACCTTTAAACAGTAGGGGGCTCGCTAAGCAAGTAGATCAGCAGACAATCGGGTGAGCACCAGGTGTAATTTTCCTCATGCAATTACAAATGATGGCGACGTTTTGATAATTCAATACATTGTTATCATTTGTCGTACAAATTTGGAATCTTTCGATGATTTTTATTCATTTCTGTAGGATGTACCAGGCAGATTTCATCATTATTTTCTACAAAGAATATTGTAAGCAAATGAGTAACATTCATAAGGATGGTGCCTCAATATCCTACTCCAACTAGCGGATTTGTGTTGAATCATTTAAATATTCTCATAATACGAAACTATTTCTTCAGGAATATTAAACCTATAATACACTGTAGTATTGTATTAAACTTCTACATCAGTATTGTGCACCACAATAACAATAATAGCCTTCATCAGCACTTCAACAATGGAAAAGACAGAGCGCATCTCAGTTGTTGAATTAAAGGACCTGATAATTGTTTTTTAGCAATCACAAATCACCAAAATTAACTTTTAAAATTTAAGGACCTGAAGTTAAAGGACCTGAAACTTGTTCTTTGGGAATTACAAGTGCGACTAAAGTTATTTTTTTAAATTGAAGGACCTGAAACTTGTTCTTTAGGAATTACAAGTGCGACCAAAGTTATTTTTTTTAAATGAAGGACCTGAAACTTGTTCTTTAGGAATTACAAGTGCGACCAAAGTTATTTTTTTTAAATTGAAGGACCTGAAACTTGTTCTTCAGGAATTACGATCGAGTGCGACCCAAATTATTTTTAATTAAAGCCACAGAGATCAGTAGAATAAATAAGATATCTTTAAATTAAGAAGCACTTCAGCGCGTGTACATTCGATAATCGCAGCTTTCGAGCGCGCAACCACTGCAAATTTGCTCAATTTTGACGCTAAACTTTTTTTTTGCAGCGAAAAAATCGAAAATCGCCCCAAAAAACGGTATGAAACTGCAAAAAAGAATAAAACTACTCCGAGTTTTTTCCAATAAGAAGGGCTTCATATGAAATCCTATTGAGAGAAAAAAGAAGTATTGTAAACGTGGTTTAACATCGAAAATTACACAAAAAAATCTACGTCGACGTATTTCTAACAAAAAGTGTTTCTCACAAGACCATATTGACGACTAACAAAAAAAAGAAGTACTGTATGCGTGGTCAAACATCGAAAAGTACACCAAAAAAACGTGCTGAAACTAAAAAAATGCTACGAGCAATTTCAAATAAAAAATGTTTCTCGCAAGACCATACCGAGACCCAGCAAAAAAAAAGCATATACTGTACCCTAAAAAGCAGAAAGTTTGCATGCCGTGCTTTTGAGCGCTATAAAAACACAGGAGTGATGTCGGCCGGAGTGAGACGTTCGGCCGAGGGCAAATCTGCGGTGGCGCTGCGCTGCGCCGCTTCATCATTGGCGGAGCAGCCGGGAAATAATACGCCAATTTATAGGCCCCGAGGCTTCCGACGGATTAAATTTACATTTTTGTTGGCCATGGAAGGACTCCCGCGGTGTTGCCAGATTGTACAGAACAAAATTCTTGAAACCTCGAAGTTAAATTTCTTGAGGAAAACAATAAGGAGAGTGCAGTGTATGGAAAACAATAAATTTCTTCAATAATTCATGGCTTATCAAAGGTGCATTATTTTTAGGATTGCTCAGAAATTTCCTCTGTAATATATAGGGGTTGATAGGTTGGAACTCAATTATATACAGATAGTAGGTATATATTCCCTAACAACTTTTTGGTAGCCCCCAAATTTTGCATATGGCAACACTCGCTGTCACCAAATTTTATAAACTTTCATACGAAAAAACTCAAGGCACCGCTAAATTTAGTAAATGGCAGGTAACACTCGCCCCAGTCGAATAATAAATATAGTTACACAACGGCTCCATATTATAGATTTACCATCCCGCTCCAACCCCAGGATTACCAACACAGCTCCAACCCCAGGATTACCAACACAGCTCCAACCCCAGGATTACCAACACAGCTCCAACCCCAGGATTACCAACACAGCTCCAGCCCCAGGATTACCAGCACAGCTCCAACCCCAGAATTAACAACACAGCTCCAACCCCAGGATTACCAGCACAGCTCCAACCCCAGAATTAACAACACAGCTCCAACCCCAGGATTACCAACACAGCTCCAGCCCCAGATTTAACAAGATAGCTCCAACCCCAGGATTACCAACACAGCTCCAACCCCAGGATTAACAACATAGCTCCAACCCCAGAACTAACAACACAGCTCCAACCCCAGGATTACCAACACAGCTCCAACCCCAGGATTACCAACACAGCTCCAACCACAGGATTACCAACACAGCTCCAACCCCAGGATTACCAACACAGCTCCAACCCCAGGATTACCAACACAGCTCCAGCCCCAGGATTACCAACACAGCTCCAACCCCAGGATTTAGAAGCCCGATTTCAAACCCCAGATTTGAAACCCCCACTCCAAACCCCGGATTTAAAATCCCGACTCGGACTCCACTTAGCGGATTGGCTCTCAAGCTCTCACTGCAGCCGGCCAGGTCTGCTCTCTGGTTTACATAATTTATTGCACCTTCTTTTCATATCTGCAACTGAAAACTTTGCTCTCAACCTATCGAAAATTCCGTGCTCTCTGTTCAGAGTTTTTCCATGGAAGATTTTCATTATCACTTATATACTTATTTATTTTCCTACTCAATTAATTTTTATACATGTATGCTCAAAAGCCTGTTGTTTTATTCATGATTTTTATTTACCTATACTTCTTATTTACCTATGTTATTTATTTATCTATGATATTTATTTATCTATGATATTTATTTATCTATATTACCTATTTACTGTACATGGCATAGCATTTGTACGCCTACCTACTGGCGTACGAAACAACCTATTTGTCTATGCGTATATTGATCCAGCGACTCATCTGCTAAGTAGCTTACATACTCATCTATTTACTCATCGATAGTTATCTACAAGCTCACCTACTTCAGTGATCAACCATATCATTATCTTACTCGTAAACATTTGTTATGACTCTCAGAAAATTGCTCTGAATCTTCCAGCAAGATAGTGATCCCAAGCACACAAACAAACAACATTTCTTCATTTATTCCATTTTATTCAACATTTTTTAATTGAACATCAGTGCAATGTCGGATCTTCAAAATTCCATATGGTTTTTTCGAGGAGTAAACAAAAACCAAACATATTTTGAGCGTGCAGTTGGGATTTCGACCGGCGAAATTAGAAGTAACTATAAGACAGGTGGCCCTTTTGCGATGGGCAAACACGAGCCTGGATTTGAATTAATGCGATCGAAATGCTGCGGTGAATTCCCACGATTAACCTGAAAGCGAAAAATCAAAATATAATCTTGAATAATAATTTTAGTTTTTTGGGGAAGATTATTTTAGGGAGCGTGAACCAATATTCTTGTATTTATGAGAATTTTGAGGTAAATCACAAGTATTATTTGAACCAATAATCCCAAACAACGGTTATTTGAAAAATTTGGAAAGTTACGGTGATTAACTATTTTTTTCTCTCTGCGCAGTTGTGTTCATCTCCCAGCGGCGGCAGTTGTGTTTATCTCCCAGCTGCGGCAGTTGTGTTCATCTCCCAGCTGCGGCAGTTGTGTTTATCTCCCAGCTGCGGCAGTTGTGTTCATCTCCCAGCTGCGGCAGTTGTGTTCATCTCCCAGCTGCGGCAGTTGTGTTCATCTCCCAGCTGCGGCAGTTGTGTTCATCTCCCAGCGGCGGCAGTTGTGTTCATCTCCCAGCGGCGGCAGTTGTGTTCATCTCCCAGCTGCGGCAGTTGTGTTCATCTCCCAGCTGCGGCAGTTGTGTTCATCTCCCAGCTGCGGCAGTTGTGTTCATCTCCCAGCTGCTGCAGTTGTGTTCATCTCCCAGCTGCTGCAGTTGTGTTCATCTCCTAGCTGCTGCAGTTGTGTTCATCTCCCAGCTGGCTAGCTAACACACTTCCTGAGCGGTAACGTCTACCTCGATACTCAGCCACCCTACACTCTGGAGTACGCGAGGTCAAACCGACATACTCAGATGCACATCGTGCACAACATAAAGAACCTCAGATGCACATCGTGCACTCAAGCACCAGGTAAACTACTCAATTACACCACGCCGCCACCAGTTACAACATCCAGTTACACTGCCATACCACCAGTTACACCACCACACCACCAGTTACACCCAAACACTACCAGTTACACCCCCACACCACCAGTTAGACCACCACCACCTGCCACTTCTACCAGTTACACCCCCACACCACAAGTTACACCCCCCACACCACTAGTTACACGTCCATCAGTTACAAGGAGCAGCCCGGCATCAAAACAAGACATCATTTATCTAAGTGGAGGAATCCTTCGATACCGCCGCCCCGAATCCTTTTAAATCCATTAGTCGACGTCCGTCCAAAATTGAGTAGGTGTTCTGCCTGAGACTGATTGTGTGTCTATGTTAATGCTGAATTTTGAGCGACCCTTGTATAGTGGTGCGCTGCACGGGGGTTATTTTGGGGGTTAATTTGGGGTCAGGATTACTTTGGGTTATTGGGGGTTAGTTTGAGGGCAGGGTTAATTTGGGCTATTGGAGGGTTAATTTGAGGGCAGGGTTACTTTGGGTTATTGGTGAGTTAGTTTGAGGCAGGGTTAGTTTGGGCTATTGGAGAGTTAATTTGAGGGCAGGGTTACTTTGTGTTATTGTAGGATTAATTTGAGGGCAGGGTCACTTTGTGTTATTGTAGGATTAATTTGAGGGTAGGGTTACTTTGTGTTATTGTAGGATTAATTTGAGGGCAGGGGTACTTTGTGTTATTGTAGGATTAATTTGAGGGCAGGGTTACTTTTTGTTATTGTAGGATTAATTTGAGGGCAGGGTTACTTTGTGTTATTGTAGGATTAATTTGAGGGCAGGGTTACTTTGTGTTATTGTAGGATTAATTTGAGGGCAGGGTTATTTTGTGTTATTGTAGGATTAATTTGAGGGCAGGGTTACTTTGTGTTATTGTAGGATTAATTTGAGGGCAGGGTTACTTTGTGTAATTGTAGGATTAATTTGAGGGCAGGGTTACTTTGTGTTATTGGAAGGTTAATTTGAGGGCAGGGTTACTTTGTGTTATTGTAGGATTAATTTGAGGGCAGGGTTACTTTGTGTTATTGTAGGATTAATTTGAGGGCAGGGTTACTTTGTGTTATTGTTTGATTAATTTGAGGGCAGGGTTACTTTGTGTAATTGTAGGATTAATTTGAGGGCAGGGTTACTTTGTGTTATTGGAAGGTTAATTTGAGGGCAGGGTTACTTTGTGTTATTGTAGGATTAATTTGAGGGCAGGGTTACTTTGTGTAATTGTAGGATTAATTTGAGGGCAGGGTTACTTTGTGTAATTGTAGGATTAATTTGAGGGCAGGGTTACTTTGTGTTATTGGAAGGTTAATTTGAGGGCAGGGTTACTTTGTGTTATTGAAGGATTAATTTGAGGGTAGGGTTACTTTGTGTTATTGTAGGATTAATTTGAGGGCAGGGTTACTTTGTGTTATTGTAGGATTAATTTGAGGGCAGGGTTACTTTGGGTTACAAGGATCACATCAAACTAGGGCAATGTTGCGGGGAAGTGGAGTGGTAGAAGCAAGATGTGCGTCAATCAACCCTTGTATGATTAAGAGAGCTGTAACTCAAGCAATCGGCGAATATATTTATTTTGTATATCAATAAGGAACTTTCAATGCACTCTTAAAAGCTTTGTATTTGTTGGAAAAGCCAGAGCAATTTCCACATTACTCCACTATTTGTGTTGCCTATGTTGCCGGTTACGAAAAAGACGAGGGCTCAGTTTTGATAATTGTAACTACTGTAGTAGAAAGTACGTAATGTTACCCCAGTTAACATATCATGTATATTGCAAGCGTATTTCATCCTTATTGCAAGAGTGGATCATTTAAATATAAATATATATATATATATTGCCAGCGAATATAATGTAAATTACATAAATAGTAGTGTTGATGGTTATACTGAATTTCCGATGATAATTACATTAAAGAAATTGGTGGTCATAAAGCATTTTCAATGCTGAATTTTACAGTTTTAAAGCATTGATAATATTTAAAAATATCATTTATTTGTTTTAGTTGAAAGTTTCATTTTGTTTCTTCCTTTAAACGCCTCCATTTTTGTGTTAAGACAACATTGGATTAAACGTCAATCAATATATGTCTATGGTAATTAGACAACAGAAATGTGGCAGTCGTTGTGTAGCGTTCAGGTGTCCAGTGTACAGGGTGGCGGTAGCGACGGACACACCGAACAGGCAGGCAGGCAGGCAGGCAGGCAGGCAAGCAAGCAGGCAAGCAAGCAGGCAAGCAAGCAGGCAAGCAAGCAGCCAGGCAAGCAAGCAGGCAAGCAAGCAGGCAAGCGAACAGGCAAGCAAGCAAACAAACAAGCAGGCAGGCAAGTAAATACGAAAGCAAACAAACAAGCAGGCAAGCAAAATGCAGGCAAGCAAGTAAACACGCAAGCAAACAAACAAGCAGGCAAGCAAGCAAATAAACAAGCAGGCTAGCATATAGGCAGGCAGGCCAGCAAGCAAGCAGGCAAGCAACGATCTACTTGTCATCTACTAGATGACCGTTTTAAAATAATGTTTTTCAAATTATCTGTGATAAAATGTCTAAAATGTATTTTAGAATCATTAGCTTCTGTAAAGCGATGTTATCTATACAGCTATTTATAAATTGAATTTTTTTAAGCAACGAAGTAGATTTGCCATACTTACATACTTAGCGGCAATGGACTATGTACGATTTTAGGGTACAAAAATTTTGCTTGCATTCAGAATCTTGTACACGAGAATTTCAGCTCGACTTCCCCACACACATTATAACACAGTCGTGTGTGTGTGAGTGTTTCTGTTTGTGTGTTTTTGGTTGTGTGTTTTTGGGTGAGAGTGTGTATGTGCTTGAGTGTATCTCAGTATGTATTTGTGTTTGTGTACGTCTGAGTGCGTGTGCGTGTGAATGTTTCTGTTTGTGTGTTTTCGGGTGAGAGTGTGTATGTTCTTGAGTGTGTGTGCGTGTATGTGTTTGTGTGTGTTTGTGTTTGCGTACATGTGAGCGCGCGCGCGCGTGTGTGTGTGTGCGTATGCATACATTTGCTTACCTCTATTGTACACTACGACCAATAACATTTATGTTGATTAAGTCATTGATGCAACATAATTCATATTTTGTGCAATCATGATTATTAAAACACTAATTAAATACCCTGTAATAATAAGTGAGATTAAATTCCTACCACATGTATTATTTCCTCCGTCACTCAACAACGCTGCTTTTTTCTCAAATGATCAGAAATGTTCAGAGCAACAGAAATAAAATCTTGAAAAGAAAGGTTAATATGAGCAGAAATTATGAGCGGAAATAAAATAATGAGAAGAAATAATGTGAAAAAATTATGGTAAAAAAATGAACAGAAATAAAATTTAGACATTACGAGCAAAAATTATGATTATTTATTGAAGGCAGAAATAATGAGCAAAAATTGAAAAGATGAGCAAAAATTTCACCCCGTGAATAATTTCCTCCGTCAAACATTAACACTTACATATTTTTCATAATTTGATTTCCTAAACCTTAATCGCCAATCACTATTTAATAAATATTCATATCTTAAATATGAAAGCCTCCGCTTTAAATTTGGTGCAATCGTTAGAACTAGAAAATAATTATAGATAGAACATAGAAGTGATAATATTGGGGTCATGTGCTCAACATTTTAGGACTTGAAAACATGACCACAGGCTCCTTTCCCCATGACGCAAATGGAAGAATGAACTCCAAGTCTTGGTTCCAATGAAATAGCAAAGAGCTATAAGGAAGTATGAATTTATTTCTATTTCAGCTTATATGATCTTGATGGTCAGTTTGTGCAGCTGATGATTTTTTAAAGTCTCCGTCACTCTCGTAAGTCAATGTTCTATGCATGAAAATATATATGGAGAGCTTGCACAGATTAAAAAATCTCAAGTATTTTTAATTTTTCGAATGAATCGTTTGTGTGAACATTGCATTCTAGTTTTCTTTCAAGTATTTTTAATGTTTCGAATGAATCATTTGTGTGAACATTGCATTCTAGTTTTCTTTCAAGTATTTTTAATTTTTCAAATGAATCATTTGTGTGAACATTACATTCTAGTTTTCTTTCAAGTATTTTTAATTTTTCGAATGAATCATTTGTGTGAACATTGCATTCTAGTTTTCTTTCAAGTATTTTTAATTTTTCAAATGAATCATTTGTGTGAACATTACATTCTAGTTTTCTTTCAAGTATTTTTAATTTTTCAAATGAATCATTTGTGTGAACATTACATTCTAGTTTTCTTTCAAGTATTTTTAATTTTTCGAATGAATCATTTGTGTGAACATTACATTCTAGTTTTCTTTCAAGTATTTTTAATTTTTCGAATGAATCATTCGTGTGAACATTACATTCTAGTTTTCTTTCAAGTATTTTTAATTTTTGCTCTTCAAAGAGGTAATTAATTTTATATTTATTAGGTCGGTGCCATGCTTTTATTCCGTATTATAAGTATGGCGAAATGAGCTTTCGATAAAGTATTTTTAAAGTTCCATCAGGAAATATATTTTTTACCTTATTGAGGATTGCTATGGATTTTGATAATATAGCAAAAAAAATGTGCAAATGTGTTTTTTTTAATGTGCATTATGCTCTTTGAAGATCAGATGCTTGTTTATTGTACTGCCCAGGAATTTATAGGAGATTGTTTCTTCAATTTCCCCCATCATCAATCATAATGAGTGAAAAATTTTCGGCTTCTATAGGAACGGGATGTATTTTGTCTTATCAATATTGAGGCTCATTTTATTAGCTGACGCACTGAAAATTTTTGCCATTCGTTATTTTTACTCATTGCAATTAAAATGGGATACTCATTAGGAAAAGTCGTAGAAAACGTACTGTCGTTGGCAAAAAAAAATATTAAATTAATGATTGAAGCACATTTTATCCTATAGTTGATGAAAATGAAACATAGGTGAGGCCCAAGGATGGACCCTTGTGGTACCAAATGACTAATGTACGATGTCAATGTAAAACATGTCATAATGATCGCCTTGCAAGAGTCAGCCTTGTTAAAATGTTCAATTAAAAACTACTGAAAATGTTTTACTGTTTAGTACTTCAACATAATTTCGATTCTGTGTTTGTGAGACATTTAATTTTTTCAGAATTTGGAATTTGCAATTTTTATAAACGGGTTTTCCATTATATTTTCAATAATATTTCGAGTAACGTTTCTGGAGGGGAGAAAAAAAAATCTACATTACAGATACAGATATTCAGCATTCCTGCCCAAAAAAATATCAGCGTCTAATTTCGTCTCGTGAACACAGGGTGTTTCTGTAATATTTCCTGTAAAATAATATATCCTGTAAAAATTATCTATCTTGTAATATTTCCAGAAAAAATAAAAAACTACCTTCTACGTTACAGTTCATTCAACATTCCAGCACAAAAAATGCCAGGTTCTAATTTCGTCTCGTGAACACAGAGTGTCATCGAGCACCTTTTTTCCGTGAAAACCGGGCTTTTGTCCGGCATTTTTTGGGTGGCCTGGGAAACTCTTTTTTTATGAAGTCGTTTATTGAAAGTTTGGGGTGTTTTCGGCAGCAAAAGGGTGAGGGCCTTTTGACTGCCATGTCTTTTTTGGGGGCAAACATAAAGAAAACAATTGACTTTGGAGCCTCTTCAATCGGCATGGTGAACATGGTGATAGGGTTACGCTGGGCGGCTCTCGGGACAAAAAAAGGGACGTTTTGGGGTAGTTTTGTGGGTCGTGTGAGAGGCTTATTTCTCTAAAAAATGGATTATTCTTTAATGTTCGTTAAATGAGGAATGTTCACTACGTAGGCTCATCTCCCTAAAAATGGGTTATTCTTTAATGTTTGCTAAATGAGGAATGTTCACTACGTAGGCTCATCTCCCTAAAAAAAGACTATTCTTTAATGTTCGCTAAATGAGGAATGTTTAATACGAAGGCTTATCTCCCTAAAAATGGACTATTCTTTAATGTTCGCTAAATGAGGAATGTTTACTACGAAGGCTTATCTCCCTAAAAATGGACTATTCTTTAATGTTCGCTAAATGAGGAATGTTTACTACGAAGGCTTATCTCCCCAAAAATGGACTATTCTTTAATGTTCGCTAAATGAGGAATGTTTACTACGTAGGCTTATCTCCCTAAAAAATGGGTCATTCTTTATTGTTCACTAAATGAGGAATGTTTACTACGTAGGCTTATCTCCCTAAAAAATGGGTTATTCTTTATTGTTCGCTAAATGAGGAATGTTTACTACGTAGGCTTATCTCCCTAAAAATGGATTATTCTTTAATGTTCGCTAAATGAGGAATGTTTACTACGTAGGCTTATCTCCTTAAAAAATGGATTATTCTTTAATGTTCGCTAAATGAGGAATGTTTACTACGTAGGCTTATCTCCCTAAAAATGGATTATTCTTTAATGTTCGCTAAATGAGGAATGTTTACTACGTAGGCTTATCTCCCTAAAAATGGATTATTCTTTAATGTTCGCTAAATGAGGAATGTTTACTACGTAGGCTTATCTCCCTAAAAATGGATTATTCTTTAATGTTCGCTAAATGAGGAATGTTTACTACGTAGGCTTATCTCCCTAAAAATGGATTATTCTTTAATGTTCGCTAAATGAGGAATGTTCACTACGTAGGCTTATCTCCCTAAAAATGGATTATTCTTTAATGTTCGCTAAATGAGGAATGTTTACTACGTAGGCTTATCTCCCTAAAAATGGATTATTCTTTAATGTTCGCTAAATGAGGAATGTTTACTACGTAGGCTTATCTCCTTAAAAAATGGGTTATTCTTTAATGTTCGCTAAATGAGGAATGTTTACTACGGAGGCTTATCTCCATAAAAAATGGATTATTCTTTAATGTTCACTGAATGAGGTATTTTTAACACATAGCCTTATTTTCTCAGAAAAAGAACTGCACTTTTAAGTTCGCTAAATGAGGTAATTTTACTACAATTATGTTCAATTATGTTGACACACATGTGTGCGTAGAAGCGTCCATATACTGCCCACATATATCCGCGAAAATCATAAACATTCACACTTAAACGCAAGACAAAGTCGAGCAGAATTTTCACATGTCATTTTAAACATTAATATCAGTTTCAGTTGACAGTTACCATCAACATTGCTCCGAAATTATCTCTACAAGTCATTTTACCCACGTGGGATTAGGTTTCGAGTTTTACACATTTTTTCTAGCTCTTATCTCTAGTTTTACACGTACCACAATAAGATATGACTCGTACCAAATTATTTGCACGTACCAAAATAAGATATGACCCGTACCAAAATAAAAGAAAATATTTTTACTCTTTTACCCTCAGTTAATTCACCATTTTACTCTCAGCAGACGCGCCTTTCTGAGGCACGTATGCAATTTATTCATGTTATATTTATGACACATTTACAGCGTATCGCCACAAAGTAACTAAGCGCATGTAAAAAAAAACTCAATATCCGACCAAAACTTAATAAAACCAGTGAACATGACATTTCCTCCTTCCTCTCACCATTTCCCTTCGTTTTGGAATGTGGGACTGCAAAAAAATAAAATTCCTACCTGCAGGCCAGCGTTGTGATACAGAAAAAATTGATCCGCATCATTGTCATCACAAACAAGGAGCTGAGCCGCTCTGACCAGCGGTCACTTGGTGGTGTGGAGGTTTGTGCGGTGGTGGTGAGGTGGTGACGGGTGGTGTGTGTGTGTGTTTGTGTTGGTGTGTGTGTGAGTGTTGGTGTTGGTATATGTGTGAGTGTTGGTGTTGGTATTTGTGTGAGTGTTGGTGTTGGTATTTGTGTGAGTGTTGTGTGTATCGATCTTTTTGTGTGAGTGTTTTAGCAAATGTGTATTGGTGTGTATTTTTGTGTTGGTGTTTTTGTGTTGGTGTGTGTATGTTTGTGTTGGTGTTTTTGTGTTGGTGTGTGTTTGTGTTGGTGTGTGGGTTTGTTTTTACGAGTCTTTCTATCTGTGTGTTTTAGTGAATGCGTTTTGGTGTGCGTGTGTTTGTATTGGTGTGTGTTTTTGTGTTTATGTGTGTGTGTTGGTGTATGCGTGTGTATTGGTGTGTGTTTGTGTTCTTGTGTGTTTGTACTGGAGAGTGTATGAGCTTGTGTTGGTGAGTGTTTGTGCTTGTGTTGGCGTGTCTTTGTGCTTGTGTCGGTGAGTGTGTGTTGGTGTGCGTGTGTGTGTGTGTATTTGTGTGTGTATGTGAGTGTGCGCGGTCAACTCATAGCTTTTGCCTGTGTGTTTTATTTTATTTCGTGGAACGCTGTCTACCTCACTCTCTTCCGTTAGTGCAATCTATTCATTCTATATTATACTGCTCTCTCTCCATGTTTACTTTGCTCTTTCTTTTCATTTGTTACTGCTCTGTTCAGAGCACTTACATTCTTTTGTTTTGTTTGCTTAGTTTCTTACTTCCAACCATGATTTTTAACTCAGAATTTTGTACACAATTTTCCTAGTGGTTACAGCAAGACTCGCGGACACGAGCACATTCAGTAGATAGGGATCCAGAGTTCCTTGACCACCTATCTTTGGCTGGTGTTTCAAAGTGAAACTAACCGCTTCGAACAGCTGAAGCTCGTCTCCTGCAACTTTCTCATCCCCTAAATCATTTCCATGAGTGTTCTGAATTGAATAAAAAGGAAAACCAACTTAGCTAAGAAAATCATGATATAAAACAAACGTTTCGGATCATAAAAAATCTATCCTCAGTGGTCTGAAAAACAATGAGTCAAATTATTCATAACTATTTCTGAACTCTAATTTTCTGAATAAACACACAGGTAAAATATTGACACACAAAAAAATGTACATTTAAAAAAATGTTCATCGTTTTTTAAAACGTACATCGATTCTAAACTGCCGAGGTCAGATGAATTTGAGGGTGGAGTCCAAAATTTTAGAAATCGTGTTTTTACGTTGGTTTTCCTTTTTATCCTAGAAGTGATATTTCCTAGAATTCGTCCCAATTCATCTATTGTTCTGAATAGATTTTGCAGTCGCGTTGGCATGAACCCCTTTTTGAAGCTCGTACAATAGAACATATCTCATGTGATCTTTAAATAAAACAAACATATATGGTGATGTTTATGAAATATATGAACGTAACGGAGATAATCCGTGAGAGAATCGTTATTAAAAATATGTTACACTTACAATAGAATATAGATTATTCCTTTTATTTTTTAAAAAAAATTTCTGCAAATTAGGCATTACGTACTGTTACACAAACTTGATACGTATAATGATTTGCTTGTTCATTTGAGCGTAAGATTACACCAATTTGCCTCGTGACGCTTTCAGTTTAGGATCATGAAAAAGCAATCAGACCAAACCAAATTAAGATCTTTGGTGTGAAATATCAAAACGTGTTGGATTTATATAAATATTTGCATATTACATATCTAAATATGTATTCAAATATACATGTATATATATAAATATATATAATATATATTTATATCAAAGTTTTTTATATATATATATATATATACATTGAAATATGGGTACTGTCAGGAATATATATATATATAAATTATAATTATACATTTAATTATTTGTATATGTATATGAATAACCATAACTAAATATAATCATTTATATATATAAAAACAATTTATGTCTATTTTAAGAATCAACGCACTCATTTGGTGTCTGTACCTAAAAGATTATTGGCAGAAAAATTCATACATTATGTGCACAGCAGCCCATCTTATGAAATAGTTTCTGTCATATATAAAAATCTATGAATGCCATTGTGTTTTGACAGGACATAAAGGCAAGTGCTGTCATGGTCTATTCAGCCACTATTTTCTGTAATAGTTTATGTCATAGTCTATGCAGTCACTATTTTGTGTAATAGTTTATGTCATAGTCTATGCAGTCACTATTTTCTGTAATAGTTTATGTCATAGTCTATGCAGTCACTATTTTGTGTAATAGTTTATGTCATAGTCTATGCAGTCACTATTTTCTGTAATAGTTTATGTCATAGTCTATGCAGTCACTATTTTCTGTAATAGTTTATGTCATAGTCTATGCAGTCACTATTTTGTGTAATAGTTTATGTCATAGTCTATGCAGTCACTATTTTCTGTAATAGTTTATGTCATAGTCTATGCAGTCACTATTTTGTGTAATAGTTTATGTCATAGTCTATTCAGCCACTATTTTCTGTAATAGTTTATGTCATAGTCTATGCAGTCACTATTTTGTGTAATAGTTTATGTCATAGTCTATGCAGTCACTATTTTCTGTAATAGTTTATGTCATAGTCTATGCAGTCACTATTTTCTGTAATAGTTTATGTCATAGTCTATGCAGTCACTATTTTCTGTAATAGTTTATGTCATAGTCTATGCAGTCACTATTTTGTGTAATAGTTTATGTCATAGTCTATGCAGTCACTATTTTGTGTAATAGTTTATGTCATAGTCTATGCAGTCACTATTTTCTGTAATAGTTTATGTCATAGTCTATGCAGTCACTATTTTCTGTAATAGTTTATGTCATAGTCTATGCAGTTACTATTTTGTGTAATAGTTTACACCTTAATTTAATGTAGCAGCTTTCTCCCATTTTAATGAATATTTCTTGAATAGTGTATAATAGTGATAAAACAGTTCATGTAAAGTAGCTTAAACTAGCTCTGCATTTTAATAGAGTGAATAGTGAATAGTGCAGTGTTGTATTCGACTATTGTTCTGTGATTTCCTTCAAGGAAATTTCTCCAATGAGTACATGAATGCAGAAAATAATTTTTTATAGACATACAAGTATAAATAGATGCCTTCTCATCATATGTAACCTACACCAACACACTAACATCAATTGTTTTTTTCAAATTTTTAGTAAAATACTCTGACAGAAATTTTTTACTAGTTTTATCAGCAACGTTATTTTAGTTTGTTTAACTTTCTTCACTATAACATTACAATCAATTCTTCCCATACATCTTTCATAATTAATTCTATAGCAGTGGCTCCAGAGCTTCCGCTGCATGCACTGCATTCCTTCACATTGCACTTAAATTTCATTCTCTATATTCATTCCCGCACATTCCACTTCATTCGGTATATTCATTCCCGCTCATTCCACTTCATTCGCTGTATTCATTCCTGCTCATTCCGCTTCATTCTATATATTCATTCACGGATACTCCACTCCTCTCTCTATATTCATTCCTGCACATTTATTTCAACCCTCTATATTCACTCTTGAGCATTCCACTTCACTCTCTATATCCACTCCTGAGCATTCCACTTCACCCTCTATATTCACTCCTGAGCATTCCACTTCACTCTCTATATTCACTCTTGAGCATTCCACTTCACCCTCTATATTCACTCTTGAGCATTCCACTTCACTCTCTATATCCACTCCTGAGCATTCCACTTCACTCTCTATATTCACTCCTGAGCATTCCACTTCACTCTCTATATTCACTCCTGAGCATTCCACTTCACCCTCTATATTCACTCCTGAGCATTCCACTTCACCCTCTATATTCACTCCTGAGCATTCCACTTCACCCCCTATATTCACTCTTGAGCATTCCACTTCACCCTCTATATTCACTCCTGAGCATTCCACTTCACCCTCTATATTCACTCCTGAGCATTCCACTTCACCCTCTATATTCACTCTTGAGCATTCCACTTCACCCTCTATATTCACTCTTGAGCATTCCACTTCACTCTCTATATCCACTCCTGAGCATTCCACTTCACTCTCTATATTCACTCCTGAGCATTCCACTTCACTCTCTATATTCACTCCTGAGCATTCCACTTCACCCTCTATATTCACTCCTGAGCATTCCACTTCACCCTCTATATTCACTCTTGAGCATTCCACTTCACTCTCTATATTCACTCTTGAGCATTCCACTTCACTCTCTATATTCACTCCTGAGCATTCCACTTCACTCTCTATATTCACTCTTGAGCATTCCACTTCACCCTCTATATTCACTCCTGAGCATTCCACTTCACCCTCTATATTCACTCCTGAGCATTCCACTTCACCCTCTATATTCACTCCTGAGCATTCCACTTCACCCCCTATATTCACTCCTGAGCATTCCACTTCACTCTCTATATTCACTCCTGAGCATTCCACTTCACCCTCTATATTCACTCTTGAGCATTCCACTTCACTCTCTATATTCACTCCTGAGCATTCCACTTCACCCCCTATATTCACTCCTGAGCATTCCACTTCACTCTCTATATTCACTCTTGAGCATTCCACTTCACTCTCTATATTCACTCCTGAGCATTCCACTTCACCCTCTATATTCACTCTTGAGCATTCCACTTCACTCTCTATATTCACTCCTGAGCATTCCACTTCACCCCCTATATTCACTCCTGAGCATTCCACTTCACTCTCTATATTCACTCCTGAGCATTCCACTTCACTCTCTATATTCACTCCTGAGCATTCCACTTCACCCTCTATATTCACTCCTGAGCATTCCACTTCACCCTCTATATTCACTCCTGAGCATTCCACTTCACCCTCTATATTCACTCCTGAGCATTCCACTTCACCCTCTATATTCACTCCTGAGCATTCCACTTCACCCCCTATATTCACTCCTGAGCATTCCACTTCACTCTCTATATTCACTCCTGAGCATTCCACTTCACCCTCTATATTCACTCTTGAGCATTCCACTTCACTCTCTATATCCACTCCTGAGCATTCCACTTCACTCTCTATATTCACTCCTGAGCATTCCACTTCACTCTCTATATTCACTCCTGAGCATTCCACTTCACCCTCTACATTCACTCCTGAGCATTCCACTTCACCCTCTATATTCACTCCTGAGCATTCCACTTCACCCCCTATATTCACTCCTGAGCATTCCACTTCACTCTCTATATTCACTCCTGAGCATTCCACTTCACCCTCTATATTCACTCTTGAGCATTCCACTTCACTCTCTATATCCACTCCTGAGCATTCCACTTCACTCTCTATATTCACTCCTGAGCATTCCACTTCACTCTCTATATTCACTCCTGAGCATTCCACTTCACCCTCTATATTCACTCCTGAGCATTCCACTTCACCCTCTATATTCACTCCTGAGCATTCCACTTCACTCTCTATATTCACTCCTGAGCATTCCACTTCACCCTCTATATTCACTCCTGAGCATTCCACTTCACCCTCTATATTCACTCTTGAGCATTCCACTTCACTCTCTATATTCACTCTTGAGCATTCCACTTCACTCTCTATATTCACTCCTGAGCATTCCACTTCACCCTCTATATTCACTCCTGAGCATTCCACTTCACCCTCTATATTCACTCTTGAGCATTCCACTTCACTCTCTATATTCACTCTTGAGCATTCCACTTCACTCTCTATATTCACTCCTGAGCATTCCACTTCACCCTCTATATTCACTCCTGAGCATTCCACTTCACCCTCTATATTCACTCTTGAGCATTCCACTTCACTCTCTATATTCACTCATGAGCATTCCACTTCACTCTCTATATTCACTCCTGAGCATTCCACTTCACCCTCTATATTCACTCCTGAGCATTCCACTTCACTCTCTATATTCACTCCTGAGCATTCCACTTCACCCTCTATATTCACTCCTGAGCATTCCACTTCACCCTCTATATTCACTCTTGAGCATTCCACTTCACTCTCTATATTCACTCTTGAGCATTCCACTTCACTCTCTATATTCACTCCTGAGCATTCCACTTCACCCTCTATATTCACTCCTGAGCATTCCACTTCACCCTCTATATTCACTCTTGAGCATTCCACTTCACTCTCTATATTCACTCTTGAGCATTCCACTTCACTCTCTATATTCACTCCTGAGCATTCCACTTCACCCTCTATATTCACTCCTGAGCATTCCACTTCACCCTCTATATTCACTCCTGAGCATTCCACTTCACCCTCTATATTCACTCCTGAGCATTCCACTTCACCCTCTATATTCACTCCTGAGCATTCCACTTCACCCCCTATATTCACTCCTGAGCATTCCACTTCACTCTCTATATTCACTCCTGAGCATTCCACTTCACCCTCTATATTCACTCCTGAGCATTCCACTTCACCCCCTATATTCACTCCTGAGCATTCCACTTCACTCTCTATATTCACTCCTGAGCATTCCACTTCACTCTCTATATTCACTCCTGAGCATTCCACTTCACTCTCTATATTCACTCCTGAGCATTCCACTTCACTCTCTATATTCACTCCTGAGCATTCCACTTCACCCTCTATATTCACTCCTGAGCATTCCACTTCACCCTCTATATTCACTCCTGAGCATTCCACTTCACCCTCTATATTCACTCCTGAGCATTCCACTTCACCCCCTATATTCACTACTGAGCATTCCACTTCACCCTCTATATTCACTCCTGAGCATTCCACTTCACCCCCTATATTCACTCCTGAGCATTCCACTTCACTCTCTATATTCACTCCTGAGCATTCCACTTCACCCTCTATATTCACTCCTCCGTATTAAACTTCATCATCATCCTTCATTTATTCTACTTCCACTTACCAACCCCAAATTCTTCCCCCCTCCAAAAATTCACCCCAAACCCCACCACCTCCCCCCCCCCCCCCCCCCGGCGCCTATGCCCACTTTTTCAAAGCATTTCTTTTGTGTCCATTTTTTGTGATGCGAAAGGGTTACACGGCGGGGTTTTTGCTGCAGGCCGCGCAGCTGCTGCCTGCTGCTCTGTAGCTCTGCAGGGCTTGTGTGGCGCGTCCTGTGCTGCTGTTGGGCCAACATTACTGCCAACATTGCTGTCCGAGTCCACATTCCTTAAAGTAATTCATTCGATGTTATTGTCCGCATCAACATTACTGGCAACATTGCTGTCCGAGTCCACATTCCTTAAAGTAACTCATTCGATGTTATTGTCCGCATCAACATTACTGGCAACATTGCTGTCCGACTCCACATTCCTTAAAGTAACTCAGTCGATGTTATTGTCCGCATCAACATTACCGGCAACATTGCTGTCCGACTCCACATTCCTTAAAGTAACTCATTCGGTGTTATTGTCCGCATCAACATTACTGGCAACATTGCTGTCCGTGTCAACATCAGCTGGGATGTTCTGTGATGTAACTAGTCAAGTAACTAGTTAAGTAACTAGTTAAGTAACTAGTAAAGTAACTAGTTAAGTAACTAGTTAAATAATTAGTTAAGTAACTAGCTAAGTAACGAGCTAAGTAACCAAGGACCATCAAAAGTAAGAGCTACAAAACATTACTGCACCACAATGTCTCACATCTATCAACACGTCCCAATGACCGTTTATATTTTTTCTTTAACTCTCTCAATGGTTGTGAAATTTTTCGTCAATTATTTCTTACATATTTTGAATTTCCGTCACTCCATCTCCGTCACAAAATTTTTGTGTCGCTTTCTAGCAACGAACAACAGAAATAAAATCAAAAATAAATTGTTCCTTCTCAAGAGCCCTCCAAAAAATGGCGTCTCTTTCCCACATTAGTGTCTAACGTTCTGAAGTCTAGAAATAAGCGTAAATATCTGTTCTGTTTTTTAATATTTCATACAAGATGTTATCATCAAGATAAAGGGCACCATAATTAACAAAAGGTGCGCTATAATTGACAGAAAGTGCTCCATAATCGAAATAAAGTGCGCCACAATTGTCAAAAAAATAAGCCAGAGTTGACAAACGTGCACTATAATAGACAGAAAGCGCTCTATAATTTACATGAAGTGCGCCACAATTGACAAAAAATAAACCAGAGTTTACATCAGTGCACTATAATTGAAAGAAAGTGCGCCATTATCGACAAAAAAGTCCAATACTCAACTGAAATCCTCACAATCGACAAAAAACGTCCCGCAATCAACTGTAATGCTCGTAGTCGACAAAGAGCCCACCATGATCGACGGAAAGACAACCAAAGCCGTCGAGAAGACAACCACAATCGACCAAATGCGTCCCGTAATCGGCTGTAAAGTTCGCAATTAATAAAAAACGCACCATAATCCACGAAAACCAAATCGAAGAAAGGGATACTATAGTAGACAAAAAACAACCATAATCCATGAAAGAGCTACTATAATAGACAAAAACTGCCATAATAGAGGAAAATATTACTATAATAGACAAAAAATAACCATACTCGAGGAAAAGACTACTATAATCGACAAAAAGACAACCATAATCGAGGAAAAAATAATATAATAGACAAAAAACATAATCGACAAAAAGACACCCATTAACGAAGAAAAGACCCCATGATTAGTAAAAAAAAAACACCGACAATTCGACGAAAGTCGGCCCTGACCGACCAAAAAAGCCTCATGTGCGGCCCACAAATGCGATGACCAAGCAAAAATTCTTGACCCTCTCAATTGATGCGCGCGGACCGGGGCTTCCATTAAATTTTTCTCCCTCAAGAGTTTAAAGAAAATCGATCCGTCATTGATTTTTGGAGCCGTGCGTATTCATGATACGCGCGCTGACCAGGCCGAGGTCGCCTCTATATATGTGGGGCCGGGACACGTCAAATGTCTGGGAGTCGAGTGAAATTCGGGAGTAAATATTCAAGAGCAGATTTCATAAAGCGCATTAGTTCTTTGAATTTCGTTTAAAATTTCAAAAACTTGAAATATTATTCCAGGAAAACTTAAGGGTATACCCTTATGAAGAATATAGGCTTTAAAATAAATATGTAGAATTTAAATTTGTGCTTCAGCCAACTTACAAAATTTTTTAATGAAATTTTGCCACGAAAATTGCAGTTTCATCATTTTCCATAACACATCGACAGCGTTTTGTGATCCTACCAGTTGTGTGTTGGAAGCGCATCCCTGTAAACACCAAATTCGTCACACCGAATATTCATATCGTTCTCACAGATGTCTTATTCCCTTTGTTCTTTATGTTCTTTTACTCCTATCCCGTTTTGCATGTCCTTCCTAATATTGTATCAGAGATCACTGAAAATGTTCCAATCACCCCATCAAAATTTCAACTTTCAAAAATTTTTCAAATTACTAATGAACATCATTTTCGCATTTTGAAATCATTGCATATATTCGAATATCGAATCATGACCAGACATGTATGCCCCTAAGTTAGGCAAATTAGGCTAAACATAATCTGTACTCCTTAAAATAGCTTTGATGGTAGGATGCCCTAGAAGTCGCTGAACTAATTCGGGCCCACAGGTAGCTATACTCAAATGTGTCCATTGTACTAGACTTAAGATACAATATATTGCTGTATCCCTTGTGGTAAATGAATTGTCAATTGTAAATTGTAAATTGTAAATTTTAAATTGTAAATTGTAAATTGTTAATTGTAAATTGTAAATTGTAAATTGTAAATTGTTAATTGTAAATTGTAAATTGTAAATTGTTAATTGTAAATTGTTAATTGTAAATTGTAAAT
Source organism: Morinoia aosen (assembly GCA_030386875.1). Lineage (NCBI taxonomy): Eukaryota > Metazoa > Arthropoda > Malacostraca > Amphipoda > Talitridae > Morinoia > Morinoia aosen. The sequence goes on along the minus strand of CM059578.1, from coordinate 22,801,323 downwards.
TGTAAATTGTAAATTGTAAATTGTATATTGCAAATTGTTAATTGTAAATTGCAAATTGTAAATTGTAAATTTTAAATTGCAAATTGTAAATTGTAAATTGTTAATTGTAAATTGTAAATTGTAAATTGTAAATTGTAAATTGTAAATTGAAAATTGTAAATTGTAAATTGTTAATTGTAAATTGTAAATTGTAAATTGTAAATTGTAAATTGTAAATTGTAAATTGTAAATTGTAAATTGTAAATTGTAAATTGTAAATTGCAAATTCACCACCAGAACTCATTTGATTAACTAGAAACTGCAGTACAGCCAAAATATTCATTGTCCCTACTGTCGACGGGCTGTGTACGTTTTTGGGTGTTTGTGTACGTGTGCGTGTACGTTTTTGGGTGTTTGTATTCGTGTGCGTGTACGTTTCTGGGTGTTTGTGTACATGTGCGTGTTCGTTTTTGGATGTTTGTGTACGTGTGCGTGTGCGTTTATAGGTGTTTGTGTACGTGTACGTGTACGTTTTTGGGTGTTTGTGTACATGTGCGTGTACGTTTTTAAGTGTTTGTGTACATGTGCGTGTACGATTTTAGGTGTTTGTGTTTGTGTGCGTGTACGGTTTTGGGTGTTTGTATTTGTGTGCGTGTACGTTTTTGGGTGTTCGTGTGCATGTACGTGTACGATTTTGAGTGTTTTTGTACATGTGCGTGTACGTTTTTGGGTGTTTGTGTACATGTGCGTGTACGTTTTTGGGTATTTGTGTACATGTGCGTGTACGATTTTGGGTGTTTGTGTACATGTGCGTGTGCGTTTTTGGATGTTTGTATACATGTGCGTGTACGATTTTGGGTGTTTGTGTACATGTGCGTGTACGTTTTTGGGTATTTGTGTACATGTGCGTGTACGATTTTGGGTGTTTGTGTACGTGTTTTGGCTCCTCATGAGTAGCATCAGAAGTTCAATGTTTTGTGCGCCTGTTTTTTTTTAAATCAGTTTAGGTCGATGCGAATTGACTTCGATTCATTTTTCGATTATGACTTCATTATTTTGCATTTTGTCTTGCTTTTCTAGAACAAATGATGGATTATATGAATTCCGAAGCGGATTTCCATCACGACGGTTTCTTATCTTAAGGGTGAGACTCCTTGCGAGTTGTCCAACAAGTTCTAATTACCAGCCCTTATATAATTACCAGCCCTTATATAATTACCAGCACTTATATAATTACCAGCACTTATATAATTACCAGCACTTATATAATTACCAGCACTTATATAATTACCAGCACTTATATTTCCAATAGGTCGATTCTCTGGGAATCTCACGCGTAAGTTTAAAAAAGAACCGCTGTAAAAATGGGCATCTTATTATTAGTTCTTCTTGGTTCGGAATGCTTAAGCAAAAAATAATAAAATGTCCATTTTTGCATTGGTTCTCCTTTTAATCTTGGCCAGCTCTTGTAGCAAGCGTATGCTGTGGGCTTAAACATGTGCTTAGGCAGCCATTATCTTCTGTTTGTAACTTCTTTGCCTTATCTTCTATACTGAGCTTCTTTAGGCATGCCTGATCTTATGTTCATAACTTCTTTGCCTTATCTTTATTCTTATCTTCGTTAGGTAAGCCTTATCTTCTATTCTTATATTCTTTAGGTAGGCCTTATCTTCGATTCTTATATTCGTTAGGTAGGCCTTATCTTCTATTCTTATATTCGTTAGGTAGGCCTTATCTTCTATTCTTATGTTCTTGTGGTAGGCCTTATCTTCTATTCTTATATTCGTTAGGTAGGCCATATCTTCTATTCTTATGTTCTTGTGGTAGGCCTTATCTTCTATTCTTATATTCGTTAGGTAGGCCATATCTTCTATTCTTAAATTCGTTAGGTAGGCTTTATCTTCTATTCTTATATTCGTTAGGTAGGCCATATCTTCTATTCTTATATTCGTTAGGTAGGCTTTATCTTCTATTCTTATATTCTTTAGGTAGGCCTTATCTTCTATTCTTATATTCGTTAGGTAGGCTTTATCTTCTATTCTTATGTTCTCGTGGTAGGCCTTATCTTCTATTCTTATATTTGTTAGGTAGGCTATATCTTCTATTCTTATGTTCTTGTGGTAGGCCTTATCTTCTATTCTTATATTCGTTAGGTAGGCCATATCTTCTATTCTTATGTTCTTGTGGTAGGCCTTATCTTCTATTCTTATATTCGTTAGGTAGGCCATATCTTCTATTCTTAAATTCGTTAGGTAGGCTTTATCTTCTATTCTTATATTCGTTAGGTAGGCCATATCTTCTATTCTTATATTCGTTAGGTAGGCTTTATCTTCTATTCTTATATTCTTTAGGTAGGCCTTATCTTCTATTCTTATATTCGTTAGGTAGGCCTTATCTTCTATTCTTATGTTCTTGTGGTAGGCCTTATCTTCTATTCTTATATTCGTTAGGTAGGCCTTATCTTCTATTCTTATATTCATGGTACCTCCGTTGAGGGAGGCCGGTGTACAGTGCAACCGACCTACATTTCAATTTTATTTTCGTTTTCTTTTATTTTTAGTCTCATTTTTGTTTAAAATGCGCAATGTTTACTTTTTACAAACTGTGCAACTCAGAACCCTTAAGTGTTGGGAGCTTTAATGCATTCAGATTAAAAGATTTCAATGAATATTTATTGTAGAAAAGTTAATAGATATCAATGATGAGTAATATAAATAGGTCAATAAATATCAACCGTGATAAATTTGAATAAATTTATTAATCTAGATGAACAAATATAAATTGGTTATTGGATTGAAAGTATTAATTCTGAACGTACTGATGGAGTGCCAATGTAGGGTCTTAAGATGTAAGACCGAGTACAATAGCAATAGTCTTTACAATAGCAAAAGTCTTTAACAATAGTCTTTAGATGTAAGACCGAGTACAATAGCAACAATAACTTGCCTCTATAGCCTTTTTATTATTCACATGTAGCATTTTTGGGACCCAGTTCTGGCGTGGGTTTGAAAAAACGATATTTCTAAAAAAATCGTCTCTGAATGTAGCCAAAGTTAGTATCCAAGATACTCGTTTGAAACACGAAATAAATCTGTGTTATAAAGCCACAGTCATCGCCGTCATAGGACAAACTTCAAATTGAAAGTTATGGAAAAAATTTTATAGGAAATTGGACAAAATTTCAAACAGGAAATTGGAAGAAATTTAATACAGGACATGGTCAAAATTGAAGTGTGAAATTGGATAAAATTTCAAAATAATTACAAATTCAATTTAATTTCGGTTTGAAGGACGTGGCGGCGCGTAGGAGAATAAAGTCTACAGCTGATCGTGACAAGGATCAAAAGAATCACACAGCTGATCGTGACAAGGATCAAAAGAATCACACAGCTGATCGTGACAAGGATCAAAAGAATCACACAGCTGATCGTAACAAAGATCAAAAGAATCACGTAACTGATCGTGACAAAGACCAAAAGAATCACAAAACTGACCGTAACAAAGATCAAAAGAATCACACAGCTGATCGTAACAAAGATCAAAAGAATCACATAACTGATCGTAACAAAGATCAAAAGAATCACATAACTGATCGTGACAAAGACCAAAAGAATCACACAGCTGATCGTAACAAAGATCAAAAGAATCACATAACTGATCGTGACAAAGACCAAAAGAATCACAAAACTGACCGTAACAAAGATCAAAAGAATCACACAGCTGATCGTGACAAGGACCAAAAGAATCACAAAAGTGACCGTAACAAAGGCCACAATAACAACACCGCCAGCGACACAGACCACGGACGCCAAGAAGCGATAATTGACATCGGCATACCAGAAAATCCAGAACTAAATCGGCACCCCAAACCAAACACGAGTCATGTGATTGATGAAATGTCCGGAATTCAGTAACACGAACCAAAATTCATTCAAAATTCACCGTCTTCAAGCGCAGGAACTTGGGCTAGAGAGAATAACCCAGGTCTGTTTCATCAGATATGGTCTGAAGTTCGTTAGAGAAAATCGCAGAGGCAAATTTTTGTGGGGCTAGTGAAGGTGTTGCTGTGGCACGCCCCCATGGTCGCCTTCTTCTATATCCTCAAGCACAAGTACCAGGTGGGGTGATGGTACCAGTACCAGGTGGGGTGATGGTACCAGTACCAGGTGCGGTGATGGTACCAGTACCAGGTGTAATTATAGTGCCAGTACCAGGTGGAGTGATGGTACCAGTACCAGGTGGGGTGATGGTACCAGTCCCAGGTGGGGTGATGGTACCAGTACCAGGTGTAATTATAGTGCCAGTACCAGGAGAAGCAATAGTAGCTGGCGGGGTGATGGTACCAGTACCAGGTGGGGTGATTGTACCTGTACCAGGTGGAGTGATAGCGCCAGTATCAGCTGGTGTGAGAGTGGTAGCAGTGTGAAGGTGGTATCGGTATCAAGTTATTTAAAAAAGATGGTACCAGTGCCTGTCAGCGTGAAGATCGTTCTAACACCAGATAATGTTTGGGTAGTACCAGGACCAGGTGGTGTGAATGAGCATCTACTACCAAGTTTCAGAACTAAAGACGGTTAATCGTGAGATGCTTATACTCTATAAGTTCCAGAAACCTTTGGATTATTTATGGTGCAATTTTTTAAAATGGATTATTGACGTAATTACTGCAAGGAGACCCAAATGAGGACGAGAATGAATATGTAATGAAGAATGTACAACGCTATTTTAAATTTAAAAGCCAACGAAGAATGCACTTGAAATAGACTGAATGCGTTACATTGTCGGAACGGCTCAAAACTTTTTCGTCGAGCTGTCATGCTGTCAGTAAACGTGTCTTGAACATGTTTCGGTCGTGCGTTAAACCTGTCGTGTACATGTCTCAATTATGCCTTAAATATGTCGTGTATATGTTTTGGTCAATTTTGAACCTGTTGTGAACATGTTTCAGTCGGGCGTTGAACATGTCATGAACATGTTTAGGTTGTGTCTTCAACTTGTCGTGTACATGTTTCGGTCGTGTCTTGAACCTGTCACGTACATGCTTCAGTCGTGCCTCGTGACATTCGTTTTATTGCTAAGCCTCTTGGAGATGCATTTGTCTGTTGTAATTTATTTTAAGGCAAAATGATAATTTGATATTATAATGATATTATAATTTATTTTAAGGCAAATTTATTTTATTGCTAAGCCTCTTGGAGATGCATTTGTCTGTTGTAATTTATTTTAAGGCAAAATGATAATTTGATATTATAATGATATTATAATTTATTTTAAGGCAAATTTATTTTATTGCTAAGCCTCTTGGAGATGCATTTGTCTGTTGTAATTTATTTTAAGGCAAAATGATATTTTGATATTATAATGATATTATAATTTATTTTAAGGCAAATTTATTTTATTGCTAAGCCTCTTGGAGATGCATTTGTCTGTTGTAATTTATTTTAAGGCAAAATGATAATTTAACACCTTGCAGATTAGGTATTGAAATTGAGAGTTTTTATTTCTTTGTGCTTATGAGGTAAAAGAATAAACCAATAATTTTCCAATATTAGTTTGTATTTCCTCCGCCTTCCTTGCTTCAGAACAAACGAAGGATGCTGCAAACCATAGCGTTTGACATCGGCTGGCCATCATGTACATGTATCCAAATGAAAATAATTCTTGTATTCGTCCTCATCAGTAAATTATTTGACACCTGGTAACAAATTTGTGATAAAAAAACATTTTATGCTGGGTAAATTTCATTGAAAACCACTTGAGAACTCTTCCTTCAAGTCCTATTGCGTTGCCAGTGAATTAAGGTAAGCCTTGATTATTAAATCTACCCTCTAACATAAACTAAAGAAGTAAAACTCAAAATCAATGGTAGCTCTCAAACTCAAATTAATGCATTCTGTACCCAACGAGAACAAAGTCCTGATATTGATGTTATTATATTGCGTTATGTGTTAGTTAATCTGTCCTTGTACTATTGCTCGCACGGTGTCTACTCGAATAAAAACATAAATAAAACCATTTGTTTTTGTTGTAATTCATCGTATGTTATAAGAATGGAAATCTCATTGATCACATCACATCTGTAAAGAATTTTAGTATGTTGCTCAAGCATGTATAATTGTATATTGGATACGCAGGTATAATTCATACCTGTGTAAATAATGGTTCATAAATAACACGAAATATTCTTTTACACATTCTTTCATGAAAATATTTATCATTTAAAACAGTTTGCACAAGAAGCGATGAGCGATCAGCTAAAATTGAGCAATGACTTCCTTTATTGAACATGGCGGTGCATGCAAACAAACATGGCTGCATTCATGTCAGCCCCACAAACAAACATGGCTGCAGTCATGTCAGCCCCACAAACAAACATGGCTACAGTCATGTCAGCCCCACAAACAAACATGGCTACAGTCATGTCAGCCCCACAAATGAACATGGCTACAGTCATGTCAGCCCCACAAACAAACATGGCTGCAGTCATGTCAGCCCCACAAACAAGCATGGCTGCAGTCATGTCAGCCCCACAAACAAACATGGCTACAGTCATGTCAGCCCCACAAACAAACATGGCTACAGTCATGTCAGCCCCACAAACAAACATGGCTACAGTCATGTCAGCCCCACAAACAAACATGGCTACAGTCATGTCAGCCCCACAAACAAACATGGCTACAGTCATGTCAGCCCCACAAACAAACATGGCTACAGTCATGTCAGCCCCACAAGCAAACATGGCTACAGTCATGTCAGCCCCACAAATGAACATGGCTACAGTCATGTCAGCCCCACAAACAAACATGGCTACAGTCATGTCAGCCCCACAAATGAACATGGCTACAGTCATGTCAGCCCCACAAACAAACATGGCTACAGTCATGTCAGCCCCACAAACAAACATGGCTGCAGTCATGTCAGCCCCACAAACAAACATGGCTACAGTCATGTCAGCCCCACAAACAAACATGGCTACAGTCATGTCAGCCACACAAACAAACATGGCTACAGTCATGTCAGCCCCACAAACAAACATGGCTACAGTCATGTCAGCCCCACAAACAAACATGGCTGCAGTCATGTCAGCCCCACAAACAAACATGGCTACAGTCATGTCAGCCCCACAAACAAACATGGCTACAGTCATGTCAGCCCCACAAACAAACATAGCACAACAAAACACGTGCCCACAATGCTCATGTTTGCCGCTGACCACGTGGTCAATACAGGAGAGAAGGCCCGTGTCCTGGACCAATAGCTCAACGTAGGGCCGGTACACTTATAACACTTATACATGAACACCTCCTCCCCAACAACCCCCACTAAGCCCATCTCCCCCCCCCCACAACACTCCCCCCCCCCCTCCCACAACCGGTTTGCATCATTTTTAAGTCTCACCCTAAGCCGCGGCTCCCATTCTCCCCGGCCGCTCAAGGCTCGCACACAAAATCAATTCTCATATTTCCGACACAAAAACTCCGCCTCATTTGTTTCATGCGCAAAAATTGCATGCGCACAAAAGGTGGCCGGCCTGCAACGGTGGGACACCGGTGACCCACAGCAGCCCCTTGAGACTTATATAGATTGTGGTTCTGCAGTCTTATATAGGATTATATAAGACCATATGAGAATATTGAGATTGTGGTCCTATACTGCCTGCAGTCCTATATAGGATCATATAGGAACCCTTTGAAAATATAGATTGTGGTTCTATACTGCCTGCAGTCCTATATAAGATCATATAGGAACCCTTTGAAAATATAGAGATGGTGGTCCTTCATAGGACCATATAGGAACCTCTTTTGAGGATTAACAGATTTTAGTCCTACAGTCCTATATAGGATCTCACTGTGCCTATTCTTTCTAGGTGTTATAGGCTGGCTTTCTATTAGCATATACCAGCTGAGCATCAAACGCTCGTTGTTGATAAGTGTTAACTTCAGGTTAATCTGACAATTAGGAATTATGACACTATAATTGCTACAGTTATAATTAGGACAATTATATCACTTTAAGTGTTATAGGCTGGCTTTGTATAGGCCTATACAAGCCATAACAGGTGTTAAAGAGCGACTTTCGATAGACTGGTAACTTATTGAGTTCAAAACGGCTGGTATTTTGGTAAATAATACGGTAATCACAAGCGTGCGCCCGCTCACATGTACTCGTGCAGGATTCATGTACGTTCTCGCACATATATGTATGTATACGTATACATATATGTATATGAGCTATCCTATCTTCTTTTATTAAATATATATGCACATAGCGTTCATATTGTGTGACATTCTAAGATTTGTGTGCTCAAGTCGTTCAAACACGCAGAAACGGGGGTAAGTTTTACATGTTGACACGGTCACGTGTGTACGCACGAAGTTCTTCTCTAAGTTAACGATAGAAGCAAAGAATTAAAAAGACTCACATGTAAATAGATAAAAAGGCTAAAAAGACACACACGAAAAGGTTTTCTAATCATTAACGTATTTCTTCTACAAATATTCAACAACTAACACTTCTATTACTATTACAGTCCTATTAGTACAGCGAGTACTATTAGTGCTATTAGAACTATAACTACCGTCGCATAGTTGTGCGCGTTTCATCAAAATAAACACGAAAAATGGTTCATATCTATCTTCTGAGCTATCCTATCTTCTTTTATTAATCATGAATAAGAATAAATCTCGTTAAAAAGCACCAGAGAATTTACTTTCAATTTAATTTACGTTAAGGGGGACCAACGAGAGGGGGGAGGGGGGGAGCGCAGGTATATTGCAAGAGAAGCGAGTTCAGTGTTGCGTGAACGCTGCCAGCTGCTGCTGTTGTTCGTGTTGTTGTTGTTGTTGTTGTGTTGCTGCTGCTGTTGGTGCTCATGTTACATAGTTATTGTTGTTATGCCTCTGTTGTTGTGGCTGCTGTTGTTGATGCTGATCTAACTGCTATTGCATCTCTGTTGTTGCTGTAATAGTGAAAATATTGCCTCTATTATTAGTGTTAAAACTTTTCTACTGCCTTCTCAATTTTGATTGAGAAAGCAATAGTAAACAGGTGATTTTCATGCTCCGCCTCCATCGCAAAGCTTTTCTCAGAGAGGAAGGAGAAGGGACCATTTTGTGTGCACTTAAGAAAACGGGAGTTTATGCACAAGGAATGTTCCCACACAGCATACCCTGTGCATATAAACAACAAGTTAGGAAAGAAGAAAAAACAAAACAGAAAGAGTAAAGAAGGCACAAAAAATGAAATAAGCAAAGTGGGCACGAAAGACATAAGTCCCGAAGGCCTATCTGTAGCTGAGGGGACCTAACAGTTTCCCCCTGGTGATGCCAGACCCCATAGCAAAGGATACACAAGCCTAAGCCTGTTGCCTATCCTTTGCCTCCTGAGGAGCTGGAAAAAAAGCTCTCCTTCATCTTATAACACATTTATTCCAGTAAATAAACGTCACAACGACTGCTTAGCTTGACCGGTGTAGAAAATGCCGGCGTTTTTCCAAGTTAGAGCAATAATTATTTGAAAAAAAAATTTTAGATTAACAGCCACAACGAAGTTCCTTTCTTCATCTGATTTATCTATTTGTGCGTCATGATGACATCGCAATGAATTTCAATGAATCTTATTAAATGAACATAAATTAACAGATTTATCTTATCCATAACTGAATGGATTCGATACGTTCGATGAAGCGCACAATTCTTCTAATTATAGATGTTACCACACAAAAAAGAATCCTCCACTAATTCACTACATCAAAGACGAATTCTCCCGTAAAAGTCTTTCAGATGCGCACACCGACCAACAAACACAACCGCACTAACAACACCAACACCCGCGGTTTAAATAATAAATATTAAAGAGTGTATCACAGATACGCTCACTGCTCAAATCTCGCTTCTTTCTCGCGGGATACTTGATGCTAAAAAACACAAAATCACGTTGTTATTTGCGATAAAAAAAGAAATTTGCACAAGTTATTTAGTGTTCAGAAGTCGACTTTACAGGGTGGCAGTGGCGACGGACACTCCATTTGAAAGATTTATAAATAACCTAGTAAAATTCGGAACTTTTTAAAGTAGATTTAGCCCGTGACCAAACTACAGTTGGCAGTTGTTGTTAGGCTCAAATATTCTACTCACTAATGTGACACCGCCGTTAAAAATCATACAGCTTTTTAAAATTCTATTTTAAATTGTATATAACGGAAATCATCGAACTTCATGTTTCGCATAAACTACTCTCTGATCACCAGTAAAACTGAAAGCGTGTGATGAACGTACTATGATACTGGCTGCACTTCCACTCTAATATTCCTCTCCAATATTCCACTCGTATCTGTGATACAGGCAATACCGCTCTAATATTCCTCTCCAATATTTAACACCTCTCCAATATTTATGACCTCTCTAAAATTCCTCTCCAATATTTACCACCTCTCTAATATCTCCTATATTAATCCTTTACTTCAGGACATGAAAAAAGTGTGTGAAGTGAAAAATTACAATTCCATAAGAAAATTACGTTCAGTTTGTAGTGATCTAGCACCCGCTCTATTATTTTTTATAAAAAAATTATTGAGCATTTCGTGGCAATTGTGGCTCAGCGTTTCAGGACACCACAACTTTGCTGATTTATAATACTTTTAAAAATCACAGAGAGTATAAAAATTAATAACGACGGGGTATCAGGTAGAATGTTTTCATTACCAGCTCATTTAACTCACCGTCGTACGTGGATCACATTAAATCCCCGTGTGAGGATTACGTTAAATCCCCGTGTGAGGATTTCATTACATCCTCGTACGTGGATCACATTAAATCCCCGTATGTGGATTACATTACATCCTCGTACGTGGATCACATTAAATCCCCGTATGTGGATTACATTAAATCCCCGTGTGAGGATTTCATTACATCCTCGTACGTGGATCACATTAAATCCCCGTATGTGGATTACATTACATCCTCGTACGTGGATCACATTAAATCCCCGTGGGTGGATTACACTAAATCCTCGTATGTGGATTACATTAATTCGTATTAGGATTACGTAAAATCGTATGTGGATTATACTAAATCTTCGTACGTAGATAACATGAAATCGTACATAGATTATACCAAATCCTCATGTGTGAGCTACACTAAATCGTATGTGGAGTACATTAAATCCTCTTCTCATACCTACCCACGTTTTACACGCCTGAGACCACCTGCACTTCGCTCAAATCTCCACCGTGACCTTGCGATCAGCGCAGACCACACCGACATTTTTTACTCAATTACACCTCACAAAATGGACATGAGCACGATTAGCAACGACACGTGGCCAAGAAATTGCAGGCCGAGAGTTGCCCTATGTCGACTTGCGTGCATAATTCATGCATTATGCATGACATTCATGCATAATGGACGGCTCGGACCCAGTGTATGCAGGCTTGACCACGCGGTCACAACATGGACACCACATTTGCATGCGCCGTTCATTGATATTGCAGTTTGATGAAGCGCTGCCATTAGCATAGAGGGCTCACGCGGGTTATGCAGTTATGCAGATTATGCGGACTGCCACGCGACGCTCTGCAGGGATTGTTGCAGCACACAACAGTGTTGTTTGTCATGGAAATTTGTCGTTATTGGAGTTATTTTTTGCGCATGGGTGTTTATTTTCGAGTTTTCCCTGCCAATTGGACCCTTGTAAAGCTCAATTGATTATTATTCTGACACTGGACCTGCCACTTGATTTGTATTGTACCTGAACATTTGTATTGTACCTATATTTACATTAATATATACCTATACAGGGTGTTCACAAAAAAATGTATCCACTGACCGATGTGTGTATATGTGATACCGGAATCATACAATAGTATAATTCTGATATAAGGTTACGGTATCCTATATACGTACATCGGTCAGTGGATACTTTTTTTGTGGACACACTGTATTGTCAAAAGGAGATATTGGAGTGGGTATTGGATTGATTTCATAGGTGAGTTGAGCGACCGAATAGGTGGGTTGAGCAACAGAATAGGAGGGTTGAGCGACCGAATAGGTGGGTTGAGCGACCGAATAGGTGAGTTGAGCGACGGAATAGGTGAGTTGAACGGCCGAATAGGTGAGTTGAGCGACCGAATAGGTGACCGAATAGGTGATTTGAGCGACCGAATAGGTGAGTTGAGCGACTGAATAGGCGAGTTGAGCGACAGAATAGGTGAGTTGAGCGACCGAATAGGTGAGTTGAGCGACCGAATAGGTGAGTTGAGCGACCGAATAGGAGAGTTGAACGGCCGAATAGGTGAGTTGAGCGACCGAATAGGTGACCGAATAGGTGAGTTGAGCGACCGAATAGGTGAGTTGAGCTACCGAATAGGTGAGTAGAGCGACCGAATAGGTGAGTTGAGCGACCGAATAGGTGAGTTGAGCGACCGAATAGGTGAGTTGAACGGCCAAATAGGTGAGTTGAGCGACCGAATAGGTGAGTTGAGCGACCGAATAGGTGAGTTGAACGGCCTAATAGGTGAGTTGAGCGACCGAATAGGTGACCGAATAGGTGAGTTGAGCGACCGAATAGGGGAGTTGAGCGACCGAATAGGTGAGTTGAGCGACCGAATGGGTGAGTTGAGCGACCGAATAGGCGAGTTGAGCGACCGAATAGGTGAGTTGAGCGACCGAATAGGTGAATTTTAATTCATTTTAATACTTTTAAGCGCAAATCAGAACGCTATTTTAATAAATCATGGCAAAACTAGAGTAGCAATACATGATTTCCACATCAAGCACCGGAACATGTGAAACAACAGGAAATAATTTCCATTACATTCTATGTACTCAATGCTTTTGAGTCGATTGGCGTGACTCATTGATTGTGCTTATATAGTTTTAGGAAATTGATCAGTCATTTCCTTTCTTGGCTATTTTTTACGCAGCGGTTTAAGAAATGAACTTCTAAGTGACATGTTTGTAACTGAAACGTCAGACGACTCAGCCAGCTGCCACTGTCCCGCAATTAATACTTATATTTATATATATCTTATATACACTTATATATAAACTGTGACTATCCAGCAATAAATACTAATATTTAGATGTATATATGTATATATATACACACACATAAATAATTGATATATGTTTATATATAAATGCAGGGTATTTCAAAGAACTGTAAACCATGCTAATAAAACTGAACTAGGAGTGAAGCGATTTAAACATACTTGGTTACACTGGATGCAGAAATTAAATTTTATCACATCCTTAGCTGTAAACATGATACAGGTATCTTGTGAAATACACAACCATCTGTTCTCAAATTTATAGACAATTTTTCCAATACCTTTCAGATTCGCCACCAAACAGAGGGGCAACGAATTTCTATCGCTACATTCAAAGAAGAAGCTAGATGCAAGAGTTCTTTATTACTATTACTAGTTCTTTAAACCTGGCGGATCATCTCCAATTAAAGTAACCATACACCGCAATGTACAAAATGGGAAATAAAAGAACTGTGCTTAGTTTAAAAAAAAACTGTGCAGGGCAAGGCAAAAACTGTGCTTAAAAAACTGAACAAGGCTTTAGGCAGTTCAAATTGTCCCAGTTAGATATTTTCTGGGCGCTTTTCCTGGCAGCTCATCTCCAACTGAACTAGCGTGTGCCGCAATGTGTGCGAATATAATGATGAAGGAACTGTACTCAACTTGAATCATGCTAGATGCGAAAAAACTGTAAATATTCTAGAAATCATCAGTTTGATGTGTACGGTGATTCAGGAAAATCAAGAATGTATCTCTTTGTGTATTTGTATAAATATATACATTGAAAAATAAAATATGAATAGTTATGTACATATGTATTTAAATATCTGTACACACATACATCTGTATTTGTTGATTAATACATAAGTATATATATCAATAGCTCAAAGTATATATATCAATAGCTCATATATAAGTATATATATATATATATATATATAAAGAAAGAGAGAAAATCAGTACTTACTTAATATTTTTCGAATTGAACTCAAGAATAACACTCAATCGTAACATCTCGTTAGCGTATTGGTTTGAGGAGAAATTTCATGCAGCTTTGCAAAACAAAATAAAGATTCATATACATCTACAATGGAAGAAATTAAATAATCTTACCCAATAATACCCTTGTGAGTTTATTTATTTATTTATACATTATTTTGGTGTCCACTTCTTCCGTATGTCTGTGACGCTCACAAGGACGCTCAATGACCGTATCTGTGATACGAGTTTCACCAGTGCACAAGTACAAGAATATTTTGATGGCGGGTACTGTTGGAACGGATATATTAGCTTGTCAAAATTAATTTATTCAATATTTATTTAGGGAAAAGATTAAATCCCGTCATTTTTGCCATCCCGTGTACACTAGTAATAATAATTCGGGGATAGTAAACAGAACGCATTATTGCTTACATTCGCAGGTATTGCCGTGATGCGACTCCTTTACTTGCACTTGCTGCAACTACCGTCTTTGTGAAAGAAACCTCATTTGGAGAAATTTGCATTCGCATGCTCAAATTCGAGAGATAGTGTCGGAATAAAAGTAAACAAAATGAACACTCAAGCGAGGGATAATAAATTTAAAATGTTGTGCATGTTCTATATGCACATATTCTATATTATATAAAATATTCCATAAGTGTTTGGCTTTCGTGTTGATGCGAGCATCAATTGATGTGTTTCTAGTCTGCTATCCTGCAGTATAATTATACAATAGGTAACATTTGTGGTCACCGTGGCCGAGTGGTTAAGAACGCGCCCTTCACGAAAAGATGTCGGCAGTTCAAATCCCAGCAGTGCCGCGCGGAGTTTCTCCTCGTTGGGAAAAGGGAAAACTCAGCCTCAATTCCTTCCCCACTCAACCCAGGTGTCAGAAATGGGTACCAGCTTGACCGGAGGTAAACGTCATGGCGTCCTGGTGTTAGTTATGAGGCGTTTGAAAAACCAATGTACCAGACGACGTGTATCAGGCTGGATTGGAATTAAACATCCTTTGTAATCGGGAAGTAACATCCTTTGTCATCGGTAAGTAAATTGGAAGGTCAGTGATAGGTTTCAGAAGTGTCAGAATTGTTGTACACCAATTTGTAATTGCGAGTTCTCTGCATAGCGATCGTGTAATTGGATTATATTGAGGTGAGTGTGAGTATCGTGATATATTCAATCGTATTATAACTATAACCCAAACATATTCCACGAACTGATCCAGAAATCTTCATAATCCCTGACGAGCAACATCAAGTCCAAGTATTACCAATTTTTGGATTCATTTACATGACAAATGTATGCAGAAATGATGGCTCAATGTCACAGGAAAACCCCAAGGAAAAGTGCGTCATGGTATCACTCAGAGAGGTGATACAAGAAGAAAAAAAAGAAAGAAAAACCATTTATTTCCAACGACAAGGAAACATCTTCATAGAACGCTCCAGCATTGCATTCGGGCTGTACAAATGGTTTTCTATATCTTAATCTAGCTACTTTATCTTTATTGAAAATTTATGGATATTAACAGTTTTCTTTTGTTAGAATCTTTAAGTTTTTAGGGATCGGAAATTGAAATTCTTGCTCTGTATAGAGGCACAGGTATTTCTAATTTTTAAAGCATTAAACCGTTCATTTTATATGATTTACATATAAAATTTATCTGTTAAACAATCATTATACATCATATAATCACTCCTTATAATCTCTAACTTTACAGAAAAGTAATTTTATTTCATTTCAATTGTGAATTGATGATACAATTAAGGAAGTCACTATTGTCCTCAGGAATGTTTACTTTGCCTTAGCTAGAAGTTGGGTTGAATAATGTTACAATATTTACCTGTTTAGTCGTTATTTCTTTAATTTAAGTAAAAAATTGAGAATAATTTAACGAATGGCAATTGTAAAAAGTTTTACCGAATTACATATGAAATACTGGAAAGAAAGTGCATTCATAATTGTTTTGCTGATCCACAAGCTTCGATTTAAAATAGTATACGCTTTATATCCTTTACGCATCACAAAAAAGTGTTATTTAGGGGTAACTAGTACTTTTGTCAATATAATGAACTGTTCAAAAAGGTTCAAATACGAGTTTAAATCGATTAAAATAATGCCCTTTCTCTCCTCCATCAATGCAAAAAATGAGAATTTTATCATTTCCCACTACTCAAAGCGATAAACACGTGAAATTGTTGCACCTAAACAAACAAACAAAACCGTTTATTTCCAAGTTGTCACATAAGATACATATGCCAACATATTGGCTTTTAAAAGTTCCTTAATATAAGACGTCCTAAAACAAAAGATCCATACGAGGAGTAATAATTGACAAACCATCCGAGGTGTAAAAATAGATAAGCCATACGAGGCATAATAATCGACAACCTATATGAGGTGTGCTAATAGATAAACTATCAGAGGTGTACAAATAGATAGACCATACGAGGCATATTAATAGACATAATATACGAGGCGTACTATAATAGACAAACCACACGTGGTGTGCTAATAGTCTAACAAAGTTCCATACGAGGAATACTAATTGACAAACCATACGAGGTGTACAAATAGATAAGCCGTACGAGGCATAATAATAGACAAACTATACGAGATGTAATATTAGACAATACTATCATAGGTGTACAGGTAGATAGAACCATACGAGGCATATTAATAGAAAAAATATACGAGGCGTACTAATAGACAAACCATACGGGTCGTGCTAATAGTTTAACCCTGTCAAGGGTAGTTGAATGAGAAATGAGAAATATTATCTCTTGGATATTTTATATTCCAAGAGATTCCGGTACAGCGCTTCTTGCCTTTTTCCTACTTCGATAATTTCAACTAAGAACTTGGCAGTTTCGAAGAATTCTTTAGTATTTTTCGAATTATTTATAAGATCATCGAAGTAGGAAAAATACAAAAAAAAACGCTACACCGTACTAGATTGAAACAACACCGTAAATGACAATCAAGTATTGAGAAAAAGATAGTCTCGAAATAATTTGTAAAGAACATCGCGCAACACAGCACGCACATCTAGGAATGCGTAAACAAACTTACACTCAAAATTGAAATGCATGGCTTGTTCGGCATACAAATATAGAGATAATTTTTGCACGAGTGCTTTATTTCCTTTGTCTGTTTATACTTTTTAATTTCTTCTGTTCACAGAAATGCCCTTCGGGGTCGTGATAGATCGATTTATAAATCATAAAGCAAGCGCAATCAATTTGTTTATTTCTAAAATTTGGTGCAGTGTTAACTGATCGCAGAGCTTTAGGTAAAATGTAATGTGTCTTGAGGTTTTGCTTTTTATGCAAAAAGTAGAAATAGAAACCGATATATGTACATGTGCGCATATATGTGTGCGAAACGTGTGCATGTTTACACTGATGCATAAACATTTATGTTTGCGTGCGCACACGTACATACTCACGCACACACCAACACACATATTCTAACACCCACCCATACAAAGCCCTGACGGGTGGTTAACTTACACCACCCTCAAACTACATACAAAAAACCCCCAACACCGGCACCACATGCGCAAAGCGCACCTTTATCAGTACCCTATCTATCCTTTTCCGTCGCACCTCTTCTCTCCCCGACACTCTCTGTGTCAAACTCTCTTTCTGACTTTTCTTTTATCATCGTTTGTACGATCAAGCGTTAAATATTAGATTTATATCAAGTCTTCACACGTTGACTACGTATGGTGACATATGTGCACCACTCAGTATATTGCTCAGTTGCATACCGGCATAAATGTAAAGCATTTCATTTATTTCACTAGCTTTTGCACAGCTAAATGCTCGATTAATTAGAAGACGTTAGAATAGCGTTGATGATAGGATTCCCTGGAAGTCGCTGTACTTATTCGGGCCCACAAGTAGCTACACTCAAATGTGTCCATTGCACCAGGCTGAGTAGTTCACTTTAATCCACTTCCTTAACGATAGTCCCTCATAGTACGTCACAATATTTCACTTCGTTAAATAGTTTGTCATGCTTTTAGTGGCGCAAAGTTTATGAATTTTATTTTTTATCAACGTTTATTCCAACTAATTTTATTAATAAGTTTCATGCATAAGCTTACACGGATGATCTAAATGTAAGGCATGTTCGCTGTGCAGTTTGGCAGGAATAACAAATGTACTTTGAGAAATTCACTCAAAATTCCAGGTGGAAAATTGCAATAGAGATTTTAACGAGGATATTGGCTCAACGCTTGAGAAATGTGTTTCTTGCACGCCTCGTACTCCTAGCTTCATATATAAATTCCTTCAGATTTCAAGACTAATTTACTCTACGTATTTGACTAGACATTAGATAGCAGGTTACATCTCGAGCGTCAGTACATCAGATCAGTCTTACATGCTATGAGACATGGCGCCAATCGAGGGCACCTACTAAAAATTAATTATCTAGAAAAACCTATTTACCTTCTGGTTGAATCCCCTGAAATTTATTGCTGCCGAACCAAATTTACTGCATACTTGCAAAATACTTCTTCATTCAAGGGTAACTCAAAAAGTTTAATTCAAATCATTTCCATTCTAAAGGAAAACAAGTTAGTTTAAGCCTCTTTACCTCAACAAAAATATTCAAAGAGAGGAAGTTTAAAGGCACCGTTGAGTTGGGGCTAGAGGAACTCGGAATCTATGCACAAGGTGTGTTCCCGCAAATTATCCAGCGAGCATAGCAATAGTAAGTTGAGAAAGAATGTTATAAGCCATGATTGAAGTTGAATAAGAAAGAAGTGCAGGAGACCAGGACAGCAGTGAAACAAATGATATGGTGCGTAACAAAACAAAAAAGTGTATTTTAACAGAAAAAGGCCTACCTAACTCTCAGCTCGGGACCTCACATATTACCCATGGGTGTGCTAATTCCTGTAGTGCTAATGCAGATAGAGTTTACAGTTAATTACGGGAAACATTGAGTGAAAAAGTGAAGAATTAGTGTTAGGCTATTCCCACGCAATTTCGACGAAGTTTTGTTTCAAGAAAAATATTGGAAAATCTCGAAATTCTCACTAGAAGTGAATTGGAAATTGTAACCACGGTTTTGTAGAAAATCTCTGAGTGGTTGGCCTTAAAAAACTCGAAATTCAACATGCGGATTTTAAACCGAAGTTAATGCGATACATCTATGTAATATATAAAATCTATATAATAAAATGCTAGAGTTAATGCGATACATCTATTGTATCCTATATAGGTATACAATATCGAGAAATTTTATTCTCTCCTTACCTTTCTATTGAAATTGCGAAATTTCCCATCCTCTTTATAAAATATCTTTTCAAATGTACAAAAAAAATTTAAATAAAAATGTGAAAGTATACATAGAATAATATATTCATGTAATACTAAGATAAGGGTAAGAAATACCAAACTATAGGACGATGCGTGTTACATTCTTCAATTTATTATTTTCTGCTCGGTAAATACGCATGTATTTGTGTAAGTAAACTTAATTTAACATCTAAGAGCGTATCTACAGAAGGGTGTTTTATCCCAACCAACCAAGCCTGATACACTTCATCACTGGCTTTTCAAATGCCTTATAACTAACACCTGGACGCCATGACGGTTACCCCCGGTGAAGCCGGTACCCATTACCGACACCTGGGTAGAGTGGGGAATTTTGGCTGATTTTCCCCTTTTCCCGACGGGGAGAAATCCCCGGGAACAGGTTAACCACAAAATCGCACGACGAATGACGCCAAAGTTTCACTGCTCGAATATAAATCCTGTGTACGAAAGCCCTTGTGGCAAATGGAGCGTAGGCAACAAAAAGAAGGCCTACCCAACGCTCAGCTCAGGCCCTCACATTTTCCTCCTGGGAGCGCTTTTTCCCATAGATACAATATTTGTATCCCACTGAGGGAAGGGAGTGCTAATTATTGTTGTGCTCCTGAGGATACCGCTAACAGTTCATCACGGGTAATTCTAACCGTACTAGGACGGGAAATAACTGACCGTCAACGACGGTACGTCCAAGCATTAAAATTGTTAAAAAGTTGCCGTGCATATGGAAACATTGAGAAATATTATTACAATATTTTGTCATCATTTCATTTAGCAATTCCATTTTGTTAGTTTATGGAGATTTTTTCGATTCACTGCTTTCATGGCTTCCAGCACCTCTGACTTTTTTCTTCAACTTTTATTTTGTTTCATAAACTTCCTTCTCAACTGTAAACTTCCTGTGCGGGAATACACCTTGTGCATAGATTCCACGTTCCTCTAACTACAATCTTACTGGTGCCTTCATCTTTCTTCTTTTTGAACATCTTTGGAGCGGTAAGAGAGGCTCAAACTAACAGGTTTTGAACGCAAAATCATGCTGGTTCAGTTACCCTCAAAATTTAATAATTATACAAAGGTGCAACAGAAGCGGGTTGGCGTAATGAAAAGCGTAGCAGCTGTAGGGGACAATCCAAACATGGGCTCCTCATGATTATACATTTTTGAAGGCGTTTAAGGAATCGGCGCCTCATAAGGAATACCATGGAGGAATTAAAATTATCGAGCGTATCAAGCTTATGTCCTTCGCAGACCAGATAAAATGGCGCATCCAGGATCTAGGGGTGTGTTCAGGGCGCATAACCCCAGAGTTTGTATTTATGAAGTGGACGAGTTGAAATCAACGCGATGAGAAGTAAAACTCGGTACCAATAGAAATTCTGCAGCTGTTTTGCCTGCTTACAGGACAGCAGTCAGGAATGGAATTATTATTTTGGGCGTTTTGTTTCTTTGTGAACTCTATCAAGACTAGACTGGACTTCAAAAACAATCTACTACTGGATCGTATTTGGTAAGCTGGTACGAATAACGAGACTGGTAGGTATGAATAACATCACCTCGCATGCTGGATGCTGGACAAAACGTGCGAATTCAATGTAAAGGCAACGGCTCGTAATAATGCTATTTCTCCCTACCAGTCTCGCACATCATCTGTTAGATAGCTCATGCGAGCTTGCTAGATGCTGCTTTGCTAGCTCTGTGTGGAACGGGTCCCAAGTCTTATAGTTTATTACGTTACACAATGGGCGTCTATATCCAGCGCCTCGCAAAAATAAATTACGTAAAGCATTTCGGAACGTTTCCCGTAAGCAAGATTAGTTTTCTTTGTGACTCACGCAATCTGCTGCGCTCCCGCAATATATGACTTGTGTCAAGGGTAACTATGACAGTAGGATTTTTTGCGTTTATTTCTAAAGGAGAAGTTAGTTGCAGCTTCCCTTGCCAAAACAAAAATATTCAGAGAGGGGAAGGAGGAAGGCACCCTTAAGTTTGGTGTAAGGAGAACGCAAAATCTACGCACAAGGTGTGTGTGTGTGTGAATAGGTTCCCGTGAGCATAGAAACAGTGAATTAATGGTAAAGGGAGTTTAGCGCAGCCCTGCATGAGGAGGGGCCACGGGGGCCATAGCCCCCACCGAAATGGTGAGCTGGGGGCCAGTTTCAGATGTCGTTTTAGATTAATAAAAAAACAATTGGTTGTAATTAATGTCTGGTCCCGGCAAAATTATTTGTCGATGATCCTGGCCCCCGAACCCTCGAAATGAATTTCGTGTTTTTCCAATAATGAAGGCATCTACGGATGCATTATTTCCAATTCAAGCCTGGTACATATCACCTTGTACATTGGATTTTCAAATGCCTTATACGCACAATCAGTCTAAAATTAACAAACAACCGCGATTTCAAATTCTCAAGTGAATTTCCGAGGAGAAATTTGAGTATTTTTAACAATTTTACTATGTGATATTTTTTCAACTTTTCCCTAATGTTTCCAAAAGGACTGAAACTTTTTGAGAATTTCAATGCTTGGTCGTACCGTCGTTGGCGGTCAGTTATTCCCCTTCCTCGTACGGTTAGAACTACCCGTGATGAACTGTTAACGGTATCATCAGTAGCATAACAAAAATTAGCACTGCCAGGGGGAAGTTTGTGAGGGCCCGAGCTGAGAGTTAGGTAGGCCTTATTTATGTTGAAATAAAATGTTTTTTTTCTGCTATTTTAAGAACCACTTCTTTTTTGGTTCACTGCTGTTCTGTTTTTCAGCACCTACTACTTTATTCTTCAATTTTCATCTTGCATCATGAACTTCTTTCTCAGCTTATTGTTTCTATGCCGCATCTGCATAGATTCCGTATTCCCTTACCTCCACACTAAATGGTGCTTTATTCCTCTATTCAATACGCGTTTTTAGCGGTTAGGGAGGTTTAAACAAACATAATCTAAACTGTTTCCTAACTGTCCTTCTAAACTGTTTCTAAGTGCACGGGATCCTGTGCGGGGAACTCACATTGCGCATAGATTCTTCTCTCGGAACACTATGGTTGTGGTAAGGGAGGCTGAATATAACTTAAAATCATGTTGATATATAAACCGAAATATTGTTTAGTTATAGTTACCCTTGAAATTAGCTAATTTTTGCCAGTGTGAAGTACAAGTAAGTTGGGAACAACGAAAACCATACAACGTCGAGATACGGATGGCTTGCAACCCGCTTGCTATTTATATTTGACCGGCGTCCGTGACTGACGCCTAAGATGTGATGGTTGTAACTTAATGTCCTAAATAGGATGCTATACGTATCTAATTTTGGACACGATTAGTTGATGAAATGGCGCATTTTTGATTTAGGTGTATGTTTGTGGCACACAAACTCAGTGTAAGTTGGTATATATGACTCTAGCAATGTAAATACGGAACTAACAGCAGGCGGTTGCAACAAACATGTGTGTCGATTACTTATCCTCGTTATATCTTCAAAGTGCATCAGGCATCCCTACCGAACGCCAAAGCAAACTGGTTGTACTGATGAATCATCCATGTGAGTTCATAACTTAATAACCTAATTTATGGATCAAAATTACTGTTATGAAAGAACAGAATAGTAAACTTTATTGCAACTGTGAGTACGACAAACCGTTTCATGAAGTGAAATATTAGGACCTAATATGTAGGACTATCACAAAAGAATGGGATGAGAACAATCTCCCCTTTGCGTTGTAGTCTACAAGCTTCACCAGTACGGTCTCTCGCTAGTCAATGTGGGAAGCGTCGGTCGGAGATGCTGCACGGCGCGGGGTCAAGCAAGACAGAGCGAGACGAAGATTAGAGGCAGCGGGACGGGCGCAGGAGCGGCCTTGGCTTCCGGTAATGAAGTTCACTCGCAACCGCAAGTGCAAATTTGCATTTAACCATTTATTTACCACAAGCGATCCAGTAGACTGTTTCTCAATTAAGTATTATAGTACAATGGACACACTGTGGGCCCGAATAAGTTCAGTGACTCCCAAGCGTCCTATCATCAACGCTATTCAAAGTTGTTTCAATTACTTGAACATTTCCCCGCAGTTGCAAAGAAAATATACACGATCGCAGGTGACAACAGATGACGGGGCTGAGAAGAGCACGTAAATAACTGCATTCGACTAAAGCTGTCGCTGACTGGCATGCACTGCAAATCTGCAATAATTGCACAGAATTGTCTGGTAACATTTGGCATGAAGCGTGACGTAAATCGGTGATGGATGTACGGCACGGTATACTAAAGGAGGTAAAGTCACTTCTACGGGTACAGCCGCGCACATTCGCGAATTCGACTGGCCAATAGAAAGCTTCATTACAAACAAGCCGGATGACATCACTCGCACGCAACATGACGTCAGCGTGCGTACTACCACGCAACGTACCTGCTCTTCTAGACGTACGATCAACAACACGACCGACTGCCGGTGTGCCTCCACGTATCCGGATTTGGATTTTTGGAAAATTAAATTCCGTCCGGCTACGTGCAAATTTACCAAACTAAAAGGTCATCGATCTTCTATCTAATCATAACGGCAGCTTCGTAAATTGAAAGCCCTTTCCAAACAAATAAGAAAATTTACTTTAATCAATCATAGAAGACGTTTTATTATCTTTTCATGCGGATGAGGATGACGATTGCGCACCGGATCGTAAGGATAATATAAAACTCTATACTTATATGTTTATTTGAAATAAAACATGCTATATATTTCGCTTCACTGGAAAAGATTATACGCAAGTTTAAGCCTATGCGAACGCTACAGGAAAGAGCGTATCGAAGAAAGAAAGGAAGGCACCATTTAGTATGGATTTGAGAAAATGCGGAATCTATGCACAAGATGCATAGAAATAGGAAGCTATGAAAGAAGTTCATGAAACAAAACGAAGTTGAAAAAGAAAGTAGTATGTGGTGAAAAATAGGACACCAGTGAACTGAAAAAAGATGGTCCTTAACAAAACATAATCCTTTTCTATTTCAACAAAAAGAAAGCCTACCCAACCTTCAGCTCAGGCCCTGACATAATCCCTCTGGGAGCACTCGTTCCCATAGATACAATAGTTGCATCCCCCTGAAGGGAAGATACCCTGCACATAGAAATATTAAATTGAGGAGCAAGATTATGATCAAATTAACGCTGAAGAAGAAAATCATAGGTGATGAGAAACGGAACAGCAGTGAATAAAAAGAAAACGAGTTCTTAACTAAGCAAACAGTTGTTAAATTTCTTCAAAAAGAAGCCCTACAAAACTATCACTTAGGGATTAACATAAATAGTCCTTCGAGACTGGGGACCAAAATACAAGTAACAATTAGTCCCTGAAAAATGTTTTCCTCATGAAAAATGTTTTATCACCTTACTTTATATATATATATGTACTTTTTATATATATATATATATATATATATATATATATATATATATAACACGTAACTTTTTGACGATAATGAATGAAATAAACTATTTTTCTATCAATACAACATTTGATACACCACCGCTCTGTGCGTGTTTCGACATTTTCGTGTTATAAATTCCAAAATCTACACAAAAAAACAACATAAAACCAATTGCGTAAATCTAGGGAAGGACTTGAGTAATCACACACGACAAGTGACTAATAAATAATAAGCTGCAGCACTCCCAATGCATTAGCGCTATATTCAAACATCAGGACACTCTCCGTGCCACTGCCACTCCAAGGTTTCAGAAGATTATCGATTGTTACATTGTACGCGTCTCGATCTAGTGAATGGTTTTTGCAATTTTTCCGGGAGGTTTTATTTACGAGATTGTGAATACCAGTAGAAGATTATTACACTGACTGTTGGCAAATTACAATACTTCACCGTTGCAGCACAAGAGGCAGCAAACGCAAACATAAGCCCGCTAGTGGATCAGCCCCTTAGACTACACCGCACCGAAAGTCTCACAATTTCAATACCAACCTTCACATCAGTAGAGCAGAATATCATGTAATCGTCCTTACTGCAGCCGTCAAGACCGACATTACAGGACATGGCAACAGCCGCCATGAACTAGGTTTTAAAGATTATATTATGCCAAGATTAAAACATCTCAATTCCGACTGATCTTAGTAGGATCGTCCACCACATTACGCATCATTCCAATTAATTGGGAAGCCTAACCCCATAGGGGGTTTCAGCTGCCCACCCATTCATGGCCGGGTGCCTTACCCACGCTGAAACCCCCGGGGTATCAACAAAGCGCGCCCGGCCATACTGCACGCTCATCGTCTATATGGCCAAAACTAAGATATCATCCGCTGAAGCAATGAGTATAATTTAAGGAATTAATTGTAACTTAAAATGAGGTTCAAATAATGATCACCTTACTCTTTAAGGTAATATTACCGGAATTGTAACTTAAAATAAGGTTCAAATAATGATCACCTTACTCTTTAAGGTAATATTACCGGTGCTGAAACCGCTTGGGCCATGGGCCCTCGGCATTTACCTACTTATACTGATTTAGCTTCTGCCCTCAGATAATTTTCTCAGGAGAGGCCACAAACCCTTTCACTTGAAATTCCATTTTTTGTATATTTAAGTAAGTAACTTTAGATCAAATCAATCATAAACTGCTGAAAGTACTTAAAAGATTATTATTATATAAGAAAGTTTTAGCCTCCCTTAATTGCACGACAAAGATGTTCTAAGAGAGGAAGGAGGAAAACACCATTTAGTATGGAGTTGAGGGAACGCGGAATCTATGCACAAGGTGCACAGAAACAGAAATCTAAGGAAGAAGTTCATGAAACAAGAAAAAGTTGAAGAAGAAGGGTAGTAGGTGCTAAAAAAAAACAGGACAGCAGTGAACAGTACTTGAAAGATTGACCTACCCAATGGCCAATAAAGAAAAATCCCTGGAGGCCCTGGGTCTAGCAACACCAAGGGAAAAAAAGGAATGCATCATTATTCGCAACCTATTCTAAGAGAAAATGGAAAGATAAAATCTTCCAAAAAAGGTTATCCAAAAGTCAGGAGTTCAAAAGGTAATCCAAAAGTACTACCCTAACTCAACCATCTCAATCAGAAATGCAGGTGCACGAAAGTCTTGACAGATTAGATTAGATTATTAGTTAGTTTAAGCCTCCCTATCCGCAACAAAGGCGATCCAAAGAGAGGAAAGAAAAAGGCACCATTTAGTATGGAGTTAAGGGAACGTGGAATCTATGCAGAAAAGGCACAGAAACATTAAGATGAGAAAGAAGTTCATGAAACAAGATCAAAGTTGAAGAAGAAAGTAGGAGGTGCTGAAAAACAGGACAGCAGTGAACCGAAAAAAGATGGTCCGTAACAAAATAAAAACCTATTCTATTTCAACAAAAATAAAGCCTACCTAACCTTTAGCTCAGGCCCTTACATAGTCTCCCTGGGAGCGCTAATTCCCATAGATACAATAGTTGTATCCCCCTGAGGGGGAAAGTCTTGACAACATTGCAATATTAGCAGTTACAAATGAAACTGTAAAGCCCACTAATCCACAAAAACAAACTTTGGATGAAAGCCTTGAACCTGCAGAAAAAGGAGCTCATGGAAAAAAGAAAAGGAACTAAAGCAACAACTTGGAGTTTTGTACAACTGACTTGTCCTTTGAGAGCAATCCATCTGCAGTGATACCTAGGGGTAGGTCTATAAATACAACTATAGATACCATTACTAACAACCAAGAGCAATTTACAAACAATCAAGCAACTTTCTCACAACCAAGATCTGCTAAAATTGATATGAACCTGCCAGAAAACATAGATAAAATACCTGATTCTTCCAGTCATGTCATAATCTCTGCAACAGATGAACAGATCAAACTCACAAAACTGAGTCCATTCAGAGTGCAGAGCCTAATCAATCAAATTTGTGGCCCAGTGGAACAAGTGGAATACAAAAAAAAACAGGAAGCTTAATAATAAAAGTAAAAACCTTTGAACAAACAAAAACATTACTTGAAGCCAAATCCTAGGATAAAATCTCTATTAATACTCAAATAGCCTGAGGAGCCTCCACTGTATGTGACAAGATTTAGATTAGATTATTAGTTAGTTTAAGCCTCCCTATCCGCAACAAAGGCGATCCAAAGAGAGGAAAGAAGAAGGCACCATATAGTATGGAGTTAAGGGACCGTGGAATCTATGCAGAAAGGGCACAGAAACAGTAAGATGAGAAAGAAGTTCATGAAACAAGATCAAAGTTGAAGAAGAAAGTAGGAGGTGCTGAAAAACAGGACAGCAGTGAACCGAAAACAGATAGTCCGTAACCAAATAAAAACCAATTTCAACAAAAATAAAGCCTACCTAACCTTTAGCTCAGGCCCTTACATAGTCCCCCTGGGAGCACTAATTTCCATAGATACAATAGTTGTATCCCCCTGAGGGGTGTGACAAGATTTATGCACCTGAATTTCCTGGCGAGTCTCTGGATGAACAGCTGCTGCATCTTGCCCCTACAGGAATAGTAGGTATCAGGAAAATGTACATGGACCCAAAGCGAGCTGACTCTCCTATGATCGTTTTGACTTTTCTAGGAACATAATGCCCTAAGGAGATTAAGGCAGGATATTTCAATTACAAAGTCCATCCTTTCTATCCAAACCCAATCCATTGCACAAAATGTTGGAAATGGGGCATACCGCTTCCATCTGCCGGAGCAAAAAAATTTGCAGAAACTGTTCATTAGCAGAACATGATGAAGCAAGCTGCAAATCAGACAAATACCATTGCCCTAACTGCAAAGGGAATCATTCTGCTAACTCCAAAAACTGTCCAACATGTGTCCAATAACACAAAATTTGCAAAATCAAGGCCAGCAAAAATATTTCTTTTGATGAATCACGTGCCATCTACTCTCAACAACAAAAAAACAACTATAGATGATCACGGAACAATATATTGCCCTCGAATCACAGCACATATTCCCGGCTCTGACTCAGCCACAGGAGCAAAATTTCTCTCGGAATACATATGCAGCTGCAACCCGATCTTATAGTACACACCCACTTGACAACAGAACCACCTCTCAGAAGAGGTGGTTCTGCTTTTTTGCTAACAAAAAACATAAGCAGATGATAACCAGCCAAAGCTGCAGGAATCAATCTACACCAATACAAGCCACTAGAAGAAGCCAACACGCTTCCCTGGGCTCAAATACATTGCCTGAGACTGATGTAGCCTCTGGTTATCCTCCAGATCACAGGAACATGCTCGAAAGACAATCTCAATTAAGAGATGCAAACAACTCAAATGCAACACCACATCTGCCGAAAATTTCCCAGGAGAAACAAATGGTGGGCTGCTTTAAAAATTTAACCATCCAACTTCTCCCTGCTATTATCAAAATCTTACTAGCAAACACTATAACTGAAAAATAGACAGCCTAAAAGAAATAGAAAATATATTAGAAGCTGGTGAACTAATTTCCGAGTTACTCACAAAATTAAATGTTACCTCTCTCATCAGTCAAGCATGAACTTAACAATCCTACAATGGAATCTAAAAGGATACTTTGCAAAACTACCTTAACTTCACTTGCTTATTGATCAACATCAGCCAGGAATTATATGTATTCAAGAATCATTGTTACAACAGTACCATAACATATAATTGAAGAATTACTTCAGCCCTTTCCGATATGAAAGAAGGGAAGGTAGAGGAGGTGGGGGTGATTACTTTCATTCACGCCAGCATACCAAACATAACAACACAATTGACTACTCCATTAGAACTTGTGCTCTGCAAAATATTTATCAACAAAAAGTATCAATATAATAAATATGTATTTGGCACCCCATTTGGATAGTAATGGTTTAATGCAGAAGTTACAGGACATCAGTTATCAGATTACAGGATAACTGATTACTGCAGCACTTTGCATGCTGCAGAATGCCTCAGATGCAATTCTTGTTTGGCCCTTCAAATCTTGTTTGGGGGCTTCAAATCTCTTCCACTTCCAAAAAGGAAAACTTCCTCCGATCTCGGTGGCTCCGTTGAACACCACTGCAGCCTTTTGTTCCTCTTCTGACACCTCAATGATAAGTGGAATTACTTCACTTTCTTCCGGCACCTGAAAGACAAGATCAAATGTGAACTCAAGTTGACAATTTTTTTAATGAAGTCTTTCGCTTCATAAGCAAGCATTTCAGTTGCAGTTAAGAGTACAGATTTAAATCTGTTAGAGAAAATGGAGCTAATATGATAAAGTGAGACGCAGGTGAGAGCAATTAGAAAATGGGGTCAGTTGTGAAGAACTACGCTGAACAGGAAGTACCTTTGAAAAGTATACGAAGAAATGGAGATGATATTCTTAGTAAGTTTGAGCCTCCCTATCCATAAAAAAGGCGACCCAAAGAGAGGAAGGAGGAAGGCACCATTTAGTATGGAGTCAAGGGAATGCAGAATTTTTGCAGAAAAGGCATTAAAACAGTAACATGAGAAATAAGTTCATAAAGCAAGATCAAAGTTGAAGAAAGTAGTAGTTGCTGAAAAACAGGACAGCAGATAACCAAAAAAAGATGGCTCTTAACACCACAAAAGCTTTTTATTTCAACAAAAAAGGCCTACCTAACTCTCAGTTTGTGCCCTCACATTGCCCCCTAGGAGCGCTAATTCGCATAGATACAATAGTTGTCTCCCTCTGATGGGAAATGGAGATGATAAACTGTAGCATAATATTAAATTTACAACTAAAGAAGTCTCAATGGAGAAAGAGAAGAAAAGAGACAAAAAGCTAGGATTAGATTATATGTTAGTTCAAGCCTCCTTTAACCGTTAAAAAAAGCAAGTTTAGAGGAGAGGCAGGAGAAAGGCACCATTTAGTGAGTAAATAAAAGAACGCAATGTGGGGTATCACGGAGGAAATAAGGTATAAGGGGAAAAAGAAAAAATATTGATAGTAATAGGCAAAGAAGTGTGAAATAAATACATGGCTTAAAACAAAATCTAAGTTTATGCACTCTATTTCCCACAATTCCTCTCTAACATTGAATGTTGTCTAATATATTTAGATTTTTGAGAGATATTAAATAATAATCCTAGCCCACATTTTTGAAAACTTTTAAAGAATAAGTATAAAAAATGAAAAAATCTATTTAATAAGACTCCCAATAATTGAGTCGAGAAAATCTGCTTATAATCTGGACATCTTAAATTTTATTCTGACATGCATGTATTCCTTAGCGGGTTACCAGACTCATCTCACCTCTGCTAAACAGCCCAAGGTCTCTCTTAATTGCTCGTCAGGAGCTGTCTCACAATTGGAAGCAGGAGGAGCTCGAATGAGAAAAGAGGCAGAGAAGAGCAGTGAGTGATCAGCAGCTTGATTGGGTGGCATGTCGATCCCATGTCCTGAAAAATAAAAAAAATTCATATGAAACAGTATGTAGCAACACTTTATGTAAAAATTAAGTCTCTCTCTGTAATGAAATCTTGAATGAACATATAAAAACAAAAATATTGACCCTAAATGATAACACTGAATGTTAATGAGTTTTCAAATGTACTAAAAAGATGAGATTAGATTATTAGTTAGTTTAAGCCTCCCTATCCTCAACAAATGAGATCCAAAGAGAGGAAGGAAGAAGGCACCATTTAGTATGGAGTTAAGGTTACGTGGAATCTATGCAGAAAGGGCACAGAAACAGTAAGATGAGAAAGAAGTTCATGAAACAAGATCAAAGTTGAAGAAGAAAGTAGTTGGTGCTGAAAAAACAGGACAGCAGTGAATCAAAAAAAGTGTTATTTTAACAAAAAGAAAGCCTACATAACCTTTAGCTCGGGCCCTCACATTGTTTCCCTGGGAGCGCTAATTCCCATAGATACAATAGTTGTATCCCCATGAAGGAAAATACTAAAAAGAACTCAATACAATCTAACAAAGCTAATGAAGAATTTAAATTTAAATTTTGAAAAATAATTACCTTGGAAGAGAAAAACTAGACCAATAAGAACATAGAAGAATCTTTAAACACTCTTGATAACAAAAGTTCAATGGATTTAATATTTAGCTTATGAACATAACAAACCTTGTAATGGATTAATTTATTAGATATTTTTATACTAAACTTAGAGATGTTGCAATTCTCTATGAAGAAAAAGTTCATCAGAATCAATTAGATAACTAAACACTAACAACACTTACAGTAAAAATGGGCTTTTAAAATGAAGGCCCAGTAAGTCATGACAGATTGAAATTTAATTAAGGAATTTTGTTGTCAACTCTTTGTACTGAATTTATTATGAAGATCAACTAGCTTTTATGAAGAACCAACTTGTAAAAAGAAATGTTTCATTATGTTTATATCCACTAATATGGATGAGTCAAATTTGAATTATGAAAATATAGATACCAAGAATATGTATGAATGAATCTTGAACAATGGCTGCAGCTGCACCATTTGCAGTGAAAACACAGCTTAATGGAGTACTCTATAAAGTCATTAAGTCTGCAGAACTCATATTTGGCATGAAATTAAAAGGTGCTACCTGTGGATAATAATTGGATATGTATGCACAATATTGCCTTAATTCTAATATAACTAACAAGAGTCACCCATGATGAGCTATCATTATGGAAGTACTTATGGATATAGATTCTCAAAAACAATACTACCCAATACATGAAAAGAAAAATATGTATAACAGGATGTCTACTGATATATTTCATTTCCAAATTTTAATAGTTTTCTACTATTTTTTTCAACATCCAAGAATTACTGCCTATTTTATACATAATGAATGTCGTCAACATGTAAGCAATCGGCTTATAATGAGCAGTTTGAGTCAATAATACACTCAATAACACAGGTTCAAAAAAGGTTGAAGTTTGGGTAAATGTTGAGGACTTGACCATAATCGATTTTCCACTCTTTGATCAATAAAGATTGTTGATGAGACCAAAATAAACAAGTTTTATTCAATGCACTTTCCGGCGGAAATAAGTATTTTAAAAGTTATGGCATTAAATGAGTTACCGTAACTCCAGTGTTTGAGGCGAGGAAAAATACACCGCGCGGTCCGACGTGAAAGTAAACAGGCCTTCCCGCGCGCCAACCAAGCCAACGAAGAGCAAACCCCCTATTACAAACGTAAAGAGGTTGGGTCGTGAGGGGTAGCAACAGTTCTTTTAGTGAAAACAATAAAACTAAAAGAACTGTGGCTACCCCTCACGACCCAACCTCTTTACGTTTGTAATAGGGTGATGCACACTTGAGTTCCGGTAACTCATTTAACGCCATAACTTTTAAAATACTCATTTCCGCCGGAAAGTGCATTGAAGAAAACTTGTTTATTTTGGTCTGATCAACAATCTTTGTTGATCAAAAAGTGGAAAATCGATTATGGTCAAGTCCTCAACATTTACCGAAGTTTGTTAATACTTAATACTAAAAGCAGCAACCAAAGCATAATTGCCAAAAAGTTACCTAAATTCCTAATATAACCAGTCCAAAATGTACTCTTAACAAATGTTCAGCAAAGACCTTGTCTTAACATCTTCCAACTATAAGAGCAACAGTTCATCACATGAACAAATCAACAGACTAGAAACTAGTAGACACCGGTGGATTGTCAGATCCACTGACAGACATATTTCCCATAAACTGCAACAAATTCCTGATTATTGGAGAAAGAAATGGGTAAAAGTTTATAAACACTTTAAACATAGGTACATAACTGTCACTTTTTATGGAATTATCCCACTTCATAATGAAATTGTCCCACTTATCATACAACCTAGATATTTGCATCCTTCTGTTCTACCTATTCTGATTTCCACAATATTCCAGAGTCTGTCGCTATCAGTCTCATCTCTGTTTATAACCATAACCCTAATTTTATCAGCACCAAAGTTTATCTTAAAATCTGTACTATATCCATTCACAATGTCAAGCCTCCTTTGTAGTTCATGCCCATGTTCACTAACCACAATATCATCAGCATACAACAAACAGCTCAGTCTCTCCTTACCAACTTTCCATTCCAAGCTTCTCATTTTGAGTCAAACCGCCAATTCTTCTGTGTACAATCCAAACAACAGGGGAGACAGTACAGCCCTGCCTAACTCCTTGAACACTCCTCACTTGCCTGTTTCCAAATTTCCTAATCTGTAGATAACACTTGTGTTCTCCTACAGACTTTGTACAATATTTACTATCTTTTGGCTAAACACAACTTTTCTCAAAATTTCAAAGAGCCTACCACAATCCACTATGTCATACACTTTCTCAATATCCAGGAATGCTAAATATACCTTCTTATCATCCTTACTCATTTGCTCAATTATTTCACTCACTACAAACAGATTAGCTTTCCCACGGCTATCTTGCGTAACACCATTTTGGAGTCCTGGGAGAAGTCCCACGACTCCGAATTCCTCAACTAAATGTTTCATTCTCTCATTCAAAATACCACAAAAAAATCTTACATACAGTGTCAGCCAGTGCAATTGGTCTGTAAATTTTAAGTAAAGTAGGCCTACTGTCAGCAAGTTATTTTCAAGAAAAGAAATTTTGGTCAATATGTATTTTAGGTGCCTCACGGAAATTAATAATTCCGTTCCAAGCAATCACTAAAGAAACACATTTATAAACGTTTTTAATATAACCTTTCTTTTGTTTTCAACTAAAACATCCTAGAAGTGGGCTCAGGTCCGGGGGGTTAGCGAATAATAAATTACGCAATATATTGCGAAAACAACTTTTCTCCTGCCTGCCGCGCTCGTTGCGTTTTTGGGACGCACGCTCCTTTAGCGCGAGAAAGACAGTTCATGAGCGACACTCCTATAACTTCAAAGTTGAATAACTCTTAAAAAACGCATCAGCGAGCAGAATGACATTCATGTAAAACGTTTTTAAATGTGTTCCTTTAGTGATTACTTGGAACGGAATTATTCATTTCCGTGAGGCACCTAAAATACATATTGACCATAATTTTTTAGGTGATGTTAATAAATACTCCTTTGGGTAAATGTTGAGTTGACCATAATTGATTTTCCACTTTTGGATGCCTAAATATTGTTAATGAAATACAAATAAACAAGTTTTCTTCAATGCACTTTCCGTTGCAAATGAGTATTTTACAAGTTATAGCAGTAAATGAGTTACCGGAACTCCAGTGTTTGAGGCGGGAAAAAATAAATAAGGGAAGCAAACTCCCTATGACAAACGTAAAGAGGTTGGGTCTTGAGGGGGAGCCACAGTTTTGCTAGTGAATTCTGCTAGTGATTATTATAGTTCTGCTAGTGATTATGTCATTTTAACCTATTGATTACGTTTCCGTTAACGGGTGAGTCCATTCAAGTCTTCCCCCATGTCGTTGAGTCCATTTTGGGGTCTTCCCCTTCTTTTTGGCGCGCTTGCACACACTCGATCATTCGACGTAATGGGTCGGTTACAACCTTTATTTATAATTTTCACTAGAAGAACTGGACAATATTTATTTTTTGTCAGGCAAGGAAATTAATAATTTGGGGGCAAATAATAAAGGAACACATTTAATAACCTTTTACATGAATGACATTCTGCTCGCTGATGCGTTATTTTTGAATAATTGTACTTTGAAGTTGGCGCCGGCGCGCGCGCGCCGGCGCCGTTATTTAGTTAATATGGGTAGTTAACCCCCTATTACAAATGTAAAGAGGTTGGGTCGTGAGGGTTAGCCACAGTTCTTATAGCGAAAATTATAAATAAAGCTTCTAACCCACCCATTAGGGTGACGACCGCAATCTTGTTTACATCGGATCCAAGATGGCGGCGCCCATAATGGTCGCCTGCCTGACCTAAAGTAAATATTGACCGGAGAACTGTGGCTACCCCTCACGACCCAACCTCTTTACGTTTGTAATAGGGTGTTAGCTTCCGTTATTTATTAAATTTGGCACGATCGCTGCGAAAGGAAACTTCAAAGTTGAATACTTAATTACTTCCCACTCCAAACACTACAGTTGCGGTAAGTAATTCATTCCTATAACTTGTTCAATAATTATTTCCGACGGAAAATGCATAGAAGAAAAGTTGTTCATTTACACATAATTAACTATGTTTAGGCACCCAAAAGTGGAAAATCAATTATGATCAACTCCTCAACATTTACCCATTTGCACCAGAAATGGCATAGAAGAAAAGTTGTTTAGTTTGATGTGATTACCATGATTCAAGCAAAAAAATTTGGTAAATCTGAAGGACTTGACAGTTGTCAATTTTCCACTTTTTGGTGCCTGAACCTAATTAATTGAATCAAAATAAACAAGTTTTCTTCTATGCATTTTTCGTCTGAAATGAGTATTTTACGATTTATAGCGGTAAGTTTAGTTTCGTCATTGATGACGAATGCGCTCGAATAAACAGCTACTCATCGATTTTCGAATTTTTGTTGCTTGAAACATGGTAATAACATCGAAATAAACAACTTTTCTACTTTACACTTTTTTCGT
The DNA here is from genome assembly GCA_030386875.1 of Morinoia aosen. Lineage (NCBI taxonomy): Eukaryota > Metazoa > Arthropoda > Malacostraca > Amphipoda > Talitridae > Morinoia > Morinoia aosen. The sequence continues at coordinate 22,765,548 of CM059578.1, read as the reverse complement.
CAAATGAGTATTTAACGAGGTATAGCGGTAGGTTTGGTTTCGTCTTTCAAGACAGAGCGCTGGAAGCGAGACGCCATTGCAGTATTGCCATACAACTCGATCAAAGAATTTCTTTCCGCTTCAAAGACTGGAGTTGCGGTAAGTCATTTACCGCTATAACTAATAAAATACTCACTTGAGACGAAAAGTGCATAGAAGAAAACTCGTTTATTTTGGTGTCATTAACCATGTTTAGCCATTACAATTTGCAAAATCGACAACTGTCATGTCCTTCAGATTTACCAAAAATTTTGAAAATCGATTAGTGTGTTGTTCTGAAAATTTATCCAAATTTTGCACAATACCAGTGAAGTTCTTTCTTATTGTAAACCTGGTAAAATTTGACATCACATCCTACTTCCAGATTAATTTACACACAGAAATTTAGATACAAATGAAGCTGATAGCACCCTACCACAAGATTTAGGTCACCTTTTTGGAATGAAAAACTCCAAGGTATCCAAAAAATCGAAAATAAGCAGTTATGTTATTTTTCGGCATTGAATTGTAGCACGTCATTTTCTTATTTTTTATTTCCTTTGTATTTTAAATTTCAGGCTAGTCAACAGCATTTTCCCATGAAACTAACATTGTCGCGCTAACCACCTAAGCGCCAACTTCCAGATAAACCTGGCATTGACATAGTCTCTTCTGCATTAAGTTAAATGATAATATGACAAGCAAAGACAATAAATAAGGATTGCTCACCTGAACTTCGAAGAAAAGTTGTCCAGGGAACACTTCCTCAATGATAGCCGGCTCTCCGGGCTCTCAGATGCCCGAAAGCAGGACCGGTTTAGAAGTCGTAACGCACAAGGCACGTGCTGCCGACTCCATAGGTGGTTGTCTTCTGACGTGTCAGCCGGCGAAGGCCTCGACGTCACGTGCGCTCCGAATCCGTTGCTGTGACTTCGGATGCAGCTCGCAAAGATAAACGAACACATTAAGGATGTTCGACATACGCATTTGTTGCCAGGAAGGGGAAGCAATCCATTATTGCCTGCTTGTCATATTTAATTAATTTAATTCTTTTAGGTCAATTAAGAATTGATTTTGACCCAGTCCCTTATATTACAAGATATTAATTAACTTGCATGGGACATACAAGAGGAGCAGGCTGGAGTTGCGACACAATCCCGGCAAAAGAAAAAACGGAGTTTTCATTTGAAAATTCCGTGAAATACACAAAGACATGCAATGTCCTTCCAGCTCAATACTGTAAAGGACCAAGTAATAATAGCTGCGCATAACACATAATTGAAAGGGTTTACAAATGCCCTTTCTTAATAAGATACGTTAATTTACTACGTTGCTGACGCGCCGCTTGCCTAAGAGGGCGGTCAGCAGGAGTAACTACCGGTTCTTCGGACAAGACCGAAGAATCCGTATCAAAAGAATTTGAAGAATTAAGCTGCTGAACTCTAGGGTGTTCAGAGGTAGAACTACCCCTTTGAGTTTCAAACCTCGCGGGAGGTTCGGAACGAGGGTATGATTCCGCGTCCGAACCACTCCCGTCTGCGCTATCTCCTACCTCCTCTGGAGTAGGATCGGTCACAACTAACTCCAGTGGGTACAGTAACGAGATTTTGATGGCGCTTTCAGTATTATCAGCCCTTATAATTCTTACAACACGGACTTTGCCGTCGCGACCAGGAAGCAAAGCACTGATGCGAGCCAAGGCCCAAAATGGTCTGGGTTTTATCGGGTGTTTTACAAGTACCACTTGACCCACAGATAATAATTTATTTTGCAAAGGTAAAGATTTCAGAGGATATGGACCTCGCAAAGAAACAAGATACTGAGAATACCAAAGCTCCCTGAACTTAGCGACCATGACATCGCGTCTCTCCAAAAGAGTAAGCAAATGCTCGCGATGCTCAACATCGTCAGTCTCCAAGTCCGTAAGCTCATCGGACAGAATAAGAGAATTAGATGTAGGATAAAGCTGAAGAAATTGAAGGGGCATTATAGGTAGAATCGAGTCCCCCATCTCAGTGTAAGAGAGGGGACGCCGATTAAGGTTAAGAGAAATGTCAGAAATGACAGTAATGAAGGAAGAATAAGAATAAGTGCTACGTCCAAAAAGTTTATATATGCAATCCTTTATGGACTTGAACAGGCGTTCCCATATCGCTCCAAATTGAGGACTGTAGATAGGGATAGTTTTGAATTTAATATTAAAAGGTCGAAACCGCTCTTCATACAAAGAGGAAGTTAACACTTCCGATAGAAGATCGGGAGCGGCGGTGAAAGTTCTAGCATTGTCAGAATAAACAGTGTTAGGAATGCCCTTTTCGTTTGTAAATCTAATGAAGGCAAAGCAAAATTCCTCCAAAGTCATAGATGGAAGAACTTCAATGTGAATAGCCCTAGTCTGAAAACACGTAAATAACAGTAAGTAGACCTTTTGCTTGTGACCAAAAGGGTCTAATACCCAAAAGTGGGCAGAGAAATCCATGCCAGTTGTGGCAAATGGCCTCACGAAATTAGTACGCGAGTCAGGTAAAGCAGGAGGATCGGGATAGGAAAAAGCTTTGGCGTTTAGCTTCTTGCATACAATGCATTTAGCCAAGACGCCGCGAACTGTGCGCTTGCAGCGTGGCACGACATAACCGTCTACCTTAAGTTTCTGAACGGTGATGTCGAGCCCCTGATGGTTAAGAAGTTTGTGAGTGTGCGAAATTAATAAATGAGTCAAATGTGAAGAACTAGACAGCAAGATGGGGTTGCGAGTGTTATAGTCTAATTCCTCAGCATTCGCAATACGACTATTCGAACGAATGATACCGTGCGAATCGAGAAAAAGGTTTAAAGTTCTAACTAGCAGCGGCGGCCGAGGACTTTTGTTTTTCAAGGCCTCGAGCTCGCCTGCAAAGTGTGTACTTTGCATAGAAGAAATAAGGAACAGGAAAGCCCGCAATTTTGCATTGCCCAAATCTGCATGTCGAAAAATAGCGACAGCTTTAAACACCTTCTCAACCGTACCTAGTAACTTAGGATAGGAGGAGAAGCGTTCAATCTCCAAAATAGGAGCTTTACACGGAGGGACAACATTAACATTAATACATGCAGAGGATATAAATTGATGGGGAATGCATCCCAAGTGGCCCTTGGGCCACTGGTCCTTACCTTCGCGAATCCAGTCAGGACCTGTTAACCATACATTTTTACTCTCGAGAAACTTTGATGCTTTTATGCCTCGAGTTAACATATCTGCCATATTGTACATGGTGGGAACGTATTCATAGTGAAAAGAAGCTTTAGTTGTACCTTCCAACGTTAGTCGCATGCTGTCTATATCCTTAATTCTATTACTGACAAAAATATTCTTTCGGGGAGGCTTACCACTCAATAACCAAGCCAGGGTAACCTGGGAATCGGTAAGAAAAGTTACACTTGAGACCGTGTAGGGAAAATTGACGTCACTCATCAGAGAAACAAGACACTGGTACGCAAGATACACAGCCAGAAGTTCTAGAGAAGGAAGAGTTCGTTGCCTAGGAGGTGAAACTTTAACCTTAGAGAAAAGAAGTGAGCTGCGCTCTTTTTGGACACCGTACATACAGGTTCCAAAAGCTCTTTCACTAGCATCACAGAAAATTACGAGGTCAACTTTCTCAGTTTCAACAAGATTCATCCTAGGGAACTCAAATTCATGCAATTGAGAAAATTCCTGACAAAAATTACGCCATTCTTTACAGATATCATCTGGAACGTCTTGATCCCAGCCTAGTCTCAACGGTGTTAATTTACGTAAGATGAGTTTTCCTCTAACAGAGAAAGGTAACAGAATTCCTAGCGGATCATACAACGAAGCAATGTCTGACAGCATACTTCTACGAGTTTTACAGGAAGGATTTAAGCTTTTTACAGATATGGAAAGAGAATCAGAAGAAGAGTTAAAGTTGTAACCCAACACTCTGGAGTGCTCACTGGAGCTACAAAGAGAAGGGTCAATCTGAGACAGAAGATTAGAGTTATTAGACTGCCATTGACGCAGTGGAAAGCCGCTTTCTCTGAAAGCTTTGTTTGCGCGTTGAAAAGTGTCAAGCGCAAGCTCGGGACTATTAGTTGTGAATATAAGGTTATCAACGTACAGTTTGTTAGACATGATGTCTCTAACCACCAAATCACTAATAGTTTTAGCATGTAGTTTGAGAAGAAAATTGAGAATGTAAGGGGAAGCGACAAAACCGAATAACAAGGTTGTGTACCTAAAATATTTATATTCCCCATTTTGAAAGAGAACAAAACTAAACTGATTTCGGTCAAAATTTTTGGCTAACTTCACTTGAAGGAAAGCCTTGAAAATATCTGATAGCACAACAACAGAATTAGAGCGAAAATACACCAACAAGCCAAGCAAATCATTCATGAGGTTAGGACCTACGTATGAGGCCTCATTTAGACTAGGCAATTTACCTCGCTTGAGCGAGCAATTAAACACTGGGCGTATCTTGGAAGTGGTAACGTGTTCTCTCACGACAGGCCTATGTGGTATCCACTTATGCTCACACACATTTAAATTCTCGAGAGAGAGAGGCTCAATTATACCTAGCTCGAGTTGTTCCTGAAAGACATCGTTATATTGCTTCTCTATCCCTTTACGAGAGTTAGAAGCAGCAACTTTCTGCGCGAGATAGCGCGCCAACCCGAAACTATGTGGCACTTTCGCTAGTATATTACGATTCCAAGGTATGTGAACATGATAGCGGCCTTCGTCATAAACTACGCTACTCTTAAAGTCTGTTAGCTCTTTATCATTCTCCACTTCCTTAGCAGGCACCCCTATTAATTCTAAGTCTAGAAGTCTATCAAGACCGGCCTGCACATCACACTCAGTTCCATCCAAAGCAGAAGAACAAACTTTAGGAGGTTCAAAAAATGCCTCCAACACACCATGATAACGCTTAGCTTTAGATTTACTCTTTGTTTGCTTTTTTTGGTTATTTGCAATAGTCAAGGAAGAAGAAACTTTATGCAGAGCAGAAGAAGAGGAAGAAACGTCAGGCGAAACAACAGAAGGAGAAGAACTCTTAGGCGAAACAACAGAACAAGGCGAGCCACCGTCTTGCTTTTTAGCGGCCGAAGCCACAATAGGAAAAGAGGATTTATAACATTTTAGATCCCCGAAGGGTAAAAAACCGTTAGCTACACGCATAACTTTATAGCCAGCGACGTTTTGCAATTCAAGCACTCGAAAAGCTTGAAGAGCATCAACCCCCAGAATGCCGTTGATTTGAATATTGTCATCAACGACTTCAGGAAAGGAAGTAGACAGAGGAAGCTTAGTCTTAAGGAGCTCGAGCTTAGATTTCAAACCCTTCATCCCCATCTGTAGGTGCAAATTTTGCATTGCAAAAATATCAAGCTCATGCTTCTCACAGTCAGGAAGCACGAGCTCGACGTTAATGTGCTTGCCCCGCAACGGGACAGAGGCACCAACCGTGTTTACAGTAATTTGCTGCAAATCATCGTTAGAACTATTAGAACTAACGGTATTCAGGTCAATCAACGTTTGTTGACTTCCTGAGTCAATGACGAAATTTACACGTTTAGAAATATTATTAACTTTAGTAGAAAGAGCGATTACAGGGCACATTCGAAAACGTGCCTTTAACCGTCAAGAAGATGAGGCGGCAAGAGAAGAAAAACTTACAAACTTAGGGCATAACGGGCTAACGTGGGTATTAGCCTTACATAACGAACAATGAAAGGGCAAGCCTCTGCTTTTTGCAGGGCAAGACTTAGCTACGTGGTTGTGACTAAGACATACGGAACACAATTGCAACTCGCCTACTTGCTTCACGCGTTTTTCGTGAGTATCAAATTTACGGCAAGGAAAAGACGTGTGACCGGTCTGCTTACAAAACCGGCACACTTTCACGTTAGGAAGGGTAGAAGATACAGGAGAAGATTTAAACTTAGTTTCAGCTCGAGTCTTCTCCTCCACCCTATCATTGCGAAGGGAGAGACATTTCTTAGGTTTGGATTTAGTTTCCAACAGAGACAGCACATGATGCGCGTTCTCAAACATTTCTAAAGAGAAGAAACTAGCTTTACAGTAACGAAGAAGTTCTAACAAAAAAAAGTCAGGCAGTTTGGTTTTAATTATAGCAGAAAACAAGAGATTGCCTGATTTCTCGTTACGAAAATCTACTCCAAGCTTAGAGAGCTCAAGTAGACGAAACTTAACTTTAGAAAGAAAAGTCCCTATTTCTGCAAAGCTAAAGACACTGGGAGAATTTATTAATTCGTCCAGTGCAAGAGAAACTAGTTTGTCTGCGTTCAAAAATTCCTGCTTGAGCAAAGCCCAAGCAGCTTGGAAACAATTCTCATTGGGAAGTCCCTCAACCAGACTAAGGGCTCTTCCCTGTAATTGATTTTTTAAGAATATAAACTTTTGCTCCTCGCGCATATTAGGATAAGCTTGAAGAGCATTAAGAAAAGATTCCTGAAAATGGAGAAAAGAAAAAGGACAGTGTTCATTATCACTGAACTTTCTTAAAGTTAACTGAGGAGCTCGGAAAATGTTTAAAGGTACATCCACAACAGAAGCCTTACTAGCCTCAGAAGGAGGCGCGGTATCATTAGAGTTTGATACCTGTGCCGAAAAAACTGAATTTTTTAATTCAGCTATTAATTCAACAATTTGTTCTTCATATTCAGCTCGTCTAACTAACTCCTCCTCAGAAATTTCCTCAAGGTCAGAAGGTAGAATAGAAGAGAGATGGCGAAAGTCCTTTAGAAGGCTACTCAACTGAGGAATACCCTCCCTTAGGAGAGAAGGTGCACAGCCAGGAGCTAGCACTTTCTTTCGCAAAGCGGTAATACTACATTTTACTCCCCGCATTTTCATGCTAAGGGCTAAGGCGTTAAACGTTTCAGTCATGTTACGTTGGCAAAAAAAGTAATAAGTAAATAGTTAATAGGCTTATTAGAAAAAAGTTCAGCTAATAAAGGTCTACACTTTTTTTAAGTGGACAAATTCGGTTACATCCCTATATTATATAGATAGAAAAAATAAAAAAGGACACATAGAATACACAAAAAGGTTCTTCCCCACCAATTAAAGTTAGATCACATTATAAATGGTTACACAATTTAAATTTTTCACAAAAATATTATTTTTAAATTTTTGCTTCAATATATTTAATTTATTACTTACATACTAATACACAAAAGTGCAATCAGAAAAATTCTAATTGTGCAAGGTAAACAAGAGACTAGCTTCCAAAAGCACAGGGAGCCAGTAATACGAACAATAGTACCTTGCACAAAAAACGACACGAAAAAATGCACCTTAAGCTAAATGAGAAGAGAACCACCCCGGCTTCACGCCCGGAAAGCTCGGCAATCAACAAGATTTTCCTAATTACGGAAAATTTATTACATTTATTTTAAGTTTTTTTTTATGAAAAACAGTTATTTAAACTGGAGAAAGAAGAAAAAAAAAGATATAGTCACCAGGATTATTCCTGAAGCAACTCCAGCCTTACTTAGCAGCTGACGAACGAATAACGCACGTCAGAACTGCGTACTTTCAAATGAAATGAAGAATTTTATAATTTAAGAAATTCTTCGTATAATTAAATAATGAGTTGAATTTCTAAGAACAAGGATTTGAAGATTAGATCACTTTCTTCAAACGAAGTATTCGAAGATTAAATCACTTTCCTCAAAAGTTGCGTAGATTACAATTACGTTAAACTTTCAAGAAGTAACAACTTTTTCCTCGAAAAAGGAACTTTCGAAGAAAACAAATATTAAGATTTATATAAAAAAAACTTTTCTTCGAAAAAAAGGAACTATGTCGCGCTAACCACCTAAGCGCCAACTTCCAGATAAACCTGGCATTGACATAGTCTCTTCTGCATTAAGTTAAATGATAATATGACAAGCAAAGACAATAAATAAGGATTGCTCACCTGAACTTCGAAGAAAAGTTGTCCAGGGAACACTTCCTCAATGATAGCCGGCTCTCCGGGCTCTCAGATGCCCGAAAGCAGGACCGGTTTAGAAGTCGTAACGCACAAGGCACGTGCTGCCGACTCCATAGGTGGTTGTCTTCTGACGTGTCAGCCGGCGAAGGCCTCGACGTCACGTGCGCTCCGAATCCGTTGCTGTGACTTCGGATGCAGCTCGCAAAGATAAACGAACACATTAAGGATGTTCGACATACGCATTTGTTGCCAGGAAGGGGAAGCAATCCATTATTGCCTGCTTGTCATATTTAATTAATTTAATTCTTTTAGGTCAATTAAGAATTGATTTTGACCCAGTCCCTTATATTACAAGATATTAATTAACTTGCATGGGACATACAAGAGGAGCAGGCTGGAGTTGCGACAACATCAAATTTGAACTGTTTTAATTGTGAATGGTTTCAAAGCTTTGATAAAGAGAGGCAACTTCATCCATTGTAAAAAATCAGTTAAGAGTCATCCTATTAAAATTCTATTAAAATAATATTAAGAGTTTAATTTCTTACCTTCCAGTTCCAAACTCCGGTGATCATATAACAACAGCACAGCACCACTTTTAATTGAAATGTGAGTCTTGAATGCTTATAGGATTTTTTGGTATAGGCTAGTCGGTCTTTTTGAAATGGCTGCTGCTAACACAAATAAGAGTTATTAATTAAAATTAAAGTGTACGTTTCAACTCGGAAAAATCTATTCTTCAAATTGAATTCAGGACATTGAAATATCTTGCGTAGATTTTTAGAATTACTCCGACATTAAATTAAGGAACACTTATTTAATTTAACGTGAGGCGGCGACATTTCACTTCACTTGACTCGATCACACTTCGTTTCAACGGCATGCCAGATTGTCGTACCAGTAACGCTTCACTTACAGTAATGCCAGATTTCGGGTTAGCAGTGTTGCCAGATGCAATGTAACTTTATGTAAGCGGCGCTACTAATGGTGCGATGCCATGACGTCACTCGCACGCAGCACGATTCGATAAAAGACTGGTTTGCTGCTACCTGTTCTTTATGTACGGCCACCACAGCTGTAACGTGCTTCCTGCTCTCTCAGCTGCAGTCGGTGGAGGATGGAAAAAATACCTAAATATTCGCAAAATATTCACAGGTCTACATGCGAATGCGACTGCGAATATTGGAAAACCTGCAAATATTCAGGAGTACGAATATTTGGTCCACCCCTAATCCAATACATATATAAACAGAATACTTGTGCTATTATAGTTACCCTTGCAGAAATTATTGCCTGGCAAGAATGCAGTAAGAATGTGTCGGTCACAGTGAAATCGTGTGCAACTTTACTCTCGATATAATCTATCACTCTTCCTTTGAGGAATTTTTGTCGGGCTATGTTAATCAACGCCCACCTTGACATAGAAGGTAACTCAGTATATAATTGCCATACTGGGCAAATGGCAATAGAAGTCTAGTCTGTTCCGTTTAGGAAGAAAGTGTTGAGTAGGGTGCATAATCTCAAAGTATGTTTGTATTTATGTCTCTAGGAGTGTAAATATGAAACAACCCTAGCAACTGAAGACACAAGTTGATTTCGGACTAATTCAATTTCACTGTAGACTTGCTGACTCTGCACATTTTATGGGTAACTACCACTGCCAAACCTCGTGTGTTGTGGTGCTGCTGCTGACACCGTTAATTTTGCGGGCAATTTTAACATTCAACTCAAGTTTAAAGTCAATCGAAGTAAGCAATGTTGAAAAGGAAAAACATGAACTGGATCGGGCATTTGATTAAGTATTAATGGAAATTGTGCTCGTGACTGCAGGTCGGTCAGAGCATTATGAAGGTCCCCTCCGTGGCCACCGGTGTCCCACGTTGCGGTCAGTGTTAATGAAGCTATCCCTCGATCCTGTGGGGTTATCAGTCTTTTAACCCAATAAAACGACAACGTATAAATCTGTTATTAATTTAAAAGCCATGCATCCCCAATGCCACGAAGCCATTGGCTGCCGTGTTTCTATCGCTCAGAAAGTAGCCATGACTGGAAAAGTTTCACCCTCCCATTTGTTCATGAAACAGAGGTTTGTTGAACGAAGATCGCAGAAAATCTGCTACTCTTACTTGACAAGACATTCACTTCTTGGTCCAGCTTGAAATGACGTATTGTGGATACGCTCCGTTACAAATGTCCACTTTGCGACATTCCCCAATGTTTCTTCAGCTAAACCCGTCACTGATGAACAGATTTCTGCACCGATGAGGTACGGAAGATAAGGTGCGGTTTTGGATTCACTTCTCATTTACTGTTTCCAAGCGTTATGAATTTTCTAGAAAACCTCAATGCTGGGTCGAACCGTCGTTGACGGTCATTGTCCGAGCTGAGAGTTAGGTATGTATTTTTTTGTTGATATAAAAATTTTTGTTATCTAATCCACCTTTTTCCTCAACTTTTATCTTGTTTCGTAAACTTCCTTCTCAACTTACTGTTTCCGCGCTCACGGGATCCTGTGCGGGAATACACCTTATGCATAGATTCCACGTTCCTCTAACTCCAATCTTAATGGTGTTTCTATCTTTTTTCTCTTTGAACATCTATGGTGCGGTAAGGGAGGCTGAAACTTTCATTTACGAAAATGGTACAAAAATTGTTCTGTTTTTGTTACCCTTGAAATAAAAAATGTTTTTCAACTATGCAGTAAAAGTGAATTGGTCTCGATGAAATTCATAGCTTGAATGTTAGGCACAGACGCCAGGAATTAAAATATTTTTGCACGGTGTTCGTAGTGAACACTACAAATGTTGATCAATAGTATCAATAGCTGGGCTCTCAAAGACGGTTCTATCAAAACTCACGATCAACGTTCTAAAAACCCAAGTTCTAGAAATATAACCCAAAATTGCATATATGAGAAAAAATAGATGATACATGCTACCCACGTTATGTTAGCTAGATTAAATTAGGTTACATTTTTAATCAGTTTAAGCCTCCCTATACGCAACAAATGTGATCCAAAGAGAGGAAGACACCATTAAGTATGGGGTTAAGGGAACACGGAATCTGTACAGAAAGGGCATAGAAACAGTGAGTTAAGAAAGAAGATTATGCAACAGGAATAAAGCTGAAGAAGGAAGCAGTAGGTGTTCACAACAGGACAGCAGTGAACCGAAAAAGGCGATCCTTAACATAACAAAAAACATTTCATTTCAACAGAAAGAAGGCCTACCTAACTCACAGCTCGGGCCCTCACACATTTTCCCCCTTGGAGCGCTAATTCTCATGGATACAATAGTTGTATCCCCCTTTGCGTGATTCATCAAACACCATCTTGGATTACATAGGAAATTTCCGTTCGTATCATCGACAGATTTTCGGCTGTTTTTCTATTAGGAAATGCGAGCTCACAGACCTCTAAGAGATGGTCAATGTTGGCTAAAGGTAAATTATGATTTGCAAAATACGCTGCAAACCTTATTTCACTCTGCTATTTGGTGGCTTTCTGTTATTGTTTTCTTTTTACAAATTAAGTGACGCTTGTGCTTCATTAAACAACTGCAAAATTTTTCTACGTTCAACCGAATCTTTATACTTCGACGACATATATTTATTTGCATTTTTAGTTTCACTTTAAATGCCTTGCAATAACTGGAGTCTTTATCTTTGTTGTCCTACTCAAGCCACTCATTATATTCCGCTTTACTGAGCCCTTCTTCCTTGAAGCAATGAGCGTAGCGTTTGGTTTTCTTTGTTGACTCAATTTTTTCCGCATATTTCTTATTTAAATGAACAGAGTTCACAGAAAGACAATCACCTCAAAATTTGAGTACAATCGAAACGTGCGCACAGATTTTCGTACCAAACCACCGACCGAAATCGCACAGCAAATGCAATTTACGCGACTGTTCATACGCTAACGCGAGCAGGCAGGGGCAGCGCGTGCTCTTACAAGCTGTTAGAGATATGCAACGCAATTCAAACGTTTAACGAAACCTTTAAGCGTAATAAAATATAGGCATTTGTACGTAATAATTTGATGTTGATAAATTGTTGTATACTATGATGATTGTTGTATACTATGATGATTGTTGTATACTATGATGATTGTTGTATACTATGATGATTGTTGTATACTATGATGATTGTTGTATACTTTGATGATGGTATGTGGTCGAAAACCCAAGATTGTCACTCAATTAAAAAATAAAACCCAAGAACCCAAGGAATATAGCAAAACCCAAGCATGCGCAGCCCTTATTAATAGGCCGAAGCGAGCTCACCAACGTGACTAGTGTAAAGAAGACCAGTGAAATAAAATGTCACATTCAAGACATAGGTTCGTGTCCAGGGCGCATAACCCCAGAGTACGTTTGTATTTATGAAGTGGACGAGTTGAAATCAACGCGATGAGAAGTAAGACTCGGTACCAATAGAAATTCCGCAGCTGTTTTGCCTGCGTACAGGACAGCAGTCAGGAATGGAATTATTATTTTGTGCGTTTGTTTCTTAGTGAACTCTACCAAGAGAATAGAATTAGGTCTTTCCTTATAACTAAAGCAAAGCGAGAACGGTGACAACCAAGTGAGCATTCTTTCGAACAAGATTATGCAAATACAGGGTGTCTAAAATAAACGTACTTACACTTTAACTGTCGCTAACATGCTGCCTTTTATGAATTGCAGGTGTATTTAATTCATCACAGCATGGCAGGAAATCAGCTTGGCTTGGAGAGGAGAAAGTTTGTCCTCAAATGTTAACAACGAAAGTGTTGACACTTTAACTGCGACGTGAGCCGCCGGTGTACACGGAGGGAATTTTCTGAGTGGCGCTGACCGACCAGTCGTCGAACTCAATTTCAAAGTTTACGATAACTACGGAAAATAATAATGCACACAGTGACGTACCCATTCGTACCCACTGATGTACCTGTAAAAATGGGTAACATTATATCCGTTCTGCTACTTTTTTAAACAATAAATGGGATCGAACAAACGAGGTGAAATTGTTATTGCGCAATTGTATTTTTAAGATTTTTTGCGAAGAATAAAAATGCATAGGACCAGTAATGCCAATTTCCCTGCTCTGCTGCTTACAACCTAACCAAACCATTCGTTAACATCCGCGGAAACGCGGTGAACTCTCATCTAAATCCTGAAACCACCATTTTCTGCTAGTAGTCTTCTTGAGACGTTGTTTCGAATAGCTTTACATTTCCCGTAACTTTACATCATCCCCAATACCGCGTCAGGACTGAACGTCCTACAAAATTCTATCAACTAATGAGTCCCACTCATTAACCCACTTAATTTCACCGCCAGTTCTCATTGGCACCAACTGATTTTTACTACAAACTTACACAGAACTTTAAAGATCAAGGGTAACTAAAGCTGTTTATTATCCGTTCAACCTTCCTAAATTTTTGTTAGTTTCGGCCTCCCTGACCACAACAAAGATGTTCAAAGAGAAGAAAAATGAAGGCACTATTAAGATTGGAGTTACAAAAACGTGGAATCTATGCATAAGGTGTATTCCTGCACAGGATCCCGTGCGCACAAAAACAGTAAGTTGAGAAGGAAGTTTATGAAACAAGAAACAAGTAGAAGAAGGAAGTCAGAGGTGCTGGAATCCAGGATAGCAGTGAAGCGAAAAAAGGTGGATTAATGAAAAAAAAAATTTAAAAAAAAAACTCAAACCTAACTCTCAGCTGGGGACCACACTTATTACCCCTGGGAGAACTAATTCAGGAAGAGCTTCCGAAAATATCGTTTACATTTCATCACAGGTAAGCCTAACCGTACTAGGACGGATTACGACTGACCGTCAACGACGGATTACGACTGACCGTCAACGACGGGTAATGACTGACCGTCAACGACGGGTAAAAATAAAATTAATGCACTTATAATTTTAATTTCTCGAGGTGTTCGACAGCAATGCCTACATCACGTAGTATAATGTAAGACAGAGTTGAAATGTTGCGCGAAAGCAACTGTTACTTAATAATCTAGTAAAATGTGGTAACTAGGCAGCAAAGGTATGCACAATATAAGATTTCATTTGTAAATATGACGCTGGAATGAAAATATGAAGAATGATAAAATCCACTATCACGTTCCCAGATCAGCTCGGACAAAGAATTGATTACAACTAGTTAAGTAACTCGGAACTTACAACTCGGAATTTCAAGTGGGAAAATTTGCGCTTAGAATTTTATGAGGATGTTGGACAATACTTGAGAAGCATGTTTGTTGCATGCCTCATGCCGTTAGTTCCATGTTTACATTCCTATATTCATCAATACAAACGGACTTTGGGATTATCCTCCCTACACACACACCTGGTTCCCTGACGCAACATCAATTGGTCTGTCCATTCGAAGTTTGCTTCGTGCGACATTGCAGCTGTGATGTTACATCGCATCAGAATGGGTGTCGATCTCGGTTGCCTCGTAAAAATATGTTGAATGAGAACTTATTGCACATAGGCAGATTGAGTAAATATGTGTTTCATTGTGACAAACACAATTTTACTGCACTTATGCAAAATGTTAGTTGTTTACCTACATACCTCCACGCATTGATTACATAAACTACATTGACATGCACACTCTCTTTAACAGAAAACACCCCACTTACCTCCTAGCCGACATGAATGCCACACACCCCACTCTCGGATACACATACGCAAACAGGAAAGGGAGACAAATCCACTCACTAATAGACAGGAACAAATGCCACCACATCGGCCCCAATTTCCCCACGAAAATCACCCACCGCGCCGCCACTAGTCCAGACATCGTACTAACAAACACGCAAACATTCCACAACATCATACTCGAACCAGGTCCACTAACACCTTCCGACCACATCCCCATCATAGCTACAATATCAGCCAACCCTATACAAATTCCCATCCGCCCACGACCCTCCTTCCACAATGCAAACTGGGAACTATACCGCAACATTCTCGCTGCACACACAATACCGCAAGACTTAAGCCCTACACTAGAGGACATAGACAATCACCTAATCACGTGGGAATCCCACATCAACGATGCCTCCAACCAATCTATTCCAACTATCACACACAGAACCACACCAGGCATCAAACCCACTCATGCCATACTCGTCCTTCAAACAAGACACAAGCACATCTACGACCATCTCCAACGACACGGCCACTCACCCCACCTATACAGAGAACTCCTCAGCCTCAGACAACAGATAAAAACTGCATATCAACGTATCTACTCGGCAACATGGAACAACACCATCGCTAACATCAAAAAGATGGACAATCCCAAACAATTCTGGTCCGCCATCAAACGTATGTCAGGCAACAATAAAAAACAAAGCACCCCCTACATTAAAGAAGGCGGCATCTTTTACCACTCACCACAAGCCAAGGAACCTTTGTTCCGACAACACTGGTCAAACATATACTCAGCTATTGATGAGCCCAACAACGATTTCGACGTTGAACACATACACACCATAGAAACACAAATGAACGACATCGCTCCCCAAAACGAACCACACGAGACAGGCGACACTTCCCGCCTTCACAATTTCCACTACCCAGCTATCACAATCGAAGAACTCAAAAACGCACTTCGGACGTTTTCCCAAAAAGCTCCAGGACCAACTAAAATAACCACAAACCACCTCAAAAACTTACCGCAAAACATGCTCCAGTACCTTCTGTACATATATAACAACGCCCTCTCAGCGGGTTATTTCCCAAACAAACTGAAACGCGCCATACTGATCTTTTTACCGAAGCCCTCCACCTCCCAACACGAGGTGCAAAACTACCGCCCCATCTCCCTACTCGACACCCACGCTAAGCTCCTAGACATGATATTAACCTACAGGCTAACAGACCACCTAACCATCAATAACATCTACAACAGCCGCCAACACGGATTTCGCCACGGAAGAGGCACACACACCGCACTTGCCACGCTACACGAGACTCTCCACATTAAACAAACACAAAGAAACAAAACAGACATCATTCTACGAGATGTAAGCAAGGCCTTCGACAAAGTCTGGCACACAGGACTCAAATTCAAACTGTCACAGCTACAAATTCACCCCCTATTCACAAAAATCCTGTATAGCTTCATCACCAACCGCACCGCAGCCATACGAATCGCAAACTACACTGGCCCACCCTTCTCCATCAAGTCAGGTGTCCCCCAGGGAGCAGTCCTCTCCCCAACACTGTACAACTACTTCACACACGACCTACCCCCACCAATACCCAATACTGACTACATAGCTTTTGCAGACGACATCACACAAATTACATCCCATAACCATTCATATAACATGGCAGCTCTACTAACAACACGAGCCATCGCCCAAATCAACGATTACGAACGAAAATGGAAAATCCAAACCAATGCAAACAAATTCAAAATAATCGCCATCAGCCGTCGCAAACACCCAACAGTGCACATCAACAACACCCCACACCCCTACACAAACTCAGGCAAAGTTCTGGGACTCACAATCAGCACAACCGGATACACACCCCACACCAGACAACGAGCAGCATTAGCAAACCAAAACCTCTCACGCCTTTACCGATTCAAACACCTAAACCTAGAAGTAAAACGCCAACTCTACATAGCTCTAGTAAGATCCATTCTCATCTACCCAGCCATTCCCCTACACACACTTCCACCAACATCTATCTCAACACTCCAGCGCGTACAAAACCGAGCCACGAGATACATAACAAATTCAGAATGGCAAGATTTCTACACCTCTGCACAACTACATCGCCGAGCAAACTTGCAACCAATCAACATTACACTCCACAAACACGCAAAAAGAATCTGGCAAAATATTCACGACACGCACCCACAACTCTACTTACAACTCACATTCCCGCAAGACACCCCGAAAAAAACCGCACAAACAATTCCAGAGCTCAAAAATGAAAACACTCGCACCCCAACCGAGACCAAAATACACTTAACACGACTCTAACGACGGACGGACGGACAGACTCGACTGACCAGCACCGACTCAAGCGAACATTTTGTGATAAAGGAGACTTAACCAACACGGCAAGCCTACCCACCCACGTCCGGAACTAACGATGCCTACTAACTAAAGATCCACCCATACAAAGCCCTGACGGGTAATTAACCTCTACCACCCTTAAACTACCTACAAAAAAATACCCTAAACAATAGCATCATATGCGCAAAGCGCATCTCTATCGTTTCCCTATCTATCCTTTTCCGCTTCACCCCTTCTCTTCCCGACACACTCTGTGTCAAACTCTCTTTCCGTCTTCTCTATAAGCATCGCCAAGCCAAGCCAAGCCAAGGTAGAGAAATTAAACGAATTACCATAATTAGCTTTTCCAATGAGGGAAATACGAGGTGACAGCACGATAAACATTATCCCGGAGTAGGGTATATCGGTTAGAGATGGAGGCTGAGAGGACGCAGATGCCAGCCAATGTAAAATAACACTTGTTAGATGAGGTAGTTTGATTAAAATTAGATTGTCATTTATTAGTGATTTTTCACATATTAATAATTTAATGATAATCCGAGCATATCTTGCTGTGTGATAGGAGAGGTGCAACATTCGTATTTGGGATCATGTATTCCGAGTTGGAATCCTTAACTGAAGCTACAGGCAGTAAAGCTCCTATTTCATTACAATATTCACCAACTTGCTCACTTTTCTAGAATTTTTTGATAAAGTATTTTCCCGAGTCGGAGAGCTAAAAAATTCTATGAACGCCGGATAAAATCTTCGATCGCGCACAAAATTTGTTGCACATATAAAAACTTTGATCATTTGTATGCGTGTAATAATGATTCCTACCATTGAAAGCGTTGTATTAGGGTAATCCTAAAGCATTACTGAATTTAATTATGATTCTAAAGTTATTTACCTAACACGAACTGTTATTCTGCAAAAATATGCAATATAAATTCAGTGAATGTCCAATATCATTCGAATGGAAAACGCAAACGCGTTTGAAATTGTGCGCACAAATTGTTTTTGTGTTTCTGGGTATATATTTTCTGTAACGATTTGAGCATAGTTGATCATACGTATTTATTTACCTATTTCCTAAACACATTGTTGATGAAAGTGTATAGTACGTATACATGGGACGCGGGTGACAATATCTCATACTGTATGATTTTCTACCACATCAGTCATTTTACTGCTTACGCAGCTTCAAAATTAGAACGAATAGCAACCTAGATAACTTAACTTTCCAGAGAGTATCGCGTTTGGCGTTGTCAATAATGAACTTCAAGTTCTAAAACTTTGTATAATGCTTCTAATTGTAAAAATATTGCATAAACTTTGACTATAAATAAAATTATTGCCTCAAAATTATTTTAATGAACACAATGCTGAGTTATTATTCACAAATTACCCAACATATGCCTTGTGTTTTCTGTTAATTTATAATTTAAGGGGTAACATTAATAATAAGAAATCTAAAATCGGAACATCATCATCCGAGCAGAGTTATCATCGAGATCAGCTTTTTAAATGAAATAAAATAGGAGCAATTTATTTTTAATGCTTTAAAAAAATCATTGTATGCTAATTCTCAAATTTATTTTGCATGCCAAAGATTGATATAGAATATTGCATTTGTTATCTATATAAAATATCGCATTTGTTATTGATATAGAATATCGCATTTGTTAACTAACCAAGTTTTGAATTAGAATCCCAATTTTTTATTTCTAGTTTTGCTTTGATTTTACCGTAAATAACAATGAATGCGATAGAAGATTTGGATTTTTAAGCACTTATTAACAATTTGACACTGTTAATTTAGTTACCGATTCCTAATTTTTGACTTTTTATCTAGGCTAATTCATTATTTTCTAAACTTTGAGTTTACATTGTATATATTCAAATAATTTATCATAAATATTCACCAAATTATTCGACATTTTTTACACTATTGAAGATGGTACAAACAAAATAACGTATTACACAAAAAATTGACGATTAAAAAATTAAAATATAACTAAAAAATCGTGCAGTAAGATAGGGACGAAAAATTTCACACAAATAAAAACTAAACGGATTGCATTACTGTAGATGATTGATGAATCAATAATCGACTCCGGGCGAGGGAAAACCACTGATTCAGGACTGGCCGAACGCGAGCAACCTGGTGTTATAGCGGCGAGGTGATGTTCAATGGGCTATATATCGCTCTCATATATCCCTCTCAAAGTATCATACACAATAAAAAACACGTACCCAGAAACGCACGAACATTAATGATCTCTATTTTAGAGAAATCGTGAGGTGTTGTAAATTTTCAAAATTTATTTTAAGATATGCTTGAAAATGTTTTGGGAAGTGTTAAAAATTCACTGAAATTAGCATTGGATTAACAGTGGCCTTAATTAGGCTCAATTTTTATAAATAATTAATTAAACCTAAATAAATTTCCCGCAGACCCGACATATATCAAACTTTTTCAGGAGCTACCGTCGCTATGGTGGTGATTCAATATCCTAATCGTTGTGGATTTGTCTCGACAAAACTGAGCATGCTTGGCTCAAGTGCTTATTGTGATGAGTAATTCTTCATAAAGTTGCAAAGTTAGAAAAAAAAGTACCTAAGAATGAGAAGATCAATTTCGCCTTGCACTTAACCAGGATTTTAGGACGAGAAGACCAATCTCGCCGTGATAACATGTAACCAGGATTTAAGGATTTAAACATGAAAAGACCAATCTCGCCGTGATAACATGTAACCAGGATTTAAGGATTTAAACCTGAAAAGCCCAATCTTGCCTTGATAGCACGAAACCAGGATTTGAAGATGAGAGAGAAGACCGATTCACACTATTGACGCCCAAATGAACTCGCACGATGTCATATTCATTATTATTCTCACGTTCAAATGGCCCCAAATTAATGGCAGTTCTCCGTACATTGTCTGCTCTTCTGTTTTTATAGTGCGACAGGAGAAGGACGGCAGTTTTTTACCTAGCAATTTTCAGATGGAACGAACTGCCAATGGTAAATTTAGGATCCTTATTGTTAATCAACAATTCCCTAATAATTTATTTCTTGACGTTTTTTCCTTGCATAACGCACCGTCAATTTCAGTAGTGAAATAAATACTTTTTCATATTTTAACCCCACCGTCTAAATTAAGGAAGGCGAGCACGAGCGATGAGAAGAATGAAGGAATTATTGTGTGGGCTATAATTAGGAATTATATAAAATAATACTGAAGCTACTGCATGAACATGCACAAAAAATGACAGCCATGAAACTCAACTACAGTGATGAACTTAACACGCTGGCCAAAGGAATAACCCAATCACGATCCCCGAAATGAGTCAATCACGTACGTCACTTTTTGAACGAGTCATACAATTATATTGATGAAATTTGTCTCATTGGAGAATTTTGGCAGTGTAATCCAGATATTCCAAATATTTTTTTCCGAAATAAAAAAAGTTTTTGCTGTTTTATAGAAATGAAACACCGACATCTGATGCCACAACAGTGAGATGTTTAATATCGACCAAAAATATGGGTCATTCTCCTAAACAACTCCCGAAAACTAGATTATGTAGGTTATGATTAGATTATGTTGGCAGTACTATAGGGTATGATCTTAGTAAATCATACCTGAGTCCTGCCTATCATAATCCAACAACTCGATCCTGATCTAAGTACATTAAACCTGAGTTTTGTCTTCATGATCTAGTTACTCAAAATCTGAGTAAATCAAACCTGAGTATTGTTTACATGATCTAGTAACTTATGATTAGAGCATATCAAACCTAAGTATTGTCTACATGATCTAGTAACTCATGATCCGAAAAAATCAAAACTGAGAATTGTCTACATGATCTAGTAACTCATGATATTAGTAAATCAAACCTAAGTATTGTCTACATGATCTAGTTACTCATGATCCGAAAAAATCAAAACTGAGAATTGTCTACCTGATCTAGTAACTCATGATATTAGTAAATCAAACCTAAGTATTGTCTACATGATCTAGTTACTCATGATCCGAAAAAATCAAAACTGAGAATTGTCTACATGATCTAGTAACTCATGAAATTAATAAATCAAACCTATGTATTGTCTACATGATCTAGTAACTCATGATCCGAAAAAATCAAAACTGAGAATTGTCTACCTGATCTAGTAACTCATGATATTAGTAAATCAAACCTGAGTACTGTAACGTAGATGTCAGGTCCATACTATACACATATAGTAGCCTGGTATTGATCATGTCAGCTCTCGTGACAACGCACGTGCATGGTGACGCACGCGAGACGAGTGAGCATGAATCATGAGCCTAACACATTCCGCCATGATGAAATCATTCATTCTCTCATCATCACAAGCGAGTGCACTGTCTCATATCTCCGCATGAAGACAGCTCTATCTCATCACTTCAGGTTAAATGCTTGCCACATCTAACTGTGCGCTGTTGACACGTCATCCACTCACGGCTCATCATTTTCTCCTGCGGATGAACTATTTGTTGAACTACTGCGTATGACTATTGTTATTTGTTTACTGACCAAAACTGTATATACCAAACCAAAAACTGTGTATACCAAACTAACTGTATATACTGTACAATTTTATCATTAACGTGCTAGTTACTTTAAGTTTGATTTGCTGGCACGCTAATTTCCATCAAATTTGAGTCCGGATCATCAGCATTTAAAGCAATTGAAAATAGCAACGCATACTCTTGAGCATTTTGCTGAACATTGTAAGCTAAGCTTCGCAGGCAGTTTTCACTCTTTTTGGCGTACAACTATCACCTGAGAAGTCTAATTTCCTTAATTCGAAGGAGTTGAAGACATACACGCACCAAACTTATCTAATGCGCTCAAGTGTGTCTCCTCTAGCTCGTGAGCAATTTCTCTACACACTGCATTTTCAAATTCGTTTCTCACCAAAGTTCTTCAGATTACCTAGCGAGATCTTTGTCGTTAGGGCCGCCATGTGGGCGGAACCTGTCAAGAACACCAACATGACCAACCGCCTTCGCCAAGTCGCTCGTGGAATGCGCCATTAGCATCTCTGGAAGACGGGCATTCTACCTGGCTGCATGGACGCGGCCAGTAAGTGACGAAGGCAAATACGTTACCTGCAGGAGTCTATCGTACGGACATGTTCGAAACTCAATGGTTCGAATGAACTCTACTTCTTCGACTACTTCCTTGAGAACAGAGATGGGCACTATCTTGTACCTTAAGATACTATCTGAGATACTTTTTTCAAGACAACCTTGTACTGTATCTTAGATACTTTTTTAAGAGTATCTCGTACTTTATCTTAGATACTTGTTTCACGAGTATCTTGCATCTTAAAAATATTTTTTTAGATACAATACAAGAGACATGCTAACTTTCAGTGAAACCGACACAAGCACAAAAACATCTCCAGGGCAGGAAATGCTTAGAAGTTCAAACATGCTCTGTTATGGTCGCGTTCACGCAGGTTAAATTTGAAGCGGTGCTCGCTAAGTGGATTTTATAATAGTAATAATAAATTAATGGGACAATCCGTACCAGTTTTTCAGTACTTACCCTTTACGTTGTGCTAGCCATACTCTGACTTTGATTTGTTCTACTAATGTAAAAAAAATGATATAGACACCTCCAAATTTTTCCAAAATGAACCACCCAGCAATGGGTGAATGCTAAGCTCTTTGGGTTGTTTCCGAAAAACCAAAATCATCTGAAAAAGTAACTGAAGAGCTTGGCCGTCAACTACGCTACTCTTGTGTAACAAGGTGGAATACCTTGTTTGACAGCTTCAAAATCATTGTTGATTCAAAAGGTAAAATAAATAATGTCATGATGTCAATAAAATTACTCAAGTTTAAGAAATCTGAGCTTGATTATCCTTCGGAATACTGTCAAGTTTTCGTTCCAATTGCGGCAGCACTTGATCATTTGCAAGGAGAAAAGGAATGTTTTTTCGGCGATCTCATTCCGACACTGCTAATCACGTACTGTGTGCTAAATTACAACACATCGAGGAAGAGGGTAATCTGAGATATTGCGCACCATTGTTGCAATCAGTGACTAAAGAGTTAAAGCATAGATTTTCTAACTGCTTTGCTCTTAATTATTTAGCAAACGATGCAATTATGGCGTCTGTGTCTCACCCTTTTTCCAAGCTGCGTTGGACAACATTGGCTGAAAATATCATTGGAGAGAACTCACTTACAAGTAGCATACAAGAGAGATTCATTAATGCTCTCAAACATTGCGAATTACGTAGTAATTGGCCCTGAAGTTACCTTGAATAGAGAGGACAGCGACAAGGGCACTTTCTTCAACTTACGTAAGGGCATAACCCTTACGATTTGTTTGGACTTTTTCAGTTAATGTTTCCAAAATCAATGAAACTCTTTGACAACTTCAATACTCAGTTGTACATCAACTTCTCTGAAACACGGACAAGTGGCCATTCCTGTGCAGCTGAAGTTGGAGCTCTGAACTATTATAACTATTATTGGACCTCCAAGAACCAAGTCACTCGATCGCAAGTCTGGAGAATTACAACATAGTGAAGAAGGTTTTCATCAGGTACAACACACCTCTCCCTCCTTCAGCGCCTGTTGAACGCTTATTCTCATTCGCAGGTTTGATACATACTCCAAAAAGAAGTAGGCTATCTGACATTTTGTCCGAAAACTTAGTGTTTCTGGAATGGAACCCCATTTAATGATCATGTTTTAATGAACTGATCTTTTTTCTATTTCATGATCAATTAAAGGGAATTTAATTCAAGCTCTTTCGTTTATACCCACATGCTGCCCACAGCCCCATACGGCATACCAACATTTTATGTGGGGTTACTGAAGTTATGCATTTATATATAGCCCATATTGAGAAATAAATAGAAGAATCTTGTATCCGTACCAATAAGTATCTGTATCATTTTTCTGAGGCTATCTTGTGTCTGTGTCTTGAAGATATATTTCTGTTGAGGCATCTCGTATCGGGATCTAAGATACATTTTTATGCGTGTATCTGTATCTAAGATACATTTCAAAGTATCTTTCCCCATCTCTGCCTTGAGGATACTGGTTCGAAACTCAATTGTTCGAACTTTTTCGGCTACTTTCTTGAGGTGAACAAACTTGCCGTACTTGCTAAAATTTATGTTTTTTTTAATTCTAGCAGCTATGTGTACGAAAGAACGTACAATTCGAGCAGTAGTTTAATTCATCAATTTCAGTGATTCGAATTTCGGTCTCTCAACTTGATTTTTGTTCGTCACGCTACTGAACCTATTTAATGTTACTTTACTGTTATATGCTACATTTTAGGTAGAAGGTGCGATTGCCGGCGCAATTAAACTACTGTGCTTGCAATAGTCTTCTGAATGATATCTATTCCAATTTATTGAAGTGCGTGGCAAAATTGATTTTAAGTGTTAATGTTGTCCGGCATCGCATGCTTCATAATGGGTGCTACAAAGATCAAATCATATTTCTTGGAAATAAAGAAACATTTTCAGCGATTTATTTCGATGCAATGCGCACCTTATTTATGCGAATTCGACTTTTTTCTAAACTCTTCGTTTATAATAAATTACTCAGTAGTTCTGATTTTTGAAGAAACAAGCACCGTATTGGAATTAACCCATTAATTTGCCGAACTAGCCTTTAAAATTGAAGTATTTAAAGTAACATATGGGAATGAACTCGATGAAAATACGACTACATTATTGGAAAATTAAAAATTATACACGGAAGCATTGAAGACAAGTTAAAAAGTTGCCATCAATATTATGAACAAGTTAAAAACCAACATACTGCAACATTGTGAACAAGTTAAGAAGTTAAAATACGGCGACATTGTGGATTAATTAAAATACGATAAAATTGTGGACAAATTAAAATGCGGCAAAATTGTGGACAAATTAATTACGACAACATTTTGGAAAAATTAAAATACGGCAACATTGTGGACAAATTAAAATACTAACAACAATGTGGACAAATTAAATTACGACAACATTGTGGACAAATTAAAGTACGGTAACATTATTGACAAGTTAGATGCTACGCAGAAGCAGCTGTAAAAAGTGCCGCATCGGCGCGTAACATCTCGGCTTCGTTATCTCATATCTCCTTTTATCTAGACGTCTGCATCGGTGGATGTCTTTACATGACATTTAAAATAAAAAATTTAAACTAAAGTAAAATTTATCTAGAGCAGTGTAAGCAGGAAGTTTGAAAAGATATTAGTCAATTAGAGGCGTAATTATGTCAAATGAACTCTGTTGCACTCATGTTTGTATTGTTTCTGTAACTTGCGTATGGGATTATTGCCTCTTAAGTAAATCTCGCGAGTAAACATAAGTAATTTTAGTTCCCGCATTTATGTCTTATGCACTTTGTGATCCAGCCACCGACACCTCCGAATAAAAAAGAGCTGATTCAATGTTGACTGAGGAACGCTGCGTAATTTGAATGTTGACTGAGGAACGCTGCGTAATTTGAATGTTGACTGAGGAACGCTGCGTAATTTGAATGTTGACTGAGGACTGAGGAACGCTGCGTAATTTGAATGTTGACTGAGGAACGCTGCGTAATTTGAATGTTGACTGAGGAACGCTGCGTAATTTGAATGTTGACTGAGGAACGCTGCGTAATTTGAATGTTGACTGAGGAACGCTGCGTAATTTGAATGTTGACTGAGGACTGAGGAACGCTGCGTAATTTGAATGTTGACTGAGGAACGCTGCGTAATTTGAATGTTGACTGAGGAACGCTGCGTAATTTGAATGTTGACTGAGGACTGAGGAACGCTGCGTAATTTGAATGTTGACTGAGGAACGCTGCGTAATTTGAATGTTGACTGAGGAACGCTGCGTAATTTAAGTTGCGTCAGGAATTGATTCTCATGCACAGAAATTTCTGAAGCGACATGATGAGACTCAATCACTGCTTTCGATATTAGGATATTTATTGCGACTTCAAGTCTCTTCATTCGGTAAAGTGTTTTATCTCTTTCCATGTTTTTTAAACCGTGAAGAGGCCTAAAATAGTATATTTTCACTGCTTTGATCTCAGATAATTCAACCACTGGTATCGATATGACCATAATTATCGTGATTTTTCCACTAATTATATATATGGCTATTCGTATTAGGAAATTTTGAGCTGCGAGAACTGACAGTTGAGAACTGCTCTACCTCCACGTAACTGCTCTACATTCACTCTAACTGTTAGGAACAACTCTACCAGCACGTAAATACTCTACCTCCACAAGGACGGGAGCAACTCTACCTCAGCGAATCTACTTTACCTCCATCCTGACAGGTGAGAACTGCTCTACCTCCAAGTTACTATTCATTGCAGTTATAAGAACAACTTTACCTCCACGTAATTATTCTGCCATCACACAGTTACGAGCTGCACTACCTCCAAGTAGCTAATGTAGCTTCATTCTGACCATTGGAACTACTATATTTGGATG
The DNA here is from genome assembly GCA_030386875.1 of Morinoia aosen. Classification (NCBI taxonomy): domain Eukaryota; kingdom Metazoa; phylum Arthropoda; class Malacostraca; order Amphipoda; family Talitridae; genus Morinoia; species Morinoia aosen. Next base: position 22,739,059 of record CM059578.1, on the reverse strand, counting down.
CTAAGATTGGGGAACGATTTTACCTGCGCATTTAAATTTAGTAACCACTCTACCTCCATTAAACCACTCTGCCATTGCAGTGACAGGTGGAAACCACTGTGCAGTACCTCCTCACTGAGAGTTGGGAACCACTTTACTTCCCATGTGAGTGTTGGGAACCACTGTACCTCCCCACTGAGAGTTGGGAACCCCTTAACCTTCCCACTGAGAGTGGAGAACCGCTTTACTCCCCATTGAGAGTTGGGAACCACTTCACTCCCCTATTGAGAGTTGGGGACCTCCCCACTGGCAGTTGAGATTGACTTTATTTCCCTAGTAAGAGTTGAGAACCACTTTACCTCCCCACTAGGAGTTGGGAACCACTTACCCTTCCCATTGAGAGTTGGGAACCACATCACTTTGACTCAAATCAACAACTATTTGGGTTCGGCTCAACGAAACATCTTCTAAGGGCAGCCAGACTATGGATGGAATTTTCGCTGTACAAATTGCCAAATTATTGTGACGAAGCTACATGGGCTTGAAAATCAAAGATGATAGGATTTTAATTAGTGGAGTATCAGTGATATGGTGCTTCAAATATTCCTCTTGATCGAACGTAAGTACTTCATTAGTGTGACGAAAAACTATTCCTATATTCTGGGTGCAAGAATTGATGGTATAACTCAAGAATTAATGATGTACACAAACTTTTACATATAAAAACATAGTTTGACAATTGTTAAACTGAACATCATAGAGATAAAATACTTTTCCTTCTTTTCCTTTAAAGTTAGAAATAATCCCATCTTTATTTCGTTCAAATTATTCATGCCGATATTACTTGAAACTTACTGCGGTCCGCTTTCATCTTATAAACTATTCAGTAGAGAGATTTTTACACCGAGGAAATGAACGGATAATGATAATTCTGAATGTTATTCAGATATTGTAAACTTCTTATTTGTTATGATTTATGGTTATTCTAATTCCAATAAATACTAAATTGATTCTGGAATGCGGCTGATTTATAAAGATCTACCAGCAGCTTTCAGGGTAAATTGTTGAATGAACGATAGGGTAATTAATAATCGGTGATATCATTGCCCAAAAAGCCCAAATTTAATCAATGAATTCATTTTATTGGTATCGATTATTAGGCTTTGATTGGCTATTTTCATTTTTATGTATATTGAAGTTTATTTGGAAATTGTGTCCTCCGGGACATTTGCGTGGCGAAATAAAATTCTTAAGATGATTTTATTTGTTCGTAAAACAACAAAAAAATCGTTACTTCAAGCTAATAAACACATTAAAAATGCTATAACTTTGCTAACTATCATTTAAAAATTTAATATTTTGAAATATTAGGGTAATTTTAAAAATTTAGGGCAAACTTTTGCGCGTTGCAGATATTTCTAGATTGATCGCTCATTCCACTTCCTCACCTACGATACCGCGCACCGACTGCTCTCTCTTTTAAGGCGTGGCTCGAAGTAATCAAGAACAACTGCAACAATGAGAGAAATCGTTCACCTGCAGACTGGCCAGTGCGGCAACCAAATCGGAACTAAGGTATGAGTTATTTGTATCATATTTCTGAAATTATATTGGGTATTTTAACTTTTTTCTTCGCAGGATTCCTAGTAGGGCGTGCCGATGTCCCGGGGAGCGCGGTTGCCGCTTCACCGCTTCCTGAGATGCATCGGCCATTTTTGGCGCCACACCGTTACTTGTTCTTATTTCATTTAATGGGCAGATCTTAATTGCTTAAAGTTTACTTGTTTACTCATGATGATATCTAGAATTATATTTTGACAGTTGTATGGTGGGCAGCTGTTCGCGCCGCATTCACCAAGGTCGCCTACCTCCATATTCGGTGTACCGCCATTAGAAATGGAACAGATGTCGAGTTCTGGAGCTTATCTGAGGAATTACCGTTTGAGCATTCGTTGATTATCTTTTAGTTGCTATATCACTGTACGTTCTATATGGGTGAGTAATTTGAAAAGGATGTTTATGCTGTTATTAATTCTCGAACTGCCATATCGACTTTTGTACCTGTATTCTTTTGGACTATTTCATTCTGTAAATATAAATTTCTTACAAAAATACTTATTTCGTAGTCGGGAGGATAAATTTTAACATGAGATACGAGATCGATTTCCTAATAAAGGTGTGGCCTTCAGAAGTGAATGCCATATTAGTGAAAGTTGAACTGTCTGAGCTAGACTTTCAGAAACGGCCAAATGAGGGCCTGGCCCATTGTATTACAAGGTCTTCTAGTTAGGTTTATATTATATTGATTTAATGGGGTATGAGAGTAACATTATGGGATAAATGGTTCATATATTCTGAAATAGTTTGCCTGTTGAACTTATGATATGTGGGAATAATGCTTCAAATTAATATCACAAGCACTTGATGAAAAGTAGTCTTTCAATTACGTGTAACCAAATGTAAAATAGTAGGAAATTCTTTTCTCATTAGTTTAGTTTAGTGCATTGAGATTTACTTCAAAGTATGGTCAATATTGAATTTAATGTTGTCAACAATTTCAATAATTTGGTTGGCAGATATGGGTAATATGGTACAATTAAAGACGTTTTACACGAATTACATAATGCCCGCAAATGCTTAGTTTTCGAGATATTTAACTTTGAAGTTATGGGAACGTCATTTATAAAATCGAACAAACGGATACATAAATAGCAGAAATACGGTTTTGACGTAGCGATAAGTGAGGTTAGGTTAGGTAAAGCTATGTTAGTTGAATAAACTAACCTAAGTAAGCTTAAAATAACTTCACTTAACTGAGCCATACCGAGGCTGATGTTTCCCGCCATAAAACTTGGCGTGGTCCGCGTCGGCGAAACGCCGGAAGAGCCATATCAAAACTGCCGGCAATGCTATTCTTACCTGGACATTATTTACGCTATATCTCAAACTAAGCATTTGCAAGCACAATGTCATTCGTGTAAAACTTCTTATATAATATCTTCAATTACTTAAATCTTGGCACGAAATTATGAAAATCATTGACAACATTAAATTCAACATTGACCCTAAGTATACATGTCAATCATGCTAACTTTCAATCTCATACTTAATGTTGTTAGGTACTGCAAGGAAAGAAGCCTGCAGTGTCAGTTCAGTTACTCATGATTCCTCCAGTTACTCTTTTAAACTGAAATTTTTTACTTGCCCTGTAGATGTATAATTTTTTTTGCGTTGAGATAGATCCAAGATGCAAGCAAAATAGTTCAATCTTAAGTTAAAAAGTGAAGTTTTAGCATTGAGCTTAATTTTATTCTTTTCAATTTAGCTCATAAGACATGTAACATAATGATGTGGATCTAGTTTGAGTAGATTGTCATGTTGATGTATTTATATTCCTATTTTAAATTGCAATGAAGCAATGGGCATAAATTTTTTTAATGCATGAACAATTATCCGTGAATTACATGCATGGATTTATGCCTATTTGAATGTGTGTACTGTATTCAACTTTTTTTGATGGAGAGTTGACATTTAATGACTTGATAAGCATAACTGTATTACAACATCTGCAGAATTATTCCTTGAACTAATCAAGAGCTTAAAGTTGTTTTTAATGCATGAATTGATATTCAAAATTGCTTACTTGAAATTATGAAATTTGTTTCCTTTTTGCAAGGTGAACTTCAAAGTAATAGGTTACTATTAAATGCATAGAAATGTACTTGCTGCATTTTTTTCTGAACAAAACCAAATCTTATTATTAGAAAAAGTTTGAGATTGAAAGGAATGCATTTGATAAGTGCCTCATCAAATAGACAACATGAAAATTTTGTTTGTGCCTTGATGCATTGCATTTAGGGTATAGTTATCAAAATTGGACATAGTTAATGATTGAAAGGATATTGTGTGACTGTCAGTGGCTGAAGTAGTTTAGGTTTAAACATAAATATGAATCAAATTTTCTTGAAATTGCCATTTTTTTGTGCATTTCAAAATTCATCAGGATGGTTGAAAACTTTCATTGTCTTCATAGTTTTGTTTCTGACTGATTATGTGAATGAGCCGTAGGTGTTTTTACTTAGGGCAATTACTTACATAAATGCTCCTGAAAGAAATTTTTCATCTATAGAGGAATTTCAAAATCGTCTTTCCAGTGCTTTTCTAGTGCTGTTTGTAGGATTAGTTTTTTATATACATATCTAAATTATTTGAACTTGTGAAAAGTTGAGGTGTGTGGGCAAGACCTCTTGTCTTACTGTTTGGTTCAAATATTTTGATTTGTTTGCAGTGAGGTTTTGTTGTATTTTTCATCAAAAATTTTACCAGACAAGTTTTTATCACATAAGCTGTGTGTACGTGTTACTGAATGTTGAAGGTTTCAGAAGCGTTTCTTTTTTTTTTTCAGCTTGCAGGAACACTAGCCATCGGCTACTGAGGTCATTGTTGGGTGCAAAAGACAAATTTTGTAAGGCATTTAAATTTTTGTACTTCATTAATTCACTAAAGCACTGACCTACTGGATATGGATTCAAGTAACTTTCAAATGTTTAAGTCTAATTTCAGTAATAACCTAAAGTTATCTAATTTAGGGTTTACTGTGACCATGGCCTATCAAAGTGGGAGTATACAATACTGCTACTAATTTTTAATTAATCATTATTGCCAAACAGTTACTGTTCAGTTGTCCTTCAAAATTAAGTTACTTGGAACTTACACTTGTGTAATCCTAATTAGTCACTTATTTCTGCAGCCTATTTTGTTGATTATTAATAATTATATTCTTGGATGTGTAGAGCAAAAGAAACATTGCTTAACTGCTGGTTAAATATAAAGCATTTCATCTTAATTTGGCATTTGTCAATGAGTAATTTTCTTACCATCAAAGTAGATGAAGTTGTAGATATTTCACTTGAATCATAGAAATGTCTGGGATTTTACAGTAGCCTCTATTTTACCTTCTTTGAATTGTATCAACTTAGTGTGTTGTTGCTGGTGTGGGTCTTTTTTGACCAGATTCTCTTTCAAAAAGCTTCTAATATTTAGGGTGTTTCTAATTTACTTGTCTATTTTACCCTCTTGAAATAACTGACAAAATGTTGTTCATCATTTACCTCAGGTGTTAAGTGAAGTACTCAGGATGTTATTCATTAGTGAAAATGGTAAAATTAATATTTTAGATTTCTCTGTCCAACTTAATTAATGTAATGCTAACCATGTGGGTTACATTAACGTCATATAATTGGCTAATTAATTACATCCAGGAAATTCCAGTCTCCTGGTAAATAAATTACCAGTTATTTTTCTGCCTTGAACAGCTGTTTGATTGTTGTGTAACACATAAACTTCAAATTACTATAACTAGTAACCTTTATTTGAAAAAAAACAATTATTTAATTTGATTGAAAAATTGTGGCACTTCAAAACATTAAACTCTGTTGCAGCTTGTTTGCTAATGGCAACCTACATAATATATTTTTTTGGCTAAAGTAACGTTCTAAGTTATTTCCTGCAAATGAAATTTTGTGTGTTTTCACTGTATTAGACCATGCACCATCAGTGCATTGCAATCCAATTTGAGATTGAATGTTGGTAATTTCCAAGTTTTCATGGTTATTATTAGCTTTCTTAATAAAAAGCTCTAAGAATGATCATGAATGTGCTTTACATTTTTTGGTGGTATGCTTGTTGAGTAGTTCATAATTCTGTACCCATGTATGGTCTGTCATTTGTTTGACCATTCCAGTTCTGGGAGATCATCAGTGACGAGCATGGCATCCAGCCGACCGGCGAGTACTCTGGTGCCAGCAAGGACCTTATGGAGCTGCAGCTGGAGCGTATTAATGTCTACTATAATGAGGGGAACCAGGTGAGGCATTTGAATCACCTGCTGTGTAATGTGTGCATGTGGGTTGCACCTGGGGTGCTGGTTCACTTAGCTAGACATATATATATATTTTTTTTTTGTCAGTAATAAGCCAATTTTTTGGGACTTGTACCAAGTCTCACTTTAATTTTTTTTATTCATTATCAAGAATGAAACAGTAAATGTGAACTTTTCCATCAAAGCATTCAGAAAATAAGATGCAAGGGATTTTCTAGTGTCCTTCAGAGAGGCTTGTGGTCAATATAAGGTTAAATTAGCCAAGATGTGGTTGAAATTTTTGTTGGATACATGTTCTATTGCTATTTTGCTTGATTTATAAACTGATTTCTTGGGGAAGAAACATGGTCTGAGATTAGCTTCAGCAATCATTTTTGTTGAATAAAACTCGAAACCTTGCCTAATTTCTTTTTTTGTTCAGGGGAATGCAGTTTCTGAAGTGGTTTCTAAAAGTCACACCTATGAACTGAATTTAGGAACACCTTGATTAGATGCATATAAAAAAATGAATAGTCTATTGTATTGAATTGTTTGAAGTGTGATGTGAAAGATTTTTATTTTGCATTTCTCTGAAATCTTGAATAGGCTTCATTTAGTCTACCCTAATGCTTAGGGGGCTGGCTCGCATTTGAATGAATTACTTAGGCTGTACATAAAAGTTTGGGATTTCCATTTATTGTTCCCATTTTGTTTTTGTTTGCATACTTTCTCTGCCATTTTTTCTCAATTTTTGGTTTCTGTGTACAAGAATTCAATGTGGAAAAATACTTGGTGCTTTAATTTTTAGATTCTCCATTTTCTGCAGCCTATATGAATGGTCCTTTCACTTCCTTCAATTCGTTGTTCTTTTCAGGGACTCGAAAAAGTTTTTTCTCGAATTGGATGCATTTTCAGGCAGAAACCAAAACTAGACTGGAACCTAATTAGTATTTTCAGTTGTATTAACCTAATGTTCTAAGGGGTTTATGGGCTGAAAATTGCCAAGAAGTAACCACTTCTTGTTCCCTTGCTACTGTAATTTCTCGTATCAAGACCTAATAGAAAATTTCCATACTCATTTGGTGTAACTAAGCTTTTGTGTAGGTTGCTGCACAAGTCTCCTCATGTGGACACCAACTGTTGTATCTACAATAATAAGCGCTCATCAGGAGAGGATGTGAATTTTATGTGTATTTTTTTCTAAATCGTCCCGGGTACGGCGGGGAAAACTCTGAAAGTGTCAGTTTTATTGAAACCATATAAAGGGTTTTTAGATTTCCTTTTTCTTTTGATTCACTTGTCTTGGTGGTACCTTTGATTGCTTTCTTCGTATTCCTGGTTCCTCTAACGGTTTCCGATCTCGCCGTTTCATGCGTGGCATGTGGAGACGCTTGGTGCATAGATTTCTTAGAACTTTGTATGAAAAATGGTGCATTCTATCTTGAGAGCACCTTTGTTGTGGTCGAAGAGGCTTACACAATATATCTACACTTGAAACTTATTGAAATTTGCCTGTCGCAAATGCTAAAATTTAGTCGGTGATGAATTCTTAGTGTATTGAAAGTGTTTTTTTTTTTTGGGGGGGGGGAATTTTTTATTTTTACACATTGCTGGCAAGTTACAACCTTATGCGTTTTTTAAGACGTTGAATTTAAATAGGTCCATGTCCTTTGAGAAGTTTCAAGCTGTGTGCACTAATCATATATTTCTCGCATGTGCCATAGCCATGAATTTGCATGGCAGTATTACGAAACTTGCTTAAATGCACGAGATTTACATAGCCTTGAGTGCTCCTGATATGCGTGGAGTTTGTGCTGCTTCAATATTCGGGGAGAAGTTATCTTGGTTTGTAGCAGAAAGAGGGGGATTCCAGTAAAATAACCTTGCCTGTGTTCATCTTTATGACTTTATCGATACATGACAAACAGCAAAATTACATGTTCAGTAATGAATAACTGGGGTTCATCAGTGATTGACTTGTTTCCATGAACAGAATTACGTTTATAACCTGAGCAATAATCTCTGAAACTTGAAAGTAGATTGCCACATGTGCCTCCACACTGAAATGCGTTTCCCGTGACCAGGGCAAGTACGTGCCACGTGCCGTGCTGGTCGACCTGGAACCCGGCACTATGGACAGCGTTCGGGCGGGCCCTCACGGCCAGCTCTTCAAACCTGACAGCTTTGTCTTCGGTGGGTGATGCTGCTGCTGTTGGCTAGGCTCGTACAGAATTCTAGGCATGTTTATGGCGTAGGAGATTTGATTTTATTTGGTCGGTCTTGGTTGTGTTGGGGAAGTTGCAGGGTTTAAGTAGCGACATTTTTAGGGTTTTGGGTTGTAACTTGAGGATAGTAGCACTCCCTAGGGAGTATTTAAGGCTCCCAGTGGAGCCGGTAGTCGTTTTTAAGACCTGCGACAGCAAAAAAGTAGCGTAATCAGTAAGTAGCGCAGATTATTGAAGTGCGTTTAGTTAGATACCACATTTGACATCAGAGGAGAAATTGCATTACTCAACGATTATGGGGGAAAGATAGTGCTTGTAATGAACATGTTGATCATAAACTAGCATATTACAAGCAGTTTTCATCTATTGCGTGCTTCTCAAGAACTATAACCCCTCAGGGGGATACAACTATTGTATCCATGGGTATTAGCGCTCCCAGGGGGAAAATGTGAGGGCTTGATGTGTTAAGGACCACCTTTTTTCGGTTCACCAATGTCCTGTTTTTCAGTGCCTCTGACTGTCTTCTTCAACTTATATCTTAATTCACGAACTACTTTCACATCTTACTGTTTCTATGCCCTTTCTGCATAGATTCCTCATTCACTTATCTCCATACTAAATGGTGCCTTCCTCCTTCCTCTCTTCGATACGCTTTTTTTTTGTAGCGGTTAGGGAGGCTTGAACTAACTTCTAATCTTATATAGTCCTAATCTCAAGAACTACAAAATTTTCGTGAAATTTGAGTTCGAAGCTGATGGAAGTTAAGTAAATACAATGTGTCCTGTAAAGAATATCACTCTACAGCACCTAGCGCTACTTTCTTCGCAGTTATGCATTTTTTTTTTATTTTTTTGACGAATCTGCCTTATTATTTCACAGTCGAAGGTCTTCAATGAAATGCTTTGTTTGGCTAAAGGCCATCTTATTTTACTTAACTGTTAAAGCTTTAGCACCTCTTGCTATTCTACTTCAGCTTATATCTTGTTTCGTGAACTTCCTCAACTTACTGTCCGCACGAGCAAAGGAATGTGGTATGGAAGCACACTTAACGTTTAAATTCCGCATGCCTCCTTCTTTCATGCGTTTGAACCCCTTTGTTGTGGTAGGGAAGGTTTAAACCAATTAATATACTTCTAGATTGGAAACGTTGAATTTCCGACTGGTGTCATGGTGTCCATGGATTAGAACGATACTAAAGTTGAATACGTCGAGTTGATCAAGTTGAACTCAACGAACGTGATAGATATACGTGCTGTTCTAAGTTTCAGAAGTTGATGAAATCTTTGATTTCTTGGAAATAGTGGAGATGTTAGCATATGTATACTTATACTATAGCATACTTTGGTGTCTTAGTGAAAATTTCGTTCAAATCACATTGAATTATTTTAATTAATCACATTGAAATATTTGGTGAAATTATATTGGCGTTACTGGACCATCAACCTCTGAATTTTCGTGTGATTTTTATGTATTGAGAGAAATCTCCTTTAACCCTTTAACGCTCCAGAGGACACCAGTGTCCTCTTTCAAAAATACCCTCAATATATTGTATTTCTCGTTCAATTAGTTCCCTAATGTGTTCTTTGAAGTTCTCTGCCGGGTGGCAGTTCCTATCCCATCCTGATATCGGTGACTGCCTGATGTTTAGTGACGGTGGTTGTGTTAACGGTAATACGAGTACAAAAATTTGGACGTTAAAGGGTTAAAAATAAATTTTGAGACGTTACGACGTAAAACTGTTACTTACGAAACTTGTAACGTGCCTTATTTACGCTGGTAAGACGTAATTTTTTGTCCATTTTAAGTCACAGGAGCCGAGACTGAAAACTTCGTTCAGAAATGGCACATTCTTTGAATTGTTGCTAGGGAGTAGAACTAGGAATTGAGCCGGTGATGAGAAAAAGTGTTAATTTGACTTTAAAATTTACAGGTCAAAGTGGTGCTGGCAACAATTGGGCCAAAGGTCACTACACCGAAGGTGCCGAGCTTGTCGACTCCGTAATGGACGTCGTGCGCAAGGAATCCGAGAAATGCGACTGCCTGCAGGGCTTCCAGTTGACCCACTCACTGGGCGGCGGCACTGGCTCAGGTATGGGCACATTATTGGTGTCCAAAATTCGCGAAGAGTTCCCTGACCGTATCATGAACACCTTTTCCGTGGTGCCTTCCCCGAAAGTATCCGACACCGTCGTCGAGCCCTACAACGCAACTCTTTCTATTCACCAATTGGTAGAAAACACCGATGAGACCTTCTGTATCGATAACGAAGCCCTCTATGATATTTGCTTCCGTACTCTTAAGCTGCAGAATCCCACTTACGGTGACCTTAACCATCTGGTGTCCCTCACGATGTCCGGCGTGACAACCTGTCTTAGGTTCCCTGGCCAGCTGAACGCTGACCTCAGGAAGCTGGCTGTGAACATGGTGCCCTTCCCTCGTCTCCACTTCTTCATGCCCGGCTTTGCCCCGCTCACCGCCAGGGGCTCCCAACAGTACCGTGCCCTCACCGTGCCGGAGCTCACCCAGCAAATGTTCGACGCTAAGAACATGATGGCAGCGTGTGACCCGCGTCACGGCCGCTACCTCACCGTCGCCGCTATCTTCCGTGGTCGTATGTCCATGAGGGAGGTCGACGACCAGATGTATACCATCCAAAATAAGAACTCTTCCTTCTTTGTCGAATGGATCCCGAATAACGTGAAGACTGCCGTGTGCGACATTCCTCCACGCGGTTTGAAGATGTCGGCTACGTTCATTGGCAACTCGACCGCCATCCAGGAGCTGTTCAAGCGCGTGTCAGAGCAGTTCACGGCTATGTTCAGGCGCAAGGCTTTCTTGCATTGGTACACCGGCGAGGGCATGGACGAGATGGAGTTCACCGAGGCTGAGTCTAACATGAATGATCTCGTGTCGGAATACCAGCAGTACCAGGAGGCCACTGCTGACGATGAAGGCGAGTTCGAAGAAGAGGCTGAAGTGGAAGGCGAATATGCGTAACGCTTGCGCTCGCCCCCCATCTTCCCTTCTCACGATGTGATTTAAGTTTTTAAGATTTTCAAGTTCAGTTAGCACATTCCAAATTTTTCGTATATTTTGTTACTTTTTTTCGAAGAGGCTCTTACACGTGTATTGAAAATGTAGATAAACATTCCTTTTTTTAAACAATTCTTGTATTTGATCTTCGAGCGCGGATTACTCTTTTTTTGCAATTAAACTATTCGGTCAACGTGTAATTATAATTTATTCCATTTATAGTTGAAGAGTCGAACTTGTGGTGTGTTGCCAAGTTAGCCTCGACTCGAGTCAATGGCCTACATAAAGGTCACGAACTGAATTTTTGGTACCTGAATACTATAGTCACTGATCAGGCTAAGTAAACGGGAAGATCGTCGGGTAGTGTATAGATAGATCATAGTTATCGTCTAATCTGCGCTATGGGGGAAGGGGGGGGGGGGGGGGAGGGGGGACTAGTGTCGGGTAACCTCAGCTAGGGCTGAAGATACTTCGCGTTATTTCTCGCGTCTGTATTGCTTCCACAAATTTTCATGGGTTCTTTCCTTTTCCTTCCTGTCTGTTTACCTCAGTTCATCCAAAAGGGTAGTATTTCTGAATCTTTTTGCGGCCGCTTTTGTAGTGGTTTAAGATTCCTGAACTAGTCACGCTAAGATTTAACAGAAACGAGTTTTGAACCAACAAGGCCTTCGTCAAGCAAGGTTTATGTCTAGGGACTTGTTTACCAATGGCTGTCTGTCGATCATGTTAGTTGCCTAACTCTTGCTTCAAACCAATGAAGTTACACTTTTTCCTTAATGAATTTGTATTCAATTGATGAAAATCTCACCATGAGGTCTCGGGAAAGGAAAGGAACACATACGCAACTTTCCGTTTTTATTGATCTACATCCGTTCAACTGTCCTACAATCCATTCATAAATACACACCTTCCACGCCTGTGTTTTAGGACAACGCGAAAGAGCAAAATCGGTATCGATAGACTGGTAGTTTCGCATGGCTAATTAGTAGGTCACAAAATATCGCGATAGTTTGTGTAGCCAATTACAGTAACTTAATACGTGCAATTGGAGTTCATGCCCTACTAACACTTGTTTTCTCAAGTTAAGTGAGCATAAGAAGACGCACGTGAAGAAATAGATGACTGGAGGTACATATCAGTACGTACTAACTAGGCGAGCACTTCGTATCTGCTCTTATGTTCGTTTAGCTGTTATATCGTAGTACAAAAAATGCAGAGTAATATGAGTAACTTACATTTGTTAGTTGACAAGACTCGAAACAAAGTCGGCAAGTAATGACAATACCGACGGAGGCCATACACTTTCTATAAAAGCGTATTATAGTTCTAGGGGGCACAAAACAAGTACTCCGAGTAGTTGATCAGATGTGTGAATTAACTCTCGGCAGCTTCCAGGGGACGGTGACTTCACCTACAAACCGCGATATTAAATTTAGAGTTAAAGAGAACACAATTTGAAACTTATCAGAGATGATTGGTTACACGACCCACAACGGAGAGCAAACTTGCACGATGCTGGAGGAAAAAATTAGTTACGCAAGATTAATAAAGGGCCGTATCACTGCCATGCGCACGCCGACCTGCGCACGTGCGTCGAGTAAATAAATATCGAAGGTCTGCCTGACGGCGCACGCCGTCACTAAGTAACTCATCCCCTTGGCGACGAACTTGAGCAGTATGGGCACAAACTAAAGAGAAGCTACGAGTAAAGTAACACAGGAGTATGAAGAGGTGCACACCAGCGAGAAAATGAATCATTATCGTCAGAAAAACCAAATTCATACAAAACCAGTGGGTTGGTAGTCAACATCACAAGAATATCCTAACCATACTGAAATATTTCGACAATATAATGTAAGTAAAGGACTGGACAAAAAGTTTCAACAAGGCAACTGACATAAGAGAGCGTGAATATATGAACTTGAGTAAGTGCAACGTTACTATCATGGTCACGGACCCGAGCCAACAACTGAGCGAGGCATGCCGTACGGAGTCAAGAGAGCTGTCAAAAAATCGTCCAGACGAAGCGACAATGGACGAGGCTGTCGAGCACTGCATCAAAAGATATCTCGGAGAACGTAGGCCAAAAGTGACACGAGCAACAATGTAAGGAATCGAAGTGTTGCTCACTTGAAAAGGACAGAAGTAGATTGATTTACGAGAATGATGTCTCATTCACTTCTGAATCACGCAACGGCTTATTGCGATTGCTTCTGAAACCAAAGTGAGAAAGTAGCATAATGGACTAACTTCACACATTTCGTCACTGAATTACGATAAATTTACTCCAATATCTGCTGGGTTATCGCAGCAAGAGACGTGTATTGATAGCACATTTAACGGAGCAGAAAAATCTTTTAGCATTAGTGTTCTCGTGAATTATCGTAAAAACGTAAATGAAGGAGTCCTATTCTCAAGTGCAAACAAATTTATTTTTACTAAAATGAAGATAACGATACAGCCGGGAGTTAGTTCATACTTTTCGCACATGGTTCGACGAATAGTAAACGTATATTGAGAATGTTCCGCAATTTTGTCTATAAGACCGACCTATTCTCAAGCCATCGCAAGATAATTTGAAACAGATTTTTTTTCGGTCAAGATTTTAAAAATAATACATCAGTAACATAATTATTACGATCAATAATAGTGTTAAATGTCCGAACGAAAATAACGAATATTCATGACCAATTGTATTAACCCATAACATTCGTGAATGGAAAAAGCATAAACGTTCGACAAATTCGCTGACATTATAATAACGCAATGCTCGCTAGTATTTCGATAGGCCAAACGCGCCCTCAATCATCAAAAACAAAGTTCTAATGACGAAAATTCACAAACAATATACAACTTATCAAAGTTAAAGAGAGTGACGCAAAGAAAACACCAAAATTTAACAACTGCTACGATAGAAAAAATTCAAAATGAGAAGAGAAGAAAAGACAAATTCGTGCGGGATATCACACAGAAAAAAAGGAACCCAGTGAAAAAATTTAACCAACGACAATTTCACATAAATAAGCCCTGGAGACAGCGGTAAGGTCAATCGAAATTTACAGAGGGGAACACAAAATATTATTCTAATTTCACACCATTACTTCAATACATCAGTTCGATGCGTCATCCGAAGAATTACTAGTCTGAAAATGAACTATAAAATGAATTTACTAACTCAAACAACCGACAAAGACTACCCCACACACTCGCATCATCGTTTCACTTTAACTACGTGGTATCAACATGGATGCCATGTCTACCAATGGTGCATTTCAATAAATCACAGCAGTCTACTAAACAACTGAGGTTGAAATGTCACAACCCCTTATTTGAGAATTACTTGCTTAAATTTTGCAAATAATGTTTAACCACTGAAATAACCCCTAATTCAATCTGGGTGGTCCAACTACGGATGACCACAGAATTAACCCCATATGTACCCATTGAAAAATCCAGAGGAAATCTCCAGCTCATTGAAGAACCGCTCAATTATTTCACCCCATTTTAACCTACAACTTTATCGTTATTTAATTAAAAATTACCGATTCAACCCACCTGATAAAGAAAAAAGAATACGAACTTAATATACGTTTTCGAGAACAAAAATTACTGGTTCAATTTACTTAATCAAAATCCAAAATTACTGATTTAACTCGCCTAGCCCAGAACCCCATCAACGTAAGATCCACTGAAATAGGCTACTCTCCAATAGTCCCTTCATGAATGGTGTACGAGGACAACCGAGGGATTTATGGAGAGCTGCTACACCCCAATACATTAGTATGAGAAACACGCGAGGTCCTAACTTGCTAAAAAATACACTTACTTTTAAATCACAACACGACAGAAGACAAAGGAAACCACAAATAAATCAAAAGAAAAGGGGTTCGTTCAATGATAATATATTTTAGGCACACGTTAAGTATCAATCGTAATTTTGCGACACCTGAGAGCATCGGTCTTGCGAATGAGACTGCAATCCGACTCGATGCGTACTGGACAACCACGAATAACTAAAAAATATAGGAACAAGTTTGCCATCAAAATTAGGAAAAACACAAAAAGTCTTACAGCAGGTGTGGGCAAAAATGGAAAATAAACATGAAAAAATGAGAGAACGGATGACAAGAAACAAGTATACATGGCATTATGGTAGAAGACGACGTACATCACTCATGACCAAAGAACATTACCAAAAATGTTAGCTAAACACAAGGTGATTGAAAAAATGAATTCATGCCCACATCACAATTAAGAGCTCACGTAACCTTTACACTGAACAAGATTCAACACGAAGTCCTCTTCTGTACTCCAAGAAAAAACCTAGATATCTTCTAAACACTCTTCTAAGTGAGTTTCCATGTTCGACACACTGAAGTGGACGAATAACACGTACAAAAAATCATGACAATGGTAAGAAAACGTTAACAAAAATAGCAAACATCACGATCACTGCAGCAACGTACTTTGCGATGATGATCCCTATTTTGGTTCAAACGTGAATTCCAAACGTAAATGAAACAAGAGACGAGTATGAACGAAGATGTATGTATATATATGAATACATATAAATATATTTATACATATAAATACTTCACTCCTGAATTAAACGGTGTATGAGACATAACGGTAGCGATGATATCGCTTGAGAGCAGACTTGAGGCAATGCACCTCTGAATCCCATGAAATATTTCTACGACCTTGTTCGACTCATCGTTGAGAAAAGCTCGTTCCTAAAGTCAACGATGACAAAAGCGTGATTTCAAAAAATACCAACATGGCAAGAGGAAAAGTCTAACCAACTGCATTTGATTTCAAGAAACACAAGCTCCTACAGATTAGAGGGAAAGGATATTTTTATTTAAATTAAAATCTAAATGAAAATCTGTGCGGAATTCCCAAACAATTTCAATAAAAGGAACTTCAGGACGAACAACATTTAAGCCATTTGCATATTTAAACAAGACAAACTGGTTCAGCACTTTGGTTCAGATTGCCAAAATAAGCTTCTTGCATTAATGGTGATTGAATAATTCGCGTCAAACATGGCACACACAACACGTTGAACATTTGTAGCTAGGAATTACACCTTGTGTTAATGGAATTAATCATTGTGCGTTGTAAATGTTCACTTTAGTTCCATATCAATAAGAATGTTTAAAATTGAAATTGATCGAGCGCACGGCGCAAAACTATCCTATCAGAAAGGAATACGGTATTTTCCTCAGATTCGGCAGCTGTTTTGTAGCGATACGAAATGCTCAACTCAACGGCACTATTCAACTTCCTGAAAATTTTGAACTCGCAAAACCGACTGACAATAATGGGTAGAGGCCCCGCGGTTGACTCTTGATTATTTCACAACAAAAATACACTTTTGACAACAGGAACCTGCCAAGGATGTCACTCGCTCTTGCTAACAGACTCAAACCACACCGAAATGTATCCCCTCAAAGAACATGGTTCGCAGTCAGAAAAAATTACTGCCTGAGGATGAGCCTGAAATTGATGGCGAAATGAGATCGAAAAATCACAAAGCAACTTTCGCACGAGGATTTAAAGAGGTAAGTAAGTTTTACGTAAGAAAGCCATATCCGGAGTAAAAGAACAAACCATGAGATGATGTTTCGAGTGTAACACCACGTTCAGTCTCTCCTTACAAAACACATCCGAGATTTCTGATCAGTTAAGGGCCTTATTTTCAACTAGTGTACGGTATCGCTGCGGAACAGCAGGTATCCAAGTTTTTCTAAAAGAACTTGATTGCGCTGAGTACAATATCAACTTTTGATATTTTCATATGAAATTTGAGCATAAAGGTTACAAGTTGAGCAATGCTCGTTATAAACGAATTTTATTTGGAAAACTTTAAACTTGATACAGTACGTAGCGTAAAGTCTACATTGAAGAACTTGACGCTGCCAGCTATTCCATTATGACGAGGTAAATTAGTTTAAAATACGGCCTCTGGTCTCATGGAACGTTATGTAGATTTATTCAAGAAGATTATCCAAGTGAACACATTTAAAAAATTTGATGCACAATGGAGAGTTTTTTCACGCACGAACTGTCAAGTCTAACGACCTAGGTTAACTTGCGCCTAGGATATTGAGCCATCAAGATTTACGTTCATGATCGAAGATCCTCAGTAATAACACTAATGTTCGGCGTCTCAGCTATCACATTCTTTACATCAAAATTTGCTGTAGTTGTTAATATTTTCATATCATTACCCAGCCTCTTAACATGAACGAACTCTCTTCATACCTTTCGCGAGTTACACGAGTCGACGGCGCTTCTTGCAGAGAGTAACTTCTCGAGAAATTTCCTATCGCGTTTTTTACTTCGTATTAGGTACGAAGAGAGCCGCAACACCAAATAGAAAACACAATCATTTAATAAAAACACATAACGGAGAAAAAAGGCACATGACATGATGGAACAGCCACAACCGTTCATTATCACATCAGGTGGTCACACACACACAACTGTTAAGACGTACAACAAAATGCATGAACAAGCCACTGGTTATCAATATTGTATGAAATGTAGCCAGAAAACCACTCGCACGTAACTGTCGCTTTAGCCTCGACTCAAATCAGGAACATTTTTCTGCGGTGAATAATTTAAATGCGAAAAAATAATAAGGTAGAAGTGGTCAATACGAAGAGCGGCGTTTTGCAATTTTCTAAAGCAACCCTCAAATAAGATGGGAGAATTAGACAAGAAATGAGTTATTTCTTGTAAAATTTCTACGAAAATTACAAGCAATTGAAACTCTCATGAGGTGCAGAGCTAAGCGATGACCATAAAAGATAAACTTGAGGGTTTCTCATGGAATTCCTGCAAATATTTTGTGTGAGTTAATATTGTAACACTTCACAAAAATCAATGAAAAACTTTGAACACTAAAACAAGCTATTGAAGAAGACATGCGGGCTACTTGAAACTCCCTGCGACATGAGTGATACTACGCAAGTAAAGAGTGTCAGATCGAAGTGAGAAAACCAGAAAAAAGTGCGGTACAAGAACCAAATCGTCAACCAGCCATTGGTGAAAGCATGATTCCGTTTGAGGTGACGTCGGATCCAATCTGATAACGGGATAGCTCTTTACCGTTTAACAGCACGGCATGTGATCATAGTGAATAACGGAGATCCAGCGTCCGTTTGACACATCACATCCAAGCAATTAACGGAGATCTAGTGTTCGTTTGACACGTCAGATCGAAGGGATTAACGGAGATCTAGCGTCCGTTTCACGCATCGAATCCAAGTGATTAACAGAAATCTAGAATCCATTTGACACATTAGATCCAGGCAATTAACGAAGATCTAGCGTCCGTTTGACACATGATTAGATCCAGGCAATTAACGAAGATCTAGCGTCCATTCGACACAGCATTAGATCCAGGCAATTAACGAAGATCTAACGTCGATTTGACACATGATTAGATCCAGACAATTAACGAAGATCTAGCGTCCATTTAACACAGCATTAGATTCAGGGGATTAACGAAGATCTAGCGTCCGTTTGACACATCATTAGATCCACACGTTCAACGGATATCTAGTGCCCGCAACATCACAAGTTAGAGCCAGTTTGCATCAACCAACGAGTGGTCCACGCGGTCCTAGTTTCCGTTTCTGTTGACCCCACCGTTCTGAGCATCGGTCTCGGCCTTTGCAGCTTTGGTGACCGGGTGCTTCGACTTGACATCTGGGTCTGCAGGACTGGAGTTGGGGTTAACGCTCTCCAGCACTTTGGGCCTCACCTCGACTTCTGAGTTCGGTTTCTGGTTACCATAGGCAGGTTTTTGTCCTTCCGGTTTCTGGCCCTCAGAAGCGGTCCTTTGTTGGCCGTCGTGAGGTGGCTTTTGGTCACCGAAGCCCCGACGACCGCGCCTCCCACGTCGGCCACGTCGTCGACCGCGGCTGCCCACGTCACTCGCTGTTGATTCTGCACGTAAGGTCATCCCGTGTTTAGGCATGCGAATGTGGAGAAAATGAAACTAGAAACCTTGTGCTAGGTGGTAGAGGTAAGTGTAAGCGTGACCAAGGTATAACATTAGGTAACCTTAATAGGAGTTGCGTAAACGGGAAGCGTGATTTAGATATAAAAGTAGGTAACCTATATACAGGTTGCGCAACTAGGAAGCGTGACTTGGAAATAAAAATAGGTAACTTGGATTCAGGTTCCGTAAAAGGAATGCGTGGCCTACATACAAAGCTACGATAGCTAACCTAGATGCAGGTTACGTAAAGGGTAAGCGTGGCCTGGGCACGCAACTAGACAACGTAGGTCAAATTGTAACTGTCACGTTGAAGGATAAACGTGGCCTAAGCATGCATGGCAATTCAAGTCAGATAGCACAACCGACATGCTACCCGAGAGCTAATGAACAAAACAAACACGCCAGGACAACGTCAGAAATCGTTTTCTTGTGCGCCGTGTCGAAGTGTTTCTATATACAAGTATGGCTGAAAGAATTCCAAAAGTGTACCATTTTTTGTTTTTGAAAACTACGTAAATAAAATAGACAAGAAATGTAAAATGTTCCCTCAGCTGCCAGAAATAAAAGAACACATTGTTCATGTTCTGGTTACAAGTGCATGCAGGCAAAAATGGCGAGTTTGTCGCCACAACATAGTTTTCAGAGAAAATACGCATGTTTTTCAAAAATATTCAATGAAAAAACAAAACAGTTCAAATCACTAAATCTTCTAAAACAAATATCCTGCCAGTACACGCCAGAAAAACTCCTTAGCACACAAACGTGAACAACTTAGTAGATATCCCGGTGCACACAGCCTACACACCACACACACACAAACAAACAGTACACACTCTGCACGAAAAACACGCCGCTCACTCCGGTCGGCACTGCCCACCCGAGTCTATTAACACACAGTATAGACACCACCAACATGCAGCACACTCCCCTCACCCCGCTCGACACTGGCCCACCCAGGTCCATCAACACAGCACACACCCCACCAACACACATACAGCACACCTCCTCACCCCGCTCAACACTGACCCACTCTAGTCCATCAATACAGCGCACACACACAGCACACCTCCCCCCCCCCCCCCCTGTCGACACTGGCCCACCCTAGTCCAACACAGCGCACACACACACCACCAACACACACACATAGCACACAGCGCGCACCCCGGTCGACGCTGCCCACGCTGGCGGAGTCGGCGGCGCGCTCGTCGTCACCAACGGTGTCCTCGTCGTCCGTCACCCGCCGGCGGTCGGGCCCCCGGGAGGGACGCGGCCCCCTCAGGCGTGGGGGCAAGGACCCCGTGCTGTACTGCTGTGGCTCGCCTCCCGCCTCCGACCACAGGGTCGGCGTCGTGCCCCGCGAATCTGCGCACGAGAGTATGAACGTGTGTGAAAATCACAGGTCACTGTGAAGGTCTCGGTATTTTGTCTATACAGGTCATATGAGAGTAAGTGAAAATGATGGCGATGTGTCAGTTTATACGTGTCCCTTGAATCCGTACAGGTCATGAATGTATGTAAAAATCACAGGTCACTGGATTCAATCTGTACACGTCGTATGAAAGTTAATAAAAACTATATTGATGTAGTTCATACATTCCCCTCAAATTTGCACAGGTCATATCGAAGTAACTGAAAATTATTTCGCTGTAATTCAAAGGTTCTCAACCAGGGGTAAATTTACCCCTGGTTGAGGTAAATTTCAGCCTTGTGTACTTAATATAAAGCCGAGGAAGTCAATGATGGAGGAAAGGTTGAGGAAGGCTGATGTAGTTGATACGTGAGTTAAGAAACAAGTTTACATAACAAGATTGAAGTTGAAGAAAATAATGCGTGCTGAAAACAGAGCATTGAACCATAAAAAGAATGGTCGGTAACAAAACAAAAATCCCATTCTATTTCAACACAAGGAAGGCTTATTTAATCTTTAGCTCGGGACCTCACATTTTCCCCCCGCGAGATCTTATTTCCATTGACAGAATAGTTGTATCCCCCGAGAGGAGTCATGATGAATGAGTAGGTAATAAGCAAATTTATCGTGGAAAGATGAATGATGCTTAAAATAATTGAAGGAAAAAGAGGCGACGAATAATTTTAGGTTGGGGAAGAGAGAGAGCAACCACTAATAAATGTATTTACCCTTCCCAGCAGGTTGCAAACATTGACTACAACCGCAACCAATCTTCGCTGACCTTCCCGTATAATGGCGATCATAAACCGAGATGAGCAACAAAGGATTTTAATAATTTTCTGCCAATACTGACTACCAACTACAGGGTTAACATATCTAAGCACTAGTAATACCTCTCGTGCACCTGTTGAAACGGGAGAAAAATTGATAAATGAAACATGAAAACATTGTTCGTCAGACGTGCGTAGTAGGGTTTGCATCCCGGGATTTTCATCCTGAATCCCGGGATTTTCATTATGTCCCGGGATTGCAAATGCTAGTGCGTAGTCTCGTATAAAAAAATACATCCTCGAGGCCAGAAACGAACGTGACTTATAACATGAAAGCACGCTTATTTCCGTGTGAGCCGTGGGTTTGCACGTTTAATTATACGCGGGAAAAGGTAAATACACGAGTTGATTATAATTAACTCGTAATTAATAATAATGCACGATTTAGTTATAATTATTTCGTGTTCTGCTCAGGTTATTCGTCAGCGGCCGAATTTTTAACCAATTTCGTGTGTCGTCCTAACGGTACAGCTGGAAGCACAAATCCTCAAATTATTATTATTATATAAGAAAGTTTTAGCCTCCCTTAACCACGACAAAGATGTTCTAAGAGAGGAAAGAGGAAGGCACCATTTAGTATGGAGTTGAGGGAACGCGGAATCTATGCACAAGGTGCACAGAAACAGGAAGCTAAGAAAGAAGTTCATGAAAAAAGAAAAAGTTGAAGAAGAAAGTAGTAGGTGCTGAAAAACAGGACAGCAGTGAACAGAAAAAAAGATGGTCCGTAAAAAAACAAAAACCTATTTTATTACAACAAAAAGGAAGCCTACCTAAACTTTAGCTCGGACCCTCACATGGTTCCCCTGGGAGCGCTAATTCCCTTAGATACAATAATTTAATCCCCCTGAGGGGAGGCAAATCCTCAAAATAAGATGTCAGCGCTACGACGACGTAAGTTCGTTGAAAACACAGCTCCAGTATTGACCACCGTCACTAGGGTACACTGCCACGACGTAGATTAGATTAGTCGTTAGTTTTAGCCTCCCTACCCAGCAACAATTGCGATCCAAAGAGAGGAAGGAGGAAGACACCATTTAGTATGGAGTTAAGGAAACGCGGAATCTACGCAGAAAGGCATAGAAACAGTAAGTTGTGAAAGAAGATCATGAAACAAGACCAAAGTTGAAGAAGACAGTAGTAGGTGCTGAAAAACAGGACAGCAGTGAACCGAAAAAAGGTGGTCCTTAACATAACAAAAACATTATATTTCAACAAAAAGAAGGCCTACCTAACTCTCAGCTCAGGCCCTCACATTGTCCCCCTGGGAGCGCTAGTTCCCATAGATACAATAATTGTATCCCCCTGAGGGGGCCACGACGTAGATGTTAAACGCAAACCGACAATGAAAATATCGTATTTAAATCATGTCGAACTCTTTCAATTCAAAATCCTTCAAACGCAGTCCAACTCTGAATTCCCTTTCTCGAATCCTGAATAAAAATTCGACTAATCCTTTCAAAATACGTACACCAACACTGAACACAAAAGGCGCAAAAATGCAGCAATACAAATGGTCACATAGTAATAACAAATAGCCGCGACAAGTCAACGGATCGTGCTGATAAGACTGCTGCAATGATTGATGCTACTAGGATATATTGCGTCACGTTGGCATAGTGCCGCGGAACATCATAATCGGAAAAATTAGATTTCAGGTTAGTTTAGGCCTCCCGAATAAAAATGTTCCTAAGAGAGGAAAGTATCATTTAGTATGGATTTGGAATTTGATTAGACGTTAGTTTAAGCGCCTATTTAACCGCAGCAAAGGTGTTCCGAGGAGAAAGGAGGACGGCGTCATTTGTTATGGAGTTCAGGGAACGAGGAATCTTTACACAAAGTGTATGGAAACAGTAAGTTGAGAAAGAAGACCATGAAACAAGTTAGAAGTTGAATAATAATAATGAATTCAGTTAACGACAATTTCGGTCAGAGACTATTTAGTTGTCGCTTTGGTAAGTCAACCAAAGTTATTTTCGCAATTTATACATTAATGGCTTCGCTTTATTATTATTAACAGCAGCAACTTTAGAACTCGCTAACACCTCAATAGCTCACACTGTATTGCATTCCAGGATTCAAATTTCAAGTATCAACCGTCCACCCCACCAGGATTAACAATGACGTTCACAGGAGGGCAATATCTAATACCTCTACCTCAACAAACCGGGTAGCAGCAGTCACAAAATTTCTTTTAATTTCTATTCGCACCGAATGAAGGTCCGACCTGTTTATTCCACATATTTCACTGAAAATACACTTCCATCTCACAGAACGCCGATTCAACGTTCCCCCAGCACAACAGATTTTCTAGTTTCATGTTCTCTTCACAGTCGCCACTATTATCGTTGTTTAAAAAAAACAGTAGTGAACAGAAAAAAAAAATTTCTGGAACAAAAATAGAAAACAAATCCTATTTCAGCGAAAGGCCTGCCTAACCTTTACCTAGGGACCACACATATTCTCCCTGGTTGTATCACAAATTCTCCGGAGAGGTATGGAGTTTGGGGAACGGGCCAAATATGCACAAGGTGTAGTCCCACACAAGATCCCCTGCGCATAGGAACAGCAAGTAGGAAATAAGTTAACGAAAGCTGGGTGTCTCTATCCTAGATATTTTGGAAAATATCTGCAATCGCTAGCACTGCGGAGCGAAATATTTAATCCCGCGTCATGGACATAAAGATTTTTCATCTCAAAGTATGGATCCGTTCAAATTTCAGGTGCATCTAAATTTGCTTTCTCGAAGTTTTGACATTTCAGGTTAGATACCCGATTTAAAATATCGGCCACGTTTCATATACATAAGAATTTCCCATTTTCAAATAAAATTTAACCTCTTTTAGACACATGAAACTCAACAAATTAGTCAAAAGAGAATACTTTGAGCTTTTATAAACATATATGTGTTTAGGTTAACATAAACACAGTAATAAAATACTCATACATTGATATGAAGGGTCAAATTTAGGTTACGGGAGACCAAAACCAATCGTTAGAGACGACGCCACTTTTTCCAATCGCCATGTACGTGCATCGCAATGTATTGAGATTAAATGTTAGTTTAGGTCTCCTAAACAGCAAAAAAGGCGTTCCAAAAAGAGGTAGGTACTATTCAGTATGACGTTTCTAGGCAAGTATCACGCGTAAAATAAAAAGGTGAACCGACGTTAAAATGTACGTCACCTATTCTAAACGTTTCAGAATACCTAAAAATCATCTTCAGTGCAATAAAACTTGTCACTTGGAGCAGTGAAAATTTTAGCATTGCTTCCACTGAATTTTCATTGCACTTTAACCAAAGTTTTACTACATTCAAACTGGAATTTTAATTATTCCGAACCGTTTACTATAAATAACGCGCCCTTCAACATTATTTTTTCTCTTCATCTTGAATCAGTTTCCATTGAATCGACCAGCCAAACATTCTGGCCAGTATTTTCTACGGAACTGTGTTCATTACAAGGAAACTACAAAATTCGTTCTGGGCTAACCACAAGTTTCATGCTCTCAGCACCACGCGTTCGAAGTGATATTATTCTAGCAGGGAATAGCTAAGAATGAAATTTGCTAACATTGTGTTTAAAATAATGATTGACCTTTCACCGCAAAAAAATCTCGTGCGATGTTCGATTTTTTTCTGACGCGCGATGGATGTTAGAACTCCTACATAGTCTAAGTGCCTGGCTTCATCAGTAGAATATACGAGCATTGACCACTGTAGTACGAAGGCATTGGACTCAAACGTATCTAGTTATACCCAATTTGATGTACTCGTTATTAATTGCAACAATTGACAAAAACTGACGAGTTTCCCACTTGGAGTTAGTTGAATGATGAAGATGCGAATGCATGAACGAGAAGTTTAAGAAATTATTCGACATTTATAAACAAAGACACTCAAATTCACAAATTCGTGAAGAACACATGCAAGTCATAGAAATGAAACATGAACAATGAAAGTTGATGAAAACATTTTTTCAACACATATTTTTCCCATATCTCTTTTCCTAATACCGTTTCTGAACGAAGAATGTTTGTCAACATCAAGTTTATGAACTTTCTTTCTCAGCGTGAACTATTTTTCAATGTTCCTATTCTTAGTGTTTTCTCCATCAAAAAACTTCCGAACAAATCTTCATGAATTTCTAAGTATTAGACCGGTCAAAATTTTTCATCAATTAAGGATTTTTACATTAAGGCCCCTACTACTGCATGTAAGCATTTCGATATAAACATTTGATTTATTCATCAAATTTCATATTTTGATATTTAAGACGTAGTAATAATTTTGTGAATTGACTCGCTTTGTCAAGGAGCAGTCGATCAATAGTGACGATCAGTCAAAGTTTGCGGGGATTCAGTGGGTTATATAAACGAGATCAATTTAGTTCAGCAGAGATAAGCGAAACCCCTCAACAGTCGATATGATCATTTTTGAACTAACCCAAAATGGGTTAGATAAACAGGACCAATTTAGTTCAGCAGAGAGCATCGAAACGCCTCAATAGTCGATAAGATCATTTTAGAACAGACCCAAAATTATTTGCATCACACTTTCATTGCACTCGAATAAATTCACTTAACACAACAACTTTCAAAATTGAAAATTTTAAATGAATTCAACGCACAGCTTTTAACGCAGGACGCTGTTGGCGTACTCGAATGTTAAAAAAAATTCAGCTATGAATATAAATGACAAATTTGACAAAACCTTGACGTGACGAAAAGTGAAGCGAAAAATTTTCAACAATTTTGCACGCTAAGTTCTCAGACCCCACAAAAAATTACGAGGCATTAAATAGTGGACGTGCGAGTCAAGTATAACCTCGGTACATAACTATAAATATAATACCATATTGTACACAAAATGTACAATGTAGCATGCTAAAAAAAACGCATTCATGAGCATGTGAAGGGAACGAATGTGAATGAAGAATATGAGATCATTACAGTTCGTGTGAATTCCGAATCAAAAACATGAACAAAATAAAAAAATAGTAAACCAAGATAATGGAGCACCAACGAGAATATACTTCACATTAAACTTCAAATTTACGTCATTTATACCATCACGCAGTGAATATCTGACAACAAAAAAGTTAAAAACAAACTGAAAAATTCAAAGCGAGATAATACGGAGTATATATGCAGGGAACAGAAAATATATTAAGCAGGTTGTGCTCGCACAAATCATAAAAACCACTACTATCAAATGAAATTTTCACATTATTCTTTACATTACCGGCATGATCGAATAAATTATTTCAATTTCAACTCATGCATTCTGACAAATGCAAATAAAATTTCAAAATATCACACGTAGCATACATTACGGTTCAATTTACACGTCCACTTGAATTTTACACGCAAATTTTTAAGATGCACAAAGTCAGGTCATTAGGAAGACCTGAAAGCAACACCTGAGATTTGACCGAATTTAGCAGCACACGAACTGAGAAGATCACCTGAAGAATGGCGTGAGTGATGAGAGTGCAGAGATGCATGATAAATAATACAGGTCATTAGAATAATGTTGAAGGTGTGTTGATAAAATCAACATTAGCGTCATTGGAAGCACTCAAGAGGTGGCGATGGGTAACAGCAAACATACTCAAGTGGTCAATTTAGCGCAGGCACAAAGAAACTGTTATCTTGATTAGTCAGGACAGGAGAAAGAGGAATAAAAAAAACACACACGCACGAGTTTATCGCTTTTACTGGTCTAGGAATAGCGGCGATCAGGGGGCGGCCGTCGCCGCACCAGCAACACCAATGACGCTCTCATCATATTTTAGCTTGGTGTTTGGGGGAAATTCACCTCGGTTTGGACACATAAATGATGCCAGATGGAAGATTGTATCATAGTCTAGCTTGGTCTCTGGGGGAGTTCTTGTCTTGTCCGGGGGGAAATTCACCTCGGTTCGGACACAAGAATGATCCCCGATGGGAGGATTCTACCTGTTTGAAGAATTTTACCCATGCTCGAGAATGGCAAGTGCCAATATTTGAAGAAAACTCAATCCATGTCCGAAGCCCATTCATACTCGTATCAGGGGGTATTTTACTTGTTATTGGGACCCAAGGTTTAGTTAGAATAATTGAAGACTTATAAAAAATAATGCTCTCATAAAAGCCAATGAAGATACTCCGAAAGTAGAGCTCGGACTTTCATTAGGAGAATGCAACTTTTCGCACGGACAGTAAGAAAGCAACCTTTACTTCTCCAGGCAGAATGCAAGGGCCATGGAGGCAGAGTTTAGTAAAGAGACCCTCTCCAGAAAACAGGTTAATATCAAACATAAGTTCTTGAAAAGTTCAGCAAAGACATTATTGAGGGCGAAGAGAAGACTGGTAGAAAAAGAGGCATAAAGCATAAGCTAAAAACAGACGGGGAACGATTCTTCAATGTTTAGAGCCACTTTATCACGGTGGCTAACCCAGATAAATCATTTTATTCATCTTAAACTACAGGCTGAACTTCACAGTAAGTGAAAGTTTCGTGATAAAGAATATCCCCCCGAAACGACAGTACCATGATATTTTAAGCGTCGTACTTCAACAAGTCAAGCCTACCGTTAGTGGAACACAACACACGTGAAAATTGTCTAGGTCAGGCAAAAGTTGCCTGGTTTTAGCACAGTGCGTTTTGGTGCGACCACTCGGGTAGCTAGGATACTGCGGTGGCGGTCATTGGAGCCGGAGGTGCAGCAGGGGCCGCCTAGTCACAATTAATGAGGGCTAGACAAAGGATGGGCAAAACTAGTCCCCTAGTCTCACACCCAGTCTAACTGAAGCTTTTATTTACGTCACGCAATAAAAAGCCGCCGCCAATCGTGACATTTCAATTCCTCTTTCGCCCCAGAAATGATCCGGAACTGGGGTAACAGAAGGAATCGTGTTCGCCAACAGAATTTAACTCAAAATGAAACTACGGTGATTCCAAGTGCATCCAACGAACGTCTTGGTTGAGTTGCAATGCACCTCATTTTCAGTATGCAACATCGGTTTTTGGAACCACAAATGCTTTATGAAGCAAGCGAAACGAAAGTGAATTGTAATGCACCTCAGTTTCTGTATGCAACTTCGGTTATTGGAACCACTTTATCAAGCAAGCGAAAAGAAAGCCTATGTTCCTTGACGCAACTTTTGAGGGCTTCTGACACGTTGGGGCGATAAGCTGTGAGTTAGACTGGGCAAGAGGGGCCTTCTTGCATTACATTATTAGATGGAGTCACTTCTAGACCTCCGTACACACACTCCGTACAGCAGTCCCATGTTCAGAGGCTTGCACTCCTTCACTTTTGAAATGAAGTTCATGAAAGCTCGCTTGGTTCCTGAATAGATGTTAACGAGCAAAACTTGGTTGGACTTGTGTTAACGAAAATTAAGTGAGAAAGTTAGGTTCTAACTTTCTCGCTTAATTTTCGTCAACGATTTAACTTAGTTACTGAAGTGATGTTAACAAAGCCAAACTTGGTTGCTGTTTAAGCAGTGTTGGTTCTCAGCTGAAATGAAAATTGGGGAGAAGTTTTGCTCAGCACAATATTTTGCCTTTAGTAAACAATTCAGCACATTACCAACGATTTAAAAACAAACAATGCCCAGAAGAGTTAATGCAGGTATGTTCACGCGTAAATACAACTTGAACCACATAAAAATTAACCGAGCCATTACATTGCAGCCAAGAAGGAACGTTAGTTAGACCGCAACGCTCATAAACAGCAACCAATACAAATTTGATGACCTTATTCCTTCATTAAATTTCAACGAAATAAAATAAAATGAATTTTAACGGCGCACAGCCTAGACAAAGCAATTTCCTTTTCTGTCGCTCTATTTCAAAAATAATAATAACTGCTCATTTTGAAGGATTCAAAGAAAATACATACGTCTATTCAACAGCATCCATCAGCGGAAGTGCACCAGTAACTGAAAGGCATCGACAGCAAGGGCAACTGCAACACTTGCAATCCATTTATCTATGTCTTTCAGTTACAGCCTCTGAACGTGGGAGACGGGAAGCTGAGACCTTACATCCAGTGAACAATTGCTTTTTTGTGCCGAAAGACGTCCTTTTCTACCACGTAACGCCCAATCAAAAACCGGTGCATTTTTTTGCCAGTCGTTGAGCCCAACACTCTACAACAACGGCTCCTGATTGGTTGCAATATTGACACCTTGCCCACGTGCGTCTGTGGTTGAGTCAGACATTGAATTACACCGGTTTTAGATTGGTTAGAGATATGGATAACTATCAACATGTCCAGGAGCTCATCACGCTAATGATTAACATACCAAGACATACTATTATGATGTAAACGCCTATTTCATCCATTGTCACATGGGGCTTGTAAGCGAATACAGCGTAACTAGAATGAGCCCAAGATGCACGCTGTATGCTACAATCAACCTGGCGAATACAATGATTAAAACGGTTATCTATAAAGAAAAATTTCAGAACTGTGTACAATAGGTCAACATTTAGAGCAAAAAAATACCCACAAGGAACCTAAATTGGGTACCAGGAGAAAATGGTCGTTTTCACACCAAGTTTTGCTGATATGGTAAGCGCGATGTATTCATCACATCACAAAAGGTGTTAGCCTCTGCAATTCAAGTTTTGTCTGTCCAAGAACTGATATTAAGATTCGGCTTTTAGGCACTTTTTCAAGTGAAATAAAGTACTAAGAACGCAGATAATGGAATTTAAACTATGCTTCTGGAACCGAGTAATAATCAAAATAAGCAGTTAGGCAGTCTGGAAAAGGGAACAAACCAAGCATCACACCGGCAACGCAGGCAATGCTGTGTACAAATACAGCTCATCAAGCCCGTTTATTTCAAACAGTTCTCGCATTCGCTCAGTTGTGGTGCATGCAGCAGCAGTATATTAGTGAACCCAAAGCAAAATATTGCAGAAGCGCATCCACAGATAACTCCCAAAGGTAAGATGATAAGGCGTACGTTAGATGTAGGAACATCAAACAAAAGGCAATGCCGGTGAAATGAAGCGACACGTTCGTAAACCACGGATCACAAATGGTTACGATGCATTTGACATGTGTTGCGCTCTAGTTTTGGCCACTCAGAAAATAATAAGTTCAATGACGCATACTTCAAATTATACCGGCTAAAACCAACGATGATGTACAACTATATAGTGTTATACGTAGTGTTATACGACTTTACAAATACAAACTGTAATTCCTACAGATCTTTGAAGAACAAAAGCTAATACACCATGTGCTACTAGGAATTTAAAACGTAAATCGAAAGCTCCACGACATACCAAAATTAGTAGTAGTAGTAGTAGTAGTAGTATAAACGTCGGTTTGCTAGCGCTTCAGTAAAAATTACCATTTTGCATCAGACCATAAATAATTATCAAATACGGCATAAGCGAAACGTAATCAGAGCAGAAAAAATTACCGTGAAGTACTTCTGATTTTGTATCACATTTCGTCAATAACATCCTGGAAAGTAGTTACACACAGAACAGAAAGGGAACCTCGGACCTGTTGATAGTTAACCTAAAGCAATTGACCTCACATCATGACATGAGCAACAGATGTCCTCGTGCCGTTCAAAAAATGACAGCATCAGTTTTCAAGTCAATGCATATGCGAGGAAAATATTCTGCTCTTCATTAGTAGATGCATTGGAGACGCAATGTCTACGTCAAAACACGGTCCTACAATGGTATTATAGACAGCGTATAACCCGACAGGAAAAGCACCAGTTTTAGTAATGCCATACGACCGACTAACTCAAGAGCGTGCAATGGCCAGTACTTGTTCGTTGAATGCAATGGACGCTTGTTTGTTGAAGTAAATACTTCAAAGACTGACCAATCTCAAGAGGAAATTGCGCTAATTTGCGCTACCAAGTCACTGACATTAAATCTTTGCCGGATTTTTGATGTACTCAGTACACAATGGACAGTTTTTCAATCAAGTATAATTCAACGAGGTGACACTCGGATTTGCGCACCAGCACCGCACGTTAGACCGTCAACTTCCCCCAGTTTGAATAAGAGAACACAAGTACATTGCTCGCTTCGCCCGCAGACAACACTCGCAACATGACCACAAGAAATGCGCTGATATCGGTCACACCATAGGCTGAATTTCCAAACGATTTACACAGTTGCAGCGTAAGTTTTTTAGTGAGTTGGCTGTATGTTGCAGCACAC
Source organism: Morinoia aosen (assembly GCA_030386875.1). Classification (NCBI taxonomy): domain Eukaryota; kingdom Metazoa; phylum Arthropoda; class Malacostraca; order Amphipoda; family Talitridae; genus Morinoia; species Morinoia aosen. The sequence continues at coordinate 22,707,518 of CM059578.1, read as the reverse complement.
ATCATGTCAAGTCTACTCACAAGAACCGAATGATGTCGGTGAGTAAATGTGGACATTTTGGCGTCCCACACCAGCGCCAACAGCACAAGAGGATGCAAGGTCTCAGCTCGTCGGCAGCAAGCAACACTCGAGCGGAGACGAGGAGCTTCAGACCAGGTGCCTCTGCCGCCGATGCTCACGGATACAATAAACCTCAGCCGCTGTTCGCGTACTCGCGATTAATTTACCGACTCAACTGAAACTTAAAGGAGCACCTGGCAACAGAGTCACCTGTAGCAATGAACGATGAGTGCACTCGGGCACGGTCATTTTAATCTGGAGTCGAGCTCTCAGCAGAAGACGTTTTCTGGAGTGGAGTTATCAGCGTCAGCTCCAACCACAATGCCTCTTTCTGGTGTCGGAAAGTCTTCAGTAGAGAGAGCACTACCAATATAAATCAATAGTAACTTTAAAGAAGGAAGGAAAAGCAATGCTTGGTATAACACTGCAATTTTATAATCAAAATGACTGCGCTCACAAAAATTATTGACAACATGTGATCGTCAGAGAAATGATCAAATGAGCGCACACCACAGTAATAATTCATCAATACGGTGACATACTCAAATCAAATAGATTTCCACAAAAGTAACGGCTTGAAATATTTAACTGAATCACAAAATTCACCTCTGCAAGCCGAGGAGATTTGCTGTCAACATCTACGCGCACGAGTGCATTATCGGACATTGCTTCACGAGCCCCCCTCACACTCGTAGTAGCAGTAGTAGTAATAATCGTTACATAAGCTAATAAGGAGTTAGTCTAGTTATAGTAGTAATAATATTACTAGCATCATTAGAAGAGAAGGTGTTGTAGCAGTAGTAGTATATGGTCACAACGGCAAGGTCGCTTCCCGCACTCCGTAGATTTCATCGTACGTTACTCCGTGTTTACCGTAACAACACTTTGACCGCAATTGCTTAAACTCAAGTTCATCATACAAGTCAAATTTAAACTGAATTGTATTAAGCAATTTTGGAAATAGCAAACATAAACTGGATTGTACATTTATTTAGCTTTAATTAAGTATTCATGAAAATTGAGTTGGTGATAACTGGTCGGTCACCAGCAAAATGCAAATTACCACCGCTGGTGCGCGTTGCGGTCAAAGTATTAATTACGATCAGTTACGATACCGAGGCAGGCTACAATGTAAGTCGCACCATTTCTATCATTAATTTTGGGGCGGGTGAACTCGACCTGAAAGTTTAAAATCAACGGTAGAAAAGGGGCAACCAACTCCACGGCCAATAGAAGCCCCGTTTCAGAAATGAATATCTCTCACGATGTACACTGAACTGAGTTTTGTCTCCATTCAATGAACTCATCAACATGAACTAAAGAGTGAGCCCTGATATTGGCAGAGCAGCTTTTGTGAATTACAGCAAAGTTAAAATAACGAAGTGCACCATGTTAGGTGTAGCATTGCCACAAATATGGTCGTTTAGAGTACGAAAACTAAAACATAACCACTGCTTATTAATCGAGGATAACTGCTGCATTAGCCTGCAAGCCTAAATGGCTACCGTGAGAAGAATCAGAATGCTCAATGACCTAATTTTGTCATGCTAGGGAAGCGGGAAGTTAACTGCAACACTATGAAATATGCAAATCAAATCAACATTTAAAACTATAGAATTATCGTAGCTTCTAAATAGCCAGAGAAATCCTGATGAGACCATATTTTACGGAAGAAGTAGATGTTCTTCATCGCTTAGACTTGTCAAAATTATAAGCATATATTTTACCGGGGCATTAACTTGAGATTTAAGATCTAACTTCCATCGTGAAGAATCTCAAATTCAATACATACTGGAATTGATGCTCACTCAGATATCATGAGAGTCGTATCAATGTTACTTCAGCTGTGGTGCAGAAAGAAAGGGATGAGCCAATCACCTGGGTTTTGGTACGACTTTACAAAGATACCTTGACACACGAAAACCAACCAATTATGCAGACTACTCCCAAATTGACTCAAAATCGCTCAAAATTTAACAACCTCGTTTAACTCCTCAAAATTGCTCAAGAGACTTTCCACGTCTCTGGAACATAGCATGTTCCCGAGTAATTTTCTGCATTTTCTAGAGCAACGACCAAAGTAATTTTTTGCCGACGAGGCGAAATAGCGGAAGGTTGAGCACTACCTCCACAACCAGGAAGCTGAATCGAGATCATCTACTCATCGTCAGGCATCTCACAAGATGCACATTTCACCACAGCAGTGGTTCTAAACCTCAATATCTCAGCGCTCTCATCCTTATTCCAGATATTATTTTCATTCCATTCAATTGCATTTTTAGGTTTTCTTGTTTTGCTTTCTAGATTTGAAGCCGTAGCTTAATAAGCATGCAACGCAACGGTCGTGTTATTGTTTGCTCAGAAGTCTCGGTCTTATGATGGCGAAGACATTGTAAAAGACGTTCAATAATTTTTTCAGCAGAATGAGTCAGAATTGTAAAATATTTTTTAGCCTCCATAACCACGACAAAGGTGTCCAAAGAGTAAAAAGCTGAATGCTCAATATTTTACGAAAATAACGTGAATGCAAAAAGATAAGCCCTGATCTTTGACTCAACACGACTATCTTCTATCTAGGAAGCAATCGCAGGAACCTCCATCAGAACATCTAGCGTTCAAAACAAAGGAAAAATTCTATTTTGACGACTCGTAAGCTGATGCTGCTTCGCTTCATTTTACAAATGTAACTTAGACTAATTTTTCACAGAGGATAGCAAAAATCAAATACTCTGCACCTGAATTGAAAAATAAATGCTGACGTTGCAAATCTAACTCATGCTAATTTTTACCGAGGTTAGAAAAAAATACATACTCTAGGCCTGTGTAAATTGAGAAATTACTGCCGAGGTCACTAACCATCACATAGCAAAAAAAGACAATGATCGACTTTTTAAAAATTACTGCCGAGGTCAATAAATATCTCATGTGGCATTATCATATCATGCGTTTAGGTGCTGGACATGCGGCCACACGACACGATTTTATGTCTCAAAGTGAAATTAACAGCGCGCCTGTGTAATCATTCGACGCTATATCTAGTGGGCAGATCGCATGCCCTCAGTGGCGTTGTGGAACATATCATTACCACGTTTGCATTAGCCTTATCCAAAAAGATGATCGCTGTGAACAATCCTTCACAAAATGTTTTAACCAATGAGATCTACATTTTAGGCTTGCAGCAAAAAAAAAACAATCAACGCGATGATTTTCAAAACCCAACGAAGCAAAAGTTAATTCAATTCTTGAATGAAGGATGAAGTACACTACATCCACACGGTTCAACGAAGCAATTTTTTCAACAGCCAAAAGAGCTCCCGTTCGAGAGGTGCATCGTTGCACCTACGATCGCACCAAGTTCCAAAATCTGCGGACCAGAGAACAATTCCAAAATGCGGACAAGAATGAAATTCGGAATCTCGACAGTTCAATGAAGCGTCAGTGCGAATCAACAAAGAAGCTCTCGGTTGAGAGGTACATTTGAGCACCGAGGTTCGCACATACAAGCTCCTGCGCACCAAAGCTCAGGTATCAAAAATGAAATGCAGAATATATCGACAGTTCAACAAAGCTTGATTCCAAATCAAGAAGGAAGCTTTCGTTTGAGAGATGTATTTTAGCACCGATGTTCGCACAAACAAGCTCTTGCGGACCAGAGCGGACACACACAGCCCCCAGCCACAGCTAGAACGCACCTGCGTTTGTTCAGCAGTTTATAGCCGACATCGAAGAGTTACCACCCACGTTTGTTTAAGTGGCATTTTCCCCACAGTATTCAAGTTTGAATGTTTATGAATAAAGTAAGCGCATTAATGATCATTCGCTTAACGTTTATTTTAAAAAAGGATAAATTTGGGTACACAGGTCAGACAAGTCAGTTTCATATCTGTGACCCACAAGAAAATCAAAACTCGCTGCAACGGTATGAGGTGTTCTTGATGATCAGCGCTGCTCAAATCATCATACTCATCTGTTCGAGAGAATTGGCGCTAGTTCAAGATTAACTTTGAGGTCAACATACACAATGATAAGAAATGCTGCATGAGCATATTAATACTGAACTTTTGAAATTTCGTGACTGAACTGCCATAAAATCCTTGCCGAACTTTTAAAATTTCATAACAAAATTAATTTTACTAAGAAACGTTAGAAATTTTACTATGGAACTAGGGATGATTTCGCTACTGAAGGTCTATTTGAAGGAGAAATTCACTGGGATCACAGCGTTTTCAGCTGTAAGACATACATAAATAAATAGGATCTCAGGATGTTAGAATGACCTAGTAACCCACAAGAGACGACGCCTCCACTGTCATCGACTTCAACACTCTCTAAACTAAACTATAAGAAGGGTTTTCAATGGATCTATCTGAAGATGTTTCAATCAGGTTCCACTAAAATTATTTTCCATCACATTATATCAAAGAAATTATATTCCATCACATTATACCAAAGAAGTTACACCCTCCAACTCGAGTTACACCCAGCATCTCCATCAGATTTAAATCAGACAAGAATCAACAAATCGTTCCTTCATCAATGTGAACGAATTCCAAGGCTCGAAAACTCCAGTCGTTAGATTTAAACAAGACAAGAAACAAGGAATCGTTCCTTCATAAAAGTAAACAAACTTTATAGATCGGAAACCCTAATCGTTAGATTTAAATCAAACCAGAATCAACGAATCGTTCCTTTATCAACGTTAAATGAATTTCAGAACTCGAAAACTCCAGTCGTTTGGTTTGAATCGAACAAGAATCAAGGAATCGTTCATTCGTCAACATAAATGAATTTCAGAGCCCGAAAACTTTGGTCGTCATCTCCAGGCCAACACGACCAACCATTAGAAACACCGCCGTTTGAACAAGCACACCACACCCTTGATAAGCCAAAAGTGCCATCCAACATGCCTGTGAGAAGCCAATAGTACCATCCGACATGCCTGTGAGAAGCCAATAGTACCATCCGACATGCCTGTGAGAAGCCAATAGTACCATCCGACATGCCTGTGAGAAGCCAAAATTGCCTTCGCACCACACCATTGAGAAGCCAAAAGTACCATCCAACATGTCTGTGGACATCCGAGTATGACGAATGATTCACAACACTTCTCGCAGTGTTGCCAATATGCCGAAGTTTTAAATAGCGTTCCACAGGCCGGTTTTCTCACGATTCACATCGCCATAGCAGTACGCTGCCGGCAGATAAAGTTTTTTTTGTCAACTTGGCTATACTCGTGCTGTTATTTCTAAAATTCTTAAGCATCTGCCCCATTAAATGGGATGTTTCATGTTCTTTGCTCAATGTCTCTTGAAAAAAAAAGCTCAAAATCGAGAATTTCAGAGGAAAACCGCACGTAAAATACCCACGCCGGCAGGGAAACTTTTCCTGACGGCAGACCTCTACGAAGACGTAAAAAGAGAATCTAACTCCAGAATATCACCATTACACTAAGACAGTCACCGTTTCCGACTCGCCGATAACGGGTCGAGTATTTGATGATGTACCGATGATAATGGCAATGTCCAGTCAAAAACACGGCAGGTTTTTAGCAGACATTTGGTGAGTGCGTTGCTTATCACGAATACGTTTTTACAGCACACTGAAGAAATGCATCAACTTTCACTTTATTTTTGCACCTGGGAGAACGGAATTTCCGACTTCAATAACAGCTTTCGAACCTGTCTGGTGCCCTTAGCTTTCAGCCGGGCACAAGGACGAAAGCTCAAGAGATAGACTGCCACAACGCCGATCAAGCGATGAACATTAAAGCATTAGCGCACCGTGGCGCAAGATGTTCACACTTCCATATTAGTCAATTCAGAGCGTAAAAACTGAAATTTGTTCGGTCAGGCAATGTTGACAAAAATCGTAGATTGGAAACTCTCCTCCTATCACCTCCACACCAAGACTACTTGGCATCACCACCACAGTAATCAGAGCTACCTGCAGAGTCATTGCTGGAATTGTGATGACTGCAACAGCTACGATTGAATCGCCTAATGCATAGTTGAACTTTATGTAATTTAGTCGATTTGAACTATATGGTAAAGAATCGTTTTCAAGGAGTCACCATATTGTTTTGCCAGAATTCATCAAAAATCTTACTTGAAAAACTGAGGAAAAGAAAATAAAAACAGGCAGATAATCAATTGCATCTTATTCTGGATGAATATTAGCTAAACAAAAGTCAGTAAACAAAAAAAAATAAAAAAGTGTAGACGATCTCTCAAATCAAACAACCAAAAATCAAAGACAATCAAAAAATTTCACAGAAACACGGCTAAAAACCTGGGCAAGACCCAAAAATAGTCGCCTTGACCAGAACAAGAAACTTGAAGGTTACCACCCATACCACAACAGATGAGTCCAATCAGAGTGCCAGATGACCAGGATTTGCTCAATTGGTCACAAATGTTCCCGGGTGGCTGAACGAGAGACCAATCTTAGTCTAGACATGATTTTGCTATGACTGTTCCAAGAGATTAAGACGTAATCAGTTTATCATGAAGCGATCGAAAAAAACTGAACGGTGCGAGAAAAAGATCTTCGCGAAGCTACCACCACAACTCCATCAAAGACATCCTTGAAACGCGAAGGGGCGCAAGTTCAGATCTTTGACCATGTGTAGGGCTCACGAGGAACGCTCGTTCCGAAATGTTTGAAGGCACACCGAACCAACCAGAATGTCTTTTAGAAGCCACGACCAATGTGAAAACCATATGCGTTGATAGATTTACACGTCCATAGCTCTGACTGGTCCAGCATCCCTCCAAACTCGAGCACCCAATCAAGACGGTTGGCGCAGTCCGTTAAGAACACGAACAGCTTTAGACCCAGTCTGGTGCCCCATGATGCTTTTTAAGAACACCTAAACTTTAGCAGCGGTCGACGGGGCCGACGACGGTGACGGCAACGCCTCTTCCCGCCGTCCGTTATTCTGAGCTTTAGAGACGCCCTTTGTCGCGCCCGGCACCTTAGCTGACGAGGGCGTGGAAGAAGAAGGTGGTGGCCCGTAATTGCCGGTGTGGCCGTTGTGCTGGGCCGCTACTGCGCCGTTATTGCTGTCCCCCCTACCTGCCCCCCTGCCCCCTCTACTGCGACCTCCCCTTCTCGCGTCCCCCCCCCTCGTCCATGTGGTTACCCCCGCGTGGCGGCTGCTGCTGTCGTGGATGCGGCTGGTCGTAGTGGTTGTAGTCGGGGTGGCGGTTGTAGGGGGGGCCCTCGCCGCCCCCTCGGCCCCCCCTGCCGCCCCTCCCTCGGCCCCTGCCCCTCCCCCCTCCGCCGCCTCCTCGGCCTCCGCCGCTCCCATCGTAGTCACTTGCGTAGCCCCTGCACAGACACACATCAGTCGATAGCGAAAATTTTATGGGTCATCTGCGTAGTCTTAGTAAAGACGCCACAGTCGAAAGTAAAATATTCGTCACTAGCGTAGGCCCTGCACAAACACACTACAGTCATTGGTACAATTTCATGTCACTTGAGTAGCCCCTGCAAAACACATGAGTCGGTGGTGAAAATGTTATCGAGTCACTTGTGCACACTACAGTCGATAGCAAAATTTTATTGGTCACTTGGGTAGCCCCTACAAAAAGCACCACAGTCGATGGTAAAATTGTCATTTGCCCAGCTCTTGTGGTGACGCCACAGTCGATAGCAGAATATTCAACGAGTTAATTGTGTGGCCCTGCAAAAACACATCAGTCGATGGTAAAATATTACATGGGTCACTCGCGTAGCCCTTGTGATGACGCCACGGTCGATCGTGAGATTCACATAACAAATCACTCGCGCAGCATTAGCACTGGCCCCACAGTTGATGGCAAGATCTGGATTAGTGAGTTACGGTTGCAACAAGGAGGAAGACTCTCAGTAAAAAGTAGGTTAGATTAGATGCAAGTTTAAGCCTCCCTAACCGCAACCGGTAGAGTACCACAATTCACAAATGAGTAAAACAAACTGCAATATCTAGCATATTATTACTAAATGACCTATGTAGCAATAATGTGTCGGGTTAATTAATCAACACATTAACGGCTACAGAAAACGCAACATTAATCATGAAGTAGAAAGCAGGTATAGGAGTATCAATGAGAGACAGGAAACGCTGACATGTAACGTATTAACCTTGAATTAAAACGTAGGTATTAGAAAGCATTTATCCTGAATTAAAACGTAGGTGTAATAAAGGATTAATTCTGAATTAGAAGGTAGGTATAAGAGTATCATTGCGTTACAGAAAACTCCACATTGATCCTGAATAAGAACATAGGTATGAGAGCATCACGGAGTGGCAGGAAGCACAAGATGTAACGCACTAATCCAGAATAAGAATGTACAGAAGCAGAGAAGATAGTACGCAAGACGCACCTGTCGCCGCGACGTGGTCCCCCATAGAAGGGGTTGCCCCCCATACCGGGCCCCGGCCCCCCCATGCCGCCCATAGAGCTGTGGTTGCGTAGCTTGTTGTCGATCTCGAGCTTCTCTAGTCGCAACAACTCCACTTCCTGCGGGAGAAAATGCACGGTGCTAAGCTTGCTTATTGAACAATGCAGGCAATATATGATATACATTTACAACATTTGTTTTTGAACGCTTTCAGCCCTAAGCCTACCAATCTGAACTAATTACCAGAAAAAAATAAAATACAATTTCATTGAAACCTATTTCATAAAATAGTTCAACGTACAATAAGATAAGGAATTTTTTACATATTTTTATTTGCTCAGCAACAACCAAAGCTTCGAGTGTAATATAATAATTTTATTTTATAGCAACGCTCACTCGACAAAAAAAAAAAACCTTTCATTTCAACAAAAAGAAGGCCTTCCTAACTCTCAGCTTGGGCCCTCACACATTTTCTGCCTGAGAGTCCTAATTCCCACAGATACAATAGTTTCACCCTCTCAGGGGCATATAGAGCAACAAAATAAGAAGTGTACGTACATAGAAATTTCAGTATAATGTCACCACTTACTTTACAAGACTATTTAAAATTTTAAAACTCTTGACCACATACTACATATAGTGCAACAACACAAATAGTATTAGTAGTAGTAGTAAAAACATCAATTTGCTAGCGCTTCAGTGCCTGCACTATGTCGCGCCGAAGGTCTCACAATTCAGGTTGTTTCCGCGTCTCAAATTTCGAGGTCTCACTGCCACAAACATTGCAACGCAAGTCACAGCAACTATTAAACAAACAAAGACGCGTCAGCCACGAGCGTGATCTGAACAACACTTGATTTCATTGGTGGCAGCAGTAGCAGCAGCAGTATCAGCAGTAATGAAAGAGCTGCTAGTTCAACACCATACTCCTCATGCGTAGGGTTCAATCAGTTCGTATAATCATCCTAAGGTACATGCAGTTTGCACATTGAGCAGCAGCCTAACCCCCTAATGGGGGTCTCATATACAAACAACACAAATAAAATACAAATTTCAATAGCAGTAAGCACGCATCCCAAAGTGATTCAGGTGGTAGTCGAGCAGGAGCCATCTTGATCACATACTATGCATAGTGCAAAAACACAATAAAAATATACATAGGTACTTCGGTACAACGAACACATAGCCTATGTACATTACAACAACAGGTACAACAACATTAAAAAATAGAAAGTTCAACACAAAGTGAGAGCGTACCTCCAGGTGGTTGAGGTGGTAGTCAAGCAAGAGGCAGGCGTTGTTGATGGCCTCGACGGTGCCGACGAACACAAACGGCACCAGACCCTCCTGGCGCTGGCTGCTCGGCTCTGCGCGACACACTCTCGTTAGTAAAGGCATTTGTGGTGAACCACTCGGTTGTTCATTTTTCCGCCCTCAGTGTTTTTCTGTTTTTTATTTCCGGCGCTCTCAGTGATATGGTGAACCCCTTTTTTTTGCTCTCAGTGATATGGTGAACCCCTTTTTTTGCTCTCAGTGATATGGTGAACCCCTTTTTTTGCTCTCAGTGATTTGGTGAACCCCTTTTTTTGCTCTCAGTGATATGGTGAACCCCTTTTTTTTACTCTCGGTGATATGGTGAACTCCTTTTTTGGCTCTCAGTGACATGGTGAACCCCCGTTTTTTTTGCTCTCAGTGATATGGTGAACCCCTTTTTTGGCTTTCAGTGATATGGTGAACCCCTTTTTTTGGCTCTCGGTGATATGGTGAACCCCTTTTTTTGCTCTCAGTGATATGGTGAACCCCTTTTTTTTACTCTCGGTGATATGGTGAACCCCTTTTTTTGCTCTCAGTGATATGGTGAACCCCTTTTTTTTACTCTCAGTGATATGGTGAACCCCTTTTTTTTTACTCTCAGTGATATGGTGAACCCCTTTTTTTGCTCTCAGTGATATGGTGAACCCCTTTTTTTTTACTCTCGGTGATATGGTGAACCCCTTTTTTTGCTCTCAGTGATATGGTGAACCCCTTTTTTTGCTCTCAGTGATTTGGTGAACCCCTTTTTTTGCTCTCAGTGATATGGTGAACCCCTTTTTTTTACTCTCGGTGATATGGTGAACTCCTTTTTTGGCTCTCAGTGACATGGTGAACCCCCGTTTTTTTTTGCTCTCAGTGATATGGTGAACCCCTTTTTTGGCTTTCAGTGATATGGTGAACCCCTTTTTTTGGCTCTCAGTGATATGGTGAACCCCTTTTTTTGGCTCTCGGTGATATGGTGAAGCCCTTTTTTTTTGCTCTCAGTGATATGGTGAACCCCTTTTTTTTGCTCTCAGTGATATGGTGAACCCCTTTTTTTGCTCTCAGTGATATGGTGAACCCCTTTTTTTTACTCTCAGTGATATGGTGAACCCCTTTTTTTGCTCTCAGTGATTTGGTGAACCCCTTTTTTTGCTCTCAGTGATATGGTGAACCCCTTTTTTTTGCTCTCAGTGATATGGTGAACCCCTTTTTTTGCTCTCAGTGATTTGGTGAACCCCTTTTTTTGCTCTCAGTGATATGGTGAACCCCTTTTTTTTACTCTCGGTGATATGGTGAACCCCTTTTTTGGCTCTCAGTGACATGGTGAACCCCCTTTTTTTTTGCTCTCAGTGATATGGTGAACCCCTTTTTTGGCTTTCAGTGATATGGTGAACCCCTTTTTTTGGCTCTCGGTGATATGGTGAACCCCTTTGTTTGGCTCTCGGTGATATGGTGAACCCCTTTTTTTGGCTTTCAGTGATATGGTGAACCCCTTTTTTTTGGCTCTCAGTGATATGGTGAACCCCTTTTTTTGGCTCTCAGTGATATGGTGAACCCCTTTTTTGGCTCTCAGTGATATGGTGAACCCCTTTTTTTGGCTCTCAGTGATATGGTGAACCCCTTTTTTTTGCTCTCAGTGATATGGTGAACCCCTTTTTTTGCTCTCGGTGATATGGTGAACCCCTTTTTTTTTGCTCTCAGTGATATGGTGAACCCCTTTTTTTGCTCTCAGTGATATGGTGAACCCCTTTTTTTTTACTCTCAGTGATATGGTGAACCCCTTTTTTTGCTCTCAGTGATTTGGTGAACCCTTTTTTTGCTCTCAGTGATATGGTGAACCCCTTTTTTTTTGCTCTCAGTGATATGGTGAACCCCTTTTTTTGCTCTCAGTGATTTGGTGAACCCCTTTTTTTGCTCTCAGTGATATGGTGAACCCCTTTTTTTGCTCTCAGTGATATGGTGAACCCCTTTTTTTTTACTCTCGGTGATATGGTGAACCCCTTTTTTGGCTCTCAGTGACATGGTGAACCCCCTTTTTTTTGCTCTCAGTGATATGGTGAACCCCTTTTTTGGCTTTCAGTGATATGGTGAACCCCTTTTTTTGGCTCTCGGTGATATGGTGAACCCCTTTGTTTGGCTCTCGGTGATATGGTGAACCCCTTTTTTTGGCTTTCAGTGATATGGTGAACCCCTTTTTTTTGGCTCTCAGTGATATGGTGAACCCCTTTTTTTGGCTCTCAGTGATATGGTGAACCCCTTTTTTGGCTCTCAGTGATATGGTGAACCCCTTTTTTTGGCTCTCAGTGATATGGTGAACCCCTTTTTTTGGCTCTCGGTGATATGGTGAACCCCTTTTTTGGCTCTCAGTGATATGGTGAACCCCTTTTTTGGCTCTCAGTGATATCGTGAACCCCTTTTTTTGGCTCTCAGTGATATGGTGAACCCCTTTTTTTGGCTCTCAGTGATATGGTGAACCCCTTTTTTGGCTCTCAGTGATATGGTGAACCCCTTTTTTTGGCTCTCAGTGATATGGTGAACCCCTTTTTTGGCTCTCAGTGATATGGTGAACCCCTTTTTTGGCTCTCAGTGATATGGTGAACCCCTTTTTTTGGCTCTCAGTGATATCGTGAACCCCTTTTTTGGCTCTCAGTGATATGGTGAACCCCTTTTTTGGCTCTCAGTGATATGGTGAACCCCTTTTTTTGGCTCTCAGTGATATGGTGAACCCCTTTTTTTGGCTCTCAGTGATATGGTGAACCCCTTTTTTTGGCTCTCAGTGATATGGTGAACCCCTTTTTTTGGCTCTCAGTGATATGGTGAACCCCTTTTTTTGGCTCTCAGTGATATGGTGAAACCCTTTTTTTGGCTCTCAGTGATATGGTAAACCCCTTTTTTTTGGCTCTCAGTGATATGGTGAACCCCTTTTTTTCGCTCTCAGTGATATGGTGAAACCCTTTTTTTGGCTCTCAGTGATATGGTAAACCCCTTTTTTTTGGCTCTCAGTGATATGGTGAACCCCATTTTTTTTGGCTCTCAGTGATATGGTGAACCCCTTTTTTTGGCTCTCAGTGATATGGTGAAACCCTTTTTTTGGCTCTCAGTGATATGGTGAACCCCTTTTTTTGGCTCTCAGTGATATGGTGAACCCCTTTTTTTGGCTCTCAGTGATATGGTGAACCCCTTTTTTTTGGCTCTCAGTGATATGGTGAACCCCTTTTTTTGGCTCTCAGTGATATGGTGAACCCCTTTTTTTGGCTCTCAGTGATATGGTAAGCCCCTTTTTTTTGGCTCTCAGTGATATGGTGAACCCCATTTTTTTTGGCTCTCAGTGATATGGTGAACCCCTTTTTTTGGCTCTCAGTGATATGGTGAAACCCTTTTTTTGGCTCTCAGTGATATGGTAAACCCCTTTTTTTTGGCTCTCAGTGATATGGTGAACCCCATTTTTTTTGGCTCTCAGTGATATGGTGAACCACTCAATAGTAGTAATTTACTGCACTCTCACTCAATGATATGGTGAACCACGCAGTAGTAATTTATTGTGCTCTCTATGATATGGACCCCTCAGTTGTAATTTTTGCATCCTGAAATGGTGAATGTGATTAATCAAGAATGACTAATTTTTGCACCCTCCGAGAAATAATCGCCAGTAATAGTAGGTGCGGCAAACCACTCGATGGCAGTTTTTACACTCATAGAAATGTGATTGGCCATGAATGATCGTTATGTTTGCACATGCAATGAAATGGTGAATGTGATTTGTCAAGTGAGCTCATATGAAGAGGCCTTCAAACAAATATATTAGAGTAGAGCTTCAAATAAACGAGTTCGACTGACTAGTAACTTGATTAGGACATTGGTTCAGAATAAACAGATGTGAGTTGAGAACTTACATTTGCCAGTTGTATCACACAGTAAATACACAACACGAAATCAAATCAAAGAGTTTGACAGACTCATATACAAACTTATCGTGAAAAAAAAAGATGCGAGTTAAAACCAATAGACGGAAGCTGTTTTGTATCACAGATACGCTACCAGAAGACTGATTCTTAGGAGGCACATACTGTACATGGTTTCTCAAGTCAAGAGTTGATATAGAAATTGCCTTTTTTCACTGAAGAAAAGAACTAAGATTTCATAATGAGAATGAAAGTGAAGCTGCAGATTAGATTACATAGTAACAACTGCGTTACGCTCAAAAAATATGTAAGACGTTAGAATATTATACCATTAGTCAAATTTAACATTGAACTCATCAATGTGTTACACAAAAAAAAAGAACAAAGATGTATGATGGCACGCTGGTTCAGCAGCGCTGTGAGGCAGGACCAAGCTTGTAATTAGATATTAAACCATTTCCCTCTACATACTACGAATGATATACAAATACAGCAAATTTTAGCTCATTACATTCTCTGCATTCATTAAAAAAATTGGATTAGATTACAAGTTAGTTTCAAACCTCCTAAACACAATTAATGAGCTCCAAAGTGAGGAAGGAAAAGGACACCAACCATTAAGTATGGAGTCAAGAATACAGAACCTATGTACAAGGCGTGTTCTAACAAAAGATACCTGCGCACAGGAACAGTTGAGAAGGAAAGTTAGGTAACAAGCTAAAATTTCAAGAAGAAAGCCAGAAGGTGCTAAAAAAACAGCACACTAGTGGACCAAAAATAGAACATCTTCAGCAAAACAAAAACTTGTTTTTATTTCAACGAAAAGAAAGCCGATCTAACTCTCTGATAGCGACCTCACATTTTTCCCACGGGGAGCGCAAATTTCCATAGAAACGACAGTGGTATCACCCTTCTTTGATACAATTGTGACCATAACATAATGAGTGTTATTTTAAGCTTCCCAATTCAATACTTCTTCCCAAAAATATCCCAGTCCATAACGTTTTTCAAAAGGTTCAGTAAATACATGCAAGCAAGGAGGGATAAAAATTGTTAAGGAAATGAACTGCAAAACTAACAGTTTGTACCAAGTAAGCACCTGTAATCACTAACTCAGTAAAGTATTTATTTAGATTAGCAAAATAATTTGGCATCAGGTAATAAAAGAGAGAATTTATTCAGCCGCAATGATGATTCATCAGCAAATTAATGCTGAAACAAAACACAATTAGAAAAAATCAACTTGTTAATAAAATAATCAACTAAATAACACTCAATATTACTCAATATTTAAATAGCATCACGCCATTCTATAACAGAATAACTTTCAACACATTCAGTTAATGACAACGTCGGTCAAAGACTTTTTAGTTGTCGCTTTGGTAACTCTACCAAAGTTATGTATAAGAGAATAAAGACAGAAGCACAAAATCATACCCACTGCGGCGGCTGGCGACCAAGTTTTTATTGATAACATGTTATACTGTAGAGATGTTATAATTATTTTCTTATGGAAATTTCATCTGGTAAAATGTGTACACACAGACAACAGCTTGTTCTCGCTGTAACAGCGCTGTGCTCAACTAATGACTCACTAAAAATTATATGCACATGGTACATATGTATCCCGTAGAGCGCACGTGCCACAAATAAGTAAGAAGCAGTGGATCCAGTCTTATTTTGAAGATCCACAGGAAATTTAGATTAGATTATTAGTTAGTTTAAGCCTCCCTATCTGCAACAAATGCAATCCAAAGAGAGGAAGGAAGAAGGCAACATTTAGCAGGGACTTAATGGAACGCGGAATCTATGCAGAAAGGGCATAGAAACAGTAAGATGAGAAAGAAGTTCATGAAAGAAAATCTCAGTTGAAGAAGAAAGAAATAGGTGCTGAAAAAATCGGACAGGAGTGAACCGAAAAAAGATGGTCCCGTAACAAAACAAAAACCAATTCTATTTCAACAAAAAGAAAGCCTACCTAACCTTTAGCTCGGGCCCTCACATAGTCCCCCTGGGAGCGCTAATTCCCATAGATACAATAGTTGTGTCCCCCTGAAGGGGCTTCACAGGAAATGGGAGTCTGGCACAGATGCTAGGAGCCAATATTGCTTCATGTACTCGCTGAACTGTGACAGGCACATTCCCGGTGTGCATTTCTGTTTTGACGTGTACATTTCCGCACTGACAGGCACACTCCCGGTGTGCATTTCTGTTTTGACGTGTACATTTCTGTACTGACAAGCACACTCCCGGTGTGCATTTCTGTTTTGGCGTGTACATTTCTGTACTGACAGGCACACTCCCGGTGAACATTTCTGTTTTGACGTGTACATTTCTGTACTGACAGGCACACTCCCGGTGAACATTTCTGTTTTGACGTGTACATTTCTGTACTGACAGGCACACTCCCGGTGTGCATTTCAGTATTGAAGTTTAAATTTCCGTATTGCAAGCGCATTCTGAGAGCGCATAACTACATAGACTTTACACAACCCAAATGATGCTTACAGTGAAAGAAATATAGACGATAACGTAGCAAACAGTCTTGAGACAGTCCATTTACGTATTGGTCATTAGGTTTAGAGCGAGTACGCAGTAAAATAGATTCACTTTCACAAGACTTAAAATCCCTTGATCACTTGCTATTATAAAATATTCAAATGCATATACCAGGCTTCTCCTGCCTACGGGACGGTAGCCATTTTATATATACACATGTATAAATACATCGAGCCACAACATAAAAAACATACTCAATTTAAAAAATGTTTGTTACCTAACAGAGTACAATTCATTAAAATGTTGCACTAAAAAAATATTACCCGATACGTCATACTTCATCTATAAATCAAAAAGTGTTTATTAAAAAATAAGAGCTAACGAGTAAATCTTCGAAAATCAAATACAGGAAAATCCAAAGAAAAAAGCGTGAGACGAGCAAGAAGGCTAATGCATAATGATTAATGACACAGTATTAAAAATATATCCCTGAAAAACAGTGGCAAACGTTAAGGCACCAAAACTTCGATAAATGCGAAGAGAATAAATTAGACAGCAGGAAGCATTCACGCAAGCACAGCTCAGCACTTTGATACAGCGCACTCACACCAGCACTTATTTTACGAAGACATTATCAGATTAAGTTTACCAAAAGCCTCATTAATTTGCATTATGAACTCAATAAAGCATTGAATAAATTATAAGTTAGTTCTAACCCTCTTAACCACAATTAGAGTGTCCCAAAGAGAGGAAGTCTAAATGCTCCCACAACGCTGGTACCGTCTAGACGTCAACTTATCCCCAGAATTATTAGAGCGATAAAATTTACTGCTCAAATACTGAAACTTAGCGTTTGTTAAAACAAATCAAGCCATAGAACTTATACTGTAACTGGTAATCCTGTACATTCTTACACAATATTCCTTCAGAATTGAGCTGAATTAGACTTGCAGAAAGGGAGTCTGAAAATTTAAAAAAAAAAAACAGAACAATCGATCAATGCTGTTTAACGCGGGTGGTGTCCACTGAATCTCACGGTCCGTCACTCACAAGTCTTTATCAGGTGTGGGTGTGCACCTGCTACACAGAGGTTGAGCAGAAATATCAACTCACTAAAAATATCTTTTAATTAACTAAATAGAAACTATTGATATTCTCAGATAAAGCTAGAGAAAATAGAGTAAATGAGAACAGGCTCGTAAAGCTCCGACTCTAGCCCTGCCCGTTAGCTTGAATTAGCAAGCCTCATTTCAGAGCTGCAATGTACTAGCTCATGTCTTGACTAAACTCGTTCAGGCCACAAAACGTTGAGGTAGAGATGGCGAAGAATTCATTTTTTTACCTGTTTTCCCTCGAAGAAGAATTACATTTAAGTGCTAAACAGATGAAAACACAGAAATTTACGAAGTGTGCATATCAATGAAGATTTCCACCTGGCCAAGCATTTAATTGCTTGCAGGCTTTGCTTAGTATTTTCATTTTTGCCTAGATTCTTCCTTTCGGCAGCGCGCCATGTACCTATCACAAAATCTTTATGCCTTCAATAGCAACAAACCCGCCATCACAAACTAACTGAAAATTGAATACGTGCGCTTTCACTTTCAGGCATCACATTGCAGGATCCATAAAGCTCATTTTATGCACTTTACTATGTATAGGTTTCTAATTTTACAGCTTCAGAGCGTATGCATCTACTGACAAAATCTAGCACATTTAGGCATGCAAAATATATAGCACATCCTCTATCATAATTAAAGACTAGTAAAAAAACGCATACACATGCACAGCAACTTCAATGCCATCATCTCACAGCTTTACTTTAGTTTGCTTTCGCACTGGCAATAAGAACAAATTCCCAAAGTTGCCGTCACTACACTACACATTGATTTAAGATCCAGTGTATGTAATGGTGTCGTGCCTTCAATCATGCGCACTAGCAAATCTCGTCCAATAACGGCACATCAGTGGAGGAGATAAGGACATCAGACTTGTATCAGTTCAGCGAACAGGTGTTCCCTACTCACTTCTCACAATCAGAAACAAAATATTCCCTAACCAAACTTCAGCAAACACGTTCTCTACTTACAAGCAAGCACTCTCACAATCAGAAATAAAAATATTTTCTAATAAGACAAGCAGGCAGGCAGGCAGGCAGGCAGGCAGGCAGGCAGGCAGGCAGGCAGGCAGGCAGGCAGGCAGGCAGGCAGGCAGGCAGGCAGGCAGGCAGGCAGGCAGGCAGGCAGGCAGGCAGGCAGGCAGGCAGGCAGGCAGGCAGGCAGGCAGGCAGGCAGGCAGGCAGGCAGGCAGGCAGGCAGGCAGGCAGGCAGGCAGGCAGGCAGGCAGGCAGGCAGGCAGGCAGGCAGGCAGGCAGGCAGGCAGGCAGGCAGGCAGGCAGGCAGGCAGGCAGGCAGGCAGGCAGGCAGGCAGGCAGGCAGGCAGGCAGGCAGGCAGGCAGGCAGGCAGGCAGGCAGGCAGGCAGGCAGGCAGGCAGGCAGGCAGGCAGGCAGGCAGGCAGGCAGGCAGGCAGGCAGGCAGGCAGGCAGGCAGGCAGGCAGGCAGGCAGGCAGGCAGGCAGGCAGGCAGGCAGGCAGGCAGGCAGGCAGGCAGGCAGGCAGGCAGGCAGGCAGGCAGGCAGGCAGGCAGGCAGGCAGGCAGGCAGGCAGGCAGGCAGGCAGGCAGGCAGGCAGGCAGGCAGGCAGGCAGGCAGGCAGGCAGGCAGGCAGGCAGGCAGGCAGGCAGGCAGGCAGGCAGGCAGGCAGGCAGGCAGGCAGGCAGGCAGGCAGGCAGGCAGGCAGGCAGGCAGGCAGGCAGGCAGGCAGGCAGGCAGGCAGGCAGGCAGGCAGGCAGGCAGGCAGGCAGGCAGGCAGGCAGGCAGGCAGGCAGGCAGGCAGGCAGGCAGGCAGGCAGGCAGGCAGGCAGGCAGGCAGGCAGGCAGGCAGGCAGGCAGGCAGGCAGGCAGGCAGGCAGGCAGGCAGGCAGGCAGGCAGGCAGGCAGGCAGGCAGGCAGGCAGGCAGGCAGGCAGGCAGGCAGGCAGGCAGGCAGGCAGGCAGGCAGGCAGGCAGGCAGGCAGGCAGGCAGGCAGGCAGGCAGGCAGGCAGGCAGGCAGGCAGGCAGGCAGGCAGGCAGGCAGGCAGGCAGGCAGGCAGGCAGGCAGGCAGGCAGGCAGGCAGGCAGGCAGGCAGGCAGGCAGGCAGGCAGGCAGGCAGGCAGGCAGGCAGGCAGGCAGGCAGGCAGGCAGGCAGGCATGCATGCATTAAAAGTAGGTTTAAGAGCACAAGTAGCTGTTCCCTACCATAGAGTTGGGGCTCACCAGGCTCGCTGTCGCCCTCTATTTTGACCCGCACAACCCCACTTTTATCGACCATCTCCTGGATGATGCGGCCGTTCTTGCCTATGACTTTTCCAACAACTCCTCTGCGCACTTGTACAGATTTTTCATTGTACTCGAGCAGCTCTCGCGCTTTGTTCACTGCCGCCGCAGTCTGAAACATAAATGACAATGTAAGGCACATGTGGTCTGACCTTCAAGTCAGTTTTGTGATGTCTATGTAATATGCGATTCATTTTGGCTAAGTACCTCTAATAACTAAATGTACGCGCATGTAATTTCATCAAAGTCTCTTTTGTAGTGAATAGAAGAGATGAGGTGACATCAAGAGAAAATTTAGCATCCATGAAGCAGAAAGTGGACTAACAGATGCTTAAATAGCACTTGAAGAAAATGCTTGAAAGCTTGGGCTAAGCAAGTCGACCTGCAGAAAATTACTGTTCTCACCTCGCCGTGAATTTTGAAATAATTATCATCGACGTCTATGGAGAGCACGCCTGGCACTTTCCGTGCCTGCTGGATGTTGCTGCCATGGCAGCCGATGGCCAGACCCATGAGGTCCATGGGCACGCTGAACTCTGCCGTGTGCCTGTGTGGGGACATGTCAGGATGGTAAGGTAATACGTGGGATGGATAGCAAGACACCAATACAGGGGATGGACAGTTAGCCAATACAGGGGATGGACAGTTAGCCAATACAGGGGATGGACAGTTAGCCAATACAGGGGATGGACAGTTAGCCAATACAGGGAATGGACAGTGAGCCAATACAGGGAATGTACAGTGAGCCAATACAAGGAATGTACAGTGAGCCAATACAAGGAATGTACAGTGAGCCAATACAAGGAATGTACAGTGAGCCAATACAGGGGATGGACAGTGAGCCAATACAGGGGATGGACAGTGAGCTAATACAGGGGATGGACAGTGAGCTAATACAGGGGATGGACAGTGAGCTAATACAGGGGATGAATAGAAGGTAACACATGGGATGGATAGTTTTGAATTAGAAATTAGTTTAAGCCTCCCTAACTGCTAAAAAAAAAATTTTAAAGTGAAGAAGGCACCATTTAGTATGGAAATAAGGGAATGCGGAATCAATGCAAAAAAGGGAAAAAAACAGTAAGTTGAGAAAAAGTTAAATGAAACAAGTCGAAGAAGAAAGTAGAAGGTGCTGAAAAACAGGACTGCAGTGAACCAAAAAAAGGTGGTCCTTAACATAACAAAAACATTTCATTTCAACGAAAGGCCTACCTAACCCTCAGCTCATGCCTTCACACATTTTCCCACATGAGTGCTAAATCCCATAGATACAATAATTGTCCCTCCCCCCATGAAGATACAACCATTGTTCACCATTATAACAACAAACAATAGTTGTATATTATTATTATAATATTGTTTATTATATAATATGACTATTATTCATTATTATATGTACACAAGGAGCTCGCGAGACTC
Source organism: Morinoia aosen (assembly GCA_030386875.1). NCBI lineage: Eukaryota > Metazoa > Arthropoda > Malacostraca > Amphipoda > Talitridae > Morinoia > Morinoia aosen. The sequence goes on along the minus strand of CM059578.1, from coordinate 22,686,586 downwards.
GAACTCAGGACTATAAATTACCGCGAAGGCACGCTATCGACTGCGCTATCGATCACCCTAAAAAGATGACCGAAGCCCAACGACAGCAATGCTTGGCCCAGTGCAGGTACGTGCTGTCCCGACATATATTTATTCCCTATTTTATCGAGAGTTCACAGTCTAGTAACCCCCAGAAACAGATAATGAATCTGGTACGGGAAGCTGCTGCTTCCACAAGTTGAAACGAAATAAATGTACACAAGGAGCTCGCGAGACTCGAACTCAGGACTATAAATTACCGCGCTTACACGCGGTAATTATAATTATAATTCATTATTATAATAATAATAGATAGTAAGGTAACACACTGGGTGGACAGCACGTCATGGGTCAGAAGAGCTCAATGTCGAAATGTTTATAGAAATAAATAGCACACTAGCTTCATCATCCAAGGGAAGAAACGAACGTTCATGAGTTCAACATCTAGATAAATAAAAGATTATAGCCCGAACATTACGAGGGAAAGAGGTTTAATGGCTGATCATTTTGAACAGGGGGTTCCCAACCTGAGGTGCTTGCTTGCACCTCCAGGGGTGCAAAAAAGGTCCAGGGTAATAATAAGATATTGGCTAGACATTGGCATTTTTATTTCAGGGGGTGCACAGTTCGAATGAAAATTTTTTCAAGGGCTCCAAACAATAAGAGGGTAAGAACCCAAATCTAGAAGAAATCATCATCGAATGATCATTCAGAGCAATAGTAGCGTTTAATCACAGCCAAGTCAAAGCCCTCAAAAAGCTGCAAAAGTAATGACTAATTTTTAATTACACCTAGACGGTTTGAGCTAAAATCGCACTTTGAACACATAGTACTTATAAAATGCTCAAAATATTCAACAGAAACCGATCAATTCCAAAAATACAACAGTAGCATCTGAGCATGATTGGAAGAGAAGCATTTCAGCACAAAACACAACTACACACTCGGACTGTCAACAGAGCATGCTTGAAAAGAAGAGTTGCTTTGTTCCACAGAATAGCACACATTGAATGTGGATTACCTATACCTACCACATTGCATTTGCATAACCAACATAGACTTAACACCATACACACTCCACAACATGCATTACAACTCACATGACACACAACACGCAATTCATAAACGAAAACACATACGACAACATGCAAATCATCTGACACCACACGCAATACACTCCACATAACAAACACATGCAATGATGCAACACAACAACTAATACACTCCACGTAACACGCAAAACCAGCAACACAACAAATAATACACTCCACGTAACACGCAAAACCAGCAACACAACAAATAATACACTCCACATAACACACAACAAGACGCAATTCTTAACCCACAATACACATGACAACACACAAAAACGTACACGACGCAATGCAAGTAACACAACCCACCCAGACTGTCCATGAGGCATGCTGGAGGAATATAGCTGCTTGGCCGCCTCCTCAGTCCTGCTGAGCAGGACCACCTTCTGCTTGAGGCTGCGGAAGTGAATGTCCGCCAGCATCTCGGCCTTCTTCTGCACGCTCACGTCGCTGCCCTGTGCACCACACGCTCAGTTAGCACAGCAATAACCATATCATCTGCATCACTGTACAGACTGTTACAGGGCCCCTAGATGCTAATTTGCAATACTGGTTGGCTTACAAATTAAATTACTAGTATTACTATGTAAAAAATGGCATTACTAAAAAATAAATGAATCACTAAAAACATGAATAAAATGAATGAAATTATTGGATAAATGAATGAAAATCACTTGATAAACCGATGAAATTCCTAGAAAAACGCATGAAACTACTTGATACAAGCATATGTGGATGTTAACATGAACAATACTGAAAAAATTAACAGATGCCTTAGTAAATAAGTTTAGGTACAACATGGCAATACGTGTACTAGTAAAATGGACGTCACTACTATGTAAATATTGACAATACTAGGTATGTAATACAAGTTTACAAGATATTCAAGTAATTAAATATACAAAGTAACTATGCTAAATAAATAAAAACAATACAAGCACAATAAATAAAAACAATACAAGCACATTTGTTCTACATGACCTCATGTTTAATGTGACTGACGACATGTAGAATTTCAAAGAACACTACCCAAGTCCTCATGACCTCGTTTGATAGCGCTGACGCCACATTGAATTTCAAAAAGCACCAGGCAAGTCCCGATGACCCCAAGTTAGATAGGGGTAACACGGGTTATCTTGCAGAGATTACGATCATAGCGGCACGCTTGATAAGGGAACACAACAAGCGCAACGCAAAAAAAAACCTGGCACTCACAAAGAGAATGAGGCAATGCTTCTCAGGGCTGTAGGAACAACTGAGGGCCCCACATGACTTCTTGAAGCACTTGTGTGAGGACTCCAACGTCGCCCGCGCGTTCCTGCACAAATTCATGTCACGGTCACACATGTCATGGTAACAACATACAGGTCATGATACAGAACATGTGATGAAGAGTCATACCATGTAACTCAAAATACACTTGAGGCTAACACCCGATGCTTCAATCACGCAACTACAAAGATTTCCCGGTGAATGTCTACACAATGAGGAAATTGCCCCTTTTCTAGTTTGCTATATGAAATGCACTAATTCTTCATACTGCCCAAAATTACCACTAACCACCTAAAACTAGCTAGTCATGATCGCTTCACCACAAAAAAAATTGTAGCTACCATCATACAACCGACCATCTCCTCATCAACGTTCTTCGTACATTAGGTTATATGTTTAGTAGTCAGTAAATTACTCGTACCACTATAAATGAAGGACATTCTTTCTGTTCCAAGACCTTTTTAAGAAATAGCTCTTATCATACCAGGTGAAACGTATGACGGACCTGTATTTTCGTATTTCTTAGGAAGGATAATCATGTTTTTGCGTGAAATGCATTTCCTTATTCTGCTATTTACAACCTAACCACGCCAAGCATACACAACAGTGGAAACGCGGCGAACGCGTCAACTTGCTACAAAGCACCCTAATTCACACCCTCAAGATGAAAGTAACACCGAGCGCAAAGCAAGATTACTGACCTGTCTCGTAAGTCGTCTGGTACGGCAATTTCAAACTTGTGGAAGGTGGAGGGGGTGATGGGAGGGTTGGTGTTGAGGGGGAAAAGTTTGTCCATGGAGGTGACCTTCTCGACACCCGGGCCTGTGACGCCCTCAGGCGTGCGTCTGAACACCTCCACAATGCTGAAACCTCCTTTGATTTCCTGATGAAGCAGCATAGGGCATCATCAGAACTTTTGAAACGTGTGGGAGTTCGGTACACAGCAGCAAAAATTTTCTACCCAATTACAGGGGTCTATAGCTCCATAATTGCTTCTGTTGAACTATTAACACTTTGACTGAGGCAACTAAATATCAAGTTGAACACCTAACTCAAATTTAAATTTATTTGTAGCAAACTATTTTGAAAATACCAAACATGAACTGGATCGTGCCTTCATTTAGCTTTGATTAAGTATTTATGAAAATTGAGTTTGCAACAAGTGGTCAGTCAAGCAGCATAATGAAAATTACCTCCGTGTACCACCGCTGGCGCACATCGCAGTCAAAGTGTTGAGCTAATCGTACTGAAGAATTTTTCCACATTTGGCCTTAATCAAATAAGGCATTTTATAAATAAAGAACCCAAAAAATCTTTAAAAAACAACCTGTACAATGCTGGATATATGCTTCAACCAACTGACATTCACAGAATTACAAGTACAACAGGTAAAATGCTTAAACAGATGCTTACTTTGCTTAAATTGCAGGTTCATTAAAAATTTAAAAGCAGCACTGATGATGGAGTTGGTTTCCAAAACATTTTGATTTTTTCAAGAGAGGGGTTTAATTATAGAAGCATTTTCTTAGCTTTCAAAATTTTAGGAACAATGCCGTAAGCAGAAGCACCCTCACAACAGTACACAGGTAAAGCTTAAGCTTGCATGATCCAAAAGCATTCAAGCTTAAAACTGAATCTCCTTTTAAAAGGCAGTCATTGCCCAATCTGCATAACGTTGCCACCTACAAAACTGCTGTGAGCATCACAAACAAGGACCACATGCCTGGGGCACCCAACACCTACCCTGACTTCTTTAAATTGTTTATTCTTTCAAATTATTTAAAAAAACTTGAAAAAATGCACATGAACTAAATATATCCAGTACACAGATACATAGAAATATGCCAATAAATCACATTTCCAATTGATTTATGTCATGAAGCTGCTTTAAAATCAAACGAATCTTTTTTTAAATAAAACTTGAGCAATCCTTGAGTGAGTGAGTGGCCTGGGCAATCAAGACACCCACCTTAAGAATAGCCCTCCAGTAGCATGGCCCTGGAGCATCCAGAAGCTGCTCATAAACCTCAACTTCTGTCCCTGGCGTAAACTCCTGCGCCGACTGGGCAGCTGGTACGCTCGGCAACCGCACATTGTTCATAGGCAGTCTTGTGACCTGCACACATCATCATCCATGTTATAATATTTGTCTATTACTTGAGAGATTTTGTTGCCTGCAAAACACACGAAAATTGGAAGTAACATGAAGTAGGTTTCACAGGAAGACTCACTACACTCTCTTTGGCCTAAGTATTTCTAAGATTATTTACTTGACTTCCAACTCATACCATTAAATGAGACCATGAGCATGGACTTAAGACTCCATTTTTGAGGAAATTAACACTTTAAGAGTCAACAATGATTTTCCTCAAGACTGAGCTCTATGTGATATCAAGTAATTGAAATGCACATTAGTCTAACGACTTGAATCACATCTATATCTTAGCATAATGTATTGAAGTCAAAGTTTAAATCAAACATCGGATCCTTACCAACATGGCACGAAAAACTCAAATTGCACCTTCAAACACTCATGGCTTCTAAAAATGTTCAGAAAATGTGTACAGAAGAAAAAAGTTCATTTAACTGGCATGATGCAAAAACACTTAGATGATGCTATTGCCTATACTAAAAAAGAACACCATGATAACTGTGTAAATGAAGTAGATTAGATTATTATTAAGTTTAAGCCTCCCTATCCGCAACAAAGGCTATCCAAAGAGAAGAAGGAAGAAGGCACCATTTAGTATGGAGTTAAGGAAACGTGGAATCTATGCAGAAAGGGACAGAAACTGAAAGCTAAGAAAGAAGATCATGAAACAAGAAAAAGTTGAAGAAGAAACTAGTAGGTGCTGAAAAACAGGACAGCACGGAACCAAAAAAAGATGGCCTGTAACAAAACAAAAACCAATGTTATTTTAACAAAAAGAAAGCCTACCTAAACCTTAGCTCGGGCCCTAACATAGTCCCTCTGGGAGCACTAATTCCCATAGATACAACAGTTGTATCCCCCTGAGGGGTTGTAAATGAAGTAACCCCAATATTAAATTTGATAGAAAATATTAATTAGCGCCATTTTACATATCAAAACCAGACATAGGTTTTCAAATCTAAGGCAAACCCATAACATTAAAATATATCATTACACAGGTAAAGGTTATCCATCAAGCTTGAATTATTTATAGTAAATGCTGGAATTGAAATATTTTTAATTTGTGCAGCTGAAACACTTAAAATTTAAATATTGCTTGAAAAACTTACCTGCCCTCTACCCACAGGAAAAAGAACAAAATAAATATATGAAAAAGAATGAAAAAAGTAAACCAGCTGTATGTATATACTAGGCCTATATTGATTAATTCAGACACCAAGGTCATTCTTTATTAACCCGTCGCCACGTCCTGGACTCTTAGAAGGTCGGCAAAGCTAGTACATGTTTCACATCAGCAAACCTAGGGTTGCCATATATGTTCTTAAGCGTCTCGTTGAGCGCTATTCATTGGTGTGAGGTAAAATTAGGTCGGGGAAACAGGGGAGGAGAGGTAACAGGCTCAAATCTGTATGAATTCTTCTGCTCAGTCTGGAGTGTAGCTACCGGCGCTGCACAGCCTCTTAGAAGGCCAGCAGTGTAGCTGAGGCATACCAGCACACACTCTGCCTCTTAGAAGGTCACCATCATTTTCATTTTTTTATATTTTTTGTTCCAAAAATGGGAGTCCAAATCCACAGATTTACTCCTAGGCAAAAAATAATACCACCATTGTATTCGGGAGGAAAAGCTCTATGCATATAAAACTCTTTACAAGCAATGAAACTGCTTGATAACAGCCTATACTCAAAATGAACTAAAAAATAAAAACTGTGTTTTACATATAATGCAAATAACTCCGGAACTATTAGACCTGAAAAAAAAATTAACATACCACAAGATTCGGCAACTCAGAATCTATAAAAATGCATCATAAAAAAACATGAAAGTGCAATAAATAAAAAATGGCCAGTGATTTTCTGATTTCTGTTTTTTGTATTTTACCGAAATAAAAACTCAAATTTCGTAGATTTTTGTTGGGGTAGCAGCATTTTTTTCCTCCACTGACAGAAAGAGCAACTCTCTCTTTGCAATGAACCCCCAATGAAACTTCTAACATGATTAATGAATGTACAGTAAGTTGCACAGTTGACCCACTTTCTTCAAACCTCCCGGTAGGTCGACCATGTGGAGACTGGTTAACACAAGTGCACCAATCTACTTACAGTTAAATCATCTTAAAATGGAGCTGTTCGGCATAACCAAGAGTAAACATGAAGAATTAACATCAAATTTATGTTTTGCTTCAAATGCTTAGTTCACTGAATTATTAACATTTTATATAAACAATTATACACAAAGTAGTTTTACATTATGAATTGAAACTAGTTGTGTACTTAATGAAAATAGTACACAGAAAACTGAAAAAGCACAGGACACTTACTTCATCAGTAGTTACCCAGTCTCCAACATATTTGATAGAAAGTGTGCTGTCTCCGACATCAACAATGTTAGCCTGAAAAGAAGGAACATAATAAATTCAATGGAAACAGAAATATAACAACATTAAAGAAAAATAGGAAACAGTTGTGAGTTGGTTTTACTGTTAATATAACTGAATTTGTCACTCATACAGGCAGTCACACTCTGGGGCTATTCATCATCAAAATTGGTTGATAGAACAGCCCTACATATTTATTTCAAACCAACTATTTGGTCATTTGAAAATATTCATTCAACCTCTTCTCACAAAAAATCTAACATTTAATGAAATATTTCCTAGAAAGTCACTTAAATGAGAGATGAATGCTGCAGTCTTTTTACAAATTATTCAAATAGATATAATAACTACAGGTTATATTCCTTATAAGCCAAATATTGGAGTGTGTCTGTAGGCAAAATATTTAGTCAATTTACATCACAAATGCAATAGTAACTGAAGCATTTCTCCTTGATGTAATAGTTTAGGGCTCATGCTAGGTAACCAAAAATATTCATCTAGAGTAGGGGTCTTATAATTTTCCAGCCTTTTAAGCATTCTGACTACTCCAGAGCCAAACTGCTTTACAAGTCAAAACAGTTTGTATTTTCTTAATAATATGATTCTGTGTTTTTATCCAACTTATCAGAGGAAGATTAACAATAAACCCTTGGTAGTTGCAAGCCAGATTGATTACACAGGCAACTGGCAGGCCAGATTTGGCCTGTGGGGCTGTACTTCAGATCTAGAGTTCGGATCAGGCTACACTAAATGGGCTTTTCTCCTTGTCCTCTTGAGATTACCTTTGTTATAGTTGGGAAGTTTTGAAACAACTAATGAGGAAATACTATGGTATAAAATTTTCTTTTAATGCAATGTGTGCAGAATGGCTGCAGTTTAAATTCAATTCATCATTGTATTGCAGAAATATAAAAAATTTGGTTTAAAATAACTTTCTAATAAGCACTAACATGCAGCGAAAGCAACAATGAGACTTGATTTTAATACATTGCACTATTAAGCTATAAAAAAAAGTTTATTATATATTTGCACAAGTTTACTTTCTACCTAACCTAGCCATCATAAATGAAATGCTCCAATTTAGTTTCATTTGGAAAAACAATTTCGAGTACTTATTATTGAACACATCTCACTAGCCATAGAAAACTTCAATATATTACAACAGTTGATAATAGGATTAAACATCATTTTAGTCTAACTTCACCATATCCATATTCAAAATTGCCTGCTGTCATTTAAAACCAAAACCAAGCTTTATTCAATAACCAGAATCATTTTCCATCCAAAGACGTTATGATTTGCATACAAAATATAAACTCATGGATTGGCTTCAGTTGAACTGCTATTTAACTCTAGGAAACAAGGTAAATCTGAAGGATATGTCAGTTATCGATTTTTAACTTTTTGGTGCCTGAACCTAATTGATTGAATCAAAATAAACAAGTTTTCTTCCATGCACTTTCCGTCTCAAATGAGTATTTTACGATTTATAGTGGTAAGTTTAGTTTTGTCTTTGATGACGAATGCGCTCGAATAAACAGCTACTCATCAATTTTTCGAATTTTTGTTGTTTGAATCATAGTAATAACATCGAAATAAACAACTTTTCTTTCATACACTTTCTTTGTCAAATGAGTATTTAATGAGGTATAGCGGTAGGTTTGGTTACGTCAATGATGACGATCGCGCTGGAAGTGAGTGCGCACTGCAGTGTTGCTGTCCGACGTGCTCCTTGAATTACTTGCCGCTTCAAACACTGGAGTTGCGGTAAGTCATTTACCGCTATAACTAATAAAATACTCATTTGAGATGGAAAGTGCATAGAAGAAAACTTGTTTATTTCGATCTAATTAACTATGCTTATGCATTGAAATTTACAAAATCGATAACTGACATATCCTTCAGATTTACCGGAAACAATTTTTAAATTCTTTTCTATTTCAATCATGCATACAAGGTGAAGACTGTTGCTATTTTGATTAACTTTCATCCCCCAAGCTTTGTTGTTGCATAGTAGTTGATTTGTATGGACTAGTGGGAGACTGATGTGGAAACACTAGCACTTGTGGTTATTACTAAATTAAACAGCTACCAATGTAATACATAAAATGTTAAATAACACAATAATTGAGGGAAGTACCAGATAAACAATTCTGATGCATTTGAGTAAATGCTATAGAAATTTAAGATTACAGACTGATAGGTAAACCTTTGTATATTTTGTACTTTGTATTATAATTTGGACTCATAATGAACTTGCATCCTAAGGAGCACAATGATGATGATTTCCCCATGCCAAGAAGGAACAAATTTTCAACCCCAAATTGAAAATAAAATTCAGATATTCCAAATTGCTAGCACTACGTTTAATATTTATTTAAATTTACAGTAACATTATTAGGTTATTTAATGACCTTGAATGTAACATTATAATAAATCTAAGCAACCAATTTTGGTTACTTAGAGTAGAGGATGTACCCATTAGTTCACACATAACATGACTGCTTCAGATTAATATTTTCCAGAGAAAGCTTGAAAGTGATGTTTTTCAGAAATTTCCATGATAATGATGGCTAAATCTACAGTCTACTATCATTACAATCAACAAAAAATACTTTTGTTCTACATATTTTAGAGTTATCCTAAACTTTTAAACAAATTTGATAAGAGTTATTTTTAATATAGTTTGAAAATTGAAAAAATGTACAACATAGATGATTATGGTAAACTTGTATAGTGCTTATTTCATATACTAAACTGACAAAACAAGTTTCATCATATCAATAATTACTTGGAGTTCAAAATAATATTAATTAACAAATATGAAACAAATGGGTCAAAACTAACCAAGAAATAGATAAGACATCTGTTAACACAAGCAAATCTTACCAAAAACCCAATTAAGTAAAGATATATACATACACAATTTCACCCTCTTTATAAATGAATTGATCAATTCCCTGATTTGCTAGAGTAGATATTTTGTTCTATATTACAATAACTAACAGAATAAAATGAAACAAATATTTTGGTAATATTAGTAACAAGCAACTATTACATAATTAAGGGGAACGTCTAGTCAGAAGTCCATAATTGGCAGAATTTTTTTTATTGCTTAATTCAGTAGAGCAATGCACAATTGATAAGCAGTAAAAAATTTGGAAGCATCTGAGGCGAGTAAACAAAGGGAGAAGAAGAGGCGGGGGAGGGTCGCATGACGTGTCAGCGCTCATGTGCCAAATTATTCCACTTAGATATTGCTAACCGACTGTTAATTTCTAAAGACATATGTATTTATCGCTCAGTCTTCAAGAGCTTTTACGATTTGGCAACGTTGATCTTGGTACCTCCCACAGAGCTCCGCACCCCCTCCCCTCCTGTGCCGTAGACATAAATAGGAGTGCTGGCCACGCAGCTGTTCAGTGTATGATGAAAGCTGACGCCAGTATGATGTCAAACGATTAGCTGAAGCTGCCTTTCAAACTCAGTAGCTGGACTGCATCTGCTAAGCTTAGTTAGGATCGAAGCGCTCCTTTCCGGTCCACCTGAGTTTGTGTCCCCCCTGATGCTCATGCTTGGTACCTGGCCCCTGGTACCACTTGTGGTACTGGTTTTGACAAGGAACCACAAAATACTACAATGAAAGATTGCCAAAGTCAAGAAAATATTTTAGAATTGCTTTCATAACGTTACCTGCACTGATTTCTCAGTAATATAGCTTGAAAATGAAAAAACCTGTTTTCTGTACTAAAATGCGTCTTTTGAACAACTCAAATGTCAATATTCAAGCCACTTCGGTCAATTTATAGTTTCCCTTCGGCAGGGAAATTAAAGATGTCGTTGCTGATAATCACTAAATGAGCACATTTAAAAATTTTTTACATGAATGACATTATGCTCTCTGATGCGTTATTTCCGAATTATTTAACTTTGAAGTTGGCTGTCGCGCGCCACAGGAAGTGACTGCGCCAAGGCTAATTTAATTAATAATGGAAGGTAACCCCCTATTACAAACGTAAAGAGGTTGGGTCGTGAGGGTTAGCCACAGTTCTTTTAGTGAAAAGTATAAATAAAGCTTCTAACCCACCCATTAGGGTGACGATCGCAATCTTGTTTACATCGGCACAAAGATGGCGGCGCCCATCATCTTCCAGTCGATGTAAACAAACGTCACTAGAAACCTTTATTTATAATTTTCACTAAAAGAACTGTGGCTAACCCTCATGACCCAACCTCTTTACGTTTGTAATAGGCGGGTTAACTACTCTTATTAACTAAATTACAACGCGGGCGCGCGCGCCAACTTCAAAGTTAAATAATTCGGAAATAACGCATCAGAGAGCATAATGCCATTCATGTAAAAGGTTTTTAAATGTGCTCATTTAGTGATTATCAGCATTGACATCTTTAATTTCCCTGCCGAAGGGAAACTATACATTGACCGCCACTTCTTCTCAGAAACTAGTGATCGTAGAGCAATGCTGTTGGTATCATTGGATGCGCAAAAAGTTGCTGCATAAAGAGTCAGAGGATCTCATTGAATTTCATAATGGTGTCTTAGTTACATTAAAAAATCCACGGAAAAATGAATCGCTTTTTGAAATTTTTTTTAAAACACCATAAAAACTAAACTAGGGTAATGTTCGAATGGCCGGACGGTTCGAATCGTCGGTCATTCTTAGTTAATTTTAAATTTTTGCGCTTGGCAGCTATCTAAAAACTCAACCCACAAGGCCTGTAGTGGTGCTATCTGCTAAGCGTCTTTGCTAAGCTTTTGGATTGCTACCGATTGTCAAAATTAAAAATTAACCATGAATGACCGACGATTCGAACTGTCCGGCCATTCGAACATTACCCTATTATGAATTTCAGAATAATCCTCTGACTCCTTATTCAGTAACCCTTTGTGCATCTAATGAGATACTTAGATCATTACTCTATGTTAGTGACTTTTTGAGAAGATAAGCTTGAAAAATTTCCATTTCCCTGCCCACTTTCTCCCATTATCTCCGCCATTATGGCAAAAATGGAAAAAAGTGTTAGATGCAGCCCCTATTTATTTTCCAAAATACATACGTATGCCAAATTTCATTGATCAAGATACCATACAAAAAACGGGACAACCATTTTCTTGATTCTGACTAGACAGTCCCCTTAAACCCCCTTTGAATCCAACCATGCAGACTTGGAACTTTATTTATTTACTCCCTATCAATTTACATAAATACAAAATTCAACTTTTCTTACATAACACAAATATATTCATCATTTTAACATCACAAGCACATTCGAAATTTTAATAATAACTATACTCCCATGCTTCAACTTGGTTTGGATAACTTGTAACAAACAGGTAAAAATCTGAGTCATGCTTTCACAACACATGAGTAGTCGTTAGCTATGATCCTCTGACTAATTACAAACTAAACTAATACATATAAGGATGTTCATTCATCAAGTTAACCGATATTAGGGTTAGTATTAGAAATTTTATGGTTTCCCTATAATTAAAATTAAACAAATTTTCATAATAAACACGCTCAACTTCCGACGAAAAACCTAAACACGCCGCTGACGAAACACCCATTTGAAGCTGACAGAATCAACGATAGTGACAACTACGGGGAAGAGCAAAACATTGAACACATTATTAAAAATGCAGGTAATTTTGTAGCACATCGCTCATATAATGAAACCATAAAAATACCTTGTAATAGGCACCGCCAGGGCCTAACGCTTCTACAAACAACTCGTCCATCTTGACTACCGGCAGTGCATGCTGGGTAACTCGTATTGCCATAAGAACAGTATTGCTCGCATTATTTTCTTTTCGAGGAATTCTCCCATTTAGCGGGAAACCTAAATGCGCAGAATTGTAATCTATTTAATTTGCCAATACAAATGGGTCAATGAGAACAAAAATAGTCTTTTTTAATTACTTTTGTGCACTTGAATTCTTATATACATGCGTAATAACTGCAATAAATTTTCATAAATAGGTTTTTTATCAAAAACTATGTTTTTTTCTCGGACAGCTGATTGAAAGTACTTGACGTTTCTACTGTCGACTTATTAATCTAAGACCCAGAGTTATTTAAATCATGGCTGGGTATAATGGAGAATTGTGCTTGAGTTTTCCCTTAACCCAACGGGGAAAAATCACCTCGCACCGCCGTAGTACGAACTGCCAGCACCTGATGACGAATGATGAATGCGGTGTTGAATTATAAAGTAAGAAATAATTTAAAGAATGCAGAATAACAGGTCGTTAAAGCAAATATTTGAATGGAATCGGAGTGTGAGCCACATTGGAAGAAAATATGTTTTGGCATTCAAGGAAACTATGCAAAAGATTATTCGTGTTAGTATTGGGAGACCTATGGTATTCTTCCTCAGGCTACTTTACGCTCCGGGCAGACTATGAATATTAAAGGACTTTGAAAATCAGTGCCTGAAGTAAAGGCCTGAAGTGTCAATGAACCCTACAGGCTAAGAAAACATAACTGGAATAAATGCGTTCTATTTGTGAATATCACCGACAGTGATAGGACACGAGGAAAAGATTGCAGTCACGTAGTTAAACAATTTAAACAATTTAAACAATTAATTTACCACAGGAGATACAGAGGTAGAATGTTTCTTAAGTCTAGTACAATGGACAAGTTTGAATATAGCTACCTGTGGGTCCGAATAAGTTCAGCGACTTCTGGGGCATCCTACCATCAACATTATTCTAAGGTATACAATAATGTTTAATCTAAATCACTTAACCTAGTTTCGCATTAGACTGATCAGTGAGATAATTTACTCGATATCAGATATTTCATTTTACAATATAGGTTATATGGACTATATTAAACAGTATATTCGATAAAAGATTTTACAGCAGACTGAAGGCAAATTACATATTACCCATGGCAAATTTCATTATTGGAAACAGTCATGTAGGAGACAAAATTTGACTTGGTGATCTTACACGACTAATATTCCGATAGGAAGTGAGTCTCGAGATTTCTTTTGAATACCTTGTAAGAATTACTGTCATGGATCTCCGCAGGTATTGATTTCCAAGTTTTAGTTCCAACGAAGAGAATACTGTGTTGCGACCGGGCCTTTGAATAATAAGGAAGCATGAATTTACTTCTATTTCGGGTTAAATGGTCGTGATGACCAGTTTGCGCACTTAATAATAGTTTCAGGCTATTGTCGCCATCATTTCTTAATGTTTTGTAAATGAAATTACAAATGGAGATTTTGTAGAGATCTGAAAGTTTAAGTATTTGTAAATTTTTGAATGAACCATTTGTGTGAGCATTATATTCTAGATTCTTTACCGCTCTGATTGCTCTTTTTGCAGAGTAAAAATTATATTAGTTTTATTTTTATCAGTTCCGTGCCATGTTTCTATTCCGTACTGCAAGTATGGTGAAATGAGCGTTCGGATAGAGCATTCGTAAAGCTGTTTCAGGCAGGTAATTTTTAACTTTATTCAGGATTCTGATGGATTTCGATCATTGCGCACCAAGAGACCAAGAATGAAGATCATCAGGTGACATGAAGTTGCAACAGGGTTGGCGGTAGATGGACTATTGAGTGCGAAGCGGCAGTAGAGGCAGTTGAGACTATTGCTGGCGGACAGTGTTGGGCCCGCAACTTTTAAAATGTTGCGGCGCTACCGCAACCGCAACACCACAAAAAAAGTTGCAACGCAACCGCTACAGCAACTTTGAAAAACCAAAGTTACGATCGCAACCGCAACTTTTTAATTATTATAATATATATAATTTTAATTAAATATTATTCTATTCATTTTAAGTATACATTACTATGAATGAAATAATATTATGATATTCAAAATAGCGCATTGTTTTACTAAAAAAACTCATAGATCGAATAAATATGTGGACTAGAATTGGATGAAATATCAAGATCCTGAAAGAAACGTTTCATTTGTAAATATAGCATGAACAATAAAATGAATTCTATTTTCTATTAATAATTTTGGAAAGGTACCTGCCTAGTAGCTATATTTTCATAGGAGTTCCGTATGTATTGCAAAAAATTAGAAAACAGAGAAGTGCAGAACATTTGTAGGCCTACAGCCTATATGACGCATAATGAACAACCATGCATATGCTCCTGTAATGTATGATATTCCTCTGCTTTTTGTTGTTCTTCTGATATGATTTAATACTGGTTCATGATCGCAGTATGACAATGTCAATGAACTGTAAAGACGATCAACGATGCCTTTCAAAAATGTTAACATTTCAAAATGTTTGTCTGAAAGCCGAGCACGTCGTGGTCTCAAAATTTCATTGCCTTACGAGAACAGCTGTTCGACCGCAGCGCTCGATGGTATTGGCGTGTTAAATGGGATGAACGAAGCGACAAATTCACTTGCAGGAAACATCGCTCTATGAACATCAAGGGGGCTAGTTCTGTTGTTTCGTCATCTATCGTCTCAACGATAATTCTTAGCTACAAAACATACTGAACACGTACTGACAAATCTCATTTTGCCTGGTATCTCCATTGCTTAATCGTCTCTTGCTCATTTTCTTTATAATTCAAGAAATCACAAAACAGTCTTGAAGTATGCGATCGCCTATACGCTGCGATCGCCTATACGCTGCGATCGCCTATTATGATTTGATCGCCTATACGCTGGGATTTGCAAGCATGCTTACTTGTATATGTGTGTACGTATATTGGTGTACATGTGTGCACAATACACCTGTGTGCACTGGACTAGCAACTGGTGTATAAACTATAAATACTAGACTTTTTTCTCACTCCCAACTTCCAACACTACCCAACACATCATTTCATTTTTATCATTGTAAGGCAATTCAAAGCTTAAATGTCTTGTACATGTAAAATGTGGTACCTATGAATATTTTTCAATTGCAGGCATTTTGCGCCATATTTCAAAAATAATGTGATTTTCTTTCCTAATATGACACCCTTATAAGACATTCATGTTTCTCTCTTCGTCACGTCCAAAAATGCTCTTGGTAGGCCAGTGTAGTGCAAATTATCATATAATCTCTTACGCTCTAGAATATATTATAACAACTGCACCTAAGCCTCGCGTGCTTCTTGAAATATTCTGTACTTGGGAACCGTTGAAGAAAGATCGCTTTCATGTTTCTGACTAAGGTAGTCTGTTTTGTACCACTATTTTTAGTACGGAAATTTTATAAAATTCATGCCATGATAAAAGATATTTTCTCCGATTCCCTCGATTGGAATGCTAGTTTGTACTGATTAGTTTACGCTGATATTTGCGCACATGCTTACGTGTGTATATGTGTACTTGTGCACGCTATGCGTACGTAGATAGGTGAATGTGTCACTACGTAATACTTCATTTTACTTGATTATTGTACAGCATTTATAAAGTATATATATGCAAGTATATTTGTTGCGCGATCACCGACATATGATAAATAAGACGCTCATCAACCAATGATCTGTTCGGTACAATATTTAATAGAACATCGTTACAATATTTCATTAGAAATTGTAAGCAGCAACACATACTGAAAGAGTTGTCGCGAATCTTCCTTTGCTCATTATCCCCTATTTCAGAACATCGCACAGCATTTTTACAGAACGCGCATATATTGCGATTGCCTCGAAGCATAGAAATGTATTTGTGTATGTTTACGTGTTAGGTGTATGTATGTGCGTAGGTATGTATGTGCATGTATATGTGTATATATTTACATGTATATATGCACATATGTGTGTACTAAACTGACAACTGGCATTTTAACTAAAGATAATTGTTTTTTGTTCTGTTCCCTCTCAACTTGTAACATTACCTAACTCGTCATCTCTTTATTATTGTAAAGCGCTCACGTAAAAAAACTATTCATTTGTTGTTTGATCATCCATTTATATTTAAATAAAATGCTTATCAACTAATGACCGGGTACCTTGGTTCATCATACAACTGATGTTAGATTCATCCATTCGAATTTTCTTCTTTTTTGTTTTTATTACTACGTGCTAAGAGTATAATTAGCCCCAATTTCTGCTTTCACTATCTTGCTTGCTTTTTTGCTCAAGATCCACGATTGTACTGGAATATTAAGAACAAAGAAACACTGAACGTCAACATAACATGTAGCTTTTTTACGAAACATTAACTGTTATAGACAGTAAAATCTTTTGTACTTTTAATACCCAACCGGTATGTTACCATTAAATCATTCGAGTTAGAGTCACCTATTTTAAAGAAAAAAAGAAAAAATGTTTATTTCCAAGTTGCCACATGAGATACATGCCAACATATGGGCTTTTAAAAGTTTCTTAATATAGGACATCCTACAACAAATGTTCCATACGAGGAGTACTAATTGACAAACCATCCGAGGTGTACAAATAGATAGACCATACGAGGCATATTAATTGACAAAATATACGAGGCGTACTAATAGACAAACCATTCGTGGTGTGCTAATAGTCTAACAAAAGTTCTATACTA
This sequence comes from Morinoia aosen, assembly GCA_030386875.1. NCBI lineage: Eukaryota > Metazoa > Arthropoda > Malacostraca > Amphipoda > Talitridae > Morinoia > Morinoia aosen. The sequence goes on along the minus strand of CM059578.1, from coordinate 22,669,178 downwards.
GGAGTACTAATTGACAAACCATCCTAGGTGTACAAATAGATAGACCATACGAGGCATATTAGTGAACAAAATATACGAGGCGTACTAATAGACAAACCATACGTGGCGTGACAATAGTCTATCTTTGTCAAGGGTAGTTGAATGAGAAATGACAAATATCATCTCTTGGATATTTTATATTCCAAGAGATTTCGGCATAGCGCCCCATCTCTTCTTTTTCCTACTTCGATAATTTCAACTAATAACTTGGGAGTTTCGAAAAATTCTTTAGTAGTATTCGAATTATTTATAAGATCATATTGAAACACCATCGTAAATGATAATCAAGTATTGAGAAAAGGTTAGTCACGAAGTAATTTATAAAGAACATCGCGAAACACAGCACGCACATCTAGAAATGCGTAAAAAAACTTACACTCAAAAATGAAATGCATGGCTTATTCGGCATACAAATATAGAGATAATTTTTGCAAGAGCGCTTTATTTCATTTGTCTGTTTATACTTTTGATTTCTTCTATTCTTCTATTCACAGAAATGCCCTTCGGGGTCGTGATAGATCGATTTATTAATCATTAAGCAAGCGCAATCAATTTGTTTATTTCTGGAATTTGGTTCAGTGTTAACTGATCGCAGAGCTTTAGGTAAAATGTAATGTGTCTTGAGGTTTTGCTTTTACGCAAAAAGTAGAAATAGAAACATATATATCTACAAGTGCGCATATATATGTTTGAACGAGTGCATGTGTACACTGATACGTAGACATTTATGTTTGCGTGCGCACACATACACACTCACGCACACACCAACACACATATTCATATATATACGCATTGAAAATGAATATAAGAAAAATGCTAATAAACATGAAAAATAATCTTGCTCTTTCTATATTTAAAATGACAGCCGAAGCTCTGATGAATCGTAAAAAATAACCTGAGGAAAGATAAGGAATAGAAAAAGGATTTCGAAATACGTATAATGGAATGGTTTTTTAATTTCTTAAAGGAAATTTTAAGAAAACTCAAGTTACCGCCGAGGGGAAAAAACATATTTCATATCTTCTCGATATTCACCACATCATGCGGGCATGGGTACATGGGATAAAATGGAGATACAGTGTAAGCCGGTTACCACTCATGATTGACAAATATCTACAAAATATTGGCAGAAATGGGTAAACAAACATATACTCAACATCAAAATTTATAGTTTGTACAACATACGGACAAAAATATAATTTTACCACGATTCATATGCTCACACTGCACTTTATTTCATTAATTATATTTGTCATTAATCCGATTCACAGAAACGCCCTCTAGGGAAGTGATAGATCTATTTTTGAATCATTTCGCTAGTGCAATAAAATTTATGAACCAGATGGTTTTTGCGTAAAGAAATGAAATAGAAACATACAAGCATAAAATAAAAAGATAAAAACAACCTACCATCTACTACACAGAAAATGACAGTTGAGCTCACTGTAATCCTAAGAAATTTTTCGCAAAAAAACTAACTAAAAGGAAAAGTAGACTTCAAAAAAAACATGGAAATGAACTGGTTTTTAATTTCTTCATAGAAATTTTTAAGAAAACTCAGGTTACAGTCAAGAAACAACACAACTCTTCAGCATTATACGGACATGTGTTGTGACATGTGATAAAATGGAGTAACATTGTGGCCGGATATCACATCTGAGTGGAGAATATTCACAAAATGTGGCACATATAGGTAGATTAGGCAATGATCCAAAGTGATAATTCTAATTACAGAAATTTAGAGTTTTTTCCGATTTGAAATTTCAGTGCTAGTGTGCGCTGAACACACGGAAAATAAATAAGAAGACTAAATGAAATGCTGGAATTACCCCCTCCCCCCAGCTCAGCCGAAAATCGATTGAAAACATCTTCGGAAATGATTTTGAAATAGCGAGACAACGTTAGCCAAAATTTAATTCATTAAAAACTTTGCACAACCCTCACATCTATAAACCTGTTTATTGGTGTACACACAAAATGTATTTCATGGTATATTTGTCATACGGACGTTAAATATTAATACAGAAAAGAGAAAGAAATAACAAAATAAAGATGAGGAAATACCCCTAATTATGGAAAGAACGTTCGTTCTGCTGCATTGAACTGAGGCTGTGGTGCTCATTGTTGTCGACAGAAATAGGTAAGATGAATATACGAATGGCTTAGCAAACGTAAAATGAAATAGTTTCTAATTTTCTAACAGAAATTTCAGGAAAATTGAAATTTCTGATAGATGGGAAGTTCACACCGAAATGCTGCAGGCCCTATGACAGAGATGAAAAATGACGTGACACATTTACTCTAAATTCTTTTACAGTTTTAGAGTTTTTGATATGCTGGGGAAGCTTGTTCCACAAAAAAGCTCCAGAAACTGAGAGAGCTTTTTGTCCCACGTTAGATGAACGGTAACTGACTAAAACATCGTTCCTCCGATTTGGTCTTTTGTTTGGGATATTAGATGGAAAAAATTTTACCACCTCTGCATTACTTTGGGGGAGGTACAGAGAGGAGAATACTCGTCGAGCTTTTTGGATCATGAATCTGTACGGTATTGGGATCCAGTCGAGTTTTCTTAAAAGAGGGGTGACATGATCGTATTTATTGAAATTTCCTTTGCATACTACTTTGGCGGCGAAGTTTATACATTTTTGCAACTCTTCCTGACGACATTGAGGTAAATTTCCCCACACAAGACTGCAGTAGTCCAGACGCGATAAAACTAAAGGCTGAATCACTAATAACCTAGATTTTTCGTCAAGTGTGTTCTTAATGCGATGAAAGAACATTAAGGTTCCGTTAATTTTGTTGCACATTGTTTCGACGTGTGAATTGAAAGTCATATTTCTGTCAAACCAAACACCCAGATTTTTAACCTTATCTACTGGTTCAATTGTATCGACTCCAAATGTTAGCTTGAATGGTGGTAATTTTTCAGTCGCATTCTGTGATCCAAAAATAATGCATTGCGTTTTACTTGAGTTAAGTTTGAGGCCATTATGGTCATACCACTATTTCAAATTTCTCAGAAGGTTTTCAGCGTTGGCTTGGGTTTCTTTTAAATCCGCTGTTGAGCTTGTCATGGCAATTTGTACGTCATCAGCATACATTGAGATTTTTGTGTTTGCCGGCATGGTGGGGAAATCATTGTTGAAAATTGAAAATAGGAGTGGGCCGATGATTGGACCTTGAGGAACGCCAAAATTATTTGGTATGAATGATGACATTTTGTTATTCAATTACACTGCATGAGAGCGGTTTAGTAGGTAGCTTTCAAACCACTGAGTGTTCATTCTGATGTTTGAAATTTTTTGTAGAAGTTTCTTATGCTCAACACTGTCGAAAGCTTTGGAGAGATCAAGCAATAGTAAGAGAGTTAATTTTTTTTGGTCAATATGATTGTAAATTTTTTCTGTTATGTTTAACAGGGCGTCCTGAGTATTGGTATTCCTTCTCTAAGCATATTGATTGCGATGCAGTAGATGTGACTCCTCTATGTAAGACGAGAGCTGGTTTGTTATTACTTTTTCTAATAGTTTGGACATAACAGGCAGGAGACTGATTGGTCTGTAGTTTGACGCTATGTCGATATCACCAGATTTATGTAATGGCTTAATAATGGACAGTTTCCATTGATCGGGAAATTTGTTTGTGGCTATAGATGTATTTATTATCAAGCGGATATGGGGTGCTGTGACAGGGAAGCTGTCTTTTATATGGTGGAGGCTTATGCCATCATGTCCAGTCGCTATAGTATTCTTTAGTGAGTATAAGATTTTTCGTATCTCTATGACGCTAACTGGCTTTGGTCTCCACTTGTTGCTACTATTTGGGGATGAAACATCGCTCAGATTTGCCCCTGTAGATGTGCCTAAAACTGTCCTGGGTACTTCATTGAAAACATCTTCGCCAACTTTTGAGAAGAAAGTGTTAAAGCTATTCGCCATTTTTGTGGGGTTGTCAAAAGTGCCTTTGCAGTCTGAATTTTTATACTGAGCAACTTTAGCCCTGACTAATGTTTTTTTAATAATAAGATACGTGAGTTATCATGGGCCATGGGCATTTTTTTCTGCAAGACATACCCCCCTTTGCACGAGTGCGGAGCGTATTCGAAAGGAGGTCCAAAACTTAAATAAATTCATTCGTTTAATGTAAATTCGTGTTTTATACATACCTTTACATGTTGCTTTAATGATGAGATAATTGCTTTGCAAACCTCTGGTACCATTTGCGATATTGCCTGCTTAGATATTCTCAAGGTACACATGAGGTTCGTAAAAGAGTCTCCACTTGCTAAGAAACGCAGTGTGACTGCTAGTCGAAGTGAAGCTGGGGTAGATTATCTAAAGTTTGTATTCTTTTTCGTTATCAGTCCACCAACAATCAGAAGCAAATCTTCGAAATCAGAAGGGGTTAGTCGTGCGAAATTTCGAAAACCCATGGCGTCTTCCAGTCTTAATTCATTCAATATTGAAATTCCGAAACTAGGTCCATCTGCGAACACTTCGCGACTCCACCAACGTTTACGTTTTCTCGTTCTTTCACTAGCAATTATCGCAAAGCATGAACTTACTCCGCACAAAGCAATGTTCTCCATGACTCACTGTCAAAGATTCGACGAGAAATTCAAATCGTAGTGTGGACGCTAGACGAGGCAAAACCGGAGTCCATAGACGGTCTATAGACATGTCTGTAAACGGTCTATAGACATGCCTGTAAACGGTCTATAGACATGTCTATAGACATGTCTGTAAACAGTCTATAGACATGTCTGTAGACGGTCTATAGACACATCGCGCAACATGTCTACAAGTATGTACGCGCCTTAACACTACAGTTTTTATCTTCACCTCCATTTACCAGCAGCTCAGTCAGGTGATCATCACCAAGATGCTCAGTGAAGGCCAAGTTCAGGCGGCGTTACACGGCCACAATCTGGATTTCCTCTGGTGCCATCGCTTGCAAGGCCGGGAAAGGAAGATGTAAGCACCCCGATGAGACGAAATATTAAAATGAGATAAAACGTTTAGTTGTCCGTACATTAATCGGACCAGCTAATTAGATTAGCTTCAATTAGCCATAAAGGTCTAGTGTAAAATTAAGTGATTTCAATTAGTTTAATGCTTAATTGAAAGTTTTGACTTAGAAGTAACGAAATGCTTTGTTACTGCCAGTTAACGCATACCGTATTCTTCATGTGAAGTGATTTCCTTCCTATCAGAATGAGGCCTCTTTTCTCACCTGTTTCTTTTCTCTTGGTTTTTTTATCATCAGCTTCCTAATTTGAATTCTACCTTTGGTACGTTTCATTGTCTACACCTTGATTCGTTTCTAACAAACCCAGCAGCCAAATGAAAATTTAAAGCTTCACTGTTGAGTTTTCGTCGTGATTATGCTGCTGCCAGCATTGCCTCGTGCCTCCTCAAAAGCCCCCTCCAGACCTTGCATTACCATGTTGCCTCTGGACGTCGGAGTGGCGCTGCAAAAGAACCGCTGATGACCAGACTGGCTTGTGGGAAAGCCCGGACTGCAAGGTTAGGTTAGGTTAACATCGGCATCTTTGGGATGCTTTATTTCCAATCAAGCCTGATACATATGATCTTAGCATTGGTTTTTCAAATGTCTTATAACTAAGCCTATATATAGGACACCATGATGGTTCCCCCGTAATGCCGGTACCCATTTCCGACACCTGGGTTGAGCGGGGTATTGTGCTTGAGCTTTCCCTTATACCCAACGGGGAAAATCTCCGCGCCAGCGCTGGGAACGAACCCGCGACTTCCAGCATACAAGTCCGATCCCTTAACCGCTGTGCCACGGAGAGAGCGGTTGCTGTGGCAACGTTGGGAGAGAAGACGTGTTAATGAAGAATTCACGGATGCCTCTACAGAAGAACGAAGCTGTGTTGCAAAAACCTGGGAACGAAGGTGGTGACGGTAATCATCTACTTGAGTGTTCTGATTATTCCCCAAATGATTCTAATTTTTTAGAGTAAACACCACTGTAATTCCCGTCACTAAAGAGTCCACTATGATTGCATGCAACTTAAATAGTAAACCTGTTGAATTCCTGTTGGATAACGGCAGTGCCGTGTCAACTATACGTAAAAGAGATGCAATCAAAGTTGGTGCTGTGGTAAATCCTACATGCAGCAAAATTCTCGGGTACAGTGGTGTCTCGGTAAACCTGCTTGGTCAAGCTTCAATAACTGTCATGTACCATAATGTTAGTTTTAATCATAAGTTTCTCATTGTGGAGGATGATAGAATCAACTTACTGGGCCGAGATATTTGTTCTAAACTAAACGTAAACATTGTCATTCCTGATAAATACGACTCCATAAATAAAACGGATTGTCATAGTTTGCCGAAAAGTTTGTCGTTAAAATATTACGAATATTTGTCATCTGATTCACAGTCTAACGTTAAAGAGACAGTTCATCTTGATGTGTTGCCTAATGCAGTTCCGGTATTTTGTAAAGCACGCCCGGTTCCTGTAAGGCTAAGAGACTCTGTCAAAACCGAACTGGAACGCTTGCAGAGTATGGGCAAAATCACAAAAGTGTATGATAGCCAATGGGCATCTCCTACCGTTAATGTTCTAAAGTCTGCGGCAGTGTGAGAATCTGTGGAGATTTTTCAGCTTCCATTAATAATTTTCTGAATCCAGTTCAATCTGTACTACCTGTTATTGATGATGTCATTTCTCAAATCGGAGACGCGAAGTTTTTCTCAAAAATTGATTTGTCTAACGCGTTTTTGCAAATTCCGTTGGACGAAGAATCAAAGAAAGTTACGACCATTAACACCTCTGAAGGTCTATTCATGTACAATTACTTACCTTATGGTTTACGTGCAAGCCCCGGCATTTTTCAAGCATTCATGAATAGGACTCTGTCTGGCATCGATAACATCATTGTGTACCAGGATGACCTCCTCATTTTGACCTCGTCATATGATGCTCATTTGGAAGTTCTTGACAGGGTCCTGTCTGTCCTAAAAAACGCGGGAATTCGCGTAAATCTGTCTAAATGTGCCTTTCTAACTGATCGTGTGTCTTATCTAGGGTACGTTTTCGATAACAAGGGTGTTCACCCTAACTCTGAGAAAGTAGAAGCTATTCTCAATGCTCCTGTTCCTAAAAACCTCAAACAGTTGCAAGCTTTCATCGGATTGTGTAACTTCTACAGTCGTTTTGTACCCAACTTTTCTAATGTCATGCATCCTCTGTGAGTCTGTACTCGCTGCTTAACTGCTTAAGAAAAATGAATGGCATTCAGTTGCTCAAGAGCTCTGAGAGGTGAAGGATGCTTGCGAGCTATACGCGGGAGCTACTCACTCCCGCGTATAGCTCATGCAGGGCTGTCAATAAGAATTTTACCAAAACCCCAGCATACGCTAGAAAAAAAACCAGATTGCTGCTTAAAACCCTAGATTCTCAAAAAAGTGTGTTAATGAAGTCATTTGCTTACCTTTGTACTCGTATTACTCTGAATCAGTTGCTGCCGTCAAACATATAGCGTTGCTCCGTAATTTCTCATTCTGCCTCTCCAAATATCGGTGACTTATTGCTCCGATTTCCATATCGCGTATTAATTCTTTTCGTGGTTGCCAAGTAGTACAACCATTGTTGCTCCTCGAAATTAATTGTTTTGCCAAAATTCTATCTTTTACTTACAGTTTCTGCTTTCAGAAAACTGGTTTGTTTCGTTTTAACACAATTCATGACTGAAAAAATTCGTTCAACCGAAGCAGACGAATGTGGCAGAATAGTTAGACTTGTCATAAAAGCAGACAAGAGGCCAAATTTTGAATTTTGAATTTTCAAAACCGTCCTTGATTTCTTTTAGATTGTTCCAGCATCTGGGAGGATTTTATAAAAGAACAATTACTATGTAGGTGTTTTCAATAATTATGTGTTTCATGTACCACAGTAACAGGTACTGCATAAATGGTACTTGAACATTTAAATTGTTCGATATTTTTTGCTGGCAGTAAACAGACGTCACTTAGATTTCGACAGAACGCAGATGCAACAGGAATATACTAGCAACTAATGCACCCAATTTCAATTAATCGAATTTGATAATTTAATACCATAATTTTCATTGCATCAAGCGCCGAAAAAAATTATTATAAATAAAAACCTTCAATTTGTTACCTCTGCATAGAAAACCCCAGATTTTTGCTAAAAACCCTATAACCTTAGGCCACAGCTAACAACCCAAGATCTGGGGTTAAAACCCCAGCTTTGGCAGCCCTGGTATAGCTCGTCAGTCATCGCGGAGCGCGCCACCAACTCTACCTTCCGCAATGCCTGCTGCTATCGCACTGACCATGGAGCTAGGATATATGGAGGGAGCATAGCCGATTCCAATCGGGTTCAAATTAGCTGCAAAAGTTGGGAGACTGGGGCATTGGCAAGGCCCCCACGTGAGCCAACCACAGACGCTTGGCTGAAGTTGGCTCCTCCTCGCCTCCTCTACAACTCGTTCATTTGCCAAAGCAAGATTAGTACCGCTCCACAAATCGAAGGATGAGGTGCGCGTGCAAGTCGCTCTCTAATTTGTTATATTCAAGGGCCTGTAATCTTTACAGTTTTAACTCTTAATGTAACTTTGCTAATAATTTTGATATTATTAAGTGTCCTCGAGTGAGGAAACACAATTCATTATCTTTCGGAGTCTTAGAATCCCAAGTTAATGATTACGATAAACTCAACAACTGGAAGAGCAATCAGCGAGCATGTGCGCACCCTAGCGTAGTTAGTAGGTAACTGGCTTCCGTGCTGACGTCACACTTGCGAGACGGCTATTGGTTACCACAAACATGGGAGAAATCTCAAAAACTGGTTCTCTTCAGAGACGGCTATGCTCCCTCCATATATACTCCCTCCACGGCACTGACTCGCGTCGCTCTACGACCAGGGTTTCCACGCGAGGCGACTCTAATTACCCTAGCTGAAGGCTGTTGATTACCCCAGATTACCCTAAAACAGCTAATATAGACCTATGATCTATTAATTAACTAAAAGGTAAATGGACTGGTTTCCAGAGCTCTGTCAGTATGAATAAGTCCTGTGTTACATACTGCATGAGCGTCAAGAGGGAAATCCAGTCGAACGACGTTAGAATGCTGGTTTGATATCCAGACGATATCACGTACAAGATGTTTGCCAAAAACCTGTCGAATTAATTTTGATGCTCGCTGTTTTCCAAGGCGCCATTTTTTTCTGCGACTCCTGATCTGGGAACATTGTTTTCATCAAACTAAAAGAGGCTCCCACAATGAGATAGGTGGTTCTTAGCTAAAAATGTGCAAACTTGCAGTTCCACTTTACGAGCACGATTTTCGAGAGGATCATTGGATAGCACGTAGCTGGCAATTGATGTTTTTTGGCCACCATGGATCGTTGTTTGTTTGTCGCTGAGAGCATGTGACGCCTGATCTTCGATTTCCCACAAGTATGATAGGTTCGACAAATTTTGCAATATTCCACATCCTTTTGCTCAGTTGATTTTGAGAACTTGGCTAACCATCCCTCAAACCCAGGTTCCGATGTCAACGAATCTTTAAATTTCTGCTGGTTGTTTCTAGCTTTCAAGTCGAGCTTCCCTTTTTTCGAGGTGGTGTCGTTGGCTCTTCCTCACTTGGTGCGCGATCGTCTGCTTTGCTGCAAGAAATGCAATAATATGTGTACCTATCCCTAGTACAATTATTTATTTTTCATTTAATTTTCCATCCATTCACGCACTTCAGCCATTCTTTCCACATGCTCAATCTAACCCAACACTTTGATCCACTCTCTGCGATGACTTTCCGGCTTCCCTCACACATGACCTTCGTCATACCTTTCCATAACGGATTTTATCCAATCTTGTTATACCACATATGCTTCTCAGACACTTCGTTGCAATCACATTCACTTATAAACTCATAAAGTTGATCGTAAAGTTATCAAATTTCTTCATTTCCTGAAGGGCGGGCGAAGATTTTCAGAGGTTTTTGAAAAACTACCTTGCCTTTATTAATATACATAAACTTTCCTCAACACTCAGTTGTAGAACCCCTAGTGCTTCAATTTTGGTGGACGGAATTCTAGGCATGATCGCAGCTATATCAAATTCTACGTCCGTGCTAGTGCGCCTAAGAAAGACAGTGAGAATACAAACATATATAGCAAGTTTTAAGTCGATAACTGTACTGTTTTGTTTATATGAATTTTTGTAACTAATTTTATAGCTTCTTTCTTTCGTTTTTAGCACCTTTTGTAACTCGAAGTGTGAAAGAACCCTGTCTAAATTTTTTTGTTTGCATCGCTACAATAGCATGCTTCTTTGACGTGCAACATGGCTTAGAAATAGGACGCCTTGCATCTAATTAGCTGGCAAAATACCGGCGCTGTGAGGCTACTCTGCTGCTAATTCAATGACTATCACAAGAATGAACCTATTAATTATTTCTACGATGAAATATATAAGCTGTGGAATTTAACAATAAAACAAACAAACCTGTCAACATTCTCTTGAAGCTTATAACCACTAGCGCAATCAGAATAGGACAGTAACTTTCGTCGACTGGCTGTTGCTGACACCGATCGAGTTTTTATTAGCAAAATGCAACTCAGAATCATTTGTCAAAACGAAGTAGACAAGAGATATTATGGCTTCGTATCTTGACGCCGTCTTTCGTGAGCGATACCTGATGACATTCAAATATGCGACACTAACCACAGCAGCAGTGCAGTTTTGTGAACACTAAATTCTGACCCGCTTCATTACATTTCGTTCAAGTGGTAACCAGTAGGGTGCTTGCATATTGGCTTTCAATTTTCTATTTTTCGTAGATTAGGCGGTCGCTTCCTTCACGGAGCTCTGATTACCCTATATTTGCCCATATTTTTCATTACCCTAAACATTACCCTAGGGTACCCCTGATTACCCTAAACTGGGGTAATTACCCTGCTCGTGGAAACACTGTCTACGACAGCAATCAGGAACGCTGAACTCCTTGGTGAGCATGAAAAATCGGCTTCTCAAGCGGTCGGAGAGCTATCTACGGCTCGTCTAAGCGGCATCAAGCAACATGGTAATGCAAGGTCTGGAGAGGGCTTTAAAGGTAGTAGTCAGCATATTGACGTCAATAAAGATCAAGCGAACAAAACTGACAAACAATGGGACTTCATTTTGCGTAACTGCCATGTTCACAGATATCGTGTTAGCATGGATGCATTGGAGCTTGAGCGTGAAAATTGATTATTATATACGTTTGGTACCTGATTCGTGTTTAACGGAAGAGAACTTGGGGGGGGGGGGGGGGGGGGGAGCCAAGAATTGGTCACTTTGCTCGTTTCTGTGACCACATTCTGTGTATTCCATTCTTACAGTCTAAGTCATTGCTCACAATGACCGTTCAGAGAACAGAGTTTGTGTAGATTTCCATCCTGGTTCTGCATCAATTATTTCCATTTTTAAAGCGCTTCCACAGGTGAGGCAACTTTTCACGGACCTTTCCAAGAGCTCGTAACTTTTTATGAATGGTTAATTTTATTAATTATTTCTACGCAATAAACGACAACGGATATCCGTTATTTTCCCAGAACCATTAACCAGCCATCAAATCTCGATTATACTTTTCGATAAAAAAAACTGTTATGCTTCTCCGCATAACTGTGTACGGAACATCGCTAAGGATCCGAAAAATCGTCCTGCCAACGACTTATTCATAAATGATTCAAAAGACCGAACATTAAGCCTGATTTCTGCGAGAAAGCATCACATCGTTGAATTCTAGAACGGTCGACTCTTCAGGTACAACGTTCGAACGTCGCCGATACAAGTAGCGAACGATCACGCCAGCCGAAGATGCCAAGAACCTCAACGGATGTCATCATTTGCTTTAATTCATATGTTTAACATTGTTTTGTGGGGATTTTTATATAGTAATGAGGGTAAGGTTAATGATGTATGTTTTCTATTCGATTGTAGGGATATATCACATTCTAATTAGTAACCTTGTTAAGTCGTTATTCAAACTTGGCACCTCAAGGGGACGCCGAACGCGGGTGCCTGAGGGACTCAGAGGGAGAGAGCGGCAGTTGGGGCGAGAATACGATCACGAGCAGTCGCATAGGAGTTTGTTCCTCTACCTTGGTCCAGTTGGGCCGAGATCTTGCCTCTTAAATTCACTACTCAAAGCCACCCTAGAATATCGGTGCCCTCATTCGCTCGAAAGTGATTAACTTCAAGAATACTCAACTGCAGTGCCAATAACGTAAACCAGAGATCATCAACATAAACTGCTACTGTCGGCATAGTCCCAGCCATCAACCTGGTCTCGCTGCCCTCAACCAAAGATGGCGATCTTGCTCCAACGCGCCAGCCAGGCGACACTCAAACGGCGAGACCAATCTCCAAATCTCAAGATAAGTTTCCCTCTGATTTCATGTCAAACACCAGTCTCCACTCAAGCTTCTGAGTATATTAGGATGTGAATGCGTAGGTCGCGTGCGCTCAATTTAGTTTGCGTAATTTCGATGATTAATGTCTCAATATTCTCCGGTGTCTAATAGCGAATTTCTTTAATATCCTTGTGTTCTCCATATCCTTCAAATAGATAGGAAGAGATGAGATAGATTGATTTGGAAAGAAAGATAATGTTTGAAGCCAGGAAACACGGCTAGAATGCACGATTAATTTATGGCCTTAAGCCGGTCGCTACGCTTACCGAAGATTGAATTAAATATTTACTCAGACTTACTCTGAGTTGGTGGCAGCTACTTTGATATTAACAAGTAGAAAATAAAAGAAATGTGACGAATAATCTTAATGTCACGACTAATAATATCACATGGAAAAATATCATGCATCGCAACAAAGAATGACGGCAGAAGAAAATGAAGACCGTGACTTCAGCGAGACAAAATAAAGAGGGTCACGACATATGGCGGCTGAGCGTTGGGATTTGAGTTTTGCTTTAAATGTAAATGTTACTGTAAAATCTCATGCCTACCGAACTCACACCTCCGAATAAAAATATATACGTGCATTCAAACATTCAAATTTAAAAATTGATATTTGGCCGACTAAAAATAATTTCTTTATCTGAATCATCTCGTCTCTCTCTTCCTAATGAATACTTATTTGCAGAATGTCGTCAGGAATGATGAATGAATGTTGTATTAATATTTCATATTTCAATGTTGTCGATAGACTCATAATAGGTACGGATGTGCAACGTATCCCTCCATCAATTAAATTTAACTACCATGTATGTAACATTTTCTGCACTACCCAACGTTAAAACTGTAATGTAAAAACTGAAATGTAACAACATGCTATGTTGGAGACGAATATTGAATCGAACATTCTTGGCACCCAAGCCACAGCCTCGCGTACCCCGAGCCGATAGAAGGCCAAATGTAAACAGATCGCTCGTTCGCCCGCAGAAATGGTCACAAAGCCACACTCAACAGCTTTCCATGATTCTAAACCTCAATAATGCGAACGATAAATGTTGTGAACCACGAATTTCTTAATTTAGGCATGTAATAGTTACGTTTTTCTAATGAAAAATAAATTTAATTACATGTGAGAACGTAAAAATTTAATTATTTCATCATTACTACGTGTAAAAATTTCTTATTCGACGTTCATCAAACAAATTACTGCGGATACCACGGCATAATTATGTCAATATCATGTGAATTATTATTCAAAATGTAAATACTAATGATCTTACACGAAATTTGTCTGAGAATTTACTACGGATGCTAGGAATTGCTATTACAATTTAAAGTCAACGTATAATAAATTTAATCTTTTCCCAATATGATGTGCGATTTCTTGATCAATTATTTGGATTACGTACAATAAATTTAATTCCAATTACCAGCGACATTATTCCAATGAGAATGTAAACTGGAGACATTTGTCTGCTATTAGAATTACTAGTTAGTTAAGGTTTCAAAATTTAATCACGATTCTTCGGACCAATCTCATTTTGGCGTATAATCTAAAGAATTAGATTTACTATTACTCTTAAAATAATTAATAACCTGCGAATGCATCACATAGGGATTCTGATTGTCACTAAACGTAATATAATTAATGCGCGAATTACCAGAGACACCACAACGTATCTGAGTAGAGAAAATAAGTTTAATTCGTGGTTTCAAAAATTTATCACAGCCAGGATTTATTTCTAACGAAAGAATTCAGTCACGACGATCTCATATTAATATGTTTGCTCAAACGTTCTACTGGTCCTGAACAACTATGAATTTCATTGCGTCGAGTTGGTCTAATTTAAATAATATGTATAAATTTTGTAATTAATATTTCTGTGTGGGGAAAATAGTTCAACTTTATTTCGCTTTCATGTATTTCGATAATTCCGTAAATGTGTGTGTACTCGTAGGATGTAATTAATTTTAAACTTTGCGATCTATGCTTAAATAATTTTTTGAACCTTATGTTCTATTCGTAATTTGCTTATAATAACGTAAAATTCAAACGTAGGATGCTTAAGTCCCTTTGTAAATACTTGGGAGTTTGAGGGGGGAGACTTGGTTGATATGATATAGAGGGAGGCTTGGGAAAAATTAAAGAAGTACATCAGAACAAACACTTAATGGGATTGACCTTTCAGGAGTGGTGGATGACATCAGCTGAGCGCGGCTGAACGCACGCGCCGGCACAATCACTCACCACTCACCATGGTTGGTGAGAGCGGCACCTCCACGAACACGCGCTGCACCACCGCTCTCACCGTCGCCCTGCTCGAACGGTATCACTACTACGGGTTGGCCACGCATGCGCTGCGCCCCTGCTCCCTACTCCACCATCTACACGACGCTTGGAGCACGACGCAAGACGACAACCACCTGAGCTCGCGCGCCGACTAACAGAAAACGGCGAGGCGTAGAAAACTTCGCCAGGCGGCAGCTGGCTATCTCGACACGCAGCTGCAGACCAGAGCTCGCACACCGACTCGTAGAAAACGAGTACGCGAAGAAAATTTCTTATCAGTGGACTGGGTCGACGGCCGCGGTTAATTTTCTACTGAGGCACTGTGAATAGAAAACGACTGGCATTTAAAATTTAAAGGACAGCTCAACATTGGGATTTCAATCACGACTTCGGACTTCGGATGGATTCGACGACGACGGTTTCAGATGTGATCAACGACGATGAAAATAATACGGAGGCCCAGATGAAAATCAACGTATCAACTCAAAGATCTCAGCATAAAGGCAGCGAATCCTACGCAACCCCAAAAAAGATGATGAACTCCACGAGATTGTAGTCCACTTCGACCGACGACACACGGAATATATTTCGGAGATCTCTATAAGACTTCTGCAAAGTGGTGGAGCAAGTTATGCAGCCCAGGACTATACGACTTGGGTGTATTTGGAAGTGTTCGCTACACTTCCGAGGGTTTTCACTCTCAAGGATTACTGCAGTGATCCACGCAACGGAGGGAGAAGTCGGTGTCATCTATAGGACACGGTTCTGCCCATAGGACAACTATAATGACTCCTTCATTTGACGACTCTAAACCAGCGCTCGCCAGAAGAGCAAACTCCAGTTGTAAGCATCTTGACTCTTCCCATGATCCGCGCATTAAAGGCGTCGGCTGCACGTGTGAGCAACGTCGAAGATAAGCCCTTCGAACACAAGCAGGAGCTTGTGATTTGTTCGGCCACGGGGGATTTTGTTATGCTTCTCCGCATAACTGTGTACGGAACATCGCTAAGGATCCGAATAATCGTCCGGCCAACGACTTATTCATAAATGATTCAAAAGACCGAACATTAAGCCTGATTTCTGCGAGAAAGCATCACATCGTTGAATTCTAGAACGGTCGACTCTTCAGGTACAACGTTCGAACGTCGCCGATACAAGTAGCGAACGATCACGCCAGCCGAAGATGCCAAGAACCTCAACGGATGTCATCATTTGCTTTAATTCATATGTTTAACATTGTTTTGTGGGGATTTTTATATAGTAATGAGGGTAAGGTTAATGATGTATGTTTTCTATTCGATTGTAGGGATATATCACATTCTAATTAGTAACCTTGTTAAGTCGTTATTCAAACTTGGCACCTCAAGGGGACGCCGAACGCGGGTGCCTGAGGGACTCAGAGGGAGAGAGCGGCAGTTGGGGCGAGAATACGATCACGAGCAGTCGCATAGGAGTTTGTTCCTCTACCTTGGTCCAGTTGGGCCGAGATCTTGCCTCTTAAATTCACTACTCAAAGCCACCCTAGAATATCGGTGCCCTCATTCGCTCGAAAGTGATTAACTTCAAGAATACTCAACTGCAGTGCCAATAACGTAAACCAGAGATCATCAACATAAACTGCTACTGTCGGCATAGTCCCAGCCATCAACCTGGTCTCGCTGCCCTCAACCAAAGATGGCGATCTTGCTCCAACGCGCCAGCCAGGCGACACTCAAACGGCGAGACCAATCTCCAAATCTCAAGATAAGTTTCCCTCTGATTTCATGTCAAACACCAGTCTCCACTCAAGCTTCTGAGTATATTAGGATGTGAATGCGTAGGTCGCGTGCGCTCAATTTAGTTTGCGTAATTTCGATGATTAATGTCTCAATATTCTCCGGTGTCTAATAGCGAATTTCTTTAATATCCTTGTGTTCTCCATATCCTTCAAATAGATAGGAAGAGATGAGATAGATTGATTTGGAAAGAAAGATAATGTTTGAAGCCAGGAAACACGGCTAGAATGCACGATTAATTTATGGCCTTAAGCCGGTCGCTACGCTTACCGAAGATTGAATTAAATATTTACTCAGACTTACTCTGAGTTGGTGGCAGCTACTTTGATATTAACAAGTAGAAAATAAAAGAAATGTGACGAATAATCTTAATGTCACGACTAATAATATCACATGGAAAAATATCATGCATCGCAACAAAGAATGACGGCAGAAGAAAATGAAGACCGTGACTTCAGCGAGACAAAATAAAGAGGGTCACGACAAAACGAGTTTACAAATACGCTGAACAAAATACCTAGGTGTTCTCGTGCACCAATTCAATGAGAGCTCATTACGCAAATTAACTCCTAACCTGGCGCAAAGAACGACGGGTTGCCACAAAACTCAATTGCAACAAAATTCGCACAGGCCAGGAAAGAAATAGAAACAAAAATTTTCCTTTTATTTCAATTGTTTACCACTTAACCTTTTAACGTCAGCATTTTTCTACTCGTACCACCGTCATTATAACCCCCATCATTAGGCTTACTCTGGCATCAGGTAGTGACCGACATTAGAATGAGGAAGGAACGGCCACTCGACAGTGAACTGTAAAGAGCACGCTAGACAACAAATTAAAATAGAAATACAGTATATTGAGGCCACTTGCAGAAGTGGACTAAGTCCGCCGGGGCGTTGAAGGGCTAACAAACACGGCAATTCTCATTCAAAACAAAAACCAGTTTATCAATAACCAAAATACTAGAAATGGGCGCACCCTAAAAACTCCACACATAGTTTTGACCACAACTGTACGCCCCGATTTCACCAACCTTCCTTCAACCGCCTCACCATTTGCCAAGATTTACTACAATGACTGTACAGCAGCCTTTCCCGTTAGAACCGAAGCGAAACTGGTCACTGCGTTAAAAGCAGTCACTGCAGGCGCATTCGATCCATGTTGCTGCGAACCCACCCTAAAATTATATAGCAAACCCTGAAGATGTCCGCACAGACGTAAAGCGTTGCGCAGTTATAATGCCCTTTCTCAAGGAGAAATCCGTGCATCGAATTTGCTATTCACGTATGGTGAAGAAATCTGGATATGGGAAGAGACTAATAGAACTACGAGAAACTGAGAACAAATTTTAGCCAAAACAAATTCGTAAAATTTTAGGTCAGCCTGTAGAACTTAGATGTCCTCAACGAAAGGATTTGCAAAGGGATATCCCAGAAAAGGATAAAGGAATTTCATGTCTAAAATCTGCTTTTATTCCCATTCTGAGTGTGTACAGGCTATAGGCAAACCTCAGAGCGTTCATAGATACGAATGCTTCTAACGGATTGATCGTAACCATGAAACAAATTATGAAATCCCTCTCCAGGTGTGGTTGCAAGAAGCGTATTAACGAGCCCAGGAACGGCACGTGATTATGCTGCAATAACGAGTGTCGCGAAGAAATCTACTAAATCCATGCAGCCTAAAATAAAGCGATCAACATAGAATTTTTCTCACGAGTACCATAATATTCAGTGCGGAAAAGTCTTGCTTTCTAGGGTTGAAGAGTCCCGAGTTTGGTTTCGAAGTCGCCACGCCAGAGTCCAGTGTTTTACTAGGAAGAAGAGATTGAAACCAAAATAGGAAGAAGAGATTGAAACCAAAATAGGAAGAAGAGATTGAAACCAAAATAGGAAGAAGAGATGAAAAATAAGACTAGAGTACCTAATCAGTAAGGGAATAGTAACATACAGCAGCCCTCGAGACCACCCCACCTTCTGGCCGAGAGCCATGATGATGATGCCGAGGTTGCTGAGGCTTTTGTTGATATTTTGCGTCTAAGTGAGCCGCGCCCCCTGCGACCCGGACTCTATGAGACGCTCCGACCCAGCCAGGTCCACCAGGTTGAGGCTCCCTGCAAATACGCAGTAACTACTAAGCAAAGTGGGAATGTTACACCAGGTTTAAACTCCCTGTAAATCCATAATTTACAAAAACTAATAAGCAAAGTAGGAAAGTTACTCACTGCAATCTACTGGCTAATCAAAAAACATACTTCATTTCAACAGTAGAAGATAAGGGTTGATTATTCTCTTATTTTCAGGAGTAAATTACATGATATAGCATCTCGTGAAGAGCTTCTCCTCAGGCAAATTGTAAAAGTCAAGTCGGAACGTAGTGTTTTCCGCTCGACTCCAGCACCAGGAGCACTCTTTGTGCGTTTTTGGAAAAGCTCAGAGACTGCTCCCAGCACATCCTCATACTTACGATAACAACTCGCTGGAGTTCTGCTTTGAACTCTGGATCCTTTTTTTCAAGACGCTCGAAGATGCCCCGCGCCTTTTCGCTGCGAGCAATTTTTAATATTTCGGCTAAAGCCCTATGCACGGCCGACTTGCTAGCAAACGATGCTGAAGGAAGTTTTTTGATTTCAGCTAGCTCCATGATTCAGCTGAAACAAATGTATGAAATGTATGAAACAAAATAAATGTCGGGAAAGCCTACTCGAATGGCTTTCATATCAAGTGTGGCATGATCATGACAGCAGTTATAAGAATTGCAAAAACTAAAAGTGCCTAGATACAAGTCTTTAATGAGATCATTATTTATTGAGGAAAGTCAATCAATAAATAGATACAAGAATGCAGTTACGAATAGCAGAGTTCTCAACTTAGAATACCTATCAATTTGAACCACAGGTTTCTTATCCTCTTAAAAAGAAGGATTTGAAACCAACTCTGCAGACTCCCGAGACAAACAGGAATTACAACTTTGTGGCCAACTAACTGGGGTGCTTTGAAGAAAATCAGGCCCATGTTTCCAAAAATCCAGATTACGCATCCATCGCTCAGCCCCTACCCCACGAGATACCATGTCGGCAGGATTTACGCTAGAACAGACGTACCTGAACTTTATCTGCACACCAGTTTTTACAGCTATTTCTGAAAGCAAAGATTTTATATCTTTCACACGGTTACGCGCAAACACATTTTTCGTTTTTACGTTCCCAGATAAGATCCAAGAGATGACCACCTGGGAGTCTACACAAATGAAAATTTCTTTTAATTGAAAACTTTTCAAAGACTCATAGACACTAAAAAAACATTTCAGAGCCAAAAAACTGCCAACAGTTCTAATGTAGGGATAGTTTTCGTTTTGAGGGGAGCACTTTTCCCCTTAGCAAAGATAAGATTAGGTTTACCTTCAGGAGAGTTTTCAGACTTCAAATAAACACAAAAACCGTACATATCCTTCGAAGCATTTGTAAAGATTATCAATTGTACGTTATCGCCTTCGTCTGCAACTTTTCGCTCAAAATATACTGAATTGAGAGACAACGAATCCTTCCTAAGCCTATTCCACTGCGCCGCTAGAGTCTCTGGCAGGTCCTCATCCCACCCGAGCTTACGAATCCACAGATCCCTCAGTAAAATCTTGAGACCAGCAAGCACCGGAAAATAAAGGCCCAGAGGATCTATTATTTTAGCAAGGGAGGATAAGACTGATCGTTTACACGGTTTCCCGCTTGAGAACTCCACTTTACCGAGCTTCATTGAGTCTGAATTCGGCAAATACAAATAACCCAAAAGCTTTTCACAACCTGCTTCATGCTGAGCTCCACGGCTGTCCTTGCTGTACAAAGAATTAAGGAAATCAGAGTTTGATACCCATGAACGCAATTCAAAATTTCCCTAGTTCATGCGAGAGCAGGCTTGCTCGTACAACCCACGAAGCACCTCCAGGCTGTTGCCCGTAATAAACAATTTAAACAATTTAAACAATTTATTTACCACAGGAGATACAGAGGTAGAATGTTTCTTAAGTCTAGTACAATGGACAAGTTTGAATATAGCTACCTGTGGGCCCGAATAAGTTCAGCGACTTCTAGGGCATCCTACCATCACGCTATTCTAGGGTGTACAAAAGTTTAACCTAGTTCACTTAACCTAGTTTCGCATTAGACTGATCATTGAGATAATTAACTCGATATTTTACAAGTCGGCTATATTTAACAGTATGTTCGATAAAACGATTCAAGAGCAGAGAGAAGATTGGTTATGGTACACAAGGCAAGTTACATTATGACATTATCATTAGTTACATGTAGGAGGCAAGATTTCGACACGGTGATCTTACACTACTAGTATTCTGATAGGAAGTGAGACTCAAGATGTCTTTTGAATACTTTGTACGAATTACATTCACGGATCTCTGCAGGTATAGAGTTCCAAGTTTTGGTTCCAACGAAGAGAATACTGTGTTGCGACCTGGCCTTTGAATAATAAGGAAGCATGAATTTACTTCTATTTCGGGTTAAATGGTCGTGATGACCAGTTTGCGCAGTCAATAATTGTCTTAGGCTATTGTCGCCATCATTTCTTAATGTTTTGTAAATGAAATTACAGATGGAGATTTTGTAGAGATCCGAAAGTTTAAGTATTTGTAAATTTTTGAAAGAATCATTTGTGTGAGCATTATATTCTAGGTTCTTTACCGCTCTGACAGCCCTTTTCTGCAGAGTAAAAATTTTGTTGGTTTTATTTTTATCAGTTCCGTGCCATGCTTCTATTCCGTATTGCAAGTATGGGGAAATGAGCGTACGGTAGAGCATTTGTAAAGCTGTTTCAGGCAGAAAATTTTTAACTTTATTTAGGATTCCGATGGATTTTGATAATTTAGAACTAATATGAGTGATGTGCTCTTTGAAGGTCAGATGTTTATCTATTATGATGCCCAGAAACTTACATGAGTTGGTTTCTTCGATTTCACCTTCGCCAATTTTAATGCATGGGAGAGATACATCTTTCTTGTATGAGAAAGTAATATAATTTGTTTTATCGATATTTAGGCTTATTTTATTAGCTTTGAGCCACGATGAAACCTTGTGAAGTTCAGTATTTATACTCTCCACAATCATAGCAGGATTTTGGTTCGGAAGGACCGCAGAAAGCGTACTGTCATCGGCAAAAAGTATGAATTTGAAGAATGATGTAGATTTTACAATATCATTGATAAAAATCAGAAACAGGAGAGGCCCGAGAACAGATCCTTGTGGAACTCCATGGCTAATTGTCTGTGGGTCTGATTTTGCGTCGTCAATGACAACGTATTGCTTCCGATTTGTTAGGTATGATCTGAACCAATCATGGGCAATCCCTCGAATGCCATAACAGTGTAGTTTCGATAGTAGTATTTTATGGTCCACACAATCAAATGCTTTTCGGAAGTCAAGAAATACAGAGAAGACAGGCTTTCCTTCATCAATATTAGAATAGAGGAATTGTAAATGATTTAATATAGCCTGTGTTGTTGATTTTTTAGAGCGAAAACCGTATTGTTTATCGTAAAGAAATGATTTTTGTTCAAAATAAGAGTACACTTTTTTATACACAATCTTTTCGAATACTTTGCTAATAATTGGTAGAATGGAGATAGGTCGATAATTGTTTACACAGGTTTTTTCACCACTTTTAAAGATAGGGGTTACTCTAGCAACTTTGAGGGAGTTCGGGAAAGTGCCTAGTAAGAGAGACTGGTTAATAATATTTGATATCAGTGGGGCTACAATGTCAGCAATAACTTTAAGTACTTTAGTCGGAAACGTTTGTAACCCACTCGATTTATTTTTCATGTTGTTTATGCACGTAATTACATCGGAGGAGTTTGTAGGCGTAAAGAAAAAGGAGTTGGGTTCTCGAATATGATCCATAAATTCCAGGTGATCAGTAGGTTCACTTGGAATACCATCAGCTATTGTTTTCCCTACGTTTACGAAGAAGTTGTTTAAGAGATTAGCAATTTCTTTCTTCTCATGATATTTTACATTATCTTGAACAACATATTCAATTTTCTTTTTATCGGCATTATTCGGTTTACAGCAGGAGTTAAGGAGATGCCAAATCTTTTTAACGTCAGTTTTGAATTGAGTAAACTTGAGCGTAAAGTAGTTCTTTTTTGATGTTCTTATCTGGTTTGTTACATAGTTTCTAAATCGGTTATATGTTTCTCTAGATATTCGTCCTTCGCAAAGGAGGGCTAGGTACGCTTGACGTTTCTTTATATTTATCACGATGTCTCTGGTAATCCAGGGCTTATGTTTATTTTTCGGGGTAACTGTACGAGTTACAATTGGGCAACACTGATTGTATGCGGTCATTATAGTTTCAGTCAACTTTACTACTGCTTCATCAATGCTCGTAGTATTATTGTTTTGTTGAGAGATGTGCAATGTAGGCATTGATTCTTCTAGAACGGTGCGCATTTCTTCAAGATTTGATTCGTTTATTTTACGATATGAGTAAGTTTCAGCCCGTGCCTTGGTGCAAGCAATATAGACATTTTTCTTAATAAGAAAAACTGGGAAGTGATCTGATAAGTCAGAAGTAATTATTCCAGCAAGAAAATCACTAGGGTCTGTCATAAAGATATTGTCAAGCAGCGTAGCACACTCTGAGGTTATTCGTGTAGGCTTTGTAATGATCGGAAGGAAGGATTGAGACTGAAAGGTAGTTAGGAAATTAGAGATTGGTTCATGGCTTTCATGTTTCAGTAGATCATAATTGAAGTCACCGCATATTATTATGTCATTGTATAAGGGCCTGTTGAACTGAGAAATAATAAATTATCAACGTAAAAATAATTCAACAAAAATTTTGAACAAAGATCTTTAGGTTACTTTGACACGTGCAACTTAATTATGTAGTTTAAAATGAATGGTGAAGAAACGAATCCAAACACTAGTGACTTATATCTGTATGCTTTTAATTCTCCAAAGTCATCGTACCACAAAATAGAAAACCTGTTTCTATCGAACACTGACTTCAATTTAATTCTCAGGAAAGCCTGCTGGATGTCGGATTTTAAAAGATACAAGTTGTATCTAATATTCATCAATAGAAAGAAAATTGTCTGCAATAAGTTTATACCAGGATAAGCACACTGATTAACAGAAAATGAATTTTTAGTCTTACAAGAGCAATTCAACACTGGCCGCACTTTAGTTGTAGATTGAGTATCACACTTAACAACTGGCCGGTGCGGTATCCATGAATGGTCAGTTTTATTCAACTGTTTCAAATCAATTTCTTCGATAATTCCATCATCAAGTTGTTGTTTAAATACTCCCCCGTAAATTTCGAAGAGATTCCTCGACCTCAGGTCTGTAACAACTCTATCTAACACAGATTTTGCTATTACAAAACCACAATAAACTTTAGACAGTTTTTCCGAGTACCAAGGAAGCTCGACATAATATTCGTCTCCTCTTTGTTCAACAGACTCTGCAAATTTGGCTACCTGAAGCTCGTCAAAGTCTGAAGAATCTTCCTTCAGCCCAATAGAATCCACGCTGAACAAATTCTCCAAATAGCCATCAACCTCGCTATTTTCCACTACACTAGCAATGGGATCAAAATTCTGACCTACCGGATCTAAAGCGGCCCATAGACGATCAATTTAATTGTCAATATCATTGACTCAATATATTGACGAGATTTTTTTTGCCCACTAAAGCGGCCCACAGACGATCAATTTTATTGTCAATATAATTGACAATAATGAATATTGACAATTATATTGATCGTCTGTGGGCTTGATTGACGACCGTCAATTAATTGACTCAATGTATTGACGCAATAAAATCAGTTTGAGCCCATAGACGATCAATTTAATTGTCAATATCATTGACTCAATATATTGATGAGATTTTTTGTTGCCCACTGGCGGCGTCAACCTTTGCATCAATGTAATTGATGAAAACCTGTCATTTGCTCTGCGGATGCCGTACGTGATAAACGACGAAGTAATTACCATTGTAGCGCTCGCGTTGGCAATTTCAACTTCAAGAAAATCTCCGTGTAAATGCAAGACATGGGCCAAAAACTGGCTCAGGAAACGTGGCAGAATATTCGGAATCGACGCATTGCTGAAAGAATTACGTGTAAATAAGCCAGAAGATTTCAAGAACTATCTTCGAATGGACACTAAATCGTTTGATCAACTTTTCCGTCTCTTCACTCCATATATACAGAAAGAATCAACAAACATGCTAGAACCGATATCACCTAGCCAACGGCTGTTGCTCACGCTGAGATATCTGGCGACTGGCGTTTGTCACTCCCTTTAGCAATGCAATTATCAATGCTCAAATACTTACTCATCAACAATTGTTTTAATGCTGTCACAATTCTATCTGCATCACATTTTACTAATTCTGCAATTCCTAAATTGATTTCCCTTTTCAGATATATCGCTGTAGTATACATATAACTGATACCCCAAGTAGTTTCATGATTTAAATATCATTACTTTCGTCCATTAATAAACTGAACTTATTGTTGCCATTATCATTGGTCAGTTTTTCGAAATGAGGATACAATACATTTTTGATGTTTGTGCATTTTGTTGGAGGCATTTAAACATCATCAATAGGTTTGCCGTTGGAGATGTGCTTTAGCATAACAACCATATGATCACAGTTAAAAGTTGCACTATGGTGGCCCAAAAACATGGTAGTAGCCGTCTTGGTCTGCTTCATAATCTGAACATAACGCGGCCTGAACGTGGTAAGTTCGCTATTCAAATAATTTGGCTAAGTAAATCAGCAAATATTATGAGAATGAAGTAGTAAACATTACAGCGAATGCATAATATTAATTTTGAGTAATATATCATATGCATCGCTTAGGTGTAATTCCCGCAAGATAATATCAAGCAAGCTAAAAAAACTATCTAGATTTTTTTAGCTAATATCTACAATCCAAACTTTACAGCAAGGTTTAAGCGAAAACATATAGACCTAGCTATTAAATATCTAAAGTGTCAGGATGCCTGCACAACCAACGATTTGATGAGAGAAAGCAAGCGAGCTTGAATTGATTAACATGGATTCCTATGGTAGTGCATACACTGCAAGCAAGCAAGAGAGCGAGCGCGAAAGACTGAAGTTTGAGGCGAGAAACCGACTCGAAGATTATTTCACGCTTGAAAGTTGCAGCTAGAAGCTGGCTGCCTGGTAGTGCGCGGTGAGATGTCGAAAAGGTTGGCGTACTGCTCAATTCCTCCAGCATACACTGAACTTCTGATACTCGAAGTTAATGCTGTACTTCGCATTTCGAACTCAAAAAATCCAAAGCACAGGGACAGATTACAGTTTCAAAGCAATGGGATGAAGTAGGAATGAAATCAACGTTACAAACACATGCTTGTACTGCTCGTTTCTGGTATAGACTTCTCTCTATGACATTTAGGAGCAAACTGTGTGTTATTTTGTGTGTGATAGATCCTGCTGACATCTTTCTCTCTCGCTTGCTTTTTCGCTTTCAGTCTTTTGGTTTGTAAGCACCCTCAGCCCTGGTTGCCATAACTTGCCCTACGTATTTTGTTAAAAGTACCAGATTTAGCTGTACGAAAGTCGCAGATTCCAAGGAAAAAGTCCCAAGTTTTTACTTTCCTACATAATGCTAATAAATAGGTTAATAATTATAAATAAAATTAGTTCACTAAATTCAAATGATATTTTTCATAATAAGACATAAAAAGTACCACATATTCGTAGCAGCGCACTCCAGCATGCAAGAAGTAACAGATCTGCGAGTACACATAAATAAAATTCGAAGTATTTCCAGGTGTATACACTACGACTTCCGGAGCTCAGAATGAAATATTGACGCAATATATTGACGCGTCCAAATGGACGTTTCAATATATTGACGGACCATCAATAAAAAATCAAAATGATTTGATTTCGTCAATACATTGAGTCAATTAATTGACGGTCGTCAATCAAGCCCACACACGATCAATATCATTGTCAATGTTCATCATTGACAATTATATTGACAATGAAATGTATCGTCCACGGGCTCAAACCGATTTTATTGCGTCAATACATTGAGTCAATTAATTGACGGTCGTCAATGAAGCCCACAGACGATCAATATAATTGTCAATATTCATCATTGTCAATTATATTGACAATAAAATTGATCGTCTATGGGCCGCTTAACATTCCCGTTTTGCTTAGTTGTTCCTGCGTATTTGCAGGGAGCCTCAACCTGGTTGACCTGGCTGGCGCTCGGGTTGCCGAATGCGCGTCTTACAGAGACTCAAATATAAACAAAAGCCTTAGCAACCTGGGCAACGTCATCATGGCGCTCGGCCAGAAGGTGGGGTGGTTTCTAGGGCTGCTGTATGTTACAATGCCTTTGCTGAATTTATACTCGTTTCATTTTTTATCTCCTTCCTATTTTGGTTTAATGTTAGTTTCTTTTTCCTCTTCCCATATTTCAGTTTCTTTTTCCTCTTCCCATATTTCAGTTTCTTTTTCCTCTTCCCATATTTCAGTTTCTTTTTCCTCTTCCCATATTTCAGTTTCTTTTTCCTCTTCCCATATTTCAGTTTCTTTTTCCTCTTCCCATATTTCAGTTTCTTTTTCCTCTTCCCATATTTCAGTTTCTTTTTCCTCTTCCCATATTTCAGTTTCTTTTTCCTCTTCCCATATTTCAGTTTCTTTTTCCTCTTCCCATATTTCAGTTTCTTTTTCCTCTTCCCATATTTCAGTTTCTTTTCACTCTTCCCATATTTCAGTTTCTTTTTACTCTTCCCATATTTTAGTTTCTTTTTACTCTTCCTATTTTAGTTTCTTTTTACTCTTCGTATTTTAGTTTCTTTTTACTCTTCCTATTGTGGTTTTCATGTCTTCTTCCTATTTATGTTTCTACATGTCCATATAGCCTCCCATGTGCATTTAACCCATTTATGCTTCCCGTTCCCATTACGGGTCGTGTTACCGTGGGATATTTTTCGCTCCTCGTCATGCACCGAGACTGGGTTTGTAATGACGGTCTAAATGGCAGAGAAATTATACCTTTTGACGAAGGAACGCGACCCGCGTGTACTTTATTTTTCTCTTCTACAGAAAGCGAGCAGTTTGCGCGCTCAACATTTTCATCGTTCTCAAATGGGAAAAATTCAATGTTAATCAAAATTTTTCACTTGAGGCTGTTTATTTGTTGGAGATGTTTTGGTGACGCACTCATCGCATTTCAGCAACATCACGTGCCTTATCGCAACTCGAAGTTGACGCACGTGCTTCAGCCGTCACTGGGAGGCAACTCGTAGACCCTGATGCTGGTTAACGTAAGTCCCCTCTGTTGAGTTCACTATTCTCCCGCTTACATAATTTATTTCTTGTTGCGTTGTTTGTGTTTTTGGGTAAATGTTTCTAGTAGTCATTTGTTGTGAAATAAAAGTAAACTAAGATACCTAAGTTACCCCAGTTATATTTTGACTTTCGTGTTTCCAGTTTTCTTTGACTGATGTTCGACGCAGTTGATGTGCTTCTGTTGGCCCTTGAAACGTTCTCACTGTTGGACCAGAATACACGCTGTCAAGACGTGTGTGTTTCTCTCTCCAGCCTTTCTGTTAAGCTTCCCTGCGTGATTGGGGTTACCCAATCCAGAGATCAGGATGACCGATGCGGCGACACCCTCGACGCCTGCATAAATGAGACCTTCAACTCCCTGCGCTTCACCTCGATGGTCAACGCCTGCCATGTCGGCACCGCCAGGAAAATCAGGAAATAAAACCCCAAAGATTTAAAAGAAAACCAATATTAATGGTGCCGAACTGTCATTATCATCTGCGTATCGTGGAGGAAATAGTCAATAGACACCGATATGATAAGGATTACTTGCACTTGGTAAGTATGCCAGCCCACCCACACCTTCCCGAGGTGGTACTGTTAGTATACCCATTTGGAGTTGTAACTCATTACGCAATGTTTATGTAAATTGATAACATGGTGTTCATAAGGTTATTTATTAAATTGTTCTCAGTGGGTTGATCAAACAGAATCAAACAAAGTAAAAACTAACACAAATCACATTGCCAGATGACTAAAGGCCAATAAGTTGTACAATCAGAATTCAGAATACTGATTTCTAGATGCATGACTAGCTAATATTGAGCAACAGCTACATGTTCACAGCACCAGAGGCAAGGGCAAAACGAACGATTAAGCGGGTTATTCAAACTTTTAAGATTTAATAGTTGTGGAGCAAAAAATCTAATTCCTTGAGGGACAGTTTCAATTTATGAATATGTAAGGTTTTTATTATTTGAATCTGTACATCTATAACTACATGGTATTTAATTTTGCCATTTTATTAAATATTGGTATTAGAGGGTTTAGAGCTATGTTCAAAACGAAAGTGATTAAAATAGAACCCTGGTACTTGGGCGCAGTCAATCTTTGTTTCAGGGTCATCCTAGTCATGCCAATGCAACTATCAATAATTAAGATACCAAGAATGTATGTGTGCATTAAAAAATCGTAAAATCAGTGATCTCCTAGTGAAGAACGATATTTCCAGGGTCTGTGGCCTAGAGTGGCCCTATTATTTAGCAGAGGATAGCACCTAGATTCAGGGTGCGGGGAACTATAGTTCATTTTTTACAAGCATATCATAATGCATTCGTCCTGTTGTAGTGTCAGCGACTCAGAGCCATTTACAAAGGATTTCCAATCTTATTTAATATTCACTCAGGAAATACAGCAAAGGCATGTTATTTTTGTTTATTAGAATGAAGAAATTAAATATTTAACCGAAGTGCGATTTCCACCATTTGTCCGGCATTTTCAAATAAATAAAAAACTTTTTCCATGAATTCTCCTTAACATTTAATTTCAGCATGCAAATGTTCCTGAAATAAATCTAAACATTTATTAGTTTATCCGTACCGCTGTCACATTCACATGCATTATTAGATATTATCACGCAGTAATTTGAGAGGCTTACTATATTTTATAATATTTGCTTGCGGATGCCAGATTTCTAATCATACAGTGCATTCTATCATACAGTTCTAAAGAATGTGCGCTTGATTTAAATTTTTATTTCCACAGGGTGTTTTTTTACTTTGAACAAACTTCGAACTTAGGTACAAAAACTCAAAATAAATCGATTTTCATGAATGACAAAATGTCCAAAACTCTTTAGTTTTCGAGTTATAGTTACTTGAAGAATATTAGAACTTCAAGTAGGATTGCACGCGCGCACCATTTTTAGCGCTACCTTTGACAGTTAAAGAAGTTTTTGGGCCCCACTAATGTAGTATTTTTTTTAATTTCACAATGAAATTTGCGTGTACACGTATTACAAATAAGAATAAATTGTCCTAAATGAGTAATTATCAATTATAATCATGTAAGCTAACCATTAATCAGTAAGCATTGCAGGACACAGGTAAATTTTATTTCATTATTTCAGTTTCACATTGCATCTTGAAATCTTGTCGTTGATTACACGGAATGAATAACCCATAATGAAATGAGAAAAAATGCTTAAATTGTATTCGACAATCTCGAAAACTAACAACTTTAAATAACAATTGGTGTGCGGCCCAGTGCACTTCTAAACATGCTTTGCGGCCCAGTGCACTTCTAAACATGCTTTGCGGCCCAGTGCACTTCTAAACATGCTTTGCGGCCCAGTGCATTTCTAAACATGCTTTGCGGCCCAGTGCACTTCTAAACATGCTTTGCGGCCCAGTGCACTTCTAAACATGCTTTGCGGCCCAGTGCACTTCTAAACATGCTTTGCGGCCCAGTGCACTTCTAAACATGCTTTGCGACGCCATAACTCGAAAACTAAAGAGTTTTGGACATTTGTCATTCATGAAAATCGATTTATTTTGAGTTTTTGTACCTAAGTTCGAAGTTTGTTCAAAGTGAAAAAAACACTCTGTATATCCTAGTTACTGGGTTGCTAGGAAATGACCGAATATAGTTCTTCAAGAAAAACATTCAATTTACGAGCTGTACTATTACACGCTAGTACATGCAAAACTGTATAGAACGAGCGGAAAATATTTCCTGCACTTGAAGTTATAATGAATTAGATTATTACATTTGTAGTTGTTGTAGTATTTGTTAGATTTAGTGTGACCAAATTTTACAAATGCTGAAAAAAGGAAGGAATGCGACAAATAATTAGTGAGCGAAATTTGAATATATAGCCCTAACTTGATATAAATTCGGTTATAACTGCCATTTTCTGGATGTTTTGCAAGCCAATCTTTTACCCACTATCTATTTACGGTGTTTTCTTCTCTATGACCACAAAGCTGATGAGTATGCTTGCTTTGACTACGACGAATCTTTCTCGACAACGTATAGTGAAGCACTGCCAAGCTTGCCAGTGACGCGCTACTTCAGTCACGCGAACGTACGTGTGAACGCGAGTGTTTTGACCACACTAGGAAGTCTCATCCTCCCTTATAATTTACTTCGTACGAGTCCGTCTCTTACTTCCATCCCCACGATAGTGGATAAACGATCAATACAGGAAAAAAATTTCATTGAAAATCCTATGATGTAATTTCTCGTTACAGAAACCTCGCGTGGGCGCTGCAGGCAAGAAGTTGCCTCCTGGAAGCAGCCTTGGCGTCTGCGCTGGTGAGGAATTTTTTGTAGTTGTTACTAGTGATGTAGCTTACTCAATTCATGGAACAAATATCTAATGTTGTTGCAAATATTGAAGAAAAGCTTGCACGCTATTCCTGTTGTCATGCATCCATTAACACATGTGATTATTTTATAGATCTATGCAAGCATATCGTGTAAGATTGCGAAGTCGTTTCAAGGGTAAGAATGCACAGAAGCAAATACAATGCTGTGATAAAGAATGTTCTAGGCGCACGCCTTAAAGACAATTGGTTACTGACATAAGAGATAAAAAATGTAGTTTGTTGCTGGATGAGAAGAAAAATATATCCATCTATGAAATGTAACGTATTATTATATATTTTAGTAAGAGCAAAAAAAAATTGTTTACACCTTCTTAAGTCTGGTTGCATTGTCTAGTGATGCTGATGGCATTGTTGAGGTATTGAAAAATGAGCTTGCAAAATAGGTACTTTCAATGCCAGTGTTATGGTAGGAGTGAACAAAGGTGTGTTTAAGAAGCTGGAAAAAGAACTTCCATCGTTGATTCTTGTTAGATGTGTCTGTCATTTACTGCAATTAGCAATATCCCACGCCTCACCTGAGGTTCTGCCTGGAAATTAGGAATTTCCAATTGCAAAAATACATAAATGGTTAGCCTACTTCCATAACTTTAACATAAGGTAGCGATCGTCGAAATGAACACCCTTTTATTTTATTAAGGTATGGTGTAAAATGCTTAGTTAAAGAGTTACAAGGACTTGAAGTTGGACAGTTATTAAAACTAATTCGCACTCTCTCTTGCGGAGACGAATCCAAGGCGGTAAACTGCGGCACATCAATGGCAAGGATACGAAATGAGAAGTTTAGCAAGTATGTGAAACATATATTATTATTAATTAACTTCAACTTTTTAATGTTGTGATAAGGAGAAAGCATTTTCGACAGTAGTTATTATGAGTACAACAAACGAAACCGTAAACTAGGTTACATTGTTACAAAAATTGTTCAAAATGCCGCCCATTTGTTTCGATGCAGGCGTTCAAACGCCTCTCCAAAGATTGGCGGACGCGAGCAAAGATACCAGGAGTTTCACGAATTCTTTCCGAGGTTTCAACAATCCTACTCATCAGGTCCTCTTCGGATTGAATCGGTGTTTCATACAATAAACGTTTCATATGCCCCCAGAAAAAAGTAATCTAGGGGCGTAATATCAGGAAATCTTGGTGACCACGCGAAGGGACCGCCACGGCCTAACCAGGGATTGGGATATCAGGCATCCAATAATTGCCTAACTGCAACCGCAAAGTGTGCATGAGCACCATCATGTTGAAAATACATTCCTCTGATGTCAGCGAAAGGTACATTTTCCAGTAGTTCTGGCAATACTTCATTGAGGAAAATGTAATACGTACGTCCATTTAGTCTCTCTGGTATGATGTATGGCCCAATCAGATGGTCACCAAGAATTTCTGCCCAAACATTTACGGCGAATCTAACCTGATGTCGAAATTGTCATGTAACATGTGGATTGTTGCCAGACCACATGTGCAGGTTATGGAGATAAAGTATTCCTTCTCGAGGAAATGACGCTTCGTCTGTGAATAAGACTCGTGATGGGACACGAGGTTGTTGATCTGTTTTCTGTTGAAACCACCTCGCAAATTCAACACGACGTTCGAAATCTTCACCGTGCGTGCAATTCCTGCAAACGCTGAAAGTGAAATGGATGTTGACCACTGTTAAGTAGTACTTTCCACGCAGTAGTTTTGCTTAAATGTAAAGCCCGTGCACAAGAACGAGTGCTTGAAGTAGGATTGTTTCGAAAATATTCTAAAGACGCGTACTCACTTGTAGACATGTTGCGCGATTTTAGACTCTGAGACCTGTCTAGCGCAGTCTACGTAGACGCGTCTATAGACCAACCGTCATCCGCGAGTCGGTTGCGAGACCAAAAGTCTCAGGTCTATAGTCTCCCGATCGGAATGGGGGAGACAGCGTGCAACGGTAGACATGTTGCGCCACGTTTTGCTAGTATATACGACATTTGCAACGATAGACGATACGCACAGGGTTGCCGGATTGGCCATTTCATGGCCAATTTACACAAAATTGACAACTGTTGAATGCATTAGCCATGAGAAAATATACTTGGCAATATTTTACCTATATCGTACGACTATCGGTTGGTGACACAATATTGTCAATGTATCAAGTTAAATAATATTGTGAGGTATTATTTAACAAATATCTATATATTTTTAGGTGGCTATTTTTTACTTTTTCTCGTAAAATGTGACTCCATACATCTTCCACCTCCAACCCATCACATTCCCCATTGTCTGACGATTCGCATGACAGTTATTCTGCAAATCCAAATACATCACCTGTTCCATTTCAGTAGCAATCAGAGTCAAGGGTTGAAGATATCAATGATATGCAAGAATTTCTGTAGTGCACGAACACCAGTACCAATATGTAATTAGAACAATAATGCCTGAAACTTGTGAGTTTGTTCATGAAAGGCGATGTTAGAAAAGTCGTTTGTAGCATATTTTGATGAGAAAGTAAAGGACCTTAATTCATCCTACAACAGTATTGATGTAAGATTCATCCATTCGGATTTTCTTCGTTTTTGATTTTATTACTACGTACTAAGAGTATAATTAGCTCCATTTTTTGTGGTCGAACGCTATCTTGCTTGCTTTCTTGTGCAAGATTTACTATTGTACTGGAATAATACGAACAAGGAAGCAGTACATGTCAATATAACTCATAGCTTTTCTTTGAAAAATTAACAGGTATATACAGCAAAATCTCTTGTACTTTTAATACCCAACGGTATGTAACCATTAAATCATTTGAGTTAGAGGCATCTCTTTTAAGCCCTGAATAATATATTTTTAATAAGATACGTGAGTTATCGTGGGCCATAGGTTTTTTTTCTGTAAGATATTCCCCCCTATGCACGAGTGCGGGGCGTATTCGAAAGGAGGTCCTAAACTTAGATAAATACTTCCGTTTAATGTAAATTCGTGTTTCATATATACCTTTACATGTTTTAATGATGAGATAATTACTTCGCAAACCTCTGGTACCATCCGCGATATTGCCTGCTTAGACATTCTCAAAGTATACATGAGGCTCATGAAAAAGTCTCCACTTGCTAAGAAACGCAGTGTGACTGCTAGTCGAAGAGAAGCTGGGATAGATTCTCTAAATTTTGTATTCATTTTCGTTATCAGTCCTTCAACCATCAGCAGCAAATCTTCGAAATCAGTAAGGGTTAGGCGTGTGAAATTTCGAAAACCCATGGCGTCTTCCAGTCTTAATTTATTTAATAATGAAATTCCGAGACTAAGTCTTTCTGCAAACACTTTGTGATTCCACCAAGGTTTACGTGTTCTCGTTCTTTCACTAGCAATTAGCGCTAAGCAGGAACTTACTCCGCACAAAGCAATATCCTCCATGACGTACCTCCTGAGACTAAACGAGACTAAACGAGAAATTCAAATCGTAGTGCGGACGCTAGGCGAGGCAAAACCGGAGTCTATAGACGGTCGATAGACATGTCTAGGGCCATATAGACATGTCTATATGGCCATATGTCTAGGGCCATATAGACATGTCTATAGACACGTCGCGCAACATGTCTACAAGTGAGTACGTGGCTTAAGACATCTTCCACCTTGTCTGGATCTGCTACTCTCCTTTGGCGTCTTCCTTCAGGTCGTGGTCGGTGAAATGATCTGTGTTCACGTGATCTCCGGTGTATGGCTGTGAATGTTTGACGCGATAGAACACGTCTGTTAAGACGCCTTTCTGCGTAAATTCGAATAGCCTCCCTAGAATTTCCATTTGCTTCACCATACACGAGGTGCATTATCCGCTAATTCAGCATTGGATACTCCCTCCATTGCCGGTGATACATTTGCAGCCGAAGAAGTACTAACAGTAAACTAACTAATCTTTGTCGTTGATGTCGAGAAGCACTCAGAACATCGGATGAAAAGTAACTTCACGTATTTGTAACTTTTTAACTAAGCATTTTAGACCATACCTTAATAGAATAAAAAGTGTTCATTTCGACGATCGCTACCCTATGTTAAAGTTTGGCAACAAAAGTGTTGGCACCCTGTATATATACGCAAAACCATTTCCTACTGTTATTTTGAACGTAGAAGCTTGATTTTGGCCTCATTCGACGCGGAAAGACAGTGGCACCTCGAAAAAAAGAACATTTTTTTGAACATCGGATTTTCAATAATTATTAATTTCTTTGTCCAAACAATTTCTTTTTCATAATTTTTACAATTTTAGTATTTTTTCTTTTTATTCCACCTAGAGCAGCGGTCTCCAAGCTATGGCCCGCGGGCCATGTCCGGTCCGCCAGTGTAATCAATCTGGCCCGTGACAATACTCAATAGTAATTGAACTAGCGAATTTAGCAGCGTATGCTCACTCAGGGCACTTACTCGCCGACTACTTATAAAATTATATACATATGAGACGGTGGGATCGAGTGTGAACATTTGCGCGTATCATCGCTAGCTCCACCCATTTCCTCTCTTTTTGTAGCAACTCTGTCTGCTCTCTGTGGCGGAGCCTCAGCGTACACCAGTGTCGGAATTCGTGATCGCTCGCTGCACGATACGGACGAACATGCATGGCAGTGGTCAGCCAGGCTTCGTATGAGAAGGATGTCTGTGATAAGTTGTCCTCTCCCTTCACCTCCGCCGCTGGCCGACTGGTGCAGGCGGTCGACCATATTATTTATAGAAATTCTCAGAACACACCCATGTTTATGTAGAGAGATAAGTAGTAGTAGTAGTAGTACCATGAATTTGCTAGCGCTTCAGTAGGTCCTACTATATCGCGCCGAAGGTCTCGCGTCACAATTATCGACCTATCGGTCACATCACCGTTGTGGTACAAAAATAACCATTAATCGCCATCACGGAGCTCCATGTAACATATTTAAGAATACGCAAACAGGTTAGACGTTGCAGCCACAAACACAACAAAAAGTCAGTCATGATAAGCTCAAATTAAATTCAGTTGCTACAAACACAACCGCTCCACCAATTCAGTAATTAAATCAAAGTATTAAGTCCCCGGAATTATTCCGAAAAAAACAGAAAATCAGGTTACATATGCATTCATTGGGCAGCCGAGCCCCAGGGGGTTTCAGCTGCCCACCCATTTTACGGCCGAGCGCCGTACCCACGCTGAAACCCCCGTTGGGCATCACGTGGGAGCGCTCGGCCGTATTACAGTTTATCATTAAGATAGCAAGGCTTGAAATTTATTTTTCATCACAAAATTAAATTTTTGAAAGTATATTGCACGATTCAATAAACGCTCTCAGTGCATCAGTATGGAAAGGGGCACGCTCAGGTTCCGCCAGGATGCTGCGCATCATTGTATCCGGATCATTACCGCGCAGACGTGGAAAGCACGCGCGCCGGACACCTGCATGCAACGGGCACACGACAAGGAAGTGTTCAACGGTCAAAGGAACCCTGCATCGCTCACAGAGCGGTTGGGGGAGCCGCTCCATGAGGTAGATGTGCGTAAGTCTCGTATGATCAATCCGCAGACGGCACAAAGCCACCTCCATCCGGCGGCTACGGCAGCTGGACGAGGTCCATTCACGCACAGTGTTTTTAATCTTCCAGAGCTTATTGTTATTCTCGGCAGCCCACCGCTGTTGCCATAATCCTCTTACTGCTGCCTTAATTATTGGGTAGTAGTCACGGCAGGGCACAGATGCATTCAAAGTGTCTCCCTCAGCGGCGGCCGCTAATTTTGCTTCAGTGTCCGCTCTCTCATTTCCCGAGACACCCACGTGCCCAGGCACCCAACAAAACCTGACCTGTTTTGAGACGCGTACAAGTCGCATCAACACGTCGTAAATCTCACCAATAACGGGGTGGCTGCTTGCATAGCTTTGAATAGCATCTATGATGCTCTTTGAGTCCGTGAAAATAGTGAAGTGGTAATTTGGATGTTCCTCTATGAGTTGCAGAGCCTGCACGACACCATACAGTTCAGCAGTGAACGCAGAGGTCTCCGGGAGAAGTCTTCCAGCTCTTACCACCTCACCCGAGACAGCGGAGCACCCTACAGCGTTGCCAGACTTTGAGCCATCGGTGTAGATCTTCACTGACGCAGCGTGCTGGTCAACAACATGTTCAAGAAACAGGCCTCTAATGGCGTTAGCCGGCAATGAAAGCTTCTTGGGCAGCCGACACCCAGTGCAGAAAGTCTCTATTGGCAGTCGCCAGGTTGGGGTGCTATCAGGAATACAGGGGCACACTCGCATACCATCCAGCTGCATGGTCTGAACCAGCACATGATAGCTCATGGATGAAGGAAGGAAGTATGGAAAGCGCAGATATCGTCCCAAAGGTGCGTGTACGCTCATCCAAGTTGGGGATAGAGGGAGCTGCTCCAGTCTGGCCAGGTACTGCAGGCTCAAAGTAAGCCGCCGTGCCCAGAGAGGGGGCTCGCCACTCTCCACACACAAACTAGCCACCGGTGAAGTGCGAAAAGCGCCAGTGCACAGTCGGAGGGCGGTATGATGCAGAGGATCTAGTTTTGCCAGGTTAGTTTCCCTGGCATTTTGGTACACAACACATCCATAATCCATCTTACTTCTAATGAGCGTCCTGTATAGCCTGAGCAGCGTAGCCCTGTCTGCCCCCCATGACAAACCAGATAGACATTTCAGTATATTCATTCGCCGGGTGCACTCAAGCTTGAGAGAGTTCAAGTGAGGTTTCCATGACAGCTTATCGTCCACAATCATTCCCAAGAATTTGGCACTATGAACAAAGCTTACTATCCTTCCTTGTAGTACCAGCCGCGGAGGGTTGCAGCGCTTACGCCCCTGGAAGTGCAGGCCAACAGTCTTATCCGGGGAAAAAACAAAACCATGTTCTGTAGCCCAGTTGTTTACACGGCTGATAGTCATTTGCATCCTGCGGCTCAAGGCTGGCAGGTGTGCAGATGAAGAGTAAAGCATGAAATCATCCACATATAGAGACGCCGACACGTCGGGAGGCAATACAGATGTAATCTCGTTAAGGCCCACGCTGAAGAGTGTGCAGCTCATTACACTGCCCTGTGGTAGGCCCTCGTGTTGCACTTGCAGCGAAGACAACGTTGTGCCAACTCTGACGCGAAAAGTTCTTTCTCTTAGAAATTCCTGCACATACATTGCCAAATTACCGCGGAGTCCGAATCCGTGCAAAGTTCTTAGAATTCCGTATCTCCACGCAGTGTCATAGGCCTTGTGCAGATCAAAGAAGACACACAGAGTCTGGCGGCGCTCGGCGAGATTGGCCACCAGGTAGTTCTGGAGACGAACCAGAGCGTCTGTTGTCCCTCGGTGCGGTCGAAAACCAAACTGAACAGGGTTTATCAATTCTTCAGACTCCAACCATCTCATGAGCCGGATGTTGACGATTCTCTCCATCAATTTGCCAATACAGCTGGTTAAAGCAATAGGGCGGTAACTATTCGGGTTAGAAAGGGGTTTATTTGGTTTTGCAAAGGCCAGGACTGTTGCAATGCGCCACTGGCGTGGATACATATGCGCGTTCCATACTTTGTTATAAATATATAAGAGGTGACAGACTGCTGTAGAGTGCATTCTCTTCAACATCTGGTAGTGGATGCCATCAGGACCAGGTGCTGTATTTTTTGACTTCTTTAAGGCATAGTATAGTTCAGTAATAGTGAGGGGGTCATTGTAAGACAGCATGGCATTCGTGGAGAAGTCAAGTGCCTGGCACTCTTGCTGGCGCTTCAGCGCTAGGAAAGCAGGAGGATATGAGCGACCGTTGCTCACACGAGAGAAGTTCCGGGCCAGGGCATCCGCTACACGTCCTGGATCTGCAGTGAGAGTGCCGTCAATCTCCAAGCACGGTTTCCTGGAGCCATACCTTCCTTTCATCTTATTAAAGCGCTGCCATACTTTCGCCATCGGGGTGTCTGTATTCAAGGTTGATACATATCTCTTCCAGGACATCCTCCGAGCTTCATCTTTCACATTTTGGGCTTTGGCTCTCGCTCGATTGTACGCAATCTTATCCGCTACTTCTCCCGTCCGCTGGTATTTTCGAAGGGCTCGCTTCCGTATAGCGTTTGCTGCTGCACACTCACCATTCCACCAAGGTATACAATGTCTTGGTGGCCCTCCTCTTGATTGAGGGATAGCAACATTAGCAGCAGCATGCAGGGTTTTTTCCAACTGACCCACCAAGGCATCCACGTTTAGGGTCTCATTGGGTTCCTCCATCAGCGACAAAGCCTCGAAAGTTCTCCAATCTGCCCGCCTCAGTATATAGCGCGGTTCCATGGAGATAGGGTGGCGTTGCTGCATGTTTACTATAATGGGATAATGGTCACTGCCATACGTGTCTTCGGCGACGGTCCACTGGGCATCTGGGTAGACCTCTGGCGAGCACAGACTAAGGTCTATGGCAGATGAGGTATTGCTTTGGACATGGAAGTGTGTCGGTGCTCCGCTGTTCAGTAAGCAAAAGTCAGTGGAAGCAAGGAACTCCTCCACCGCCCTGCCATGTCGGTCAGTACTCTCGTTACCCCAGTACACGTGTTTGGCGTTGAGGTCTCCGAGTATAAATGCCGGCCTATCTAGTTGGCTGCTAATATGAGTGATGTCCTGCGAGTTGAGAAGGTCTCCAGGTGGAACGTATACATTGCATACAGACACCATACGTCGTCCGATGCACATGTGGAGGGCTAGAGCCTGCAGCCTAGTGTTCAGGGTCACCCTACTATACCCAACGTCCCCACGCACCAGAACCGCCAGTCCCATTCCTGGCACTGGGTCGGGTATTGGCGAGAAAAACTCAACATTGTAGTTTGACGGAGGGGCGAGTTGAAGGCTTCCAAGAATGGTCTCCTGTAGGCAAACACAGATAGGCTGATGCATTTCAATGAGCACTCTGAGGTCACCGTAGTTACGGCGGTATCCTCGTATGTTCCACTGGATAAAGGTGTTCATGGTTTGCTTACTTTGGTTTTACACGGGTATGATTCCCTTTCAAGTTCCTGCTGTGAGGTACATCCCGTTTTGGATGATGAAGGGTCGTCAGGTCTGTCGTCCCATGAGTGTATAGGCACTGTAGGAGGAGGTTTGGTTGGAAGGTTTGGCGGGGCGGGGAATTTTCTTAACAAGTGGGATGCAACATCCTCTGGGACGGTTATAACGCGTTCCAGAGATCGCACGCGTTGCGATACCACATGAGGTAAGAGCTCAGTCCCGCTGCCCCCCGACCCGTGGGCACCCGATCGAGGAGCTGAAAGGTCACGTCTGTTTCCCACCTCCACCACACTCGGGCGACCGGGCTCCCGCACAGCAGGGCGGGGCTTCCTAGTCACGACAGGCGGCGGCTCAGGGGCTATCTTGCACATGCCTGTCGACTCCCGCGCTGGTTCGCGTCTATCATGGGTGGCCCGACTCAGGGGGACCCCTGCCTTTGGCTGGGTGACTTCAGTGATTTTAAGGATCTTAGTTACAGTACTATTTTGAGGTGGTGAGGCGCTGCTTTGCATACGTTTCCGGGAGGTTACGATAGATGGAATTGCCCTCAATGGTTCTTCCTGCTCACCCGGAGATGGTTCTACTGCAGCTGTGGGAGCGCTTGTCTGGCTGCTCCTGGATTCTCTGAGTGGCCGTGGCTCTTCTACGTCTATAATTCTCGTAGGGCCTTCCGGTCCCAGCTGCTGTCTCACAGGATCAGCACTCCCGCGTCGTCCACCGAGAAGGGCAGGAATGGAGTTTAGCGGTCTCTCTTGGGTTGCTCGCACCGCTCCAGCATATGTTACACGGGGGCGTACAAACCTGCTGCTAACAGTGCGCTTGGCTTCGCCGTAGCTAATCTTTTCTTTTGTTTGTACTGCCAGAATCTCCTCTTCCAGCTTATAGTAATAACAGTTTCGGGAGCTAGAAGGGTGCTGCTCATCACAATTTGCACACCTCGGGGAGCCAGTGCAAGGCATTTCGTGTTGCTGTTCAGCACAGTTGGCACACACGCCAATTTGAGCACGGCAGGACTTTGCTCCGTGTCCAAAGGCCTGACACTTAAAGCAGCGGCGAGGCTTCGGTATATATTGACGCACCAAGCATCGCGTCCATCCAATGTCTACTGATTGGGGCAGGTTACATCGGTCGAAGGTGAGGATGTATATCGGGGAAGGGACCAACGCACCATATTCCATCCTTCGTATCCGGTAAATCGCCTTCACCTCAAACTGCTTCAGCTCTTCCAAAAGCTGCTCATCACTGTATTGTGGGTAATTAGCATAAGATATGGTGCCCTTGCACTCATTCAGGCTCTCATGCGGGGTGACCTGAATGTCGGTTCCCGCGAGGGTCCGAATGCCTGCGATAGACGCGCTCTGGTGCTGGTTTCGGACCTCTACGAGGAGGCTACCATTTCGAGCTTCCGTCACCTTTGCTGGTCTGCCACCCAGCCTTCGGCACAGATCACGATTTGCTGCGATTACGTCCACGTGGCTCATCGGTGCTCCATTCTTAGTTTTAAGAGTAAAAAATCTTTTGTATTCCGTTGGTAAGGTCTGATTTTGATTTTCATTTGTGGACACAGGTTCGGCAAGGTGGTGTAGTCGTCGGTTACGGCGATTTTGGCGGCGAAGCTGGCCTCGACCATACAAATCATCCACCCTCAGAGGGAGCTCATAGGGTTCTACTGTCAGGTTTAGGTTCTCAAGCGGCCTAGTTTCCGCCTCACTGACAGCAGTTTGCGGCAGTCGCTGTATCAGTTGTGGGTTCTTAGAGGTCTCACTTTCCACAGCTGCTTCACCTCCACTCGCAGAGTTCTGCGATGTTGGTGGCACCTGTGTCACTTTTGGGGGGTTCCCTTGAAGTTGAGAGGCGGTCGGATGAAAGTCCCGTGGTTGAATCAGGGTCGTTGCCGGGGAAGGGACAGTAAAAGAAGTTTCATTGGAAGCAAGCACATTGTTTAAGGTCCCCTTTGTCAGAAGGATTGCTCCTCCCTATCCAGGCTGGCTCAGGCCGGAAAGGGGACCCCCGGGCGGTCAATTGCACAATTGGTGTGTCTCCACACTTAAGGCGGGCGCACATTCACCAGTAGAGATAAATATCTCTCCCACCGTCGGCCCCCGCCCGTGGCAGTCCCCACGTATGCCCGGGATAACCGGGGACTTTATAACCCGTAACTGCGGGGGCCCGGTTTTATTTACATGGGGGGCCTTCCCATGGCCCCCCATTTTGTCTGGCTGCTCCGAGTGAGCCTGTCTGCCGCGGTTGCACCCACCAGGACCGAGGTCCCGACAGCATAGCCTCACTCCTCCTCACAACACACAAACCCTCCCACCACAATAAGGTAAGGGGGCGTTGGGAGGGTGTAGAGAGATAAGTAGCGAGTATAGAGATAGATCTCTACGAAAAATAGCACTAAACAACATCTTTAAAGAAATGAAGCCAGAGATTGAATTAACTCCAGAGTAAATAAATAAATACACTTCAGTCGCAGTTCAGGCAGGAAAACAAAACTAAAAAGATTCCCAGAAATCAGGTACAGGAACTGATGAAATGGTATTCCCAAATTGCGATTCCCATTTCCAATAGTATTCCCATTCTTAGACGAAGGTGACATTCATTGCGCCTCTTCTTCGTCATTGTATGAAATACTTCATTCTCAGCCCAATGTAGGTAACAAGTTAGTTCTTCCACATGTATTATTACTTCTCTTGTTTCC
This sequence comes from Morinoia aosen, assembly GCA_030386875.1. Classification (NCBI taxonomy): domain Eukaryota; kingdom Metazoa; phylum Arthropoda; class Malacostraca; order Amphipoda; family Talitridae; genus Morinoia; species Morinoia aosen. The sequence goes on along the minus strand of CM059578.1, from coordinate 22,626,199 downwards.
TGCATAAAAATTACTATTATGATTTTTTTTTCGGAAGTTCGAAATCGCAGTTACATTATGCAGAAGTAAAAAATGACGCAAACTAGCATGTATACGCTATTTGTACTTTTTCAGGAGAGTAAGTGTTCTAGTGTAAATTTATACTGTACCGCTATGTACATATTTTCATTTCGTTTCTCTAATACTCATATTTATTATTGTTCAAAATACAGTCAGTACAGTGTTAAAATTTGTATGTCAGCCTGATGACTAAACCAAGCATTAAATAATCGAACTAAGTATATAAAATGTGGTGATAGTCATTTCTTCACTTACATCAGAGCTATTTTAATGTACGATGCAGTATTATTAAAGATGGTACCTGCTCTTAAAATTAGAGTTACCTGTACCAATGCACATGCTGCAATTGTGTGTACAAGTGCCTCAGTATTACCAGTATTGGATGTTTTTCATATTTACGACAATCAATCTGCATTCCACCGTGCAAAAAAAAACCTTCAATTGCAATCAAGCGTAGTTGCTTGCATTCACAGGCGCCACGCATTCCACACTAGTTGTTAATCATATATATATGACGCAGATATTGAGCCATATTAATTTCATAATTCTTTTCTAAATGTTATATATATTTTGCTGGTATCAGAACCCCTAAAATAATAATAATGCATTTAATTAACCATGTTTTAATTTTGAATTTCTGTGAATTAACCGTCGAAAATGAACATGACTTGAAAGACATGTATTGGTGAACTAAATAATGAAAACAAATCCAGCTTCTGATTTCCGTGCGCTACTGCGCGCCGTGTGTGTGTGGCCAGCCAACACCGTCTCGTGTAATAACATTGCAGTGTGTTGGTGACGGCGGCCGCCATGACTTCGGAGAAGAGAGCGCATCTCTCGCACCCATGAGTGCCACTTCTTGCCACCGTCTCATACGGGCTTAAGGATCAAGCGAACAAAACTGACAAACAATGGGACTACATTTTGCGTAACTGCCATGTTCACAGATATCGTGTTAGCATGGATGTATTGGAGCTTGAGCGTGAAAATTGATTATTATATACGTTTGGTACCTGATTCGTGTTTAAGAGAACTTGGAGGGGGGGAGCCAAGAATTGGTCACTTTGCTCGTTTCTGTGACCACATTCTGTGTATTCCATTCTTACAGTCTAACATTGCTCGCAATGACCGTTCAGAGAACAGAGTTTGTGTAGATTTCCATCCTGGTTCTGCATCAATTATTTCCATTTTTAAAGCGCTTCCACAGGTGAGGCAACTTTTCACGGACCTTTCCAAGAGCTCGTAACTTTTTATGAATGGTTAATTTTATTAATTATTTCTACGCAATAAACGACAACGGATATCCGTTATTTTCCCAGAACCATTAACCAGCCATCAAATCTCGATTATACTTTTCGATAAAAAAAAAAACAAGTTTACAAATACGCTAAACAAAATACCTAGGTGTTCTCGTGCACCAATTCAATGAGAGCTCATTACGCAAATTAACTCCTAACCTGGCGCAAACAACGACGGGTTGCCACAAAACTCAATTGCAACAAAATTCGCACAGGCCAGGAAAGAAATAGAAACAAAACTTTTCCTTTTATTTCAATTGTTTACCACTTAACCTTTTAACTTCAGCATTTTTCTACTCGTACCACCGTCATTATAACCACCATCATTAGACTTACTCTGGCATCAGGTAGTGACCGACATTAGAATGAGGAAGGAACGGCCACTCGCCAGTGAACTGTAAAGAGCACGCTAGACAACAAATTAAAATAGAAATACAGTATATTGAGGCCACTTGCAGAAGTGGACTAAGTCCGCCGGGGCGTTGAAGGGCTAACAAACACGACAATTCTCATTCAAAACAAAAACCAGTTTATCAATAACCAAAATACTGGAAATGTGCGCACCCTAAAAACTCCACACATAGTTTTGACCACAACTGTACGCCCCGATTTCACCAACCTTCCTTCAATCGCCTCACCATTTGCCAAGATTTACTACAATGACTGTACAGCAGCCTTTCCCGTTAGAACCGAAGCGAAACTGGTCACTGCGTTAAAAGCAGTCACTGCAGGCGCATTCGATCCATGTTGCTGCGAACCCACCCTAAAAATATATAGCTAACCCTGAAGATGTCCGCACAGACGTAAAGCGTTGCGCAGTTATAATGCCCTTTCTCAAGGAGAAATCCGTGCATCGAATTTGCTATTCACGTATGGTGAAGAAATCAGGATATGGGAAGAGACTAATAGAACTACGAGAAACTGAGAACAAATTTTAGCCAAAACAAATTCGTAAAATTTTAGGTCAGCCTGTAGAACTTAGATGTCCTCAACGAAAGGATTTGCAAAGGGATATCCCAGAAAAGGATAAAGGAATTTCATGTCTAAAATCTGCTTTTATTCCCATTCTGAGTGTGTACAGGCTATAGGCAAACCTCAGAGCGTTCATAGATACGAATGCTTCTAACGGATTGATCGTAACCATGAAACAAATTATGAAATCCCTCTCCAGGTGTGGTTGCAAGAAGCGTATTAACGAGCCCAGGAACGGCACGTGATTATGCTGCAATAACGAGTGTCGCGAAGAAATCTACTAAATCCATGCAGCCTAAAATAAAGCGATCAACATAGAATTTTTCTCACGAGTACCATAATATTCAGTGCGGAAAAGTCTTGCTTTCTAGGGTTGAAGAGTCCCGAGTTTGGTTTCGAAGTCGCCACGCCAGAGTCCAGTGTTTTACTAGGAAGAAGAGATTGAAACCAAAATAGGAAGAAGAGATTGAAACCAAAATAGGAAGAAGAGATGAAAAATAAGACTAGAGTACCTAATCAGTAAGGGAATAGTAACATACAGCAGCCCTCGAGACCACCCCACCTTCTGGCCGAGAGCCATGATGATGATGCCGAGGTTGCTGAGGCTTTTGTTGATATTTTGCGTCTAAGTGAGCCGCGCCCCCTGCGACCCGGACTCTATGAGACGCTCCGACCCAGCCAGGTCCACCAGTAGTAGTAGTAGTAGTAGTATTAGCATTGATTTGCTAGCGCTTCAGTAATTCGTACTATATCGCGCCGTAGATCTCACAGTTTAAAATACTGGATTCACATCGTTACACAAAAGCACACTATATAAATGTTGTTCAAAGTTTGTCACAATAACCATCATGGAAACACAACAGCAGCCATCATAAAGACCGCTTCAATTGCCACCCACATCATTGTCATTTTATAAGAGTCCTAGTTGATCTTTGAAGAGATCATCTACAGAGCGACGCACAATCCGCGAAACACAGGACAGCCAAAAACCCCGTAGGGGATTTCAGCTGCCCACCCATTTATGACCGGGCGTCTTACCCACGCTGAAATCCCCAGAGGCATCTACGCAGCGCACCCGGCCATATTGTAGTTTAGTCATCCACTTCTCAGACGTGAAAAGTTCCTTGATTACGCTGTCCCTTTCCTGGCTAAATTTGAGACATCAAGTTGCACTTCTCTAGAAACATTTTCAGCGCCGTCACACTGAAAGCTGAACGCTCGATTTCCTTGAGCATTCCGGTCATTACATCCTCATCAGGACCTCGCAGTCTCCGGAAGCACACACTCCTGGCAGCAGCATACCGGGGGCACTCAACAAGAAAGTGTTTGACAGTCAGAGGAACGTGGCACCGCTCACATCGAGGCTGCGGCTGTCGCTCCATCAAGTGCCCGTGCGTCAAACGAGTATGGCCAATACGAAGGCGGCAGAGTATCACCTCCATCCGACGAGGGCGACAACTAGACGATGTCCACTCACGTACGGTGGGTTTTATAATTCTTAATTTATTGTTAATTGTTCTATCCCACTCCTGTTGCCACAAGCTTCTCACTGCAGCCTTTATCCGTGGGTAGTAGTCTCGGAAAGGGACCATCGAGTTCAGCGTCTCCTCGTTTGTCTCCGCAGCCCGTTTAGCCTCATGGTCAGCTCGCTCATTGCCCGATACTCCCACATGTCCGGGCACCCAGCACAGCATGACACTCTTGCGTCTACTTGCAAAGTTAATTAGCATCACGACAATTTCAGCAATGAGTGGGTGCTGAAAGGTCCACCAGGTTGAGGCTCCCTGCAAATACGCAGTAACTACTAAGCAAAGTGGGAATGTTACACCAGGTTTAAACTCCCTGTAAATCCATAATTTACAAAAACTAATAAGCAAAGTAGGAAAGTTACTCACTGCAATCTACTGGCTAATCAAAAAACATACTTCATTTCAACAGTAGAAGATAAGGGTTGATTATTCTCTTATTTTCAGGAGTAAATTACATGATATAGCATCTCGTGAAGAGCTTCTCCTCAGGCAAATTGTAAAAGTCAAGTCGGAACGTAGTGTTTTCCGCTCGACTCCAGCACCAGGAGCACTCTTTGTGCGTTTTTGGAAAAGCTCAGAGACTGCTCCCAGCACATCCTCAGCACATCCTCATACTTACGATAACAACTCGCTGGAGTTCTGCTTTGAACTCTGGATCCTTTTTTTCAAGACGCTCGAAGATGCCCCGCGCCTTTTCGCTGCGAGCAATTTTTAATATTTTGGCTAAAGCCCTATGCACGGCCGACTTGCTAGCAAACGATGCTGAAGGAAGTTTTTTGATTTCAGCTAGCTCCATGATTCAGCTGAAACAAATGTATGAAATGTATGAAACAAAATAAATGTCGGGAAAGCCTACTCGAATGGCTTACATATCAAGTGTGGCATGATCATGACAGCAGTTATAAGAATTGCAAAAACTAAAGTGCCTAGATACAAGTCTTTAATGAGATCATTATTTATTGAGGAAAGTCAATCAATAAATAGATACAAGAATGCAGTTACGAATAGCAGAGTTCTCAACTTAGAATACCTATCAATTTGAACCACAGGTTTCTTATCCTCTTAAAAAGAAGGATTTGAAACCAACTCTGCAGACTCCCGAGACAAACAGGAATTAGAACTTTGTGGCCAACTAACTGGGGTGCTTTGAAGAAAATCAGGCCCATGTTTCCAAAAATCCAGATTACGCATCCATCGCTCAGCCCCTACCCCACGAGATACCATGTCGGCAGGATTTACGCTAGAACAGACGTACCTGAACTTTATCTGCACACCAGTTTTTACAGCTATTTCTGAAAGCAAAGATTTTATATCTTTCACACGGTTACGCGCAAACACATTTTTCGTTTTTACGTTCCCAGATAAGATCCAAGAGATGACCACCTGGGAGTCTACACAAATGAAAATTTCTTTTAATTGAAAACTTTTCAAAGACTCATAGACACTAAAAAAACATTTCAGAGCCAAAAAACTGCCAACAGTTCTAATGTAGGGATAGTTTTCGATTTGAGGGGAGCACTTTTCCCCTTAGCAAAGATAAGATTAGGTTTACCTTCAGGAGAGTTTTCAGACTTCAAATAAACATAAAAACCGTACATATCCTTCGAAGCATTTGTAAAGATTATCAATTGTACGTTATCGCCTTCGTCTGCAACTTTTCGCTCAAAATATACTGAATTGAGAGACAACGAATCCTTCCTAAGCCTATTCCACTGCGCCGCTAGAGTCTCTGGCAGGTCCTCATCCCACCCGAGCTTACGAATCCACAGATCCCTCAGTAAAATCTTGAGACCAGCAAGCACCGGAAAATAAAGGCCCAGAGGATCGATTATTTTAGCAAGGGAGGATAAGACTGATCGTTTACACGGTTTCCCGCTTGAGAACTCCACTTTACGAGCTTCATTGAGTCTGAATTCGGCAAATACAAATAACCCAAAAGCTTTTCACAACCTGCTTCATGCTGAGCTCCACGGCTGTCCTTGCTGTACAAAGAATTAAGGAAATCAGAGTTTGATACCCATGAACGCAATTCAAAATTTCCCTAGTTCATGCGAGAGCAGGCTTGCTCGTACAACCCACGAAGCACCTCCAGGCTATTGCCCGTAATGAATAAATTATCAACGTAAAAATAATTCAACAAAAATTTTGAACAAAGATCTTTAGGGTACTTTGACACGTGCAACTTAATTATGTAGTTTAAAATGAATGGTGAAGAAACGAATCCAAACACTAGTGACTTATATCTGTATGCTTTTAATTCTCCAAAGTCATCGTACCACAAAATAGAAAACCTGTTTCTATCGAACACTGACTTCAATTTAATTCTCAGGAAAGCCTGCCGGATGTCGGATATTAAAAGATACAAGTTGTATCTAATATTCATCAATAGAAAGAAAATTTTCTGCAATAAGTTTATACCAGGATAAGCACACTGATTAACAGAAAATGAATTTTTAGTCTTACAAGAGCAATTCAACACTGGCCGCACTTTAGTTGTAGATTGAGTATCACACTTAACAACTGGCCGGTGCGGTATCCATGAATGGTCAGTTTTATTCAACTGTTTCAAATCAATTTCTTCGATAATTCCATCATCAAGTTGTTGTTTAAATACTCCCCCGTAAATTTCGAAGAGATTCCTCGACCTCAGGTCTGTAACAACTCTATCTAACACAGATTTTGCTATTACAAAACCACAATAAACTTTAGACAGTTTTTCCGAGTACCAAGGAAGCTCGACATAATATTCGTCTCCTCTTTGTTCAACAGACTCTGCAAATTTGGCTACCTGAAGCTCGTCAAAGTCTGAAGAATCTTCCTTCAGCCCAATAGACTCCACGCTGAACAAATTCTCCAAATAGCCATCAACCTCGCTATTTTCCACTACACTAGCAATGGGATCAAAATTCTGACCTACCGGATCTAAAGCGGCCCATAGACGATCAATTTAATTGTCAATATCATTGACTCAATATATTGACGAGATTTTTTTTTGCCCACTGAAGAACCTGCAGAAAATTACTGTTCTCACCTCGCCGTGAATTTTGAAATAATTATCATCGACGTCTATGGAGAGCACGCCTGGCACTTTCCGTGCCTGCTGGATGTTGCTGCCATGGCAGCCGATGGCCAGACCCATGAGGTCCATGGGCACGCTGAACTCTGCCGTGTGCCTGTGTGGGGACATGTCAGGATGGTAAGGTAATACGTGGGATGGATAGTAAGACACCAATACAGGGGATGGACAGTTAGCCAATACAAGGGATGGACAGCTAGCCAATACAGGGAATGGACAGTGAGCCAATACAAGGAATGTACAGTTAGCCAATACAGGGGATGGACAGTGAGCCAATACAGGGGATGGACAGTTAGCCAATACAGGGGGACGGACAGTGAGCCAATACAGGGGATGGACAGTGAGCCAATACAGGGGATGGACAGTGAGCCAATACAGGGAATGAACAGTGAGCTAATACAGGGGATGAATAGAAGGTAACACATGGGATGGATAGTTTTGAATTAGAAATTAGTTTACGCCTCCCTAACTGCTAAAAAAAAGTTTTAAAGTGAAGAAGGCACCATTTAGTATGGAAATAAGGGAATGCGGAATCAATGCAAAAAGGGCATAGAGACAGTAAGTTGAGAAAAAGTTAATGAAACAAGTCGAAGAAGAAAGTAGGTGCTGAGAAACTGGACAGCAGTGAACCAAAAAAAGGTGGTCCTTAACATAACAAAAACATTTCATTTCAACGAAAGGCCTACCTAACCCTCAGCTCATGCCTTCACACATTTTCCCACATGAGTGCTAAATCCCTTAGATACAATAATTGTCCCTCCCCCCATGGAGATACAACCATTGTTCACCATTATAATAATAAACAATAGTTATATATTATTATTATTATAATATTGTTTATTATATAATATGACTATTATTCATTATTATAATAATAATAATAGATAGTAAGGTAACACACTGGATGGACAGCACGTCATGGGTCAGAAGAGCTCAATGTCGAAATGTTTATAGAAATAAATAGCACACTAGCTTCATCATCCAAGAGAAGAAACGAACGTTCAAGAGTTCAACATCTAGATAAATAAAAGATTATAGCCCGAACATTACGAGGGAAAGAGGTTTAATGGCTGATCATTTTGAACAGGGGGTTCCCAACCTGAGGTGCTTGCTTGCACCTCCAGGGGTGTAAAAAAAGGTCCAGGTAAATAATACGATATTGGCTAGACATTGGCATTTTTATTTCAGAGGGTGCACAGTTCGAATGGAAATTTTTTCAAGGGCTCCAAACAATAAGAGGGTAAGAACCCAAATCTAGAAGAAATCATCATCGAATGATCATTCAGAGCAATAGTAGCGTTTAATCACAGCCAAGTCAAAGCCCTCAAAAAGCTGCAAAAGTAATGACTAATTTTTAATTACACCTAGACGGTTTGAGCTAAAATCGCACTTTGAACACATAGTACTTATAAAATGCTCAAAATATTCAACAGAAACCGATCAATTCCAAAAATACAACAGTAGCATCTGAGCATGATTGGAAGAGTAGCATTTCAGCACAAAACACAACTACACACTCGGACTGTCAACAGAGCATGCTTGAAAAGAAGAGTTGCTTTGTTCCACAGAATAGCACACATTGAATGTGGATTACCTATACCTACCACATTGCATTTGCATAACCAACATAGACTTAACACCATACACACTCCACAACATGCATTACAACTCACATGACACACAACACGCAATTCATAACCGAAAACACATACGACAACATGCAAATCATCTGACACCACACGCAATACACTCCACATAACAAACACATGCAATGATGCAACACAACAAACAATACACTCCACATAACACACAACAAGACGCAATTCTTAACCCACAATACATATGACAACACACAAAAACCCACAATACACATGACAACACACAAAAACGTACACGACGCAATGCAAGTAACACAACCCACCCAGACTGTCCATGAGGCATGCTGGAGGAGTATAGCTGCTTGGCCGCCTCCTCAGTCCTGCTGAGCAGGACCACCTTCTGCTTGAGGCTGCGGAAGTGAATGTCCGCCAGCATCTCGGCCTTCTTCTGCACGCTCACGTCGCTGCCCTGTGCACCACACGCTCAGTTAGCACAGCAATAACCATGACATCACCTGCATCACTATACAGGCTGTGACAGGGCCCCTACATGCTAATTTGCAATACTGGTTGGCTTACAAATGAAATTACTAGTATTACTATGAAAAACATGGTATTACTAAAAAATGAATGAATCACTAAAAACATGAATAAAATGAATGAAATTATTGGGTAAATGAATGGAAATCACTTGATAAACTGATGAAATTCCTAGAAAAACGCATGGAACTACTTGATACAAGCATAAGTGGATGTTACATAAGCAATACTGAAAAAATTAACAGATGCCTTAGTAAATAGGTTTAGGTACAACATGGCAATTCGTGTACTAGTAAAATGGACGTCACTACTATGTAAATATTGACAATACTAGGTATGTAATACAAGTTTACAAGATATTCAAGTAATTAAATATACACAGTAACTATACTAAATAAGAACAATACAAGCACATTTGTTCAACATGACCTCATGTTTAATGTGACAGATGACATGTAGAATTTCAAAGAACACTACCCAAGTCCTCATGACCTCGTTTGATAGCGCTGACGCCACATTGAATTTCAAAGAGCACCAGGCAAGTCCCGATGACCCCATGTTAGATAGGAGTAACACGGGTTATCTTGCAGAGATTACGATCATAGCGGCACGCTTGATAAGGGAACACAACAAGCGCATCGCAAAAAAAAAAACCGGCACTCACAAAGAGAATGAGGCAATGCTTCTCAGGGCTGTAGGAACAACTGAGGGCCCCACATGACTTCTTGAAGCACTTGTGTGAGGACTCCAACGTCGCCCGCGCGTTCCTGCACAAATTCATGTCACGGTCACACATGTCATGGTAACAACATACAGGTCATGATACAGAACATGTGATGAAGAGTCATACCATGTAACTCAAAATACACTTGAGGCTAACACCCGATGCTTCAATCACGCAACTACAAAGATTTCCCGGTGAATGTCTACACAATGAGGAAATTGCCCCTTTTCTAGTTTGCTATATGAAATGCACTAATTCTTCATACTGCCCAAAATTACCACTAACCACCTAAAACTAGCTAGTCATGATCGCTTCACCACAAAAAAAATTGTAGCTACCATCATACAACCGACCATCTCCTCATCAACGTTCTTCGTACATTAGGTTATATGTTTAGTAGTCAGTAAATTACTCGTACCACTATAAATGAAGGACATTCTTTCTGTTCCAAGACCTTTTTAAGAAATAGCTCTTATCATACCAGGTGAAACGTATGACGGACCAGTATTTTCGTATTTCTTAGGAAGGATAATTATGTTTTTGCGTGAAATGCATTTCCTTATTCTGCTATTTACAACCTAACCACGCCAAGCATACACAACAGTGGAAACGCGGCGAACGCGTCAACTTGCTACAAAGCACCCTAATTCACACCCTCAAGATGAAAGTAACACCGAGCGCAAAGCAAGATTACTGACCTGTCTCGTAAGTCGTCTGGTACGGCAATTTCAAACTTGTGGAAGGTGGAGGGGGTGATGGGAGGGTTGGTGTTGAGGGGGAAAAGTTTGTCCATGGAGGTGACCTTCTCGACACCCGGGCCTGTGACGCCCTCAGGCGTGCGTCTGAACACCTCCACAATGCTGAAACCTCCTTTGATTTCCTGATGAAGCAGCATAGGGCATCATCAGAACTTTTGAAACGTGTGGGAGTTCGGTACACAGCAGCAAAAATTTTCTACCCAATTACAGGGGTCTATAGCTCCATAATTGCTTCTGTTGAACTATTAACACTTTGACTGTGGCAACTAAATATCAAGTTGAACACCTAACTCAAATTTAAATTTATTTGTAGCAAACTATTTTGAAAATACCAAACATGAACTGGATCGTGCCTTCATTTAGCTTTGATTAAGTATTTATGAAAATTGAGTTTGCAACAAGTGGTCAGTCAAGCAGCATAATGAAAATTACCTCCGTGTACCACCGCTGGCGCACATCGCAGTCAAAGTGTTGAGCTAATCGTACAGAAGAATTTTTCCACATTTGGCCTTAATCAAATAAGGCATTTTATAAATAAAGAACCCAAAACATCTTTAAAAAACAACCTGTACAATGCTGGATATATGCTTCAACCAACTGACATTCACAGAATTACAAGTACAACAGGTAAAATGCTTAAACAGATGCTTACTCAGCTTAAATTGCAGGTTCATTAAAAATTTAAAAGCAGCACTGATGATGGAGTTGGTTTCCAAAACAATTTGATTTTTTCAAGAGAGGGGTTTAATTATAGAAGCATTTTCTTAGCTTTCAAAATTTTAGGAACAATGCCGTAAGCAGAAGCACCCTCACAACAGTACACAGGTAAAGCTTAAGCTTGCATGATCCAAAAGCATTCAAGCTTAAAACTGAATCTCCTTTTAAAAGGCAGTCATTGCCCAATCTGCATAACGTTGCCACCTACAAAACTGCTGTGAGCATCACAAACAAGGACCACATGCCTGGGGCACCCAACACCTACCCTGACTTCTTTAAATTGTTTATTCTTTCAAATTATTTAAAAAAACTTGAAAAAATGCACATAAACTAAATATATCCAGTACACAGATACATAGAAATATGCCAATAAATCACATTTCCAATTGATTTATGTCATGAAGCTGCTTTAAAATCAAACGAATCTTTTTTTAAATAAAACTTGAGCAATCCTTGAGTGAGTGAGTGGCCTGGGCAATCAAGACACCCACCTTAAGAATAGCCCTCCAGTAGCATGGCCCTGGAGCATCCAGAAGCTGCTCATAAACCTCAACTTCTGTCCCTGGCGTAAACTCCTGCGCCGACTGGGCAGCTGGTACGCTCGGCAACCGCACATTGTTCATAGGCAGTCTTGTGACCTGCACACATCATCATCCATGTTATAATATTTGTCTATTACTTGAGAGATTTTGTTGCCTGCAAAACACAGGACAATTGGAGGTAACATGAAGTAGGTTTCACAGGAAGACTCACTACACTCTCTTTGGCCTAAGTATTTCTAAGATTATTTACTTGACTTCCAACTCATACCATTAAATGAGACCATGAGCATGGACTTAAGACTCCATTTTTAAGGAAATTAACACTTTAAGAGTCAACAATGATTTTGCTCAAGACTGAGCTCTATGTGATATCAAGTAATTGAAATGCACATTAGTCTAACGACTTGAATCACATCTATATCTTAGCATAATGTATTGAAGTCAAAGTTTAAATCAAACATAGGATCCTTACCAACATGGCACGAAAAACTCAAATTGCACCTTCAAACACTCATGGCTTCTAAAAATGTTCAGAAAATGTGTACAGAAGAAAAAAGTTCATTTAACTGGCATGATGCAAAAACACTTAGATGATGCTATTGCCTATACTAAAAAAGAACACCATGATAACTGTGTAAATGAAGTAGATTAGATTATTATTAAGTTTAAGCCTCCCTATCCGCAACAAAGGCTATCCAAAGAGAAGAAGGAAGAAGGCACCATTTAGTATGGAGTTAAGGAAACGTGGAATCTATGCAGAAAGGGACAGAAACTGAAAGCTAAGAAAGAAGATCATGAAACAAGAAAAAGTTGAAGAAGAAACTAGTAGGTGCTGAAAAACAGGACAGCACGGAACCAAAAAAAGATGGCCTGTAACAAAACAAAAACCAATGTTATTTTAACAAAAAGAAAGCCTACCTAAACCTTAGCTCGGGCCCTAACATAGTCCCTCTGGGAGCACTAATTCCCATAGATACAACAGTTGTATCCCCCTGAGGGGTTGTAAATGAAGTAATCCCAATATTAAATTTGATAGAAAATATTAATTAGCGCCATTTTACATATCAAAACCAGACATAGGTTTTCAAATCTAAGGCAAACCCATAACATTAAAATGTATCATTACACAGGTAAAGGTTATCCATCAAGCTTGAATTATTTATAGTAAATGCTGGAATTGAAATATTTTTAATTTGTGCAGCTGAAACACTTAAAATTTAAATATTGCTTGAAAAACTTACCTGCCCTCAACCCACAGGAAAAAGAACAAAATAAATATATGAAAAAGAATGAAAAAAGTAAACCAGCTGTATGTATATACTAGGCCTATATTGATTAATTCAGACACCAAGGTCATTCTTTATTAACCCGTCGCCACGTCCTGGACTCTTAGAAGGTCGGCAAAGCTAGTACATGTTTCACATCAGCAAACCTAGGGTTGCCATATATGTTCTTAAGCGTCTCGTTGAGCGCTATTCATTGGTGTGAGGTAAAATTAGGTCGGGGAAACAGGGGAGGAGAGGTAACAGGCTCAAATCTGTATGAATTCTTCTGCTCAGTCTGGAGTGTAGCTACCGGCGCTGCACAGCCTCTTAGAAGGCCAGCAGTGTAGCTGAGGCATACCAGCACACACTCTGCCTCTTAGAAGGTCACCATCATTTTCATTTTTTTATATTTTTTGTTCCAAAAATGGGAGTCCAAATCCACAGATTTACTCCTAGGCAAAAAAATAATACCACCATTGTATTCGGGAGGAAAAGCTCTATGCATATAAAACTCTTTTACAAGCAATGAAACTGCTTGATAACAGCCTATACACAAAATGAAATAAAAAATAAAAACTGTGTTTTACATATAATGCAAATAACTCCGGAACTATTAGACCTGAAAAAAAATTAACATACCACAAGATTCGGCAACTCAGAATCTATGAAAATGCATCATAAAAATACATGAAAGTGCAATAAATAAAAAATGGCCAGTGATTTTCTGGTTTCTGTTTTTTGTATTTTACCGAAATAAAAACTCAAATTTCGTAGATTTTTGTTGGGGTAGCAGCATTTTTTTCCTCCACTGACAGAAAGAGCAACTCTCTCTCTTTGCAATGAACCCCCAATGAAACTTCTAACATGATTAATGAATGTACAGTAAGTTGCACAGTTGACCCACTTTCTTCAAACCTCCCAGTAGGTCGACCATGTGGAGACTGGTTAACACAAGTGCACCAATCTACTTACAGTTAAATCATCTTAAAATGGAGCTGTTCGGCATAACCAAGAGTAAACATGAAGAATTAACATCAAATTTATGTTTTGCTTCAAATGCTTAGTTCACTGAATTATCAACATTTTATATAAACAATTATACACAAAGTAGTTTTACATTATGAATTGAAACTAGTTGTGTACTTAATGAAAATAGTACACAGAAAACTGAAAAAGCACAGGACACTTACTTCATCAGTAGTTACCCAGTCTCCAACATATTTGATAGAAAGTGTACTGTCTCCGACATCAACAATGTTAGCCTGAAAAGAAGGAACATAATAAATTCAATGGAAACGGAAATATAACAACATTAAAGAAAAATAGGAAACAGTTGTGAGTTGGTTGTACTGTTAATATAACTGAATTTGTCACTCGTACAGGCAGTCACACTCTGGGGCTATTCATCATCAAAATTGGTTGATAGAACAGCCCTACATATTTATTTCAAACCAACTATTTGGTCATTTGAAAATATTCATTCAACCTCTTCTCACAAAAAATCTAACATTTAATGAAATATTTCCTAGAAAGTCACTTAAATGAGAGATGAATGCTGCAGTCTTTTTACAAATTATTCAAATAGATATAATAACTACAGGTTATATTCCTTATAAGCCAAATATTGGAGTGTGTCTGTAGGCAAAATATTTAGTCAATTTACATCACAAATGCAATAGTAACTGAAGCATTTCTCCTTGATGTAATAGTTTAGGGCTGATGTTAGGTAACCAAAAATATTCATCTAGAGTAGGGGTCTTATAATTTTCCAGCCTTTTAAGCATTCTGACTACTCCAGAGCCAAACTGCTTTACAAGTCAAAACAGTTTGTATTTTCTTAATAATATGATTCTGTGTTTTTATCCAACTTATCAGAGGAAGATTAACAATAAACCCTTGGTAGTTGCAAGCCAGATTGATTACACAGGCAACTGGCAGGCCAGATTTGGCCTGTGGGGCTGTACTTCAGATCTAGAGTTCGGATCAGGCTACACTAAATGGGCTTTTCTCCTTGTCCTCTTGAGATTACCTTTGTTATAGTTGGGAAGTTTTGAAACAACTAATGAGGAAATACTATGGTATAAAATTTTCTTTTAATGCAATGTGCGCAGAATGGCTGCAGTTTAAATTCAATTCATCATTGTATTGCAGAAATATAAAAAATTTGGTTTAAAATAACTTTCTGATAAGCACTAACATGCAGCAAAAGCAACAATGAGCCTTGATTTTAATACATTGCACTATTAAGCTATAAAAAAAAGTTTATTATATATTTGCACAAGTTTACTTTCTACCTAACCTAGCCATCATAAATGAAATGCTCCAATTTAGTTTCATTTGGAAAAACAATTTCGAGTACTTATTATTGAACACATCTCACTAGCCATAGAAAACTTCAATATATTACAACAGTTGATAATAGGATTAAACATCATTTTAGTCTAACTTCACCATATCCATATTCAAAATTGCCTGCTGTCATTTAAAACCAAAACCAAGCTTTATTCAATAGCCAGAATCATTTTCCATCCAAAGACGTTATGATTTGCATACAAAATATATACTCATGGATTGGCTTCAGTTGAACTGCTATTTGACTCTAGGAAACAAGGTAAATCTGAAGGATATGTCAGTTATTGATTTTTCACTTTTTGGTGCCTGAACCTAATTGATTGAATCAAAATAAACAAGTTTTCTTCCATGCACTTTCCGTCTCAAATGAGTATTTTACGATTTATAGTGGTAAGTTTAGTTTTGTCTTTGATGACGAATGCGCTCGAATAAACAGCTACTCATCAATTTTTCGAATTTTTGTTGTTTGAATCATAGTAATTACATCGAAATAAACAACTTTTCTTTCATACACTTTCTTTGTCAAATGAGTATTTAATGAGGTATAGCGGTAGGTTTGGTTACGTCAATGATGACGATCGCGCTGGAAGTGAGTGCGCATTGCAGTGTTGCTGTCCGACGTGCTCCTTGAATTACTTGCCGCTTCAAACACTGGAGTTGCGGTAAGTCATTTACCGCTATAACTAATAAAATACTCATTTGAGATGGAAAGTGCATAGAAGAAAACTTGTTTATTTCGATCTAATTAACTATGCTTATGCATTGAAATTTACAAAATCGATAACTGACATATCCTTCAGATTTACCGGAAACAATTTTTAAATTCTTTTCTATTTCAATCATGCATACAAGGTGAAGACTGTTGCTATTTTGATTAACTTGCATCCCCCAAGCTTTGTTGTTGCATAGTAGTTGATTTGTATGGACTAGTGGGAGACTGATGTGGAAGCACTAGCACTTGTGGTTATTACTAAATTAAACAGCTACCAATGTAATACATAAAATGTTAAATAACACAATAATTGAGGGAAGTACCAGATAAACAATTCTGATGCATTTGAGTAAATGCTATAGAAATTTAAGATTACAGACTGATAGGTAAACCTTTGTATATTTTGTACTTTGTATTATAATTTGGACTCATAATGAACTTGCATCCTAAGGAGCACAATGATGATGATTTCCCCATGCCAAGAAGGAACAAATTTTCAACCCCAAATTGAAAATAAAATTCAGATATTCCAAATTGCTAGCACTACGTTTAATATTTATTTAAATTTACAGTAACATTATTAGGTTATTCAATGACCTTGAATGTAACATTATAATAAATCTAAGCAACCAATTTTGGTTACTTAGAGTAGAGGATGTACCCATTAGTTCACACATAACATGACTGCTTCAGATTAATATTTTCCAGAGAAAGCTTGAAAGTGATGTTTTTCAGAAATTTCCATGATAATGATGGCTAAATCTACAGTCTACTATCATTACAATCAACAAAAAATACTTTTATTCTACATATTTTAGAGTTATCCTAAACTTTTAAACAAATTTGATAAGAGTTATTTTTAATATAGTTTGAAAATTGAAAAAATGTACAACATAGATGATTATGGTAAACTTGTATAGTGCTTATTTCATATACTAAACTGACAAAACAAGTTTCATCATATCAATAATTACTTGCAGTTCAAAATAATATTAATTAACAAATATGAAACAAATGGGTCAAAACTAACCAAGAAATAGATAAGACATCTGTTAACACAAGCAAATCTTACCAAAAACCCAATTAAGTAAAGATATATACATACACAATTTCACCCTCTTTATAAATGAATTGATCAATTCCCTGATTTGCTAGAGTAGATATTTTGTTCTATATTACAATAACTAACAGAATAAAATGAAACAAATATTTTGGTAATATTAGTAACAAGCAACTATTACATAATTAAGGGGAACGTCTAGTCAGAAGTCCAAAATTGGCAGAATTTTTTTTTATTGCTTAATTCAGTAGAGCAATGCACAATTGATAAGCAGTAAAAAATTTGGAAGCATCTGAGGCGAGTAAACAAAGGGAGAAGAAGAGGCGGGGGAGGGTCGCATGACGTGTCAGCGCTCATGTGCCAAATTATTCCACTTAGATATTGCTGACCGACTGTTAATTTCTAAAGACATATGTATTTATCGCTCAGTCTTCAAGAGCTTTTACGATTTGGCAACGTTGATCTTGGTACCTCCCACAGAGCTCCGCACCCCCTCCCCTCCTGTGCCGTAGACATAAATAGGAGTGCTGGCCACGCAGCTGTTCAGTGTATGATGAAAGCTGACGCCAGTATGATGTCAAACGATTAGCTGAAGCTGCCTTTCAAACTCAGTAGCTGGACTGCATCTGCTAAGCTTAGTTAGGATCGAAGCGCTCCTTTCCGGTCCACCTGAGTTTGCGTCCCCCCTGATGCTCATGCTTGGTACCTGGCCCCTGGTACCACTTGTGGTACCGGTTTCGACAAGGAACCACAAAATACTACAATGAAAGATTGCCAAAGTCAAGAAAATATTTTAGAATTGCTTTCATAACGTTACCTGCACTGATTTCTCAGTAATATAGCTTGAAAATGAAAAAACCTGTTTTCTGTACTAAAATGCGTCTTTTGAACAACTCAAATGTCAATATTCAAGCCACTTCGGTCAATTTATAGTTTCCCTTCGGCAGGGAAATTAAAGATGTCGTTGCTGATAATCACTAAATGAGCACATTTAAAAATTTTTTACAAGAATGACATTATGCTCTCTGATGCGTTATTTCCGAATTATTTAACTTTGAAGTTGGCTGTCGCGCGCCACAGGAAGTGACCGCGCCAAGGCTAATTTAATAAATAATGGAAGGTAAACCCCTATTACAAACGTAAAAAGGTTGGGTCGTGAGGGTTAGCCACAGTTCTTTTAGTGAAAAGTATAAATAAAGCTTCTAACCCACCCATTAGGGTGACGATCGCACTCTTGTTTACATCGGCACAAAGATGGCGGCGCCCATCATCTTCCAGTCGATGTAAACAAACGTCACTAGAAACCTTTATTTATAATTTTCACTAAAAGAACTGTGGCTAACCCTCATGACCCAACCTCTTTACGTTTGTAATAGGCGGGTTAACTACTCTTATTAACTAAATTACGGCGCGGGCGCGCGCGCGCCAACTTCAAAGTTAAATAATTCGGAAATAACGCATCAGAGAGCATAATGCCATTCATGTAAAAAGTTTTTAAATGTGCTCATTTAGTGATTATCAGCATTGACATCTTTAATTTCCCTGCCGAAGGGAAACTATACATTGACCGCCACTTCTTCTCAGAAACTAGTGATCGTAGAGCAATGCTGTTGGTATCATTGGATGCGCAAAAAGTTGCTGCATAAAGAGTCAGAGGATCTCATTGAATTTCATAATGGTGTCTTAGTTACATTAAAAAATCCACGGAAAAATGAATCGCTTTTTGAAATTTTTTTTAAAACACCATAAAAACTAAACTAGGGTAATGTTCGAATGGCCGGACGGTTCGAATCGTCGGTCATTCTTAGTTAATTTTAAATTTTTGCGCTTGGTAGCAATCTAAAAACTAAACCCACAAGGCCTGTAGTGGTGCTATCTGCTAAGCGTCTTTGCTAAGCTTTTGGATTGCTACCGATTGTCAAAATTAAAAATTAACCATGAATGACTGACGATTCGAACTGTCCGGCCATTCGAACATTACCCTATTATGAATTTCAGAATAATCCTCTGACTCCTTATTCAGTAACCCTTTGTGCATCTAATGAGATACTTAGATCATTACTCTATGTTAGTGACTTTTTGAGAAGATAAGCTTGAAAAATTTCCATTTCCCTGCCCACTTTCTCCCATTATCTCCTCCATTATGGCAAAAATGGAAAAAAGTGTTAGATGCAGCCCCTATTTATTTTCCAAAATACATACGTATGCCAAATTTCATTGATCAAGATACCATACAAAAAACGGGACAACCATTTTCTTGATTCTGACTAGACGGTCCCCTTAAACCCCCTTTGAATCCAACCATGCAGACTTGGAACTTTATTTATTTACTCCATATCAATTTACATAAATACAAAATTCAACTTTTCTTACATAACACAAATATATTCATCATTTTAACATCACAAGCACATTCGAAATTTTAAAAATAACTATACTCCCATGCTTCAACTTGGTTTGGATAACTTGTAACAAACAGGTAAAAATCTGAGTCATGCTTTCACAACACATGAGTAGTCGTTAGCTATGATCCTCTGACTAATTACAAACTAAACTAATACATATAAGGATGTTCATTCATCAAGTTAACCGATATTAGGGTTAGTATTAGAAATTTTATGGTTTCCCTATAATTAAAATTAAACAAATTTTCATAATAAACACGCTCAACTTCCGACGAAAAACCTAAACACGCCGCTGACGAAACACCCATTTGAAGCAGACAGAATCAACGATAGTGACAACTACGGGGAAGAGCAAAACATTGAACACATTATTAAAAATGCAGGTAATTTTGTAGCACATCGCTCATATAATGAAACCATAAAAATACCTTATAATAGGCACCGCCAGGGCCTAACGCTTCTACAAACAACTCGTCCATCTTGACTACCGGCAGTGCATGCTGGGTAACTCGTATTGCCATAAGAACAGTATTGCTCGCATTATTTTCTTTTCGAGGAATTCTCCCCTTTAGCGGGAAACCTAAATGCACAGAATTGTAATCTATTTAATTTGCCAATACAAATGGGTCAATGAGAACAAAAATAGTCTTTTTTAATTACTTTTGTGCACTTGAATTCTTATATACATGCGTAATAACTGCAATAAATTTTCATAAATAGGTTTTTTATCAAAAACTATGTTTTTTTTCTGGGACAGCTGATTGAAAGTACTTGACGTTTCTACTGTCGACTTATTAATCTAAGACCCAGAGTTATTTAAATCATGGCTGGGTATAATGGAGAATTGTGCTTGAGTTTTCCCTTAACCCAACGGGGAAAAATCACCTCGCACCGCCGTAGTACGAACTGCTGCCAGCACCTGATGACGAATGATGAATGCTGTGTTGAATTATAAAGTAAGAAATAATTTGAAGAATGCAGAATAACAGGTCGTTAAAGCAAATATTTGAATAGAATCTGAGTGTGAGCCACATTGGGAGAAAATATGTTTTGGCATTCAAGGAAACTATGCAAAAGATTATTCGTGTTAGTATTGGGAGACCTATGGTATTCTTCCTCAGGCTACTTTACGCTCCGGGCAGACTATGAATATTAAAGGACTTTGAAAATCAGTGCCTGAAGTAAAGGCCTGTAGTGTCAATGAACCCTACAGGCTAAGAAAACATAACTGGAATAAATGCGTTCTATTTGTGAATATCACCGACAGTGATAGGACACGAGGAAAAGATTGCAGTCACGTAGTTAAACAATTTAAACTATTTAAACAATTTAAACAATTAATTTACCACAGGAGATACAGAGGTAGAATGTTTCTTAAGTCTAGTACAATGGACAAGTTTGAATATAGCTACCTGTGGGTCCGAATAAGTTCAGCGACTTCTGGGGCATCCTACCATCAACATTATTCTAAGGTGTACAATAATGTTTAATCTAAATCACTTAACCTTGTCGCAACTCCAGCCTGCTCCTCTTGTATGTCCCATGCAAGTTAATTAATATCTTGTAGTATAAGGGACTGGGTCAAAATCAATTCTTAATTGACCTAAAAGAATTAAATTAACTAAATATGACAAGCAGGCAATAATGGATTGCTTCCCCTTCCTGGCAACAAATGCGTATGTCGAACATCCTTAATGTGTTCGTTTATCTTTGCGAGCTGCATCCGAAGTCACAGCAACGGATTCGGAGCGCACGTGACGTCGAGGCCTTCGCCGGCTGACACGTCAGAAGACAACCACCTATGGAGGCGGCAGCACGTGCCTTGTGCGTTACGACTTCTAAACCGGTCCTGCTTTCGGGCATCTGAGAGCCCGGAGAGCCGGCTATCATTGAGGAAGTGTTCCCTGGACAACTTTTCTTCGAAGTTCAGGTGAGCAATCCTTATTTATTGTCTTTGCTTGTCATATTATCATTTAACTTAATGCAGAAGAGACTATGTCAATGCCAGGTTTATCTGGAAGTTGGCGCTTAGGTGGTTAGCGCGACATAGTTCTTTTTTTCGAAGAAAAGTTTTTTTTATATAAATCTTAATATTTGTTTCCTTCGAAAGTTACTTTTTTCGAAGTCAAGTTTAACGTAATTGTAATCTTCGCAACTTTATGAGGAAAGTGATTTAATCTTCGAATACTTCGAAGAAAGTGATCTAATCTTCAAATCTTTGTTCTTTCAACTCAAAATTCATTTATACGAAGAATTTCTTAAATTATAAAATTCTTTATTTCATTTGAAAGTTCGCAGTTCTGATGTGCGCAATTCGTTCGTCAGCTGCTAAGTAAGGCTGGAGTTGCTTCAGGAATAATCCTGGTGACTATATCTTTTTGTTTCTTCTTTCTCCAGTTTAAATAACTGTTTTTCATAAAAAACTTAAAATAAATGTAATAAATGTTCCGTAATTAGGAAAATCTTGTTGATTGCCGAGCTTTCCGGGCTTGAAGCCGCTGTGGTTCTCTTCTCATTTAGCTTAAGGTGCATTTTTTCGTGTCGTTTTTGTGCAAGGTACTATTGTTCGTATTACTGGCTCCCTGTGCTTTTGGAAGCTAGTCTCTTGTTTACCTTGCACAATTAGAATTTTTCTGATTGCACTTTTGTGTATTAGTATGTAAGTAATAAATTAAATATATTGAAGCAAAAATTTAAAAATAATATTTTTGTGAAAAATTTAAATTGTGTAACTATTTATAATGTGATCAAACTTTAATTGGTGGGGAAGAACCTTTTTGTGTATTCTATGTGTCTTTTTTTATTTTTTCTATCTATATAACATAGGGATGTAACCTAATTTGTCCACTTAAAAAAGTGTAGACCTTTATTAGCTGAACTTTTTTCTAATAAGCCTATTAACTGTTTACTCATTCCTTTTTTTTGCAAACGTAACATGACTGAAACGTTTAACGCCTCAGCCCTTAGCATGAAAATGCGGGGAGTAAAATGTAGTATTACCGCCTTGCGAAAGAAGGTGCTAGCTCCTGGCTGTGCACCTTCTTTCCTAAGGGAGGCTATTCCTCAGTTGAGTAGCCTTCTAAAGGACTTTCGCCATCTCTCCTCTATTCTACCTTCTGACCTTGAGGAAATTTCTGAGGAGGAGTTAGTTAGACGAGCTGAATATGAAGTACTTATTGTTGAATTAATAGCTGAATTAAAAAATTCAGTTTTTTCGGCACAGGTATCAAACTCTAATGATACCGCGCCTCCTTCTGAGGCTAGTAAGGTTTCTGTTGTGGATGTACCATTAAACATTTTCCGAGCTCCTCAGTTAACTTTAAGAAAGTTCAGTGATAATGAACACTGTCCTTTTTCTTTTCTCCATTTTCAGGAATCTTTTCTTAATGCTCTTCAAGCCTATCCTAATATGAGCGAGGAGCAAAAGTTTATATTCTTAAAAAATCAATTGCAGGGAAGAGCCCTTAGTCTGGTTGAGGGACTTCCCAATGAGAATTGTTTCCAAGCTGCTTGGGCTTTGCTCAAGCAGGAATTTTTGAACGCAGACAAACTAGTTTCTCTTGCACTGGACGAATTAATAAATTCTCCCAGTGTCTTTAGCTTTGCAGAAATAGGGACTTTTCTTTCTAAAGTTAAGTTTCGTCTACTTGAGCTCTCTAAGCTTGGAGTAGATTTTCGTAACGAGAAATCAGGCAATCTCTTGTTTTCTGCTATAATTAAAACCAAACTGCCTGACTTTTTTTTGTTGGAACTTCTTCGTTACTGTAAAGCTAGTTTCTTCTCTTTAGAAATGTTTGAGAACGCGCATCATGTGCTGTCTCTGTTGGAAACTAAATCCAAACCTAAGAAATGTCTCTCCCTTCGCAATGATACGGTGGAGGAGAAGACTCGAGCTGAAACTAAGTTTAAATCTTCTCCTGTATCTTCTAACCTTCCTAACGTGAAAGTGTGCCGGTTTTGTAAGCAGACCGGTCACACGTCTTTTTCTTGCCGTAAATTTGATACTCACGAAAAACGCGTGAAGCAAGTAGGCGAGTTGCAATTGTGTTCCGTATGTCTTAGTCACAACCACGTAGCTAAGTCTTGCCCTGCAAAAAGCAGAGGCTTGCCCTTTCATTGTTCGTTATGTAAGGCTAATACCCACGTTAGCCCGTTATGCCCTAAGTTTGTAAGTTTTTCTTCTCTTGCCGCCTCATCTTCTTGACGGTTAAAGGCACGTTTTCGAATGTGCCCTGTAATCGCTCTTTCTACTAAAGTTAATAATATTTCTAAACGTGTAAATTTCGTCATTGACTCAGGAAGTCAACAAACGTTGATTGACCTGAATACCGTTAGTTCTAATAGTTCTAACGATGATTTGCAGCAAATTACTGTAAACACGGTTGGTGCCTCTGTCCCGTTGCGGGGCAAGCACATTAACGTCGAGCTCGTGCTTCCTGACTGTGAGAAGCATGAGCTTGATATTTTTGCAATGCAAAATTTGCACCTACAGATGGGGATGAAGGGTTTGAAATCTAAACTCGAGCTCCTTAAGACTAAGCTTCCTCTGTCTACTTCCTTTCCTGAAGTCGTTGATGACAATATTCAAATCAACGGCATTCTGGGGGTTGATGCTCTTCAAGCTTTTCGAGTGCTTGAATTGCAAAACGTCGCTGGCTATAAAGTTATGCGTGTAGCTAACGGTTTTTTACCCTTCGGGGATCTAAAATGTTATAAATCCTCTTTTCCTATTGTGGCTTCGGCCGCTAAAAAGCAAGACGGTGGCTCGCCTTGTTCTGTTGTTTCGCCTAAGAGTTCTTCTCCTTCTGTTGTTTCGCCTGACGTTTCTTCCTCTTCTTCTGCTCTGCATAAAGTTTCTTCTTCCTTGACTATTGCAAATAAACAAAAAAAGCAAACAAAAAAGAGTAAATCTAAAGCTAAGCGTTATCATGGTGTGTTGGAGGCATTTTTTGAACCTCCTAAAGTTTGTTCTTCTGCCTTGGATGGAACTGAGTGTGATGTGCAGGCCGGTCTTGATAGACTTCTAGACTTAGAATTAATAGGGGTGCCTGCTAAGGAAGTGGAGAATGATAAAGAGTTAAAAGACTTTAAGAGTAGCGTAGTTTATGACGAAGGCCGCTATTATGTTCACATACCTTGGAATCGTAATATACTAGCGAAAGTGCCACATAGTTTCGGGTTGGCGCGCTATCTCGCGCAGAAAGTTGCTGCTTCTAACTCTCGTAAAGGGATAGAGAAGCAATATAACGATGTCTTTCAGGAACAACTCGAGCTAGGTATAATTGAGCCTCTCTCTCTCGAGAATTTAAATGTGTGTGAGCATAAGTGGATACCACATAGGCCTGTCGTGAGAGAACACGTTACCACTTCCAAGATACGCCCAGTGTTTAATTGCTCGCTCAAGCGAGGTAAATTGCCTAGTCTAAATGAGGCCTCATACGTAGGTCCTAACCTCATGAATGATTTGCTTGGCTTGTTGGTGTATTTTCGCTCTAATTCTGTTGTTGTGCTATCAGATATTTTCAAGGCTTTCCTTCAAGTGAAGTTAGCCAAAAATTTTGACCGAAATCAGTTTAGTTTTGTTCTCTTTCAGAATGGGGAATATAAATATTTTAGGTACACAACCTTGTTATTCGGTTTTGTCGCTTCCCCTTACATTCTCAATTTTCTTCTCAAACTACATGCTAAAACTATTAGTGATTTGGTGGTTAGAGACATCATGTCTAACAAACTGTACGTTGATAACCTTATATTCACAACTAATAGTCCCGAGCTTGCGCTTGACACTTTTCAACGCGCAAACAAAGCTTTCAGAGAAAGCGGCTTTCCACTGCGTCAATGGCAGTCTAATAACTCTAATCTTCTGTCTCAGATTGACCCTTCTCTTTGTAGCTCCAGTGAGCTCTCCAGAGTGTTGGGTTACAACTTTAACTCTTCTTCTGATTCTCTTTCCATATCTGTAAAAAGCTTAAATCCTTCCTGTAAAACTCGTAGAAGTATGCTGTCAGACATTGCTTCGTTGTATGATCCGCTGGGAATTCTGTTACCTTTCTCTGTTAGAGGAAAACTCATCTTACGTAAATTAACACCGTTGAGACTAGGCTGGGATCAAGACGTTCCAGATGATATCTGTAAAGAATGGCGTAATTTTTGTCAGGAATTTTCTCAATTGCATGAATTTGAGTTCCCTAGGATGAATCTTGTTGAAACTGAGAAAGTTGACCTCGTAATTTTCTGTGATGCTAGTGAAAAAGCTTTTGGAACCTGTATGTACGGTGTCCAAAAAGAGCGCAGCTCACTTCTTTTCTCTAAGGTTAAAGTTTCACCTCCTAGGCAACGAACTCTTCCTTCTCTAGAACTTCTGGCTGTGTATCTTGCGTACCAGTGTCTTGTTTCTCTGATGAGTGACGTCAATTTTCCCTACATGGTCTCAAGTGTAACTTTTCTTACCGATTCCCAGGTTACCCTGGCTTGGTTATTGAGTGGTAAGCCTCCCCGAAAGAATATTTTTGTCAGTAATAGAATTAAGGATATAGACAGCATGCGACTAACGTTGGAAGGTACAACTAAAGCTTCTTTTCACTATGAATACGTTCCCACCATGTACAATATGGCAGATATGTTAACTCGAGGCATAAAAGCATCAAAGTTTCTCGAGAGTAAAAATGTATGGTTAACAGGTCCTGACTGGATTCGCGAAGGTAAGGACCAGTGGCCCAAGGGCCACTTGGGATGCATTCCCCATCAATTTATAGCCTCTGCATGTATTAATGTTAATGTTGTCCCTCCGTGTAAAGCTCCTATTTTGGAGATTGAACGCTTCTCCTCCTATCCTAAGTTACTAGGTACGGTTGAGAAGGTGTTTAAAGCTGTCGCTATTTTTCGACATGCAGATTTGGGCAATGCAAAATTGCGGGCTTTCCTGTTCCTTATTTCTTCTATGCAAAGTACACACTTTGCAGGCGAGCTCGAGGCCTTGAAAAACAAAAGTCCTCGGCCGCCGTTGCTAGTTAGAACTTTAAACCTTTTTCTCGATTCGCACGGTATCATTCGTTCGAATAGTCGTATTGCGAATGCTGAGGAATTAGACTATAACACTCGCAACCCCATCTTGCTGTCTAGTTCTTCACATTTGACTCATTTATTAATTTCGCACACTCACAAACTTCTTAACCATCAGGGGCTCGACATCACCGTTCAGAAACTTAAGGTAGACGGTTATGTCGTGCCACGCTGCAAGCGCACAGTTCGCGGCGTCTTGGCTAAATGCATTGTATGCAAGAAGCTAAACGCCAAAGCTTTTTCCTATCCCGATCCTCCTGCTTTACCTGACTCGCGTACTAATTTCGTGAGGCCATTTGCCACAACTGGCATGGATTTCTCTGCCCACTTTTGGGTATTAGACCCTTTTGGTCACAAGCAAAAGGTCTACTTACTGTTATTTACGTGTTTTCAGACTAGGGCTATTCACATTGAAGTTCTTCCATCTATGACTTTGGAGGAATTTTGCTTTGCCTTCATTAGATTTACAAACGAAAAGGGCATTCCTAACACTGTTTATTCTGACAATGCTAGAACTTTCACCGCCGCTCCCGATCTTCTATCGGAAGTGTTAACTTCCTCTTTGTATGAAGAGCGGTTTCGACCTTTTAATATTAAATTCAAAACTATCCCTATCTACAGTCCTCAATTTGGAGCGATATGGGAACGCCTGTTCAAGTCCATAAAGGATTGCATATATAAACTTTTTGGACGTAGCACTTATTCTTATTCTTCCTTCATTACTGTCATTTCTGACATTTCTCTTAACCTTAATCGGCGTCCCCTCTCTTACACTGAGATGGGGGACTCGATTCTACCTATAATGCCCCTTCAATTTCTTCAGCTTTATCCTACATCTAATTCTCTTATTCTGTCCGATGAGCTTACGGACTTGGAGACTGACGATGTTGAGCATCGCGAGCATTTGCTTACTCTTTTGGAGAGACGTGATGTCATGGTCGCTAAGTTCCGTGAGCTTTGGTATTCTCAGTATCTTATTTCTTTGCGAGGTCCATATCCTCTGAAATCTTTACCTTTGCAAAATAAATTCTTATCTGTGGGTCAAGTGGTACTTGTAAAACACCCTATAAAACCCAGACCATTTTGGGCCTTGGCTCGCATCAGTGCTTTGCTTCCTGGTCGCGACGGCAAGGTCCGTGTTGTGAGAATTATAAGGGCTGATAACACCGAAAGCGTCATTAAAGTCTCGTTACTGTACCCACTGGAGTTAGTTGTGACCGATCCTACTCCAGAGGAGGTGGGAGATAGCGCAGACGGGAGTGGTTCGGACGCGGAATCATACCCTCGTTCCGAGCCTCCCGCGAGGTTTGAAACTCAAAGGGGTAGTTCTACCTCTGAACACCCTAGAGTTCAGCAGCTTAATTCTTCAAATTCTTCTGATACGGATTCTTCGGTCTTGTCCGAAGAACCGGTAGTTACTCCTGCTGACCGCCCTCTTAGGCAAGCGGCGCGTCAGCAACGTAGTAAATTAACTTATCTTATTAAGAAAGGGCATTTGTAAACCCTTTCAATTATGTGTTATGCGCAGATATTATTACTTGGTCCTTTCCAGTATTGAGCTGGAAGGACATTGCATGTCTTTGTGTATTTCACGGAATTTTCAAATGAAAACTCCGTTTTTTTCTTTTGCCGGGATTGTGTCGCAACTCCAGCCTGCTCCTCTTGTATGTCCCATGCAAGTTAATTAATATCTTGTAGTATAAGGGACTGGGTCAAAATCAATTCTTAATTGACCTAAAAGAATTAAATTAACTAAATATGACAAGCAGGCAATAATGGATTGCTTCCCCTTCCTGGCAACAAATGCGTATGTCGAACATCCTTAATGTGTTCGTTTATCTTTGCGAGCTGCATCCGAAGTCACAGCAACGGATTCGGAGCGCACGTGACGTCGAGGCCTTCGCCGGCTGACACGTCAGAAGACAACCACCTATGGAGGCGGCAGCACGTGCCTTGTGCGTTACGACTTCTAAACCGGTCCTGCTTTCGGGCATCTGAGAGCCCGGAGAGCCGGCTATCATTGAGGAAGTGTTCCCTGGACAACTTTTCTTCGAAGTTCAGGTGAGCAATCCTTATTTATTGTCTTTGCTTGTCATATTATCATTTAACTTAATGCAGAAGAGACTATGTCAATGCCAGGTTTATCTGGAAGTTGGCGCTTAGGTGGTTAGCGCGACAACCTAGTTTCGCATTAGACTGATCAGTAAGATAATTTACTCGATATCAGATATTTCATTTTACAATATAGGTTATATGGACTATATTTAACAGTATATTCGATAAAAGATTTTACAGCAGACTGAAGGCAAATTACATATTACATATTACCCATGGCAAATTTCATTATTGGAAACAGTCATGTAGGAGACAAGATTTGACTTGGTGATCTTACACGACTAATATTCCGATAGGAAGTGAGTCTCGAGATTTCTTTTGAATACCTTGTAAGAATTACTGTCATGGATCTCCGCAGGTATTGATTTCCAAGTTTTAGTTCCAACGAAGAGAATACTGTGTTGCGACCGGGCCTTTGAATAATAAGGAAGCATGAATTTACTTCTATTTCGGGTTAAATGGTCGTGATGACCAGTTTGCGCACTTAATAATAGTTTCAGGCTATTGTCGCCATCATTTCTTAATGTTTTGTAAATGAAATTACAAATGGAGATTTTGTAGAGATCTGAAAGTTTAAGTATTTGTAAATTTTTGAATGAACCATTTGTGTGAGCATTATATTCTAGATTCTTTACCGCTCTGATTGCTCTTTTTTGCAGAGTAAAAATTATATTAGTTTTATTTTTATCAGTTCCGTGCCATGCTTCTATTCCGTACTGCAAGTATATATGGTGAAATGAGCGTTCGGATAGAGCATTCGTAAAGCTGTTTCAGGCAGGTAATTTTTAACTTTATTCAGGATTCTGATGGATTTCGATCATTGCGCACCAAGAGACCAAGAATGAAGACCATCAGGTGACATGAAGTTGCAACAGGGTTGGCGGTAGATGGACTATTGAGTGCGAAGCGGCAGTAGAGGCAGTTGAGACTATTGCTGGCGGACAGTGTTGGGCCCGCAACTTTTAAAATGTTGCGGCGCTACCGCAACCGCAACACCACAAAAAAAAGTTGCAACGCAACCGCTACAGCAACTATGAAAAACCAAAGTTACGATCGCAACCGCAATTTTTTAATTATTATAATATATATAATTTTAATTAAATATTATTCTATTCATTTTAAGTATATATTACTATGAATGAAATAATATTATGATATTCAAAATAGCGCATTGTTTTACTAAAAAAATTAATAGATCGAATAAATATGTGGACTAGAATTGGATGCAATATCAAGATCCTGAAAGAAACGTTTCATTTGTAAATATAGCATGAACAATAAAATGAATTCTATTTTCTAATAATAATTTTGGAAAGGTACCTGCCTAGTAGCTATATTTTCATAGGAGTTCCGTATATATTGCAAAAAATTAGAAAACAGAGAAGTGCAGAACATTTGTAGGCCTACAGCATATATGACGCATAAAGATTAACCATGCATATGCTCCTGTAATGTATGATATTCCTCTGCTTTTTGTTGTTCTTCTGATATGATTTAATACTGGTTCATGATCGCAGTATCACAATGTCAATGAACTGTAAAGACGATCAACGATGCCTTTCAAAAATATTAACATTTCAAAATGTTTGTCTGAAAGCCGAGCACGTCGTGGTCTCAAAATTTCTTTGCCTTACGAGAACAGTTGTTCGACCGCAGCGCTCGATGGTATTGGCGTGTTAAATGGGATGAACGAAGCGACAAATTCACTTGCAGGAAACATCGCTCTATGAACATCAAGGGGGCTAGTTCTGTTGTTTCGTCCTCTATCGTCTCAACGATAATTCTTAGCTACAAAACATACTGAACACGTACTGACAAATCTCATTTTGCCTGGTATCTCCATTGCTTAATCGTCTCTTGCTCATTTTCTTTATAATTCAAGAAATCACAAAACAGTCTTGAAGTATGCGATCGCCTATACGCTGCGATCGCCTATTATGATTTGATCGCCTATACGCTGGGATTTGCAAGCATGCTTACTTGTATATGTGTGTACGTATATTGGTGTACATGTGTGCACAATACACCTGTGTGCACTGGACTAGCAACTGGTGTATAAACTATAGATACTAGACTTTTTTCTCACTCCCAACTTCTAACACTACCCAACACATCATTTCATTTTTATCATTGTAAGGCAATCCAAAGCTTAAATGTCTTGTACATGTAAAATGTGGTACCTATGAATATTTATCAATTGCAGGCATTTTGCGCCATATTTCAAAGATAATGTGATTTTCTTTCCTAATATGACACCCTTATAAGACATTCATGTTTCTCTCTTCGTCACGTCCAAAAATGCTCTTGGTAGGCCAGTGTAGTGCAAATTATCATATAATCTCTTACGCTCTAGAATATATTATAACAACTGCACCTAAGCCTCGCGTGCTTCTGGAAATATTCTGTACTTGGGAACCGTTGAAGAAAGATCGCTTTCATGTTTCTGACTAAGGTAGTCTGTTTTGTGCCACTATTTTTAGTACGGAAATTTTATAAAATTCATGCCATTATAAAAGATATTTTCTCCGATTCCCTCGATTGGAATGCTAGTTTGTACTGATTAGTTTACGCTGATATTTGCGCACATGCTTACGTGTGTATATGTGATACTTGTGCACGCTACGCGTACGTAGATAGGTGGATGTGTCACTACGTGATACTTCATTTTACTTGATTATTGTACAGCATTTATAAAGTATATATATGCAAGTATATTTGTTGCGCGATCACCGACATATGATAAATAAGACGCTTATCAACCAATGATCTGTTCGATACAATATTTAATAGAACATCGTTACAATATTTCATTAGAAATTGTAAGCAGCAACACATACTGAAAGAGTTGTCGCGAATCTTCCTTTGCTCATTATCCCCTATTTCAGAACATCGCACAGCATTTTTACAGAACGCGCATATATTGCGATTGCCTCGAAGCATAGAAATGTATTTGTGTATGTTTACGTGTTAGGTGTATGTATGTGCGTAGGTATGTATGTGCATGTATATGTGTATATATTTACATGTATATATGCACATATGTGTGTACTAAACTGACAACTGGCATTTTAACTAAAGATAATTGTTTTTTGTTCTGTTCCCTCTCAACTAGTAACATTACCTAACTCGTCATCTCTTTATTATTGTAAAGCGCTCACGTAAAAAAACTATTCATTTGTTGTGTGATCATCCATTTATATTTAAATTAAATGCTTATCAACTAATGACCGTTATGTTGAAATTGCTTAACTAGAAATACAAATCTTGTAATTTTCGTGATTATTTTGCCTATATATATATGTTTATTTATCTTTTTCGTGGTTCCTTAAAATGACATTTTTGAACATCTTCCGAAACAAACAATTCTAATACTATTTCCTGGCGTCAAGAATTGCGAAGTTTCATTGCATGAATACGTAAATTGTCAAAGGTGTTCTCAACCCACAATGAAAATGCACCGTCCATGAAATTGTGTTGTGTCTTACAATTATCATTATGTGCATCGTCAAATGTAGATTAAGCAAGATTAGAAGTACATAGCCCTCAATCAATTCTTTTCGACTAGTGACATGAGTATTGCAATACTCATGTGTGTGTATCACCTAAGTGTATTAACTTTAAGATATTTCAAAAACCAATGATGGTACTTTTGTACCATTTCTATTGGAAATAAAATGTCTTTTTTTTATTACTGCCTGTTTCAGCCAATCATTGACTTGTTTCAACGATCTTTTCTTTCTTTTTTCCTTATCATCCGATATCATTACGACGTTGAAGAAGTCATATCTTCGTCATCTACGTATACTCGGCACTGCTCCCTTCAACTGAAATACCATTTTCCGATCGGTTGTTAAGATGAGCGATTAGATTTTTGTTATTACCTCCACTCTTTGTACTTCGTTTAGCCATTTTAGCTTTAAAAATGGATGCTGATAAAATCGTCGTTGTGAAGTACATTGGCAAATCGCAACATCTAGCTATGTAGATTTGCCGTACAACATGGAATTTTACACTTTCAACTCACATCATTCCTAATAACATATTTTATATAATGAGCTACATTAAAAATGCTTATATACTGTAGGCAAAGTGTATGTGTATCACTGTATCGCCTAATGCTAATAATAAACAGTTACCAGATGGGTTGTACCCTGTACGGTTTAGTTTCAAACGAGAATGAAACGAGTATTAAACATTATTGAAGTTATTTAAAAAATTAAATTACCATCGTTATGTTGCGGTTGCGAGTTGCGGCCTAATAAAGACCAACCGTCATCTGCGTGTCAGTTGCGAGACAAAAAGTCTCAGGTCTATGGTCTCCGGATTGGAATGGGAGACAGCATGCAACGGTAGACATGTTGCGCCACGTTTTGCTAGAGTGTACGACATTTGCAATGATAGACGATACACACAGGGCTGCCGGATTTGACATTTCATGGCCAATTTACACAAAATTGGCAACTTTTTCAACGCAGTGGCAATGAAGAAATATACGTGGCAATTTTTACCGATATCGCACGACTCGAGAAACAGAGGACCTGCCATATTTCGAGGAGGTGCTCTCGTCATAATATTGTCAATGTATCAAGTTAATTGGTGTTGTGACTTTTTATTATACAATTATTTATGAATTTTTTGGTGGCTATTTACAGTGGTTGCCGCGTGCGATAAAATGAGCAATAAACGATTAATGAAAATTATCGCTAAGGTCAAACCTTTTATCGTTTATCGTTTATCGCAAAGTTTTATTAAATAATTGCTCATTCACTTACCGCTAGTCCCAAAAAATGAGGAACGATAAACGATAAATTCAAAGACGACTTTGGAAAAAATTAAAAAAATTTGCAAGCCGGCAATAGTCACAACAGCCCGCCTGACGTTTTCAGACCTGAAAAACCTCATATGAGAGCTGCCAAGTGTGTGTGTGTGTGTGTGTGTGTGTCTGTGTGTAGCTGGCCAATCACAGCTGCGCATGTTCAGCACTGGAGCGCATGTTCAGCACTGCTGGTGACGTCCTCAGGCCCAAGCGTGCAAGCATGACCAGCGACAGGTTTGAGAAGCTGGTCTTTCCCACAGACCATATACTAGAAGATCCTCAACTTATCACTAAGTGAGTTTCAGCCCTGTCGACAATGACGTAGGTGCCAATGGGCCAATGACGGAGCCGATAAATTGTTACGTGACTCTTGTTTGAATCTGAAGTCGTTAGTCGGCTGTGAGCCTGCGACAGAGGTGCATCGAAAATTGCAGCAGAAACGGCTCCTTACGTACGCGTAAAAAATGCTCAGTGGAAAATTGTGCTACTTATTAATAGCAGTTTTTATAACACTCAAACATCTTAATTTATTCATTATCGTATTGTTTCGACTAATATGAGAATCTGGTGTTCGATGGTTTAAAATGGTGATGAACTCTTTCCGAAAAACTTAATATACGGCACCGACGTTTTATCACATTTAAACCTGAGTTTAATTTAAATGCACCTTAGTTTTTAAATATAAATTGTAAATACGTTCATGAATGCACATTCACGTTTATGTATAGTGAAGGACAACATAAAAAAGTTTTATCAATATAATCGAAATGTACGCTTTGGCTTTCACTATCCTAATTACGCCAAGAAACGTTTCATAACTTTTCATAGTAAACCCAGCTGGAGACGCAGCCAATTGAAAGCCATGGCACCAATGGTGTCATGGCTGCTAGAAGCTGATTGGTTGGCGTGCGTGAGTACGTTTGTGTAGACCGGGCTTGCGGTCCACCGTAGTTTTGAACTTCTTCTTATGTAACTGTTCTGTGGTCTTTACCAAGGGAAACATGCAGCTCCTGGATGCTGTCTTGAGGAGGGAGAGTCTGACTCAGAGAGAGATACTCATGTGGCATAGAACTTGTAGGCCATAGACTGGTTCCAGTGACAGTTTTTGTTTAGTTTAATTAATTTTCACTATGGAAAAATAGTTTGTATGCTTTTTTGAATATATCAACTAAATAAAGGTACTTATCATTTATCGCTTTTGTTATCGCAAGCAAAAAAATTATCGCTATCGTTTTACCTTTTATCGCTTACCGCAGGTTGGGTTTTGAAATTTTTTATCGTTTATTGTTTATCGCAGGTTGGGGAAAAAAATTATCGTTCTATTGTTATCGCGAGTTGAAAAAAAAGTTTTCGCGGCAACCACTGGCTATTTATAAATTGTTTTCTCTTAAGATGTAACCCATTACATTCCCCATTGTCAGACGATTCGCAAGACAGTTATTCTGCAAATCCCAATACATCACCTGTTTCATTTCAGCAGCAGTCAGAATTAAGGGTTGAAGTTATCAGTGATTTGCAATAACTCCTGTAGTGCACGAACACCTGTACCAATATGTAATTAGAACAATAATGCTTGAAACTTGTGAGTTTGTTCATGAACAGCGGTGTTAGAAAAGTTGTTAGTAGCATATTTGGATGAGAAAGTAGAGGACCTTGGTTCATCATACAACTGATGTTAGATTCATCCATTCGAATTTTCTTCTTTTTTGTTTTTATTACTACGTGCTAAGAGTATAATTAGCCCCAATTTCTGCTTTCACTATCTTGCTTGCTTTTTTGCTCAAGATCTACGATTGTACTGGAATATTAAGAACAAAGAAACACTGAACGTCAACATAACATGTAGCTTTTTTACGAAACATTAACTGTTATAGACAGTAAAATCTTTTGTACTTTTAATACCCAACCGGTATGTTACCATTAAATCATTCGAGTTAGAGTCACCTATTTTAAAGAAAGAAAGAAAAAATGTTTATTTCCAAGTTGCCACATGAGATACATGCCAACATATGGGCTTTTAAAAAATTCTTAATATAGGACATCCTAAAACAAATGTTCCATACGAGGAGTACTAATTGACAAACCATCCGAGGTGTACAAATAGATAGACCATACGAGGCATATTAATTGACAAAATATACGAGGCGTACTAATAGACAAACCATTCGTGGTGTGCTAATAGTCTAACAAAAGTTTTATACTAGGAGTACTAATTGACAAACCATCCGAGGTGTACAAATAGATAAGCCATACGAGGCATAATAATAGGCAAACTATACGAGGTGTACTAATAGACAAGCTATCAGAGTTGTACAAATAGATAGACCATACGAGGCATATTAATGAACAAAATATACGAGGCGTACTAATAGACAAACCATACGTGGCGTGACAATAGTCTATCTCTGTCAAGGGTAGTTGAATGAGAAATGAAAAATATCATCTCTTGGATATTTTATACTCCAAGAGATTGCGGCATAGCGCCCCTTCTCTTCTTTTTCCTACTTCGATAATTTCAACTCAGAACTTGGGAGTTTCGAAGAATTCTTTAGTAGGATTCGAATTATTTATAAGATCATATTGAAACACCATCGTAAATGACAATCAAGTATTGAGAAAAGGTTAGTCACGAAGTAATTTATAAAGAACATCGCGAAACACAGCATGCACAACTAGAAATGCGTAAAAAAACTTACACTCAAAAATGAAATGCATGGCTTATTCGGCATACAAATATAGAGATAATTTTTGCAAGAGCGCTTTATTTCATTTGTCTGTTTATACTTTGGATTTCTTCTATTCACAGAAATGCCCTTCGGGGTCGTGATAGATCGATTTATTAATCATAAAGCAAGCGCAATCAATTTGTTTATTTCTGGAATTTGGTTCAGTGTTAACTGATCGCAGAGCTTTAGGTAAAATGTAATGTGTCTTGAGGTTTTGCTTTTACGCAAAAAGTAGAAATAGAAACATATAGATGTACAAGTGCGCATATATATGTTTGAACGAGTGCATGTGTACACTGATACGTAGACATTTATGTTTGCGTGCGCGCACACATACACACTCACGCACACACCAACACACATATTCATATATATACGTATTGAAAATGAATATAAGAAAAATGCTAATAAACATGAAAAATAATCTTGCTCTTTCTATATTTAAAATGACAGCCGAAGCTCTGATGAATCGTAAAAAATAACCTGAGGAAAGATAAGGAATAGAAAAAGGATTTCGAAATACGTATAATGGAATGGTTTTTTAATTTCTTAAAGGAAATTTTAAGAAAACTCAAGTTACCGCCGAGGGGAAAAAACATATTTCATATCTTCTCGATATTCACCACATCATGCGGGCATGGGTACATGGGATAAAATGGAGATACAGTGTAAGCCGGTTACCACTCATGATTGACAAATATCTACAAAATATTGGCAGAAATGGGTAAACAAACATATACTCAACATCAAAATTTATAGTTTGTACAACATACGGACAAAAATATAATTTTACCACGATTCATATGCTCACATTGCACTTTATTTCATTAATTATATTTGTCATTAATCCGATTCACAGAAACGCCCTCTAGGGAAGTGATAGATCTATTTTTGAATCATTTCGCTAGTGCAATAAAATTTATGAACCGGATGGTTTTTGCGTAAAGAAATGAAATGGAAACATGTATATCTATTTATGTAGATACATATATATACTTACGTACACACACATGTTAATATATATACTTATTGAAGATTAAATATAAGAAAAAAAATACAAGCATAAAATAAAAAGATAAAAACAACCTACCATCTACTACACAGAAAATGTCAGTTGAGCTCACTGTAATCCTAAGAAATTTTTCGCAAAAAAACTAACTAAAAGGAAAAGTAGACTTCAAAAAAACATGGAAATGAACTGGTTTTTAATTTCTTCATAGAAATTTTTAAGAAAACTCAGGTTACAGTCAAGAAACAACACAACTCTTCAGCATTATACGGACATGTGTTGTGACATGTGATAAAATGGAGTAACATTGTGGCCGGATATCACATCTGAGTGGAGAATATTCACAAAATGTGGCACATATAAGTAGATTAGGCAATGATCCAGAGTGATAATTCTAATTACAGAAATTTAGATTTTTTTCCGATTTGAAAGTTCAGTGCTAGTGTGCGCTGAACACACGGAAAATAAATAAGAAGACTAAATGAAATGCTGGAATTACCCCCTCCCCCCAGCTCAGCCGAAAATCGATTGAAAACATCTTCGGGAATGATTTTGAAATAGCGAGACAACGTTAGCCAAAATTTAATTCATTAAAAACTTTGCACAACCCTCACATCTATAAACCTGTTTATTGGTGTACACACAAAATGTATTTCATGGTATATTTGTCATACGGACGTTAGATATTAATACAGAAAAGAGAAAGAAATAATAAAATAAAGATTAGGAAATACCCCTAGTTATGGAAAGAACGTTCGTTCTGCTGCATTGAACTGAGGCTGTGGTGCTCATTGTTGTCGACAGAAATAAGTAAGATGAATATACGAATGGCTTAGCAAACGTAAAATGAAATAGTTTCTAATTTTCTAACAGAAATTTCAGGAAAATTGAAATTTCTGATAGATGGGAAGTTCACACCGAAATGCTGCAGGCCCTATGACAGAGATGAAAAATGACGTGACACATTTACTCTAAATTCTTTTACAGTTTTAGAGTTTTTGATATGCTGGGGAAGCTTGTTCCACAAAAAAGCTCCAGAAACTGAGAGAGCTTTTTGTCCCACGTTAGATGAACGGTAACTGACTAAAACATCGTTCCTCCGATTTGGTCTTTTGTTTGGGATATTAGATGGAAAAAATTTTACCACCTCTGCATTACTTTGGGGGAGGTACAGAGAGGAGAATACTCGTCGAGCTTTTTGGATCATGAATCTGTTCGTTATTGGGATCCAGTCGAGTTTTCTTAAAAGAGGGGTGACATGATCGTATTTATTGAAATTTCCTTTGCATACTACTTTGGCGGCGAAGTTTATACATTTTTGCAACTCTTCCTGACGACATTGAGGTAAATCTCCCCACACAAGACTGCAGTAGTCCAGACGCGATAAAACTAAAGGCTGAATCACTAATAATCTAGATTTTTCGTCAAGTGTGTTCTTAATGCGATGAAAGAACATTAAGGTTCCGTTAATTTTGTTGCACATTGTTTCGACGTGTGAATTGAAAGTCATATTTCTGTCAAACCAAACACCCAGATTTTAAACCTTATCTACTGGTTCAATTGTATCGACTCCAAATGTTAGCTTGAATGGTGGTAATTTTTCAGTCGCATTCTGTGATCCAAAAGTAATGCATTGCGTTTTACTTGAGTTAAGTTTGAGGCCATTATGTTCATACCACTATTTCAAATTTCTCAGAAGGTTTTCAGCGTTGGCTTGGGTTTCTTTTAAATCCGCTGTTGAGCATGTCATGGCAATTTGTACGTCATCAGCATACATTGAGATTTTTGTGTTTGCCGGTATGGTGGGGAAATCATTGTTGAAAATTGAAAATAGGAGTGGGCCGATGATTGGACCTTGAGGAACGCCAAAATTATTTGGTATGAATGATGACATTTTGTTATTCAATCACACTGCATGAGAGCGGTTTAGTAGGTAGCTTTCAAACCACTGAGTGTTCATTCTGATGTTTGAAATTTTTTGTAGAAGTTTCTTATGCTCAACACTGTCGAAAGCTTTGGAGAGATCAAGCAATAGTAAGAGAGTTAATTTTTTTTGGTCAATATCATTGTAAATTTTTTCTGTTATGTTTAACAGGGCGTCCTGAGTATTGGTATTCCTTCTGTAAGCATATTGATTGCGATGCAGTAGATGTGACTCGTCTATGTAAGACGAGAGCTGGTTTGTTATTACTTTTTCTAATAGTTTGGACATAACAGGCAGGAGACTGATTGGTCTGTAGTTTGACGCTATGTCGATATCACCAGATTTATGTAATGGCTTAATAATGGACAGTTTCCATTGATCGGGAAATTTGTTTGTGGCTATAGATGTATTTATTATCAAGCGAATAAGGGGTGCTGTGACAGGGAAGCTGTCTTTTATATGGTGGAGGCTTATGCCATCATGTCCAGTCGCTATAGTATTCTTTAGTGAGTATAAGATTTTTCGTATCTCTATGACGCTAACTGGCTTTGGTCTCCACTTGTTGCTACTATTTGGGGATGAAACATCGCTCAGATTTGCCCCTGTAGATGTGCCTAAAACTGTCCTGGATACTTCATTGAAAACATCTTCGCCAACTTTTGAGAAGAAAGTGTTAAAGCCATTCGCCATTTTTGTGGGGTTGTCAAAAGTGCTTTTGCAGTCTGAATTTTTATACTGAGCAACTTAAGCCCTGACTAATGTTTTTTTTAATAATAAGATACGTGAGTTATCATGGGCCATGGGCATTTTTTTCTGCAAGATATACCCCCCTTTGCACGAGTGCGGAGCGTATTCGAAAGGAGGTCCAAAACTTAAATAAATTCATTCGTTTAATGTAAATTCGTGTTTTATACATACCTTTACATGTTGCTTTAATGATGAGATAATTACTTTGCAAACCTCTGGTACCATTTGCGATATTGCCTGCTTAGATATTCTCAAGGTACACATGAGGTTCGTAAAAGAGTCTCCACTTGCTAAGAAACGCAGTGTGACTGCTAGTCGAAGTGAAGCTTGGTTAGATTATCTGAAGTTTGTATTCTTTTTCGTTATCAGTCCACCAACCATCAGAAGCAAATCTTCGAAATCAGAAGGGGTTAGTCGTGCGAAATTTCGAAAACCCATGGCGTCTTCCAGTCTTAATTCATTCAATAATGAAATTCCGAAACTAGGTCCATCTGCGAACACTTCGCGACTCCACCAACGTTTACGTTTTCTCGTTCTTTCACTAGCAATTATCGCAAAGCATGAACTTACTCCGCACAAAGCAATGTTCTCCATGACTCACTGTCAAAGATTAGACGAGAAATTCAAATCGTAGTGTGGACGCTAGACGAGGCAAAACCGGAGTCCATAGACGGTCTATAGACATGTCTGTAAACGGTCTATAGACATGCCTGTAAACGGTCTATAGACATGTCTGTAGACAGTCTATATACATGTCTGTAAACGGTCTATAGACATGTCTGTAGACGGTCTATAGACACATCGCGCAACATGTCTACAAGTATGTACGCGCCTTAACACTACAGTTTTTATCTTCACCTCCATTTACCAGCAGCTCAGTCAGGTGATCATCACCAAGATGCTCAGTGAAGGCCAAGTTCAGGCGGCGTTACACGGCCACAATCTGGATTTCCTCTGGTGTCATCGCTTGCAAGGCCGGGAAAGGAAGATGTAAGCACCCCGATGAGACGAAATATTAAAATGAGATAAAACGTTTAGTTGTCCGTGCATTAACCGGACCAGCTAATTAGATTAGCTTCAATTAGCCATAAAGGTCTAGTGTAAAATTAAGTGATTTCAATTAGTTTATGCTTAATTGAAAGTTTTGACTTAGAAGTAACGAAATGCTTTGTTACTGCCAGTTAACGCATACCGTATTCTTCATGTGAAGTGATTTCCTTCCTATCAGAATGAGGCCTCTTTTCTCACCTGTTTCTTTTCTCTTGGTTTTTTTATCATCAGCTTCCTAATTTGAATTCTACCTTTGGTACGTTTCATTGTCTACACCTTGATTCGTTTCTAACAAACCCAGCAGCCAAATGAAAATTAAAAGCTTCACTTTTGAGTTTTCGTCATGATTATGCTGCTGCCAGCATTGCCTCGTGCCTCATAAAGTAGTAGTCAGCATATTGACGTCAATAAAGATCAAGCGAACAAAACTGACAAACAATGGGACTTCATTTTGCGTAACTGCCATGTTCACAGATATCGTGTTAGCATGGATGCATTGGAGCTTGAGCGTGAAAATTGATTATTATATACGTTTGGTACCTGATTCGTGTTTAACGGCAGAGAATTTGGGGGGGGGGGGGGGAGCCAAGAATTGGTCACTTTGCTCGTTTCTGTGACCACATTCTGTGTATTCCATTCTTACAGTCTAAGTCATTGCTCGCAATGACCGTTCAGAGAACAGAGTTTGTGTACATTTCCATCCTGGTTCTGCATCAATTATTTCCATTTTTAAAGCGCTTCCACAGGTGAGGCAACTTTTCACGGACCTTTCCAAGAGCTCGTAACT
Organism: Morinoia aosen; assembly: GCA_030386875.1. Taxonomy (NCBI): domain Eukaryota; kingdom Metazoa; phylum Arthropoda; class Malacostraca; order Amphipoda; family Talitridae; genus Morinoia; species Morinoia aosen. The sequence continues at coordinate 22,584,355 of CM059578.1, read as the reverse complement.
TTTTATGAATGGTTAATTTTATTAATTATTTCTACGCAATAAACGACAACGGATATCCGTTATTTTCCCAGAACCATTAACCAGCCATCAAATCTCGATTATACTTTTCGATAAAAAAAAAACAAGTTTACAAATACGCTAAACAAAATACCTAGGTGTTCTCGTGCACCAATTCAATGAGAGCTCATTACGCAAATTAACTCCTAACCTGGCGCAAAGAACGACGGGTTGCCACAAAACTCAATTGCAACAAAATTCGCACAGGCCAGGAAAGAAATAGAAATAAAAATTTTCCTTTTATTTCAATTGTTTAATACTTAACCTTTTAACGTCAGCATTTTTCTACTCGTACCACCGTCATTATAACCCCCATCATTAGGCTTACTCTGGCATCAGGTAGTGACCGACATTAGAATGAGGAAGGAACGGCCACTCGACAGTGAACTGTAAAGAGCACGCTAGACAACAAATTAAAATAGAAATACAGTATATTGAGGCCACTTACAGAAGTGGACTAAGTCCGCCGGGGCGTTGAAGGGCTAACAAACACGGCAATTCTCATTCAAAACAAAAACCAGTTTATCAATAACCAAAATACTGGAAATGTGCGCACCCTAAAAACTCCACACATAGTTTTGACCACAACTGTACGCCCCGATTTCACCAACTTTCCTTCAATCGCCTCACCATTTGCCAAGATTTACTACAATGACTGTACAGCAGCCTTTCCCGTTAGAACCGAAGCTAAACTGGTTACTGCGTTAAAAGCAGTCACTGCAGGCGCATTCGATCCATGTTGCTGCGAACCCACCCTAAAAATATATAGCTAACCCTGAAGATGTCCGCACAGACGTAAAGCGTTGCGCAGTTATAATGCCCTTTCTCAAGGAGAAATCCGTGCATCGAATTTGCTATTCACGTATGGTGAAGAAATCAGGATATGGGAAGAGACTAATAGAACTACGAGAAACTGAGAACAAATTTTAGCAAAAAAAAAATTCGTATAATTTTAGGTCAGCCTGTAGAACTTAGATGTCCTCAACGAAAGGATTTGCAAAGGGATATCCCAGAAAAGGATAAAGGAATTTCATGTCTAAAATCTGCTTTTATTCCCATTCTGAGTGTGTACAGGCTATAGGCAAACCTCAGAGCGTTCATAGATACGAATGCTTCTAACGGATTGATCGTAACCATAAAACAAATTATGAAATCCCTCTCCAGGTGTGGTTGCAAGAAGCGTATTAACGAGCCCAGGAACGGCACGTGATTATGCTGCAATAACGAGTGTCGCGAAGAAATCTACTAAATCCATGCAGCCTAAAATAAAGCGATCAACATAGAATTTTTCTCACGAGTACCATAATATTCAGTGCGGAAAAGTCTTGCTTTCTAGGGTTGAAGAGTCCCGAGTTTGGTTTCGAAGTCGCCACGCCAGAGTCCAGTGTTTTACTAGGAAGAAGAGATTGAAACCAAAATAGGAAGAAGAGATTGAAACCAAAATAGGAAGAAGAGATGAAAAATAAGACTAGAGTACCTAATCAGTAAGGGAATAGTAACATACAGCAGCCCTCGAGACCACCCCACCTTCTGGCCGAGAGTCATGATGATGATGCCGAGGTTGCTGAGGCTTTTGTTGATATTTTGCGTCTAAGTGAGCCGCGCCCCCTGCGACCCGGATTTTATGAGACGCTCCGACCCAGCCAGGTCCACCAGGTTGAGGCTCCCTGCAAATACGCAGTAACTACTAAGCAAAGTGGGAATGTTGCACCAGGTTTAAACTCCCTGTAAATCCATAATTTACAAAAACTAATAAGCAAAGTAGGAAAGTTACTCACTGCAATCTACTGGCTAATCAAAAAACATACTTCATTTCAACAGTAGAAGATAAGGGTTGATTATTCTCTTATTTTCAGGAGTAAATTACATGATATAGCATCTCGTGAAGAGCTTCTCCTCAGGCAAATTGTAAAAGTCAAGTCGGAACGTAGTGTTTTCCGCTCGATTCCAGCACCAGGAGCACTCTTTGTGCGTTTTTGGAAAAGCTCAGAGACTGCTCCCAGCACATCCTCAGCACATCCTCATACTTACGATAACAACTCGCTGGAGTTCTGCTTTGAACTCTGGATCCTTTTTTTCAAGACGCTCGAAGATGCCCCGCGCCTTTTCGCTGCGAGCAATTTTTAATATTTTGGCTAAAGCCCTATGCACGGCCGACTTGCTAGCAAACGATGCTGAAGGAAGTTTTTTGATTTCAGCTAGCTCCATGATTCAGCTGAAACAAATGTATGAAACAAATGTAAAGATTATCAATTGTACGTTATCGCCTTCGTCTGCAACTTTTCGCTCAAAATATACTGAATTGAGAGACAACGAATCCTTCCTAAGCCTATTCCACTGCGCCGCTAGAGTCTCTGGCAGGTCCTCATCCCACCCGAGCTTACGAATCCACAGATCCCTCAGTAAAATCTTGAGACCAGCAAGCACCGGAAAATAAAGGCCCAGAGGATCGATTATTTTAGCAAGGGAGGATAAGACTGATCGTTTACACGGTTTCCCGCTTGAGAACTCCACTTTACCGAGCTTCATTGTGTCTGAATTCGGCAAATACAAATAACCCAAAAGCTTTTCACAACCTGCTTCATGCTGAGCTCCACGGCTGTCCTTGCTGTACAAAGAATTAAGGAAATCAGAGTTTGATACCCATGAACGCAATTCAAAATTTCCCTAGTTCATGCGAGAGCAGGCTTGCTCGTACAACCCACGAAGCACCTCCAGGCTATTGCCTGTAATGAATATATTATCAACGTAAAAATAATTCAACAAAAATTTTGAACAAAGATCTTTAGGGTACTTTGACACGTGCAACTTAATTATGTAGTTTAAAATGAATGGTGAAGAAACGAATCCAAACACTAGTGACTTATATCTGTATGCTTTTAATTCTCCAAAGTCATCGTACCACAAAATAGAAAACCCGTTTCTATCGAACACTGACTTCAATTTAATTCTCAGGAAAGCCTGCCGGATGTCGGATATTAAAAGATACAAGTTGTATCTAATATTCATCAATAGAAAGAAAATTGTCTGCAATAAGTTTATACCAGGATAAGCACACTGATTAACAGAAAATGAATTTTTAGTCTTACAAGAGCAATTCAACACTGGCCGCACTTTAGTTGTAGATTGAGTATCACACTTAACAACTGGCCGGTGCGGTATCCATGAATGGTCAGTTTTATTCAACTGTTTCAAATCAATTTCTTCGATAATTCCATCATCAAGTTGTTGTTTAAATACTCCCCCGTAAATTTCGAAGAGATTCCTCGACCTCAGGTCTGTAACAACTCTATCTAACACAGATTTTGCTATTACAAAACCACAATAAACTTTAGACAGTTTTTCCGAGTACCAAGGAAGCTCGACATAATATTCGTCTCCTCTTTGTTCAACAGACTCTGCAAATTTGGCTACCTGAAGCTCGTCAAAGTCTGAAGAATCTTCCTTCAGCCCAATAGACTCCACGCTGAACAAATTCTCCAAATAGCCATCAACCTCGCTATTTTCCACTACACTAGCAATGGGATCAAAATTCTGACCTACCGGATCTAAAGCGGCCCATGGACGATCAATTTAATTGTCAATATCATTGACTCAATATATTGACGAGATTTTTTTTTGCCCACTAAAGCGGCCCACAGACGATCAATTTTATTGTCAATATAATTGACAATAATGAATATTGACAATTATATTGATCGTCTGTGGGCTTGATTGACGACCGTCAATTAATTGACTCAATGTATTGACGCAATAAAATCAGTTTGAGCCCATAGACGATCAATTTAATTGTCAATATCATTGACTCAATATATTGATGAGATTTTTTGTTGCCCACTGGCGGCGTCAACCTTTGCATCAATGTAATTGATGAAAACCTGTCATTTGCTCTGCGGATGCCGTACGTGATAAACGACGAAGTAATTACCATTGTAGCGCTCGCGTTGGCAATTTCAACTTCAAGAAAATCTCCGTGTAAATGCAAGACATGGGCCAAAAACTGGCTCAGGAAACGTGGCAGAATATTCGGAATCGACGCATTGCTGAAAGAATTACGTGTAAATAAGCCAGAAGATTTCAAGAACTATCTTCGAATGGACACTAAATCGTTTGATCAACTTTTCCGTCTCTTCACTCCATATATACAGAAAGAATCAACAAACATGCTAGAACCGATATCACCTAGCCAACGGCTGTTGCTCACGCTGAGATATCTGGCGACTGGCGTTTGTCACTCCCTTTAGCAATGCAATTATCAATGCTCAAATACTTACTCATCAACAATTGTTTTAATGCTGTCACAATTCTATCTGCATCACATTTTACTAATTCTGCAATTCCTAAATTGATTTCCCTTTTCAGATATATCGCTGTAGTATACATATAACTGATACCCCAAGTAGTTTCATGATTTAAATATCATTACTTTCGTCCAATAATAAACTGAACTTATTGTTGCCATTATCATTGGTCAGTTTTTCGAAATGAGGATACAATACATTTTTGATGTTTGTGCATTTTGTTGGAGGCATTTAAACATCATCAATAGGTTTGCCGTTGGAGATGTGCTTTAGCATAACAACCATATGATCACAGTTAAAAGTTGCACTATGGTGGCCCAAAAACATGGTAGTAGCCGTCTTGGTCTGCTTCATAATCTGAACATAACGCGGCCTGAACGTGGTAAGTTCGCTATTCAAATAATTTGGTTAAGTAAATCAGCAAATATTATGAGAATGAAGTAGTAAACATTACAGCGAATGCATAATATTAATTTTGAGTAATATATCATATGCATCGCTTAGGTGTAATTCCCGCAAGATAATATCAAGCAAGCTAAAAAAACTATCTAGATTTTTTTAGCTAATATCTACAATCCAAACTTTACAGCAAGGTTTAAGCGAAAACATATAGACCTAGCTATTAAATATCTAAAGTGTCAGGATGCCTGCACAACCAACGATTTGATGAGAGAAAGCAAGCGAGCTTGAATTGATTAACATGGATTCCTATGGTAGTGCATACACTGCAAGCAAGCAAGAGAGCGAGCGCGAAAGACTGAAGATTGAGGCGAGAAACCGACTCGAAGATTATTTCACGCTTGAAAGTTGCAGCTAGAAGCTGGCTGCCTGGTAGTGCGCGGTGAGATGTCGATAAGGTTGGCGTACTGCTCAATTCCTCCAGCATACACTGAACTTCTGATACTCGAAGTTAATGCTGTACTTCGCATTTCGAACTCAAAAAATCCAAAGCACAGGGACAGATTACAGTTTCAAAGCAATGGGATGAAGTAGGAATGAAATCAACGTTACAAACACATGCTTGTACTGCTCGTTTCTGGTATAGACTTCTCTCTATGACATTTAGGAGCAAACTGTGTGTTATTTTGTGTGTGATAGATCCTGCTGACATCTTTCTCTCTCGCTTGCTTTTTCGCTTTCAGTCTTTTGGTTTGTAAGCACCCTCAGCCCTGGTTGCCATAACTTGCCCTACGTATTTTGTTAAAAGTACCAGATTTAGCTGTACGAAAGTCGCAGATTCCAAGGAAAAAGTCCCAAGTTTTTACTTTCCTACATAATGCTAATAAATAGGTTAATAATTATAAATAAAATTAGTTCACTAAATTCAAATGATATTTTTCATAATAAGACATAAAAAGTACCACATATTCGTAGCAGCGCACTCCAGCATGCAAGAAGTAACAGATCTGCGAGTACACATAAATAAAATTCGAAGTATTTCCAGGTGTATACACTACGAATTCCGGAGCTCAGAATGAAATATTGACGCAATATATTGACGCGTCCAAATGGACGTTTCAATATATTGACGGACCATCAATAAAAAATCAAAATGATTTGATTTCGTCAATACATTGAGTCAATTAATTGACGGTCGTCAATCAAGCCCACACACGATCAATATCATTGTCAATGTTCATCATTGACAATTATATTGACAATGAAATATATCGTCCACGGGCTCAAACCGATTTTATTGCGTCAATACATTGAGTCAATTAATTGACGGTCGTCAATGAAGCCCACAGACGATCAATATAATTGTCAATATTCATCATTGTCAATTATATTGACAATAAAATTGATCGTCTATGGGCCGCTTAACATTCCCGTTTTGCTTAGTTGTTCCTGCGTATTTGCAGGGAGCCTCAACCTGGTTGACCTGGCTGGCGCTCGGGTTGCCGAATGCGCGTCTTACAGAGACTCAAATATAAACAAAAGCCTTAGCAACCTGGGCAACGTCATCATGGCGCTCGGCCAGAAGGTGGGGTGGTTTCTAGGGCTGCTGTATGTTACAATGCCTTTGCTGAATTTATACTCGTTTCATTTTTTATCTCCTTCCTATTTTGGTTTAATGTTAGTTTCTTTTTCCTCTTCCCATATTTCAGTTTCTTTTTCCTCTTCCCATATTTCAGTTTCTTTTTCCTCTTCCCATATTTCAGTTTCTTTTTCCTCTTCCCATATTTCAGTTTCTTTTTCCTCTTCCCATATTTCAGTTTCTTTTTCCTCTTCCCATATTTCAGTTTCTTTTTCCTCTTCCCATATTTCAGTTTCTTTTTCCTCTTCCCATATTTCAGTTTCTTTTCACTCTTCCCATATTTCAGTTTCTTTTCACTCTTCCCATATTTTAGTTTCTTTTCACTCTTCCCATATTTTAGTTTCTTTTTACTCTTCCTATTTTAGTTTCTTTTTACTCTTCCTATTTTAGTTTCTTTTTACTCTTCCTATTGTGGTTTTCATGTCTTCTTCCTATTTATGTTTCTACATGTCCATATAGCCTCCCATGTGCATTTAACCCATTTATGCTTCCCGTTCCCATTACGGGTCGTGTTACCGTGGGATATTTTTCGCTCCTCGTCATGCACCGAGACTGGGTTTGTAATGACGGTCTAAATGGCAGAGAAATTATACCTTTTGACGAAGGAACGCGACCCGCGTGTACTTTATTTTTCTCTTCTACAGAAAGCGAGCAGTTTGCGCGCTCAACATTTTCATCGTTCTCAAATGGGAAAAATTCAATGTTAATCAAAATTTTTCACTTGAGGCTGTTTATTTGTTGGAGATGTTTTGGTGACGCACTCATCGCATTTCAGCAACATCACGTGCCTTATCGCAACTCGAAGTTGACGCACGTGCTTCAGCCGTCACTGGGAGGCAACTCGTAGACCCTGATGCTGGTTAACGTAAGTCCCCTCTGTTGAGTTCACTATTCTCCCGCTTACATAATTTATTTCTTGTTGCGTTGTTTGTGTTTTTGGGTAAATGTTTCTAGTAGTCATTTGTTGTGAAATAAAAGTAAACTAAGATACCTAAGTTACCCCAGTTATATTTTGACTTTCGTGTTTCCAGTTTTCTTTGACTGATGTTCGACGCAGTTGATGTGCTTCTGTTGGCCCTTGAAACGTTCTCACTGTTGGACCAGAATACACGCTGTCAAGACGTGTGTGTTTCTCTCTCCAGCCTTTCTGTTAAGCTTCCCTGCGTGATTGGGGTTACCCAATCCAGAGATCAGGATGACCGATGCGGCGACACCCTCGACGCCTGCATAAATGAGACCTTCAACTCCCTGCGTTTCACCTCGATGGTCAACGCCTGCCATGTCGGCACCGCCAGGAAAATCAGGAAATAAAACCCCAAAGATTTAAAAGAAAACCAATATTAATGGTGCCGAACTGTCATTATCATCTGCGTATCGTGTAGGAAATAGTCAATAGACACCGATATGATAAGGATTACTTGCACTTGGTAAGTATGCCAGCCCACCCACACCTTCCCGAGGTGGTACTGTTAGTATACCCATTTGGAGTTGTAACTCATTACGCAATGTTTATGTAAATTGATAACATGGTGTTCATAAGGTTATTTATTAAATTGTTCTCAGTGGGTTGATCAAACAGAATCAAACAAAGTAAAAACTAACACAAATCACATTGCCAGATGACTAAAGGCCAATAATTTGTACAATCAGAATTCAGAATACTGATTTCTAGATGCATGACTAGCTAATATTGAGCAACAGCTACATGTTCACAGCACCAGAGGCAAGGGCAAAACGAACGATTAAGCGGGTTATTCAAACTTTTAAGATTTAATAGTTGTGGAGCAAAAAATCTAATTCCTTGAGGGACAGTTTCAATTTATGAATATGTAAGGTTTTTATTATTTGAATCTGTACATCTATAACTACATGGTATTTAATTTTGCCATTTTATTAAATATTGGTATTAGAGGGTTTAGAGCTATGTTCAAAACGAAAGTGATTAAAATAGAACCCTGGTACTTGGGCGCAGTCAATCTTTGTTTCAGGGTCATCCTAGTCATGCCAATGCAACTATTAATAATTAAGATACCAAGAATGTATGTGTGCATTAAAAAATCGTAAAATCAGTGATCTCCTAGTGAAGAACGATATTTCCAGGGTCTGTGGCCTAGAGTGGCCCTATTATTTAGCAGAGGATAGCACCTGGATTCAGGGTGCGGGGAACTATAGTTCATTTTTTACAAGCATATCATAATGCATTCGTCCTGTTGTAGTGTCAGCGGCTCAGAGCCATTTACAAAGGATTTCCAATCTTATTTAATATTCACTCAGGAAATACAGCAAAGGCATGTTATTTTTGTTTATTAGAATGAAGAAATTAAATATTTAACCGAAGTGCGATTTCCACCATTTGTCCGGCATTTTCAAATAAATAAAAAACTTTTTCCATGAATTCTCCTTAACATTTAATTTCAGCATGCAAATGTTCCTGAAATAAATCTAAACATTTATTAGTTTATCCGTACCGCTGTCACATTCACATGCATTATTAGATATTATCACGCAGTAATTTGAGAGGCTTACTATATTTTATAATATTTGCTTGCGGATGCCAGATTTCTAATCATACAGTGCATTCTATCATACAGTTCTAAAGAATGTGCGCTTGATTTAAATTTTTATTTCCACAGGGTGTTTTTTTACTTTGAACAAACTTCGAACTTAGGTACAAAAACTCAAAATAAATCGATTTTCATGAATGACAAAATGTCCAAAACTCTTTAGTTTTCGAGTTATAGTTACTTGAAGAATATTAGAACTTCAAGTAGGATTGCACGCGCGCACCATTTTTAGCGCTACCTTTGACAGTTAAAGAAGTTTTTGGGCCCCACTAATGTAGTATTTTTTTTAATTTCACAATGAAATTTGCGTGTACACGTATTACAAATAAGAATAAATTGTCCTAAATGAGTAATTATCAATTATAATCATGTAAGCTAACCATTAATCAGTAAGCATTGCAGGACACAGGTAAATTTTATTTCATTATTTCAGTTTCACATTGCATCTTGAAATCTTGTCGTTGATTACACGGAATGAATAACCCATAATGAAATGAGAAAAAATGCTTTAATTGTATTCGACAATCTCGAAAACTAACAACTTTAAATAACAATTGGTGTGCGGCCCAGTGCACTTCTAAACATGCTTTGCGGCCCAGTGCACTTCTAAATATGCTTTGCGGCCCAGTGCACTTCTAAACATGCTTTGCGGCCCAGTGCACTTCTAAACATGCTTTGCGGCCCAGTGCACTTCTAAACATGCTTTGCGACGCCATAACTCGAAAACTAAAGAGTTTTGGACATTTGTCATTCATGAAAATCGATTTATTTTGAGTTTTTGTACCTAAGTTCGAAGTTTGTTCAAAGTGAAAAAAACACCCTGTATATCCTAGTTACTGGGTTGCTAGGAAATGACCGAATATAGTTCTTCAAGAAAAACATTCAATTTACGAGCTGTACTATTACACGCTAGTACATGCAAAACTGCATAGAACGAGCGGAAAATATTTCCTGCACTTGAAGTTATAATGAATTAGATTATTACATTTGTAGTTGTTGTAGTATTTGTTAGATTTAGTGTGACCAAATTTTACAAATGCTGAAAAAAGGAAGGAATGCGACAAATAATTAGTGAGCGAAATTTGAATATATAGCCCTAACTTGATATAAATTCGGTTATAACTGCCATTTTCTGGATGTTTTGCAAGCCAATCTTTTACCCACTATCTATTTACGGTGTTTTCTTCTCTATGACCACAAAGCTGATGAGTATGCTTGCTTTGACTACGACGAATCTTTCTCGACAACGTATAGTGAAGCACTGCCAAGCTTGCCAGTGACGCGCTACTTCAGTCACGCGAACGTACGTGTGAACGCGAGTGTTTTGACCACACTAGGAAGTCTCATCCTCCCTTATAATTTACTTCGTACGAGTCCGTCTCTTACTTCCATCCCCACGATAGTGGATAAACGATCAATACAGGAAAAAAATTTCATTGAAAATCCTATGATGTAATTTCTCGTTACAGAAACCTCGCGTGGGCGCTGCAGGCAAGAAGTTGCCTCCTGGAAGCAGCCTTGGCGTCTGCGCTGGTGAGGAATTTTTTGTAGTTGTTACTAGTGATGTAGCTTACTCAATTCATGGAACAAAAATCTAATGTTGTTGCAAATATTGAAGAAAAGCTTGCACGCTATTCCTGTTGTCATGCATCCATTAACACATGTGATTATTTTATAGATCTATGCAAGCATATCGTGTAAGATTGCGAAGTCGTTTCAAGGGTAAGAATGCACAGAAGCAAATACAATGCTGTGATAAAGAATGTTCTAGGCGCACGCCTTAAAGACAATTGGTTACTGACATAAGAGATAAAAAATGTAGTTTGTTGCTGGATGAGATGAAAAATATATCCATCTATGAAATGTAACGTATTATTATATATTTTAGTAAGAGCAAAAAAAAAATTGTTTACACCTTCTTAAGTCTGGTTGCATTGTCTAGTGATGCTGATGGCATTGTTGAGGTATTGAAAAATGAGCTTGCAAAATAGGTACTTTCAATGCCAGTGTTATGGTAGGAGTGAACAAAGGTGTGTTTAAGAAGCTGGAAAAAGAACTTCCATCGTTGATTCTTGTTAGATGTGTCTGTCATTCACTGCAATTAGCAATATCCCACGCCTCACCTGAGGTTCTGCCTGGAAATTAGGAATTTCCAATTGCAAAAATACATAAATGGTTAGCCTACTTCTATAACTTTAACATAAGGTAGCGATCGTCGAAATGAACACCCTTTTATTTTATTAAGGTATGGTGTAAAATGCTTAGTTAAAGAGTTACAAGGACTTGAAGTTGGACAGTTATTAAAACTAATTCGCACTCTCTCTTGCGGAGACGAATCCAAGGCGGTAAACTGCGGCACATCAATGGCAAGGATACGAAATGAGAAGTTTAGCAAGTATGTGAAACATATATTATTATTAATTAACTTCAACTTTTTAATGTTGTGATAAGGAGAAAGCATTTTCGACAGTAGTTATTATGAGTACAACAAACGAAATCGTAAACTAGGTTACATTGTTACAAAAATTGTTCAAAATGCCGCCCATTTGTTTCGATGCAGGCGTTCAAACGCCTCTCCAAAGATTGGCGGACGCGAGCAAAGATACCAAGAGTTTCACGAATTCTTTCCGAGGTTTCAACAATCCTACCCATCAGGTCCTCTTCGGATTGAATCGGTGTTTCATACAATAAACGTTTCATATGCCCCCAGAAAAAAGTAATCTAGGGGCGTAATATCAGGAAATCTTGGTGACCACGCGAAGGGACCGCCACGGCCTAACCAGGGATTGGGATATCAGGCATCCAATAATTGCCTAACTGCAACCGCAAAGTGTGCATGAGCACCATCATGTTGAAAATACATTCCTCTGATGTCAGCGAAAGGTACATTTTCCAGTAGTTCTGGCAATACTTCATTGAGGAAAATGTAATACGTACGTCCATTTAGTCTCTCTGGTATGATGTATGGCCCAATCAGATGGTCACCAAGAACTCCTGCCCAAACATTTACGGCGAATCTAACCTGATGTCGAAATTGTCATGTAACATGTGGATTGTTGCCAGACCACATGTGCAGGTTATGGAGATAAAGTATTCCTTCTCGAGGAAATGACGCTTCGTCTGTGAATAAGACTCGTGATGGGACACGAGGTTGTTGATCTGTTTTCTGTTGAAACCACCTCGCAAATTCAACACGACGTTCGAAATCTTCACCGTGCGTGCAATTCCTGCAAACGCTGAAAGTGAAATGGATGTTGACCACTGTTAAGTAGTACTTGCCACGCAGTAGTTTTGCTTAAATGTAAAGCCCGTGCACAAGAACGAGTGCTTGAAGTAGGATTGTTTCGAAAATATTCTAAAGACGCGTACTCACTTGTAGACATGTTGCGCGATTTTAGACTCTGAGACCTGTCTAGCGCAGTCTACGTAGACGCGTCTATAGACCAACCGTCATCCGCGAGTCGGTTGCGAGACCAAAAGTCTCAGGTCTATAGTCTCCCGATCGGAATGGGAGACAGCGTGCAACGGTAGACATGTTGCGCCACGTTTTGCTAGTATATACGACATTTGCAACGATAGACGATACGCACAGGGTTGCTGGATTGGCCATTTCATGGCCAATTTACACAAAATTGACAACTGTTGAATGCATTAGCCATGAGAAAATATACTTGGCAATATTTTACCTATATCGTACGACTATCGGTTGGTGACACAATATTGTCAATGTATCAAGTTAAATAATATTGTGAGGTATTATTTAACAAATATCTATATATTTTTAGGTGGCTATTTTTTACTTTTTCTCGTAAAATGTGACTCCATACATCTTCCACCTCCAACCCATCACATTCCCCATTGTCTGACGATTCGCATGACAGTTATTCTGCAAATCCAAATACATCACCTGTTCCATTTCAGTAGCAATCAGAGTCAAGGGTTGAAGATATCAATGATATGCAAGAATTTCTGTAGTGCACGAACACCAGTACCAATATGTAATTAGAACAATAATGCCTGAAACTTGTGAGTTTGTTCATGAAAGGCGATGTTAGAAAAGTCGTTTGTAGCATATTTTGATGAGAAAGTAAAGGACCTTAGTTCATCCTACAACAGTATTGATGTAAGATTCATCCATTCGGATTTTCTTCGTTTTTGATTTTATTACTACGTACTAAGAGTATAATTAGCTCCATTTTTTGTGGTCGAACGCTATCTTGCTTGCTTTCTTGTGCAAGATTTACTATTGTACTGGAATAATACGAACAAGGAAGCAGTACATGTCAATATAACTCATAGCTTTTCTTTGAAAAATTAACAGGTATATACAGTAAAATCTCTTGTACTTTTAATACCCAACGGTATGTAACCATTAAATCATTTGAGTTAGAGGCATCTCTTTTAAGCCCTGAATAATATATTTTTAATAAGATACGTGAGTTATCGTGGGCCATAGGTTTCTTTTCTGTAAGATATTCCCCCCTATGCACGAGTGCGGGGCGTATTCGAAAGGAGGTCCTAAACTTAGATAAATACTTCCGTTTAATTTAAATTCGTGTTTCATATATACCTTTACATGTTTTAATGATGAGATAATTACTTCGCAAACCTCTGGTACCATCCGCGATATTGCCTGCTTAGACATTCTCAAAGTATACATGAGGCTCGTGAAAAAGTCTCCACTTGCTAAGAAACGCAGTGTGACTGCTAGTCGAAGAGAAGCTGGGATAGATTCTCTAAATTTTGTATTCATTTTCGTTATCAGTCCTTCAACCATCAGCAACAAATCTTCGAAATCAGTAAGGGTTAGGCGTGTGAAATTTCGAAAACCCATGGCGTCTTCCAGTCTTGATTTATTTAATAATGAAATTCCGAGACTAAGTCTTTCTGCAAACACTTTGTGATTCCACCAAGGTTTACGTGTTCTCGTTCTTTCACTAGCAATTAGCGCTAAGCAGGAACTTACTCCGCACAAAGCAATATCCTCCATGACGTACCTCCTGAGACTAAACGAGACTAAACGAGAAATTCAAATCGTAGTGCGGACGCTAGGCGAGGCAAAACCGGAGTCTATAGACGGTCGATAGACATGTCTATAGACATGTCTAGGGCCATATAGACATGTCTATTTGGCCATATGTCTAGGGCCATATAGACATGTCTATAGACACGTCGCGCAACATGTCTACAAGTGAGTACGTGGCTTAAGACATCTTCCACCTTGTCTGGATCTGCTACTCTCCTTTGGCGTCTTCCTTCAGGTCGTGGTCGGTGAAATGATCCGTGTTCACGTGATCTCCGGTGTATGGCTGTGAATGTTTGACGCGATGGAACACGTCTGTTAAGACGCCTTTCTGCGTAAATTCGAATAGCCTCCCTAGAATTTCCATTTGCTTCACCATACACGAGGTGCATATCCGCTAATTCAGCATTGGATACTCCCTCCATTGCCGGTGATACATTTGCAGCCGAAGAAGTACTAACAGTAAACTAACTAATCTTTGTCGTTGATGTCGAGAAGCACTCAGAACATCGGATGAAAAGTAACTTCACGTATTTGTAACTTTTTAACTAAGCATTTTAGACCATACCTTAATAGAATAAAAAGTGTTCATTTCGACGATCACTACCCTATGTTAAAGTTTGGCAACAAAAGTGTTGGCACCCTGTATATATACGCAAAACCATTTCCTACTGTTATTTTGAACGTAGAAGCTTGATTTTGGCCTCATTCGACGCGGAAAGACAGTGGCACCTCGAAAAAAAGAACATTTTTTTGAACATCGGATTTTCAATAATTATTAATTTCTTTGTCCAAACAATTTCTTTTTCATAATTTTTACAATTTTAGTATTTTTTCTTTTTATTCCACCTAGAGCAGCGGTCTCCAAGCTATGGCCCGCGGGCCATGTCCGGTCCGCCAGTGTAATCAATCTGGCCCGTGACAATACTCAATAGTAATTGAACTAGCGAATTTAGCAGCGTATGCTCACTCAGGGCACTTACTCGCCGACTACTTATAAAATCATAGATAATGGCCGAAAAATTAAAACAGTTTTGGCCCTTGGAATTTAATGGAGTGATCAGTTTGGCCCTAAGGCTGGAAAGGTTGGAGACCCCTGACCTAGAGGAACGAAAATGCACACAGATATGTAAAATTGAATTTTGAACCGATGTACTTCTCTAAAAGTTTTCGATTTTCGCAATAGAGAAAAGATATTCTGCGAACATATAATATTTATTATCAAAAAATTTATTTGCGCAAAACACCACTTCTTCTACAATTTTCAACTTAGAAGCGTGATTTTGGTCTCATTCGACGCGGTACGACAGCGTAGCGAAGCAGAATTGTATTTGAATTTTAAATTAGGTTTCACAGTGAACATCTGGGATTTTTTTTAAAAAATTTTTACACATGAATCTATAAAAATATTTATTTTCAAAATTCAAAAAATACTTCTTCTTCGAAGTGCGATGGTCTTTCCGCGTCGAATGCGACCAAAATCAAGCTTCTAAGTTTAATATTGTAGAAGGAGTGGGATTTTGCACAAACATATTTAGTTTATACGTTCGCGCTATAACTTTTTATGCTGTGGAATAGAAATGTATGCCAATGAAATTTTAAAAAATTAGGTGAATTAGGTGAGAGTAGGAAGTCCTCTTACCACGCAGGGCGAAAATTTTTTCCCATCGGCCAATCTCGTGATAACTGTGTGTGTGTTTGTGTCTTTGGTGCAGTGTGAGTGATTCTGTCTCATGTTCAATTTTATGCTCAATATCAGCGATATTATTTTGTGTAGGAGGTGCTGGTGCAGCTGGTGGTGCTGGTTGTGCTGCTGCTGATGATGCTGATGTTCCTGCTGATGTTCCTGCTGCTGCTCCTGCTGATGCTCCTGCTGATGCTCCTGCTGATGCTCCTGCTGCTGCTGCTCCTGCTACTCCTGCTACTCCTGCTGCAGAGCGGACTGCTGTATTTACTAACGTAGATGCTCAGAAGGGTGAGCCAGCAGCAGGTAAGAAATTTTTAATACTTTTCATTCTATTAAAAGTATGCTAGGTATGGTTAAAAGTATGCTTAAAAACTTAATTTTTTGAAACATTTGAGCGTCCGGAGCACCATAAAATGTTAGGACCGAATAGTCCAACACCTAAGGGTCCTTTTCCAACAACTAAACAAAAAAAAAAAGATCACCGGACCAACAATTATATTATAATTCTTTTATGAGTTATAGTTATAAGACATTTGACATTTGGATGACCAGCTTAATTGGTGTTTGGGTTATAGCCTACTCATTTAAGGGAACCATTTCCTTTTTGGCTTCTAAAATTAAAAAATTAATAAAAAATACTTCTAGAGCGAAATAAGCTTGGAGGTCTTCACAACATGCTTAGAACTATCGAATGAATGTCCAGAGCCCCAAAAATTTTGAATTTGCACATACCCCCCTTCCCCCCCCCCTGAGGGGGAAATTGCTAAAAGGCTAATGGGGCAGCCGATACTGTACGTAGAGACGATTAGTTTTTCTTTGTCCGATTCACAATGAACTGGTCTACAACTGATGTTTACGCTTTTTTTCATTTTGCTTCAAAAAAAAATTTAAAAATTTTTAAAAATTTTGAAAAAAGTGTTCAATTTTAGTTATTCCTTTGAATGGCTATAAAAAAATGTCCAATCAACTGATCCATAAACAACTACGCAGGTTTATAGTGCTAACCTTGATCTTTACAACGATGAAAAGATCTCCAGAAGTAAAAAACTGTTGGAGAAAAAAATTCGCACATCCAAGAAAAACTCATTGCGAGACAAAAGTGCTGAACTTTTTAATTTTTTTTCTCCATCAGTTTTTTACTTATGAAGCAGATCTTTTCATCATTGAAAAGATCAAGGTGAGCACTATAGACCTGCGTAGTTTTTTATTGATCAGTTGATTGGTTTGTTTTTATAGCCATTCAAAGGAATAACTAAAATTGAACACTTTCTTTTCAAAATTTTAAAAAAATTTTAAAGTTTTTTTGAAGCAAAATGAAAAAAAACGTAAACATCAGTTGTAGACCAGTTCATTGTGAATCGGACAAAAAAAACTAATCGTCTCTACGTACAGTATCGGCTGCCCCATTAGCCTTTTAGCAATTTCCCCCTCAGGGGGGGGGGGGGAAGGGGGGTATGTGCAATTTAAAAATTTTTTGGGCTCTGGACACTCATTCGATAGTTCTAAGCATGTTGTGAAGACCTCCAAGCTTATTTCGCTCTAGAAGTATTTTTTATTAATTTTTTAATTTTAGAAGCCAAAATGGAAATGGTTCCCTTGAGCAATCAGTCAAGTGCAATTTTTCATACTTGTAATGTTTTGTCCACGCTCACTCGGAAAATTTTTTAATTTCTGCTACGACAAGCAGCTTTAATATTCCCTGATTTCATGAAATCCAAAGCTTAAATTTCGGTGTACATACAAACTGTCTCAAGTGTTTTAACCCAACAGAGTTCTTATATTTATTACTTCCCTGAATTTACAAACACTATTAAATTTCAATTAAGCAGCTATAGATAGACGTTTTTATGCCCCTCAGGGTATTACAGCTGTTGTATCTATGGGGATTAGCACTCAAAGGGGCCTATGCGAGGGCCCGAGCTGAAGGGTAGGTAGGCTTCCTTATTGTTATAATAGAATACGTTTTTGTTTTGTTATGGACCATCTTTTTTCGGTTCACTGCTGTCCTGTTCTTCAGCACCTACTAGTTTCTTTTTCAACTTTGATC
The DNA here is from genome assembly GCA_030386875.1 of Morinoia aosen. NCBI lineage: Eukaryota > Metazoa > Arthropoda > Malacostraca > Amphipoda > Talitridae > Morinoia > Morinoia aosen. The sequence goes on along the minus strand of CM059578.1, from coordinate 22,566,638 downwards.
TTGTTTCATGAACTTCTTACTAAGCTTACTGTTTCTGGGCCCCATCTGGCCCCCTTATGCATGGATTCCGCCTTCCCTCAATTCCATACGAGATGGTGCCTTCCTCTTTCCTCTCTTGGAACATCTATGTCGTGGTTAAGGTAGGCTAAAACTCTCTTATCTGTATTATAATAATTGAGTTTTTCGTACGAAGCTGCACTGGAGGATTTTGTTTTTTCAGATGGGACAACTTTCCGAGTAGTTGAGCGAGTTCTGTATGGATACATTGCGAAGTTGATAGATAGGAGGAAAAATTGCTTTTAGTTCACTGAGTTGAAGTTGAGTGAATAGTTTTCCAAGAGAAGAATAACCATTGAAAGACGAGTGAGAGCTTGCTGCGCGTAAAGACTAAAACATTTAAAAGATACCACCGTTAAAGGTAGATGAAGAAACTGCTATTGGGAAAACGAGGGCGAAGGGGAGGGGGGGAGGGGAGGGGGGGTATAGGCGAGAAGAGTAGGTGGAACAAAAGGGTGACCGGGAGGCACTGGGTCCAAGCTCGCAGGATTTCTACACCGCCCACCCCTCTCCCTCCACCTCCGAGCAGCTACTGAGGTTGCCATTCGCGCCAATTCCATCTCGCGCAAAACAGGCATTTTTTAACTTTTTTAAGTTAACCTTAAACTAACTGAACTTGGCCTAACCTTACCCAACCTAACCTAACTTAACCTAACCTCTTAACCTAACTTAACTTAACCTAACCTAAATTAATTTAACCTAACATTTCTGTGGCTGCTTGGAGGTGGTGCTGTAGCTGGTTGGAGATGGAGGGAGAGGGCTGGGCGGTGTAGAAATCCTGCGAGATTAGACCCTGTGCGACCGGGAGGCACACACTCCAAACCTGCAGATTTGGACGCCGCCCACCCCTCTCCCTCCACCTCCGAGCAGCTACAGCACCACCTCCGAGCAGCTGCAGAAATTTTAGGTTATATTAATTTAGGTTAGGTTAAGTTAAGTTAAGTTAGGTTAAGAGGTTAGGTTAAGTTAGGTTAGGTTGGGTAAGGTTAGGCCAAGTTCAGTTAGTTTAAGGTTAAGTTAAAAAAGTTTGAAAATGCCTGTTCTTGAGTGCCGAGATGGAGGGTCGATTGGCCAAACGCCAGCGGTCGTTGTCATAACTAATTATAATGATTAACTGCAGGTTAACTTGGGTATTCCGCTGTTCTATCCACTTACTAAGTACTTATGGTGTTTATGATGCAGTGATTAATCATAATTGTAATACTAACAGATAGGTTAATAAACCTCAGAATTACTACATAGTTAAATAATTGGCGCGAATGGCAACTTCGCTGTGGTGCTACGGAGGTGGAGGGAGAGGGGTGGGCGGCGTCCAAATCTGCGGGTTTGGAGTGTGTGCGACCGGGAGGGTGGGGGCAGGATGCTTGCGGTCGGCAAAGCTGGCGTCGCTTGCTGTTCTGCTTGGGGGAAGAAAAAGAGAAAAGGAAAGAAGAAAGCTCCGCTGACTTAGAGCGTGCTTTCACAAAAACTGATCTCTTGCTGTGATTGTGTGACAATTGTGACACAAAGTCCGTCAGTTCTCGACGGATTTTTCTGAGATGTATACAATAGGTGAATAGGTGCAAAATGATACGACAATTTTTTTTGAACTCGTTTTTTTCTTAAATTATTCATATATATGATTTTTTCTGGAAAAAACATGAAAAAATTGTGTTTCTAGATAGATTGTGATATTTTCTAGATAGCTAAGTCTTGCCTAAAGATCCGGTGCAAAGGTTTTTCGATAATTTGAAATGTTTCTTCCAAATTCTACTTTTTTTCCATTTTCAACAGATAACATTCAGTATGAATTGAATTTTAAAGATATTTTTCAATGGATCTCCAGAATTTTTTAATCCCTATCAATTGATACAATTACCATTTCTGTACCTTCAAAACTGTGGGAGATGAAACGCTTCAAATGTAACATGGGCGAGTTTTCACGACAAGCATTTATCTAAAATTTGTTTCTCTTTTGTTCATAATTTTTGAATGAAATCTTTCTTGAAAATGAACTCCACTGCTTTTTCAGCTCTATTTGAGTTCTATCGATTCATATATTAGTCATTCTTGTACCTTTAAAACTGGGGAAAGGATCTAGATCATAAGACAAAAAATGCAAGTTTCAGAACAAAGGCATTTTTGAAAGATTAGTTTTTAGATATTTACAAATTGATTTTTTCAATTCAACTCTAATGCGTTGTATCTGTTTTAAAGCCCTTTCGATTGGTATATTTTCCATTCGTGTAGCTTCAAAACTCTGGGAGGCGATTATATGTTTATACATCAAGCTAATTAACTGATGACTCATAGCAGCTGGACTCAAAACACTGTCATATCATAATTTACCACTGAGTGATAGAATGTTTCGTTTGAGTACAATAGCATGTCAAGCATGACCATGAATGAACTCTCTTGCAATTTCCGTTGAGGATTTCTCAAAACTGACTCGTAATAAGGGGGAAGGAGAGATCACCCACCTATTGGCACGCGCGAAGGTCACACTAGTGCGCGTTTTCTACCCCTTCTAGGAGACGAACCAATGCACGTACTTGGAACCAATTAAATCGTTAGATGCGCAAGGAAATTTGGAGATTGCGATCAGGTGAGGTTTGGGGACCTTTGTATAACTTCATTAGACAAATAAACTTACACAACTACAAGTAAAAATGACCGAGAGCACCCTCTGGAGGAACGTAGCGATTGATCATGATACTGGATGCAGTTCAATTTGAACCAGAACAGCCGAGCGCAGCCCGCGTTGTAGCCTGAAAGGGTTTCAACGCGGGTGAGGCGCACGGCTGTGAATGGATGGACAGCTGAAACCCCGAGGGCCTGGCCCGACAATCAAGCGACTTCAAACTTGCCTGGGCAAAGGCATCTGCTACAGAACCAACTCGTCCCTATACGGAAATGACAGCCTAAAACCTAACGCAACAAATCTATCTGAGAATCACTACTGAAATCAACGCGTGTGTGACTGCGTTGATTGTGTGACTGCAACGCTTGTGTGACTGCCTAATAAAACCAGGAATATAATAATGATGCGCAAGGAAATGCTTCATGAGACGAGTTTATTAACCAATAGACAATATACCATTATCCGGAAATTCACCCCAACCGCGTCCTTAAAGGGGCAACAATGATATTAAAGGATTTGAGCACATGCGAGCTACTCCTGCAAACTAGACGTTCCTTGCCCACATGAGACACAATATTTGTATCCAAGGCTACCTTCCCTTCCTCCTTCGCTTAGGTTACGAAGCTGAAATGTCATTTATAAAAAACTGCTGCAGTAGTGGCGGCATCAGTTCCGATGTTTACTTACGCGGGTCTCCCTACAGGGCGGAGCGAGCCACTGGAGCGAGGAGCCTGCGCGCTCGAGTACCAGCAGCGCTAGTGAGTCTTCTTAGGAATTGTTACCTTTATTCACATTGTCATGGGTTGTCAGCGGAGATACTTTACCGGAAAATTTCTCTTGGGGTCGAGGTTCGTGATTTACAAAGAAGATAGATTTAAATGTGTCGCATTCTTACGAATACTATATCATGTACACATTGTTCTTTGTGCTTGCAAATAAAAGGTCTGCGATATGCTTGCTATTAGTAATGTCTTATGCAGGAACTACTATTCTATTTAATTGTAGCTGTTTTTGTCTAACAGCCAGGAGCAATCGTACGAAAAGCTCACCGCCGACCTCTCCAGCGAGAAAAACAAAAACCGGGATCTAGAGGTAATTAATTGGCAAGCACGGGTGAAGTGCTGCTTCGATCATGTTTGCATTTCTCAAGGAGCGCCTGCCTCATTTCTATATGTATACTGTCCTCTGTGGTGTAGATGTTGTGCAGTTGAGATATTCCAACCATGAAATCCTAGTAGCTTTCCCAAGGGGATACATTTATATGGTATCTTCGGGAGCTAACGTATAATAGAGAAGTTTTGATGTCCTGATTTTGTTGAAAGGTAGGCATTCCTATTGTTCAAGTTGGAGAGGTTTTTGTTTTACCAGAGATCCTTCAGGGGGATGCAACTATTGTATCTATGGGAATTAGCGCTCCCAGGGGGAAAATGTGAGGGCCCGAACTGAGAGTTAGGTTGGCCTTCTTTTTGATGAAATATAATGTTTTTGTTATGTTAAAAGGACCACCTTTTTTCGGTTCACTACTGTCCTGTTTTTCAGCACCTCTGACTTTCTTCTTCAACTGTTATCTTATTTCATGAAATTCTTTCCCATCTTACTGTTTCTATGCCCTTTCTGCATAGATTCCTCATTTTCTTATCTCCACACTAAATGGTGCCTTCCTCCTTCCTCTCTTCGATACGCTCTATTTTTTCAGCGGTTATGGAGGGTAAAACTAACTTATAATCTAATTTTTGTGGGAACAAACCTTGTGCAATAATTCTGCGTTCTCCTTAACTTCATAATGAATCGGGCTTTAACCTTTTAATGTCAGCATTTTTCTGCTCAAATTAGTGATTTTAACCACCATCATTAGCCTTACTCTGGCGTCAGGTAGGGATCGACATGAGACTGATGAAGAAACGGCCACTCGGCAGTGAACTCTAAATAACACACTAGGCCACGAATTTAACAAGAAATGCAATACATTGAAGTCATTTTCAAGAGGGGATCGAAAAGTGGTGGATAGAGAAGAAAAAATAAGAAAAAGTTTGTTACCAATAAAGTAAAAAAATGAAATGTTGATACATTGGTTTTTATAATAACTTGACAATGGCATCCTTAACTAACAATAACACATTGGCATAAGGTCTCGTTATACCCTTGCAAAATGTTGAAGTAAAAAATGATTGACAGAAAAGCACAACAAAAATGAGTTCTTTCCGTTTCGCAATATGATTTTGACAGTGCATTTAAAAATAAGTATATATGAGAACATAATCCTCGTAACGCTTAGTTGAAAAATGCATAAGTTTGTGTGCACTTTTATTGAAATAAAAGCGAAGATCGCATTCAAATACCTTAACTTAGAAAAAAAAGAAAAACAGTGTACTTCCAATAGAAATGTCGCGAAACATTGTTTTTTTAAATATCTTAAAGTAAGGAAAATACACTTATATGATACACACACTCATGAGCATTGTAATACCCATGTCGCTAGTCTAAATAAATGGTTGAGGGCAATGTATCCCTAGTGTTGCTTTATCTAGATTTGATGATATATGTAACTACAATTATAAAAGAAAACACGATTCGCGTCAGTGTGTAGTTGAGAACAATCTTTTTCGTGAACAGTTGCAGTGAAATACGAACTCTGTGACTTGCGGTATAAGTAATTTGTTGACAGTAAAATGGGTGGATCTAAATAATCCTGCGTCTGAGGCAGCGAGGTTGACATTCAGAACTATATTTTTATTCCTACGTATAGAATAGTATTCCAATCAAGGTACTAGTAGAAAATGTCTTCCATCACGTAACGCAAATATTTCCATGCTAATACGATATTTCCAAGCTAATAATATTGCCACAAAACAGTCTACATGAGTCAGAAACTTGAAAATGATTATTCTACAACGGTTACCAAGAAATGTACAACATAATTCACACAGGGCTAACAAGAACGATTTAGAACGTGAATAATAGGTGAACACATTAGTGTTCTATAAATATCTCTTGAGTACTTTTATTGTAGCTAGTGGCTGGAACTAACTTGTAATCTATTCTCATTTTGAAAAAAGTAATGACATGAATGCTTACAGTGCGCCTCCCCTCAGGGGATATAATTATGGTATCAATGGGAACTAGCGCTCCAAGGGGGACAATGTGAAGGCCCGAGCTGAGAGTTAGGTAGGCCTCCATTTTGCTGATATAAAATGTTTGTCATGATAAGGACCACCCTTTTTCGGTTCACTGCTGTCCTGTTTTTCAGCATCTACTACTTAATTCTTCACTTTTGATCTTGTTTCATAATCTTCCACAACATACTGTTTCTATGCCCTCTCTCCGTAGACTCCGCGTTTCCTTAACTCCAAACTAAATGGTGACTTCCTACTTCCTCTCTTTGGATTGCATTTGTTGCTGCGGGTAGGGAGGCTAACACTAACGACTAATCTAATCAAATCTTACAGCGCGCCCTGGGCCAGCTGCAAGCGCGGTTGCTGCAGCAGGAAAAGGAAATCAATAAACTCAATGCGCAGCTGGTGAGTACTGATTGTGACCTTTGTGACTTTTGTGATCTTTATTTTGTTTCATACATTTCATACATTTGTTTCAGCTGAATCATGGAGCTAGCTGAAATCAAAAAACTTCCTTCAGCATCGTTTGCTAGCAAGTCGGCCGTGCATAGGGCTTTAGCCAAAATATTAAAAATTGCTCGCAGCGAAAAGGCGCGGGGCATCTACGAGCGTCTTGAAAAAAAGGATCCAGATCCCTTAACTCCAAACTAAATGGTGACTTCCTACTTCCTCTCTTTGGATTGCATTTGTTGCTGCGGGTAGGGAGGCTAACACTAACGACTAATCTAATCAAATCTTACAGCGCGCCCTGGGCCAGCTGCAAGCGCGGTTGCTGCAGCAGGAAAAGGAAATCAATAAACTCAATGCGCAGCTGGTGAGTACTGATTGTGACCTTTGTGACTTTTGTGATCTTTATTTTGTTTCATACATTTCATACATTTGTTTCAGCTGAATCATGGAGCTAGCTGAAATCAAAAAACTTCCTTCAGCATCGTTTGCTAGTAAGTCGGCCGTGCATAGGGCTTTAGCCAAAATATTAAAAATTGCTCGCAGCGAAAAGGCGCAGGGCATCTTCGAGCGTCTTGAAAAAAAGGATCCAGAGTTCAAAGCAGAACTCCAGCGAGTTGTTATCGTAAGTATGAGGATGTGCTGGGAGCAGTCTCTGAGCTTTTCCAAAAACGCACAAATAGTGCTCCTGGTGCTGGAGTCGAGCGGAAAACACTACGTTCCGACTTGACTTTTACAATTTGCCTGAGGAGAAGCTCTTCACGAGATGCTATATCATGTAATTTACTCCTGAAAATAAGAGAATAATCAACCCTTATCTTCTACTGTTGAAATGATGTATGTTTTTTGATTAGCCAGTAGATTGCAGTGAGTAACTTTCCTACTTTGCTTATTAGTTTTTGTAAATTATGGATTTACAGGGAGTTTAAACCTGGTGTAACATTCCCACTTTGCTTAGTAGTTACTGCGTATTTGCAGGGAGCCTCAACCTGGTGGACCTGGCTGGGTCGGAGCGTCTCATAGAGTCCGGGTCGCAGGGGGCGCGGCTCACTTAGACGCAAAATATCAACAAAAGCCTCAGCAACCTCGGCATCATCATCATGGCTCTCGGCCAGAAGGCAGGGTTGCCAGATGTGGCTAATTTTAGCCAAAGTGGCTAATTTTCATGAACTGTGGCTAAGGAAAATTTTTCAGAATTAGCCACCTTAATTTTGGCTAATTGTGGCTAATTTACTGATTGTTGATAATATTTGTTTACTAATTACGAAAAAATTATATTGCATCCTAAACGCAACGCGTTTGTTCCGGTTTGAACGATATCGAAACGAGTTCAGAACTTCTGGCGGTAGTCCGGCGGCGGGAACTACTTCAGTCCAGCTAAGGCAGTGCCCCTGTAAACTTAATTAGCGTTACCGGGAATCAGAACTCTTTCTGTCAATGACATCGATAAAAGTGTTCCATTCGTGTTCCTATATTTGATTGAAGTGTTTCAAAACGAAAAACCACCGTTCTTCAGGAAACGAAGCAATTCTTGCTCATAATGAGTGCTGCAAGCGCGAAGAAATCTGTTGGTAGAAAATACAATAAGGAGTGGGAGAAAGAGCACTCTTGGTTGATGCTTAAAGATGATGTATGTTTTTGTAAGCTATGCTTATGCACAATATCGCAGTTCAAGAAGCATAATTTAGTGATGCATGAAAAATCAGACAAGCATAGGAACAAAGAAAAAAATTTGAAAAGTTGTCAATCGCTTGCAAAGTTCGTGAAACCAAAAACCGTAAGTAAATCACTGAAAGAATTTGATATTAAATTCAGCGTGGCAATTGCTTGCCATTGCAGTATTCGGTCAGTTGATCATCTTGGAGATATTGGTAAAGAATATTGCAAAGGCGGCACTTTGGAGCATTTGAAACTCCACCGAACCAAATGTGCATGTCTTATTAATAATGTTATAAGTTTGTCACTTTTTGAAGAATTAGTGCGGGAACTGAGAGACGTAAAATATTATTTATTTATTGATGAATCAACAGATATTTCATCAGTGAAGCACTTATGCTTGTGTGTGAGGTTTTATTCTCAAAAATTCAACAGCTTGAAAACGGAGTTTTTGGGTATGATTGAGGTTGTTTCTACTACTGGGGAAAATCTGTTTGCTGCAATTGAAAATTTTTTTAGTACCAACAATATTGATTTGAGTAACTGCATTGGATTTTCGTCAGATGGGGCAAGTAATGTCTGTGGCAAACACAATTCTGTCCTCTCAAGACTAAAAGAAAAAAATGAAAACCTTGTGTTTATTAAATGCACTTGCCACAGTTTGGCTCGCTGTTGTGAATATGCAAACAAGAAATTACCATCAAACCTTGATTTCTTGATAGCAGAAATAGCTCGATGGTTTAAATGTAGCTCCATCCGACAAAATGAATTCAAAGAAGTATTTACGTTGCTCAATGATGGATGCATAGATTCAACAAAGTTCATAACTCCAGCTAACACTAGATGGCTAGTGAAAGGAAAGTGCATTTATGCCATTGTGACGAAATGGGAGGAGCTAAAATTGTATTTTAAGCTACTCAAAGACAAAGAACGCAACTACCATGCAAATATTAATTATTGATGCCATGCTGAATGATCAAGCAAATTTGCTATATCTTACATTTCTACTACCAATCATTCAAGATTTTGAGCACCTGAATGCTGCATTTCAGGCCACACATGCAGATGTGTGCAAGTTAAATAGAGATGTTGAAATGCTTCATCAGTCACTCAAACAAAAGATTGATTCAAGATTTCTTGGAGCCAAATTTGAGCTGCTTCTCAGAGAATCTACAATGCCAGAAAAAGAGAAGGATATCATTAAAGAAAAATGTCTTAATGCTGTTATCGAGGCAAGCAGACAATAAGAATGTCGCTTATTAGATGACGATAACGTGGTGAAGAGTCTCCACCTTTTCAAACCTGAAAGAGCGCTAAGTCAAATGAGACCAGATTTTAAGGATTTACCCAAATCTTTTCACGCCTTCATAAGCAGTTATGACGTCAGCAAAATTGAAAATCAGTAAGTGAATTTACTTCATATTAACTGGAAAGAAAAGATCGAAACAGGAAGCATACCATCCGATCCAATCGAATTTTGGGCAATGGTTATCAAGTTTGAAAATGCTCTCGGAGAAAAATATTTTACTGACATTGGTCAAGTGATGCACAACCTTTTCTCAGCACCCATTAGTAATGCATTTGTGGAACGCATTTTTTCATTTGTAACAAATGTGAAGAGCAAACAAAGAAACAAGTTAGCAACTAAAACGATAGACTCCGTCTTGAGAATTAAATCTTATTTGCTAGCTAATAAAACTTGTTGCAAAGACTTTCATGTAACAGAAAGAATGCTCGCCTCTTCACAAGCGACATGTATTTAACACTCGAAGCACAAGATATCAATGAAGTTGACCAACCAGGATGCAGCAAACAAATTTCAGAAGAAAAATTTTCACAAGAATTTGAAGACATTGCCATGGAATCAATTTAATGAACTCAACAAGGTAAGACATTTATCTGTATCACTGTTTTTTAATTTATTTACAATAAAAATAAAAGTGGCTAATTGTGGCTAATTTTCTGGGAACATTTGGCTAAAAGTGGTGCACATCATCTGGCAACCCTGCCAGAAGGTGGGGTGGTCTCGAGGGCTGCTGTATGTTACTATTCCCTTACTGATTAGGTACTCTAGTCTTATTTTTCATCTCTTCTTCCTATTTTGGTTTCAATCTCTTCTTCCTAGTAAAACACTGGATTCTGGCGTGGCGACTTCGAAACCAAACTCGGGACTCTTCAACCCTAGAAAGCAAGACTTTTCCGCACTGAATATTATGGTACTCGTGAGAAAAATTCTATGTTGATCGCTTTATTTTAGGCTGCATGGATTTAGTAGATTTCTTCGCGACACTCGTTATTGCAGCATAATCACGTGCCGTTCCTGGGCTCGTTAATACGCTTCTTGCAACCACACCTGGAGAGGGATTTCATAATTTGTTTCATGGTTACGATCAATCCGTTAGAAGCATTCGTATCTATGAACGCTCTGAGGTTTGCCTATAGCCTGTACACACTCAGAATGGGACTAAAAGCAGATTTTAGACATGAAATTCCTTTATCCTTTTCTGGGATATCCCTTTGCAAATCCTTTCGTTGAGGACATCTAAGTTCTACAGGCTGACCTAAAATTTTACGAATTTTTTTTTTGGCTAAAATTTGTTCTCAGTTTCTCGTAGTTCTATTAGTCTCTTCCCATATCCTGATTTCTTCGCCATACATGAATAGCAAATTCGATGCACGGATTTCTCCTTGAGAAAGGGCATTATAACTGCGCAACGCTTTACGTCTGTGCGGACATCTTCAGGGTTAGCTATATAATTTTACGGTGGGTTCGCAGCAACATGGATCGAATGCGCCTGCAGTGACTGCTTTTAACGCAGTGACCAGTTAAGCTTCGGTTTTAACGGGAAAGGCTGCTGTACAGTCATTGTAGTAAATCTTGGCAAATGGTGAGGCGATTGAAGGAAGGTTGGTCAAATCGGGGCGTACAGTTGTGGTCAAAACTATGTGTGGAGTTTTTAGGGTGCGCACATTTCCAGTATTTTGGTTATTGATAAACTGGTTTTTGTTTTGAATGAGAATTGCCGTGTTTGTTAGCCCTTCAACGCCCCGGCGGACTTAGTCCACTTCTGTAAGTGGCCTCAATATACTGTATTTCTATTTGAATTTGTTGTCTAGCGTGCTCTTTACAGTTCACTGTCGAGTGGCCGTTCCTTCCTCATTCTAATGTCGGTCACTACCTGATGCCAGAGTAAGCCTAATGATGGGGGTTATAATGACGGTGGTACGAGTAGAAAAATGCTGACGTTAAAAGGTTAAGTATTAAACAATTGAAATAAAAGGAAAATTTTTATTTCTATTTCTTTCCTGGCCTGTGCGAATTTTGTTGCAATTGAGTTTTGTGGCAACCCGTCGTTCTTTGCGCCAGGTTAGGAGTTAATTTGCGTAATGAGCTCTCATTGAGCTCTCAGACCAAGACGGCTACTACCATGTTTTTGGGCCACCATAGTGCAACTTTTAACTGTGATCATATGGTTGTTATGCTAAAGCACATCTCCAACGGCAAACCTATTGATGATGTTTAAATGCCTCCAACAAAATGCACAAACATCAAAAATGTATTGTATCCTCATTTCGAAAAACTGACCAATGATAATGGCAACAATAAGTTCAGTTTATTATTGGACGAAAGTAATGATATTTAAATCATGAAACTACTTGGGGTATCAGTTATATGTATACTACAGCGATATATCTGAAAAGGGAAATCAATTTAGGAATTGCAGAATTAGTAAAATGTGATGCAGATAGAATTGTGACAGCATTAAAACAATTGTTGATGAGTAAGTATTTGAGCATTGATAATTGCATTGCTAAAGGGAGTGACAAACGCCAGTCGCCAGATATCTCAGCGTGAGCAACAGCCGTTGGCTAGGTGATATCGGTTCTAGCATGTTTGTTGATTCTTTCTGTATATATGGAGTGAAGAGATGGAAAAGTTGATCAAACGATTTAGTGTCCATTCGAAGATAGTTCTTGAAATCTTCTGGCTTATTTACACGTAATTCTTTCAGCAATGCGTCGATTCCGAATATTCTGCCACGTTTCCTGAGCCAGTTTTTGGCCCATGTCTTGCATTTACACGGAGATTTTCTTGAAGTTGAAATTGCCAACGCGAGCGCTACAATGGTAATTACTTCGTCGTTTATCACGTACGGCATCCGCAGAGCAAATGACAGGTTTTCATCAATTACATTGATGCAAAGGTTGACGCCGCCAGTGGGCAACAAAAAATCTCATCAATATATTGAGTCAATGATATTGACAATTAAATTGATCGTCTATGGGCTCAAACTGATTTTATTGCGTCAATACATTGAGTCAATTAATTGACGGTCGTCAATCAAGCCCACAGACGATCAATATAATTGTCAATATTCATTATTGTCAATTATATTGACAATAAAATTGATCGTCTGTGGGCCGCTTTAGTGGGCAAAAAAAAATCTCGTCAATATATTGAGTCAATGATATTGACAATTAAATTGATCGTCTATGGGCCGCTTTACACAAGGTTCAAACTCCCTGTAAATCCATGATTTACAATAACTAATAAGCAAAGTAGGAAGGTTACTCACTGCAATCTAATGGCTTGGAGTGCTCGTCTTCTTGTGCAGAAAGTCGTCGGTTCAAAATACTCCGCATTACAGACATGATGTATTTTCCCATTGGGTAAAGGAAGAGAGTTAGCCCCCCCCCTCATGAATGTGAAGTGGACATCTCGTCCGAGAATAACCGTCACTGTGTCCTGATATATATTACATGGCTATAATTAAGAAGAAAACCCTATTAATATGATTTACGAACTTCATTAGTTTAAAACATCCTTAAAAAAAAAGTCCCTTTGGATTCTAGCATAACCAGAAGAAATATTAGCACTTCAAGCCCGCTTACATATGAGTTCTGGTCTGCGATAGAGTTTATTGAATAGCACTTACTCACAGCACAAGAACAGCTCTACACTATCATTAGCAACGCAAAGTAATGCGTTACATTACCTCGCACCTTCCATGGGTATTTTACAACTAATTCAACACCGGATGTAGGTAGCAAACAAGAAGTTACACTATAACGACAACCACAATAAGTGTTAACTTCACCTAAAAATGCGGGGACCGCAAGAGTAATTTAGATTTTTAACACTCTGTTGGTGCATTTTTCTCAGCAGCGTTGTCACCAAAAAATATTTTCATCATGGTGATCACAAACTTCAATCCATTTAAATATGGTGAAAAACACCCACCGACGCTATCACTGGAACAAAAATAGAAATGGTAACTAGCAAGTTCTAAAATTAAATATCGGCCATCAGAATGTCCTACAGCTACCTTGCAGTGAACACTAGAAAATCGTAAGATTGAGATAAATCAACCATGTATATTCCCTAGAACCATCCTGGCCTGGACAGAAGCAGTAGTCACCCATCACACAGAACAAAGTGTCAAGGTTTCGAGAACTGACTCGGTGCCAATTTTGCCTCAGAGCAGGATAACCTCCCGGTTTTGACGGACCCACACACGCCACACCCACCCTGCGTGTGGGTGCCCGTGTTGGCATGGGAGCCAGAGAGCACCATCCTGAAGATTGAATGCGACCTGGAACTTGCTTCGTTCCTGCTGGTGGCCGCCACCGCCCGGTGCTGCTGGGCTGTGCGCAGCAGCGCGTAAATCTCATTACGCTCCCTCACGCCCACAACCTCAATGGATAAATCACATTAGTTAGATTCAAAATCCCTAACCACAACAAAGGTGTTACAAAGGGAGGAAGGGTGAAGGCACCATTTTTTTCGGAGATAAAGGGACGCAGAATCTATGCGTGACTTGTATTGCCATGTATGATTTTCAGGGCATAGAAACCTCAAGTTTAGATGGTTCTAAGACAAAAATATTTTAATAAATTAATACTATTTTAAGTTCTCCCTAACTTTAACTTAGACAAACGGCCCATCATCTAGTACAGATGATGAAAACAGCAAGACGAAACATTGTGTCGTGCATTACGAATTTAACAAAGAAAAATTACCGCTTTTGCCACTCGTAACTCGAAAAACTTCTTGAAATCATTCAAAAGATGACGTCAAAATATTAAATTAATAGCAATATTCCGTGAAGTTTTAGATTAAGTTTTGAAGAAACAACCAAGCCTGTTCCTGAAGAAGCAACCAAGGAAGAGGCTCACTTTAAGACTGTCAAAACCGTTCAATAGAGGACATCAAAACCTAAAATTGAAGAGGTTTTCGTAGGATTTTAACATTAAGTATAGAAGAAGCAAGCAAGAACAGATTTGTGGAATCGTTCAGAAAGAAGACATTGAACCATGAAGTTGCAGCCACATTCCGTGGCTTATTATCATTTCCTTCAATATATATATCCAGATAAAGTAATGTAGAACAACGCAAGCAAGCGAGTGAGTGAGAAAGAAAAAGAGGCAGCTCACCTTGAGGTTGGTGACGTAAGTGTGCGGAGATTTGGGGTCAGTGAACTTGATTTCGTAAGTCAGGTTCATGGCCTTCTCGGGTGCCGCCAGCAGGTCTGATTGATTCATTGCAAATCTCCAGGAAGCTCGCTTTCATCTTGAACTCCCAGCCCTGCTCGCACGACATGCCTAGTGAAAAGCTACTCAAATTTTCCTTCACCTTCTTATTCCTTATATTTTTTCAGCTACAATTTAATACATGTTAATACATGTGACGACTATCTTTCTTCTGACGTTCAGCAATATCCAGCTAAGCTATCTTTTGCAGTGCAACTTTAACCCGTTGTGAACCTTCTTAATGAGCTACATCTTAATCGAGATTTAAGGCGAAATTTGCTTGACAGTGACTATTGGCAGAACTAGGTTCCCGATGCATAGGTATTTGGTGATGACTAAGCCAGTACAGCCGTTCACTTCTGTGTTGGGCTTAGATTTTCTCGATAGCTTCAAACTAACGTTGAATGCATCAAATAGGACTTTGAAGAAAGAAAGTATCGAAGATCGTACAAGAATTAACGGTTAGCTGTATTTTGAAAGGAAATACTGCAAATTTAATTGCCCTACTTCGCTTTATTTGCCCTACTTCACAAGCTGTTTTCATCAGGACTGTACTTGAGACCACTTCAGCACCGTTGGTACGCAATGTTAGCGAACAAATTTTCCCCACGTTGCCCACTAGGATGAAAACAAGATATAAAATATACGAAAATAATTACAGCTTCAATTCTCATCGCACTGCTCAAGCAATCTTTGTCTTTTCGTCTGTTGTGCGTCTAGCTTTTGCTCACTGCTTAATCTTCAACGTACATTACAGTAGAATGAACTGAGAGTAAACCACAATCTTCGGCCAATCTATCCCTTATTATACTTTGAAATGAGCAGGCAACACCAGTGTGCATTTTATTGAGCATTCACCACGCTCACCTTCCCATGTTATACTTACTCCAAATGTCACAACCACCCCACCCACCTTCCCTCGTTATACGCCACCTCTCAGAACCACCTTAATATGCCATACTCCACACGCCACAACCACCACACCCACCTTGCCCCGCAGAACAGAGCCATTCTGTTAGGAAGTAACAGTCACAGAGATGACGATGAGGTGGTGCGACCGTGATGACTCAGCGTTCTTGTTGGTGGCGGCCGTGTGCCGGTTGCTCAGGCCCTCCTGTGGGTAATGGAGACAATGAGCACTGTTCTAAATGCGATTAACTCGTTCAAGTTTAAATTGCACTGCTGGGGCATCCATCTGTACCTAGGAAAACAAAATCGGAGAGTAAAGGACAAATTAGCCTTAGTGTCAGTCAGCCTTAGTGAGAAGATCAGGATGAGAACGCGCACGAGTGTGGAGATCAGGAAGAAAACGACAACGAGTGTGGAGATCAGGCGAGTAAGGGGAGCAGCGTAACTGACCTCGATGTTCGAGGCACCTCGAGGAGGTCGATGAGACAGTCGTTGTAGAACTCGAGCATGTAGCAGTGGACTAGCACCTCCTGCCGCGACCGGCCCTCCTTCGCCAGCTCGAGGTGCAAAACCGGCTGCACTCTGTGCGTGGGAAAGATTACTACGTATAATTAACCATTATCACAATGGTTATGTTGATCCTATTCATAAATATTGATCTCAATTACTTTCATTATTACTCATCTTTAATTATCATCATAATGATTATCTTGATCCCATTCATAGATTTTGATCTCGATTACTTTCATTACTAACATCATTAATGACAATTTCGATCCCATTCAGCAGTCATGATCATGGTCGAGATCATCTAATTCATACGGATTGTCAGTCAGAATCACTAACGGTCATCATCTCCATATGGTAATTCATGGTTAAAATCGTCATTATCACACGCTTTATTACAATCAACAGTCAGAATCACTCTCATAGTCATCCATCATCATTTTAACAATAATTACTGTTATCACCAATACAGTGCGCAGCCACTCCTTGTTGAGTGGTGTAAAGCTAACGAATTTTTGTCGTTTTGCCAATTTTATTTAGTCAAGTTCTTAGAGCTAAAGGTGGGCGCCGAACTAGCCACATGCCAAAATTGCCCAAACCTAGGCCTGTTCAGAACTATTACCAGAACATCCTAACCAGCTAACCTCATGAGATAAATATTAACACTTTGAGCGCAACGTGAGCCACCAATGGCCACGGAAGGGATTTTCTCAATCTTCCTGACCGACCAAAAGAGACAAACTCAATTCTCATAAATACTTGAAGCTAAAAGAGGGTGTGATCCGGTTAACGATTACTATTTTCAAAATTGCTCATAATAACTGACTTTAAATGAGTTGCATATTGAGCTCTAGTTTAACCTATTACAGTCAAAATTTTTAAGGGGATTCAATATTTGGTACACCACGATGCGGCTCGCCTGTTCCCCGATCATGGTGTTTGTCATGCTTGTACTACTTGGACGCTCGTTGGTTCGCCGATCATGCTGTTTGTGGTGTTTGTGCTACTTGGACACTCGCCTGTTCGCCGATTATGCTGTTTGTAGTGTTTGTGCTACTTGGACACTCGTTGGTTCGCCGATCATGCTGTTTGTGGTGTTTGTGCTACTTGGACATTCGCCTGTTCGCCGATTATGCTGTTTGTGGTGTTTGTGTCACTTGGACACTCGCCTGTTCGCCGATTTAGCAATCCAACTCATGTCGCACAAACTTTGTGTTCACTCGAATATTGTGATTATTAATCAATGCCTTTAGGTACAGATTTCAATTACAGTATGTTAGCCGTAAATCTTCCGTTTAAATTCGTGGAATTCGCAATACCGGAGAAGACCTGACGACAAACTAGCGCAGATACAAAAAAAATGCAACATAATGAGTTAACAAGGACACTGAGTTCTACAAAAAACAGTGGAAATGCTCCGTGTACGCTTTGCTTCTGTTTGTGCTTCCGGAAACTTGTGTTGCGTAACACGAACTCCTAGCATTCCTAAGTGATGTTCTAAAATTACTTCCATGGCTGCCCTGGTTGTATAGCTAGAATAACATCGCGTGACTCCCCAGAGGGCATAGGATAGGCAGTAGGCTTAGGTTAGTTAGGTTTGTCTATCTTATGCTATGGGAACTGCAACCCCCAGAGAGATATTGTCAGTTACCTTAGGCCTTCGAGGACTTCTGCATTTTATACCCACATTATTTTTTTCCAGTGTTTTGCCTCTTTCATCTCTCTCTATCTTCTTTGTCTTTCCTTCCTCTTCAGACTATTCTCCATACATGCGAACACACCTAGTGTATAGATTCTCAGAACATCGCACAACATTCTTATAGAAAGCGTATGTATTGTGATTGCCTCGATGCATAGAAATGTATTTGTGTATGTTTACGTGCTGGGTGCATGTATGTGCGTAGGTAGGTGTGTGCATGTATATATTTACATCTATATATGCACATATGTGTGTACTAAACTGACAACTAGCATTTTATAATGAGATAATGGTCTTTTCTCTTCACTCTCAAATTGTAACATTACCTAACTCGTCATCTCTTTATTATTGTAAGGTATTCCCGGAAAAAAACTATAAATTCGTTGTGTGATCATCTATTTAATTATACTTAATAATAATGCTAATCAACTAATGACCGCTATGTTATAAATTTCTAATTAGAAATAAAAAACTTGTAATTTCCGTGGTCCTCATGCTTATACTTATATTTTTTTCATGCTTCTTTGAAATGACATTTTTATACAGCTGCTGAAACAAGCAAGTTCTAATATTACTTCCTGGCGTCACGAATTTCAAAGTTTTATGTCATGTACATGTAAACTGTCAAAAGTGTTTCTACCCCACAATGAAAATGCATTGTCCATGATATTGTGTTGTCTCTTATAATTATTATTACATGTATCATCAGATGTAGATTAAGCAACATTAGGAGTATATAACCCTCAATCATTTCTCTTCGACTAGTGACATGGGTATTACAATACTCGTGTGTGTGTGTGTGTGTGTGTGTGTGTAGCATCTAAGTGTATTAACTTTAGGATATTTAAAAACCAATGATTGTACTTTGGTACGATCTCTATTGGAAATAAAGTGTTTTTCTTTCTTTCTTTCAAGTGAATGACACGACTTCATGAACTTCACAATGCAAGGTTTTTCAGTTCACCATTTCATGAATACGTTCCATGTGCGAGTAAAGCAAGTTGACCTGGAAGTCTTTACCATACTTCGTTCCGATGAAAATTCAATGCTTTTCGGGGAAACAGAGGCAGCGATGGAGGGAATAATAGGATTCATTTTAATTTTCTTTGCCGTTCTGTTGTTCTTTTCGTGAGCTGTTAACGTGTCAACGCTTTCAAGAGTTGTGTCCAACATGCCGATAAATGCATGTGACACAGAGGACGAGTCTGTTGTTTGGTGATATAGCTGTTGGATTTGCAGATCAGCCGAAATGGAAAGTGATCACAGCATCTCCCAAAAACTTCAGTTATGTCCCATCACTAGAATTCTGCCTTCAAAGGCAATTTGAATGAAAGTACTCTTCGGCACTCAATCTGGAAAAATTTTTGTAAGCTAATTCGAAACATGGTATCGTCAAATTACACACGTCAATGGAATAAAATTTCAATGTTGGGCGCTCATCCTGGGTACATTTTTATAAGCTTATTCGAAACATGATAGATATTGTCACAAACGTCCATTCATTGTAAATCGAAGTGGTGACCGTAGTGCAGGCAACCGAGTCAAGCAATGACGTCTCGCAGCTTTCCTACGGAAGCACTCAGCAGTCCTCTCCCATCGCTTTTTGGGGCGGAACACTTTTTAATGATGGAGTTGTGCGCTTTCACCGGCATACAAATGAGCCGGACGTGCATTTTGTATCTCAGGTGCATGCAATGTGTTGGAGCAGTCCATAGCTGGTGCTGGTTCCAGTGCTTGTGCATGGGCGCTACTTTAAGTTCAAGTGTTAATATCTTAAACCTTTCCCTCTCGAGAAAAATGATATAATTATTGTATTTAGGAGAATTAATGCCCTCTAGGGGAAGATTTGAGGCTCCGAGCTGAACGTTAAATAAGCCTTGGTTTTGTGTAAAAAATGATAGTCTCGCTCGTAGCCCTCTATTTTTTTGGTCACTATAATCCCTTTTCAGCCCCTATAACTTTCTCCTTCAACTTTTTTCCTTTTCCATAAAATTCTTTCGCTTTTTTTGTTTCTATTCAGAGGAAATCTAGTCTGGAAATGCTCTTGTGCATTGATTCTTCTTTTTCTACTTCCGTACTAGAGTATGCTTTCTTCTTTTCTGCCCTGGGAAAACGTTTTGTGGAGGTCATGATTCTTAAATGAACTTTTGATATAATTTCATAATTGAACACTACAATTTAGGCCTTTTTTGAAGTTTTTAGTACATATTTTACTTGCATGCAAAATTTTCATTTTCTCTGATCATGTTTTTCACCTATGTTTTTCCTTCTTTGGTGAGTGGAATTATAAGCATTTTAAGTTTCTGAAATATAAGCAGCCCTAGGCAAGTAATACTTCAATGAATTGAGTAATGCATACAATTTTTTAAAATCCATGCTTAGAATTACACTAGAACTCCTGCAACTAGAACACGTGCGGTGTTCCAGTTGCACTGCCGAGCTTTTTGTTGGGCTTCTTTTTGTTGAAATAGGATAGTTTTTTCGTTTTGTTACCTCCATTTTCGGTTCACTGCTGTCCTGTTTTTCAGCACCTACTACTTTTTCTTCAACTGTTATCTTGTTTCAAGAACTTCTTTCTCAAATTACTGTTTCTATGCACCTTGTGCGTAGATTCCGCGTTCTCTTAACTGCATACTAAATTGTACCTTCATCCTTTCTCTCTTGGAACATCTTTGTTGTGGTAAGTTGAGGCTAAAATTTTCTTATAATCAATCAATCAATCAATCAAGTTGCAGTGTCTTGTTCAAGTTTATGGAAGACTACCACTGGTGACTACCACTGGTGACTACCACTGGTGGCTACCACTGGTGACTACCACTGGTGGCTACCACTGGTGACTACCACTGGTGACTACCACTGGTGACTACCACTGGTGACTACCACTGGTGACTACCACTGGTGACTACCACTGGTGACTACCACTGGTGACTACCACTGGTGGCTACCACTGGTGACTACCACTGGTGGCTACCACTGGTGACTACCACTGGTGACTACCACTGGTGACTACCACTGGTGATTGCCACTGGTGGCTACCACTGGTGACTACCACTGGTGACTACCACTGGTGACTACCACTGGTGACTACCACTGGTGACTACCACTGGTGACTACCACTGGTGACTACCACTGGTGACTACCACTGGTGACTACCACTGGTGACTACCACTGGTGACTACCACTGGTGACTACCACTGGTGACTACCACTGGTGACTACCACTGGTGACTACCACTGGTGACTACCACTGGTGACTACCACTGGTGACTACCACTGGTGACTACCACTGGTGACTACCACTGGTGACTACCACTGGTGACTACCACTGGTGACTACCACTGGTGGCTACCACTGGTGGCTACCACTGGTGGCTACCATAGGTGACTACCACTGGTGGCTACCACTGGTGACTACCACTGGTGACTACCACTGGTGACTACCACTGGTGACTACCACTGGTGACTACCACTGGTGGCTACCACTGGTGACTACCACTGGTGACTACCACTGGTGACTACCACTGGTGACTACCACTGGTGACTACCACTGGTGACTACCACTGGTGACTACCACTGGTGACTACCACTGGTGACTACCACTGGTGACTACCACTGGTGACTACCACTGGTGACTACCACTGGTGACTACCACTGGTGACTACCACTGGTGACTACCACTGGTGACTACCACTGGTGACTACCACTGGTGACAACAACTGGTGACTACCACTGGTGGCTACCACTGGTGACAACCACTGGTGACAACAAATGGTGACTACCACTGGTGGCTACCACTGGTGACTACCACTGGTGACAACAACTGGTGACTACCACTGGTGACTACCACTGGTGACAACAACTGGTGACTACCACTGGTGGCTACCACTGGTGACTACCACTGGTGACAACAACTGGTGACTACCACTGGTGGCTACCACTGGTGACTACCACTGGTGACTACCACTGGTGACTACCAATGGTGACAACAACTGGTGACTACCACTGGTGGCTACCACTGGTGACTACCACTGGTGACTACCACTGGTGACTACCACCGGTGACTACCACTGGTGACGACCACTGGTGACTACCACTGGTGACTACCACTGGTGACTACCACTGGTGACTACCACTGGTGACTACCACTGGTGACAACAACTGGTGACTACCACTGGTGGCTACCACTGGTGACTACCACTGGTGACAACAACTGGTGACTACCACTGGTGACAACCACTGGTGACTACCACTTGTGACTACCACTGGTGACTACCACTGGTGACAACAACTGGTGACTACCAGTGGTGACTACCAGTGGTGACTACCACTGGTGACTACCACTGGTGACTACCACTGGTGACAACAACTGGTGACTACCACTGGTGACTACCACTGGTGACTACCACTGGTGACTACCACTGGTGACTACCACTGGTGACTACCACTGGTGACTACCACTGGTGACTACCACTGGTGACTACCACTGGTGACTACCACTGGTGACTACCACTGGTGACTACCACTGGTGACTACCACTGGTGACTACCACTGGTGACTACCACTGGTGACTACCACTGGTGACTACCACTGGTGACTACCACTTGTGACTACCACTGGTGACTACCACTGGTGACTACCACTGGTGACTACCACTGGTGGTTACCACTGGTGACTACCACTGGTGACTACCACTGGTGACTACCACTGGTTACAACAACTGGTGACTACCACTGGTGACTACCACTGGTGACTACCACTGGTGACTACCACTGGTGACTACCACTGGTGACTACCACTGGTGACTACCACTGGTGACTACCACTGGTGACTACGACTGGTGACTACCACTGGTGACTACCACTTGTGACTACCACTGGTGACTACCACTTGTGACTACCACTGGTGACTACCACTGGTGACTACCACTTGTGACTACCACTTGTGACTACCACTGGTGACTACCACTGGTGACTACCACTGGTGACTACCACTGGTGACTACCACTGGTGACTACCACTGGTGACTACCACTGGTTACAACAACTGGTGACTACCACTGGTGACTACCACTGGTGACTACCACTGGTGACTACCACTGGTGACTACCACTGGTGACTACCACTGGTGACTACCACTGGTGACTACCACTGGTGACTACCACTGGTGACTACCACTGGTGACTACCACTTGTGACTACCACTGGTGACTACCACTGGTGACTACCACTGGTGACTACCACTGGTGACTACCACTGGTACCTGTCACTCAGAACTTCTTGGCATCAGTCAGCCGTGGCGTTCCTCAGAATCAGTTTCCCAAAGCGGTCGTAGAGCTATCTACAGCTTGTCTAAGGGCATCAAACAACATGGTAATGCAAGGTCTGGAGGGGGCTTTAGTCAACCTGGCCACTTGCGCTCTCGTGCATAGATGTTGTGGGGGCGTGATGTGTTGTGCTGCACATTGTGATGTTGGGGCATCCGTTGCTTAATTGAGACACACTCGGGATTACGTTTTTCAATGCGAAACAGATGGAATGTCGTTCATTTATACCGGTACGTGAATGAACAATTTACCGAATGGTGCACATATTGCCCAATACGCTGGAACGGTGTTAAAAGTGCTAACGCTGTAGTCTGTAAAATATTAAGTGCTCAAAGGCTGAAATAAGTTTCATTGAAAAGAGGAGGATTTAAAGATTTATTTCATTGACATAACTTAGCTCATTTGTCCCACCATAAGGAGTGACCAAGAATTAACACGGTGAGGATTTTAATTAACGATGATAAAATGAAGTCAGTAGAAAATTGTCTACTGGGACACAGGTAAAGAAATCCACTGTTCATTTTGTTCTCAAAAAAGAACTTAATTTACAACCACATCAAATGCAATATCAAGAAATCTCAACGCACGATAGAGATCGGAGGTTGTTATTTTGCCCCGGAATGAAAACATGAGTTCTGATCAAATATTCATGCATAAAATAATTTTTTATGATGAGTGTCACATTTATTTATAAGATAAGGTAAATAGGCAAATTATAAAAATAAAATTGAAGTTTAAATTCTACTCTTTATAATGAAACCCATTTTAGCCTTCCGGCACTAATATTTTACAAACTACACCATTTTTAAATCGGCTACGTTGCCAGCAGAACTAGTATATCTCTGCTATATTCCCATACTCCCATTTCCGTACCATATCTAACGCCTCACCCCCATCGGGCACAGCCGGCGTACCCGTGCCCCGTCACAGCGGCCGCCACCAAAGCGTCAACTGAAGACGTTCACTGGACACCGTCACACGAGAGGATGTGTTGTGTTCTAGCTCCTGTTCTGCTGCCTGCTCTGACCGGGGGAGCTGTCACCGGCACTAGCTACACATCTTTTATTAGTTACAAGTCTTGCACTAGTCTTCCAATTGTACTTCTTGTACTTCTTTTCTATATGTATGTAGTTACATGCTTTACCAAAGCTAGATTTAGCAACAATAGGAATACATTGCCCTCATTCGTTTCAACTAGTGACGTGGGTATTACGACACTCATATGTATCAACGCAGGATCCTTGCTCTAAAATATTTCTTGTCTTAGTGAATGTCTTAGTGAATAGTGAATGTCTAAATCTTTTATCTATTTAATTACCTCCGTAATTAGGAAGAGTGACGATGACGATGATGAGGATGACGATAAAGAAAACATAGAAAAGAATGATTAATGTTCGAAGCCATGAAATACGGCTAAGCACATAATTTAAAGCCTTCCGCTCTGAGTCCATGCTTACCTAAGATCTTAAAATTAACATGTCTTATGAAAATAAATATTGTTTGTCCGAGTATCGGACAGGTGGCAGCTACCTTGATTTATAAAGACTAGAAAATAAAAGAAAGTGACGAATAAATGATTACGAATAAAATATGTCACGACAATTAAAATCACAGAAATATCGGCAGCAATTGAAAGACATAAAACACGTATTCAAACGTCAACGACGAGAGAAACGTAACGATGAACTGACAACACGGGGACATCATAGCAGTAGAGACATGGTTGGGTTGCAGGGGGTGGAGACTTGGTTGGGTTACAGGTGGTGGAGACTTGGTTGGGTTGCAGAATGTGCAGGAGGTCGCAGCTGGCGGCTGCAGGAAGCAGGAAGAATGAATAAAATTTATTCGTGTTGATGTTTGCACACATCCCCCACACAGCAGCCACAAAGCCGCCACACAGCCACCACACAACAGCCACACAGCCGCCACACAGCAGCCACACAACAGCCACACAGCCGCCACACAACAGCCACACATCAGCCACACAGCACTCACACTATCGCATCACATGAATCTTTGTCTTTCGCTCTAAAGGCCCCCATACATTGAACGATATCAGGTCAGGCGTCAGGTGAAGCGTCAGTTTTTTGAAGTGTATGGGGCCATTCAGTTCATGCGTCAGGCGACCTGAAGGGCACCTGAAGCGCATCAAACTTGCTCGAAGTTCAGTTCAACATCAAAGCATGAACAAGTAATCATGCCGTTATTCTTTATTTAGTGTATTTCTCTGGAAAAGTAATTACAGATGAAGGTTTTCATGTCAGTAAAAACTGCAAATAGGTTCACACTAGTAAATGCCACCATGACTTGTGTTTTTAGCATTGCAATCTGGCAACCTTGACAGCAGACAACAACCGCGACAAACTGACGCCTGACCTGAAACGTTACCACAGACTGCAGGTACGGCTTCATGTACCTATGCTCCGCCCACAAAATATCGAGCAAGTTTGATGCGCTTCAGGTGCCCTTCAGGTCGCCTGACGCATGAACTGAATGGCCCCACACACTTCAAAAAACTGACGCTTCACCTGACGCCTGACCTGATATCGTTCAATGTATGGGGGCCTTTAGAGCGAAAGACAAAGATTCATGTGATGCGATAGTGTGAGTGCTGTGTGGCTGATGTGTGGCTGTTGTGTGGCTGTTGTGTGGCTGCTGTGTGGCGGCTGTGTGGCTGTTGTGTGGTGGCTGTGTGGCGGCTTTGTGGCTGCTGTGTGGGGGATGTGTGCAAACATCAACACGAATAAATTTTATTCATTCTTCCTGCTTCCTGCAGCCGCCAGCTGCGACCTCCTGCACATTCTGCAACCCAACCAAGTCTCCACCACCTGTAACCCAACCAAGTCTCCACCCCCTGCAACCCAACCATGTCTCTACTGCTATGATGTCCCCGTGTTGTCAGTTCATCGTTACGTTTCTCTCGTCGTTGACGTTTGAATACGTGTTTTATGTCTTTCAATTGCTGCCGATATTTCTGTGATTTTAATTGTCGTGACATATTTTATTCGTAATCATTTATTCGTCACTTTCTTTTATTTTCTAGTCTTTATAAATCAAGGTAGCTGCCACCTGTCCGATACTCGGACAAACAATATTTATTTTCATAAGACATGTTAATTTTAAGATCTTAGGTAAGCATGGACTCAGAGCGGAAGGCTTTTAATTATGTGCTTAGCCGTATTTCATGGCTTCGAACATTAATCATTCTTTTCTATGTTTTCTTTATCGTCATCCTCATCATCGTCATCGTCACTCTTCCTAATTACGGAGGTAATTAAATAGATAAAAGATTTAGACACTCACTATTCACTAAGACATTCACTAAGACAAGAAATATTTTAGAGCAAGGATCCTGCGTTGATACATATGAGTGTCGTAATACCCACGTCACTAGTTGAAACGAATGAGGGCAATGTATTCCTATTGTTGCTAAATCTAGCTTTGGTAAAGCATGTAACTACATACATATAGAAAAGAAGTACAAGAAGTACAATTGGAAGACTAGTGCAAGACTTGTAACTAATAAAAGATGTGTAGCTAGTGCCGGTGACAGCTCCCCCGGTCAGAGCAGGCAGCAGAACAGGAGCTAGAACACAACACATCCTCTCGTGTGACGGTGTCCAGTGAACGTCTTCAGTTGACGCTTTGGTGGCGGCCGCTGTGACGGGGCACGGGTACGCCGGCTGTGCCCGATGGGGGTGAGGCGTTAGATATGGTACGGAAATGGGAGTATGGGAATATAGCAGAGATATACTAGTTCTGCTGGCAACGTAGCCGATTCAAAAATGGTGTAGTTTGTAAAATATTAGTGCCGGAAGGCTAAAATGGGTTTCATTATAAAGAGTAGAATTTAAACTTCAATTTTATTTTTATAATTTGCCTATTTACCTTATCTTATAAATAAATGTGACACTCATCATAAAAAATTATTTTATGCATGAATATTTGATCAGAACTCATGTTTTCATTCCGGGGCAAAATAACAACCTCCGATCTCTATCGTGCGGTGAGATTTCTTGATATTGCATTTGATGTGGTTGTAAATTAAGTTCTTTTTTGAGAACAAAATGAACAGTGGATTTCTTTACCTGTGTCCCAGCAGACAATTTTCTACTGACTTCATTTTATCATCGTTAATTAAAATCCTCACCGTGTTAATTCTTGGTCACTCCTTATGGTGGGACAAATGAGCTAAGTTATGTCAATGAAATAAATCTTTAAATCCTCCTCTTTTCAATGAAACTTATTTCAGCCTTTGAGCACTTAATATTTTACAGACTACAGCGTTAGCACTTTTAACACCGTTCCAGCGTATTGGGCAATATGTGCACCATTCGGTAAATTGTTCATTCACGTACCGGTATAAATGAACGACATTCCATCTGTTTCGCATTGAAAAACGTAATCCCGAGTGTGTCTCAATTAAGCAACGGATGCCCCAACATCACAATGTGCAGCACAACACATCACGCCCCCACAACATCTATGCACGAGAGCGCAAGTGGCCAGGTTGACTAAAGCCCCCTCCAGACCTTGCATTACCATGTTGTTTGATGCCCTTAGACAAGCTGTAGATAGCTCTCCGACCGCTTTGGGAAACTGATTCTGAGGAACGCCACGGCTGACTGATGCCAAGAAGTTCTGAGTGACAGGTACCAGTGGTAGTCACCAGTGGTAGTCACCAGTGGTAGTCACCAGTGGTAGTCACCAGTGGTAGTCACCAGTGGTAGTCACAAGTGGTAGTCACCAGTGGTAGTCACAAGTGGTAGTCACCAGTGGTAGTCACCAGTGGTAGTCACCAGTGGTAGTCACCAGTGGTAGTCACCAGTGGTAGTCACCAGTGGTAGTCACCAGTGGTAGTCACCAGTGGTAGTCACCAGTTGTTGTAACCAGTGGTAGTCACCAAGGGTAGTCACCAGTGGTAGTCACCAGTGGTAGTCACCAGTGGTAGTCACAAGTGGTAGTCACAAGTGGTAGTCACCAGTGGTAGTCACCAGTGGTAGTCACAAGTGGTAGTCACCAGTGGTAGTCACAAGTGGTAGTCACAAGTGGTAGTCACCAGTGGTAGTCACCAGTGGTAGTCACAAGTGGTAGTCACCAGTGGTAGTCACCAGTTGTTGTCACCAGTGGTAGTCACCAGTTGTTGTCACCAGTGGTAGTCACCAGTGGTAGTCACCAGTTGTTGTCACCAGTGGTAGTCACCAGTGGTAGCCACCAGTGGTAGTCACCAGTGGTAGCCACCAGTGGTAGTCACCAGTTGTTGTCACCAGTGGTAGTCACCAGTGGTAGTCACCAGTTGTTGTCACCAGTGGTAGTCACCAGTGGTAGTCACCAGTGGTAGTCACCAGTGGTAGTCACCAGTGGTAGTCACCAGTGGTAGTCACCAGTGGTAGTCACCAGTGGTAGTCACCAGTGGTAGTCACCTGTGGTAGTCACCAGTGGTAGTCACCAGTGGTAGTCACCAGTGGTAGTCACCAGTGGTAGTCACCAGTGGTAGCCACCAGTGGTAGTCACCAGTGGTAGTCACCAGTGGTAGTCACCAGTGGTAGTCACCAGTGGTAGTCACCAGTGGTAGCCACCAGTGGTAGTCACCTATGGTAGCCACCAGTGGTAGCCACCAGTGGTAGTCACCAGTGGTAGCCACCAGTGGTAGTCACCAGTGGTAGCCACCAGTGGTAGTCACCAGTGGTAGCCACCAGTGGTAGCCACCAGTGGTAGCCACCAGTGGTAGTCACCAGTGGTAGTCACCAGTGGTAGTCACCAATGGTAGTCACCAGTGGCAGTCACCAGTGGCAGTCACCAGTAGCAGTCACCAGTGGCAGTCACCAGTGGTAGTCACCAGGGGTAGTCACCAGTGGTAGTCACCAGTGGTAGTCACCAGTGGTAGTCACCAGTGGTAGTCACCAGTGGTAGTCACCAGTGGTAGTCACCAGTGGTAGTCACCAGTGGTAGTCACCAGTGGTAGTCACCAGTGGTAGTCACCAGTGGTAGTCACCAGTGGTAGTCACCAGTGGTAGTCACCAGTGGTAGTCACCAGTGGTAGTCACCAGTGGTAGTCACCAGTGGTAGTCACCAGTGGTAGTCACCAGTGGTAGTCACCAGTGGTAGTCACCAGTGGTAGTCACCAGTGGTAGTCACCAGTGGTAGTCACCAGTGGTAGTCACCAGTGGTAGTCACCAGTGGTAGTCACCAGTGGTAGCCACCAGTGGCAATCACCAGTGGTAGTCACCAGTGGTAGTCACCAGTGGTAGTCACCAGTGGTAGTCACCAGTGGTAGTCACCAGTGGTAGTCACCAGTGGTAGCCACCAGTGGTAGTCACCAGTGGTAGCCACCAGTGGTAGTCACCAGTGGTAGTCACCAGTGGTAGTCTTCCATAAACTTGAACAAGACATTGCAACTTGATTGATTGATTGATTGATTATAAGAAAATTTTAGCCTCAACTTACCACAACAAAGATGTTCCAAGAGAGAAAGGATGAAGGTACAATTTAGTATGCAGTTAAGAGAACGCGGAATCTACGCACAAGGTGCATAGAAACAGTAATTTGAGAAAGAAGTTCTTGAAACAAGATAACAGTTGAAGAAAAAAGTAGTAGGTGCTGAAAAACAGGACAGCAGTGAACCGAAAATGGAGGTAACAAAACGAAAAAACTATCCTATTTCAACAAAAAGAAGCCCAACAAAAAGCTCGGCAGTGCAACTGGAACACCGCACGTGTTCTAGTTGCAGGAGTTCTAGTGTAATTCTAAGCATGGATTTTAAAAAATTGTATGCATTACTCAATTCATTGAAGTATTACTTGCCTAGGGCTGCTTATATTTCAGAAACTTAAAATGCTTATAATTCCACTCACCAAAGAAGGAAAAACATAGGTGAAAAACATGATCAGAGAAAATGAAAATTTTGCATGCAAGTAAAATATGTACTAAAAACTTCAAAAAAGGCCTAAATTGTAGTGATTAATTATGAAATTATATCAAAAGTTCATTTAAGAATCATGACCTCCACAAAACGTTTTCCCAGGGCAGAAAAGAAGGAAGCATACTCTAGTACGGAAGTAGAAAAAGAAGAATCAATGCACAAGAGCATTTCCAGACTAGATTTCCTCTGAATAGAAACAAAAAAAGCGAAAGAATTTTATGGAAAAGGAAAAAAGTTGAAGGAGAAAGTTATAGGGGCTGAAAAGGGATTATAGTGACCAAAAAAATAGAGGGCTACGAGCGAGACTATCATTTTTTACACAAAACCAAGGCTTATTTAACGTTCAGCTCGGAGCCTCAAATCTTCCCCTAGAGGGCATTAATTCTCCTAAATACAATAATTATATCATTTTTCTCGAGAGGGAAAGGTTTAAGATATTAACACTTGAACTTAAAGTAGCGCCCATGCACAAGCACTGGAACCAGCACCAGCTATGGACTGCTCCAACACATTGCATGCACCTGAGATACAAAATGCACGTCCGGCTCATTTGTATGCCGGTGAAAGCGCACAACTCCATCATTAAAAAGTGTTCCGCCCCAAAAAGCGATGGGAGAGGACTGCTGAGTGCTTCCGTAGGAAAGCTGCGAGACGTCATTGCTTGACTCGGTTGCCTGCACTACGGTCACCACTTCGATTTACAATGAATGGACGTTTGTGACAATATCTATCATGTTTCGAATAAGCTTATAAAAATGTACCCAGGATGAGCGCCCAACATTGAAATTTTATTCCATTGACGTGTGTAATTTGACGATACCATGTTTCGAATTAGCTTACAAAAATTTTTCCAGATTGAGTGCCGAAGAGTACTTTCATTCAAATTGCCTTTGAAGGCAGAATTCTAGTGATGGGACATAACTGAAGTTTTTGGGAGATGCTGTGATCACTTTCCATTTCGGCTGATCTGCAAATCCAACAGCTATATCACCAAACAACAGACTCGTCCTCTGTGTCACATGCATTTATCGGCATGTTGGACACAACTCTTGAAAGCGTTGACACGTTAACAGCTCACGAAAAGAACAACAGAACGGCAAAGAAAATTAAAATGAATCCTATTATTCCCTCCATCGCTGCCTCTGTTTCCCCGAAAAGCATTGAATTTTCATCGGAACGAAGTATGGTAAAGACTTCCAGGTCAACTTGCTTTACTCGCACATGGAACGTATTCATGAAATGGTGAACTGAAAAACATTGCATTGTGAAGTTCATGAAGTCGTGTCATTCACTTGAAAGAAAGAAAAACACTTTATTTCCAATAGAGATTGTACCAAAGTACAATCATTGGTTTTTAAATATCCTAAAGTTAATACACTTAGATGCTACACACACACACACACACACACGAGTATTGTAATACCCATGTCACTAGTCGAAGAGAAATGATTGAGGGTTATATACTCCTAATGTTGCTTAATCTACATCTGATGATACATGTAATAATAATTATAAGAGACAACACAATATCATGGACAATGCATTTTCATTGTGGGGTAGAAACACTTATGACAGTTTACATGTACATGACATAAAACTTTGAAATTCGTGACGCCAGGAAGTAATATTAGAACTTGCTTGTTTCAGCAGCTGTTTAAAAATGTCATTTCAAAGAAGCATGAAAAAAATATAAGTATAAGCATGAGGACCACGGAAATTACAAGTTTTTTATTTCTAATTAGAAATTTATAACATAGCGGTCATTAGTTGATTAGCATTATTATTAAGTATAATTAAATAGATGATCACACAACGAATTTATAGTTTTTTTCCGTGAATACCTTACAATAATAAAGAGATGACGAGTTAGGTAATGTTACAATTTGAGAGTGAAGAGAAAAGACCATTATCTCATTATAAAATGCTAGTTGTCAGTTTAGTACACACATATGTGCATATATAGATGTAAATATATACATGCACACACCTACCTACGCACATACATGCACCCAGCACGTAAACATACACAAATACATTTCTATGCATCGAGGCAATCACAATACATACGCTTTCTATAAGAATGTTGTGCGATGTTCTGAGAATCTATACACTAGGTGTGTTCGCATGTATGGAGAATAGTCTGAAGAGGAAGGAAAGACAAAGAAGATAGAGAGAGATGAAAGAGGCAAAACACTGGAAAAAAATAATGTGGGTATAAAATGCAGAAGTCCTCGAAGGCCTAAGGTAACTGACAATATCTCTCTGGGGGTTGCAGTTCCCATAGCATAAGATAGACAAACCTAACTAACCTAAGCCTACTGCCTATCCTATGCCCTCTGGGGAGTCACGCGATGTTATTCTAGCTATACAACCAGGGCAGCCATGGAAGTAATTTTAGAACATCACTTAGGAATGCTAGGAGTTCGTGTTACGCAACACAAGTTTCCGGAAGCACAAACAGAAGCAAAGCGTACACGGAGCATTTCCACTGTTTTTGTAGAACTCAGTGTCCTTGTTAACTCATTATGTTGCATTTTTTTTTGTATCTGCGCTAGTTTGTCGTCAGGTCTTCTCCGGTATTGCGAATTCCACGAATTTAAACGGAAGATTTACGGCTAACATACTGTAATTGAAATCTGTACCTAAAGGCATTGATTAATAATCACAATATTCGAGTGAACACAAAGTTTGTGCGACATGAGTTGGATTGCTAAATCGGCGAACAGGCGAGTGTCCAAGTGACACAAACACCACAAACAGCATAATCGGCGAACAGGCGAATGTCCAAGTAGCACAAACACCACAAACAGCATGATCGGCGAACCAACGAGTGTCCAAGTAGCACAAACACTACAAACAGCATAATCGGCGAACAGGCGAGTGTCCAAGTAGCACAAACACCACAGACAGCATGATCGGCGAACCAACGAGCGTCCAAGTAGTACAAGCATGACAAACACCATGATCGGGGAACAGGCGAGCCACATCGTGGTGTACCAAATATTGAATCCCCTTAAAAATTTTGACTGCAATAGGTTAAACTAGAGCTCAATATGCAACTCATTTAAAGTCAGTTATTATGAGCAATTTTGAAAATAGTAATCGTTAACCGGATCACACCCTCTTTTAGCTTCAAGTATTTATGAGAATTGAGTTTGTCTCTTTTGGTCGGTCAGGAAGATTGAGAAAATCCCTTCCGTGGCCATTGGTGGCTCACGTTGCGCTCAAAGTGTTAATATTTATCTCATGAGGTTAGCTGGTTAGGATGTTCTGGTAATAGTTCTGAACAGGCCTAGGTTTGGGCAATTTTGGCATGTGGCTAGTTCGGCGCCCACCTTTAGCTCTAAGAACTTGACTAAATAAAATTGGCAAAACGACAAAAATTCGTTAGCTTTACACCACTCAACAAGGAGTGGCTGTGCACTGTATTGGTGATAACAGTAATTATTGTTAAAATGATGATGGATGACTATGAGAGTGATTCTGACTGTTGATCGTAATAAAGCGTGTGATAATGACGATTTTAACCATGAATTACCATATGGAGATGATGACCGTTAGTGATTCTGACTGACAATCCGTATGAATTAGATGATCTCGACCATGATCATGACTGCTGAATGGGATCGAAATTGTCATTAATGATGTTAGTAATGAAAGTAATCGAGATCAAAATCTATGAATGGGATCAAGATAATCATTATGATGATAATTAAAGATGAGTAATAATGAAAGTAATTGAGATCAATATTTATGAATAGGATCAACATAACCATTGTGATAATGGTTAATTATACGTAGTAATCTTTCCCACGCACAGAGTGCAGCCGGTTTTGCACCTCGAGCTGGCGAAGGAGGGCCGGTCGCGGCAGGAGGTGCTAGTCCACTGCTACATGCTCGAGCTCTACAACGACTGTCTCATCGACCTCCTCGAGGTGCCTCGAACATCGAGGTCAGTTACGCTGCTCCCCTTACTCGCCTGATCTCCACACTCGTTGTCGTTTTCTTCCTGATCTCCACACTCGTGCGCGTTCTCATCCTGATCTTCTCACTAAGGCTGACTGACACTAAGGCTAATTTGTCCTTTACTCTCCGATTTTGTATTCCTAGGTACAGATGGATGCCCCAGCAGTGCAATTTAAACTTGAACGAGTTAATCGCATTTAGAACAGTGCTCATTGTCTCCATTACCCACAGGAGGGCCTGAGCAACCGGCACACGGCCGCCACCAACAAGAACGCTGAGTCATCACGGTCGCACCACCTCATCGTCATCTTTGTGACTGTTACTTCCTAACAGAATGGCTCTGTTCTGCGGGGCAAGGTGGGTGTGGTGGTTGTGGCGTGTGGAGTATGGCATATTAAGGTGGTTCTGAGAGGTGGCGTATAACGAGGGAAGGTGGGTGGGGTGGTTGTGACATTTGGAGTAAGTATAACATGGGAAGGTGAGCGTGGTGAATGCTCAATAAAATGCACACTGGTGTTGCTTGCTCATTTCAAAGTATAATAAGGGATAGATTGGCCGAAGATTGTGGTTTACTCTCAGTTCATTCTACTGTAATGTACGTTGAAGATTAAGCAGTGAGCAAAAGCTAGACGCACAACAGACGAAAAGACAAAGATTGCTTGAGCAGTGCGATGAGAATTGAAGCTGTAATTATTTTCGTATATTTTATATCTTGTTTTCATCCTAGTGGGCAACGTGGGGAAAATTTGTTCGCTAACATTGCGTACCAACGGTGCTGAAGTGGTCTCAAGTACAGTCCTGATGAAAACAGCTTGTGAAGTAGGGCAAATAAAGCGAAGTAGGGCAATTAAATTTGCAGTATTTCTTTTCAAAATACAGCTAACCGTTAATTCTTGTACGATCTTCGATACTTTCTTTCTTCAAAGTCCTATTTGATGCATTCAACGTTAGTTTGAAGCTATCGAGAAAATCTAAGCCCAACACAGAAGTGAACGGCTGTACCGGCTTAGTCATCACCAAATACCTATGCATCGGGAACCTAGTTCTGCCAATAGTCACTGTCAAGCAAATTTCGCCTTAAATCTCGATTAAGATGTAGCTCATTAAGAAGGTTCACAACGGGTTAAAGTTGCACTGCAAAAGATAGCTTAGCTGGATATTGCTGAACGTCAGAAGAAAGATAGTCGTCACATGTATTAACATGTATTAAATTGTAGCTGAAAAAATATAAGGAATAAGAAGGTGAAGGAAAATTTGAGTAGCTTTTCACTAGGCATGTCGTGCGAGCAGGGCTGGGAGTTCAAGATGAAAGCGAGCTTCCTGGAGATTTGCAATGAATCAATCAGACCTGCTGGCGGCACCCGAGAAGGCCATGAACCTGACTTACGAAATCAAGTTCACTGACCCCAAATCTCCGCACACTTACGTCACCAACCTCAAGGTGAGCTGCCTCTTTTTCTTTCTCACTCACTCGCTTGCTTGCGTTGTTCTACATTACTTTATCTGGATATATATATTGAAGGAAATGATAATAAGCCACGGAATGTGGCTGCAACTTCATGGTTCAATGTCTTCTTTCTGAACGATTCCACAAATCTGTTCTTGCTTGCTTCTTCTATACTTAATGTTAAAATCCTACGAAAACCTCTTCAATTTTAGGTTTTGATGTCCTCTATTGAACGATTTTGACAGTCTTAAAGTGAGCCTCTTCCTTGGTTGCTTCTTCAGGAACAGGCTTGGTTGTTTCTTCAAAACTTAATCTAAAACTTCACGGAATATTGCTATTAATTTAATATTTTGACGTCATCTTTTGAATGATTTCAAGAAGTTTTTCGAGTTACGAGTGGCAAAAGCGGTAATTTTTCTTTGTTAAATTCGTAATGCACGACACAATGTTTCGTCTTGCTGTTTTCATCATCTGTTCTAGATGATGGGCCGTTTGTCTAAGTTAAAGTTAGGGAGAACTTAAAATAGTATTAATTTATTAAAATATTTTTGTCTTAGAACCATCTAAACTTGAGGTTTCTATGCCCTGAAAATCATACATGGCAATACAAGTCACGCATAGATTCTGCGTCCCTTTATCTCCGAAAAAAATGGTGCCTTCACCCTTCCTCCCTTTGTAACACCTTTGTTGTGGTTAGGGATTTTGAATCTAACTAATGTGATTTATCCATTGAGGTTGTGGGCGTGAGGGAGCGTAATGAGATTTACGCGCTGCTGCGCACAGCCCAGCAGCACCGGGCGGTGGCGGCCACCAGCAGGAACGAAGCAAGTTCCAGGTCGCATTCAATCTTCAGGATGGTGCTCTCTGGCTCCCATGCCAACACGGG
The DNA here is from genome assembly GCA_030386875.1 of Morinoia aosen. Lineage (NCBI taxonomy): Eukaryota > Metazoa > Arthropoda > Malacostraca > Amphipoda > Talitridae > Morinoia > Morinoia aosen. The sequence goes on along the minus strand of CM059578.1, from coordinate 22,530,559 downwards.
CACCCACACGCAGGGTGGGTGTGGCGTGTGTGGGTCCGTCAAAACCGGGAGGTTATCCTGCTCTGAGGCAAAATTGGCACCGAGTCAGTTCTCGAAACCTTGACACTTTGTTCTGTGTGATGGGTGACTACTGCTTCTGTCCAGGCCAGGATGGTTCTAGGGAATATACATGGTTGATTTATCTCAATCTTACGATTTTCTAGTGTTCACTGCAAGGTAGCTGTAGGACATTCTGATGGCCGATATTTAATTTTAGAACTTGCTAGTTACCATTTCTATTTTTGTTCCAGTGATAGCGTCGGTGGGTGTTTTTCACCATATTTAAATGGATTGAAGTTTGTGATCACCATGATGAAAATATTTTTTGGTGACAACGCTGCTGAGAAAAATGCACCAACAGAGTGTTAAAAATCTAAATTACTCCTGCGGTCCCCGCATTTTTAGGTGAAGTTAACACTTATTGTGGTTGTCGTTATAGTGTAACTTCTTGTTTGCTACCTACATCCGGTGTTGAATTAGTTGTAAAATACCCATGGAAGGTGCGAGGTAATGTAACGCATTACTTTGCGTTGCTAATGATAGTGTAGAGCTGTTCTTGTGCTGTGAGTAAGTGCTATTCAATAAACTCTATCGCAGACCAGAACTCATATGTAAGCGGGCTTGAAGTGCTAACATTTCTTCTGGTTATGCTAGAATCCAAAGGGACTTTTTTTTAAGGATATTTTAAACTAATGAAGTTCGTAAATCATATTAATAGGGTTTTCTTCTTAATTATAGCCATGTAATATATATCAGGACACAGTGACGGTTATTCTCGGACGAGATGTCCACTTCACATTCATGAGGGGGGGGCTAACTCTCTTCCTTTACCCAATGGGAAAATACATCATGTCTGTAATGCGGAGTATTTTGAACCGACGACTTTCTGCCCAAGAAGACGAGCACTCCAAGCCATTAGATTGCAGTGAGTAACCTTCCTACTTTGCTTATTAGTTATTGTAAATCATGGATTTACAGGGAGTTTGAACCTTGTGTAAAGCGGCCCATAGACGATCAATTTAATTGTCAATATCATTGACTCAATATATTGACGAGATTTTTTTTTGCCCACTAAAGCGGCCCACAGACGATCAATTTTATTGTCAATATAATTGACAATAATGAATATTGACAATTATATTGATCGTCTGTGGGCTTGATTGACGACCGTCAATTAATTGACTCAATGTATTGACGCAATAAAATCAGTTTGAGCCCATAGACGATCAATTTAATTGTCAATATCATTGACTCAATATATTGATGAGATTTTTTGTTGCCCACTGGCGGCGTCAACCTTTGCATCAATGTAATTGATGAAAACCTGTCATTTGCTCTGCGGATGCCGTACGTGATAAACGACGAAGTAATTACCATTGTAGCGCTCGCGTTGGCAATTTCAACTTCAAGAAAATCTCCGTGTAAATGCAAGACATGGGCCAAAAACTGGCTCAGGAAACGTGGCAGAATATTCGGAATCGACGCATTGCTGAAAGAATTACGTGTAAATAAGCCAGAAGATTTCAAGAACTATCTTCGAATGGACACTAAATCGTTTGATCAACTTTTCCATCTCTTCACTCCATATATACAGAAAGAATCAACAAACATGCTAGAACCGATATCACCTAGCCAACGGCTGTTGCTCACGCTGAGATATCTGGCGACTGGCGTTTGTCACTCCCTTTAGCAATGCAATTATCAATGCTCAAATACTTACTCATCAACAATTGTTTTAATGCTGTCACAATTCTATCTGCATCACATTTTACTAATTCTGCAATTCCTAAATTGATTTCCCTTTTCAGATATATCGCTGTAGTATACATATAACTGATACCCCAAGTAGTTTCATGATTTAAATATCATTACTTTCGTCCAATAATAAACTGAACTTATTGTTGCCATTATCATTGGTCAGTTTTTCGAAATGAGGATACAATACATTTTTAAGGTTTGTGCATTTTGTTGGAGGCATTTAAACATCATCAATAGGTTTGCCGTTGGAGATGTGCTTTAGCATAACAACCATATGATCACAGTTAAAAGTTGCACTATGGTGGCCCAAAAACATGGTAGTAGCCGTCTTGGTCTGAGAGCTCAATGAGAGCTCATTACGCAAATTAACTCCTAACCTGGCGCAAAGAACGACGGGTTGCCACAAAACTCAATTGCAACAAAATTCGCACAGGCCAGGAAAGAAATAGAAATAAAAATTTTCCTTTTATTTCAATTGTTTAATACTTAACCTTTTAACGTCAGCATTTTTCTACTCGTACCACCGTCATTATAACCCCCATCATTAGGCTTACTCTGGCATCAGGTAGTGACCGACATTAGAATGAGGAAGGAACGGCCACTCGACAGTGAACTGTAAAGAGCACGCTAGACAACAAATTAAAATAGAAATACAGTATATTGAGGCCACTTGCAGAACTGGACTAAGTCCGCCGGGGCGTTGAAGGGCTAACAAACACGGCAATTCTCATTCAAAACAAAAACCAGTTTATCAATAACCAAAATACTGGAAATGTGCGCACCCTAAAAACTCCACACATAGTTTTGACCACAACTGTACGCCCCGATTTCACCAACCTTCCTTCAATCGCCTCACCATTTGCCAAGATTTACTACAATGACTGTACAGCAGCCTTTCCCGTTAGAACCGAAGCTTAACTGGTCACTGCGTTAAAAGCAGTCACTGCAGGCGCATTCGATCCATGTTGCTGCGAACCCGCCGTAAAATTATATAGCTAACCCTGAAGATGTCCGCACAGACGTAAAGCGTTGCGCAGTTATAATGCCCTTTCTCAAGGATAAATCCGTGCATCGAATTTACTATTCACGTATGGTGAAGAAATCAGGATATGGGAAGAGACTAATAGAACTACGAGAAACTGAGAACAAATTTTAGCCAAAAAAAAAAATTCGTAAAATTTTAGGTCAGCCTGTAGAACTTAGATGTCCTCAACGAAAGGATTTGCAAAGGGATATCCCAGAAAAGGATAAAGGAATTTCATGTCTAAAATCTGCTTTTATTCCCATTCTGAGTGTGTACAGGCTATAGGCAAACCTCAGAGCGTTCATAGATACGAATGCTTCTAACGGATTGATCGTAACCATGAAACAAATTATGAAATCCCTCTCCAGGTGTGGTTGCAAGAAGCGTATTAACGAGCCCAGGAACGGCACGTGATTATGCTGCAATAACGAGTGTCGCGAAGAAATCTACTAAATCCATGCAGCCTAAAATAAAGCGATCAACATAGAATTTTTCTCACGAGTACCATAATATTCAGTGCGGAAAAGTCTTGCTTTCTAGGGTTGAAGAGTCCCGAGTTTGGTTTCGAAGTCGCCACGCCAGAGTCCAGTGTTCTACTAGGAAGAAGAGATTGAAACCAAAATAGGAAGAAGAGATTGAAACCAAAATAGGAAGAAGAGATTGAAACCAAAATAGGAAGAAGAGATTGAAACCAAAATAGGAAGAAGAGGTTGAAACCAAAATAGGAAGAAGAGGTTGAAACCAAAATAGGAAGAAGAGGTTGAAACCAAAATAGGAAGAAGAGGTTGAAACCAAAATAGGAAGAAGAGATTGAAACCAAAATAGGAAGAAGAGATTGAAACCAAAATAGGAAGAAGAGATGAAAAATAAGACTAGAGTACCTAATCAGTAAGGGAATAGTAACATACAGCAGCCCTCGAGACCACCCCACCTTCTGGCCGAGAGCCATGATGATGATGCCGAGGTTGCTGAGGCTTTTGTTGATATTTTGCGTCTAAGTGAGCCGCGCCCCCTGCGACCCGGACTCTATGAGACGCTCCGACCCAGCCAGGTCCACCAGGTTGAGGCTCCCTGCAAATACGCAATAACTACTAAGCAAAGTGGGAATGTTACACCAGGTTTAAACTCCCTGTAAATCCATAATTTACAAAAACTAATAAGCAAAGTAGGAAAGTTACTCACTGCAATCTACTGGCTAATCAGAAAACATACTTCATTTCAACAGTAGAAGATAAGGGTTGATTATTCTCTTATTTTCAGGAGTAAATTACATGATATAGCATCTCGTGAAGAGCTTCTCCTCAGGCGAATTGTAAAAGTCAAGTCGGAACGTAGTGTTTTCCGCTCGACTCCAGCACCAGGAGCACTCTTTGTGCGTTTTTGGAAAAGCTCAGAGACTGCTCCCAGCACATCCTCAGCACATCCTCATACTTACGATAACAACTCGCTGGAGTTCTGCTTTGAACTCTGGATCCTTTTTTTCAAGACGCTCGAAGATGCCCCGCGCCTTTTCGCTGCGAGCAATTTTTAATATTTTGGCTAAAGCCCTATGCACGGCCGACTTGCTAGCAAACGATGCTGAAGGAAGTTTTTTGATTTCAGCTAGCTCCATGATTCAGCTGAAACAAATGTATGAAACAAAGTAAATGTCGGGAAAGCCTACTCGAACGGCTTACATATCAAGTGTGGCATGATCATGACAGCAGTTATAAGAATTGCAAAAACTAAAAGTGCCTAGATACAAGTCTTTAATGAGATCATTATTTATTGAGGAAAGTCAATCAATAAATAGATACAAGAAAGCAGTTACGAATAGCAGAGTTCTCAACTTAGAATACCTATCAATTTGAACCACAGGTTTCTTATCCTCTTAAAAAGAAGGATTTGAAACCAACTCTGCAGACTCCCGAGACAAACAGGAATTAGAACTTTGTGGCCAACTAACTGGGGTGCTTTGAAGAAAATCAGGCCCATGTTTCCAAAAATCCAGATTACGCATCCATCGCTCAGCCCCTACCCCACGAGATACCATGTCGGCAGGATTTACGCTAGAACAGACGTACCTGAACTTTATCTGCACACCAGTTTTTACAGCTATTTCTGAAAGCAAAGATTTTTATATCTTTCACACGGTTACGCGCAAACACATTTTTCGTTTTTACGTTCCCAGATAAGATCCAAGAGATGACCACCTGGGAGTCTACACAAATGAAAATTTCTTTTAATTGAAAACTTTTCAAAGACTCATAGACACTAAAAAAACATTTCAGAGCCAAAAAACTGCCAACAGTTCTAATGTAGGGATAGTTTTCGATTTGAGGGGAGCACTTTTCCCCTTAGCAAAGATAAGATTAGGTTTACCTTCAGGAGAGTTTTCAGACTTCAAATAAACACAAAAACCGTACATATCCTTCGAAGCATTTGTAAAGATTATCAATTGTACGTTATCGCCTTCGTCTGCAACTTTTCGCTCAAAATATACTGAATTGAGAGACAACGAATCCTTCCTAAGCCTATTCCACTGCGCCGCTAGAGTCTCTGGCAGGTCCTCATCCCACCCGAGCTTACGAATCCACAGATCCCTCAGTAAAATCTTGAGACCAGCAAGCACCGGAAAATAAAGGCCCAGAGGATCGATTATTTTAGCAAGGGAGGATAAGACTGATCGTTTACACGGTTTCCCGCTTGAGAACTCCACTTTACCGAGCTTCATTGAGTCTGTCGTCGGTATCGAACTCTGATGACGATGCCATCTTATCACTCACTGCGAACCAACGAGCTGAACTGATGCGTTGCGCGTAGTGTATGGAGAGCGCTACCTTCATGTCAGGCATCAGGCGGCCTGACGCCTGACCTGATATCGTCCAATGTATGGGGGCCTTAACGCAGATAGGGTTTCTAAAGCCGCGTACTCACTTGTTGACATGTTGCGCGATTTTGGTCTCTGAGACCTGTCTAGTGTTGTCTACGTAGACGCGTCTAAAGGCCCCCCTCACACGCGCTAATATATCTGCAAACATATCTGAACTGGTGCTGAATTCGTGCGTTTGTACGCTCATTTCAGGTTGGCACAGACTGTATGAGGCAGATGAGCCATGCTTGATAATTTTGGAGCAACCGGCTGCAAAGTGCAAACCTTGCCACCACGTCAGTGTCACGCCAGCGCGCCAGCCTTCGTGTGTGGTGCACGACTGTACTCTGCCTCTCTCCCTCCTTATGCACTTCAATAAGCAATTTCTTATTTGTATGTTCACTACTTTTTAGGAACTATTCTTTAGCCCATTTTGAGCGAGCTTTTACATCTCTTTTATTTTTTATTCATTGCAACTATAGCGAATCCTATCAATTGTACGAACTCGCCGTCTGGAGTCGCTATTCTTATGCGTACTCTCCAGTCTCCACCTAGCTGCTACTGGTATACTGAAGCGTGCGCCAGTCTTTGTCAAGTTTGCAGTGTGTTGTTTGCATCGTGTGAGGGGCCTTGAGACCGACAAACCAAATTCAGTTCAGATTGTCTGCCAACATATTTGTACGTGTGAGGGGGCCTTAACGCGTCGAAAATTGTTGCGGTCGCAACAGATTCGCCGCAACTTGTTGCGGCGCAACTGCCCGACACTGCTGGCGGAGCGTCTTCAGTGAGTGTTGTGAAAATCGAAGCCGCTGCGAAAAGACCGGCTCAAAGTTCTCTAAATGTCTAGGAACCCTAATATGTATTCATTCATACACAAACAGTTGCACTCTCCTAATTCACACAAACGCACATCTACACTCTAATCAAGATACACCAGCGAACACACACTATGCACACACGCATACACAGAATTACGTCAAAAGGTGGGGCAATTGATAACTTCACGGCACTATTGTTTTTGCAGAGGTTAGGTTTATGAGTGAATATGAAAAGGAACCCTAAAATTCGAAAGTCATTCCCACTAATAGCTCTTTATAAAGTTGAAAAATTAGTACTTTATGTGCTTTCTTCCTATTTTAGTTATATCATTGTTTTTTAAATTTAATTTTTCTGTTATTTCTCAAGCCGTTTGGTATTTCAAATATGTTGACTGGTAGAAAAATTTTTAAATTTGGGATACATAAGCGATTGAAGCTCTTTTCCAGTCCGCGCAGTTGGCTTTGTTCTTACCGACTCATCGAAAAGGGCATTTAAGGACTATTGGGATAACTGGTATATCAGTACTTTGAATATTATATATAGTATCAATGTAATATTCTGCGTGTTCCTTCCTTAGTTAGTTAGTTAGTTAGTCCGTGCGTTACGTTTTCGTCCGAGTTTGCGGTATCATGGATACCGAATTCCTGAGTGTTAAGGGCCGTTTACACTAGGGGACATTTCGGCCGTGAGGCGCGACACGTTTGTACGAGACTCACCGCTGAGTTTAATTTTTGTGTGTGTTTATACGAAGTTCCCTATTCGATCCGGTAGTTACGAGGCTCTTGAGTGTCGAGGATTACTAATTCGGTCAGAGCGAATAGGAAACTTCGTATAAACACACAAATATGAGCCTGAGTGATGAGCCTCGTCTACACGTGCCGCGCCTCACGGCCGATATGTCCCCTAGTGTAAACGGCCCTTAACATTATGAACGAGGAACAACAATCGCAGTATCGCGAGCAGCAAAGGAATTCATCCCAGCAAAGAAGGCAAAATATGAATGAGGAACAGCCGGTGCAGTCCCGAGAGCATCAGAGAAATTTATTTCGGCAAAGAAGGCAGAATATAGACGAGGAGCAGCAATTGGGTTAGGTTACCATAAGTTAGATAATGTTGATTAAATTTTTTTAGGGGTCCACTGTTTTTGTTGTTTGACATATTATCAGGATCGGGTTGGTAATGGTAGGTTTGGATACGTTAGGTTATGATAAGTTAAGTTAGGATAGGTTAGCATAGGTTAGGTAATGTTGATGGAATTTTTTCACGGGTCCCCGGATTTTTATGTTTGACATATTATCAGGAATGGTTCGGTTAGGAGAGGATAGGATAAGTTAGAATGTGTTGTGATGGGTTGAGTTAGAAAATGTTTTGTTGGAATTCGTAAGGCAATGATGACCGAATCCACCAAGCGTAATTATCCACGCGAAAAAAATAATAGCACAAATTAAGGTGCAAATTTCCTCCACAAGTACTGCTAGCATAAGATTCAGAAAATGAATTGCTAACTATGACATTTACAACATAATTGCAGCAATTCGAGAAATTCACTATCGAGCGTTAGAATCGAAAAATTGCCACACGAGGCTAATTATATAACACGACCTGAATGAGAATAAAAGCACATAATGTCAAAAAAAGTCAATACGCATGATGAATTACATCGTTTTTTAAAAAAAACTTTAGTGTAAAGGTCCTTAGTTGATAAACATATATGGGTGTCACAACAGCCCATCTCAAAGCTTGTTTATACCCTATAAATGCATCAACATTATAAGTTGTTCTGACTAGGCAAGTTATTTTACGTAGTTTCATAATGTTTATAAATGAATGTAGCAAAAGGAGGATAAAGATGAACTCAACGGGGTGAAACACTTTCAACAGTTTCTACGTACATTCACATTTGACTCTTGTGTCATCAGGGAACAATGCTGAGAGTGTAATAGTTTGAAGTAGATATTTAACTTTCAGACATCTCACGCAGAAGTCTAGGAGCATTAAAGTTGAACACTATAGCTGAAGCAACCAACATTAATTTGATTTTATCGCTCGTAAAAATTAACGATCAGGTATTTGTTGTTGATCGTAAAAATGAAAAATGCAAAAAATGGATTAGACAGGTGCATAAACATACATGACAACACCTCTATGCTAAGGCAAGCGTTCAGGTTCGATTATAATTTTTTAGCATTCTCTTAAAGTCATTGGGCTTCTCGGGTCATGATTGCTTGACATATGACTCACTCGTTATCAAATATATATACATCTAACGCTAATATCCGCCTTGCGTCCCGTGCGTCGCGCTGGTAAATGATAGACGTGTTCTTGGTCATTATTGAGTCATGTGTCAAGCACTCATGACCCGATCGATGCCCCATGACTTGTGAGGATGCTGGAGGAATCCCAATCGAACGTGCACGATTGCCTTAACACATAGGCGTCGTCATGACATATCCATCATTGTGTTTTGTATTTTTACAATCAACAAGCACCTACCTGATCGTCGATTTTTACGAGCGATATGATCCAGAAAATAATGTTGGTTATTTCAACTACAGTCATCAATTTAATGTTTCAAGACTTCTCTGTGAGGTAGAGTTAAAGCTCAGATGGGCTGAAAAAAAATTTCGGTGCTGTTATAAGGAATAAGGATGCAATAAACAAAACGTTAGTTTTGCTTTCGATAACAAGTTTGAAACGAGAAAATTCGACACATGATAACATCTGCCTTGATATGGAGTGCTGATAATGGCGATATCACAGTATATAAAAGCAATCAAGCCCAACTTGCTCACGTCAAGTTCAGTCGAGGGATCGGATGGAAGTGAAGAGGTGAGATCCTTGGAATTTTTATTCAAAATTATTCATTTTTATGTCTACTTATGTGTGTCCATTGTATTAGCTTGAGAAACAAACTACCTCGTTTGAGGTAAAGAAATTGTTTGAATCGTTTACATATTTTTTTTGCTGCTTTTTTCGGTAAAATCACTACTCAATGACTTAACACGCTAATTGAAATGCTTGACAGTATTCGTATGGTTACTGAAAATGTATAAATTATGCTCGGTAGGTTGATCAGTTATGAGACAAGAGGTGACCCAGTCTAACTTTTTTGCCGCCTGCATGCATGTTTTTCGCCACCCTAGTAATTAAATCGCTTAGGCGGCGAAAAATATGCATGCCTCTGCGAAAAAGTTAGACTGGGGAGGAGAGCAGTGGAGTATCGCCCCACCGCGGAACTTTAGCGTGATTTCACAGAATTATTCCTGTGTCAGTCGTAATGAATGCACCCAAAGAGAAGCGCATTGTACCCAGATCTTAAAGCAAATTTTTTGTTCTCAGTATGAGGGTAGTAAATTATACTTGGTTCATCTGATGTTCATGACGACGCAATTGTTCTGCTCTTGAAGAAGTTTCTTACATGACCTACACAGTTGTAGATATTTCGGCAATTATTTCCGCTGGATTATCCTGCTGTAGAAATGGTATCACAGCCATGTACTTTCATTAGTACTATGTAGTCCACCCCATTTGATTTGAAATAAGGAAGAAAGAAAAATGAAATAAAAGCCGTAAGAATTAAAATGAAACAATCTCTCAGGAGTTGAGGCTGAGCTTGTATCACAGATACGCTCATCACACACTTTCGGCTGGCTTCGGACAGACAGACTGACGGACGCGGGTCTTATTATAGTATAGATTATATGTGTAGATGTAGATGATTATTGTGGAGATGGCACCTCCGTGATACTTTCAATTACCGTCGGCTGGAATGATTCATAACCTCGCTAGAATTTCCCATGTATCCCATTCGTTTCAGTGATGGTGCGCTCTACCTGGTTGAGACTAAAATAATGATAGATCAACAGTTGAAATTAGTGACATAGTACTCACTCATTACCGTAAATTTTGGCGTGTGCTCTCAATAATTGCAGTACACATAGCGCCCAAATTGATTTTTTTCTGTCAATGTTGTGTTCTGAATTTTTAACGCAGAATTGGAGGTATATCTTTTGGAAATTTTGCTTCTAAAATATATCTCAGATATTCCTTTTCATTCAGACCGATTTTTAATTATAAATCATTTTTATGGAACGTATGGAGATTGAAAAACGTAATTTCGTCAAAGAAAATGTCAGAAGGTTGTGACTTAAGTATTAGTCCTATCGAATCGCCCTACATATGTATAAAAATTAAATGCTTCTCTCTGCCAACGATTCCCAACTGTGTTTTAGAACTTTCTTGAAATAAAATATTAACCTCTAAAATACACACCGAAATGTGCGCGTACTTGCTTAAGATTCCGTATGATCTTTACATCAAGCGCTTTTTCAGATTGTCTCGAGATGGCTGCAGATCACAAGATGGTTACTCCAATGTCTGAGTTCGAAGATGAAGAAATTATAGAGATTAATAAATCCCTAGCAAAGAAATTTCCATTCAAACTATCTTTTGGGGGGAAGTGGATGTTGTTTTACAAAAAAGAATACATAGATAGAATGTGGAAGGAAGCAGTCGCACTATACCGCGCTGGAGAGCTGCACGGGATAGTGTCCGTGAGAACCTCCACCGCTGCCGACTGCGCCCGGGCTGGCGACCCGGACAAAGGAGTCATACGCTTCATGTGCGGTCCCTGGGATGACGAAGACCTCATTTTGCAGTACGGCTTGAATTTGATCAAGAAAATGAAATATTTCAGTGCCTATGGATTCGCTGCATACAAAGCTGATGAACAATCGCAAATCGAAGCAAACACTACAGGCGCTGACAAGAATTATCTATATCGGTTGCCTGTGGCAACCCACGATCATGAAGAGAATTGGTAAGTACGTGCTACTGTAAATGTAACGTAGCTAAAAACCTAATGATAAGATATCCCCTATTCAGCAATTTAATGCTTATTCTTAGTCAAAGCTGCCAATTAGGTGTATTTGCACAATCGGTTGAGGGTCGTTTGAAGATCCACATTCGTTAGCAGACGAAGAATCCCAGAGCATTAATCAGTGAAAGACAAAAGATAAGGGTAATTTTTTAAATTCCAAACGGCTTTTTTAACTCTTTCAACACGAGTTTATTCATCTTTCTTTTGTTGAAGTATATTCCTTGGGTCACTAAAGCTCACGTAATATACTTCAGAAATTCATGGATATGATTATAACCTACCATTGACACTGCACCTTCTGTATAGTAGTATTTCCAATTGCATTATCATGCTCTTTTTTGTATAATCATGCGCTATCTTGTACTCACTTGTCTGGTGCTAAACAAGAGACGACTGTGATTGCTAAAATTATTATTTTAGAATTAACTGAAATTATCACGCCACTTCAGGCAAGATGTAAAAGAAACAGAGAAATACCATAAAATAAGAGAAAGGTTGAAAGGGTTAATATCCCAGTATGGGAAAGTTCTGATAGTTTCACGAGAAACAGGGTTTTCACGGTAGAGGTTATTTTTTGAATAGAAGATTAAGTCTCTTTTTATAAGGATATCGTTAGCTAAATTCAGGTTAAGGTTTATATGGTGTACTTATCCGAACGAAGTATTTATAAGCAATAATTTACATACCATTTCTGATGAGGCAAGGTAAAACTTCTGAGGAGTACAAATTGCTTTTCAACAAGCGTTGACATCAGGCAGATTGTCTCTAATTCTAGTATTTTTTGTCTTCTGATATTCATGAGCTGACGGGTGTAAATTTTAACTTATTTACTCTGGAAAACTTTTACGATGTTGGATTAAATATCCCAAGAAAAGTTGTGAGCAAATTATTGCAACCGATCAGATTCAAGCCCTTAATTGCTAGATAAATATTGGCCAATTGATACTTCAATCCTTGTAGCATCATTTGTAAAGCATAAAAATATCATTCAGTTTGCCTTGAGTAGAGCTTATCACAAAATCATCATTTATTTTTTTTTAAATCTAGCATATGAATTGCACCAATGTAGTGCTTTGATTTACTCTATCCCATGTCTAGGTCTGGCAGCTGCTCCGAGTGTCCGATAGATGTTCCCTCACGCACTTGGAACAAAAAGTTTTTGCAAGAGGCCCTTCTCAGCAAGATTGTGCAGATGAGCGACCCTATCGAACTGAACAAGTTTGCGCGTTGGAGACTGACGTTTGAGATGGGTCCACTTCTTGATTCTGCGTGGACAAACGCTTGCCGCCTTTATCGACAGGGACACCTTGACGGAATCATGCACCTGTCTTCGTCTACGATCAAGGCCTACAATGAGAGTGTACGTGCCGGCTCAAATCCCAGTTTAATTCAGTTTTACTGCGATTCTAAGCTGCCTTATTCTCGATTGAAAGCCATTGGTTCAAATCTTGTCCGACTATTCCAATACTCAAGTCAATATGGCAGTCTGAGGTGCACGTGCAAGTCCGTCAATGGATCAGGCTGGGAGGTGATATGTGAAGTGCCAACAATGTGAGCTCCTCTTCGTTGGTCGGCAAAGCAGTTCAGGCGCGATGAGACAATGATAAATTAAAACTTTTGAACGAGATGCCCTTGGACGGCATCCATGAATAAGAGTCACATATTAGTCGAATTTTAAATTCTATTGTTTGACAAAAATAATAATGAGTTGTGTTTTCATTAGCGCAGTTTTACCTGCAGAATATTATTAAGCAGAATTTTTGAAGAGGTATGTTTATAATGATTAGTGAATTATTTACTAGAACTTTATATTATATTAAACATAGCAGAAAAGTTCAGCTAAGGAAAGGAACACTATCCCAACAGATCCTGCCGAGTACGTGGTGAAATGTTGAGGGGTTAGTTCATCGCCATCAGTAAGATAAGAGTGGAAAAATCTCCGTTGGTACACAATGCTGCCAAATTCATCGTCTGCAAGTCATTGTAGTTTTCAAGCAAACTTTTTTTGTCAACTGAAAAAACGAATTCTTAAGCTCAATAGAGCGAATCCTCACACAGTCCCATATTATCTGTAACGGCTGATGGGAACTAGTGAAATGAAAATTTTTTGCCTATATTGCTCCGTTTTCTCACTCTCTCTTATAACCTACTAAATATACCCATCGAATACTTTTATTATATCTAGTTTGACGTTGGGGCGAACATTAAAAAACTAGTATCTATTATTTCTATTCCAATGTGTCAATAATCTTATGAACGAAGACAATAACGCATTAAAACGTTTATTGAAAGATGATTCGAGCTTCTCTAAAGTAGTGCTAATTAATTAACTAAAAAATATTTCCACAGCTTAATTTTCGAGAAAACTGAACCAAAAATCGGATTTTACTTGTTTTCTACCGTCAGTTCATTTTTCATTAGCTGGCAAATTTTTATCAGAATTACAGAGCGATTTTCTACCGCCATGGTTCTGTGAACGCCAAGTCAAATAGCCGAACAGATTTGGTAACAAAACTTAAGCTTCGGAATTTCTATAAAGTATCGCATCAAAATCGACGCGAGGATTTCAAGCATAATTAACGCGTCTGTTATAGTTACTGTACAATCCGACCAGTTCCATCATACTCGGAAAGTCAAGAGAGAGGTCAATTTTTGTAATCTGCCCGTGCAGTGTAGTCTTTTTATTTGCTTAATTTAAAAATATGTGATTTATTTTGTTGTTGGCGTGATTCTAGAAACTCATTATACCAGTGTATTTCCCTATACATATACGTTCCATTATGTGTGCAATAACAATAAGCTCCAGCAATAAACGGTGTTGATACTGAATTAATCAATGTAATGTCGTTGGTGGTTGTCCAGTGTTGACATTTAGCAAGTCAACACACAGCACAGACAGCTTCAAGGGCAATCTTCAGAGCGTCTAGCTGCTGCTTGAGGTAGAGGAGAATTTATCTATAAATCAGTTCAGAGTCAGTTATGCTATGGATACTTAGAACTAAACAAAATTTTCATCGAAGTTACCAGAGTGCAGACGGATCCCAGTACATATTTTCTCACTGTGTCTGTTGGCATTTTCGACGCTAGGCACCTTCAGTTCTGTAAACCAAGCAAAAGACATTGTCTATACTGAGTCTATCATGAGGCTTCTTCTCTCAGTAAATTAATTTTCAACTTTAAGCGATAGTTGGTGAAACTTGAGGGAATACTGATAGTTTGCTCACAAACACAGATATCGCCCCGTTGCAGCTTATATGCCATGCTTTGCAATCTGGTCCAACAGTCTGGTCTCAAGAACTCGCCGCTTAGTCACCCATGTCTGTAGCCATGTGTGTTCTAAATTTCTGATCATTTGTCTTATCCAAACACGAGCCCGATATATACTAGTCTTTTATGTTGATTTCATTGCAATGAAGCGTTGTGATACTTTGCCTAATTTTTGAGCTAGGTCAGTATGCATTTGTATTTGTAGGTATTTGTTGTAGGAATGTATTTCCTGCCATGTATGGTCGATACATTTTATAAGTGCTTGATCCATATGGATATACGCCTCGCATAAGTCAAATCCTTCTGTGAGAATCAAACTAGCCTAGTTCTGCGACCAACCGATTTCGGTTCCAGTCAATAGCCTGAGTTAATTTTATCAAGAAACTGTACAATACATGCTTTCGGTTTCCAATATCTCTACCTTCTATGTCATGGCTATATTAGGTTCATTTTCTGACCATTTCTGTTGTGGAGTTTTGGGAGCAAACCATGTACGAAGAATAAAAAGGTTGAAAAGCCTCTATTTTTTTATTCATCCTCTCACAGAAGCATCCAGTTAGCCACTAAAACTGAAGACTGCATAGGCTGCGACGTAGCTTGCGACAGTGAAGAAGGTTTCTTAGGTGATCTATCTGAGGGGCCCTCAAAGTCACCCTCAAGAGAAAAAATATCCGCCCTCTAGTCAGAAAAGCCTTCGGAAGGAATGCTTAGCGTCTCGAAGCGAATCAACTTACGGCGCAAGATGGCTGCGTAACTCATTCCGAGGCTACTTCAGCTCGAAGAAACCTTCCACTCGGGCTTGTGGCTCTGGGAGACACTCTCTAGAGTAAACCAAGAGGGTACATAGAGTGAAGAGGTTCTCTATACTTTGTTTTACCTTCGATAAGATGTCTGTAAACCCAGCCGGATAACGAAGGTCTTAATACCCGTGGCAACGAAGCAGCAGAAATCACACCCCCACTCCTCGGTCCTTTTCCTTCTTACCATACCACCTCTTTTTAATCATTTCACTAATCATCCATTTGATATTTATTTTCTTTGCATTAAGCTCACCTCATTTAGCATCTGGGTCCTTCTGGGTCTGGGACATAAACTAATCTCTGGTCTCACTCTTTCATCCACTCTTCCCTTCTGCTCTAGTATTCTTCTCTTCCTTGAATCCATTTCTTAATGGTCCATGCATCTTTTCACTCGCTGCTGGCATGCCAACATTCTTTTTATGCGAACTACTCTTCTTTGCACACATCTTGTTCACATATCCAGTTCTGTTATTAGCTTCACCATTCACCACTCTCTCACTGTTTATGGGTTTCTCATATTCTCGTTTTTTAAGCCATCTCTCTTTCACCAATTCAGTCTTCAAAACAACTCACTCTACCTTCACACGTTTATTCTCTGCTCTCACCTACTAAATTAAGTATTGCACAGACAGCAAGCAACCACTAACTTCATCCTTTCTTCTTCGTTCACCCACACAAAATTTTGTTATCCTCCCATCTCACATATCTCACACTGAATACAATTTGAGAACTCATTCTCGTTCTTACGATAAGCCGTTCTAACTTCTGTGCAAAGAAACAAACGCCAACAGAACACCCACTGTTAGTACGGCTGCTTTTTGAGAAATTTTCAGATTCTACTTAGATATCAATAAAACACTAGTACTCGGGAGCAAAAATAAACTGTAGCACCTCACTTACAGGTACTCAGGCAATCTTGGTGAATATTGCTCTCTTACCTTTTGCATGTTCTACGGGATTATAATATTTTAGGAACCGTCTTTTAGCAAATGAAAACAAAAGTTAAGTCCGGGCATGATTAGTCCAGCCCTTGATACCAATACACCACTTTCTAGGCTTTTTATTCTGAACGCAAGCAGATGCTTCCGGAAATGTTACCCGAGTGTGATGCTAAAGATCCTCGTGTTGATTTCGACGAGACAGCATCGGTATCTGGTACTCTTCAAATAAATTACAGGCCATCTAAATTTGTATCCTTACGTATTATACTACAAGAAAAATTTGTTGTTATGCAGAAGAAGTGGGAGTACGCCGGTGTAGTTGAGCGTGTGGAATGTGTTGAGAAAGCGGTTATTCTGCTGCGGTAGAGCCCTCGCATTCGCTTGACGTGACTTAGGTCACTTAGCTAATGTTCGTCGAAAAATACTGAGCCAATATCACTATGATTATGACTCACGGACGCCTGAGTGGATTGGTCACGACCATGTCAGGGATATCCCTTTTGGTTGGTAAAAATAGATCGTCGGGAGAGGAGTTTCCGCGCGTCACCCACATTTACAAGCCTAATGAAAAATACGCCATTTGAAAACACTGACAGCCTGCTAATGGAGCTAACGATGTTATAAATGTTCAGTATCAAACTGCTTTTCCCCACGATGATATCAATTTCAAAGATGTTGCCGTAGAGCATTGAATTATTTAATTTAGAATGTTAGAATGAATTAAATTATATCAAGGAAACAAAATGTATAGAAAGAAAAAATGAAATAAGTAGCATCTCAACTGAAAAAAGTCGGATGCTACATTTGCATATCGTGAGTAATTAACTTTAACAATGACACTATCAGTGGAATTTCCACGGGTTCTGCTAGTAGTATAGTAATGATGCAGCAGCAGAGCACTAAGACTTAAAATTTAAGGTTCCAGGTTGATATGCCTTCTGTGCAGTATATGTACCTAAAAAAGTTGCACTCAAGTAATGTTAAGATCAGAAAATTTGAATTGCGGAGATATTTCAGAGATATTCATGTATAAAGAAATTGCAATTCAGTTCCTTTGCTCTAAGTAATAATTAATATGCGCTTGTAATTGTAAATCAATACAGTTATAGAATAGAATGATCAACAGAGCTTTTAAAAAAGATGTAGAGTCTCTTTGTATTTTCCTTCATGCCATTCGTTCGCGCTATCATTTGGTTTCTCAAATTTGGTTTGATTTAATTTTAGAACGTTTCGCTGCTGTTTGACAATGAATATTTTTGATGCTTATATGTTCATTGATAATATATTGATCAGTACACCCAATTGTGCTATTTTTTGATTGAAATTTGACTTCAATCGATGCAGCTATTGAATTTCATTCAGTTCTGCAGCAACGTAAAAATATTGATTTATCGAGCACAACAGGTTTTTAACCAATTTTTCAAATTGAATTATGTATGAAATCGGAAGAAAATTTTCCAAACTGTTAACGAAAAGTAGGATTGATTATGGAAGGTCAGGTGAAATGAAATATAAGCCGTAATGTTGGGTTGGAACAGCAATGCAATTTGAGCGTCATTGAAGCCATGAAAATTGTTATTATACGTGCCTGGAGTATAAGACAGGGACTGGAATGAGCCAGTCATATAGAATGAGCTGTAATGCCCCACCGTGCCCGGGATGGTGTCTTGACGTACTGGTGATCCCAGTAATGCCGTCCAATGGCAGTTTATGACAAGGATTGGTGGAGTAGTTTACTGTAGTATAGTTTATTAGAAAGTCTGGTACACAGGCGCTGAAATCCTTTATGTGATAATTGTGAGTATTGAGGAGGAAATTGTAGGCCGTTACAAAGGCCACGACACTGTCGACCCTCAATTTCAAATTCAGCTTTCTCACTAAGAATTAAATACAGTTACAAATCATAAATGTGTATTACTATTTTTCTGTTAATATGTAAGAATTTTATTTCTTATTAAATTGGGGTTAGATATTAATATAGCTTATTTTAATAACAGTAATTTGCTAAAAGATTTTGAGAGTGGAGCAAAAAGTGTTCCGTCAAATACTGCCTCGCGATGCGCTTTCACTCCTTTCGTGTCCGGACTTTCAGGCTTCAGCTACGTTGTATTCAAAATTTGGGAGCCAAGGGCTGTAAAGTAGCTGTATCATATGCTTCTACTGATTATTTAACCTCTAATACAGCGCGATCATAGCCTTTTTAAAATTCGGTACGAGGAGTTGAAAAATTTGATGCGAAGTGTAATTACAGCGCTTCTTTGCCGTGTAAGTTATATTTACATTGTTAATAGTCACGTTGCTATTAGCCTAGTTAGTTTAAGTCACATTAAAGAGAGTTGTAACGCAAATTTTTCACTCGGTCACCTGTGTTAAACTAGTCTGCATAAGGATGTTAGTTAGCTTGTATTTTTTCAGAGGCCATTTTTAAATTATTAGTGTCTAAGTTTACATGTAAAGTG
Source organism: Morinoia aosen (assembly GCA_030386875.1). Taxonomy (NCBI): domain Eukaryota; kingdom Metazoa; phylum Arthropoda; class Malacostraca; order Amphipoda; family Talitridae; genus Morinoia; species Morinoia aosen. Next base: position 22,511,722 of record CM059578.1, on the reverse strand, counting down.
TTTTCTACTTTGAAGCAATATCTTAAAAAGATTTATTGTACAATTAAAAGGATTTCATTCTTTATTGAAATGAGGATTTTAAATTGATTTCAATGATCTATGAGTATTAATTGAGTATTTTCTACAATACTTAATGGCTAGAGAATTTTTGAACTAGGGCCTAATTAAATTTTAATGCTTTTGCTATTAACATACTGATGTCAAACTTCTAAATATTAGTTGAATATATGTCTGTCCTAGCTAAAAATATTTATCTAAATTAACAATAATAGATAATATTGCCTGATAAATGAGCTTTCCTATGTTGTTAACATTACTCTGTCAATATTGAGTTGAACCCTTTCACAGAAATAAAACATTCCATCATAAAGAATTACTGGTAAATCTGAAGGAGATGTCAGTTATTGATTTTCCACTTTTTGGTGCCTGAATCTAATTACTTGAATCAAAATAAACAAGTTTTCTTTTATGCACTTTCCGTCTCAAATGAGTATTTTACGATTTATAGCGGTAAGTTTAGTTTCGTCTTAGATGATGAATGCGCTTGAATAAACAGTTACTCATCGATTTTCAAATTTTTGTTGCTTGAATCATAGTAATAACATTGAAATAAACAACTTTTCTTCTATAGACTTTTTTCATCAAATGAGTATTTAACAAGGTATAGCGTTAGGTTTGGTTTCGTCTTTGATGACGCTCAAGCTGGAAGAGAGTGCGCATCGCAGTGTTGCTGTCCGACGTGCTCCTTGAATTACCTGCCGCTTCAAACAATGGAGTTGCAGTAAGTCATTTACCGCTATAACTAACTAATAAAATACTCATTTGAGACGGAAAGTGCATAGAAGAAAACTTGTTTATTTCGATTTAATTAACTACGCTTGGGCATCGAAATTTACAAAATCGATAACTGACATATCCTTCAGATTTACCGAATTACTACAAGAACACATTTAAAAATATTCAACAAGAATGACATTCTGCTTGCTGATGAGCAATTTTAGAGTTATTCAACTTTGAAATTTTTGTTTTCCATAGCAGTTCCAGTGAGTTTGCACCTGAGCGGGTGCTGTTAGAGTACGTTTGAGTACTTTGTAATGTATTATTTGCTGACCCTGTGGAGCCTGAACCCACTTTTAAGATGTTTTAGTTAATAACATAGTAAAGGTTCTCACCCGAAAATATTACATTTTAAAAATACATACATATAGGTATCTGGCTTATCCTTCCTATGGGAGGGTAGCCAACAGCGGGCCACAATCACCACACTTAGTCACTAGGAGGAGAGAGGCAGCACTGGCCGCACCTAAACTACCAGGATTAGCAGCAGCCTAGCACACAACCACCTTCCACAGTCAGGTCCGACATGCAGCCCCTCCCCCCGCACAGGACAAGTCAACCCCATCACACGCGGGTAACTTCCAGTACCGCGTCAAAAATAAAATTATCTTCTTATGCACTGCCCCCATTCACTTCAGTCCGCAGCCATCCCTCTCGCTACGTCCACAGTCGGACCCCTCATATAAAGTATGTTTTACCTTATCCATCCAACTCATCCGTGGTCTACCTTGCGCTCAAAGACCACTCACTTCCAACATATATATCTTTTTCACCAGCCGCTCAACATTTATTCTTTCAACATGCCTAAACCATCCAAGCACTCTTTCATCCACTCGCCTGCTCATCTTTTTGATAACACCTGTCTGCCCCCTAACCAACTCATTCCTGATCCTAATTTCTTCTTGTTACTCCATACATGCTCCTCAAACACTTCATTTCAAACGCATCCAACTTCCTCCTCTCAGCTGCTCTCAACCCCCGGGACTCTGCTCCATACAACAAAACTGGCACAATAAAGCTTTCATACAGTCCCCTCTTAGCATTCATACTCAAACTCCTGCATTCAAAAACTTTCCTCATTGCACCCAATGTCTTACAGCCTTCACTCACTCGATGCCTCACTTTTACTTCCATACTATCCTTAAGTCACATCCAACCCGAGGTATCTAAAATTCTCTACCTCCTCTAAAACTTTACCATTCAACCTCACATCCAAAGTTCCAAACACTCCACCTCTTGAACATCTGATCACCTTACTTTTATTCACATTTACCCTCAATTTCTGCCTTTCGCACACTCTACCAAACTCTGCAATCAGTCTCCTCAGTTTTTCCTTTGAATCAGCCACAAGCGCTGTATCATCTGCAAACAACAGCTGACACACTTCCCAATACATACCATTTCGTCTCGCCAACTGCGCCCCTTTTTCCAACACTCTGGCATTCACTTCTCTCACCACACCATCCATAAACAAATTAAACAACCACGGCGACATCACTCATCCCTGTCTCACACCTGTCACAACTGGGAACCATTCACTCACCTCATTCCCTACTCACACATGCTCTGCTATCAATGTAGAAACTCTTGATTGCATTCAACAGTCTCCCACCCTCTCCATACAAGCTTACCACTTGCCATAGAGCCTCACGATCCACTCTGTCATACGCCTTCTCTAGATCCATAAATGCCCAATATACATCTTTTCCTTTTAATAAGTAGTTTTCATTCACCTGCCCCACAGCAAACATTTGATCCACACAACCTCTACCACACCTAAAACCACACTGTTCTTTAGCAAGCACATGATCCATCAGCACTCTCACTCTTCCAATTAAAACTCTTCCATACAGCTTCCCAACAACACTCAGTAGACTTATACCCGTAGAATTACTGCACTCATACCTGTCACCTTTCCCCTTGTACAACGGGACTACACACGCGCTACTCCAATCAACCGGCACTTTACTAGCCTCGAAACACATTTAAAAAACGTACCAACCATTCTACAACCACATTTCCTCCTTTCTTTAGACATTCAACCGGGCAGCCTTCCATATCTTGAGCTTTCCCATTTTTCATTTCATCCAACGCACCTTTCACCTCTGCACTTCTTATTCGACTTTTATTCACTTCACCAAACACAGGCATTCTAACATCACTTCCAACAGCTACTACTCTCGCAACCCTTTCATTCCTCACGTTCAGCAGTTCCTCAAAATACTCCGCCCATCTCTTTCTCACATCACAACTCTCCACCAGCAGCCTACCATTTGCATCCTTCACTATTGCCTCATTCTCCACCTGACCTTTCCTAATTCTCTTCACTTCCTTCCAGAAAACCTTCCTTCTCTCCATGAAATCCCCTCCCAACTTCCTCTCCCTTTCCTCATCTGCCGCCCTCTTTGCTCACCTTACCATTCTTTGTACCTCTTTCTTCCTCTCTTATACTCTTCAAAATTTTGCTGGTTGCCTCATTGCAGCCACCTTTTGAACGCCCCCCGCTTTCATCTCACAGCCGCTCCCACTTCTCCATTCCACCATTCACTCCCCTTTCTAATCCCCCCTCCAACCTTCCTTACCCCACACACTTCCCTTGCACATTTCTCCACCGCATCTTTAAACAACTTCCATTCCCCTTTCACTCCACCTGCCTTACTTTCCTTCACCCTCCCATACTCTACTTTCATCTTCTCCTGATACTCACACTCACGCTCAGAATCATGCAACTTGCTTACATTTAACACCTCCCTTCCACTCCTCCTTTTTACACCTCCCCACATTCCACTTACTCTCAGCTTTCCTTCCACCAACTAATGATCCGAAATCCCATTCATCTCACCACGGAACACATGCACATCGAGCAAACGACCCATCACTCCCTTGCTAACCAAAATATAATCCATCAATGCTCTCTCCTCTTCACACCTCCATTTGTCCTCACATATGTATACCTGTTTATACTTTTTTCTGAAACAAACTATTCCCAATCACTAATTCACTCTCTCCACATAACCCCACCAAGTATTCACCACTCTCATTCACCCCAGCTACTCCATACTTAATAACAACACCATCCACCACCTCATCACCCACTCTTGCATTCAGTCCCCCATCACCACAACTCTACAACCACCCCCACTCTTGCAAAACACTCGAACAATTTCTCCCAAAACTCCTCTCTCTCTTCCCCACTCTTCTCCGATCCCGGTCCGTACACGCTCACAAACACCCATGACTCTTCCCCCCCATTTCACTTGCACCCACATTATTCTTGATCACACCTCACCCCATTCAACTACTTTCTCTCTGATTCTTACGCTCAATAATATAGCCACACCCTCTCTTGCATGTCCCCCACGCACTCCAGATACTCTCCCTCCACACTCCCAAACATCAACTCACCACTACCCTTCAACTTTGTCTCACTCAGGGCCAACATATCCATCTTCCGGTTTATCATCATTCTTCCAATCTCCTACTTCTTACTCTCAGTTGCTCTACTTCCACACCCCCTTACATTCATAGATCCTAGTATTAGAGTTTGAGTGGTCTTTCGACCCCTCTCACCCCCTTCATTGGCCTGCTGCCTCTCGGGAAAATCATTACAGAGAAGGGGATCCCCAGTCCCCTTGCTCCGTCCACTTCAGTTGCCTCCTACGACACGGAGCGGACCACGGTGGGAGAATTCTAACCCCCCATCACAGGGGAAAGATATAAAAATAAAAAAAATATATAAAAATATTAGGACATTAAATCTACAGTATTCATTTCTACGGTTTTGCTAATGTTCTACGGTCGCCACCATCTTGAAGAGTGCATATCGATTAGAGTCTTCACTATCCCATTCCCGCTAATATTTTTGAGTGATGACCTTCATTGTGTTAGGTAAATGTGTAGCATTGGTCAGTAATTGATTTTCCACTTTTCATTGCCTTAACATAGTTAATTAGACTGAAATAAACAAGTTTACCTGTATGCATTTTCCGTCGTAAATGAGTATTTTACAAGTTATAGCGGTAAATGAATTACCGCAACTCTAGTGTTTGAAGGGGGATGTAATTTATCGAGCGCGTCGTATGGCAACACTGCAATAGATGGTCCCTTCCAATGCACTCGAGTGCTCTACCGCCATCTAAGACGAAAGTTAACATACCGCTATAATTCGTTATTTTTTGGGTGATAATTTCTATTGTTATTAACTAAAAGATCCTAGAAGTGGGTTCAAGCTCTGCAAGCTTTGCGTTGTGAGCTAATAATAAATTACAAAGTATTCAAACGTACTCTAACAGCTCAATAATTGCTCAAAAAATAAAACCTACCACTATAACTCATAAAATACTCATTTATGATGGAAAGTGCATAGAAGAAAACTTGTTTATTTCGTCTAATTAACTGTGGATAGGCACCAAAAAGTGGAAAATTAATTACTGACAAATTCTCAACATTTAACAAACGTGGCTTATTAAATCTAAATAAACAATTTTTTCTATGCACTTTCCGTCTGAAATGAAAATATTTATCGAGTTATAGCAGTAGGTTTAGTTTTGGTGAGTACGTTTGAGTACTTTGTAATTTATTATTTACCGGCCCCACGGACCCTGAACTCACTTCTAGGATCTTTTAGTGAATAACACTATGGAAATTATCACCCAAAAATAACAAATTATAGCGGTATGTTCATTTCGTCTTAAATGGCGGGAATGATCGAGCGCCTCGGAAAGGAGAGTCCATTGTAGTGTTGCCATCCAACGTGCGATTATGGTCCTCTCCTCCACATTTACCAGAAAGTAGGACAACTGATTTAAGTATATAGAAAGTATGTATAAGGTTTTTCCTTCTTGCTCTAAAATGTCATTCACAAAGATATTTGTATATTGTTTATACTCTCTGCACATCTATTGGTCAAGTTCCTTTTCCTACTCTGTCATACATAACATATTATTCCATTCATTCTCTATTATGTGCACCTATTTACTCTTAAAGCTCAACTGACAAATTGTCATTCCAGATGGGCACAAATTAGAAGAAGTTCCAAAATTTTTCTGATCCATAAATAGAATAGTTCACTTTTTCACCATTCATAATTTGTTCTGAAAACACATCTATGCTAAAAAGTTCATTTACTCGAGAATATTTTGAGCCATTGAAGTTTGTAAAATGTAAGTTTCATATGACAAGATTAGTGAACAGCTAATAATTCGAGGATTTTCAAATTTGTGAAGGTAAAATTCAACTTAGTTGGATACTTTTTCATCCCAACATTTAACATTCTTGTCTTTTCATTATCATCATAAAAATCAAATTATTGAAGCTTTAGAGGAAAAACTTATTCATCATCAAATATTTGGCATTTGAATTTTCTTGAACAGAATTTGATAATAGTGTTACACTTTGTTTCATCATTTAGCTATGAATTGTAAAAGGTGAATAAGAAATATAAGCATCCAGCAACTTACAGAATCACTGCGCAAATAGAAAATGCTTGCGAGTGCACCCTTGCCTCACAATCGACATTAAAGGACTGATGCACATTGTAACTCACAATATTGTGTATATTTGCTAAAAGATTTTTCAAAGGAAAAGTTTCTTTGATGCGTGCAATTATCTGTTGAAAGAGATGAAATAGAAGAGCAGTTGAATGTCATAAAGTGATTGGTTATATGGGTGGTACACTGTTGTATCAAATTTTTTTTTCTTGATGCTAAGATAACCTTTTTAGAATGCATGTATTTAAAAAAGTTATGCATGAATGTAAATTGTTAACAGCTTTGTAAAATGTCAAACTTGTCCGAGATTCAGTAATGAGTTGGAAAGTTATACATATAATTTGAAGTTGGGGAAGGGGGTGGTAGTAGTGGTGTTTTTTTGTCTTGTATATTCATTTTACTATTTTTCAGGTGATGCTGGACAACAGTGCATCTGAGTCCTGGCATCTATGAACAGCTGGTAGAGCTCAAGAAGGATACTTTGCTCATCGCAGCGGAGGACCTGAAGACAAGACGCTTGAAGTTTCCATATACTACATCAATTTGACAGTCAAATGGATATTATGGTTTATATTTAGACGTGTAGTTTGATATTGACTAATTATGGTGTGTCAGTTATAGAGAGCCCTTTCATTTGATTTTCTTATGACTCTTGCTCTCAGTGGCATTGCTTCAATACAACAGAAAGCTTTTGTAGTTGGTGTACAGTTGCAATAAAGTTGAAATAATGGATCTTAATGTCAGCACCGAGGATTCACCAGAAGATGAGTCCTTGCCCAAGTCTCGTCGGCTTCGGGCTCGCAAGGCAGCAAGCAGCTGCAGCTCAGATGCCCCTCAGCCTAAGAAAAAAAAAGTTGATGAAAATGAAAACTTGAATGTAGAAGAAATTTATGAACAGCTTAGCTCTGTGAAGGCCAAATGTACTTCTTTGGAGACCATTTATGAGTGTCCTAAAAATTCTAAAGATCCTGCCAAAAGTTTGATGAGTTCGGTGAAATCGCGGCGATCATGCCTTTTGTCTGATTTTTATAACCCCACCAAATCCAAAGTGAAGGCTCGAAAGGAGCGTGCCAAGCGGCTCAAGAGGCGTGGTGTTAAAGTTCCAACTGGTGCTGGTGTCACGCTGGAGCAGTTACAAGCTGTGTTAGGCTCTATCTCAGAGGATGAAGAAAATGAGCAAGTCCCTAACACATCATTGAATGTTAACCGTATTGTCAATACTGGAGTGAACACCTACACTCCCAAGAAAGTGGTGCTGCGGCCTGATAGGGAGAGAGAGGATGTGCCTTTAGTTGAGGGGCCCTACATTTTGCCTGATCTGAGTTACCAAAGTGAGACACCTGCTCCACCTCCAATGACTGAAGAGGAACTTTACGAAAAGACTAAATTTATTTTTGAAGACCCAAGTGACGAGAACGTGAGGCCCACCAAAAGAAAGGGTCGTCGCTCTGGCTGTGGCAGGGATTTGCTGCCTACTTCACTTCTCTCAAGTCTGTCAAAGCAGCAGCGCAGTCCTGGTTCTATGGCTTTACCTTCTGACATCAACATGCCTTCTACTTCTATTGTGACTACAATTGTAGAGGAGTCTAGTGGTGAGCAGGAAGCACTCAAACCTTTGCCTTGTGAAGATGGTGATAAAGGGACAAGGGGCGAGTGTGTGCTCTCTTCTCTAGAGTCTGATGGTATTGTACCTCAGAATGTTGGGGAAAAATTAATAGGGGAAATCACTGAAACTCCCTCACAGAAAGATGATGTTCAATCCACTTCTCGTAACTTCAATTCAGCATGCTCTATGGTGAATAACAATAATATTTATGTCTCTAACAAAATATTTTCTTCAAGAAAAAAAATAAACAACTCATCTGACTCGTGCCTTGCTGATCTAAGCAAGAAACGATCCAAAAGAAGAGTATCTGGAGTAGAGAAGGCCTTGTACTCTACCTATTCTACCCACTCTCCTGTAATCAGTGAGGCAGATGATGAAGAATCCAGCTCTAATAAATTGGACGAATCCCTTAATGATTCTTTGAGGACTGGCTTTGAAACTAAGCTTGACTTGAACAAGAGCACTTCAGATGACAACTTAAGCAAAAGTGCCAATCGGGGCACCTTGAAACGCAAGTCGGAAAGTGACTGTGTGTCACCTCTTGCAGCCCGTTTGCGGACCTTGGCTGTAAAAGATGTTAGTAGTAGTCTTGGGTCTGGTGCTGCAGGAGAAACAGATTTCCTTGAGGAATCTGCTCAACGGAAAATGATTCAGGCACGAAGACGATCTACTCGTCTTAGGGCAACAGCTGCACCTGCTGTTTCTGATGATGTGGAGTGTCCTACTGTCCATATAGGTGAAGAAAATGAACTTTCTTGTCAAAATGACCCTGTTGTCAACTGCGTAACTGTTGAGCAGGGTGAATCTGTTACCAAAACTTCTGAGTTAGCTCAATCAGAACTTTCTGATTTCTGCTCTATATCTAAACACAAAGTGACAACTTCTAAGGCAAGAAAACAGTCCAGTAAATGTACCTCTGGCAAAAATATTTGCTCTGATGAACTTGACAAAGGCAAGTCACTTTCAAAGAGAGCTAAAGATTCAAGATATATTCATAATGACATTGTGAGTGCTTCAAATCATCGCTCTTCAGGCAACTCCACTGTTGAGGAGAAGCTTTCTAAAGGAAACACAACCAATACCCTTCAAGAAACATCAGAAAAAAGCATTGAGTCATTTAATCATAGTCAAAAGCCAAGTTCAAGTAGCACTACCCAGTCTTCTGGGCTTGGCTCAAAAGGAAAGCATGGAAAGATGAAGACCAGTGCTGTTGAAGTTCTGTCTCGGGGATCTAAGTTGGTAGCTACTCGGCGAGGCAGGCGAAGCATTTCCCATCTGAGTGATGGTCTCAATGCATTGTCTGTTAGTTCTCAAAATCATAAAACTGGTGCATCATCTGAAAATATGCCTCAGGCTTCTGTTGATGGACTTGCTATCAACATTGAACAAGCACACTCATCCTCTGCTGCACTGCATGATCTGCCAAAGGGTGCACTGAAAGACATTCCCATGGAGAACAGTGTAGCCACACGTCCTGGTGACTCACATATTTCTGTTAATGCTAGAGTTCGATCAAACCTTGATATGTTACCAAAGGGTGAAATTACTGAGACAGAATCTATCCCTGTATGTGATTCTAAGACAAAAGATTGTCCACGTTCTAGCAATATGAGGCGTTTTTGTGGTTCATCTTCACTTAACCAAGTAGCCAAGGAAGCTGTAGATGCAATTCCCCATGTTCCAGCCAAGCAAGGTGTTAAAAGGAGCTGCACTACTAGCGGCAGTGACGCCCGTGGTCTTGAATTGTTAGGTTCTCATTTAAAAGAGCGCATAGATGACGAAAGACCTGGTAGCCAGGAGAAAACCTTGAGCCATGAATCAGCTAGCAAGTCTTCCAGTAATAATTCGAGATGTTTGAAGCGTTCAAGTCTGAAGGAAACCACTTTTGTTGTTGGCCTAAGTCCTGTAAAACTAACAAAGAAACCCAAAGTTATGCTTAACAATTTGCACAAAGATTATTTATTCAATTTGCCTTCTCCATCAACTGACGGTAAAACTACAAAGCTTCTCAGAGACACACCAGCATCTGACATGGAGAGCTCAGATGACACACAGGCTGCTCTGACCAACAGCTCAAAGCTTTCAACCAACTCCAAGAATGAGCTGAAACCTTGTTTGGCTACCAGTTCCGTAGACGGCAAACCCTCAACAAACTATCTTGTGACCAGCGAAGAAATGCCAGCATTTGAATTGCAGAGCTCAAATGACACACAGGCGGCTCTGACCAACAGCTCAAAGCCTTCAACCAATTCTGGGAGCGAGCAAAGACCGAGTTTGACAGCCAGTTCTGGAGATGGCAAAACCTCAACAGACCATCTTGTGACCAGCACAACACCTCACCATACACCGCGGGCTAGCGCAACTGCGCTATCTTCAGGCATGCTGGAGCTGAATGCTGACTCTCCTCTTGTCAGTGCCATGTTCAACAGTGCTGTAGGTGTGCGTGTGGGCAAGGTGTTCTCAAACAACAGGCTTGATAAGTCCGACAAGATGTCCTCCCGACGTATCATCGACAAATTCAAAGTCTGCCAGTTTTAATTTGTAACTTTCATTATTCTATTTCTACTTCATTTTGAGGGGAGTGTGCTGCGAAGCTTGCTAGTTTTAGAAGCTAAATTGATTGCATTTGACAAAATGCGGAGTGCTGTAACCAGATTATTTTTGCTTATGCATTTGTGCATCATAAACAGAATTATTGATACATCTGGAATTATCTTTTTAAATTTTCCCCCTGTATTTGAATCAAAACTTCAATAGCCCAGCCACTGCTATAAATTTGTGTAGAATTTAAACATATTAGATAAGTCAAGCATTGCTGCTTCCATTCTGTGTCAACATCTTTTTTTTATTTCAGCTGTGTGTATTTCCAATCCTGAATATTTCGTCATCTCATGTTAGAGTTCCATGTGTGCTTTCTTTAGCCTAGCACCTTTCTATTCACTTTTTCTATTGACATCAAAGTTCATTCACTTCTGAAGAAATTTCAGAACACTGAAAGAACTAAGGTGTTTGCTGTGATCCCTTTTTCCTTTGTGATCGTGATAAACATGAATACTTCAATCCAACATTTTTTATGTCTTTGCCCTCTTGAGGATCTATGGGGACTAATTACTTAAAATATGAAATCCAAGTAGGTGCTTTAACTGAACTTCTTTGGTGTCTTTGTGCTCCTTAAGGCCTTTGCCCTCCTTAAGGCCTTTGCCCTCCTTAGGACCTTCGCCCTCCTTAGGACCTTCGCCCTCCTTAGGACCTTCGCCCTCCTTAGGACCTTCGCCCTCCTTAGGACCTTCGCCCTCCTTAGGACCTTCGCCCTCCTTAGGACCTTCGCCCTCCTTAGGACCTTTGCCCTCCTTAGGACCTTTGCCCTCCTTAGGACCTTTGCCCTCCTTAGGACCTTTGCCCTCCTTAGGACCTTTGCCCTCCTTAGGACCTTTGCCCTCCTTAGGACCTTTGCCCTCCTTAGGACCTTTGCCCTCCTTAGGACCTTTGCCCTCCTTAGGACCTTTGCCCTCCTTAGGACCTTTGCCCTCCTTAGGACCTTTGCCCTCCTTAGGACCTTTGCCCTCCTTAGGACCTTTGCCCTCCTTAGGACCTTTGCCCTCCTTAGGACCTTTGCCCTCCTTAGGACCTTTGCCCTCCTTAGGACCTTTGCCCTCCTTAGGACCTTCGCCCTCCTTAGGACCTTTGCCCTCCTTAGGACCTTTGCCCTCCTTAGGACCTTTGCCCTCCTTAGGACCTTTGCCCTCCTTAGGACCTTTGCCCTCCTTAGGACCTTTGCCCTCCTTAGGACCTTTGTGCTCTTTAGGGCATTTGCACTCTTCAGGGCATTTGCACTCTTTAGGGCATTTGCACTCTTTAGGGCATTTGCACTCTTTAGGGCATTTGCACTCTTTAGGGCATTTGCACTCTTTAGGGCATTTGCACTCTTTAAGGCATTTGCACTCCTTGGGGCCATTGCACTGCTTCGAGCCTTTGTGCTTCTTAGGGCCTTTGCACTCCTTATAGGTAACCTCAATTACATTAAAGCAGAGCAGCAGAAGTACCTGGGCGTTCCTTTAGATCAAAGAACAAATATCTTCTTCCTCCTGGTGAGAGCAGCTGACGGTGCTGAGCGCATGACTTAGTTCTATGATAGATAGGCTTCTGTTGCACTGTATTTGTTTTCATGCAGTGTTGACCCTGCAATTTTACTCGCTATTGGCTTGTTTTGAAACGCATGTGGTGGAGTACAATTTCAAAGCCTGTAATTACTGTACATATTTGCATTGCATAGAGAGAGCCTCATTGTGACAATACTGATGTCTTTTTCATGGCAGGAGTTTCATATAATATACATCAGAGCAGTCCTATAGCCTGTGGCAAAACTTTTTTGGGGGACTTGACATTGCAAATTTTTATTTTTCCACTCAGAATCCTCAACTTTGTTCGATTTCAGACGGTATTTTAAAGTTTTAGCTTGAAAAAAAAATACCCAACATTGCCAAGTCAATAAGACAACTTTTGCTGATGGTTGCATAGCTTTGGTAACAAAAATTGTTTAAAATTATAGCCCTCGTTTATTGATTATGGGATTTTAAAATTATTTCGAGTAGAAGAGTGAGAGTATTCCTGTGTCTTTGTATATTCAAACAGATCTTCACTTGGCTTAAATTGCAAATTCACCATTAATTTAAAAGTAAAGAAAATGCTAGTATAATTAGTCATTTTTATTCAAAAAAGAACTTTGATGTTGATGGAGCTGGTCTCTGAAACGTTTTCAATTTTTTTTTCTTTTTTGAATAAAAATGACTAATTATATTGGCATTTTCTTTGCTTTTAAATTTTTAGTACTTTGTAAATTTTTTACACCTTTGAATCCTTAGATATTTTGCTGTGGTTTGTTTGAACTTGTTTCCTTTATTATATATGAAATGTTTAGGGCTCTTATACCATATAGAATCTCAGCCGAAGTTGTTGTTATTTTTGCAGATAATTTTTCAAATACTTGTAAGTAAGGAATACTTGTGAGTAATAATACCTGAATGTGCTACCTTTGTGATGGTAACAAAATGATATCTATCATCATATATCGGTGATGGCAATTGATATACGTATGTACATTCTTTCTTTGTGACTGCTATTCAACTTAGTTACCATTTTAGTTATGAAAGTTTTGTACAGACCTTTACATGATTTTTTTCTTAGTATTGTTCATGCTGGTTGATAAATCTTGTGTATGCTAATCATTTATCTTTGTGTACCTCAGATTCTCATGCTGTAGGAGAACTAAGAAGGAAATCTTATTGAGCGTCAGACCATTGGTGCGATCTCCCAGGGAGAAATGTAAGGGCTTGAGCTGAGAGTTAGGTAGGACTTCTTTTTGTTGAAATAAAATGTCATTTCATGTTAAGGATGCTTTTTTTCTGTTCACTGCTGTTGCGATCTCCCAGGGGGAAATGTAAGGGCTTGAGCTGAGAGTTAGGTAGGACTTCTTTTTGTTGGAATAAAATGTCATTTCATGTTAAGGATGCTTTTTTTCTGTTCACTGCTGTTGCGATCTCCCAGGGGGAAATGTAAGGGCTTGAGCTGAGAGTTAGGTAGGACTTCTTTTTGTTGAAATAAAATGTCATTTCATGTTAAGGATGCTTTTTTTCTGTTCACTGCTGTTCTGTTTTTCAGTACCTACTGCTTTCTCCTTTGACTTTGATCTTGTTTTATGAACTTCTTTCCCAACTTACTGTTGCTATGCCCTCTCTGCATAGGTTCCGCATTCCCTAATCTCCATACTTAATGATGCCTTCCACCTTCCTCTCTTTGGATCGCTTTTGGAGCAGATAGGGAGGCTTAAACTGACTAATAATCTAATCTAATAATTGGTGCGCCTTTTAGACGTTGCTGCACAAGCAGAGAGTTTGGCAGGCCTTCGTTTTGTTGGAATAAATTTTTGTGTGTGGGAAATTGTTACAAACTTTGGAATTTTTGCGTTGACTTATAGATGGAATTGATTTATCTTCCTAATCAGAGATGAGTTTGATGTATATCAAGGCTGGGCTTCACCTCTGGCAAAGTGTCAGTTTACGTACAATTTTAGAATAACCTCTACATTCATGCGTCTGATTCTTAAAATGAAAAGCAAGGCAAAAATCGCTGTACATATGGTCATTACAAAACGTACGGCAAATTTTCGCCTTTCATTTTTTTGATAGTTTTATTTACTCATGCTTGTGCGTCATTGATCCGAGTGCTTCTGTCAATGTTCATTAAATACTCATAATCCATTTGAATTCTTACAAAAGTTTGTATTCATGAGAGATAATCTATCCAAGTTTTTCCCTGAGTTTTGTCAGATTATGTGCAGCGTGTACAGTTGTGTATATTTTTAATTAATTGTAAATCATCCATCATTAGAAATTTTGAGGCTCTGTACATCTGTGATAAATACATGTATCTTGGTAAATTTTCATGCGTGTATTTATCAGCGTTATTTGCTTAGGAAATCGAGTATGAACGCGATCTTGAAAGTATCCTTTTCAGTTATCATTTCTGGAAGTATTCTACAGAGGAATTATATTTTAAAGTTTTAGTTTCTAAAGATTATATCTACGTGGCATTTATTTCCCACTGGAGGATGCTGAAAAGAAAAGAATGGCACCATGTACCTTCAGCTCTAGGAGCCACTCTACCAAATGATTAAATGAATGCTCTAATCACTCCAAAATTATTATTACTAATAATATTAATATTATTATTACTACTCCAAAATGGTTTAAAGATATCTCCAAATACTCAAGATTGATGAAACAATTACTCAAAAGTGATTAAACGGTTACTCAAAATTGATGAAACGGTTACTCAAAAATGATTAAACGGTTACTCAAAATTGATGAAACGGTCCTCAAAAATGATTAAACGGTCCTCAAAAATGATTAAACGGTTACTCAAAATTGATGAAACGGTCACTCAAAATTGATGAAACGGTTACTCAAAATTGATGAAACGGTCCTCAAAAATGATTAAACGGTTACTCAATATTGATGAAAGGGTTACTCAAAATTGATGAAGTGGTCCTCAAAAATGATGAAGTGGTCCTCAAAAATGATTAAACGGTTACTCAAAATTTATAAAACGGTTACTCAAAATTGATGAAACGGTCTTCAAAAATGATTGAACGGTTACTCAAAAATGATTAAATGATTACTCCAATTACTTCATAATTATTTAATGGTCAAAGGTCCAAATGTACAGAGTTGCTCTCGTCCAACTCCAGGCTGTTTGTATTTCTGTAAGTGTACAGAGGTGATAAAGTTGTAATTTTGGTGTGTTCTATGTTTTATCCTTGCGTTATGTTTCATCCCCTGTGCCAAGAGCTTGTGTTTTGGGAGAAAGAAAGCTTTAGATCATAATCAGTGACGCTCTTCTGGCTTTCTCGTATTCAAAATTAACGTTTAGCCTTTTTTTAAGGACGGGTTGAAATTGTATCGGCGTTAGAATACTTCAAGTTATGCATAGGAGGTATGCTATTTTTTTTTCTTCTAGTACGATGACCACTACCTCACAATCAGGGACACTCTTGTGTCATTCTAGTATGCAAAATTGAAATTTAGGCCTTTTTTAAGCATGCGTTCAATTTGCATTGGCATTAAAATGGTTCAATGCTTTTTTTCCAAGTTATGCATAGTAGGTATGCTATTTTTTTCATTTAGTACGATAGTCCAGTGAATTTTCTACGAGCGCTGAACTATTTTGAAGAAAGCTTGGGGACATGGCACATTCCTTAACCCTATAACGATCAAATTCTTTGGGACATGAACGAAATATTACAGTAATTCTCTTGAATTATCATCAATGAAACATCGAAGCATTTAGATAATAACGATGTGATATCTGAACATCCTTCAGAAAGGACAGTGGTTGGTGTAGGGGTAAGATGTGTAGGCATCCCTTGCTTCGCTCAATGTCCTGACGCTCCTAAGGGGAGACTGTTGGGTTACTCACCTCCAACGAATACGACTAAAGCGTTTTTTTCATAATGAAATATATTAATGGATAGTTAGGCATTAAATGGAGACTATTAGGTTACTTCCCTCAAAGAGATACAACTATTGCGGTTTTCTTTCATAATAAAATATATTAATGGATAGTTTGGCATTTTTTCTAAATACGTGAGACAAACGGAGGCCTACGTGATAGTGCAGTGACGAATATTAATTGCGTTTTGTGTGCTTTGAATCGGATTCTAAACAAAGCTTATAAAAGTTAGTGTTCATATTAAGCGCATGCACAGACTGAAAGAATTAGATTATAGCCTCATAGAAATTAAAGTAAACTTGGCAGCCGCGGAGAAGAACCTGGATTGAGACTCTACTGCTTATTTTACCCCTTGAAATAAAAGAAAAGACGTTTATAACAAAGAAAACTGGTATATGAAATGTAAAACATGTTGGTTTTTAAAAATTTCTTAATACAACAGACCTTAATTTACAGGCAAACATTAAAGAGCGTTCAATATCCATATCAGAGTTTATGTTTTCGAGAGAAAACTCAAGCTGAAAAATTGTTGGTTCACCCCGGTTGTAATAATTACAAAGCGGTTAATTAAAGATGTAAAAAGCAGTTACGGTGCAAGAGTCGTCTTGGTTTTAACAAACGATGTACTGGGTTTTGCAAGCTTTCGGGTGCATTCAGTGTGTTTAACTCGATCTTTGCAAATTTCGCCCACAAATCAAACTGACAATAAAATTCTCGAGCTTCACGTATGTACAGTATTTTTATTTCTATGTGATATATCTTAACATGGCCTCGGTGTAAGAAAGGGTCAAGGGGAACTGAGTGTATTCTACAATTATTGCGGGCAGCCTTTGACAATTTTAGCTGCGCGGGCGGTGAGAAATTTTTTAAAAGAGCTATTAACACGAGCGTCAATTTCGAATATATTTTTTACCTTCTTTAATAAAATTAGAAGACGATTTCCCGTTGCTTGCTAACAATACTGGAGCATATTTGCGAGTGGCCATTACTATTTTTGGGATTCATTTCTACGGTAAACTCTGTGCGATCCCATTGTAATCGTAATGATAACTTTACAATTTTTGTTACAACTAAACTAATGGTGGTTCTATAGCAAACCAAGGTAACAAGAGAAACATGTACTTCGCTTCGATATACCATTTATATTTATGATGAAGATGCAATAACATCTTCATATGACAAAAAACTACAGTAACAACTTGAGCTTGAACTTGAACTTGAGAAAAAAAAGGAGAAAGACCTGTTATACTCGGCCATATATAATTTTCACTAAGATTGTGTGTTCTGGTATGCTTATTTTATCAAATTAATATAAAGAATGGATTGTTTATTAGATTTGCTATGCGTTTATCTCTTTTGTAAATTTTCTCCCTAGCTGTGCCTGTGCAACACATATTATATACCGTCAGCGCCCATTATTGACGTTTTATTTATGTATCAATAAAAACGACTCTGATGCTGAATGCGTTAGGATGTAATAAAATAATTTATTTTAACGGTTGCACCGGCTATCAGATTGTTGCGGCATCCGGTATCCAAAGAACGAAAACTTGTTGATGAGCAAGATAACTGTGTGCGTTGACGGACGTACAAAACAATGATATGATATTTATGCACCTATGAAGTCATTATTTCCGAAGAATTCCATGGTGTCAACGCTAAATCGATAGTAATTGAGGTATAATATTTTGCCTCTCTTTAGTGTCAGGTTGCCTGCTCCAAGAATATTATACTTCAAATCACTAAACCATTTAATTATGTTTTCGATTCAGGATTTGTTTTAAAGTTTTGTTGCATTATAGACTCCAGCCACTGAATTAAAAATCAGTACAAATGTCATTGAATGAGCAAGAAGTTTTTCGTAACCTTCTGGCAGTGTGAAATACGGGCTAGCAATACAAATATATTACAATCAGCACTTTCATGACAAAAACCTTAGGAGCTGGTCATAATATTTATTCAATGAATAACATAATTTAGTAGCTTGTGGTGTTTGAACATACATTGAAACTTGTTAAAAAAATTAGCAGCTTAAAGCATTTGAACAAATCTTTAAAGTAATTACTATAGGAACTTAATTTCTCTTCATTTCAATAGAATGAAAATGCGGGCTTATGTGTCCAATGAGGAATTTTTTGCAGGAAATTGTAATTTTTATTTCCGTACCAATACTTGTTTTATATTAAAATTTTACTTCTCCTGCTGTCTTTATTACTTTTAAATTTATTTGTACTGTTGAAATTTGGCTTCCAGATAAGATAGTTTTATAATTAGGAAAAATAATGACTCTGAAAGATCTATTATGTACCTCAACCATAATATGACTATTCATAAAAAATCCCATGTTTATGTACATAAATGACCTCTGATGATCCATACGTAATTAATCTGAGCAGCTGTTGTATATGTGCGTATTAGAGGAACTCATATATAGTCTCATAAGGAAAGTCCGCACTTTTAAACGAACAACAAAAAGTCATCTCAGTAACAATTAGGTGTGAACCCTTTCAATTAAAGCCAGCTGATACTGCATGTTGCGTAGAGATAGGGTGGAGATCGTGTAGTTCCTTATTGTAGTTGAATGGTGAAGCTAAATTTGTAAGCGTAAAGGATTACCTGTTTGCTGTCATGTATATGGGACCCAGCGCTGCTGTGTCGAAGCTTCAGCTACTTCAAAGGATTCTCAATTCGGGTTCTAGATTTAAAGGACCAGCATCAGTACGCGTATTTCTACATTCAGATTCAGGTATGATAAAATTAGGACTAAGGTAGCTGTGTTTTGCTGCTAAAATTAGCCGAAATTAATCTTAAACTTTAATCACTCTATGATTATTTTGGTATATTTTTTTTGCATTTGAGTTCCTAGTATAACAACTTGGTTAGGTATGTTAATTTTACGTTCTTAGTCATGTTTAATTTTAAGTGGAATAGGTTCAAGGGATTTTTTATGTGTGCATTGTCAAATATCTGTAAATAAATCATATCTATTGTTGGTAAATCTGAAGGATAAGTCAGTTATCAATTTTCCACTTTTTGGTGCCTGAACCTAACTAATTAATTGAATCAAAATAAACAAGTTTTTTTTTATGCACTTTCCGTCTCAAATGAGTATTTTACAATTTATAGCGGTAGGTTTAGTTTTATCTGTGATGACGAATGCGCTCGAATAAACAGCTAGTCATCGATTTTTGAATTTTTCTTGCTTGAATCATAGTAATAACATGAAAATAAACAACTTTTCTTCTATACACTTTTTTCGTCAAATGAGTATTTAACGAGGTATAACGGTAGGTTTGGTTTCGTCTTTGATGACGATCGCGCTGGAAGCGAGTGCGCATTGCAGTGTTGCTGTCCGACGTACTTCTTGAATAACTTGCCGCTTCAAACACCGGAGTTGCAAAAAGTCATTTACCGCTATAACTAATAAAATACTCATTTGAGACGGAAAGTGCATAAAAGAAAACTTGTTTATTTCGATCTAATTAACTATGCTAAGGCATCGAAATTTACAAAATCGATAACTGACATATCCTTCAGATTTACCAACTTGTTTATTTTGATCTAATTAACTATGCTTGGTCAATATTGAATTTAATGTTGTCAGCAAATTTCATAATTTTGTAGGTATAGATAGGTAATATAGTCGATTTTAAGACGTTTTACATGAATGAGAATGTGCCCGGAAAGGCTTATTTTTGGAGATATTTAACTTTGAAGTTATAGGAACGTCGTTTATAAAATTGAACAAACGGAGAGGTAAATAAGCTGAAATCCGGTTCTGACGTAACGATAGGTAAGGTTAGGTTTGGTAAAGTTAATTTAGTTAAGTATCCTAACCTAAGTAAGCCTAAAATATCTTAATTTAACTCAAACATGCCGAGGCCGATGACTCCCGCCAAAAAACTTGGCGTGGTCCGCGTCCGCAAAACGCCGGAAGAGCCATATCGTAACTGCCGTTAATACTATTCTCACCTGGCGTTATTTATCGTCTATCTCCAAAACTAAGCATTTCCGGGCACATTGTCATTCGTGTAAAACGTCTTAAAATCGACTATATTACCTATCTAAACCTACGAAATTATTAGACTCGTTGACAACATTATATTCAATATTGACCCTATGCTTAGGCATCAAAATTTGAAAAATCGATAACCGACATATCCTTCAAGTTTACCCTATTGTTGCATATAAGGTAACATAAGAAAGTTATCATCGTTTATTTTGGTAAAAATTTTCGGTCAATATTGAGTTTAGGTGATGCTTAGAAATTAAGCATTCCATTTCAGAAAATCAGTAAAGGGGCCCAATGAAAAACGTTTTATAGGAATGTCATTATTGGTGCTGATGCTTAGTTTTAGAGTTATAGTGGTGAATTAGTTACCGCAACTCAAGTGTTTGAAGCGGGAGCGCTAGTATGGCAACACTGTCATGGATGCTCCATTCGGGAGCGAGTGCGCCAACATAAGGGGGCGCACCAAGCAGAATTTAATTAATAATGGAAGCTAACCCTTTATTATAAACGTAAAGAGGTTGGGTCGTGAGGGGTAGCCATAGTTTTTTCAGTGAAAATTATAAATAAAGCTTTTAACCCACCCATTAGGGTGACGACCGCAATCTTGTAACAATCTGAAAATAACGCATCAGCGCCAAAAATGGCATTCCTGTAAAACATTTTTAAATGGGCTCCTTTACTGAATTTTTGAAACGGAATGCTTAATTTCAAACATCACCTTAACTCAATATTGACCAAATTTTCCTCTTTAAGGTACCTGCTATAACATATTTGAATTATCCTTCATGTAATTTGAAATTTTATGATTTAATTGTACTTTGTAAAGTAATATTTTTGTGGGATAAATAAATGTTGTAGGTAACCAAGGTTTTCTCTAGGTAAATTTTATGTTTTATGGCATTTAAAATATTTTGCTTATATAGCTAGGTTAATTTGTAAAGCCGGCCTATAACCAAGATGTTCTTTTGCTGGATAAAATAAAATATAATGCTGGTTTATTTTTCATAATCCAGGCTTCTACTGATTTTAAAAAATATTGAATAATGCCTTTCGATGATTTTGAATTTATAACATCTGCTTAATGATAATTATCCTTTTGAAAAACAATAATAAAAATTCCATTTACTTATAATGTTGGTGATAAATATTTTTTTATTTAGAAAAGTAGGCTAGTATTCGATTTAAGTGTAGAGGCCTAGCATATGTGCTGAAACATGATTGTATGCTCTTATGTTTCAGTAGTTTGGGTTAGCTTTATTTTGAAATGAGTCAAATACAATGAATTTTTCTTTGCAGATGGAAAGCGAGTTTCTATTGGAGATGTGAGCCGTGTCATCAAAGAACCTGCCAACCCAGAACTGGTGCCTCATGGATACTGTGAGTGATTTTGTTTAATTTGGGTAGAATTGGCAGCTTCCAGGAACTTGATGAGCTTGCCTTGTTTGCATGAATAAAATGTTGACTGTATTCTATTGATAATGTTTATATGTATTTATTTCTTCAAAATTTTTCATTTAATGAGTATTAATAAATTTGTATGCTTTCTTTTTGCACTTTTATGAATATCTGATATGAGCTTTAGTGAGTGGTGATCACAACTAG
This sequence comes from Morinoia aosen, assembly GCA_030386875.1. NCBI lineage: Eukaryota > Metazoa > Arthropoda > Malacostraca > Amphipoda > Talitridae > Morinoia > Morinoia aosen. Next base: position 22,490,169 of record CM059578.1, on the reverse strand, counting down.
GCAAGGCCAGAAAAATGTGACTTAACTTAACTTAGTGCCAGGATAAACAAAAAATTACTGGTGTGTATATGTTGCAAAATTCAAAAGCTTCTAATTCATTTTGTTTTGGATTTTATTCAAATAATTTCTCTGATACCTACCCCCCACATATTGATGGTAATGTTTGCATAATTTGTTAATATTGATAATGTTTTGAATGAGAGCATTGGTTGTGATTGATGAATTAGATAAGTATTAAAATTTAAGTTGAATTTACCTACACACAGGTCTTATATATGCATAGTGAAATTCTTGGCTGTGTTTCTGTTTAATATATGCATTTAACACTGGTTTCTTTTTAAATAATATAATGTAAATTAGCATGTATTTTTAAGTTTACTTCAATAATCAAACATTATGAGTATTAGCACATTCTTTTATTTTCAGTGAGTCACAATTTGAGCCAGTGGGAGCTGCGGCACCTGAGATGGCTCATGCAGAAGGACAACATGGGGCAGGACGTGTTTCTCATTGGAGGTCCTGGACCTCTCAGGTGTGTGAGGCGCTTGGCTAAAGTTAGAGCTGATGGCTTGAACTCCCACACTGGGCTCCTTGCTTATTGTGCCTAATAAAATTAAACTCATGTTAATCCTCATTTTTGCTCACTGTTCTGACTAATAACTTTTATAGTCTAATGTCTTTCTTGAAGTTCTCTGTCTAGTAGCAGTTTCTTTATCATTCTAATGACAATCTAAGTCAATTTGGTGTAATGGCTTAATGAACGAATATATTGTGACCGATGAGAGTTGAAGTTTGCCTGAAATACTGACTGGCAAGTTTGCTTCAAAGAATGAAGAACTTTCTTCTTTCATTGCATATACTTGCCAAACATGCTAGGGTATACTGATCAATTGGTGAGGAGTAACTTTGATATTCTTGTCAAATTTATATTTTTGTAGTGGAAATAAATATATTTGTCTAAAATATCTTTGATGCTTAAATGAAATATATTAACTTGCATTTGGATTGATAGCCAGCGCTAATAATAGCGTGAATCAAAATTTTTCATGTCATTATTCCTTAGGCGTCTGATAACTGAGCAAAGCTCAAAATTCTTTGTGTAGATTTTATGTTGAGACAATTTGAGTATCTTAGTAAAAAACGCTACTAAATTATGATAGAACAGAAAACAAAACTTGCTAATAATGATGAGTTAATAATTCAAATTTCAGACTTGTGAGAAAAAATCTAAGATTTGAGACTAATTGAAAGAAAAATCTAAGATTTAGTCGTATTGTAAGAAAAAATCTAAGATTTGAGGCTTATTGTAAGAAAAAATCTAAGATTTGAGGCTTATTGTAAGAAAAAATCTAAGATTTGAGGCTTATTGTAAGAAAAAGTTCAAGATTTGAGACTAGTTATAGGAAGAAGTATAAGAATTAAGAATTTAGATGAGATCAAGGCCATAATAGCAACCGTGAATTATATGCCCACACCAGGCGCCGAATAGCCTTGGCCTACCTGGAGCTGACACGGCAGGAAGCCGAATACGTGACCCTGACCCGAGACACCACAGAGGCTGACCTCAAGCAGCGCAGGGAGATCAGAGATGCCACGAGCTACTACCATGACCAGGTAGTGGGGGCTTGTGGTTGCTCGAGTGTCTTGTTTGCTTGAGTGTAGTTGTCTTGTATGCTCCTGTGTAGGTGTCTTGTGTGCTCCAGTGTGGGTGTCTTGTGTGCTCCAGTGTGGGTGTCTTGTGTGCTCCAGTGTAGGTGTGTTGTGTGCTCCAGTGTAGGTGTGTTGTGTGCTCCAGTGTAGGTGTCTTGTGTGCTCCAGTGTAGGTGTCTTGTGTGCTCCAGTGTAGGTGTCTTGTGTGCTCCAGTCTAGGTGTCTTGTGTGCTCCAGTGTAGGTGTCTTGTGTGCTCCAGTGTAGGTGTCTTGTGTGCTCCAGTGTATAGGTGTCTTGTGTGCTCCAGTGTAGGTGTCTTGTGTGCTCCAGTGTAGGTGTCTTGTGTGCTCCAGTGATAGGTGTCTTGTGTGCTCCAGTGTAGGTGTCTTGTGTGCTCCAGTGTAGGTGTCTTGTGTGCTCCAGTGTAGGTGTCTTGTGTGCTCCAGTGTAGGTGTCTTGTGTGCTCCAGTGTAGGTGTCTTGTGTGCTCCAGTGTAGGTGTCTTGTGTGCTTCAGTGTAGGTGTCTTGTGTGCTCCAGTGTAGGTGTCTTGTGTGCTCCAGTGTAGGTGTCTTGTGTGCTCCAGTGTAGGTGTCTTGTGTGCTCCAGTGTAGGTGTCTTGTGTGCTCCAGTGTAGGTGTCTTGTGGGCTGGAGTATAGGCATTTTGAGTGTGACCTACCCTAACGTTTTAATGAAACTCACTCAAGATGTCCATCTTGAGTGCTAGTGTTTAAAAATCCCTTGTGTATAAGAGTAGTTTTTACCACCTATTCTATTATTGATAAACTAATTTTTTCAGAATATCATGAATAAAGTTGAGTGTTCTCATGACAGGCAGCAGTGCGGGCAGCTACAGAGGGCCGTGTGCTGGTGTTGGATGGCATCGAGAAGGCAGAGCGCAACGTGCTGCCTGTGCTGAACAACCTTCTTGAGAACAGAGAAATGAACCTCGACGACGGCCGGCGTCTCATTCCCCACCAGCGATATGATGCGCTTATGCAGGTGCTGGCCTGGCTAAACACAACACTACTTTCAAATCATATTTTTTGTCCAGTGTTACATTGTTGTTTGGTCTTTCTACTCAGCAGTCTCAAATGTTACTTTTTTGTCCTTGCTTGATCTTCCTACTCTACATTATAGTCTCGAATTTTACTTCTTGTCCAGTGTCACATAATTTCTTGGTTTTTCTACCCTGCAGTCTCATATCTTACGTATTGTCCAGCGTCACATAATTGCTTGATCCTCTACACCATTTGGTGCTTAAATGTGAACACTGGCTGGAAGTATATTGTTAACATAAATGTGCCACCTTGTGGCAATGCCAGCATTGGTATTTTGGATATATGAGAAAAAGAATACAAAATAATGAGCCCTAGAAGTATTGATGAAACACTAGTAAGGCATTTTTGTGGATGAAACCTCATATTTATGTTAAAATATTACGATGAAAATGTTTGTAATTGTTCAGATGTCGGAGACACATTGAAATCTCTTCTTTGAAAAGATACAGTAAAGAAAAAATAAAGTATTCCTTATTCTTGTCAAGTTACTAGTGCTCATTCTTGTCCTGTAAATTTTCTATTCGTTAACTTGTTATTCCAAGACAGAAACAAGTGGCAGATTTGAGGAAATACGGCTATTGTTAGCATTAGACTTTGCAAAGTAGACTCATCTCTGCCGCTTTCCATAAATTAGGCCATTCTTCTTCATTTTCTTTGTGCTAGTCGTGTAACTTGGAGCCCATGAACCCATATTAGTCTGTTTCTCCTCAAAATTGGACTCATTCCACAAAAATTAAAAAAAGGATTCAGACCAGAAGATGAGCCATTGCAGCAACCCTGCTTGAAACATGAGCATGCTGTTCTACCTGTATTTCTCAGAAAAGTATTATTTTTTTAATGTTTTGAAGCTGCTATTTTTTGTATTTATAGTAATTTTTCACCAAATCTTCCCCTTAGGGGGATACAACTATTGTATCTATGGGAATTAGCGCTCCCAGGGGAACCCTGTGAGGGCCTGAGCTAAAGGTTAGGTAGGCTTCCTTTTTGTTGTAATAAAATAGGTTTTTGTTTTGTTACGGACCATCTTTTTTTGGTTCACTGCTGTCCTGTTTTTCAGCACCTACTACTTTCTTCTTCAACTTTTTCTTGTTTCATGAACTTCTTTCCTAGCTTACTGTTTCTGTGCACCTCGTGCATAGATTCCGCGTTCCCTCAACTCCATACTAAATGGTGCCTTCCTCTTTCCTCTCTTGGAACATCTTTGTCGTGGTTAAGGGAGGCTAAAACTTTCTTATATAATAATAATTCCTTGCTCATAGAAACACTAGGCTCTTCTTGGATAAAGTAGAAAACATTTAAAATACCAAAAATGGTATCCAGGGTGTGAGTGAAACTTCAGCTTGTCTGTGTTCAGGAACATGGGGCCCAAGTAGATGCCCTGAACGTGCTGCGCGTGTCTGCGAGCTTCAGGGTGTTTGCTCTGGGCTTGCCCTGCCCTCCCCACCAGGGGCAGCCTCTGGACCCTCCTCTCAGGTCACGCTTCCAGGCCAGGGAAATATCGCACCCTCCTTTCCAGGTGAGCTGTTGGTGTGGCCTGGGTGAGCCCTCTTCCTCCTTTCTGGGTGAGCTATTGGTTTGTCCTTGGTGGGCCCTCTTGCTCCTTTACAGGTGAGCTACTAGTTTCTCCTAGGTGAGACATCTTCCTCCTTTTCTGGTGATCTATTGGTTTTCGGAAACATAGGTGAGCTATTGGTTTGGTCTTGGTGAGCCCTCTTCCTCCTTTACAGGTGAGCTACTAGTTTCTCCTAGGTGAGACCTCTTCCTCCTTTTCTCGTGATCTATTGGTTTTCCAAAATTAAGCTATTGGTTTGTCCCTGATGGGCCCTCTTGATTCTTTACAGGTGAGATGCTAGTTTGTCCTAAGTGAGACCTCTTTTCTATGTTGGTGTTCTCTTTTTTCTAGGTAGGCCTCATTTTTCTATGTGAGCATTCTTCTTCCTTATCTAGGCAAACGTTTTTCCTCCGTTTTGAAGTTAATCCGTGCTTTCCTACTCAGGAATAGTCTAGTCACAATCCATGTGATTCCTCTTTCTATGCAGGTAAGCCCTGGTTCGATTCTGGTAAGCTCTTCTATTCAGGTAAGCCCGTGTTTGATTGCGGAAATCCCCTGCTAGATTCTGGTAAACCCTTCTTCCTAGTCGGGATATCCCTTTTCTTACTATTCAGTAAAGCCTTGTCTTCCTAATCAGTTATGTCATTTTCCTCCTATTCAAGTGAACCCTTGTCGTCTTAGTCACGCAAATCCTCGTTTATCTTTCTCACTAAACAGTAAATAATTTATTTAGAATTACTTTTCTTCCACTTTAACCCTAGATAATTTTATCTTTAGCTTGAAATATTTTCAGGTAATTTTCCAATTTTAAGGGCTAGTGTTGAGTGATATCTGTAGTTATGTGCCACACTTTAGTACTGAGTGCTCTAAAATGCTCTCTCTGTTCACTGGGGTGAAATATCAACCTGTCCCTTATGTTGGAGAAAGTAGCGCTTTCCGCTTGTTTTGCTGCATTGTAGTTGAATTGTTGAACTGTAATTGCTTTTAGTTGACCTGCCACTGGCTGCATTTTAGTGCTCCCATAATGTCATTGCCTCCTTGTCTGTGTAGAATTGAGGGTAGGATCCCATTTGGAAATCTTGTGCAATGCCTAAAATTGATGCTCATTCTCATAGATTTAAGTTGTCTTGTAGCATGAGATACAGCATTGAAGCCAGATTATTGTGTCACCGTGTAGTCTGTTAATGCCTTATTGTAGTGTGTGAGTGCCGTGTTGTATGTGTGTCGTGTTGTGTGACTACCGTGTTGTGTGAGTGCGTGTTGTGTGTCATTTGTTAGTGCCGTGTTGTGTGTCAGTACCGTGTTAAGTGTGTCACGTTGTGTGAGTACTGTGCTGTGTGAGTGCCGTGTTGTAAGTACACCATTTGTGTGAGTACCGTGTTGTGTGTGGGCGGTGTTGTGCATGTTATGCAACACATGTAGTTGTATATGTGCCGTGCTGCTAGTGAGTGCCGTACTTCAAGTGTATGGTACTGTGCCGTAAGCAGGCCGTACACTGAGTGCACATAACCAAAAAAGCACCACGCCGCAGGACGAGCTGCAGAAGCTACAGGCGCAGTATCCCGGCGTGTCCCGCGACACCATCACGCGCTGCCTGTCTGTGGGCCACGCCCTGCTGGCCCAGGAGAGCAAGGCCCTCGCCCTGCCTGACTACCCCCTCCACCTCCTACACACCGTCATCGCCCTGCTCGTCAGTCTCCATATCTGTTCTTTTTACTCGTTCTTTTGTTTATTACCTACTTCTTGATGTGAGAACGCGTTTTGTGTTCTTACTCATTCTTTTACTCATTACTCACTATTTCACAAACAAACACTCATTCTTTTATGTATTACTCACTTTTTCATGTAGGAATACTTTTCGTGTTCTTACTCGCTTTTTTATTATAGTGTATTTACCACTCGCAATACAGCAGTAAATAGTTACTTAAGTTTAGAATAATGAACACGTTTTGGTACAAATACTTGTGGGTCATAATAAGTTCAGCTATAAGTCCAAAAAGTATTGAAAATGTTCAGCTATAAGTCCAAAAAGTTTTGAAAAGTATTGAAAATGTTACAAAAAGTCTGAATATGTACAGAAGTACTGAAAATGTAATTTCACGCTGTTTGTGGACGTTTATTGAATTAAGAGAACGCAAGGGACGCCATTTCACCTGCCGTGTTTGTTAAGATAAAATAAATGAATAAAAATACAATTTCACGTGCCTTGTTCAAGTGCCGTGTACAATTTCATGTCATGTTTGTTAAAATAGGAGTAAATGTGACTAAAGGTACAATTTAATAAATTCATTATGGTAGAAATAAATGAACAAAAATACAATTTCATATGTTACGTTGAAGGAAGAAATGAATGAATAGAAGTACAATTTTGTATGTTGGGTTTCAGAACAAGTTCCCGAGTGTGATGCCGGAGTCTGTGCTGCCGCTGGCGTACCCCCACACCACCTGCCTCCCCAGCGAGGCGCAGGAGCCCCTCACAGACCTCCTCAAGACCTTCGACCTCAGCCTCCCCCAGCAGGTGACCCCCATTTCCGTGACGCTCATTTTTGTGAGTGTGTAGTAGAATTTTGTAAATTTCATGCTCGAGTGCTGGCTTTTCCCAAATTCTGCTGTTAATTTCAAGTTTTAACGTTTTTAAAAATCTGCTATTTTACCCCTAAGAGGGATATAACTATTGTGTCTATAGGAATTAGCGCTCCCAGGGGGACTATGTAAGGGCCTGAGCTAAAGGTTAGGTAGGCTTTCTTTTTGTTAAAATAGAATAGGTTTTTGTTTTGTTACGGACCATGTTTTTTCGTTCACTGCTGTCCTGTTTTTCAGCACCTACTACTTTCTTCTTCAATTTTTTCTTGTTTCATGAACTTCTATCTTAACATTCTGTTTCTGTGCCCTTTCTGCATAGATTCCGCGTTTCCTTGACTCCATACTAAATGGTGCCTTCTTCCTTCCTCTCTTTGGATAGCCTTTGTGGCGGATAGGGAGGCTTAAACTAACTAATAATCTAATCTAATCTAATCTGCTATTTTAACATTTGACCATTTACCAATTCCATCATTTACATATTCTGCCATTTACAAATTTTACCATTTACAAATTTAACCGTTTACCAGTTTTACCATTTACAAATTTTACCATTTACAAATTTTACCATTTACAAGTTTTACCATTTACAAATTTTACCGTTTACAAATTTTACCATTTACAAATTTTACCATTTACAAATTTTACCATTTACAAATTTTACCATTTACAAATTTTACCATTTACAAATTTTGCCATTTACAAATTTTACCATTTACAAATTTTACCATTTATATACAAATTTTACCATTTACAAATTTTACCATTTACAAATTTTACCATTTACAAATTTTGCCATTTATAAATTTTACCATTTACAAATTTTGCCATTTACAAATTTTGCCATTTACAAATTTTACCATTTACAAATTTTACCATTTACAAATTTTACCATTTACAAATTTTGCCATTTACAAATTTTGCCATTTACAAATTTTACCATTTACATGTTTTACCATTTACAAATTTTACCATGTACAAATTTTACCGTTTACAAATTTTACCATTTACAAATTTTACCATTTACAAATTTTACCATTTACAAATTTTGCCATTTACAAATTTTGCCATTTACAAATTTTGCCATTTACAAATTTTGCCATTTACAAATTTTGCCATTTACAAATTTTGCCATTTACAAATTTTGCCATTTACAAATTTTGCCATTTACAAATTTTGCCATTTACAAATTTTGCCATTTACAAATTTTGCCATTTACAAATTTTGCCATTTACAAATTTTGCCATTTACAAATTTTGCCATTTACAAATTTTGCCATTTACAAATTTTGCCATTTACAAATTTTGCCATTTACAAATTTTGCCATTTACAAATTTTGCCATTTACAAATTTTGCCATTTACAAATTTTACCATTTACAAATTTTACCATTTACAAATTTTGCCATTTACAAATTTTGCCATTTACAAATTTTGCCATGTACAAATTTTGCCATGTACAAATTTTGCCATGTACAAATTTTACCATTTACAAATTTTGCCATTTACAAATTTTGCCATTTACAAATTTTACCATTTACAAATTTTGCCATTTACAAATTTTGCCATGTACAAATTTTGCCATGTACAAATTTTGCCATGTACAAATTTTGCCATGTACAAATTTTGCCATGTACAAATTTTGCCATGTACAAATTTTGCCATGTACAAATTTTGCCATGTACAAATTTTGCCATTTACAAATTTTGCCATTTACAAATTTTGCCATTTACAAATTTTGCCATTTACAAATTTTACCATTTACAATTTTTGCCATTTACGAATTTTGCCATTTACAAATTTTGCCATTTACAAATTTTGCCATTTACAAATTTTGCCATTTACAAATTTTGCCATTTACAAATTTTGCCATTTACAAATTTTTGCTATTTTTACATTTTTGCTATTTTGCCAAGAGGAATTGTTCATCAGCAGGCATTCATAAATAACTAAAATGGACTGTAACAATTCCTCATTCAGAAGAACAAAAAGTTTGCCTAGTGTTCCAGTGCTGAGCGAGGTAGCAAGAATAACCCGTTTCATTTTAATTTTTTGATTTGTCACGAGACAAAACTTGTTACGGCATTTTCTTGCAGAATATATGTGACTGTATGGGTCATCTTCAGCATCCAAAGAACAGAGATTCTTTAGAGAACGTTTTACAGTAAATGTTCATACTAAAGGTATTATTGGAGAAGGAGAATTGAAATAACTGTGAACCTTAAGAACTTGTAATCTAAATAATGGTGGACTGAGTGTCATTTTACGCTCTTCTTGCTGACATGGAATTCAGGGAGGACTTTCACTGTGACGCGGCGAGGGTAAACCTGCCTAACTTGTACAGGGTGCGGCAGTCAATCTTGCGTTTTAGGCTTCCACAACCTTCTTGAAAATGCAGGATTGACTGCTGCTATAGTGAGGTTTATGTCACACTACGATGATCAAATAATTGCTGTACAAATTTGACTGCTCCACTAATATTGATCCAAGACCGATAACATCAACAATTTATCAAAGACAACAAACCAAAAATTTTTGGCAATCTATCCAAGACGTTCAACCAATAAAATAAAAACAAATTATTGAATGCAGTCAATTCTTCAAAGACGGCCAACCAAAATCCTCAACCATTTTACTAGAACACTATTAATCAATAACTAACAATCAGTCAACCATGGACATACTTTGTCTACAAAATGCTGAACAACCCGCCTCACGTGTTGGGTTACGCGCCTCTGATTGGTCACTTGGTTACTCTCGTATTCAGCCGGCTGCATTCACACAAATAATAAATCTGGAATGTTTTTCGTGCAGGACGCTTCCAGTCTCATCGTGGACGCGGTGCAGAGCGTTTCTGCAGAACAAACGGTCTCTTCAGAGCAGAGTTTGCAGCTCCGCATGACTGTCAACGGCGAGGCTGCCTCTGCTCAGGTACGTTTACTGAATGAATTCAGTCGCAGAATTCCTTTATTCACTAGGGGACCAGAAATAAATTTTGTGACTATTTTCTGCATTGAATTGTTTCCAGCACTTCACCCTGCTTTCCCGTTATACCACATTTAACACTGCTGCGCGAGTCGACTGTTGATGTAGATTAAACTGTTATCCTTGATGCAGGTGCTGTTATTTCTGAGCTATTATCTTTAAGGCAGCTGTTCTCTTTCAGTCATTCGTTCTCTTTTTGTCAATTGTTATCTTTGAGTCAACTCTTATCTATGTGTCAAATGTTACCTATGAGTCGACTGTTATGCTCGAGTCAATTATTTATTACTATAGTGACAACTACCATTTCTGTTAAATTCTCACCCTAAATTTGCCTGCAATTGCTCGGTTGAACTCACCGTATTGGAAAAATTTACCTCCTGTACTAACTGACGCCTGCCAACAGGTGATGGGTGGAGGACTAGAGCCCTTGCCCCCAGGAGAAGGGGACCCCTCATCCCCCTTCATCCCCAACCCCCATCACAGTAGCGTACTGTCGTCCCTGCTGCAGCTGCACGCTGTGGGCAGCGACGTGTGTGTGGTCGGCCCTCGGGGCTGTGGCAAGAGCAGCATTGTCTCTCGCATGGCCAGCCTCCTTGGATACCGCGTGGAGCCCGTGTTGTTGTACCAGGTGGGTGTCGTGTCGTGCCAGATGGGTGTTGTGTTGTACCTGGTGGTTGTTGTGTGCCGTGTTGTACCAGGTGGGTGTTGTGTTGTGCCAGGTGGGTGTTGTGTTGTACCTGGTGGTTGTCGTGTGCCGTGTTGTACCAGGTGGGTGTTGTGTTGTGCCAGGTGGGTGTTGTGTTGTACCTGGTGGGTGTTGTGTTGTACCTGGTGGTTGTCGTGTGCCGTGATGTACTAGGTGGGTGCCGTGTTGTGGTACCAGATGAATGTCGTGTTTGCAGGGTACAACAAACAACAGGAGTGTGTTCCGTGTTGTTGCCTACAGGGTTTATATTGTCATCATTCAATTTTGAATTCTTACACTATTGAGTGTTGCAAGGTTAGAAAATGCTATTAAAGGCTTTGTTTCCATAATTGAAGGGCAGTTTTTAATTATCGTTTGCAAGATCTTCTAATGGTACAGTTGTACAACACTTCATCTCAATAGTGCAAGCAAGAAAGTCTTCATAGCGTGACGCCTAAAGATATGACGTGCGCAGGACATGACTGCTCGAGACCTGATGCAGCAGCGAGCTACGGACGACTCGGGCAACACGGTGTGGAGGCTGTCGCCTCTGCTGCAGGCAGCTCTGCAGGGCTCCATGGCTGTGCTGGACGGCCTGCACAGGCTGCACAGCAACACTTTGGCCGCTCTGCACAGGTGGGGTTGCTGCGCTTTTTTAAAATCCAGTGTGTTGTAAAACATTTTGTGTATCGACTTTTTTTTAAATAAACAGTTTTTTTTTTCTGTGTTCTATAAACACAAAAAAATTTTGATACACCTGGGTGTGTCAAACGGTTATTCTTGAAAATTTTGATACATGTTGGTGTATCATCTTTGGCTGTTGTTACAAGCAGTTGAGATTGTGAAATCACAAATACATGCTTCATATGGATAAAAAATATTTTAAAAAATTAACTGTAATCTGATTTTGTGAACGGAATATAATTTTCCCCAGAAACCTTAAGATCTTTGCTATTTTTTCTTCAAAGTCTTAGATGTTGCCTGTTCATGAGTGTTATTACTAGCTGGGCTAAGAAAGTGAAATATTTTTGTGAAATAATGCTGATTCATGCTAAGTATGTCTTATTTAGCACCCAAATGTGTGTCTTATCAACCCATGACCCACAAAAGTGTGTCACAATTCTTTGCTAAGTATGTCTTATTTAGCACCCAAGTGTGTGTCGTATCAACCCATGACCCACAAAAGTGTGTCACAATTCTTCGAGTGATGGTGCATATCGATGACCCCCGCTCGGTTATCGGTTCTGTGACTACATAGTTGGCACACAAAAGTGTGTCAGCTTTGTAACAAATTTTTCTTCAGAGATCTGAGCACGTGCTTATCCCTCGCGTTTGTTTTTCCTCACAATGAGAGAGATCTATCATGATATTTTTTCACTGTTGTCCCATAGAATCGGGTTTCTCATGGGATAAAACACTTTGCTAGCTATACCGCTGCTTTTATCAGTCTTTAAGTTAAATGCTTAAGTTAAATTCTTTAATATCAATGTGACCATTTCTCTCCGTATTCCGTTACTCTATCTGAAAAATCTTGACTTTCGAGTTTATCCCGCTGTTGTATACATAGTTTTTTGTGTTGATGTTCTCCTCAGACAGTTTGGCATTTTGTTGAGCAGTTCTCAAACTTATGTTGACAGTTTATTGAAGTTTCACGTAAGTTTTGTATCATTCCATAGTGTAGCTTCAGCGCTCTCGTTTTTCGAATATCAATGCTTTTCAAATATCAACTCTCAAAGTTCGTCATCTGACCAGGTTGGTGCAGGACCGCGAGGTGCAGCTGTACGATGGCAACCGCCTGCTGCACCACGCCAAGTACGACGCCATCCAATCAGAGCTCAGGATCACGCCAGCAGAGATGACGTCACGCGGCCTACTGCGGATCAGTCCCGCGTTCCGGATTGTGGCGCTCGCTGAGCCTCCGCAGCTGTCCGACGTGCAGGGCCAGTGGATGAGGCCTGAGGCTCTCGCTCTCATGCCATGGAAGGAAATGAGGCAGCCTACTCAGGCCGAGATGATGGACTTGGTGGTCAAGTTGGTGAGTAGTGATGCCATCTGTGAGTGGTCGTGTTATTGATGAGTGGTTGTGCTATTGGTAGGTGGTGGTACGTGGTGTTATAGTGTCGTGGTGGTGGTATCATGTCGTGGTGGTGGTATGTCGTGGTGGTGGTCTCATGTCGTGGTGGGTGTGAGAAGGTAGCGAGTGGTGTGCTGCTGTGCCTTGTAGGCACATAGTCCGTGGTCTGCAATGGCTTAATGAAGGTCGTTGTGAAATTGTAAACTCGTTCTCTTGAATTTATTTTATCAAACTTGAACAATTTTGGAATAAACTTATGATTAAAAAAGGGTGAAATACCACATATAAGGGGTAATCAGATATTTATGTTATAAATGTTAGATATGGATACGATCAGTGTTGTACCTAACAAGTTTGTTTTGACTCAGACTCGTATATTTCAAGTTTATCTTGACTTTAACGTTGAGGAAGGAGAGATCGGCATTCTGCTGCCTTGGTGGCATCTGCTGCAGCAGACATGATACAACTAAGTGTTATGAACACGACGTTGAGTATGAATTAGTTGAAATTTTTTGCGCTGTGTGGGATAGTCTGTATGTATACTAAATTATTGAACCACTTAAAGATAATTTACCCTTTGTGCACTTGCTGCAGGTGAAGCCAAGGAGCTTTAGTTGTACCTGTAGCAGACAAAGAGAAGAACATTTTCATTTGGTGCAGGTGAAGTCAAAGAGCATTAATTTCACCTGACGCAGGTGAAGAAAAAACCTAGTGCACCTGCTGCAGTCGAAGAAAAAGGCCTTTAATTACAGCTGGTGCATCTGTTGCAGGTGCAACCCAAGGACAGCACAACGCTCGAGCAGGTGCAGCAGTTGTGTTCCCTCAGTGCTGCGCTCAGTTCCAGCTCCGGCAACATTGCCTCACTTGGACAGTCGCTCTCTCTAAGGCAGGTCAGTTGTCAATGCCCCGTACATCTTGTTCTTTAAATCATGTATTGTTAGTTCTGTTTATGTCATTGTCTTTAAATCTTCAGTTTTTTTTAGTTAAGATGATGTCATTTCCGTCAGTTTTTGTTGACCAATACCCGAAATTCTTTAAATCTTCATGTGTTGTAAGATTAGGTTATGTCATCATCTCTGGTGTAATCAGCTCGAGCCTGAACTTGTGGAAGGGTTCAAGTGTCAAACTTGTCCATGCCGATTTTTATGTTAAGTTCACTTCCTCAATAAATTTAAATAATGTTGAAATTTAAGCTTAGTGTTGTAATTTTCCAGCACTCCCATGACAAAAAGTTTGTCTTGAAATTTTCAGCCATCTCATGACAAATGTTTAGTCTGGGATTTTCATTTGGAATTGCAGGTTCTGCGCATTGCTCGCCGGCTCAACGAGTACCCTGGTCACCTGAGCCTGTACGAATTGGTGCAGGACGCTTGCCTGGCGAGGTGAGGGGGGCAGTAAGAATCTCATTACACTTATTGAGGGATCTTATTTATTAACTTTATAATACCAGTCTCGCGACTGAGATTATTACATCATTGCACTTATTGAGGGATCTTATTTATTAACTCTATAATACCAGTCTCGCGACTGAGATTATTACATCATCATTGGAAGAGGAAAACAAATTATAGGGATGAAGATACATTGAAAGTACTTAACTCGTTGAAAATAAGTCTTTGGCTTCCTCTTCTCCATACACGAAGTTATTTCATGTTGTAGAGGTGGCTTTAGTAAAGCTTCAAGAAATGCTGAAAATCTAGACCTGGGTTATAGTTAATCTTGGCTAGACTCTCAAGATCTACAGGTGTTTGCGTTTAAAAGTTGAAAACCTAGCAAAATAAAAAGGCATGCATTGTAGAATTCATGTGGGCGTTCTCTTCTTCTTTTAGGATCTAAAGTTAGATGCAAAGGCATTGTGTATTTAATAGTCATTGAGTGATGAGGAACCTCAGCTATAAATAAGCTTTCGGGACTTATGTCTTTTGTGATCATTTTGCTCCTTTTAGTTTTCATACCACTCTTTTCTATGTCTATTCTTCCTTTTCCTTCTGAACGTTCTGTTTCCGTATGCAGGGAAGACGGTATGAATTGTTTGTGGGAGGCACTCTTGTGCATAGAATCTTCTTTTCTACTGCCCTCACTAAATGGTCCGCTCTCTAAGCTCCCTTGAGATTGGCTTTCTTGTGGCTGAGGGGCCTCAAACTAATTTATCTGGTAATAGAGAAGTGTTTACCACACAGGGGGATACGACTACGCTATCTATGGGATTAGTGCTCTCAAGGGGAATATGTGAGGTCTCGAGCCAACAGTTAGGTAGGCTTTTTTTTTTTGTTGAAATATAATCATTTTTTGTTATGTTGTTAAGACCATCTTTTTCGGTTCACTGCAGTCCTGTTTTTCAGCACCTACTAATTTCTTCTTCAACTTGTATCTTTTTTCATGAACTTATTTTTCAACTTACTGTTTCTAGGCACCTTGTGCATAGATTCCACGTTTTCTGATCTCTATACTAAGTACTAAATGGTGCGTTCCTCCTTCCTTTCTTTGAAACATCTTTGTTGCGGTTAGGGAGGCTTAAGTCAACATCTAATCTAGCGTATGATAAAGCAAGTTACACTGCTCACACTCCGTCATTGCTAGTGTGAATAAAGTCACGTTTCATGAGGATATTATCAAGCAAGTCTTCCTGCTCACATTCCATCATTGCCGCATGTTACCACAAGATCACGTCGCCCACATCAGATTCCTGCCAATCCTGGTGAAACAAAGCCTGGACGAGACGATGGAGGCGTCAGGGATACACCCTCGGAAGCAGGCACCCTCCTCTGAGGTGCCCCCCGAGCTGCGGTGCAGGGTGGAGGGGGACCAGGTCACCATCGGGAGCACCACCGCTCCCCGCTACAGCCCCCCCAGCACCAGCAAGGTCCCCAAGACGCTCTTCTTCGATATACAGCAGGTGAGGTCGTGAGGCCTGCGTATCCGACATGTTTCTTGTTTGGTGCTACTTGTTCCCAGATTGCCACTTTCTCTTGATGGTTGTTCTGTTGTCTTTTTCTGATGATGATTTTTGGCATTTTCTGTTGATGGTGGTTGGGTTATTGTCGTTTCCTGTTGATGGTTCTTGTGTTAGTGTCGTTTCCTGTTGATGATTCTTGTGTTATTGTCGTTTCTTGCTGATGGTTCTTGTGTTATTGACGTTCCCTGTTGATGGTTCTTGTGTTATTGTCGTTTCTTGTTGATGGTTCTTGTGTTTTTGTCGTTTCATGTTGATGGTTCTTGTGTTATTGGCGTTTCATGTTGATGGTTCTTGTGTTATTGGCGTTTCATGTTGATGGTTCTTGTGTTATTGTCGTTTCATGTTGATGGTTCTTGTGTTATTGTCGTTTCATGTTGATGGTTCTTGTGTTATTGTCGTTTCATGTTGATGGTTCTTGTGTTTTTGTCGTTTCATGTTGATGGTTCTTGTGTTATTGGCGTTTCATGTTGATGGTTCTTGTGTTATTGTCGTTTCATGTTGATGGTTCTTGTGTTATTGGCGTTTCATGTTGATGGTTCTTGTGTTATTGGCGTTTCATGTTGATGGTTCTTGTGTTATTGTCGTTTCATGTTGATGGTTCTTGTGTTATTGACGTTTCATGTTGATGGTTCTTGTGTTATTGTAGTTTTCTGTTGGTGGTTCTTGTGTTATTGTCGTTTTCTGTTGATGTGTGTTGTGTTACTGTCGTTTTTAATTTAATGGTCAGTTATTGTTCTCTTTTGTTATTGGTTTTGCTATGATTACCAATTTCGGTCGTTGGTTATTCTGTTGTTGGTATTATAATAAACAAGGTTACTGTCTCTGGCTCAAGGTGATATTCTCAGAGGTAGTCAGTGACGTTCAAGTTCAAGTACCACGATAGAGCGAAGCGTGGGTGTCTTGCTTGGCTCAACCTCCTAACCTTTAAATAATTTCAAGAAGTGACATCACAATTACTTGATTAAATGAACAACTCAGGCAGGGTTGGCACATAAAAAACCCACCCAAAAAAACCCACCCAAAAAGCCCAAAAAAACCCACACTAAAAAACCCACTAAATAGTGGGTTTTTTGGGCTTTTTTGGGTTTTATTATTATGTAAATTTTACTTGTTTTCAAGCTTATAGAATCAAAATGAGCTAAATATTTATCTTGTCAAAATAAGTATCTAAGTCATGTGCATGACTATGACAAGAAAACATTGAAAAACAAAACACCAACCTTATACAAATCAAATTCGAAAAACCTTAATCACAAAAAAACTTGAGGGACTAATATATTTTAATGAATTCCATTTCCAAAGTAAAAAAAACAAAAATTTAGAAACAAATGCAGTTTGACTACTTAATATAGAGACTTCTGAATTTTTACTGTCTTCTAGACTAGACTGCTACTACAATACTACTGTGTTTCTCTTTCTACATCCACTGCCATTTCATCGTTGTCATCCACATCATGATCATTCGTGAGGTGGCGATATACTGGGACAATTTCTGTGCGCGTTCTGATCCTAATCTATTTCTCAATTTATTCCACACAATTCCAAATGTTGAGAAAATTCTCTCAATGGATCCTGAACTTGCGGGGCAAGAATGAAGATTGCTTATAAACTTGCAGCAACCCTATGCCAGTGTTCTTTTCATGAATATGCATTTTCTGCTGTTTCATGTCTTGAATATCCCACCATCAACAAGGAGTCATTGTCTTAGTGATATTCTCATTGAACATGTGTTTTGCAAAGATGTTGGGGTCCTTCAATTTATAGGAGTAAAGCGCACCGATGAACTCCGGATAGTACTCGGCCAACCACTCTTCAATATCAGTCTCCTGTGAGAGCTTTGCCTTAAATGTTGTAAAATGAAACGTCAATATCGAGTTCATTATCTTGTTGATCAGTCTAATGTGAAACTAGGCTAAGTGAATTAGGTTAAACATTATTGTACACCCTAGAATAATGTAATGGTAGGATGCCCTAGAAGTCGCTGAACTTATTCTGGCCCGCAGGTAGCTATACTCAAATTTGACCATTGTATTAGACTTAAGAAACATTCTACCTCTGTATCACCTGTGGTAAATAAAGTGTTTAAATTGAAATAAGTCTAACAATTATAGTCAGATGGGGCAAGACAACCGCAGCCATCATGGGGTGAGAAAGTAAAGAAACTACAAGCCTATGGGGAGCATTCAAGCTGCACTGGAAATTATTTGACGATGGAATCTGTTAGAGCATTTACTTCCAATCATTTTAGTGTTTGTTGCTATCCTGTATTGCGAAAAGTGAATTTTTTGGCAAATTTAAAAAAAAAATTTGGCATGTCACTACACGTGACATGTAACAGTGTGGTTGACTGACTTGACTTGCGCAGCTAAGCACTCCAGCTCACACAATACACATGTTAAGTTGTTAACAGCATGACTGTTAAGTGATGTGCAGCTGTCTTGCTTCAAGCTGCTTGTGGTGGTTACTTATGATCTGCATGGTGCTTCCCTCTCACATGACTTGCGCCTGTCTGCTGCTAAAACAACTTACTATGAATTGATGAGCATAGCAGTTCTCTTTGGACATCTTATATCTTTACAGACTGCAGAGCTATGTCTCTATGCATATGGTAATTGGTAAATGGTAATTGTGATGGACAAACTTAATTCATATATTGTTCATATAATGTAATAATTCATATAATAATGTAATATAATGTTGGAAATAAAGTAATCAAATAACAATATTTACTCAATAAGTGTATGTATATAAATCTGAAATAGGGGCAACGGGAATTGTGTGAATAACTCTTTTACAAAAACAAGTATTACAAAAAACCCAATAAAGCCCAAAAAAACCCAATAAAACCCATAAAACCCAATTTAACCCAAAAAAACCCAGGTGGGTTGGGTTTTTTTAAAAAACCCTGGGTTTTTTCCATCCCTGAACTCAGGACATCACAATTACATGATAAAATTAGCAACTCATGTCTACACGATTACTCGATTAAAGGAGCAACTCATTAATGTTTGTTCTTGATCATCATTTAATGAGACTGTAAATCTTTTCAATGATAGTTATTCAAGGGAATAATTTATAGAATTCATTAAAGATTATCATTGAGTTTTTGCTTCTGATGTTCAGGTGTCTACTATTGAGTAAGTCGTGAATTAGTCTGGTGAAGGTTTTTCCACTGTGATGCCCTGCATCTTGTGTGCAGGATTCTTTATTACCTCATGTGTATATTTTTCAATTACCAATCTTGGCTTAGAAACCTATTGAAGAGACCAATAATCTTTGTAGTAAATTAATTAAAAAAACAATAATTCATCAGCTTGTAGTTGCCAAAAGGGTTGAAGAGACCTATAATCTTAGGGTGCAGCAGGCAAAATAATTGGAAAGCCCAATAATGAGAGGGTATGTGGGTGCAGCAAAAGACCTATAATCTTAGCGTGCAGCAGCCCTAATAATCAGACAGGCCAATAATGTGTGGGTGCTGCCTATGATCTTAGCGTGTAGCAGGCAAACCAATTAAATAGGCGAATAACGAGGGTGTGTGTGCGTGTGCAGCACGTGCAGGTGCTGGAGAGCCTGCTGCAGGACTGGCAGCTGGGGGAGCACCTGCTGCTCATCGGCAACCAGGGCGTCGGCAAGAACAAGCTCGCCGACCGCTTCCTCGAGCTCATCAACCGGCCCAGGGAGTACCTCCAGCTCCACCGCGACTCTACCGTGCAGGTACTGTGTTGGTGTGTTGCTACTCTGGGGGGGTTGGTACTCTCCTGGTGCGCTGGTTAACTGGGATTTCTTTATTCCTTTGTACTGGTGCACTGGTAAACTGGGATTTCTTTATTCCTTTGTACTGGTGCGCTGTTAAACCGGGATTTCTTTATTCCTTTGTACTGGTGCACTGTTAAACCGGGATTTCTTTATTCCTTTGTACTGGTGCGCTAGTAAACCGGGATTTCTTTATTCCTTTGTACTGGTGCGCTAGTAAACCGGGATTTCTTTATTCCTTTGTACTGGTGCACTGGTAAACCGGGATTTTTTATTCCTTTGTACTGGTGCACTGGTAAACCAATATTTCTTTATTCCTTTGTACTGGTGCACTGGTAAACCGGGATTTCTTTATTCCTTTGTACTGGTGCACTGGTAAACCGGGATTTCTTTATTCCTTTGTACTGGTTCACTGGTAAACCGGGATTTCTTTATTCCTTTGTACTGGTGCACTGGTAAACCGGGATTTCTTTATTCCTTTGTACTGGTGCACTGGTAAACCGGGATTTCTTTATTACTTTGTACTGGTGCACTGGTAAACCGGGATTTCTTTATTCCTTTGTACTGGTGCGCTGGTAAACCGATATTTCTTTATTCCTTTGTAGTAGTGCACTGGTAAACCGGGATTTATTTATTCCTTTGTACTGGTGCGCTGGTAAACCGATATTTCTTTATTCCTTTGTAGTGGTGCACTGGTAAACCGGGATTTATTTATTCCTTTGGACTGGTGCACTGGTAAACCGGGATTTCTTTATTCCTTTGTACTGGTGCACTGGTAAACCGGGATTTCTTTATTCCTTTGTACTGAACTGCTGCAGGAGAGGATATTATTATTCTGTTGTTCAGGCATTACAATTTATGATGTGAGCAGCGGAAATATATCAGCGTGGATAGGACGGTAACTCAATGCGTTTGTACCCTGGCTACCAAGGTTGTAATTTTTACTTTTTTTTTCTCGTCATAGCTTGAATAATGGGCAAATTGTAGCATTTTAGGCACAAAACGGCCGGTCTAGCTGCCTCCGTGCTGTGTCCTGGGACTAAGTTATTTCGTGTATTGCACCGTTGTTATGAAGTAGTGTCTCTCAGGGCTTTATTTTTTACAGTTTTTCTGGTCAAGGCTTGAATTTTAAAAAAATTGTTGAATTTTTAGCTAGAAAACACGCAATCTTGCAATCCCCCTCTTGCTTTGTTCTGGGACTAAATTTTTTCATGTTCTGCACCGGAACAATTTTTACCCTTCATTGCATGGTGTGTCGAAAATGAAGCATGGCGAATTTTGCTTCATATAGAAATACCTGATTGAGACAAGTGCATTTCTTTGGTTTGTACCGTTAATGAGACATGCTATACATGAAATGAACGTGTGGGATATGTGTTCGAAACACCCCTCAAGCGGTAGAGCTTAGTTTGGACGCCATTACTGACGAGTGCTTACGTTGCTGCAACAGAACCATTGTAATAATTCATACAGTGAAGAGATAAAACTTTTCTATGTACAGAGGGTGGATGGATCGTTAAAAACCTGCCTCTGATATATAGTAGTAGCTCAATATTGAATTTCATTATTTTCGTGTGATTTCTGTTAGGAAGAGGTGCGTATCAGTGATACGATACATGGACTACTGGTGTCATATACAGGTTTTGTAGTCTCCCTAAATTGATTAGAATATTATTTCTTGTAATTGTGTTCTAGAAAGTCCTGAGTAAACGTGGTTACGTTTTCTTAAGCTAAGACAGGGTGGGCCAGAAGTAAATAACTCTTTTAATTTACCAATAAAAGGAAAGCTGATGTTGAAACTGGTTTTATTTGAAAGAATAAAATTTTGACGGTTTATTTCGGTGTTTTATTTGCTCAGCTAGCAAACTAAAAAGGTCAGTTACTTCGGGCCCACTCGTAGTAATTATTACGTATTTTCGGTGTGATCATCTAGATTTAACTTGCATTTCTCTGCTTGCAGTCACTGACGGTGCAGCCCTGCGTCAAGGATGGCCTCCTTTCGCATCAGGTGGGTGCTGTGGGTTGTGTTTACCCACATACTGGTCATCTCAGTGACATGCGTCCTAACTGCTGCGCTGCGGCAAACTGTGTATCGATAAATGCATATCTTTTACTCCCTACTGCGTGCGTGGTTTACCGTCATCGGTTGCTTACCTCCATCAGTGTAGCTTACCTCCATCAGTGTAGCTTACCTCCATCAGTGTAGCTTACCTCCATCAGTGTAGCTTACCTCCATCAGTGTAGCTTACCTCCATCAGTGTAGCTTACCTCCATCAGTGTAGCTTACCTCCATCAGTGTAGCTTACCTCCATCAGTGTAGCTTACCTCCATCAGTGTAGCTTACCTCCATCAGTGTAGCTTACCTCCATCAGTGTAGCTTACCTCCATCAGTGTAGCTTACCTCCATCAGTGTAGCTTACCTCCATCAGTGTAGCTTACCTCCATCAGTGTAGCTTACCTCCATCAGTGTAGCTTACCTCCATCAGTGTAGCTTACCTCCATCAGTGTAGCTTACCTCCATCAGTGTAGCTTACCTCCATCAGTGTAGCTTACCTCCATCAGTGTAGCTTACCTCCATCAGTGTAGCTTACCTCCATCAGTGTAGCTTACCTCCATCAGTGTAGCTTACCTCCATCAGTGTAGCTTACCTCCATCAGTGTAGCTTACCTCCATCAGTGTAGCTTACCTCCATCAGTGTAGCTTACCTCCGTCAGTGTAGCTTACCTCCATCAGTGTAGCTTACCTCCATCAGTGTAGCTTACCTCCATCAGTGTAGCTTACTTCCATCAGTGTAGCTTACCTCCATCAGTGTAGCTTACCTCCATCAGTGTAGCTTACCTCCATCAGTGTAGTTTACCATTATCAGTGTAGTTTACCTCTTTCAGTGTAGTTTACCTCTTTCAGTGTAGTTTACCTCTTTCAGTGTAGTTTACCTCTTTCAGTGTAGTTTACCTCTTTCAGTGTAGTTTACCTCTTTCAGTGTAGTTTACCTCTTTCAGTGTAGTTTACCTCTTTCAGTGTAGTTTACCTCCATCAGTGTAGTTTACCTCCATCAGTGTAGTTTACCTCCATCAGTGTAGTTTACCTCCATCAGTGTAGTTTACCTCCATCAGTGTAGTTTACCTCCATCAGTGTAGTTTATCTCAATTAGTGTAGTTAACCATTATCAGTGTAGTTTATCTCAATTAGTGTAGTTTACCATTATCAGTGTAGTTTACCTCCATCAGTGTAGTTTATCTCAATTAGTGTAGTTTACCATTATCAGTGTAATTTACCTCCATCAGTATATTTTACCTCAATTAGTGTAGTTTAGTATTATCAGTGTAGTTTACCATCACCAGTGTAGATTACCTCCGTCAGTATAGTTCACCTCCATGAATGCAGTCCACCCTGACTAACAACAACAACACCCCCACCAGCAGAGGTAGCCTAACACACCCCTTCCCTCCCCCCGTGCCGCAGGACTCCCCCCTCGTGACGGCGGTGAGGGAGGGCTCCGTGCTCCTGCTGGACGAGGCTGACAAGGCGCCCACACACGTCACCTGTGTGCTCAAGGTGCGCGTGTGTTGTGTGTGTAGTGTGCTTGTTGTGTGGTGTGTGTGTAGTCTGCTTGTTGTGTGGTGTGTGTGTGTGTGTGTATAGTACGTGTGTGTAGTACGTGTGTTGTGTGTGTGTAGTACGTGTGTTGTGTGTGTAGTGCGTGTGTTGTGTGTGTGTAGTACGTGTGTTGTGTGTGTGTAGTACGTGTGTTGTGTGTGTGTAGTACGTGTGTTGTGTGTGTGTAGTATGTGTGTTGTGTGTGTGTAGTATGTGTGTTGTGTGTGTGTAGTACGTGTGTTGTGTGTGTGTAGTACGTGTGTTGTGTGTGTGTAGTACGTGTGTTGTGTGTGTGTAGTACGTGTGTTGTGTGTGTGTAGTACGTGTGTTGTGTGTGTAGTACGTGTGTTGTGTGTGTAGTCTGCTTGTTGTGTGTGTAGTATGCATCATGTGTGGTGTGTGTGGTGGAAGTGTAGTACTAGTACGCGTGTTGTGTGTGATGCTAATGTATGTGTTTGTAGTGTGTGGGTGAGTGTGGTGGGCGTGTAGTACGCGTGTCGTGCGTGTGTTGTGTATGGTGAGAGTGCGTGTGTTTGGAACATGTGTAGTGTATTGTGTGTGTGGAGTACGTGTGTCATGTTGAGTGCTTGTGTGCTCCAGGTGATATGTAGTGTGTGGTGCATGTGTTGTGTGTGCAGTTTGTAGTGGAGAAATTGCGTGTGAAGTGTGTGCGTCCAGGCAGCGTGCTCGTGTTTATGTTGCGTGTGCATCGTCTATAGATAGGCACCAGCTATAACCTCAGTGTGCTTCTTTCTCTGACAGATTTGTGTGCGTTCAATATCATCAATATGAAAAACAAATAGTATAGTTTAAAGGCAGATTGTGAAAGACCAAAAACTGCCTCTAATGCCGTGAACTGTTACTACCGCTAACTTGAATCAGTGTTTCTACTGCTAACTGAAATGAGTGTTACGTTTATTGACTGGAATAGGTTGTTGGTACTTCTACTAACTGAAATAGATGTAACTACCACTAAATAAAATTAGTGTTATTAGCACTAACTGAAATAGATGTAACTTTCACTAATCTAAATTAGTCTTATTACCACTAACTTAAATAGGTGTAACTACCACTACAAGTAACTAACACCCCCTACTCCTGCGCAGACACTGGTGGAGAGCGGCGAGATGCTGCTGTCGGATGGGCGGCGCATCGTGCCCGCGACACACCCCCTGGCCCGCAGCCCCGACGCCCACAACATCATTGTGAGCCACCCGCACTTCCGCATGATAGTGCTCGCCAACCGGCCTGGCTTCCCATTCCTTGGCAATGACTTCTTCGCCGTGCTTGGTGGGTGGTGGTGATGGTGGTCGTGTTGTTGCGTGCGGGCTGTGTTGTTGTGGTGCAGTGGTGTTGTTGTGGTGCAGTGGTGTTGTTGGGGTGTGGTGTTGTGGTGCAGTGTTGTTGTTGGGGTGTGGTGGTGTGGTGTTGTTGTGCGTGGGGGCAGTGTTGTTGTGCAGTATTGTTGTTGGGGTGCGGTGTTGTGGTGGTGCGGTGTTGTTGTGCGTACGGGCAGTGGTGTATCAGTGATATTGTGGTGCGTGCGGGTCGTGTGAGCCGTGTTGTTGTGAAGCTTGCGGGCAGTATTCTTATTGGTCCGATTAGGGTATCAGCTATTAGGCTCTTTGTGGTATCGTTTATTGCTGTTGGTGATGTGAGCTAACTGAAATTTTTGTTATTTTCCCATGAAGCTGTTGGCTTTGTAATTTTCCTCTTGAACCTATTGGCTAAGGTATTGAACTCAGTGTGACTTATGACGAACTGCTCAAAATCTGTTGAGATGAGCTCTTTGTGGTATCGTTTGTTGCTGTTCGTGATATGAGGTAACTGAAACTTTTGTCATTTTTTTGATGATGCTGTTGGGTAGGGTATTGAACGCAGTAGGACTTAAGACGAACTTCTCAGATTTTGATATGACTAAAATGCGGCCGTCCTCGTTACAAATTCTGACGATGAAGTGTGAAAAATTACCATAATTTCTGTATAGTTCATCGAGTAGCTGACTACGATGTGAGAGGAATTATCATTGTGTCGATCGACACGGCTGACTTGGAAGGCCTTGTGTGTGTATGCTATAAGAAGGCACTTAGAAGTATTTACACCAGAATTTCTGGCATGAGTCTCCAAAATGCCTGCCACTTTTTTTGTATCGAGTGAAAGAACTTAGAATAACCCGCGTGAGGAGTACTAACACGTCAGAAACAACAGGTGGCCTGTGGCAGCAGTGCTCACTAGCACACCACTATTAACAGGTGACCTGTTGCAGCAGTACCAAATAATGTCCAGTCAACACCAAGTGACCTGTTATAACCAGTACCCACCAACACCAGGTGACCTGTTGCAGCAGTACCCACCAACACCAGGTGACCTGTTGCAGCAGTACCCACCAACACCAGGTGACCTATTGCAGCAGTACCCATCAACACCAGGTGACCTGTTGCAGCAGTACTCACCAACACCAGGTGACCTGTTGCAGCAGTACCCACCAACACCAGGTGACCTGTTGCAGCAGTACCCACCAACACCAGGTGACCTGTTGCAGCAGTACCCACCAACACCAGGTGACCTGTTGCAGCAGTACCCACCAACACCAGGTGATCTGTTGCAGCAGTACCCACCAACACCAGGTGACCTGTTGCAGCAGTACCCACCAACACCAGGTGACCTGTTGCAGCAGTACCCACCAACACCAGGTGACATGTTGCAGCAGTACCCACTAACACGCTGCCATGCTAACACCAGGTGACCTGTTGCAGCAGTACCCACCAACACCAGGTGACCTGTTGCAGCAGTACCCACCAACACCAGGTGACCTGTTGCAGCAGTACCCACCAACACCAGGTGACCTGTTGCAGCAGTACCCACCAACACCAGGTGACCTGTTGCAGCAGTACCCACCAACACCAGGTGACCTGTTGCAGCAGTACCCACCAACACCAGGTGACCTGTTGCAGCAGTACCCACCAACACCAGGTGACCTGTTGCAGCAGTACCCACCAACACCAGGTGACCTGTTGCAGCAGTACCCACCAACACTAGGTGACCTGTTGCAGCAGTACCCACCAACACCAGGTGACCTGTTGCAGCAGTACCCACCAACACCAGGTGACCTGTTGCAGCAGTACCCACCAACACCAGGTGACCTGTTGCAGCAGTACCCACCAACACCAGGTGACCTGTTGCAGCAGTACCCACCAACACCAGGTGACCTGTTGCAGCAGTACCCACCAACACCAGGTGACCTGTTGCAGCAGTACCCACCAACACCAGGTGACCTGTTGCAGCAGTACCCACCAACACCAGGTGACCTGTTGCAGCAGTACCCACCAACACCAGGTGACCTGTTGCAGCAGTACCCACCAACACCAGGTGACCTGTTGCAGCAGTACCCACTAACACGCTGCCATGCCAACACCAGGTGACCTGTTCTCGTGCCACGGGATCCACAACCCGCTGCCGGCGTCAGAGCTGGATCTGCTCGCCTCGTACGGGCCCGACGTGCCGCGGCCGCTGCTCGCTAAGTTGGTGAGCGGCTTCGGGGCCCTCAGGGACCTGGCCGACAGTGGCAAGCTCCAGTATCCCTACAGCACCAGGGAGGTCGTCGCCGTCGTCAGGCACCTGCAGGTGTGGGGTGTGTGTGTGTGACGTGTGTTGGTGTGTTGGATGTTGGCGGGTGTTGGTGTGTGTGTGTGTGTGTGTGTTGGTGTTGGTGTTGGTGAATGGGTAGTGTTGGTTGGTGTTGGTGGGTGTGTTCTGTGGCATTATGCCTCCAGGTATGGAGTGTTTATTTATGAGTGGGTATTGAAGGGCCTGATGCCTCTGGGTGTATGAAGTTGAGTGGCGTGCTGTTGGTGGATGTGTTAAATAAGCATGGTTGCTTTTAGGCACGTGCAGTTAAAGTGGTGTGATTTTGTTGCCAGTTCAAGGTCTAGAGAGATTTGAAAGTCCTCGCATCATTTGGCGAAAGTGATATTAACAGCCTTAGTCGAAGGAACTGTGGAGAAATTTAAAAGGCCTTGAAAAAATTCTGCTGCTAAAGGTGGAATGTCCGCTCTTTCTCGGATAAGTTGTCGGAGACCCATGATGATGAAACGTGTGTGACTGGTGATGGGAGTCTTAAGTGGTTTGTGGCAAATTTCATTAAAGAGGTAGTGAAGTACATAGTTACTTTTAATCTAGAGACAATAAATAAATAAAAATGAAGGGACGAGACGCATGATATTAGAAATTCCAGGGGAACAGTTTAAATAAGATTTCATTGAAGAAGTCTTTGAGGTAGTTACCTGTCACCTAAAGACAATAAATCGTACTTCTAACACGGTAAATGAGACGTACATGTTGTTAAGGTGCCATGGAATCCGTAACGTTTATAAAAAAGAAGTACTTCTGTAGATAGATGTATCATCTGTTCACCACTTCTTCCCCATCTTATGGAGGTATTACTTTCTAGCACCGGATCTGGTGCTGTTGAAGTATTTGTCTGTCATCATGTTTTTGTTCTTGTTCTGTTTGGGTTGAATTTTTACAGTTTCTCAATCCCAAATTCATGTATCTTATGAAGTCATAAAAATACTGAATAGATTTTATGAAGGCCTCCCTTGCTGCAGCACTACCCTAAGGATGGAGTGTCGCTGGCGGTCCGTAACGTGTTCGACTTCGACTCGTGGAGTGCGGACGCGAGGGACACGGTGGTCAAGACCCTGCATCAGCACGGGCTGCCCATAGACGCCTCCGACTCCTCCACCCGCCTCGCTACCAAGTAAGCCATGTAAGCAAGGCGTCTCCATCATGTCTGTTTCTGTTCATTTATTTCTTAGAATTTAGTGCACGTTGAGAAAGGCGTCTCCATGGTCTTTGTTTGTCTTGGAAACTCGATTTATTTGTGGGAATTTGGCGCACATTTAGGAAAGCGTCTCCATGATCTTTGTTTGTGTTGAAACTTGAATTATTTGTCAGAATTCGGCGCACATTTAGAAAGGCCTCTCTATGATACTTGTTTTCAACTCGCAATTATTTGTTAGAATTTGGCGCACTTGTTCAGTGGTTGCATTGGGAAAAATTCGACAAAGATGTTCACTTGATTATGCTTGTCACATTCATGGTTTGAAAGACTGCTAGTGTCATTTAATCTTTATTTCTTTCATACGACATTCATTGGTGCCACCACCAGTGGCTTGCTTTTCTTCATTCCTCTCAAAGAAGATATTCCCGTGAGTGTATTCTACTGTGGCGCAATAAATTAAACTTACAATTCTTTGCATATCGTGAGCAGAATTCCATTAGGAGATCCTCAGTACCTGGGCCGCTGGCGTGTAGACCACAGCGACACCAGGCCTGTTGACGTCAGGACTGAACGCATCTCCTACAGGGTGAGTGGCGGCCTTATTCAAGTCCTCTCTGCTGAAGTGCTGGGACTCATTTGCTTTAGGCCGCTATTGACGGTATTTTGAGTTTCTAGAATCCAAGCTCTTTGAAGTACTGTACGTAAATACTTGTATGACTGAACAGCTTCTGGGCGCAACTCGCGGTATTAATGATTTATCATCAATATTCTTGAAGCAACATTCTATTCTAATTAAAACTGTGTCTTCACAAGACTTGCAGAATTATTTTAATGAAAACTGTATGCTTGCAGGGTCCGTCGTACGTGCCTGCGAGCAAAAGCGACCTGCCGGCACGCGCGGCCCGCGCCAACATCTTCACGGAGCTGCACAGCTACTACCACCTGCCCCTGCCTGACTCTGCCCTCATCACCGACCTCATGACCTCGCACCGGCCTGCAAGTCACCAGGCCAGCAACGCACCCAAAACTCGCATGACGGACACCATGTCCTTCCTTGAAAACCACAACAGCACTAACCAAACACAAGATGATACCAAAGAAAGCGGTTCCAAAAACTCTGGTGTGTCAGCGACCGTTGAAGCGTTGAAAGATCCTTTTGGGACAAGCAAATTTCAGGCTGCTATCCATGTCGCGACGGTGGCTCCTCTAGCCCTCCACACCTTGATGCCTTCAGACTCCCTCACCCGCCCTCTCCTGTCTCTCTCCCTCCACTCTGTGCTGCCTAACTTGGGTGGGTCGCACCAGCCTCGCTTGAGGTTATGGAGAGGCGTCGAGGGCATGGTCGGCCTGTATGAAGAGCTCACCAACACTGTGCTGCTGGCCGACCCGCAAAATGGCGAGGTGTTGCAGCTCAACAAGAACTCTTTCTTGGAGAGAATCAAACTCCCCTTGAGGCAGCTAGCGCAGCAGCATGTGGCCAACAGCTGCTCCGCATCCGGTGATGCGCTGTTCGTGTACACTCGGAGGCACAACACGGCCGTCGTTGTGGACCCTAAGAAGGGTAGCATTGACACCCTGCAGCTGCCCGTGGCTGTGGAGTCTGTAACCTCCGATGGCCGGGGCGGATGGATCTTACAGGACGACCGAGCCTCTTACTGGCTCATTGGGGGAGAAAATGGCTTTGAGTCTTTGACTCCATTCCAGCTTGAACGGGATGTTGGTTCAGAGATCAGAAACATGGCGTCTGTTAATGACTTTGTGCTCAATAATGCGTTAAGTTTGGACACTAGCGTTGAAGATATCATACACGGCGCTGATAACGAGCGCCCTGTCCAAAAAGATGCCGGCATGTTGCTGTCGTCCAACAAAGCTCAAGCAGCTCTATTGCCCGGCTTCCCTCACATCGCCTCAGGTGGACTCTACGCTTGGTTCAGGCAAGAAGACCCTAAAAATAAGCAGCGTCAGAAGCTCACGCAGTTTGACTCCATCTCTCACACTCGGTCTGTTCCCCCTGTGTCGGACACAGGACGTAACTGTGTAGTGTTGCCCTCAAGTGGTCAGATTGTGCAGACTATAAATGAACTGCCTCCCAGTGCCCCGGACGTGCTCAAGTCGGTGCCGGCCTCTGGGTACCTCGAGGTAACGGACGTGGCGGACAAGGTAGTGTCATACCTGCCTGTGCCGCGCGTGGAGGAGTACAGCGAGTACTGGGAGTGGTCCGTGGGTCGCCTGGCCCCCAAACTGATGCTGGCTGGAGACGAGCACGGCGGGGTCGTTTCAGTGGACAAAGTAGGCGGCGTACGAGTGTGGCAAGTTGGAGGACACGAATTGAAGGCCGGCATTGCGGAGTGGGAGAGCATGGTTGGGGAAGGGGAAGCAGGGAGGTTGGAGTTGGAGCGCAGCGGTGGGGACATGTCTCTTGACGCTCCCAAACATGGCAAGCTGGACTCCCAGAACGCGCCGCATGTGGGTGGCAACACGTGGGCAGGAGGCACTGGGGGGCGCGACACGGCCGGCCTGGGGGGTGTGGGGGGCCCGTATAGACTGGACGCAGGCCACGACGTGCACCAGGTCAGCGATGAGGTGAAGGCAGCTGTGCCGCCTGAGATCACAGAAGCGGCGCGCAAGATGGCGCGTGCCGCTCACGCCAAGCGCCTCAAGGAGATCCAGATGTCCGAGTACGACCACGAGCAGTACGAGGCTGTGAGCAGCAACGTCATGGCGCAGGTGAACCAAATGCGAGCGGTGCTCAGCTCCCTCACTGCCAAGGCTGGCGAGCGTTGGTGGGTGCGGCGGAGACCTGACGGTGAGCTGGACGACAACGCGCTCGTGGACGGGCTGGCTGGGGCCACCAACATATACAGGCAGAGGCGAGAGATACCTCCTGAAGCTGGGCAACCCCAGACCAAACCTAAACGACTGCGTCTTCTGTTGGATGCATCTGGGTCCATGTACAGGTTTAACGGCCTCGACCAGCGTCTCCAGCGCTCCCTAGAAGCGGCCCTCATGCTCATGGAAGCGTGCAAGGGCCACGAGTCGCGTCTTGTGTACGACGTGTACGCCCACAGCGGTGAGGACAATGCGGTCAGGCTGTCGCACCTCAAAAATCCTCCCGACAACAACAAAAAGCGACTCGACCTCCTGCGCACTGTCCTCGCGCACAGTCAGTTCTGCATGTCCGGCGACAGCACCGTCATGGCCACCAAGTACGCAGTCGACCAGCTTGCTCAAACTGCTGACGACTACGACCAAAGCTTCGTGGTGCTTTTGTCTGATGCCAACTTGGATCGCTATGGGATAAGTCCTGCTAGATTCGCGGCTGCGATGACGGCGCAAAGTACCGTGCAATGTTACGTGGTCTTCATCGGGTCGCTGGGCAACCAGGCTAAGAAGTTGGCCAACGCATTGCCTGCCGGCAGGGCGTATGTCTGTATGGACACTCACGAGTTGCCGCAAATTCTGCAACACATTTTTACTCATGCCATGACCCAGTGAATCTGTTTGACTGCAGTCATTGTTCAGGAGTAGGCCGGAAATCATGGTGTTATATGGGTTGTTTATCAGGGTGAAGAGTAGGCTGGCAGAGTGTAGAGTAGGCTACCATGGTGAAGCATGGGATATCAATCATGGTGGGAGAGTAGGCTGTCAGAGTGTAGAGTAGGCTACCATGGTGAAGCATGGGATATCAATCATGGTGGGAGAGTAGGCTTTAACGTAACTTAGAAGAGGAGGCTATTTTCAATGGTGAAGAATGGGTTATCTATCGTGGTGAAGAGGTGAAGAGTAGGCTATTTTTAACAGTGAAGAGGTGGCTTTTTACCGAGATGAAGAAGAGGTTCTATAAAATATCGAATTGTAGGCTATTTATTTCGTTTTTATGTGGAATTGCGATCAGTGCAACATTAATAACGTAAGTACTCTTGTACGAGGTTTCTTGTAGCCGACCACTCGTCGAAAAAATTACGTTTAACGTGAGAAACTTGGTACTCACAACATATAACTTGAACAAATATATTATTTGCAGTATTTTTCGTGCAGAGAATATCTTCAGCTCTTTTGATAAGCTTATAGCTGTATCATGAGTCCATGGGGGCACTACTACAGTGATGCACTGTAAACAATATGTGTGTTTGCTTTGAGAGGGATTCTATCGCTGGCAATCTGCCTTTCTTTACTTAATTAGTCGTCAGGGATTCTTTTCGGACACCCTACTTTGTCTCATCTTCCGGCCATCGTTTCTGGAGTTAATGCGTTATTAAGTCACCAAAATTCGGAGTAAGTTGTGCTTTGTGGACGAGATTTTGCTCTGCCCTTCAGTTTATGTACTGGTGTGTTTTTAGCCCTAGCTCACAAACTATTATAATTGTGCTGTTTTGCACCAAGCGTTACGGCAAAATTGGGTGATATTACTTGGTCTTTGTGGCTACAGTCTCTTATTATTCCGTGATTATTATGGGCGTCGAATTTATTTGCGAGTAAATTCGTGTACTGTGGTGTAAAATTCGCCCCTCCTGACTCGAAGTTCGTCATTTTGTTGGTTATATGTGCTCCGTAAATTGTTACTTCTCTATTATATGTACCTCTGTGAGAAAATTTATGACTTGTTTATAAAATTTTATCCCTTCTTGTTAAAACTTCCTTATTTCTGGCGTCATGGTTGCCATTCTAACTTAGAACGCACAGCATAATGAGACGGTTTGTGTCTGTTTTCTTTGTTAAAATGTACCTATCAAGTAATAATTGTGGGAACAGACGGAAAACGAATAATTATTTTAAAATTGTTCCCTCGTTCAATGTTGGAATGATCATAAGAATTATTCATACTTTGTGTATGTTACATCCTAGGCGGTGTTGTTGTTATCTTTTCCTTTACTTAATTTTAGCATGGAAGAATTTGATGCGTTTTTATTCACCATGGCCAACTCCGGTGTTTTGAAGGTGATAGCGTTATAAAGAAATTGAAATTTACGTCTGGACATGTATAATTTATTCTTACGCCAACGATATTCTTCTCCTGGACGTTCTAAAAATAACATGGCATGTAAACTGGCTTCTGGACGCATGGAACGCATCATCGAAATCAAAAGTCTTCCCACACTTGCGTGGTAAGCAGTGTTGTTATTCTACAAAAAATTGTTCGTGTAATTTGTCATCTAAAAAATTATAAATACTGTTCATATAGTAAACGACGCTCAATTTTAAAAGTCATGAAAATTGTTCATGTGGTAAATGATACTCAGTATCAAAAATCATAATAATGTTGTATGATAAATGAGACTCAATATTAAAAATCATAAAAATGGTTTATATGGTAAATGATACCCAGTGTTTAAAATCACAAAAATTGTTAATATGATGAATGGTATTCAGTATCAAAAATCGTGAAAATTCTTTGTATGATAAATGACACTTAATATTAAAAATCATAATGTTTATATGATAAATAATAGGAGTTGTGAGAGGCTCCCTAGGGCATGCGGGCAACCCATTCCGTTGCTTGCATGCTTGTCCTGCAACTCTGGGCGCTTGAAAATTTCTGTCATTTCGGTAACTTCTGTACTCCCAGGGGAGCATGTGAGGTCCTGAGCTAAAGGTTAGGCAGGCCTTCCTCTTGTTGAAATGGAATAGGTTTATTTTATTTTATTATGGACCATCTTTTTTCAGCTGATTGCTGTCCTGTTTTTCAACACCTACCACATACTTCCTAATTTTTATCTTGCTTCAAGAGCTTCTTTCTTAGCTTATTGTTTCTAAGCACCTTGTGCGTAGATTCTGCGTTTCCTTAACTTCAAACAAAATAGTGCCTTTCTCCTTTCCCTCTTTGGAAATCTTTTGTTGCGGTTAGGGAGGCCCAAACTAGCATATAATCTAATCATTGGTAACTTGTTTTAAACGCGAACCTTGATTATTTGTAGCAGAATGCGAATAAATTGATTATAGTTATTAAGCTTACGATGCTTATTTTAGTTGACGTAGTACAACACAACACAGCCTCGTCGCTGTGTTCGCTCCCACTGTACTAGTATTAGTGACGGTTGTGTAGATGTGTGGTGTTGACATCAGCTGTGTGCGTGCGCGTCGGCTGTTTTCTTGCCTTCAGCTTGTCGGCCCATCATCAACAACAATAGCGATTTAAGCGAGCTCTGCTCAGTTTTGTTGTATATAATAATTTTAATGTTTATTTGAAGAGCGCGTGTAACTTATTACATTTTGCTGTTACAAATGAATGAAAAGAATCAAATGTATAGGATACGGTGAGGTGTGCGTGTTTGTTAGTCGCTTTGTGGATTATGTGTCAACATACATATTCCTAGTTACGTGCTCAAAATATATATTTTGTGGTATTTTTCGAAGTTTTCTTCACCCAAATATTACTTTAAGTGTACGTCCAGTAACTCAACTCTTTACATTCTGAAAGCGTTTGCTACCCACCGCATAATCGGCTCCACTTGTTGCTGAAGTCAGTT
This sequence comes from Morinoia aosen, assembly GCA_030386875.1. Classification (NCBI taxonomy): domain Eukaryota; kingdom Metazoa; phylum Arthropoda; class Malacostraca; order Amphipoda; family Talitridae; genus Morinoia; species Morinoia aosen. The sequence continues at coordinate 22,456,028 of CM059578.1, read as the reverse complement.
GTGGGTTTAGGTTTATAGTTGAGGACCTTGCCTTTCATTCTTTACGTTTTTAATTTCTATACTTCGTTATGAAAACCAGTTTCTTGAGCTTTTGTGTTTACTTTTGGATATGAATTTTTTTTTCTTTCTTTCTTTCTTTCTTTCTTTCTTTCTTTTCTTTGTTCTTCTAGTTGTGGTGGTGGGCGGACCGCGCAACCGGGCTTTTGCACGATTGTCTTCGTCGCTTGTGCTTTATTCTCATTGCACCTCTTCGTTAATTAAAATGTTTACGCCTTCTTTTGCCGGTGTAGTGGACTGAGATCACTCGTTGCTTGCAATACAACCCATCAATGGGACGTTTGAAAAAGTTTTAACAAACCCAAATTAATGGTATTTGATGGACCTAGTTACTGTGTTCTCTTTATAAATTACTTACAACTTTTGACTTTAAATTTGAGTTGAACATGGAACTTCAATTTAACCCATCGCGGTCAGTGTTAACTGGGGCATCCAGTTCATGTGCCCTTGTGCTACCACTTGCACATGCTCTTCAATTAAATTTCTTTGTAATTATCACTCAACAGACATGGAGATGAAACCTTGAGTATGGAAATAAACTCACAATCAATTTTATATCTTAAAGACTCATGTCCCTAAGGAGAGGCAACTGTTGAGTTGTCTCAGCTATAGTTAAGTTATCGCGACTTCAGTCACCGAAAAATCGTTATCGTATGGGCTGAGACCTTCGGCGCGATTTAGGCTTTGAATCTGAAGCGCTAGAAATCTTGCAAACTACTATTGCTTCAATCTTTTGTGCCCATTTGCTTCATTTCAGTTTTTTAGCTTCCGTTATCTCATTTTATTTTTTTATCTTTGTCTTCCTTTTTGTTTCTATGTGCAGTGTCCTGTGTGGGAACACGCCCTGTGCGTAGATTCCCTGTTTTCTACAGTCCATACTAAACGGTCCTTCTTTCCCTCTTGAGATCGCCTTTGCTGTGACTCAGGAATCTTGAACTAATATGAAGATGGTTTTTGAAGTGCAATGTATTAAATCGCTCAGGATTGTGAGCCATCCTCTGCTCCATAACATGAAGTGCTGTGAGTTTGATCTTCATTGCGCGGTAATGTCTTTCAGAAAGAAAATACTACAGTTTGAGAATTTGGTAGAGAAAATGAAACTCTCTTAACATCATGGAAATCACAGACATTCGGAAAAGTTTAGCTAATGAAACGAAGATATAATACGAATATTCATTGCCCTCCCAAAGCCCCCTTACCTTATCGTGGTGGGAGGGTTTGTGTGTTGTGAGGAGGAGTGAGGCTATGCTGTCGGGACCTCGGTCCTGGTGGGTACAACCGCGGCAGACAGGCTCACTCGGAGCAGCCAGACAAAATGGGGGGCCATGGGAAGGCCCCCCATGTAAATAAAACCGGACCCCGGCAGTTACGAGTGATAAAGCCCCCGTTATCCCGAGCAAACAAGGGGCTGCTACGGGCCGGGGTTGACGGTGGGAGGGGGTATTCACCCCCTATTGGTCAGTGTGTGCCCGCCTCAAATATAGATGATATATCAAATGGCTACTGACTGCTCGGGGGTCTCTTTTCCGGCCTGAGCCAGCCTGGATAGGGGAGGGGAGACCCTCCTTGACAAGAGAGACCTAAAGCAATGTGCTTGCTTCCACCGATACAACTCTGGCTGCTCACCCCCCGTTGACGACCCTGATATCTAACAAGGACATTGAACCTACCTCTTCCTCTAAAGAGCCGCCTCTGCAACCACCGCCGCACCAACCTGTAGGCGAGGAAACAGAGCGCGGACAAAACAATGTTATAACTCTTGAACCTTACGCACCTGAACGTCCACCAAACAGGTCAGGTCGTGGGCGACGCCGTGGCAGAAGATTGCATCTTCTTGAGGAGGCCGCGCCCTTCGACCTGATGGAGCCGAATTTGCCCACGGAGTACAAAAAGTTCTTCAGTATTAAAGCTAGCGACGGTTCACCTCTGACACACATTGATGTGATCATGGCAAACCGTGACCTGTGTCGTGGGTTGGGAGGTAGACCCGCCAAGATCACAGAGACTCGCGGTGGTGGCCTCTTGGTGGAGGTCCGTAACTCTGAGCAGAGCCGCAACATATTGAGCATTCGCCATCTGGCTGGCGTGGGCGTGGAAGTGACCCCACATGGAAGCCTCAATGAGAGCAAAGGAACGATCTACTACGTCAATTATCCTGGTTACGCTGATGAGCACCTCCTGGAGGAATTGCGGCAGTATGAAGTGAAGGCGCTGTACCGAACCAAGAAAAACGTTAATGGTGCCCTGGTGCCCACTTCTGTCTACATCCTGACGTTTGACCGATGCTCCCTGCCGTCACATGTGAATATAGGATGGACGAGGTGCAACGTGCGACAATACGTCCCAAGGCCACGACGCTGCTATAAGTGTCAGCAATATGGGCATGGTGCTAAGACCTGTCGATCCTTAAGAGGAGCATGCCCAAATTGTGCCGAGGACTAGCATGAACTGCCCTGTGATAAGCCCCCGAGATGTGCTAACTGCGATAAATCACACCCTGCTGGCTCCAAAGAATGTTTCTATTATAAAATGGAAGAAGAGGTGATGGCCGCGCAAACATCGCAGAGAATGAGTTACGGGGAAGCTAAGCGTGCTGTGAGTAACCGATACGTCAGATCAGAGACGTCCTATGCCACTGCAGTGCGGGCCCCTCCAAGGAGACCTAGCTTTGTTGTGCCAGTGCACCCGACAGTTACAGGAGCCCACAGTGTTGCTGGTCGGGACCCCACCGCAGGTGCTGATGCCGCGCGTGTTGCACGCCGTACTCCCGCTGCTGGACCCCGACCTGCTGATAGACCTGAGCGAAGCGATCTTCCCGATGTGTCACGTGCTCAAGCGGACCTCCCAGTCCCTGTGTGCCTGAGTTCGACGGTCTCCTCGGGATCGCGGAAACGCATACCGAGTGTGAGATCGCCACCCGTTGGCAGTGCCATGTCAAAGGTGGCTAGGACTGCGGAAACAGTAGCATCTGACAGTAAGAGGCGCCAAGCTGAGTCAGGGAAGTGTCATGGTGATACGCACGCGGAAGCCCAGGCGAATACCGGCTTGACCCGTGGCCATGGTGAAGCATCGATAGAAGTGGCCCGTCCAATCGACAAGCGGCCTGCGACCGTCTACAGTGCGAACAAGCAGTCCGAGATGCCACCTCCCCAAGATGTAAGGACTATACACGAGAGCCGCAGAAGTGTGAGAAAGCCGGAACCCTCAGTGGCACAGCGTGTGCGTTCGTTGGACCGCGTAGGAAGAGTGCCAGAGGAGACTGCGCCTGACTTTACACGAGTGTGGGCTTTACCCTCGAAGGTTACTCCAAGACCTCTCCCAACCGTGCCCTTGCACGCGTGGGGGGAGAGACCAGCACCAACCAAATCACCATCAAATCAAAGACCGCCAGAACCTAAAGAACAACCCCCAGAAAAGGGAACATGATACAGAGTGTTTTACAGTGGAATTGTAGAGGATACCGTAGGAATTACGGTGACCTCCTGACCATCATCCAGCAACAACAACCACTGTGCATATGTCTCCAGGAGACCATGCTGGGAGACATAACTCCGACCCCACCAGCCAACTATAATATTGAAACTTTTTCTCACGTACCAAATCCTGTCCCTGGATCTGGACTAGCTGTTCTTGTAAGGAAGGACTTGGGTTATTCCAAAGTGCCGATGAACACCCAGATCCAGGCAATGGCAATCCGTTTTTGGTTCAACAAGAAAATGACCACCATCTGCAACATGTATATCTCCCCAGCTGAACCTTTCTCGTTGCCCGATTTTGAGAATATCAGTACTCAATTGCCTGGGCCCGCTTTTGTGGTAGGCGACCTCAATGCAAAGCACGTGGCTTGGGGCAACGCCCAAAGCGACCAGCGTGGTAGGCTCATCAACCAATTCATTACGAGATCCAATTTCTGTTTGCTCAACACTGGGACCGCCACTCATTTTCACGTCCAAACAGGGACGACCTCCGCCATCGACCTCAGTTTCAGCACTCCAGATATGTTCCCCGATGTTCTGTGGAGCGTGCTGGATGATACTTATGGCAGTGACCACTTCCCCATTGTTATGGAAGTGTGGGAGTTTGCTCCAGTGCCAGCAGAACCTCGATACTGCATGAAGCGTGCCAACTGGGATACTTATGAAGCCCTAACCCAGATGGAAGAAATTAATGATCTGCTGGAAGTTGACGACATGGTGGAGCGTTTTACCGGTACCCTCAGGAGTGCTGCTAGTGCTGCTATCCCGATGTCACGCGGTGGTGCACCAAAGTACCGTGTTCCTTGGTGGAATAATGACTGCGCTGTGGCAAACTATGAGCGGCGGCAAGCCCTGAGACGCTCTAGACGTACCGGCGAGCTGGCAGATATTATTGCATATAAGCGAGTAAGAGCGAAGGCCCAATTCATCAAGGACGCTGCTAGGCGGAGCTCGTGGCGCAAATATGTTAGCAGCCTAAATACCGACACACCTATGACCAAAATTTGGCAGCGTGTGGGTAAGATGAAAGGAAAATACAGCTGTGGCAGGCCTTGTTTAGAAGTGAACGGCATACTCACGGCGGATCCTCAGCGGGTGGCGGCGGCGCTGGCTGATAGTTTCGCGCATAATAGTAGCGAAGCCCAGTATCCACCTGCTTTCCAGGTGCACAAACTTCAAAGAGAGCAACATAAGCCAGACTTCGCTACAGAGGCAGTCTTCTCGTACAATGAGCCTTTCACCTTCCTTGAAATTTACCGCACCTTGAGAACTTGCAAAAATACTGCACCAGGCCCTGATGGGATTCATTATCAGATGCTGAAGAGGATGCATCCAACAGCCTTACATCAGCTCCTTCATATTTTTAATAAGGTTTGGAGGACACATGTTTTCCCAAAGGATTGGCGCACTGCAACAATCCTTGCTTTTGCCAAACCCCAAAAACCGGCCACCCGAGTAGACAGTTACCGACCGATCGCTTTAACGAGCTGTGTGTGCAAACTGCTAGAGAGAATCGTAAACATTCGACTTGTTCGATGGCTGGAAGCGGAGGAAATCCTGAATCCTGCCCAATTCGGCTTCAGACAGCTTCGAGGGACCACGGATGCTGTTGTGAGGCTACAGAACCATCTGGTCCAGAATGTTGCGGCCCGTAAGCAGAGCTTATGTGTCTTTTTTGACCTGCATAAAGCATATGATACCGTTTGGAGACATGGGATCCTAGAACGTGTTTATGGGTGTGGCCTTCGGGGCAATTTGGCCTTTTTTGTCCAGCAATTCCTCCAGGAGAGAACTTTCCGTGTGAGGGTGGGAGCCACACTGTCTCCTTGGCAAATCCAGCAGGAGGGCCTACCCCAGGGTAGTGTGCTGAGCTGTACCCTCTTCTCTCTGGCCGTAAATGACATCACCTCCACACTGCCGGCCGATGTTTCGTCGTCCCTGTATGTTGATGACTTCATGATCTACTCTTCATCAGCGTATTTGCCGGCACTGTCGCGCAGAGTACAGTTGGCAATCAACGGTGTGAATGACTGGGCAACGGAAAATGGTTTCGTATTCTCCACTGGGAAAACTGTAGCCCTACACTTTCAGGGACGATGCCGATGGAACCCCCCACAGCTACTGCTCCGGGGAGTACCGATAAACTTTGCTCATAGTGCCAAATTTCTGGGTATGACTATCGACGACAAACTATCGTGGAAACCCCACCTGGCCGAGCTGAAGTCAAACTGCAATAGGAGAATGAACCTGTTGAAATGTGTATCAGGCCTGGCGTGGGGAGCTGACCGTGTAACGTTGCTGCGCCTATACAGAACCCTGATCAGAAGTAAGCTGGATTATGGTTGCACTATATACCAGTATGCAAGGGAAACTTCGTTATCAGCGCTAGACCCGGTGCACCACACGGCCATAAGGCTTTGCACTGGCGCTTTTCGGACCTCCCCGTCAGCCAGTTTGTGTGTGGAGAGTGGAGAACCCCCACTTTGGCTCCGCCGTGTGCAACTGAGCCTACAGTACCTGGCCCGTCTAGATCAGCTGCCTCTGTCTCCTACATGGAGAAGTGTGCACGCGCCTTCCGGGCGACATCTGCCTTTCCCATATTGTCTGCCTTCATCACTAAACTATCCTGCGCTGACGGCCGCCATGCAGCTGGGACCCATGAGAGTGCAACCTGTGCTTTTTGACTGCTCCCCGACATGGCGTGTCCCCGTGGAAAGTTTCTGCCCTGGATGTCGAATGCCTAAAAAGGAGTCGATGCCGGCTAACATCCTGAAGGGAATTTTCATGGAGCATATACTGGAGAAACATGCAAACTCTGTGAAGATTTATACAGACGGCTCAAAGACAGGAGATGCTGTGGGCTGCGCCGCTGTGTCCGGGGAATTGGTGAGGGCTAGGAGACTGCTTCCAGAGACCTCGATTTTCTCAGCGGAGCTGTATGGTGTGATGCAAGCGCTACAGCTGATTGAGGAGCACGCATACCACTCTTTCACCATCTTCGTGGACTCGAAAAGTGTAATAGATGCTGCTCAAATGTACAACAGCACCCACCCCATTATTGCGGAGATCGTCATAAAACTGGCACAGTTCGTAAATGAACAGAAGAGTGTCAAGGTATGCTGGGTGCCCGCACATGTGGGGATATCCGGCAATGAGAGGGCAGACCGGGAAGCTAAGCAAGCAGCTGGGTCAAGTGAGAGAACACTAAATTTGATGGTCCCTTCCCGTGATTTTTATCCTCGCATCAAGGCGGCGGTGAAGGATCTGTGGCAGCAAACCTGGACGGCCACAACTGACAATAAATTGAGAAACATTAAGCCTACTGTCCGAGAGTGGTCATCATCCAACTGCCGTGCTCGTCGAATGGAGGTGATACTCTGCCGCCTCCGCATCGGCCATACTCGCATAACGCACGGCCACCTCATGGAGCGACAGCCGCAGCCGCAATGCGAACGGTGCCGTGTTCCCCTGACTGTCGTGCATTTTCTTGCTGAATGTCCAAGATACTCTGCTATACGCAATGTGTGTTTCCCAAGTCTTCGTGGCTGCGCGGAGGATGTGTTGAAAGGAATGCTCAGGGAAAACGAGCACTCTGGCTCTAACGCAGCAGCGTTGCGGCTGTTCCTGGAGAGGTGCAAGCTATTTTCTGAGATTTAACAGGAAGCCACGCAGTAATGCACTGTAACCAAGCGTGATATCATATTGGAAGATTGTAGATGAAGAAACTGCAATATGGCCGGGCGCGCTACGTTGGTACCTCGGGGGGTTTCAGCGTGGGTAAGGCGTCCGGCCATAATGGGTGGGCAGCTGAAACCCCCTACGGGGTCTGGCTGCCCAGTGTGTTCGAATGTACTGTTGTATGTACGAAATATCAATGGGGAGACGATTATACTCTTGAGTTGTAATTATAATTACGATCATATAATTTTTGATGTTCAAATAATGTTGATGTTCATCTTACGTGGTAAATCAAAAAGTCTGATACTGATTAAATTATGTGACCTCCGGTGCGATATAGTTTGAATAACTGAAGCGCTAGCAAACCTATGTTACTACTACTACTACTACGAATATTCATTGCAACAAATGAGTTCACGATTGAAAGTAAGTAATTTTGAAGAATTCTCAAATGAAACTTAGTAGACGTTCAAAAATGGTACTTACCGAAGGGGCAATGTAGTCAGAGTGATGTTGATGATGTCGACCAATGATTGTTGCTGTGCATCATTATGACTCGAAGATTATAGCACTGTTACCAAACCCAGAGTGATTATTTTCTTTAATTTAAGTTTTACACCTTAACGCAAAATTATTCTGCTTCCTTAATTCAAAATTGTCGACATCCTACTGGTGACATGTGTGTGCGGTGGTGGGGTAACTATACCAGACGAATTTGTATTTCCCGTTCGCAAAATCACCGTAGATATTTTTTGGAAATTTGCCAGTTTGTATTTGTGGCAAAGGATAAATCGCGTCGTGCGATTCAATTTAAGACTTTGAGTAGCACCCAATGATAAAAAAATGATCTCAAAAATTCAAGCTTTCAGTGTTTGACGTCTCACATGTAAACCGAAAGCGCCTCATCATAAATAATATACTAGATGTACCGTATGCCGGCATAAAATGTACTGGAAAATTTTCAAGTCTTCATACGAAAAATGCAAATGCTTCGGGGGCTTGATGTTCCAGGACCGATTCTTGTTAGTAAGCTGATCCTCGGATGATTTTAAGCACATTTTTCGTGGCGGTGCAGTGGAGCTTTCTGCTTTGTCTCGTAAGACCTGAAGTTGCTACTTCGGCTATTGAGTTCCACTGCGGCAAGTGAAGTGACAGTCTTACTTATACTTCTCCGGAAGTGGGTAACGTTGATAAGCAGAGGAGAATTCGAACCCGTTTATTAAATAAACTTATATTATGACTTTTTTAGATTACGAAGCCCTTGAAATAACTGGATGAGAATTGAGGGGTAACTATGGTAGGTAATACAGATTATTTCACACTAGTGTAAGTTAAAATATGAGTTTTTGAGTTCTAATGCGAGCCTCGAGTTTTCTCGATGCATTAAGTTTTGAAAAAGGAGTTTCCACTCAAGTGACTATTGCAATTTTAAAAAGCGTATGACTTATTCAACAAATTTGATAGAGCAGTGTTGCAGAAAAGTATCAGATACGGTTTTGGCAAAATATCGGAATTTATTGAAGATAAATTAGGCATTCGATTGACTGTTGTATGATGGTTAAACGAGTTTCAGCTTGGTCACTTGCTCATTCTCAAAAAAACATGCTCCGACATGAGTAAATTTTTACCCACTTCGCTAGGTGAGGTTAATATGAATTAATTAGAACTCAGAGTAATGACGAATGAGAACTAAGAGCAATTTTCAGTTGAAAATTGTTTCCCATAATTATAGGGTGGCAGACATCAACGCTGTTTTTATTGTTAAAATGTTAGTCTTCTTCTATTCGCGTTCTCTAGTTCGAAGTAATGACGCGCGATGTTTTATTTTATGTAGGGCCTATAGCAGAAAATAATTTCACAATGAAAATATTCTAACAACGTCATTGAGTTATTAAGTGGTCTTATGAAACTTTTTATTAATTTTGATCATTATTGACTGGTAAAAACTGATATTTCATTGTTTAGGCGATGATCATGTGATTTGAAAATACTAGTGTTACTCCTCTCTTCAGTGCAGAATAAATAGCATGTTAATTAACTTGACTTACAGATATGCAAGACATTTTTCGAAGCACTATTTGTTTTTAAAATATTCCTTTAATATAAGACGAAGATATTTCCAATTTAATGGCTTAAGAAGGATTTTTTTTCTGGCGATTTTTACTTAAAATATACATATTTGAATGAAATTTATCAAGCTATGCCAGGAATCTGTTTGATAAGAAAGTTTAGTTAGATATGCATCAAAATTTACTCTGGACGTGTAGAGAGTATTTACCATGCAGTGCAAATGAAAATATGTACTGAGGAAGGAAAAAGTTCTCTGTGGCGTTTTATTTAGACATTGATCTATTGTGCCTCTAGACTTTGGGCATTGATCTATTGTGCCTCTAGACTTTGGGCATTGATCTGTTGTGCCTCTAGACTTTAGGCATTGATCTATTGTGCCTCTAGACTTTGGACATTGATCTATTGTGCCTCTAGACTTTGGGCATTGATTTATTGTGCCTCTAGACTTTGGGCATTGATTTATTGTGCCTCTAGACTTTGGGCATTGATCTATTATGCCTCTAGACTTTGGGCATTGATCTATTGTGTCTCTAGACTTTGGGCATTGATTTATTGTGCCTCTAGACTTTGGGCATTGATTTATTGTGCCTCTAGACTTTGGGCATTGATCTATTATGCCTCTAGACTTTGGGCATTGATCTATTGTGTCTCTAGACTTTGGGCATTGATTTATTGTGCCTCTAGACTTTAGGCATTGATCTACTGTGCCTCTAGACTTTGGGCATTGATCTGTTGTACCTCTAGACTTTGGGCATTGATCTATTATGCCTCTAGACTTTGGGCATTGATTTATTGTGCCTCTAGACTTTGGGCATTGATCTATTATGCCTCTAGACTTTGAACATTGATCTATTGTGTCTCTAGACTTTGGGCATTGATTTATTGTGCCTCTAGACTTTGGGCATTGATCTATTATGCCTCTAGACTTTGGGCATTGATCTATTGTGTCTCTAGACTTTGGGCATTGATTTATTGTGCCTCTAGACTTTAGGCATTGATCTACTGTGCCTCTAGACTTTGGGCATTGATCTGTTGTACCTCTAGACTGTAGGCATTGATCTATTGTGCCTCTAGACTTTGGGCATTGATCTGTTGTGCCTCTAAACTTTGGGCATTGAACTGTTGTGCCTTTAGACTTTAGGCAATGCGCTATTATGCTCTAGACATAGAATTACTGCGGCGCATTTATGCACTACAACACTAAGCATTCAGACGCTAAAATATCAAGTACGTAGCCGTTAAAATCCTCTGCATTCAGACGCTAAAATATCAAGTACGTAGCCGTTAAAATCCTCTGCATTCATGTCGTAGAATATTAAGCATTTGGGCACTGCAGTATTATGATTTCAGGAATTAAAAAATTATGCATTTATGAATCAAAATGTGTATTTAAATTACAGAATATTATGCATCAGAGGTACAAATAACTCTACATTTATATTGCTTGCGTTCGTTATTTAGTGAAATATTTTCTACTCTACGGCATAAAACAGAGTTTTTATCATGTATTAAAATTTTATTTTATTTTGGCATTTGCATATTCTTAGGTATCAAAACATCATTAAATTGCTATTCTCAGAAACTTTGGGCTCAGTTTCGAAACAGAACCTGCCAATTGATGAAACTATTCTCATGTTTAAATATAAATTTGCAATAATTTAAATACTAGTGACCCGAGTTCATTTTAATGGTTTCCGAAAAGCGTTTTTTGCCAATTTCAATAATTTCAGAGATATTCTGACTTTTTGAATCAACAGAAGAAATCACATTTTTTAACTCTGGAGATTATACTCAAGACGCTGTATAGCTAACAGGAAAAAAGAAAGAAAACAGATTATTCGTGGTGAAGTTTACACAAAATTCAACGCTGAATATGAAAGTGTTTCAACTTAAGGTCCTAGGTTGGAACACGCACATGGGTTTCATTACAACCCTCGTCAATATTTCATTCGAAAAACATTGACTGATGGTCAAAGTTATACGTCAGCTTTAGCTTTCACCAGAATGCTTTCCATCTTCTCAGGCAACTAATAATTTTAAAAATCTATACTATAACAAGAGCCGCGTCCGTCCGTCGGTCTGTCTGTCCGAAGCCAGCCTGCAGTGTGTGATGAGCGTATCTGTGATATTAGCTCCAGCCCTTTATATTTTGACGGGCCGTGTTCACGCGGCCTCATCAAATTGGCGACCACCATGGGCGCCGCCATTTTGGACCCGATGTCAACAAGATTGCGGTCGTCACCCTAATGGGTGGGTTAGAAGCTTTGGTAAATCTGAAGGAGATGACAGTTGTTGATTTTCCACTTTTTGGTGCCTGAACCTAATTAATTGAATCAAAATAAACAAGTTTTCTTCTATTCTTTTTTCGTCTCAAATGAGTATTTTACGATTTATAGCGGTAATTTTAGTTTCGTCATTGATGACGAATGCGCTCGAATAAACAGCTACTCATCGATTTTCGAATTTTTGTTGCTTGAAACATGGTAATAACATCGAAATAAACAACTTTTATTCTATACACTTTTTTCGTCAAATGAGTATTTAACGAGGTATAGCGGTAGGTTTGATTTCGTCTTTCAAGACAGAGCGCTGGAAGCGAGACACCATTGCAGTATTGCCATACAACTCGATCAAAGAATTTCTTTCCGCTTCAAAGACTGGAGTTGCGGTAAGTCATTTACCGCTATAACTAATAAAATACTCATTTGAGACAAAAAGTGCATAGAAGAAAACTTGTTTATTTCGAGCTAATTAACTATGCTAAGGCATCGAAATTTACAAAATCGACAACTGTCATCTCCTTCAGATTTACCGAAGCTTTATACTATATAATTTTCACTAGAAGAACTGTGCCTCTCCCTCACGACCCAACCTCTTTACGTTTGTAATAGCTTCCGTTATTAATTAGATTCCGTTTCACGCGCTCGCTTCCTTTGGCGCAAAGGCCAACTTCAAAGTTCAATTATTCGAAAATAACGCATCAGCGAGCAGAATGTCATTCATGTAAAACGTTCTGAAATGTGTTCCTTTAGTGATTCCTGGGATCGGCATTATTATTTTCCGTGATTGCATTAAACTTCACATTGACCTTGAATTGAAAAATAAACCACCCCCAAGAAATTTTGTTTCGGAATCAAGCAAGCGTGTTCGAGTGAAATTAATAACTTTATCTTAAATTGTCTAGAAGTTGGTGCATTTGTGTTCAAGGCCATATGTTTCATGCTAGAAACACATTTTGAAATCAGTGCTGGCGGACTTCTTGCAGGAAAAATAATGTTAAATGTAATTTACCTCTCAGCCAACCCTCCTCAGACTGCGCCTAGTGTTGTACAAATTATAGTTTCTTGCAACGAACGCTGTGCTGCTCATAACACGTTAAGTGGGGCGGGTTAAACTGAAGTTCAATATCCAGCTCAAATTTAGAGTCAATTGTAGTAAAAAATATTGAAAATAGCAAACATTGAGTGGATCATGCCTTCATTTAACTTTCATTTAGTATTTATAGTAATTGAGTCAGTGACTGCTGGTCGGCCAGCAGCATTATGAAACTCACCTAAATGACCACCGGTGGGTCACGCCACACTTAACGTGTTAAGGAAAATTTTCTTCACTGCTAAACAAATGACTATGATCAGTGTTTTACCTTCTTCCATAGTTTTAGTTCGATCAGAATCTCAATTTATTTCAGTGTTAAAACTAAATCAGTTTCGTCTGAGGTATGACGTTGTAACAAATGTAATAGGTATTTCAAAAATATAAAAGAGAGGAAAGCCATTTGCAATGCAGTCATTCCTATTGATTGAACTTCATATCATCGGAAAATATCAGAAAACGCCCTTCAATTCCGGATGAATTGATTTAAAAAGCATACCATTGATATTTCTGAATATTTTTCTGTTCTATCCATCTTTGTTTCCATCATTTAAAATTACGGAAAACAGGACGCAACCGCAGTGACAACTGCGCCCCGTTGGGGTTGGGTGAGGTGGTGCAGTGCGCTCAGCTAATTGGTTTTGTGTCAGGGGAACTGTTTTACATTAAAGCTAAATAATGCTACTTTACAACAGTAAAAACTAGCGCGCGGGGATAGTTTTCGTGGTTGATTGTATAGTTTTCGTGATTGTATAGTTTTGTGTGCTAAGAACCTTTCTTGCGTTAAAACTAAATAATAGTAGGCCTACTTTAGAATCGTAAAAACTTGCGTGCGGAAAATTTACATGCTTGTGAAACTATTGAACGAAATGTTGGCTAGTTTAGATGTTGTGCTTTTATGGTATTCATGAAGTGTGTCAAGATATCCAAACTTGTACCTTTTCCTAATTGAATCAAAAAGAAGAGTGCACCTACAAGTGCCCATTCGAAATTCGGTAATGCTAATCTGAGTGTTTAATTGTTCTGTTTGGTTGTATGGATCAAAATCTCCCTTGTCTCTTTTTCATTCATCTTGTGTACTTGAAAAGAGGATAGTTTCCACAGTAGCTAAAAACTATCTTCTGAAGTTATAAGCTATCTCAAATAGTTATCTGCCTCTGACGCTAATTTCGTTTTTATGATATTTTCTTTTAGGATGGGATGAAATTATTGCTTTTATTATTATTATTAATATGATTTTTATAAACATCATTTAATCAACCACCGCATTCAAGCAAAGTACGGAAGAATTGTACAGATATAACAGCCTGGCCCAACCCTCTTAGTTTACAAGCGGCTGTAACCCAAACTTACGCAAACTATTATTAGCCGTGTTGAATCACTAATTTTCAACTTTTATTTTCAGTACATAGCCTATATAATGAGTGAAGTGAAGGCTGTTTTAGAGTGCAGTATAAGCGTATGAACCAAAATTGTTGCGTTGGATGACATTGCTGCAACTTCTTTCGGATTCTCCAACGCACGTGAAGGAGGGCACTGGTGGAACTACGCTAACAGCTCGATGTTTGCACGTGAGTACATTTGCTTGATTTCTATCCTTTAACGCGTTGCTAGCGATACGACCAATCTTTTTAAAATTAATGGTATCTTATGGACCCAGTTAATGTATGGTATTTTTAAAATTGCCAACAATTTTTGACTTTAAATCTAAGTTGAATATTGAACTTCAGTTTAACCCATCTCAGTCGACATTTTGAAGTGCTTGAATCGTGTTCGTTACATTTAAGTGCTCAAATCGTGTTTAGTTTATTTACAGCGCCCTGTTCGCGTTCGCCTATATCGGTAAGTATTCGCGAATGTTTTCACACCCTGCTATTGAATGCAGTGGTTCTCTGCAACTTTCGACGAATTGTGCGCGTCAGATTCAAGTCATCATAGTTGTATCGTGTTTTGTAGAGAATATGCATCAAAGCACTTGAAATGGCTGTGCTAATGAGAAAGCTTCCCGTTAACTTTCGTCATGCTATGTTGAACTTGGAACAGCTGGTAAATGTGGAGTTAAGGTTTCAGTGACATCCAGTTGGTCTCGACCAGAAATTACGGTAAATCTGAAGGAGATGACAGTTGTCGATTTTGTAAATTTCGATGCCTTAGCATAGTTAATTAGATCGAAATGAACAAGTTTTCTTCTATGCACTTTTTGTCTCAAATGAGTATTTTATTAGTTATAGCGGTAAATGACTTACCGCAACTCCAGTCTTTGAAGCGGAAAGAAATTCTTTGATCGAGTTGTATGGCAATACTGCAATGGCGTCTCGCTTCCAGCGCTCTGTCTTGAAAGACGAAACCAAACCTACCGCTATACCTCGTTAAATACTCATTTGACGAAAAAAGTGTATAGAATAAAAGTTGTTTATTTCGATGTTATTACCATGATTCAAGCAACAAAAATTCGAAAATCGATGAGTAGCTGTTTATTCGAGCGCATTCGTCATCAATGACGAAACTAAACTTACCACTATAAATCGTAAAATACTCATTTGAGACGAAAAAAGAATAGAAGAAAACTTGTTTATTTTGATTCAATTAATTAGGTTCAGGCACCAAAAAGTGGAAAATCGACAACTGTCATCTCCTTCAGATTTACCGAAATTACTGTCGACGACGGCACGGAACCATATGCGTACTTTGCCAGTGTTTAGTGCCGTTACCGACATTTTCTCTGATAGAAAGTCGTTCGGTTCGTGGCCGTACTATTGGTCTTCTCTGCATTTAGACGGTTGTCGAAAACATTAGGGCGATGAGCAAGTTTTCGGCGGGGCTCAACTTGTTTTAATGCGAGGTAAGATATTTTTGTAGTGATACAAGTCTTTGTTGGAGTGTCTCAACATATTCTAGCTGTGGTATTAACAATTTAAACGCAGGACGAGACATTTTTGCTGCGGAACAAAAGATGTTGAGAATGGTGCTTCGAGTCTATTGTGTGATACCACGAAATTACGAAACTTGTTGAGGCTCTAAAAATTTTTGATAGGTTTTAGTATTGGTAAAAAATTTCGGCAAAAAACAATCATCTAGTAATCTGTGGCATCAGCGAAACTGTACGTCAAAACTCTCCCGACTGCATCAACAATTCACTCTCCGTCGGGCAACTTTCAGTAGACCTAACAGGAGCAGCATCATCGATATCAGCAATTCTCTCTCGGACAATGTTCTATTCTGTCTTGGACATGGTCCCAATAGGATGTCGAGATGGACCTTCCGTTTAGGTACAAACGCTTTAATTTTATTCAAGAAAGAACTTGATGACTTTCGAGGGTGTAGGCATATTTTTATTCCTTAAAATGCATTACTTGTTGAATTTTTCATATTTGTAATTCAGAAATTATATTTTACGTTTCTAAAACTTTCATTAGAATTAGTTTACCGTCTGTCTCAGCACGATGCAATTTCATTTCCGTGGTACCTATCATACCTTTATTTGACTGTTCATGTAGTTGGTTAGGTTAGATGAATGTTCTTGAGTAAATATGGACAATTAACTTCACACCATCGCTAGAAAATTATATCCCAAAATGAGCACAGATAATAAACAACTAGCCTTCAAGTTCTGAGTATGATCAACATTTTGAGTGTCGCTTTTCTTTGTTCTGTAGCTACTCCACCGCACCCGTGTTAGTTTCTTGGAGGTTTTGGTGAAGAAAATTTCGGGGGTGATCTCCGAGGCGTAAATATACATATAAATTTGTAAATATATACATGTTTACTTATATACGATGTAAACATATATATATTTACGTAAATATGTATACATATATTTGATCCGTGGGAGTAAAATGTGCCTTAGGCGAATAAAAATATGATGTATCTTCGGCGTGTCACAACAAATATATGATATATTTGTGTTTGAGAACATGTATCTTCGTTGTTTGAGGATATATAAGTGATGTGTAAAATTATTATATGCATTTGAATTATAAGAATATGACGCAACTTTGACGTATGAGAGAATGTTGTACCTCTTAACTTTGATTAATTGTTTTATCATTGATACATAAGCATACGATGCGTCTATGATGTATAACGATGTGATAAATTTCATCATTGGCGCTCTTCCGGGGGATACCACTGTGGTATCTGTGTGAATTAGCGTTCCCAGGGGGACAATGTGAAGGAGCAGGCTGAAAGTTAGGAATAACTACTTTGTGTTGAGACGTACAGGGTGTCTATGAAGTGTCTTTACCATGTCATTAACCATGTTTGTCCGTGCGTCTCTACCATTTTCGTCCGTGCGTTCATCTTGCTCTCTGACTTCAAAAGGATACAACTATCGTACCTATGGGAGTTAGCACTCCCAGGAGGGAAATGTGTGCTGAAATAAGCACACATTTCCGAGCTGAAATAAGATACATTTTGTTTTGTTAAGGACCACCTTTTTTCGGTTCACTGCTGTTCTGTTTTTCTGCTCCTAGCACTTTCTTCTTCAAATTTTATCTTGTTTCATGAACTTCTTTCTCAACTTATTGTTTCTATACCCCATCTGCATAGATTCTGCGTTCTCTTATCTCCATAAAAAATTGTGCTCTTCTCTGTCCTTTTTTCGGAACGCTATTTTAGCAGTTAGGGACGCTTAAACAGGCATCTAATCTAATCTAATCTTGTCTTGCTCTCTGCTGAAGATGAAATCACTCCCTGTTCCTATAAGAATAAATTCTGCCTATCAACCAAAAATTGAGCGAAAATATTCCACGCTATGAATTAGCAGTCATGTGTGCATGTGAACTGAGTTTGTGTCGTCATGTTCACGTTTTGCATAGCTGAGGCAGTAGTGAGCCCACCCCGCAATGCTGTGGCCACCGTGGCCTAATGGTTACGAGCGCTCATTCTCTGTATGGAGACCACGAGGGTTCGAAACCTCGCCCTGTCAGGTGTTTCTTCACATTTCAGGGAGAGAGTAAGCCGCACTTTCCCTCCTTGCGTAGTGTTACCTCTTCGTGCGTAGAGACTTCGAGGGTTCGAGACCTGGTGTTTCTTTACGTTTCGAGAAGAGAGTAAGCCGCACTTTCCCTCCCTACGTAGGTGACCGAAATGGATTCCAGCTCGATTGAGAGCAACTTTCCTTGTGACCTGGCGCAAGTTGTGAGGCGCTTGACAACCCTGCATGACATAATTTCTCAGTCTTTGAACTAAAACATCCTTCTTCGCGTGGACCTCAACTAACCCAGTGAAAATAAAAGGCGCTTGATGACCAATTATACGTTTTATAAGATCATCGTCGTCAGGTTGCCGCTACACAGAGTTACGCTAAGCAGAACATGCCGAGGGTGGTGCAAAATAGAGCATGAACATCTCAAACTACTTTTCATTTCAAATGAGGCGTTGATCAATTGGTAAAGCATAGAATATATTCCTATGGAGCCCTAGAGGGTGGACAACAACGATCATTTACTAGATATAACCTAGACATGGCCTCTATATCGATACATCAAATATATATTTGGGCTTTAAATCACTCTTTCTTTCCAAGCAGCACGTATTCTACAGACCTGTCACGGGGTGCGCCGCTCAAGCTTTCTCTCTGGATCTTTCCGTCCTTTACATCTGATAGGATATCTTTCTCTCTGAAGTCTTTCATCTGAAAGGACATCTCTCCCTCTGAAGTCTTCCATCTGAAAGGACATCTTTCCCACTGAATTATTTCATCTGAAAGGAAATCTTTCCCCCTGAGTCATCACATGTGAAAAGGTATCTTTCGCCTTAAATCTTCACATGTGAAAAGGATATCTTTCCTTTTAAATCTTCACAAGCGAAAAGGTATTTTTTTCAGAGAATTTTTCTGTCTGACAGACTGTCCTGTAGTTTTCAACTGTAACTGGAGTTTAAATTTTTTAAATTGTAAATTTTTACCCGTTATTTGGCGTACGCCAATTTTATTTCATAAAATAGCTTGTATTTATTAGCCATTTTGTGTGCGGTATTTCTAGATGATAAAACTGCCCGTATTTCCCTGTTATTTTGCGTACGCAGGTTGAAATTGGTAAAGCTGCCCGTATTTCCCCGTTGTTTTAGTACGCAGTCTTTAGTTGATATAATTGTCCGTATTTCCCCGTTATTTTGCAAACGCAGTTTGAAATCGGTAAAGCCGGCCGTATTTCCCCGTTTTAGTACACAGTTTTTAGTTGACAAAACTGCCCGTATTTCCCCGTTATTTTGCGTACGCAGTTTGAAATCGGTTAAGATACCCGTATTTCCCCATTGTTTTGCTTACGACAAATTCCACCCTTTTTAGACAGAAAGATCCAGGGAAGAGAGCTTGTGACAGCAGCACCAGGACAACACGTAGCGGCATTTCTTTAAGTAGAAGCTGATCTCTACGTAAACTAGAACTATATATATGCACCTAACTACACTTGTGTCTCTCTCCATCTCTCCGAAGCCCTAATCCTCTATAACATTATTTGGGGTTCGTCGGGTTGTTCGCATGTATTTTCTACTGTGATCTTCCTGATAACCCTGAAAGGACATAGTTATTTACCGGTGAATCAAACTCTATATATGTCAAATTACGTAAAGAATCGCTCATAATATGCAACAGAACGAACCTCTTCAACGAAACAGTCAAACCTTGAACGAATTCTGAAAAAAAAACAATAAAAAACAGAATTACTTGGTTCATAAAGCATTCTTAGACATTGGTATCTTCCATATCGATGTAGATAAAACCATAAGCGATGTAGTCGTAAGATTAGAATGCAAAGCACAACACACACACTGCGTTATGCAATCATTACGTGAACGTCAGGTTTATTCATTCATGTTGGTTGCGTTCTGTTTGGCATTTTCCATGCACGTTACACGTTCTCAGCTTAGTGTTACAAAATTTTTGTAAACAAATATACTCCTGCCTCAAAAGTTGGCAAGCCGAGACTTCACGCCTCAATGCAGTGATTCCCAGGTCACTCTTCTTTCATGCGTTGCCCTCTCTTTACCGCTGTTCTGTTATCCTTAACAGAAAATGGTTTTGTACATCTGAAGCGGCCACCCTTCTTCTCTTGGCCCCTCATCTGTCTTCTGTTGCCAATAACCCCTTCTCCTCTCACCCCTCACCCCTTCTCCTCTCACCCCTCACCCCTTCTCCTTTCGCCCCTCAACCCTTCTCCTCTCCCCCGTCACCCCATTTCCTCTCGCCCCTCACCCCCGTCTCCTCTCGCCCCTCACCCCTTCTTCTCTCGCCCCTCACCCCTTATCATGTTACCAATTATCACTCCTGTTGCCCTTCCTCCTGTTGCGCCCAGCCCCAACAAATATACGCACGAACAATTTGCTTCTCAGTACAAAAAATGTAGGTACGACAGAATCCTAATTCATTTCGAGAAACAAAGAAGGCTCTGTATAAAATGTTTTCCTAATTTAAATAAAGAATTCATCGCCTGAAAACCAAATTCGCACCTCAGATGCAGCGCAAATAACTGACGTGTGTTTGTTTACTCTTCTACGTATCACTTATTTTTTCCTAACATGTAACATTGTTCTTGCGATTTCATTCATATTCAAAGCATATTCTTGCTTTGAAATTAGTTAACCTATAGGCTCAGTTTTATCAAATTTAAACATTTCTATTTCATGCCAATTGTAGAAAACTATTTTCTTAATTTAAAGATATCCGCTTAACTCACGGAATTTGCCTATTTACTTGCCTATTTTACCCACTATGCCTATATCGAATACACTGACTAAAGCGGCACCGGCCATTCGGTCCCTAATGTTGAACATCTATACAAAATATTATTGCCAATTGCAGTCTACGCTGTCAACAAAAAAATGTGCCGTGCTCCCTTTCGAGTGTTGAACATTGGGTAAAAATCCCAATGCGAAAATATTCCAGTGTCTAGGGTAAATTTGCAGCGCTTATCATGATTTAGAGCATTAATAAGTTGTTCTGACGCGCCTGGTGTGCATCATTTACGCTATTGTTAGCAAATCATGAGCTGAAGAAAGTCGTTTACGTGCGTTGTCTGCGAATAATGCGCTGCAGTGCGTCTGTTAGGGGCCTTGCCAGTAAATAATGCGCGGCAGTGCGTCAGTTACGGGCCTTGTCTGTAAATAATGCGCTGTAGCTGCAACTTTATAACACATTTTAAACTGCACGCTCTTTTGCAACAAGTTATTAATTTGTAAATACAAAACAAAATTTGTATATCAAGGTCAACGCCTATGCGCGCGTAATTTTATTTTACTTTTGGGGTTAGCAAATACGAATTCCGAATGCGTGTTAACAGCTAAGCAGGGCTTCGGGAAGACACGCACGAATACGTAGCTTTCTTCCTCCGTCTAGTGCAGGAGTTTTTAAACACGGCGTCCTGGTGGTTGGAACGCGCCTCTGTACCTCTGAAGGCCGATTTTCAAGCAATTTAAGAGTTCGTTGTAGTACAGCTAGCAGCGTACGTTCTTCTGAGTGGACTTTTGAGAGTACTTACGACATGTCTTAGTTCAGCTTTTCGGCATAACAGCGTACGTTCTTCTGAGTGGACTTTTGAGAGGACTTACGACATGTCTTAGTTCAGCTTTTCGGCATAACAGCGTACGTTCTTCTGAGTGGACTTTTGAGAGTACTTACGACATGTCTTAGTTCAGCTTTTCGGCATAACAGCGTACGTTCTTCTGAGTGGACTTTTGAGAGCACTTACGACATGTCTTAGTTCAGCTTTTCGGTATAACAGCGTACGTTCTTCTGAGTGGACTTTTGAGAGTACTTACGACATGTCTTAGTTCAGCTTTTCGGTATAACAGCGTACGTTCTTCTGAGTGGACTTTTGAGAGGACTTACGACATGTCTTAGTTCAGCTTTTCGGCATAACAGCGTACGTTCTTCTGAGTGGACTTTTGAGAGGACTTACGACATGTCTTAGTTCAGCTTTTCGGCATAACAGCGTACGTTCTTCTGAGTGGACTTTTGAGAGGACTTACGACATGTCTTAGTTCAGCTTTTCGGCATAACAGCGTACGTTCTTCTGAGTGGACTTTTGAGAGGACTTACGACATGTCTTAGTTCAGCTTTTCGGCATAACAGCGTACGTTCTTCAAAGTGGACTTATGTAGCCAGCTGTTGTGCCCTGCGACGTATTCCAGCTTATAACGTCATTGGCCAGAATGATGATGGTTGAATAGAACCGTAAAAATATAACACAAAAGCAAATACACTTTCTTTTTTGGGAACCTGAAATCAGGATCTTTTTTGAGAAAGTTTCCTCGAAATGGTCATTAAATTGTCCCCATTTTCCTGATACTCGCCTGCAAAAGTTCATCTCATGGGCATAACAGCGTACGGTCTTCTGAGTGGACTTACGAAGCCAGCTGCCTGTGCCTTGCGAAGTAAATTGGTTGAAAATTCGGCTCTAGGATCAGAAGCACGGAGGTTTGTTTCAACACAAACACCTCTGCCTAAGAATCCTTATCCTAAAATTTGAGAAGTTGTACTGAACATTTACTGCACGTTCACGCATGAGAGGCGTGTGACTTCTACACTATACATACATCTACATGTCTTAACTCTAATACAGTATGTCTCATCCCAGGCTCATGTAGTCCGTAGATATTTGTCTGCCTGCCGTCTATAAGCCGCATTATTCAGTACAATACGCATTATATTTGCTGAAAGAGAGCATTTTTTTGACTCATATGAGCCTATTGAAAAGAATATTGGACAGAGCGTGAAGTATTATCGCTGAGATCATACTACAGTGTACGCTTGCTATTTTAACCATTTTTCCTATCGTTAGGACTATCCAATTTTGAACAATGAGCTCGCACTGGTCGCCAATTCGAACTATGTCATTGGCAGAATGATGATGATTGAATAGAACCGTAAAAATAAAACACACAAAGCAAATACATAACTGCGATACATTCTTTTTTGGGGAACCTGAAATCAGGATCATTTTTTGAGATCATTTCCTCGAAATGGTCATTAAAATGTTCATATTTTCCACGAGACTCACGCGCACACGCCCAGCTACGTGACACCAATGAATGAAAATATCATTTGATTTAATCTGTTGTTTCTTTATGAGGTTTAATTGTCACACAATATTCCGACATCTAAGGCAGGAATCGCCATTAACAAATTGAGTGCACTTCTCTATCAGGTTGTACCATGGTAATGACTGAAAATAACGTTCCATCGAATCTCTGAAAAAATCTTGATTTTTTCTGACATCTCAGTGAAGAAAAACCGACATTGTCTGATGCCTCCGAGCAGCAATACAGACATTTTTTTAATTTCTCCGAGCGGAAATGTATGTGTTCTATGCAATCTCTGCGCGGAGAAATAGGTGATACATAGCAATATCGTTCACATACATCTTATCTCTCTTAATACTTTAGATAATACCATATATCTTTGTGCGCCCATGAAATTTTTGCACAAACATGCAGATATCTACCACATATCTCTGCTCTGAAAACAGATGTTGCTTAACAACAGGAACTTTTAATTTTTTTTTTCAAAAATGTGGAGTTCGGATGTTGACCCCTTGATTATTCTTAATAAAAATGGTACCTTAAATTTCGTTGCATAAGACATTTAACTGACAGATCACTTCCCTGTTAAAAATAACCCGCTGTATTTCATAGGCACGTGATATTCATATAGATTTGGGAACACAATATCCGATATGCACAATTTCAAAATTTTCACCAGTCACCAGCACCACGTGACAGTGATACCCATTTTAATTCCTCGGGGTTTACTTTGATGAACATTGACCGTCAGTTGAAGTAATTAGAGAATAAGTTATTACATCCCAGAGCTAAATAAAACATGGAGGTATTTTAATGAGATCCTAACTAAAAGAAACTATCACCTCAAGGTACTAGAGTATGTGACGGATGTATACGAGATAATAATGAAAAGGAATTAAATATTACATCAAGGTATTAGAATACAATAATAACTATGGAATAATAGTGAAAAGCAACCAAATGTTGCATTAAGGTATTTGATTACAGTAAAATCATTGAAAAAATAGCGAAAAGGAATCATATTACATCAGGGTACTGAAATACAAAGCATTAATGGAAAAATAGTGAAAAGCACTCGAATACAGCAACATGATTGGAATAATAGCAAACAAAAATCTTACACCGAGTATAATCCAATATACTCGCATGTTTCACGCAAAATTGGGATAGGGGAATCTATTGTATTTTATAATTTTCAATGGTTCGAATGTATTCTTTTGAGCCGCTGAGCTGGGACTGCAGCTTCAGTCCACATACACACAAAGCTCTACGTTTGGTAGTTTTAAAACGTTCACTGCGTTTCCGCTGTTCTTAACGGTTGGTTTGGTTAGGTTGTAAGTAGCAGAATTGGGAAATTAACTTTTCTACTCAAATACATCTTTACCCATCTTGAGAAATGTGAAAATGCAAATTCACGATAAATTATTTTTTTAAAAAGATCGCGAAACAGCTGAAATGTTATTCATTTATACCGGTACGTGAATGAACAGTTTACCGAATGGTACACCTGTGGCCCAATACGGAGGGAACGTGTTAATTAGGCTGCCAAATGTCACTAATTATGCTGTTGGAAGTGAGGGTAGCCTGGTGTAACCTTTCATACTTTAATTTTTCATAATTCAACTTTTTTATCTACTTTTTCATGTATTTGCCTAACATTATGGGAGTCAATTAAAAAAGCGGGCTTCATCTCCAACGTAATCTTTCATTGTTCCAATTTTGTTCTCTGGAGCCTCTCTGGAGCCTCTCTGGAGCTTCTCTGGAGCTTCTCTGGAGCTCATCTGGAGCTAATCTGGAGCTTCTCTGGAGCTTTCTGGAGCGTTTCTGGAGCTTCTCTGGAGCTTATCTGGAGCTTATCTGGAGCTTCTTTGGAGCTTCTCTGGAGCTTCTCTTGAGCTTCTCTTAAGCTTCTCTGGAGCTTCTCTGGAGCTTCTCTGGAGCTTCTCTGGAGCTTCTCTGGAGCTTCTCTGGAGCTTCTCTGGAGCTTCTCTGGAGCTTCTCTGGAGCTTCTCTGGAGCGTCTCTGGAGCGTCTCTGGAGCGTCTCTGGAGCGTCTCTGGAGCGTCTCTGGAGCTTCTCCAGAGCTTCTCTAGAGCTTCTCTAGAGCTTCTCCAGAGCTTCTCCAGAGCTTCTCCAGAGCTTCTCCAGAGCTTCTCCAGAGCTTCTCCAGAGCTTCTCCAGAGCTTCTCCAGAGCTTCTCCGGAGCTTCTCCGGAGCTTCTCCGGAGCTTCTCCGGAGCTTCTCCGGAGCTTCTCCGGAGCTTCTCCGGAGCTTCTCCGGAGCTTCTCCGGAGCTTCTCCGGAGCTTCTCCGGAGCTTCTCCGGAGCTTCTCCGGAGCTTCTCCGGGGCTTCTCCGGGGCTTCTCCGGGGCTTCTCCGGGGCTTCTCCGGGGCTTCTCCGGGGCTTCTCCGGGGCTTCTCCGGGGCTTCTCCGGGGCTTCTCCGGGGCTTCTCCGGGGCTTCTCCGGGGCTTCTCCGGGGCTTCTCCGGGGCTTCTCCGGGGCTTCTCCGGGGCTTCTCCGGGGCTTCTCCGGGGCTTCTCCGGGGCTTCTCCGGGGCTTCTCCGGGGCTTCTCCGGGGCTTCTCCGGGGCTTCTCCGGGGCTTCTCCGGGGCTTCTCCGGGGCTTCTCCGGGGCTTCTCCGGGGCTTCTCCGGGGCTTCTCCGGGGCTTCTCCGGGGCTTCTCCGGGGCTTCTCCGGGGCTTCTCCGGGGCTTCTCCGGGGCTTCTCCGGGGCTTCTCCGGGGCTTCTCCGGGGCTTCTCCGGGGCTTCTCCGGGGCTTCTCCGGGGCTTCTCTGGAGCTTCTCTGGAGCTTCTCTGGAGCTTCTCTGGAGCTTCTCTGGAGCTTACCTGTAGCTACTCTGAAGCTTCTCTGGGGCTTCTCTGGGGCTTCTCTGGGGCTTCTCTGGAGCTTCTCTGGAGCTTCTCTGGAGCTTCTCTGGAACGCTCTCTAATGTTAACTCTTAGAGTACGAGTTTGAGATCGTCAGTTCCTGGTTACTTTAAGCATGTTAAATCAATTCAAACTTGAGGGTGCCGCACATTCAGGCCGAAGTGAACGCGCTCAACAGTGAAGCGAATTTTAACTTCTCGTTTTATGAAAATCTCAATATTTTCTTGTGTGTTTCGATATAATGTTGCGTTTTCAGGACAAAATTCGCAAGCTAAACTGATGTACGTCAAGATAACCAAAAAACAATCAATTTTTTTTTCCAGTGTATATTTATAACTAAAAAGTTTTCATGCGTAGGATTACTATAAGTAATCCCTATGGGATCTAGCTCATGTAATCCTAGCGAAAATGTTACTTTAAAGTTCTTGTATAAATATAGGTATATCATGTGTGGGATGTAAGTATTTTATATGTTAGGCTTTCTGTATTACTGTGTCGTAATATTATATGGCATGATGTAACTTTGATGTTTCGACGCTGTGGTGTCGAAGTCGGGATGCTGTAAGATGATGACGCCAATATTTTGTATGTTCATATCATGACCTAACATTGTCGTTGTGATGTCATGGTGGTATTGTAATATTCTATATTGTGACACATTGATATATTATATAATCTAATATTATCAATGACATTGTAACGTTGTCAGTATGACATTGTAACATTGTCGGTATGATATCGTAGCATTGTCAGTGTGGCATTGTATAACATTGTGAGTATGATATTGTAACGTTGTCAGTATGGTATTATAATATTCTACGTATTGTAACATAGTGAAATAACTTTGCTGCAGCACAGAAATATACTGCAGTTGGGAGAGGTACAACTGAGCGGTAGGTGTGGCACGTACTTGTTGTTGTGTTATTAAGAAAACAGAGTCGCTGTGAATAAGTATCTCCGTACGCGATGCTGGGTTACTCGAGTTAACTACGAAATATGTCTCGAATTTTGTGTTTTTGCCGAGGATGCTTTGTGTTCATGTCGCGAATTTTGCACTTCCGTCGTTAATTTTGCACTTTCGTATCTATTTTTATGTATTTCCGTGGTGGGTTTTGTGTTTTCACCACTTTCGTCGTGAATTTTGTACCTTTGTCGCGAATTTTGCACTTTCGTGTCGGTTGTTGTATTTCCGTGGTGAGTTTTGTATTTTCACCGCAAATTTTGCATTCCCGTCGCGAATACTGTATTTTCGTCACGAAAGATGGATGCGTAAAATTCTGAAGACCTCGATAAATTAAGTCAATGCAGTTACAAATAAGGATGAAATGATGTTCTCGCTATTTTTTGCGGAGCAAATCCTTGATACCCTTTCGTTTAAGTTCCCTAGGATGATTTGCTACGACAAGTCTCACTTTGAGCTCGCCAATACTCCATCACCCAGCCTAACTTGTTCGCCGCCTGCATGCTTGTTTTTCGCCGCCTAAGTGATTTAATCGCTCAAATCGCTTAGGCGGCGAAAAAGATGCATGCAGGTGGTGAAAAAGTTAGACTGGGCACTTGCGGCACCGCTGCCGTGCTTGTTTTGGCTCATCCACCCATTTGAATAATTTGAAAATGTATGAGCCCATTTTAGGTACCCCAAGTTTCTTCATTTTATTATACGTCTGGGGACTACCAAAAGCAAGACGTCTCGGCAACTACCAAAAGTTTCAAGTGTAATAAATTATCACACAAAATCTGGCAACAATACCTAAAACCCTCACTCTATAGTAAAAATAAATATAATACTTTACTTCAAGTACAGCTCTGACAGTAAACACACAACTTACATATATGGCTTCGTTATAGTGTAGCATTTACTTATAATAATAGCGCAAGTTCAAGTATAGGGCGCACGTATGAATTACATACACCATGGCTGCGCAAAAGAGTAGGTACTGTTTCTCTTCAGTGCTTAACGCTTTATGATCTTTACGTAAACGATCACGTAGACGAGCAGACATTATTTCCTAATGTCTTTTAAAACTATTTCTTTCTCACAGTTCACTGATTTGGAATGAGACCATTGCGCAGGTGTTGGTGGAAGTTAGGATAACGTCTGAGTGGGCATTTTGTTTGGGATATTTGCTTAAACGTGGCAGTTTATCTGATGTGCGTTCTTTCTGGGGGGTGCAGGCATCATGGAACCGCCTTAGAAATGTTCGCTATGGAATACACCTGCAGATTTGCTCTTGGCGACATTGTCTTATGAAGATATTGACTCGCATTGCTCTTTGGTGACATTGAAATTTGACAACATTGCCTTTTAAGGGAATTGCCCTTTGACTACATTACCTCTAATCGGCATAGCCTCTTGACGGCACTGCCATTTTCACGGCATTCTCCTCTTGATGACATAACATTCTGAACGACATTGCCCTCTCGACCGCATTGCCCTTTGATCGGCATTGCATTTTTTCAAAGTTGTGTTTTTGCACGCATTGCGTTAGATTTTGACATCATCGTTTCAATGATTTTACCATACATTCATACTTTTCGCTAAGACATCTTTGCCCTGTGACCGCTCTGCTCCATTATGACACCGCTCCTGATTTTGGCGGCGCTGTCACGCAATGAGGTTGACTAGGTTGTCTGTACAGCCTGTGCGCTCACAGGATAGCATTTACCAGATATCATTGACCAATGTTCTTCCTATTGTGTTAAAGACGACAGTGGCCCCATACCGTCAGTTAGGGAATGTAATGGTACAGGACATCATGTAGAATATACACTTAAGTTTTCCCTTAGGTTTCCAATCCGTTTTTCCTTATCGGTTTTTCTTTCGTGCGTTTTGGCAGCGCGCAAGCTAGCTTTCTCCGGTTCACAACACAGCATTTCACTTAGACATCTAATAAGTTCCTCGTGAGCTTCCCCTTATCATTTCCCAATGCGGCCAATTTGTAGGTCAACAGACGAAAGATACCACACAAGTTAATAAAATTTGTTCCTGCTAACAAATCGTTCATGTAACGAATAAACTCAGGCTCTTCCCACCTCTTCGCTGGCAATTTACGAGCGGCTAATAAGCACAGTAACAAAGACAATTTACGAGCGGCCAAATAAGTGCTGTTACAAAAACAATTTTCGAGGAGCATAATACAAGTGCTGCAACAAAGATAATTTTCGAGGAGCCATTAAGAACCGTAACGGAGACAATTTTCGAGAAGTCAATAAGTACATAACAAAGACAATTTACGGGGAGCCAATATAAGTGCTGCAGCTAAAGGGGCGTGCAGTGTCCGCTGTCGCCATAACTAGGACTATATTCACATTCTTTTCTTGTTCTCGTGCGCCTTCTTGACGATGGCGAGTTTGGAGTGGGGGTCGGGGGCGGGCAGGTGCGTGTAGGGGGCCTCACGAGTGCCGTGCAGCATGAGGGTCCACTCCTTCACCACCGCCTTCTCCTCGCGCCCGCCTGAGTTGAGCTGCACCTGCTCGTGGTCCCAGTCTCAGTTTTGGGGGTTAGTTTGAGGTGTTCCCGGTGTTGAATTGAGGTGTTCCCGGTGTTGATTTGAGGTGTTCCCGGTGTTGATTTGAGGTGTTCCCGGTGTTAGTTTGAGGTGTTCCCGGTGATAGTTTGAGGAGTTCCCGGTGCTAGTTTTGGGGTGTTCCCAGTAATATTTTGGGTGTTAGTTTCGGGTCGGTATAGAGTGTTAGTTTTGAGGTTTCCCGGTGTTAATTTTGAGGGTTCCGGGTGTTGGTTTTGGGTTGTCTCGGGCGTTAGTTTTAGGGGATTCCGAGTGTTAGTTTTGGCGGTTCCAGGTCTAAGTTTTGGGGTGTTTCCAGTGTTAGTTTTGGGGTGGGTTGAAGTACTTTCAAATGAAATAGGGCTTCAGTTGAATTAAAGTTCATGGGAAATGAGGCCTATGCTTATAGTCTGGTAATGGAAGCCTACACTTGTCCTAACGCAAGTTAAGCCCTCACCTCGGTCGAGTGTTCCAAAAATTTTAAAAATAAACTTATGCGTCGAAAAATACTTTTTAAATCTGAAGTTTAGTCGATCACATTCCCAAAGATCGTGAAAAGGAAACCCAGTTGAGCGTCTTGGGCACGAGTCCATTGTATACAATCGCATGGGTAGAAACAATATTGGTTGTATTGGACGTACTGTAAACAATCGTGAAGATTGGAAACATAGTTGAGCATTTACAAGACTCACTTGGAACTATCGTGATGGAGGAAAAATTGCTTTCGTGGGGACAAATTGGAAACAACGGTGAAGACGAAAACTACACTGTCTTAAGGCACCACTGAAGGCAACTTATAATAATACAGTAGCAAAGGATACAAAAGAAAGAATTGGACCCACGGTACGCGTGAAGACAGGGGGGCTAAGTTGATGTTTTCGACCTACGTGACTACGTGCAAACGTGACCTTCCAAAATGAGATTTGGTTATGAGATCAAATTTGGGTTCGCGTATATTTGGGACGAAGCTCTAACAGTCCTGCTTGAGCCAAATTGTACTCGAGAAAAATCGAACTAATATGAAAAATTTATTCGCGAAAGAAGTGGAATAAATCGAGACGCAGCTATACCAGTCCTGCTTGGACCAAACTGTACAGGAGAAAAATCGAACTGAAAAGAGAAATTGATAGGAGAAAGAAATGGAATATAATTCGAGACGAAGCTATACCAGTGCTGGCTGGGAACTGACCTCCAGCTTCCAGGTGCCGCGCGGGTTCTCTGCCCAGGTGTGTGTGGTCATGAACGGCCACTTCGTGAAGCCGTCCGAGCTGTCGTCGTCGTTGGGGCGCTTGCTCAGGATCATCGACCTGCGTTGCGGCAGTTGTGGAGTGGTTTTCTCAGGTCATTACAGTACAAGTTCTTCATTTGTGAGGTTGTGCTGTCTTGTGTGAGTAAAACAGTCACATCACTGCGGTGGGGCAGTTATGGGGTTGTTTCGCTCAGATCATTACAGCACAAATTATTTTTGTGGGGTTGTGTTGTGTGAACAAAACAACTGCGTGGGGCAGTTAGTTATGGGAGGGTTTTTGCTCAGATAAATACAGTACAAGTTCTTAATTTGTGGGATTGTGTTGTGCCAGCAAAACAAACACAACAGCCCCTAACTGCGTTAGGAAGGGCTGTTGTTTTGCTGAGGTAATTACAGTGCAAATTTGTCGTTTGTTAAAGCGTGAAGTTTGTTAGCTAGCGAGGGCGACGAGGTAGCTGAGGACTTTTACATCAGATTGACCAAAAGCCTTGCTGCTGCGAGTGTAGCAAGCGCTAGAATTTTGAGGAGATAATGGCGCGCATCAGAACTACTGTTTCATTACTTGATTGAAACGTGAAGTTAGTCAGGACACCAAAGCATCTTTGGATATGACGTGGCGCAGTAAATGATTTACAAGTAACCGCAAGAATTACGATGTACGAGTAATTATTGCGATTACTTTACTCCTACAGGTAAAGTAATCGCAAGAATTTAGTTGAGATCGTGGCGTTGTGCAGTGTAGTTTTTCACACCAATACACAACAACGCCCACACCAGCACAAAACAACGCCCACTCCAGTACACAACAATACCCACACAGTAATGCCCTCACAAGTACACAATAACAACACCCACACCAGCACACAACAACACGTACAAAAGAGCCTGCACCCTACTCCAAAAGACTGACCTGGTGCCCATGGGAGAGGTGAGGAAGAGCTCGATGTCGCCGCGGCGCGAGCTGTTCATGGTGACGACGGCCTGCACGTGCTCCAAATAGTTGACCTCCGTCTCGTTGCCGGCGCACGCGCGCGTCGTGAGCAGCAGCTCTCCCGTGCTGTTGCCGCTCACCTTCCTGCGTGTGGGTGGGTTCAGGGTTGTTTTGAAATAAGCTTAGGCTGGTTTAGTTTGGAGTTTGGGTTAGGGTGGGTTAGGCTGGGTTAGGCTGAGTTGGATTAGGTAGCGCCTAGGTAGGGTTAGGTTAAGTTGGGTTAGGTCTACAAAACAGAAAAAGCCAAGCCAAAAACACCTAAATACCGATATTCATAATTGTTTTTTTGCGGTGTTTTGCGTTTCTGCTTTGATGGCAACTATGGGTGTCTGAGAGGCTTAGTGTAGGTGTGTTGTTGGTGCGTGTGCGAGAGGCTTCTCGAGCGCGTGAGAGATTTTGTGTGAGTCCGCTAGAGTAAGCGCACCGTGGGTGTACGAATGTGAGTAATGAATGTGAGTTTTCGGTGAGTTTAAAAAATGTTAATTGATAATAGTGACGTGGTCGTGTTGCATATTGCCTTTTGAGACCTAGTGTGTCACCGGTCAATACATGATGTTGACTCTGAATACTAGCGACTAAAACTTCTTCTGAGGACAACATGGCCCACACACACTGCCCAAAAATGCATAGCTTAACTACATACTGACCAAACGCACACTACACGCACACTCAGTGGCTACACACACACACACACACACACACACTGAACACACACACACACACACACAGAGCCTACACATACACCCATTACCTGCACCCCCACTCACCTCTGCTGGGTGTACACACTCGCTTCTTAACTGAACACTGACCAGACACCCACTACACGCACACCCACTGAACACCCACTACACGCACACCCACTGAACACTCACTCACGTGTGCTGGGTCTACACGCACTGTCTAACTACGCACTGCCCAAACACACACTGTACGCACATGAGTACCTACTAACACTACACGCACACTCAGTACCTGCGCGCACACACACACTCAGTACCTGCACACACATACACTCAGTACCTACACACCCCTACCCAGCACCTACACACCCCCACTCACGTGTGCTGGGTGTACACGCCACCCTGGCAGTGGTAGCGCGGCGGCACGGTCTCCCAGTCCTTGGCGAGCGCGACCATGGCGCCCGCGTCGAGCACGCCGAAGCCGAAGAGGTGGTTGTACTCCAGCCCCACGCCATTCATCTGCCACGAGAACCGGCGCTTCACGTCGAACAGCGAGTTCCTCTTCGACGTCAGCACAGTCAGGTGCTGCATGTCTCGCCACGTCAGCTGCGGGCTGTCGGCGGCAGATGCTCGGTTATTCTCTGGGGTTATGGTTTGTTGGCATGTCAGCTACGGGCTGTCGGCTGCAGATTGGTTTTGTTTTGTATTGTTAGGTCGCGTGTCTCGTCATGTCAGTTGCGGTCGCTTGGTTATTCTTTGGGGTTATTGTTAGTTTTTGTCAGCATGTCTTGCTACGTCACCTGCTGTCACTTGGTTATTCTTTGGGGTTATTGTTAGTTTTTGTCAGCATGTCTTGCCATGTCAGTTGCGGGTTGCCGGTGGCAGTAGCTGGGTTATGCTATGACGTTTCTATGTTTTGTTGTAGTTGTACTTGTGTCATCGCATTCTGCTCATTAACGTCTTTATATTATACATCAGAGTCGTAACTAGCTGTCTAATGTTTTTTTTCTTAGTTTATTATGACTTTACGGGATATTCGAGTTCATTTGAACTAGATGTATGGTATTCTGATGTAAAACAATCATATAATAATTTATCCTGATACATCCTGGTAGAAAAATGATTTGTTAATTTCCCTAAATTTATTCGTAGTCAACGTGTTGAATTGCTTGAAATTACTTGGCTTCGATGGCGAGGGCGAAGACGCCGGCCGCCTCAGGTGCCGCTGCGGAGGTGCCCGAATGCGTGAGGGTGCACTGGTTGTACAGGTCCGTCGTCGCCTGCGGCACAGAGCCAGCATGTTAAATCATCTACCCATGCAGAGACAATAGGAAAGAAGCTGCATAATGGTGATTTGCGCACTGACAACGTTAATTAACGCGTGCGCTGCTTCGGGACCCCGGTAGAGGAAACAAGGTAGGTTTAAGCCAGTCTGTTTTTTGTTGACGGTGTGGCTTTGCTGACGTCATGGCAACGAACCAATAGCAGCACTCATATTGCATCTGGTAGCACTGCTACCTCCAAAATCTGGCACCACTGTTGGCCTAACGATATGGCGTTTTGGTGAAGTCATAAAGTTTATTTGAAATAAAGAGTTTCTATTGGCTAGCTGAACAAGAAGAGGTGTTTTTCCTCCATAGAAATGACCCTACCTTGTTTCCTCTACCGTGTTCGGGACCTTCGTGTGGTGGTCACTCACGGAATTTCCACAGTGCAGGTGAGGTCAGTGAGGAAATTTCTAGTATGCATGTGACCCTCGTGAGGTCACTGAGGATATTTCTATTATATGGGTGAATCAACGGGGGTCGGTGAGGAAATCTATACTTCAATAAGAGGGGTGTCTGTCCGTATGTCCAAAGCTAGTCGAAAGGGTGTGATGAGCGTATCTGTGCTACAAGTTTCATCAACTCGACAATTTCTAGTGTATTAATCCATCAGATTCGAGTAGGAATGAATATCACGTGAATTCTTAGGAAATAGGAACGTGTATCATATGATTTGTCGAACATTATTATACATTGTTGACATTATTATACGAGAGTTGATGTGCACTCGGCCTCATCAACTCTCGAGAGACTGATTTTTTTTATTTCTTACGGCCTTTCTTTCGTTTCACCTTCTTTCTTATTTCAAATAATGGGGGTGGACTATGTAGTTTCTATAATACGAGTGGCCCACATGTGGTCAGGAAATCATTATAATGCGGATGCCCCACATGGAGTCAATGAGGAAATTTCCGTAGTGCGGATGACTAGCCGGGGTCAGTGAGGAAAATTCTGCTATGCGGTTGCCTGCCCACTGGGGGTCACGGACTGAGCTCTAATCGAGCTCAACCAAAACGAATGATAGCACGTTTCAAATTTTATTTTGTCCGTTTGGCGGCCAAAGTTGCGTGTTGAAATTGAGTTGATTCAAAGTTGAATTTTAAATTTCGGTTTAATTAACCTGTTTTTAAATTACGGTTTAATTAAATTTAGGCATCATGTAACTCGGTGCTGGGCTGTTTTGTCTGCGCTGGTGTGGGCTGTGTGCTAAATATTGGGGAGACAAGTGGGATGCTTTACGGTTTCTTTTATTCTTTACTAATTTTTCAGCATCACGATATATTTGAAGTTCATTACGTGTTAAAATTCCCAGCAAATTGCTTATCATTTTACTAAATCACACTATAGCCAATAGGTAAAATGCAACGTTTCAATGCCACTGGCATCATCCTCAGGCTGAAAAGACGAAAGAAAAGAAAACTGGTCACTCAATAGAAATGAAACAATCATACAGGCAAAAACAAAGACCATTAATAAAATTAATACAAAAACACACATGGATGTAAAATACCAAGACTAACTTTCTCAACACATGTTCACTCGGCCGAAGAATAAAGCGAAATGGTGGACTGCAACGATTGTTCCAACAATTTACGGCGCGGTTCTTTTAAACAATTTCAGAGCAAAAAAATCGTTCATATTTTCATTGAGGGAAGGTTTGAGTTTATGGATATGTAAGGCTTCAATAATGTGAATATGCTGTTTTTTACGGACATTATACAATACTTTAGTAGCTGGATAGAGATCTTCATTAGAGGGCTTGGAGCTGTGATGAATACGGAAATGGTTAAAAATGGAGCCTTGATACTTATGTGCATTTAACCGCTGCTTAAGGGTCATTCTAGTTGAGACCTATAATATCGCAACTTCCTACTGTTACCTATCCAGTTGCTAAGACTTTAAACCGAATAATAACACCGTATCTTCCACAAGATTACGTTCTCAAGTCAACTGATGAATTTATTACATTGTTACGCGGTAAGAAGCCAAGTGGAGTGATAGCATCGCTGGACGTAGAATCTCTTTTTACTAATGTTCCTGTTGCTGCTACCATCGAAATAATTTTAGATTACATCTATAAGAGTGAAAATCTTCCTGCACCTCGTCAGTTCCCGCGTCATCTCTTGAAGCAACTTCTAACCATTTGCACAACTGAAGCTCCGTTTCGCCACATTGACGGCAACTTGTTCCGCCAGGTGGATGGCGTGGCTATGGGATCACCTTTGGGACCAACGTTTGCGAACTTTTATATGTGCTTTGTGGAAAACATGGTCTTAAGCGCCTTGCCTACGAAACCACTTGTGTATGGTAGATATGTTGACGATATTTTTTGGCGGTGGATAGTATTATTCAGTTGGAAACGCTAAGAGATTTGATGATGGGTAACTCTGTTTTGACGTTCACATATGAAATCGGTGTAGAGGGGAAGCTGCCATTTTTGGACGTTCTTGTTGAGGCAGCAGAAGTTTCTTATCAGAGATCAGTTTACACGAAGCCTTCATATGCAGGGGAAACTATTAATTATGATTGTGAAGCTCCACAGACTTACAAGGAAGGTGTAACATCTACATTACTGAATAGAGCATACAAAGTGTGCAGTAGTTGGGCAAATTTTCACATAGAAGTACTTAGAATAAAACGGTTACTTGTAAACAATAATTTCCCTAATACCCTTGTTGACTGCAAAATTAATAATTTTCTGAGTAGAATTGTAAATGGTGATAACCATGCTAATGTATGTTCCAGTTACGTTAAGATTTTTTACGAAAATCAAATGCACCCTAACTATAAAATAGATGAAAGAGTCTTTAAGAATATAATACGCACTTTTGTCAAGCCTGTTGATAGTAATACCAGACTCAAAATTTTAATTTATTACAAAAATTGCAAAATCAGTAACCTTGTTGTAAATAACAATATTTCAATGCCTGCGGTCGGTGATCTAGGTAGGGCCAATGTAATTTATCAATTTAAATGTATGAGGAGAGAATGTATGTCTCTCAACAACTGTTACATTGGCTTGACTAGAATGACCCTTAAGCAGCGGTTAAATGCACATAAGTATCAAGGCTCCATTTTTAACCATTTCCGTATTCATCACAGCTCCAAGCCCTCTAATGAAGATCTCTATCCAGCTACTAAAGTATTGTATAATGTCCGTAAAAAACAGCATATTCACATTATTGAAGCCTTACATATCCATAAACTCAAACCTTCCCTCAATGAAAATATGAACGATTTTTTTGCTCTGAAATTGTTTAAAAGAACCGCGCCGTAAATTGTTGGAACAATCGTTGCAGTCCACCATTTCGCTTTATTCTTCGGCCGAGTGAACATGTGTTGAGAAAGTTAGTCTTAGTATTTTACATCCATGTGTGTTTTTGTATTAATTTTATTAATGGTCTTTGTTTTTGCCTGTATGATTGTTTCATTTCTATTGAGTGACCAGTTTTCTTTTCTTTCGTCTTTTCAGCCTGAGGATGATGCCTGTGGCATTGAAACGTTGCATTTTACCTATTGACTATAGTGTGATTTAGTAAAATGATAAGCAATTTGCTGGGTTTCTTTTATTATTTATTGCAACTGATATAGCAGTTATTATTGTCTTTGTGATCAGTACGGTACCGGGGAAATAAATGATAGGGTGAAAGTGTTATAGTTTTGATATTTAATGCAATTAATATCACCACTCCAGTACTGGGATCCTAAAACCTCGTTCCTGAAGGTAGAAGATACGGTGAACTTTCGGATCCATTGTACCACCTACTCGCCCTACCTTTGTCACCACTACTAACCCCTCCAGTGCTGGGGTCCTTGGCCTCGTTCCTGAAGGTAGAAGATACGGTGGACTTTCGGATCCCATTTTACCACCTACTCGCCCTACCTTTGTCACCACTACTAACCCCTCCAGTGCTGGGGTCCTTGGCCTCGTTCCTGAAGGTAGAAGATACGGTGGACTTTCGGATCCCATTGCACCACCTACTCGCCCTACCTTTGTCACCCCTACTCACCACTCCAGTGCTGGGGTCCTTGGCCTCGTTCCTGAAGGTAGAAGATACTGTGGACTTTCGGATCCCATTGCACCACCTACTCGCCCTACCTTTGTCACCCCTACTCACCACTCCAGTGCTGGGGTCCTTGGCCTCGTTCCTGAAGGTAGAAGATACTGTGGACTTTCGGATCCCATTGCACCACCTACTCGCCCTACCTTTGTCACCCCTACTCACCACTCCAGTGCTGGGGTCCTTGGCCCCGTTCCTGAAGGTAGAAGATACGGTGGACTTTCGGATCCCATTGTACACCCCTACTCACCCTACCTTTGCCACCACCACTCACCACTCCAGTGCTGGGGTCCTTGGCCCCGTTGCTGAAGGTGGAGGCGAGTGTGGAGGAGCAGCTCTCGTCGTAGTGGGCGTTGGAGCCGTCGTTGATGGCGCTGTTGATGCTGATGGTCCACATGCTCGCCGCGTACCCGTCACAGTTGCAGTCGTCGTCCGCCCCTCCATCTCCGGACGCCCACACGTAGATGTTGCCCAAGCCGTTACGACCCTGAGCAAATGCGGTGTTGACAAGCATGATTCGCAAACGCGGTGTTGACTCGCTTACCAACGCGCTGCCATTAATTACCTGCTGCCTTGAAATGGGGCAATCGTGCTTATTTGAAATTTAGCCGGTAATATCTCATGGATTGAGGCACAGGGGGAATGAAATGTTAAGTTTCTATTGTGGGGTGTTGACTCGCATGATTCGCAAAGGAGGTGTTGACTCGCATGATTTGCAAAGGTGTTGACTCGCATGATTTGCAAAGGTGTTGACTCGCATGATTTGCAAAGGAGGTGTTGACTCGCATGATTTGCAAAGGTGTTGACTCGCATGATTTGCAAAGGTGTTGACTCGCATGATTTGCAAAGGAGGTGTTGACTCGCATGATTTGCAAAGGTGTTGACTCGCATGATTTGCAAAGGAGGTGTTGACTCGCATGATTCGCAAAGGAGATGTTGACTCGCATGATTTGCAAAGGTGTTGACTCGCATGATTTGCAAAGGAGGTGTTAACTCGCATGATTTGCAAAGGAGGTGTTGACTCGCATGATTTGCAAAGGAGGTGTTGACTCGCATGATTTGCAAAGGTGTTGACTCGCATGATTCGCAAAGGTGTTGACTCGCATGATTTGCAAAGGAGGTGTTGACTCGCATGATTTGCAAAGGTGTTGACTCGCATGATTTGCAAAGGATGTGTTGACTCGCATGATTCGCAAAGGTGTTGACTCGCATGATTTGCAAAGGAGGTGTTGACTCGCATGATTTGCAAAGGAGGTGTTGACTCGCATGATTTGCAAAGGAGGTGTTGACTCGCATGATTCGCAAAGGAGGTGTTGACTCGCATGATTCGCAAAGGTGTTGACTCGCATGATTTGCAAAGGTGTTGACTCGCATGATTCGCAAAGGTGTTGACTCGCATGATTCGCAAAGGTGTTGACTCGCATGATTCACAAAGGTGTTGACTCGCATGATTTGCAAAGGAGGTGTTGACTCGCATGATTTGCAAAAGTGTTGACTCGCTTGATTTGCAAAGGATGTGTTGACTCGCATGATTCGCAAAGGTGTTGACTCGCATGATTCGCAAAGGTGTTGACTCGCATGATTTGCAAAGGAGGTGTTGACTCGCATGATTTGCAAAGGAGGTGTTGACTCGCATGATTTGCAAAGGTGTTGACTCGCATGATTTGCAAAGGATGTGTTGACTCGCATGATTCGCAAAGGTGTTGACTCGCATGATTTGCAAAGAAGGTGTTGACTCGTATGATTTGCAAAGGAGGTGTTGACTCGCATGATTTGCAAAGGAGGTGTTGACTCGCATGATTCGCAAAGGAGGTGTTGACTCGCATGATTCGCAAAGGAGGTGTTGACTCGCATGATTCGCAAAGGTGTTGACTCGCATGATTTGCAAAGGTGTTGACTCGCATGATTTGCAAAGGAGGTGTTGACTCGCATGATTTGCAAAGGAGGTGTTGACTCGCATGATTCGCAAAGGTGTTGACTCGCATGATTCGCAAAGGTGTTGACTCGCATGATTTGCAAAGGAGGTGTTGACTCGCATGATTCACAAAGGTGTTGACTCGCATGATTCGCAAAGGTGTTGACTCGCATGATTTGCAAAGGAGGTGTTGACTCGCATGATTCGCAAAGGTGTTGACTCGCATGATTTGCAAAGGATGTGTTGACTCGCATGATTCGCAAAGGTGTTGACTCGCATGATTTGCAAAGGAGGTGTTGACTCGCATGATTCGCAAAGGAGGTGTTGACTCGCATGATTCGCAAAGGAGGTGTTGACTCGCATGATTCGCAAAGGAGGTGTTGACTCGCATGATTTGCAAAGGTGTTGACTCGCATGATTTGCAAAGGTGTTGACTCGCATGATTTGCAAAGGTGTTGACTCGCATGATTTGCAAAGGTGTTGACTCGCATGATTTGCAAAGGTGTTGACTCGCATGATTCGCAAAGGAGGTGTTGACTCGCATGATTTGCAAAGGTGTTGACTCGCATGATTTGCAAAGGTGTTGACTCGCATGATTCGCAAAGGAGGTGTTGACTCGCATGATTTGCAAAGGTGTTGACTCGCATGATTTGCAAAGGTGTTGACTCGCATGATTCGCAAAGGTGTTGACTCGCATGATTTGCAAAGGAGGTGTTGACTCGTATGATTTGCAAAGGATGTGTTGACTCGCATGATTCGCAAAGGAGGTGTTGACTCGCATGATTCGCAAAGGATGTGTTGACTCGCATGATTTGCAAAGGAGGTGTTGACTCGCATGATTCGCAAAGGATGTGTTGACTCGCATGATTTGCAAAGGAGGTGTTGACTCGCATGATTTGCAAAGGATGTGTTGACTCGCATGATTCGCAAAGGAGGTGTTGACTCGCATGATTCGCAAAGGTGTTGACTCGCATGATTTGCAAAGGATGTGTTGACTCGTATGATTTGCAAAGGATGTGTTGACTCGCATGATTCGCAAAGGTGTTGACTCGCATGATTTGCAAAGGAGATGTTGACTCGCATGATTTGCAAAGGAGGTGTTGACTCGCATGATTTGCAAAGGAGGTGTTGACTCGCATGATTTGCAAAATGTGTTAACTCGCATGATTCGCAAAGGTGTTGACTCGCATGATTTGCAAAGGTGTTGACTCGCATGATTTGCAAAGGTGTTGACTCGCATGATTTGCAAAGGTGTTGACTCGCATGATTTGCAAAGGTGTTGACTCGCATGATTTGCAAAGGTGTTGACTCGCATGATTCGCAAAGGAGGCATTGACTCGCATGATTTGCAAAGGATGTGTTGACTCGCATGATTCGCAAAGGTGTTGACTCGCATGATTTGCAAAGGATGTGTTGACTCGCATGATTCGCAAAGGTGTTGACTCGCATGATTCGCAAAGGTGTTGACTCGCATGATTCGCAAAGGTGTTGACTCGCATGATTTGCAAAGGATGTGTTGACTCGCATGATTTGCAAAGGTGTTGACTCGCATGATTCGCAAAGGTGTTGACTCGCATGATTCGCAAAGGAGGCATTGACTCGCATGATTTGCAAAGGATGTGTTGACTCGCATGATTTGCAAAGGTGTTGACTCGCATGATTTGCAAAGGATGTGTTGACTCGCATGATTTGCAAAGGATGTGTTGACTCGCATGATTCGCAAAGGATGTGTTGACTCGCATGATTTGCAAAGGTGTTGACTCGCATGATTTGCAAAGGAGGTGTTGACTCGCATGATTTGCAAAGGATGTGTTGACTCGCATGATTTGCAAAGGATGTGTTGACTCGCATGATTTGCAAAGGATGTGTTGACTCGCATGATTCGCAAAGGAGGTGTTGACTCGCATGATTTGCAAAGGTGTTGACTCGCATGATTCGCAAAGGTGTTGACTCGCATGATTCGCAAAGGAGGCATTGACTCGCATGATTCGCAAAGGAGGTGTTGACTCGCATGATTCGCAAAGGAGGTGTTGACTCGCATGATTCGCAAAGGAGGTGTTGACTCGCATGATTCGCAAAGGAGGCATTGACTCGCATGATTCGCAAAGGAGGTGTTGACTCGCATGATTCGCAAAGGAGGCATTGACTCGCATGATTCGCAAAGGATGTGTTGACTCGCATGATTCGCAAAGGAGGTGTTGACTCGCATGATTCGCAAAGGAGGTGTTGACTCGCATGATTCGCAAAGGAGGTGTTGACTCGCATGATTCGCAAAGGATGTGTTGACTCGCATGATTCGCAAAGGAGGTGTTGACTCGCATGATTCGCAAAGGAGGTGTTGACTCGCATGATTCGCAAAGGAGGTGTTGACTCGCATGATTCGCAAAGGAGGCATTGACTCGCATGATTCGCAAAGGAGGTGTTGACTCGCATGATTCGCAAAGGAGGCATTGACTCGCATGATTCGCAAAGGATGTGTTGACTCGCATGATTCGCAAAGGAGGTGTTGACTCGCATGATTCGCAAAGGAGGTGTTGACTCGCATGATTCGCAAAGGAGGTGTTGACTCGCATGATTCGCAAAGGAGGTGTTGACTCGCATGATTCGCAAAGGATGTGTTGACTCGCATGATTCGCAAAGGAGGTGTTGACTCGCATGATTCGCAAAGGAGGTGTTGACTCGCATGATTCGCAAAGGAGGTGTTGACTCGCATGATTCGCAAAGGAGGTGTTGACTCGCATGATTCGCAAAGGAGGTGTTGACTCGCATGATTCGCAAAGGAGGTGTTGACTCGCATGATTCGCAAAGGAGGTGTTGACTCGCATGATTCGCAAAGGAGGTGTTGACTCGCATGATTCGCAAAGGAGGCATTGACTCGCATGATTCGCAAAGGAGGTGTTGACTCGCATGATTCGCAAAGGAGGTGTTGACTCGCATGATTCGCAAACGCGGTGTTGACTAGCTTACTAACGCGCTGCCATTAATTACCTGCTGCCTTGAAATGGAGGAATCGTGCTCATTTTATATTTAACTGGTAATATCTCATGGATTGCGATACAGGGGGTAATTAAATAACGAGTTAATGTTGTGATGTCATCCTACTTGAAATATTTACGGTAAAATTTTATTCATTGCGACTCTACTGTAACTTTGCAATATGTTAATACTCTAAATAGGTAATTTGCTGATGATTTATAATTTATTACGACTCTGGGGGTATGGAAAATTAAGTTGATACTGCGTTGAGATTTTTTATGGTATTGCATAATATACATATTGCATACTTTATATTCGTCTTTTCCTTAATTAGGCTCTCAAGAAATGTAGCATTGAGCCGTTATCGCCCGTTGTTACCTCCTCAGATCGAATGCCTATAATGATTGTTTACGGGGATTTGCGATGATAAAATGTACATTTGCTCTATGTGTAGTTCGTTTTTAATTCGATTAATAATTTCCTATTTTGCTTTTTACTCACACGTGCAACCGTATTAGCAAGTTTGTGCTTATGTTAGACCTTTAACGGTGCCAAGTTAAAGTTAATTCCACGTGTAAAGTTAAAGTTTAATTTGACAAATAAGTATTGCTTTATACAAAAGTTATGCTTATCTGTCAAACTCGAGTTTGACTTTCTTCCTCCTAAATCCAGCATTGTAAACTTGAACATCAATTTTCAATGACAGTTTGTAATGTGTATCCTTATTTTAATACATTCTGAATTGTGAAATTTGACGGGAATTTGCTAAATATTTTACGCATTGAGAAATGAATAATATTTAGGGTCTTGGATAGATATTGCGAAATATTTAGTGGCTTTCAAATAAATTTGAAAAACGTTATATCGCCGCCAAAAAATTCATTCAGAAACGGTTTCTCCAACAAACCGCAGATGTCGGGCAAATAGTTGCAGCCAGTTGCAGACAGTCGGATTTTCATAAGCCAGGAATCCTGAAGTTATTTGGCCGCAGAAGCCCAATTCGGTGCCAAGCTCAGCTGAGTTTCCCCAACTTTTGCACCCGCGTGTGCTCGAACTCGTGAGATTTTTACCGTCGAGTTTAGTAACCGCTTATAATGTTGCTCGATTGAATTCGAAATGTTTTCGCTGCTTTTTTTTACAATCTTTTCACATAATGTTGCTCGATTGAATTCGAAATGTTTTCGCCGCTACATTTGACAATCTTTTCACGTAATGCTGCTCGATGGATTCGAAATTTCTTTGCTGCCACATATAACAATCTTTTCACATGATGTTGCTGCGTTCCCTTAACTCCATGTTAAATGGCGCCTTCACCATCCTTCCCCTCTTTAAAACACTTCTACTGTGGTTAGGGAGGCCTTAATTAATTTATAATATTTTATATTCACGGACTACAACATGCAGGTGATGCGGTCCGTGAAGCATGCCCTTGTTGGGCAACTGCAAAATGGCTGCAAGAAAATCCGTGGTTAGGACTTTAGAAATAACCAAAAAATCAATAAGAAATCAATTAGATATCAATAAAATATCAATAAGATATCAGTAAGAAAGTAATAAGAAAGTAATAAGAAAGTAATAATAAAGTAATAATAAAGTAATAAGAAATTAATAAGAAATTAATAAGAAATCAATTGGAAATCATTCGGAAATCATTCGGAAATCATTCGGAAATCAACAGGAAGTCATTCGGAAATCAATAGGCAGTCATTCGGAAATCAATAGGCAGTCATTCGGAAATCAATAGGAAGTCATTCGGAAATCAATAGGAAGTCATTCGGAAATCAATAGGAAGTCATTCGGAAATCAATAGGAAGTCATTCGGAAATCAATAGGAAGTCATTCGGAAATCAATAGGAAGTCATTCGGAAATCAATAGGAAGTCATTCGGAAATCAATAGGAAGTCATTCGGAAATCAATAGGAAGTCATTCGGAAATCAATAGGAAGTCATTCGGAAATCAATAGGAAGTCATTCGGAAATCAATAGGAAGTCATTCGGAAATCAAAAAGAAGTCATTCGGAAATCAAAAAGAAGTCATTCGGAAATCAAAAAGAAGTCATTCGGAAATCAATAGGAAGTCATTCGGAAATCAATAGGAAGTCACTCGGAAATCAATAGGAAGTCACTCGGAAATCAATAGGAAGTCACTCGGAAATCAATAGGAAGTCATTCGGAAATCACCCAGAAATCAATCACACGAGATTAAGTTACAGGCGGCTGCTGAGAAGGATGCTGCATCAGGTTAAGGTTACCTTAAAAATTACAAGATAGATATCACCAGTGCTCGATAATTTGGGGATGCGAGTAGCATGATGGTTGTTTTTAATATACTTTTGAGATCCCTCAATGTAATACACGAAGTGCGTGGAAAATAGAACGCCTGTTAGGCCAATCTTGCTTCCCAGAGTAATGAACCGCAGTGCTATACACCAGCCGTCGCTAGCCCCATAATTTCTCGTCTAACTCTATGAGCCTTATGACCCCATTAACCCTCTATGACCCTATTAACCCTTGTGACCTCACAAACCCCCACTGACCCCACAACCCCCCACTGACCCCACAAACCTTGACCTCACGTGGCCTGACAGCCGACCTCACGTGACCCCACAGCCGACCTCACGTGACCCCACGGCCGACCTCACGTGACCCCACAGCCGACCTCACGTGACCCCACGGCCGACCTCACGTGACCCCACGGCCGAC
The DNA here is from genome assembly GCA_030386875.1 of Morinoia aosen. Lineage (NCBI taxonomy): Eukaryota > Metazoa > Arthropoda > Malacostraca > Amphipoda > Talitridae > Morinoia > Morinoia aosen. Next base: position 22,411,060 of record CM059578.1, on the reverse strand, counting down.
CTCACGTGACCCCACGGGCGACCTCACGTGACCCCACAGCCGACCTCACGTGACCCCACAGCCGACCTCACGTGACCCCACGGCCGACCTCACGTGACCCCACAGCCGACCTCACGTGACCCCACGGCCGACCTCACGTGACCCCACGGCCGACCTCACGTGACCCCACGGCCGACCTCACGTGACCCCACGGCCGACCTCACGTGACCCCACGGCCGACCTCACGTGACCCCACAGCCGACCTCACGTGACCCCACGGCCGACCTCACGTGACCCCACAGCCGACTTCACGTGACTCCACAGCCGACCTCACGTGACCCCACGGCCGACCTCACGTGACCCCACAGCCGACCTCACGTGACCCCACGGCCGACCTCACGTGACCCCACGGCCGACCTCACGTGACCCCACGGCCGACCTCACGTGACCCCACGGCCGACCTCACGTGACCCCACAGCCGACCTCACGTGACTCCACAGCCGACCTCACGTGACCCCACAGCCGACCTCACGTAACCCCACAGCCGACCTCACGTAACCCCACAGCCGACCTCACGTGATCCCACAGCCGACCTCACGTGACCCCACAGCCGACCTCATTGACCCCACAGCCGACCTCACGTGACCCCACAGCCGACCTCACGTGACCCCACAGCCGACCTCACGTAACCCCACAGCCGACCTCATTGACCCCACAACCGACCTCACGTGACCCCACAACCGACCTCATTGACCCCCCTGACGATGGCCTTCATGGTGGCGTTGCGAGGCCCGTCGACCGTCTTGCCGTCGTCGGTGGGGCCCCAGGAGGCGCTGTAGATGTCGATGAGGTGTGGCTCGTGCCCCATGCTGTTCGCCTCGATCAGGTCCGTCATGTACGGCTGGTCCAGCATCCTGATCCCTGCACGCATGTCCCCGTGTGGGTGTGGGTGAGTCTATACCAGTGGTTCTTAACCTTTTTGGAGGTACTGAACCCCACGAATTTCATACATGCATTAATCGAACTGTTCGTAGTTGGAAAAATGAAACGCTTTTATTTTCGTCATATTCAAAGCACACAAATTCTTCCAATTCCAATGGGGGAACCAAACCGCTGAACCCCTTGAACTGACTCACCGAGCCCCTGGGGTTCGATCGAACCCAGGTTAAGAACCACTGGGTCTATACTATGTACTGTGTGGCTGCACCGTCTCTCGCTACGCTGCTTTGTGCTCTCGTCTCTTGGTCTAGGGATTTTGTCGTTAACTGTCAATCTAGGGTTATGGTCAGTGTTAACACTGGCTACTTCATTTTATGTTTTCAATTGTTTCAGTTTTGACATTGACTGCTCCGTTTTATGTTGTCTACTGTCAAACTGAGGTTATGGTCAATGTTAACACTGGATATTCTGCTTTGTGCGTTCAACTTTGTCATGGTTACGTTAAGTGTTAACACTGGCAACTCCGTTTCACATTGTCACATGTCTATGTAGGTGTATGTTTACTGTCAGCGTAAGATTCTGTTCAATGTCAACACAAGGGAGTAAATTCAGATACCGCGTATCAACGCTTTGCCAACTCAACGCTGCTGCTTAAATATTTTATTACCTCAACATTCCTATTTTTCAGCACCTACTACTTTCTTCTTCAACTTTTTCTTGCTTGATGAACTTCTTTCTTAGCTTACTGTTTCTATGAACCTTGTGCATAGTTTTTGCGTTCCCTCAACTCCATACTAAATGGTGCCTTCATCCTTCCTCTCTTGCAACATCTTTGTCGTGGTTAAGGGAGGCTAAAACTTTCTTATATTATAGTATCATAAGTCTTATCTTCCCATTGAGTGTAAGATAGAGTTTAACCCCATAGTGTTACATTCAGCTGACGGTATCTTCAGTGTCGTAAATTTCCATAGCATAACTCACGTTCCGTCTCTCGTCCGCCAGGTTCACACGTCACTACTTTCCAACCTTGATTTCCGTAACTTGACAAGGATAGTAAACTGTGGCTTGAACTCGAGTCATAAGTCGTAAATGGACCTTGACCATGAGTCATAGCCGTAATTCAATCATGGGTCGGAAGTCGGAGGTAAACTCTAGAAGTTCACCCATCTTGTCAAGTCGCAAATTAACAAGTACTGTAAAACTCATTTTACACTAGCGGTGTGGAGCGACGCTGAACTTTTTATAGTTCCTCCCACGAGAGGATTGAGCATCAGTTCACACCGAATTGCTTTTACATTGCCTCTTAATTCGACGCTAATTCCCCCGAGACAGTAATCTTCAGTATTACTCTTGCAATACTGTCAGAATAATTTGCAGAACATAGATGGAGCGACGGTGTGGAGCGCGAAGACACCGCCAGTGTAAAATGGCCTTTAGACGCCTATTTAAAAATGTACAAGTTCTAACTAGACCACGGTCGTAAATTGTACATCACTAGGACAACAAGTTTTAACGTCTTAATTAATCATTTCATATTACATGTTATTACTAATTCCCTGTATTATTTTTTATTCCTAATATAAATTCTCATTCCTAATATGAAGCCATATTCTTAGCATAAATTCTTATTACAAATATAAATTATTATTCCTAATATTCCTATTCCTAAAAAATTCCTATTCCTAATATGAATTCTTTTTTCAAACATAAGTTTTTATTCCGAATATAAATTCTTATTCAAAATTAAAATTTTGATTCCTAATATAAATTTTTACACCTTATCTAAATTCCTATTTCCAACATAAATTCCTATTCTCAATATAAATTCCTATTTCCAACATAAACTTCTATTTCTAAAATAAATTCCTATTTCTAAAATAAATTCCTATTCCTGATATAAATTCTTACCTTCAGCTTCTGAGTATAAGGATCGTCAGTTGCACTCTGACTAGGGGGGCGCAAGCCATAACTCACCGGCCACGAGACTGTCGTAAGCGACGCCGACGCCGCACACTCCGTTATCTCGCGCGGCGGAAATTTCGCCGGCGCAGCGCGTGCCGTGACTGCGGAAATGAAGGACATTTAGTGGTGAGGCAGCGGCCCAAATTAAAACAAAACCTGGAACCTTAGGTCAAGTGGGAGATTTTTTGTGGGTTTAAGGAGTGGGAGAGTTTGGGTTTTATCTTTTTTTTGAGAGCTTTGGTTTCATCTTCAAAAAAACTATGGTTTCATCTTCAAAAGAACTATGGTTTCATCTTTGAGAGAACTTTGGTTCCATCTTTGAGAGAACTTTGGTTCCATCTTTGAGAGAACTTTGGTTCCATCTTTGAGAGAACTTTGGTTTCATCTTCCAGAAAACTATGGTTTCATCTTCAAAAGAACTATGGTTTCATCTTTGAGAGAACTTTGGTTTCATCTTCCAGAAAACTATGGTTTCATCTTCAAAAGAACTATGGTTTCATCTTTGAGAGAACGATGGTTCCATCTTTGAGAGAACTTTGGTTTCATCTTCCAGAAAACTATGGTTTCATCTTCAAAAGAACTATGGTTTCATCTTTGAGAGAACTTTGGTTCCATCTTTGAGAGAACTTTGGTTTCATCTTCCAGAAATCTATGGTTTCATCTTCAAAAGAACTATGGTGTCATCTTTGAGAGAACGATGGTTCCATCTTTGAGAGAACGATGGTTCCATCTTTGAGAGAACGATGGTTCCATCTTTGAGAGAACGATGGTTCCATCTTTGAGAGAACGATGGTTCCATCTTTGAGAGAACGATGGTTCCATCTTTGAGAGAACTTTGGTTTCATCTTCCAGAAATCTATGGTTTCATCTTCAAAAGAACTATGGTGTCATCTTTGAGAGAACGATGGTTCCATCTTTGAGAGAACGATGGTTCCATCTTTGAGAGAACGATGGTTCCATCTTTGAGAGAACGATGGTTCCATCTTTGAGAGAACGATGGTTCCATCTTCGAGAGAACTTTGGTTGTATCTTCCACAGAACTTTGGTTGTATCTTTGAGAGAATTTAAGTTTTGCCTTGTTTTGAAAACTTACATTTTTTTGTGTGTACGTTTAGTTGGTTTGAGAGTTAAGGATTTAGCCTCTTTCGAGAACTTGAAACGTTTTTTTGTGTGTGTGAGCGAGGGAGAATTTGGATTTAACACTTTTTCGAAAATTTGACATTTTTTTATGTGTGAGTTCAAGGGGTTGGAGAGTTCAAGATTTGGGGTTTTTGAGAACTTAAAATGTTTCATTTTTTTGTTCAAGTGGAGGGAGAGCTTGAATTTTATCCACTTTTACGACGGGAAATATTTTTTTGTGCTCAGGTGCTAACATAATTTAGGATCTACTCCTTTTTGAGAACATAATTATTTTTTGTGTCATTTTCATTTTGTCAGTATTGATTCTTTTTTAGATTTTGTCAGTATTGATTCATCTTCAGGTTTTGTCAGTATTGACTCATCTTCAGATTTTGCCAGCATTGATTCTTCTTCAGATTTTGACAGTATTAATTCATCTTCAGATTTTGCTTGTTGTTTTGTCGTTAAGGCTTGACACATTTTAGTTTGTGTCACACATAACTGCCAACTGCACTCTGAATAGGAATACAAATATTAAACAATTCTTTTTACGGGGATTAGTGCCCCTTGGGAAACATGTGAGGTCCCTAGCTGAGGTTAGGCCAGTTTTCGTTCTGTTGAAATAGAATTTTTTACTGTTATTTTGTTCCGGACCATCTTTTCTCGATTCACTGTTTTCTTTTTTCACCACTTAGTGTTTTTGCTTAAACTTTCATTTGTTTCATAATCTTTTTTCAGTTTTCCTGTTTCCACTCACAGATTTTGAGGTACACCTTGTGCGTAGATTGCTTCTTTTGAAACACCTCTATTGTGGTTAAGGATGATGAAACTGACATACGTAATCTTTTTCATACATATGTATAACGTGTTGGTCGTTTGAGTTCAGTCTCGTAATAATTTTACTCATTTTAAATATCCTTCTTGTGCTGTTCATCATTTTTGAAAGGTCATTTCAGTCTCCTCAATTGCTTCTAGCGAGTGGTGGTGCTCGGGAAGTTCCATCAGAGATACGTATCTTCCAACGTTATTCTCTTGTTCCTTTTTCATTTTATTCTCGAGCGTTATTTCTTAACAGAAGACTTATGTTTTCTGTTAAGAATTTGCGTGAAGTTCTCAAGCATTGTGTCATTTTGGAGAACCCTAAAATCGATTTAGAGTAATTCTTATGTCGTTTCAAGGCAATTCAAGAACCATTCCAAGGAGTAATCGAAGCGACCCTTTCTAGCCTCTCCAGTTCCTAGCTGTACCTATCAAACTTAACGCTAAGTTTCATCCACACCAACTGCACTTAAGAAAGCATGGTAAATTCTCATTTATTTGCAGACTCTCTGAGCTTATTAATTGTAGAATTCGTGTTCGCTGCCATAGTCCTTTTCTTCGAGCGTCTGATAATGAAAAAGTTGTGGGACAAAAGAATGTAGTCGCTGCCGCAGGGATTTTCTCATGGGGCTGCATTTAATGAAAACCTCCCGAGGGGGGGGGGGGGGGGGGCGAGCGGGACGCTCTGTCTGTTTTGTTTTGTTGGCCCAACTCGCGCCGGTGTGACTTGGCTGGTGTGACTTGGCTGGTGTGACTTGGCTGGTGTGACTTGGCTGGTGGGACTTGGCTGGTGGGACTTGGCTGGTGGGACTTGGCTGGTGGGACTTGGCTGGTGGGACTTGGCTGGTGTGACTTGGCTGGTGTGACTTGGCTGGTGTGACTTGGCCGGTGTGACTTGGCTGGTGTGACTTGGCTGGTGTGACTTGGCTGGTGTGACTTGGCTGGTGTGACTTGGCTGGTGGGACTTGGCTGGTGTGACTTGGCTGGTGGGACTTGGCTGGTGTGACTTGGCTGGTGTGACTTGGCTGGTGTGACTTGGCTGGTGTGACTTGGCTGGTGTGACTTGGCTGGTGTGACTTGGCTGGTGTGACTTGGCTGGTGTGACTTGGCTGGTGTGACTTGGCTGGTGTGACTTGGCTGGTGTGACTTGGCTGGTGGGACTTGGCTGGTGGGACTTGGCTGGTGGGACTTGGCTGGTGGGACTTGGCTGGTGGGACTTGGCTGGTGGGACTTGGCTGGTGGGACTTGGCTGGTGTGACTTGGCTGGTGGGACTTGGCTGGTGGGACTTGGCTGGTGGGACTTAGCTGGTGGGACTTCGCTGGTGGGACTTGGCTGGTGGGACTTGGCTGGTGGGACTTGGCTGGTGGGACTTGGCTGGTGTGACTTGGCTGGTGTGACTTGGCTGGTGGGACTTGGCTGGTGGGACTTGGCTGGTGGGACTTGGCTGGTGGGACTTGGCTGGTGGGACTTGGCTGGTGGGACTTGGCTGGTGGGACTTGGCTGGTGGGACTTGGCTGGTGGGACTTGGCTGGTGGGACTTGGCTGGTGGGACTTGGCTGGTGGGACTTGGCTGGTGGGACTTGGCTGGTGGGACTTGGCTGGTGGGACTTGGCTGGTGGGACTTGGCTGGTGGGACTTGGCTGGTGGGACTTGGCTGGTGGGACTTGGCTGGTGGGACTTGGCTGGTGGGACTTGGCTGGTGGGACTTGGCTGGTGGGACTTGGCTGGTGGGACTTGGCTGGTGGGACTTGGCTGGTGGGACTTGGCTGGTGGGACTTGGCTGGTGGGACTTGGCTGGTGGGACTTGGCTGGTGGGACTTGGCTGGTGGGACTTGGCTCAACTTGCTTGGGAGTTTGACGCTACGTGCGCGACTGGACTTTCGCGGCTTGAACAACAAAAAACTTGCAAAAATGTGTACACTACTCCAGAGGTGCTCTATTCACCCAGTTTGAGGATCTAAACCTCTATTAAGCTTGATTACTCGCACCACGTCGTGGTTTTGGCTAGGTACTTGTGGTACGTCAACGCAAGCAATGTTCGCATGTACGCGAGTGGGGTTTAGTTAAACGTTTTAGACCGCTACTTTGTTAATATTGAGAGCCCGACTTTGTTACTTTTGAGAGCGCGACTTTGTTACTTTTGAGAGCCCGACTTTGTTACTTTTGAGAGCGCGACTTTGTTACATTTGAGAGCGCGACTTTGTTACTTTTGAGAGCGCGACTTTGTAACTTTTGAGAGCGCGACTTTGTTACTTTTGAGAGCGCGACTTTGTTACTTTTGAGAGCGCGACTTTGTTAATTTTGAGAGCGCGACTTTGTTACTTTTGAGAGCGTGAATTTGTTACTTTTGAGAGCGAGAATTTATTTCCCATCGTTATTTGTTGGTTTCACATGAAATCTGTCAGTCAGGCTACATTCCGATGGCGTTTACGTAATATAAAAGCATTTAATCAGATCACGGAGCAGGGTGCAGATATCGCCTCTGAATATGATGGGGCAAAACGTCCCCGCGTGCACCTGCCGGGTGCACGTAGATGCACGACCACGTACACCTAAAAGCACGCACCTGTTGAACCAGTCGTCGGTGTAGCGCGGGTATGGGTACGGGTCGTTGCTGCTGAAGTCCCAGCTCGCCCGGCCGTTCTGCGGGACGCGGGGACACGTTCGTTAGCTTCATATAGTTAACCAGAATGGTTTGAATAATTACATATATATACATACACGTAATAATGAATATAGGTATTAAATCTAACATGTAGGTGCAAATGAAATAATAGAAATAGGAATTTGTATAATAATATATATACATATGCAAATATGTATATTTATTATGTATGTCATGCTCTTGTCTTTTTTGTGATACCTGCCGCACATTTTACTTGTCGGACATAGTGTAGTGTTCACGCGACTCATGTCCTCATTTTGGCTGTATTTGTTCTGCTTGTGCATGTTGTGGTCATACTCAGGTTCAAATTCTTTATGCTCGTTGGCTTTATATCCACTCATACTCCTTGTATGAGTGTTCATTTTACTCATTTAATTCATTACTACTACTCAACCTTACTCTTTATATTCACACATACTCCGGGTTTGGATACATATTCATTAAACATACTCACACATACTCATGATACGCACACCCATAAAATTTTGTTAGTTTTTGAAACAATGTAATATGGTTTGATTAGACGAAGATTGAGTTGTTGGGGCAGAATTGTGCGAGCAAAAACTCAGCGTCAGATCCTAGTAATGCAGTTGCAACAGCAAACTTGAGATTATTGTAGGGAAAATGAATGCTCAGATGTATTGTAAGATTCTGAACGATAATCTCTTATAGCCAACGGACGATTTGATGTTGCCCAGAGGATGAACGTTGCTATAAAACCCCCCACAGGGGATTAAAACTCTTGTATCTATGAAAATTACTGCTCCCAGGGTGAAGATGTGGGGTTCTAAGCTAGGGGTTTGCAAGGCTTTCCTTTTGTCAAAATGAAAAAAGTTTTTTTTGTTGACCGACTCTTTTATGTTCACTGCTTTTTTATCTTCGAAATCTATTCTATTCTTCTTCAACTTCAATCTTAATTCATGATTTTTTAAGTTGTACTGTTTCTAAAGAAAAACTGAGGGCACACTTTGTCCCTCAACTCCACGTTGAATAGCTCCATCCTCCTTGCTCTTGGAGAACGCCTTTGTTGTAATTAAGGAGATTTAAAATAACTTCTAAGCTTATTTACAATTTGGCCTGATCCGTTTCAGTTAGGCTAATCTAGGTTAATCCACTTCAGCCCAAATTTTGTTAGCTCGTATTCCCAATATTACAACCACTGTTACTAGACTGACGCTGGCATCAGGTTATTACTAACATCAGAATGGGGACGGAACTGCCATCAGGCAGAAAGCTTCAAAAATTACATTAGGGCACAAATTCGACGAGAATAAATTGTGTTAAAATTTTTTGTGTGTGCCATATATGGCAAGTAGGGCTGTTAAGGGTTACGTGTGATAAGGTTAGGATAGGTCCCCTTTGGGGCAGAAGATAATCATAAGTTCAAGTCGAAGGACTTACCTATCCTGTGTTACGGAAACCGACACCCAGAGGGGGAAAGTGCTATGCTACTTCAGCCATTGATGAGCCTCTGAGATTTCTGTATTTCGTGCCGACTTTATCACTTTCAGGTTTCATGCCTCCTTTCACTTTTTTTTCTCTTCCTTCCAAACTTGTTCCTGCGCGCAGAGTATCCTTCGTTTGAATAGACCTTGTGCGTAGATTCCGTGCTCTAAAGTCTATTTTAAATGATACCTTCTCTTTGTTTTCTTGATCATTTTTGTTACAGCTAAGGGGTCTTGAACTATCTGCTATAAAAATAGTAGGTTTGGCCTGGTCAGGTCAGGTCGGCTTGTAACGATTTATAAAATAAACTCGTTGAAGCCCCGAAAGGGGTAACGCGTGGACCCCCATCTGTCGAAGGCCTCCTATTGTCGGAAAACGCGAAAACATACCTAAATTTGTATACAAACAGATTAATACACGAACATATATAACAGAAATTGGCGTGCGAAGAGCACGTCAATAGACATGAAACTACACATGCGGGAAGGTAAAGATGACTATCGACTAAGACATGCATAAATAGAGAAGGAAGACCAGGTGCATCTGCCGTGCTGTGAGCATACAAACAGATAAAAAGTAAGCAAAGAGCACGTCAATAGACATGAAACTACACATGAGGTAAGGTAAAGATGAATGTCGACTAAGACATGCATAAATAGAGAAGGAAGACCAGGTGTATCTGCCGTACTCACATAGTTTCTTTTCAAGTCCTCATGCATGTAGTCCACTCCTGCCGGCAGAAGTTGTCCAATTAGCCAAGTTTTAATTTTTGGTGCCGTGGTCTGAATGGCTTAGCGAGGGGATGAACTGTGATTAGTTGCTTAATGAACTGCGATTTGTTGCGCTCTCAGCTCAGTAAATTTTACGTAGAACAAAGCTCAACTTTCAAATAAACTGCGGCTAGCTTCAAGGTTACGAACACTGCAAAATGGAACAATTTAAACTAAGCTAAATTTCCAAATAAACTGCAGTTAGTTTCAATGTTAATATGACTGCAAAATAAAACAATTTAAACAAAGATCAATTTCCAAATCAACTGGGAGTAACTTCATTGTTACGACGACTGCAAAATGAAACAATTTATTGAAACAATTTAAGGTTTTACTGTTCCCTGCGACGGTTTCAAGTCAACGAAGCCCGCGATATATAATAATTTGAGGCTCGATCGACGTTTACAATTGTTCTCAAGTTCACGAAGGGAGAAATATACTGTGATTTGAAACGAGGACTTCAATATAGCTCATACGGTAAAATACAATAGCTCAATGTCTGTCAAGAGGGTCCTTACGTTCACAAAAAGAGATTGGGATTGCATAATTCAAACCCGGACCCTCCTCTGTGATGACTACTAAGACAGTTAAATGGAATAATTTATGGTCCCACCATTTCCGCGATGGTCTCATGAGTGCGAAAAGAGCAGAATAGAACAAATTAAAGCCCTACCGATTTCATGATGGTTTTAAGCTAAAAAGAGCCGAATAGAATAAGGTAGGACCATTATCCACGATTATCTCAAGACCACAGAGACCCATAAATGGTACAAATAAATGTATAAATAAATCATACACGATGGTGTCGAAACGACAAAAAGAACCGAATAGAATATGAGGTCTAACCATTATCTAAGTGGTCATAAGACTATAAAGACCGCAAAATTTAATAATTTAAAACCCAAAAGTACCCCACGAGGGACTCAAGACCACAAAAAATTAAAAAAATAAACTCGTCTGATCGTCCTTCAAGTTCGTCTGAAGACAATAAAAACCCCATAATTGAATAATTTAATCCCTACCCCACGAGGGTCTCCAGGCATTAAAGGCCGCAAAGTAGAATAATTTAAGGCCTAACCGTCCCCCACGAGGGTCTCAAGACAAAAAAGACAGCAAAGTAGAATAATTTAAGACCCAATTGTCCCCCACGTGGGTCTCAAGATAACAGAAAAGGAGAATAGCATAACTGAAGGCCTGACCGCCATCCATGATGGTCTCAAGACAATAAAGACCACAAAATAGCATAACTGAAGGCCTGACCGTCATCCATGATGGTCTCAAGACAATAAAGACCACAAAATAGCATAACTGAAGGCCTGACCGTCATCCATGATGGTCTCAAGACAATTAAGACCACAAAATAGCATAACTGAAGGCCTGACCGCCATCCATGATGGTCTCAAGACAATAAAGACCACAAAATAGCATAACTGAAGGCCTGACCGCCATCCATGATGGTCTCAAGACAATTAAGACCACAAAATAGCATAACTGAAGGCCTGACCGCCATCCATGATGGTCTCAAGACAATAAAGACCACAAAATAGCATAACTGAAGGCCTGACCGCCATCCATGATGGTCTCAAGACAATTAAGACCACAAAATAGCATAACTGAAGGCCTGACCGCCATCCATGATGGTCTCAAGACAATAAAGACCACAAAATAGCATAAATGAAGGCCTGACCGTCATCCATGATGGTCTCAAGACAATAAAGACCACAAAATAGCATAACTGAAGGCCTGACCGTCATCCATGATGGTCTCAAGACAATAAAGACCACAAAATAGAATAACTGAAGGCCTGACCGCCATCCATGATGGTCTCAAGACAATAAAGACCACAAAAATAGCATAACTGAAGGCCTGACCGCCATCCATGATGGTCTCAAGACAATAAAGACCACAAAATAGAATAACTGAAGGCCTGACCGCCATCCATGATGGTCTCAAGACAATAAAGACCACAAAAATAGCATAACTGAAGGCCTGACCGCCACCCATGATGGTCTCAAGACATTAAAGACCACAAAATAGCATAACTGAAGGCCTGACCGTCATCCATGATGGTCTCAAGACAATAAAGACCACAAAATAGCATAACTGAAGGCCTGACCGCCATCCATGATGGTCTCAAGACAATAAAGACCACAAAATAGCATAACTGAAGGCCTGACCGCCATCCATGATGGTCTCAAGACAATAAAGACCACAAAATAGCATAACTGAAGGCCTGACCGCCATCCATGATGGTCTCAAGACAATAAAGACCACAAAATAGCATAACTGAAGGCCTGACCGCCATCCATGATGGTCTCAAGACAATAAAGACCACAAAATAGCATAAATGAAGGCCTGACCGCCATCCATGATGGTCTCAAGACAATAAAGACCACAAAATAGCATAACTGAAGGCCTGACCGCCATCCATGATGGTCTCAAGACAATAAAGACCACAAAATAGCATAAATGAAGGCCTGACCGCCATCCATGATGGTCTCAAGACAATAAAGACCACAAAATAGCATAACTGAAGGCCTGACCGTCATCCATGATGGTCTCAAGACAATAAAGACCACAAAATAGCATAACTGAAGGCCTGACCGCCATCCATGATGGTCTCAAGACAATAAAGACCACAAAATAGCATAACTGAAGGCCTGACCGTCATCCATGATGGTCTCAAGACAATAAAGACCACAAAATAGCATAACTGAAGGCCTGACCGCCATCCATGATGGTCTCAAGACAATTAAGACCACTAAATAGCATAACTGAAGGCCTGACCGCCATCCATGATGGTCTCAAGACAATAAAGACCACAAAATAGCATAACTGAAGGCCTGACCGCCATCCATGATGGTCTCAAGACAATAAAGACCACAAAATAGCATAACTGAAGGCCTGACCGCCATCCATGATGGTCTCAAGACAATAAAGACCACAAAATAGCATAAATGAAGGCCTGACCGTCATCCATGATTGTCTCAAGACAATAAAGACCACAAAATAGCATAACTGAAAGCCTGAACGTCATCCATGATGGTCTCAAGACAATAAAGACCACAAAATAGAATAACTGAAGGCCTGACCGTCATCCATGATGGTCTCAAGACAATAAAGACCACAAAATAGAATAACTGAAGGCCTGACCGTCATCCATGATGGTCTCAAGACAATAAAGACCACAAAACAGCATAACGGAAGGCCTGACCGTCATCCATGATGGTCTCAAGACAATAAAGACCACAAAATAGAATAACTGAAGGCCTGACCGTCATCCATGATGGTCTCAAGACAATAAAGACCACAAAATAGAATAACTGAAGGCCTGACCGTCATCCATGATGGTCTCAAGACAATAAAGACCACAAAATAGAATAACTGAAGGCCTGACCGTCATCCATGATGGTCTCAAGACAATAAAGACCACAAAATAGAATAACTGAAGGCCTGACCGTCATCCATGATGGTCTCAAGACAATAAAGACCACAAAATAGAATAACTGAAGGCCTGACCGTCATCCATGATGGTCTCAAGACAATAAAGACCACAAAACAGCATAACGGAAGGCCTGACCGTCATCCATGATGGTCTCAAGACAATAAAGACCACAAAACAGCATAACGGAAGGCCTGACCGTCATCCATGATGGTCTCAAGACAATAAAGACCACAAAACAGCATAACGGAAGGCCTGACCGTCATCCATGATGGTCTCAAGACAATAAAGACCACAAAACAGCATAACTGAAGGCCTGACCGTCATCCATGATGGTCTCAAGACAATAAAGACCACAAAACAGCATAACTGAAGGCCTGACCGTCATCCATGATGGTCTCAAGACAATAAAGACCACAAAACAGCATAACTGAAGGCCTGACCGTCATCCATGATGGTCTCAAGACAATAAAGACCACAAAACAGCATAACGGAAGGCCTGACCGTCATCCATGATGGTCTCAAGACAATAAAGACCACAAAATAGAATAACTGAAGGCCTGACCGCCATCCATGATGGTCTCAAGACAATAAAGACCACAAAACAGCATAACTGAAGGCCTGACCGCCATCCATGATGGTCTCAAGACAATAAAGACCACAAAATAGAATAACTGAAGGCCTGACCGTCATCCATGATGGTCTCAAGACAATAAAGACCACAAAATAGCATAACTGAAGGCCTGACCGCCATCCATGATGGTCTCAAGACAATAAAGACCACAAAATAGCATAACTGAAGGCCTGACCGTCATCCATGATGGTCTCAAGACAATAAAGACCACAAAATAGCATAACTGAAGGCCTGACCGCCATCCATGATGGTCTCAAGACATTAAAGACCACAAAATAGCATAACTGAAGGCCTGACCGTCATCCATGATGGTCTCAAGACAATAAAGACCACAAAATAGCATAACTGAAGGCCTGACCGCCATCCATGATGGTCTCAAGACAATAAAGACCACAAAATAGCATAACTGAAGGCCTGACCGCCATCCATGATGGTCTCAAGACAATAAAGACCACAAAATAGCATAACTGAAGGCCTGACCGCCATCCATGATGGTCTCAAGACAATAAAGACCACAAAATAGCATAACTGAAGGCCTGACCGCCATCCATGATGGTCTCAAGACAATAAAGACCACAAAATAGCATAAATGAAGGCCTGACCGCCATCCATGATGGTCTCAAGACAATAAAGACCACAAAATAGCATAACTGAAGGCCTGACCGCCATCCATGATGGTCTCAAGACAATAAAGACCACAAAATAGCATAAATGAAGGCCTGACCGCCATCCATGATGGTCTCAAGACAATAAAGACCACAAAATAGCATAACTGAAGGCCTGACCGTCATCCATGATGGTCTCAAGACAATAAAGACCACAAAATAGCATAACTGAAGGCCTGACCGCCATCCATGATGGTCTCAAGACAATAAAGACCACAAAATAGCATAACTGAAGGCCTGACCGTCATCCATGATGGTCTCAAGACAATAAAGACCACAAAATAGCATAACTGAAGGCCTGACCGCCATCCATGATGGTCTCAAGACAATTAAGACCACAAAATAGCATAACTGAAGGCCTGACCGCCATCCATGATGGTCTCAAGACAATAAAGACCACAAAATAGCATAACTGAAGGCCTGACCGCCATCCATGATGGTCTCAAGACAATAAAGACCACAAAATAGCATAACTGAAGGCCTGACCGCCATCCATGATGGTCTCAAGACAATAAAGACCACAAAATAGCATAAATGAAGGCCTGACCGTCATCCATGATTGTCTCAAGACAATAAAGACCACAAAATAGCATAACTGAAAGCCTGAACGTCATCCATGATGGTCTCAAGACAATAAAGACCACAAAATAGAATAACTGAAGGCCTGACCGTCATCCATGATGGTCTCAAGACAATAAAGACCACAAAATAGAATAACTGAAGGCCTGACCGTCATCCATGATGGTCTCAAGACAATAAAGACCACAAAACAGCATAACGGAAGGCCTGACCGTCATCCATGATGGTCTCAAGACAATAAAGACCACAAAATAGAATAACTGAAGGCCTGACCGTCATCCATGATGGTCTCAAGACAATAAAGACCACAAAATAGAATAACTGAAGGCCTGACCGTCATCCATGATGGTCTCAAGACAATAAAGACCACAAAATAGAATAACTGAAGGCCTGACCGTCATCCATGATGGTCTCAAGACAATAAAGACCACAAAATAGAATAACTGAAGGCCTGACCGTCATCCATGATGGTCTCAAGACAATAAAGACCACAAAATAGAATAACTGAAGGCCTGACCGTCATCCATGATGGTCTCAAGACAATAAAGACCACAAAACAGCATAACGGAAGGCCTGACCGTCATCCATGATGGTCTCAAGACAATAAAGACCACAAAACAGCATAACGGAAGGCCTGACCGTCATCCATGATGGTCTCAAGACAATAAAGACCACAAAACAGCATAACGGAAGGCCTGACCGTCATCCATGATGGTCTCAAGACAATAAAGACCACAAAACAGCATAACTGAAGGCCTGACCGTCATCCATGATGGTCTCAAGACAATAAAGACCACAAAACAGCATAACTGAAGGCCTGACCGTCATCCATGATGGTCTCAAGACAATAAAGACCACAAAACAGCATAACTGAAGGCCTGACCGTCATCCATGATGGTCTCAAGACAATAAAGACCACAAAACAGCATAACGGAAGGCCTGACCGTCATCCATGATGGTCTCAAGACAATAAAGACCACAAAATAGAATAACTGAAGGCCTGACCGCCATCCATGATGGTCTCAAGACAATAAAGACCACAAAACAGCATAACTGAAGGCCTGACCGCCATCCATGATGGTCTCAAGACAATAAAGACCACAAAATAGAATAACTGAAGGCCTGACCGTCATCCATGATGGCGGTGGTGACGTTTTTGCCCGTGTAGCCAAGGGCCCAGGCCGCCTCCACGTTGAGGTCGAGGTGGCGCTTGCCCCCGTTCTGGCCCACGTTGCGCTGGGCGACACAAGACCAGTAAATAAGTCATTTAACTTAACAGAAAATGCGGCATTTAACCTAACAGCAAATAAGTCAGTTAATCCAATCTAATTGCAAATAAATCATTCAATCTAATCTAACAGAAGACAAGTCATTTAATCTAATCTAACAGCAAATAAGTCCGGCCATTTCAAGTGAATTTGAACCGTCAATCACTATCACCACTCATCTTTTGTTGGAATAAAATGTTTTTTTTGTTATGATAAGGACCACCTTTTTGGTTCACTGCTGTCCAGTCTTTCAGCGCCTACTACTTTCTTCAACTTTTACCGTGTTTTATAAAGTTCTTTTTCAACTTATTATTTCTATTCCCCTTCTGCATAAATTCCACCTTCCCTTATTTCTATACTAAATGGTGCTTTCCTCTTTCCTCTCTTTGGAACGCATTTTTCTGTGGTTAGGGAGGCTTAAACAAAAATCTAATCTAATTTAAGCACCATCACCACCACCACTCACCAGGCACCACCACCACCATCACTCACCGCGACGCACAACCACTCACCAGGCACCACCACCACCACCACTACCACGACGCACCACCCCAACCACGCACCAGACACCACCACGCACCAGACACCACTCACAAGCCACCACTACCACCACTCACCAGGCACCACGCACCCCCACTTACCAAGTACCACTGGTGCTTGAAGTCAGGGTCGGTGGGCAGAGTCCTGCTCTTGAAGGACTCAGGAGGCACCAAGTTCTCGACCCTGAGGGGCAGGTAGCCGCGCTTCACCCGTCTGAAGCCCACCTGCTGCACCGCCTGCACGATCTGCCGGGGTGGACGAGTAATGCCTGGGCTTAATGGGGGCCGTTAATAAAGAAAAATGAATTTCGTCGTATCTTGACATCTTATTTAGTAAAATATCCAAAATGCGGGAAAACACAAGATAGACGTGGCATACGCTCAGGAAGAGTACCTGTTATTGAAGAATTTTTTAATGGGGGCCGTTAATGGGCGCCCTTTTGTTGTGGTGATGGGAGCTGTTCAATGGGAGCTATTTATCGCGGTGGATGATAACGTTCAATGAGGTACTTTGTGGTAATGGGCGAGCTTATTAATGGGAGCTATTTATCGTGATGGATGAGCTCAATGGAGGCAGTTAATGGGCGTCGTTTGTTGTGATGGAACCTGTTCAATGGGAGCTATTTATCTTAATGGATGAATGGGTTCAATGGGTGCTATTCATCGTGGTGGATGAGTTAATGGGGGCCGTTTATTATGATGGGTGGGGGTGTTTATTGGGAGCTATTTATCGTCATGGATGAGCATGTTCAATAAGAGCCATGTCTTAGAATTGTTTGAAAACTTGTGCGAGTCATTAACTGAAAAAAAGAGTTTTTAGTTAACGTCTCTTCCTATAAAAGGAGAGGTTTTAATTTCCCAAATTTTCCATCAATCCCTCGAGCATTTAGAATAAACCATTTCCTAGAGATAAACGTGAGCTTAAAATTACCAACCGTATCTAAACATAACGTTTTATCAGCTTTTTTGCCCAAAAAATGAAGAAACACTTTAGATAACCAACATTTCCACGAAACAAATGTGTGCTTCGTGTTTACACCTTTACTGCGGAAATGAATACTTAGTTTCTATCATTTAATGAATGATTTTTCGACACATTCATTTATGAAACGCACGTGTAAAATGAGAGAATACTATACATTGACTCTATGTCCAAAAAGTGAATGCGTAATCATGCCGTACCCACCTCGAAAAATTATTTTTCCCACCGTGCAGAAAATAAGTGTATTATTTTGTTTCTAGAAGATCGTATTATACTTTCAATAAATTTAAGTATGCATTGAAAAGTTATGATATCGGAGACACTACCACCTGGGAAGATCCAGACATTGTATCAGCCTATGGTCAGATTATTGTATCAGCCTATGGTCAGATTATTGTATCAGCCTATGGTCAGATTATTGTATCAGTCTATGGTCAGATTATTGTATCAGTCTATGGTCAGATTATTGTATCAGCCAATGGTCAGATTATTGTATCAGCCAATGGTCAGATTATTGTATCAGGCTGTGATCTGATTATTGTATCAGGCTGTGATCTGATTATTGTATCAGCCTGTGATCTGATTATTGTATCAGGCTGTGATCTGATTATTTTGTCAGCCTGTGATCTGATTATTGTATCAGCCTATGGTCTGATTATTGTATCAGCCTGTGATCTGATTATTGTATCAGCCTGTGATCTGATTATTGTATCAGCCTGAAGTCTAATTTTTGTATCAGCCTATGGTCTGATTACTGTATCAGATCAGGAGTACGCTATTGTTTGGGACCTCTCGAGGAGTACGCTATTGTTTGGGACCTCTCGAGGAGTACGCTATTGTTTGGGACCTCTCGAGGAGTACGCTTTTGTTTGGGATCTCTCGAGGAGTACGCTGTGGTTCAGTACATATCCAGCAGTTCCTTATTGCTCATTTGAAAAACAATTGATAATATGCATGCTTCGATCATTTCTTTCAAAACGCCAATTTCGTTTACGTATGAAGCGGGCTGTGGAGACACGAGCTGATATCGCACTTATCAGCTCACTTTCGTCTGCTGTTTGTCTAATCCTTGTTGCCATTTTACTCAATTCTTTACTAGCATTCAACGTATATTTTTAGCAGGTACATCAAGAGTTATCCTTTGCTCTCATACCTCTCGCTGGGGAACAGATCGTCTCTTATAGAAACTTGAATATCTCAATTCAAGTTCGAAATTGCCCGCCTCGTTCCGACACTCGAGGCGCATTGAATATAACAAACGGTGTGAAGCCACAGCCGTCCCTCTGAGAGTTGCATCTCTACCACTGGATCCCCTGGTCTGAAGAAACTCGTGAGGATCCCCAGGCGCGGCAGGATAGATAGAATTGCAGGCAATAAAAAAACGTCGTGCATTCATCACATGGAACTCCGAACGAACGTTGTGATACTGGCCTTTTTCTAGCGAAGTGATCAAATTTGAGACTTGTTAACCTGTCAGCTTCAAATTTTAGTAGTCGAATTTGGACTTTTTAACTCTTCAACTTCATATTTTGAACTCATTTAGACTTTTTAACCCTTCAACTTCAGCTTTTCGTACTCACTTTAAAACTTTATAACTCTTCAACTTTGTTTTTTTTTATTCATATTACCGCCATTACAACCACTATCATTAAACTGGTCCATCAGATAGTCATCATACCAGGATGAAGAAGGAACTCCCACTCGGCAGTGAAGCTTAAAGAATACTTTGAGGGACAAGTTTAATAAGACTTCACGGTTGTTTTCGGAATGACAGTATAGTCCTCGGGTGCGTTAGAGGGATGAAACTCAATTCGACCTTAACGACTAGCATCTGGTTGTCCTGCATTTACTTGCTGCGATTACCGGCATAAAATACAATGCGATGTAATTGTGGACAAGGTTAAACTGGAAAGAGGCGGAATTCCTGTTTTGGCCAAAAAGGGCCAATCCCGACCGGACCCGTGCGGCGTAGACACACCCAGCGTAGGTCCGCGCTCCAATTTCAGAGGGAAACTCGACCCTTGTTGTCCGCTGACATTTTTCACGCCAGTGTTGGGACATTTGACGCAGCAATGTGTGCCACGGACCTACAGACATTGAGCACAAATCTTTGCATTGAAAATCGACCAAAAGGAACACGCTGCAATATGTGCCACGGACCTACAGACATTGAGCACAAATCTTTGCATTGAAAATCGACCGAAAGGAACACGCTGCATAAGTGCCAGGGACCTACAGACATTGAACATGAACCTTTGCATTGAAAATCGACCGAAAGGAACTCGCTGCAATATGTGCCAGGGACCTACAGACATTGAACATGAATCTTTGCATTGAAAATCGACCGAAAGGAACTCGCTGCAATATGTGCCAGGGACCTACAGGCATTGAACATGAATCTTTGCATTGAAAATCGACCAAAAGGAACACGCTGCAATATGTGCCAGGGACCTACAGACATTGAACATAAATCTTTGCATGAAAATCGACCGAAAGGAACACGCTGCATAAGTGCCAGGGACCTACAGACATTGAACATGAATCTTTGCATGAAAATCGACCGAAAGGAACACGCTGCATAAGTGCCAGGGACCTAAAGACATTGAACATGAATCTTTGCATGAAAATTGACCAAAAGTAACTCGCTGCAATATGTGCCAGGGACCTACAGACATTGAACATGAATCTTTGCATTGAAAATCGACCGAAAGGAACACGCTGCAATATGTGCCAGGGACCTACAGACAGTGAACATGAATCTTTGCATTGAAAATCGACCGAAAGGAACACGCTGCATAAGTGCCAGGGACCTACAGACATTGAACATGAATCTTTGCATTGAAAATCGACCGAAAGGAACACGCTGCAATATGTGCCACGAATCTACAGGCATTGAACATGAGTCATTGCATTGAAAATCTACCAAATGGAAGACACACCCAATTAACTCTGAAACACAGGAAAAACTTTCTTGAAAAATGTCTTAAAAGTATTATTTGTTCTTAGGTGTCCGCTGACGTTTTGTTAGAATGTTCGATTCCTGAATGGATGCATCAAAACGCACGAATTAATGCATTTATCATGTTATTTGTTCACCTGATTTTCAAAGAACATGATGTATATCAAATAAATATTCATGTTTGAAGATATTTCTAACCACCTTTGTATCCTTTACATTCTTAAGACAACTAAAATTGACATCAAGCTCGTATTCCCCTCAGGGGGTACAACTATTTGTCATAAATTTCTTTTTCAACTTACTGTTTCTTTGCCCCTTCTGCGTAGATTCCGCGTTCCCTTATCTCCATATTATATGGTGCTTTCCTCCTTCCTCTCTTTGAAACGCTTTTTCTTAGTGGTTAGGTAGGCTTAAACTAACATTTGATCTTCAACTTCCTCTCGTTTCTTATATTTATTTCCCATCGTACTCTTCCTATGTGCAGGGCGTGGGGGACACACCTTGTGCACAGATTCCGTGTTCCCCAACTATTTGAAACGGTGCCGTTCTCCAGTCTTGCTTTGCATCATTTTTTTCCGTGAAGGAGGCTCAAACCATCTTCTGCAACAATCTAACAGCTCATCTCGCGTTACCCTCACTCTCATCTACATACATACTCTCTCACTCCTTCCACAGTACAAAAAACTGGCGTGTCCCCAGTACAAAAACCAGCGTGACCCCAGTGTGAAAAAATACATAAACCAACGTGACTTCAGTATAAATGAATATAAAAACCCACGTGACTCCCGTATAAATAAATATAAAAACCAGCGTGACCCCAGTATAAAAAAGATAAAAACTATCGAGCCCCTCTCTCTCCGCCCTCATGGCGCACAGAGGTAAACTGATAAATCGATGCAACTCCCACACGTCTCCAGTTGCGCCGCTGTCACGCAACTTTTGTCTCGCCCCGCGCGTAAAATAAGCCCGACAATCTCCTCTCGTTAACCGGGCGACGTACTGCCCAAGTTGGGCGACACCGCGACTCGTGTTCGCCAAAGTTCGCTGAGTTGTGATAAATTGCGTGGCTGTGCCCGGCACCGCCCCCAACATTCCCCCTACATCTTGCAAGGAAATACTGTGGAAATACTTGTGTATCGAAATAATGCCGCGGATGGTCAAGAAATAAGTGGAACTGTGTGTATCTAAATAATGCCGCGGATGGTCAAGAAATAAGTGGAACTGTGTGTATCTAAATAATGCCACGGACGGTCAAGAAATAAGTGGAACTGTGTGTATCTAAATAATGCCGCGGATGGTCAAGAAATAAGTGGAACTGTGTGTATCTAAATAATGCCGCGGACGGTCAAGAAATAAGTGGAACTGTGTGTATCTAAATAACGCCGCGGATGGTCAAGAAACAAATGGAACTGTGTGTATCTAAATAATGCCGCGGATGGTCAAGAAACAAATGGAACTGTGTGTATCTAAATAATGCCGCGGACGGTCAAGAAACAAATGGAACTGTGTGTATCTAAATAATGCCGCGGACGGTCAAGAAATAAGTGGAACTGTGTGTATCTAAATAACGCCGCGGATGGTCAAGAAGCAAATGGAACTGTGTGTATCTAAATAACGCCGCGGATGGTCAAGAAACAAATGGAACTGTGTGTATCTAAATAATGCCGCGGATGGTCAAGAAACAAATGGAACTGTGTGTATCTAAATAATGCCGCGGATGGTCAAGAAATAAGTGGAGCTGTGTGTATCTAAATAATGCCACGGATGGTCAAGAAACAAATGGAACTGTGTGTATCTAAGTAACGCCGCGGACGGTCAAGAAATAAGTGGAACTGTGTGTATCTAAATAATGCCGCGGATGGTCAAGAAACAAATGGAACTGTGTGTATCTAAATAATGCCGCGGACGGTCAAGAAATAAGTGGAGCTGTGTGTATCTAAATAATGCCACGGATGGTCAAGAAACAAATGGAACTGTGTGTATCTAAATAACGCCGCGGACGGTCAAGAAATAAGTGGAGCTGTGTGTATCTAAATAATGCCACGGATGGTCAAGAAACAAATGGAACTGTGTGTATCTAAATAATGCCGCGGATGGTCAAGAAACAAATGGAACTGTGTGTATCTAAATAATGCCACGGATGGTCAAGAAATAAGTGGAACTGTGTGTATCTAAATAATGCCGCGGACGGTCAAGAAATAAGTGGAACTGTGTGTATCTAAATAACGCCACGGATGGTCAATAAGTAGGACTGCGTTTATCTAAATAACGCCACGGACTGTCAAGAAATAAGTGGAGCTGTGTGTATCTAAATAACGCCACGGATGGTCAATAAGTAGGACTGCGTTTATCTAAATAACGCCACGGACTGTCAAGAAATAAGTGGAACTGTGTGTATCTAAATAACGCCACGGATGGTCAATAAGTAGGACTGCGTTTATCTAAATAACGCCACGGACTGTCAAGAAATAAGTGGAGCTGTGTGTATCTAAATAACGCCGCGGATGGTCAAGAAATAGGTAGAATTTTCTCAAAATTTTTTATTGTCTCTTCCGTCAAGTGATACAAGATAGATACGATAGGTTGGTTGTGTTTGTCTGTCTCATGCTCTAGGGACTGGCTTCCCCTCGGGGAATACTGTTAAGTCCCCCCAAGTTATAGATACGCCTTCGTGAATCGGGGGTTCTGTCTTTCGTGCCGATTCTGCTTCTTTCAGGTTTCATGCCTTCATCGCTATCTCTTCTTTATCTTTTCTTTTTCTTCCTTCACGACTTACTGATTTTATGAGCTGAGTCCCCTATGTGGGAACCAACCTTGTGCGTAGATTCCCCGTTTTCTACTGCTCATCCTAAATGGTCCCTTTTCTTTGCTCACTTGAGATCGCATTTGTTGTGGCTATGGGGTATTGAACTAAATAAAATAAAATTGCCATAATGATATAATTTTTTATGATAATTACGGAAATAGTCTATCTCTCTTCACCCATACTCTTTCCTCTTTTTAAATCTTTTCATTCTCTTTCTTTTTCCTTTCCGTTGTTCAGATTCACATGGCGTTCTTTCAGAATTATTAAATCTTTATTCGCGACGTCAGTGTGCATCATCACGTGTTTTTTAACACGTGTACTACGTATCGGAACGCATATCTTCCAGGTAATTGGCTCATTTACGTTCTGCATAAATACGTTGCATTTCAATTATTTTACCGCCTTTTTCAAAATAGGTTTTTGCATACATGGTGAAATATTACCGTGAAGTTATACTTTTCATACTTTTTAGAACGGACAGAAATGCATTCGACTGTAACGTCGGTTTTTCAAAAAGCTACTCAGAACCTAACATAATCATCTGCAGCAACCGCGAAAACGAAATTGTCAACGTGTTGCTTTTCACATGCCTTCCACCTTCCTCTTCTCCCAGGGGGACAATGTGAGGGCCCGAGCTAAAGGTTAGGTAGGCTTTCTTTTTGTTAAAATAGAATAGGTTTTTGTTTTGTAACGGACCATCTTTTTTTCGGTTCACTGTTGTCCTGTTTTTTAGCACCTACTTCTTTCTTCTTCAACCTTTTCTTGTTTCATGATCTTCTTTCTTAGCTTTCTGTATCTGTGCCCTTTCTGCATAGATTCCGCGTTTCCCTAACTCCATACTAAATGGTGCCTTCTTCCTTCCTCTCTTTGGATAGCCTTTGTTGCAGATAGGGAGCCTTAAACTAACTAATAATCTAATCAATCTCCACTTTCCTCTCAAAGGAACACTTTTGCAGTAGAAGAATATCAACCGAATCCGCTGAATGATAAATTCCACTGACATATTAGCAGGGCAGATGTCTTTTCATTCAACTCTAAAATCTTCCAGGATTTTGAAATTATCATTTACAAGCACCCAAAATATTCCTTTGAATTTCTTTTGACTCCTCAGCGGTTCATGCGATCAATTGACGGGTGTCTCTGTCTTCAAAACGAAAGAAAACTTTCTTCAAATGCGAATAAAAATATCAGAGTTCCACTCTGAATTTTCAATGGAGGGATTTGATCGAACACGGGTTATATTTAGACTACATTGTGATCTTTTGACAAACCTAGCAGGACAGAACACCGACTGTCTCGATCCATGTTTATTTTTCCCAGGAACGGGTGATACTCTGGGCGATTTCGGCGGTTATCACCGAGGGGTTACATGCAGTCATTTTGTGGTGAAGAAACCATGACGTGGTGCACTGGTGTGGGTGTTGTGGTGTCTGTGCATCTGTGTATCATGGTTTGTGTATCTGTGTATCATGGTCTGTGTATCTGTATCATGGTCTGTGTCTCTGTGTATCATGGTCTGTGTCTCTGTGTATCATGGTCTGTGTTTATGTGTATCATGCCTCGGTTGCGTCACCGTCAGACGGCTGCGAGCATGCCCGTGGTGATGACTGTCGAAATAGCTCGGTGTATCACCCGTCTAGCATGCTTTCTCTAGAACACGACATTCTTTCACACTTATGCATATTAGAATACTTTGATGCGTGGCCCTAAGTTTTTTCTTCATTTAGCTTCGTTCATGTTCTCATCGACGTCCAGGGGCAGGATTTCGAACTGTTCACGTCCTCGGAGCGATACAGCTGACAACGTGAGTTTTTTTGTCGACTTGGCTATACCAATAGCTATTTTTGGTGGTATATTATCAAAGCTTAAGCTTTTTTCGAAGCTTTCGCTTTAAAATAAAAAACTCTTGCGTGGAAATTAAGGCCAGAAAATAGTATGCGTTGTGTAACCGAATCAACGAAAAGCTTGCGCCTCCAGTTGTGTTAGTACGACGAATAGAATCGCCTGTACATGCGGACCCTGTCCCCGATGTTCCCCAGTTATCTTTCACTGAAGAGCAGCTCCGTTAATTGAAATTTGCTCCGCATGCCTGAGCTGTGTGATGACTTAAATCTTCAGGTTAACCCTTTAGACCTGAGACCCTGAACCCAACTGTTGAACGGTGACACGTTTCCTGCGTTGGGTTAGCTCCTTGGCTGCGGCAGGTATAACTGAAGTTTAATACTCAACTCAAATTTAAAGTCAGTTTTAGTAAGCAATGTTGAAAATGGCAAACATTTATTGACTCGCGCCTTCATTTAGTTTTTGTTTAATATTCATAAAAATTGAGTGTATGAAAATTGGTAGCATTATGAAAATCCCCTCAGTGATCACCGGTGGCTCACGTTGCAGTCAAAGTGGGAAGCTGAAGTTCAATATTCAACTCAAATTTAAAGTCAACTGTAGTGAGCAATTTTGAAAATACCAAACATGAACTGCATCGTTCCTTCATTTAGCTTAGAAAAAGTGTTTATGAAAATTGAGTATGCGACTACTGGTCCGTCAGCAGCATTATGAAAATTACCTCCGTGTACCACCGGTGGCGCACGTCGCCGTCAAAGCGGTAAACCTCAAAAAGTGAATTCAAGCAAATGGAGGCACGCGTTAACATTGGATAACCATGAGGTTTAATCACAACCATTTTGCTATTTTTAGTTTTGGATAAATTGTTTTCTGGTTGTGAGCAAAGTAACGAAAATTAAGTGCGGCGGCATTCCGACAGGGTCCGACGTCACCGAAAAACCTGCACAGCGTCTGATTCTGGTAGGGTTAAACGCGAGAAATTTCATCGAAGACGGGCAAAATAGGTTACCAGGAATAATTTGTTCGCGAGACTCTTGTCTAACATAATTTAGATAATACTTATATGGATTAAAGAGACTGTGTTGAAAGTAATAAAATAGTTATTGAAAAGGAAATGTTATTGAGTACTATACTGAGTTCCAGTGGTGGGTGCATTAAATAGTGTAAAAAGGTGAAATGAAGACATGTTGTTCAGTTAGCTTTAAGATCATGAGGTATTTTTTTACGCAAATTGAGCTAATAAACTATTGCGATGTAAATTGATGGCCCCCCCCCCCCTCAGGAGGATACAACTATTGTATCTATGGGAATTGGAGCTCCTAGGGGAACCATGTGAGGGCCCGAGTTAAAGGTTAGGTAGGCTTCCTTCTTGTTGTAATAAAATAGGTTTTTGTTTTGTTACGGAGCATCTTTTTTCGGTTCACTGCTGTCCTGTTTTTCAGCACCTACTACTTTCTTCTTCAACGTTTATCTTGTTTCATGAAGTTCTTTCCTAGGTTACTGTTTCTGTGCACCTTGTGCATAGATTCCGCGTTCCCTCAACTCCATACTAAATGGTGCCTTCCTCTTTCCTCTCTTAGCACATTTTTGTCGTGTTTAAGGGAGGCTAAAACTTTATTTTATAATAATAATAAAAATGATAATAATAATAATAATAAAAATGATAATAATAATAATAATAAAAATAATGATAATAATAAAAATAATAATAATAGTAATTTAAATTGATGGTCCTACGATTATCAATCATAAAGGAATGAATATGAGTTCGTTCGCAATGAATCAGCGGATGTTGTACAGAAGCGCACCGCACAGTTTGATTAAAATAAATTACAACGGAAAATATAAGTTATTAGGTTCAAAGTAAGGCATAAATAGAGCAAACCGCCTTTTTTCTAGCACACGAGAACAAAATGGTTGTTATGGTCAAGGTCACGACGGGATCTGTCCGTGAGTAATGGAGGAGAAAAAAGGGTCAGCCGTGGGAAGAATGTGACCTAGATTATGAAACTCGGACTCCAGAACGCGTGGGCCGGTTAAATGAAGGAAAGCTGGTCGGTATCTATTAGGGGTAGAGGAAAGTCTTGTCCTTTTTTTCTTTGGCCAAACTTTAACACATGAAAAAGTCCCAACAGCTGTTCTCAAGGTCAGGTCAGTGGTGTTGGATAGCAATCTTTGTGGAATTCACACAGCATTCAATGACCCATAGGATTCACTTTGAAACTTTTCCTTTCCATGGACTGTAGATAAAAACTAACAACGAAAAAACAACTGAAGTAGATTCAATTGAATGCGAAGATTAACTGAAAATCCGACACCGAATCTCACCTTGAAAACGGCTGTTTGGAATTATTCATTCGTTTCAAAGTTTGGCTGAAGAAATGAGGACAGAAATTTAGGGTACCTCTAATATAATACCTTCACTAAAGCTAGATCGATTACAAAAATTGGCGGAATTAATCCACGTTCTGCGCGCTCAGTGCTGACTCGGTTGCAAAAAAAAAAGCAAGATAGAGTTGCGGCTTGCTCAACGCTGGCTTGATTACCAAAACTGAGCGAGATATTAAGCCGCGTTTGGTTCACAAGAAACAAGAGATCCAATCAGGATTTATTGAGGTAAAACGAGCTTCTACGTTTGTTGCGCTGGCCACGAGAAATGAACATATCAGTGAATGCTGAAATGCAAATTCCGGCAAGTTTAGCACGGTGTCGTCTTAGTCTCTGATTCAAATGCCTTGCTTTAGTGCAGGGCTTCTCAACCGGGGGTACATATACCCCTAGATGTATATTTAACACACTTCGTATGTTAAAATCTACAGTATATATTTACATACAGTGGTATAAGAATATATAGTTATTAACTATCAAGTGTACTTCTATAGTGTCTTAAACCTTTAACTGTCCTGGGGGTACATGAAGATAATCTGTTACGTTAAGGGGGGGTACATGACAATAAAAAGGTTGAGAAGCCCTGCTTTAGAAGTTCATGAACTCGGCGCGCTTGGACCAAGATTCACCGAACTAACAGCGCTTGGTATCCACGATATGAGGGAGAAAGCATTTTTCCTGCATATTTGTGAAGGCCTCAAGCTAATAAAGCGTGTGCCTACGGACTTCTTCTCGGAAACGAGTTCAGAGCTTCGTGAGTGAGACATTCTTCGAATGCGCCGCATTTCTGCGTCTAATTTTAGGCCCAAACAATGGAAGGCCTCGGAATTTCAAGGATAAAAATATCAATCTTATCCCAGTTGTCCCCGGCTTCCCCATTCAACTCAGGGTTGTGTCGGGCATCGGATAAACAAGGAAGGTGAACGCGTCTAGGCAAAAATTAACGATGCCTTCAACTTTACAAAGGTTTTCAATGCACAAGAAATTCGAGCACGTGTTTGTGAGGCAGGAGAAATGCTTTGTGAAATTATGCACGTGTAGGTTTTTGGATATTAAAGTTCGTTGTTAAAGGATGGAAAGCACGCACGGTGTTCTATTCGTGATGCTTTTCTATGTTGGGGCAAAATATGGGATTCTAAATTGTTTATTGAATTTTTTCTTCTAGCTTGGTGATAATTGATTCTGGTAATCCATAGATAATTCTGGTAATCTGTAATGAATTGCTGCGAGAAGTTTTTGATAATTTGATAATTATTTTTTTATTTTTATAGAAGTTTTTCATAATTATTTTTTTCGAGAAGTTTCCTATAATTATTTTATAATCCATAATGAATTGCTGCAAGGTTTTGATTGGAATCATAATTATTTCAAGCTACTACTGCTTCTAATTCGCAAGGATGAAACATTCTTGGGTATTTAAATTATTCTTTTTATCTTCGCGGGATAATACTATTGCATCTTTGAGAATTGGCGCTTCCATGGAGAAATGTGAGGCCCTGAGCTGGAGGTTGGGCGGGCCCTTCTCATACTGAGAAATAGATTTTTTTCTTTAGTTACGAACCATCTTTTTTCGATTCACTGCTGTATTTTTAGGCGTCAAATCCTTTTTTCTTCATTTTTTATTTTATTTCGTAACCTTCTTTCAATCTATTCGTTTTTATGCGCTGAGTGTGTTGTACACACCTTGTACACCGATTCCCAGTTCCTTTAATTCCATGCTAAATTGCGCTTTCCACCTTCCTACCTTGGGAACACTCTTGTTATATTAGGGAGCTTTAAGCCAATTTATCTAATATAGATTTCATTCTAATGTATTTCAACATTGTCGTGAATCAGACACAGCCTCAAATGTC
The DNA here is from genome assembly GCA_030386875.1 of Morinoia aosen. Taxonomy (NCBI): domain Eukaryota; kingdom Metazoa; phylum Arthropoda; class Malacostraca; order Amphipoda; family Talitridae; genus Morinoia; species Morinoia aosen. The sequence continues at coordinate 22,381,403 of CM059578.1, read as the reverse complement.
AATATAGTCTTTACTTTCATTAATCATTAGTTCAGCAATAAATAATCACTACTTCTATCAATCTCATAAGTTAAATACACCAAAGCTTTCCATGTATTTACCATGAACTCGATATATACCGTGAAATAATATAAAAATAAAAAACAATTATGAAATAATAAAAAATATTATTAACCATGAACATAGTAGATACACAGTAATATGCCCTGTAATTTTTAACAAATTACCCATGTAAACAGATGAGATATACTCAACCATGCACCTCGGGCTTTGTGTTCTTTAACAACAATAAGGACTACGTAGAAAGATGCAATTTAATCCTACTTTACATAAGTTTCCACTTCCTGTGCGTATTAATGTACTTTTGATTGCCAAAGCTGGACAACGAGAGCTCAAATGCTGTTGATTGTGGCAGTTGGTTACATTCAAATGCCGGCTGAATAGAGAGAGCACATTAATTGCTGATTGTTTCGTTAAAATGATCTTTTTTAATCATGAAATAATTTCTAAATTTGAATAGGAAGAGCCCTGTGGGGAAACGCTTTGTCATGTCCGACTCTTTTACCCTTTATTTCATCTGTTCTTCAATCAGTAAACGTGAAAATATATTTTAGCCTTTATATCTGCATCAGAAAAGGTGGAAGGGCTCCCTATTGAAGGACTTCCCTTCAGAATATTGTTATTGCACCCAGAATATTATTTTCTGCCCCCTACTGTATCTATGGGAAATGGCGCTCCCAGGAAGAAAATATGAGGTCTCGAGCTGAGAGTTAGGTAAACCTTCCTTTTGTTGGAATAACCGTGGCACTTCTTTTAATTGGACAATCATATATACGAGTATAAATTTAATATTTTAAGAGCTGCAACAATCTATACTATAATAAGAGCCGAGTCCGTCAGAACAATCTGTCTGAAGTCAGCCAAAAGAGTGTGATGAGCGTATCTGTGATACAAGCTCGGCCCTCATCAACTCTCGAGAGATTGAATTTTTTACTTCACACAGCCATTCTTTCATATCGCCTTCTTTCTCATTTCAAATAAAAGGGGGGTGGACTAGAACCACGCTAGAGGATACTAGGTAGGGTCATTTCTATGGGGGCAAAATACACTTCTTCTTGTTCGGGTAGCCAATAGAAAGGTTTTATTTTAAACAAACTTTAGGACGTCACCAAAACGCCATGTCGTTAGGCCAATAGTGAAGATGGATTTAAGAATAGCAGTGCTACCAGATGCAATATGAGCGCTGCTATTGGTTCGTTGCCGTGACGTCAGCAAACCCACACAGTCAGCTAAAAAAAGACTGGTTTGACCCTACCTTGTTTCCTCTACCGTGACTAATACCAACATATCATTATATGATATAACAAACACATGCGCAGCCATGACCGTAATTCATGTAAAGAGAAAACGACATAACTAACCGCTCTCACGACTCTGGTTATTATTGGTGGGAACAGTTTATGGTGAAGTGATGAAGCCATGATAACCAGACAGTAATTCGAGTTGAAAAGATGATGTAATACATGTAACAGTATAAGAAACGAAACATTTATTATGACCATTATTCAATTTTAAAATATAGCCCATGAATTGTCATGAGGAACCCGAGAATAACCATGACCGCACTTCTAAATAAAGCAGTGATGTAACGAATGTAATCTCTCAAACCCCAAATTATCTATTGCCTAAAGTAGTATTGAAGCAATATTGTTATGAACATGATATCTCAAACCCCAAATTATCTATTGACTAAAGAGTATTGAAGCAATATTGTTATGAATGTGATCTCTCAAACCCCAAATTATCTATTGACTAAAGAGTATTGAAGCAATATTGTTATGAATGTGATCTCTCAAACCCCAAATTATCTATTGCCTAAAGTAGAATTGAAGCAATATTGTTATGAATATGATCACACTCACCTCAAATCTGCCATTGACTAAATATGAATTAGGGCGATGATGTAATATGTATATAGATCCATAAAAAAATCTTGAAAGTAACCATAGATATATTTTGAATTGCAACAATGTTCTATAAATTAGACATTCCAAACCCCAAATTAGTTACCGCCTAAATTAGAATTAGGGCAATGAAATGACACAAACCCTCACATCAGCCATGGCTTACACTAGAATTAGTGCAATGAAATGAACACAAGCCCCCACATTAGCCGTGGCCTAAATTAGAATTGGAGTAAGGAAATGACACAGATTAGATTAGATTATTAGTTAGTTTAAGCCTCCCTATCCTCAAAAAATGAGATCCAAAGCGAGGAAGGAAGAAGGCACCACTTAGTATGGAGTTAAGGGAACGTGGAATCGATGCAGAAAGGGCATAGAAATAGTAAGATGAGAAAGAAGTTCATGAAACAAGATTAAAGTTGAAGAAGAGAGTAGTAAGTGCTGAAAAAACAGGACAGCAGTGAACCGAAAAAAGATGGTTCGTAACAAAACAAAACCTATGTTATTTTAACAAAAAAATAGCCTACCTAACCTTTAGCTTGGACCCTCATATCGTCCCCCTGGGATCGCTAATTCCCATAGATGTAAGAGTTGTATCCCCTTGAGGGAATGAAATGACACAAACCCCCACATTAGCCACGGCCTAAATTAGAATTGAAGTAATGAAATGACACAAGCTCCCACATTAGCTACGGCCTAAATTAGAATTGAAGCAATGAAATGACACAAACCCCTACATTAGCTACGGCCTAAATTAGAATTGAAGCAATGAAATGACACAAACCCCCACATTAGCCACGGCCTAAATTAGAATTGAAGTAATGAAATGACACAAGCTCCCACATTAGCCACGGCCTAAATTAGAATTGAAGCAATGAAATGACACAAACCCCTACATTAGCTACGGCCTAAATTAGAATTGAAGCAATGAAATGACACAAACCCCCACATTAGCCACGGCCTAAATTAGAATTGAAGCAATGAAATGACACAAACCCCCACATTAGCCACGGCCTAAATTAGAATTGAAGCAATGAAATGACACAAACCCCCACATTAGCTACGGCCTAAATTAGAATTGAAGCAATGAAATGACACAAACCCCCACATTAGCTACGGCCTAAATTAGAATTGAAGCAGTGAAATGACACAAACCCCCACATTAGCCACGGCCTAAATTAGAATTGAAGCAATGAAATGACACAAACCCCCACATTAGCCACGGCCTAAATTAGAATTGAAGTAATGAAATGACACAAACCCCCACATTAGCCACGGCCTAAATTAGAATTGAAGCAATGAAATGACACAAACCCCCACATTAGCCACGGCCTAAATTAGAATTGAAGCAATGAAATGACACAAACCCCCACATTAGCTACGGCCTAAATTAGAATTGAAGCAATGAAATGACACAAACCCCCACATTAGCTACGGCCTAAATTAGAATTGAAGCAATGAAATGACACAAACCCCCACATTAGCTACGGCCTAAATTAGAATTGAAGCAATGAAATGACACAAACCCCCACATTAGCTACGGCCTAAATTAGAATTGAAGCAATGAAATGACACAAACCCCCACATTAGCTACGGCCTAAATTAGAATTGAAGCAATGAAATGACACAAACCCCCACATTAGCCACGGCCTAAATTAGAATTGAAGCAGTGAAATGACACAAACCCCCACATTAGCTACGACCTAAAGTAGAATTGAAGCAGTGAAATGACACAAACCCCCACATTAGCCACGGCCTAAATTAGAATTGAAGCAGTGAAATGACACAAACCCCCACATTAGCCAAAGCCTAAAGTAGAATTGAAGCAATGAAATGACTCAAACCCCCACATTAGCCAAAGCCTAAAGTAGAATTGAAGCAATGAAATGACACAAACCCCCACATTAGCCAAAGCCTAAAGTAGAATTGAAGCAATGAAATGACTCAAACCCCCACATTAGCCAAAGCCTAAAGTAGAATTGAAGCAATGAAATGACACAAACCCCCACATTAGCCAAAGCCTAAAGTAGAATTGAAGCAATGAAATGACTCAAACCCCCACATTAGCCAAAGCCTAAAGTAGAATTGAATCAATGAGATACACAAACCCCCACATTAGCCATAGCCCACTCCAGAATAAGCAGCCCGCTGCAGAGGTGCGGATGTGGAGGTGCTCACCTGCGGGTCTGCCTTGAGCTGACGGGTGTGTGCCAGGGCGCGGCGGGTGCGGGAGTGGGGCAGCCCGCGGTGCTGGAAGTGGTGGGCCCCTTCCTCGCCCACTACCTGCACACCAGGTCACACAGCTCCATTACTTCTTTATTCCATGCGCAGGACGTATTGTATCTCCTAACTCGTCTCCGTTACTTCTGCTTGCTGTCGTGCGTATACTCTGTGCTGTGGAGGAACTGCGCTCAGTTTGAACGGGCCTTGTTTAAAGTGAGCGCAGTTTCTTCATTTTTAAATGTGTGTACAGTGCGATACTTAATTAGTTTAGTTGGAGATGATCTGCTAGGCAAAGCTTATGAGAATAACTAGGACAATTTGAACTGGCTGAAGCTTGTTCAAATAGAGCACAATTTCTCAATTTTTAAATTTGGTACATAGCTGCCCATGGTTAATTTAGTTGGAGATGATCTGCTAGGAACCGTTTCTGGATATAACAGGGATACTTGTTTGTAGCTTCTTGTTTGAATGTAGCTATTCACCATAAAAATTCGCTGCTGTTTTTTTAGTTGCATCTTAAAGGGAATGCATTAATTTTTCTATAAATTACAGAGCAGATTAGTTTGTATTTCACATAACATCTGTATCATGTTTACAGCTAAGGATGTAATAAGAATTCATTTCTGCATCCAGTCATACCAAGTAAGTTGAAATCAGTTCATAGTTTTAAATGTTATTTGCATTTAAAATTGAGATGAACATTTTTTTTAAACTCTGAATGGACCAATGATTATTGCACTCGTTATGCCACACCAGACGGTAACCTTCTGTTCATGAAGTGGTTATCTTTGGATTATAATCCAAGGATAACCAATAAAACCAATAAAATTGAAAAGTGGTTATCCTTGGATTATAATCCAAGGACAACCAATAAAACCAATAAAATATAAAAGTGGTTATCCTTGGATTATAATCCAAAGATAACCACTTCATGAACAGAAGGTTACCGTCTGGTGTGGCATAACGAGAGCAATAATCATTGGTCCATTCAGAGTTTCGAAAAAAATGTTCATCTCAATTTTAAATGCAAATAACATTTAAAATTATGAACTGATTTCCACTTACTTGGTAATACTGGATGCAGAAATGAATTCTTATTACATCCTTAGCTGTAAACATGATACAGATGTTATGTGAAGTACAAACTAATCTGCTCTGTAATTTATAATAAAATGAATCCATTCCCTTTAGGATGTAACTAAAAAAAGAGCAGCGAATTTTTATGGTGAATAGCTACATTCAAACAAGAAGCTTAAAATGAAAACCCTATGATAATTATCATAGGGTTTTCATCACACCAGAAACGGCAGTTTTGTTTATTAACATGCCCATTGATATAGAAAAGGGCCTCATCAGACATTATTAGGTATGAGGTTGAAGTCTCGTCATTCGTAAGGCTTAGAAACGAACGTGTCAAGTGTTTTCTTAGTTGATGGTCTGCAAATCTTAACAATTGTACTACTTGAATTTGTACCGAAACGGTTTCAAATCTTTCGTTAGGATGCTTTGCAATGACCTTCGTGAATTTCTAAGTTGACTGGAACGTTGTCTAGTCGACGTGTTTAAATCAGCTGCGACCCTCAATGGAACACGTTGAACTACACATGCATTTTGTACCGACCTCGGTCTGCCAGGGCGTTCTTTGTCTGTTGTTGAGCCGAAATTTCTGAATCTTGATATGATTGCAACAATGCAATGTTTGAAAGGCCTTTATTGATTAAATCTGCTTACGAAGTCCCTTTGTACTGCAACTAAAGATTCATTGTGAGAGAAATAATTTTCCACAATCATAGCTCATTGGTCGTCGCTGTATTTCGGCATTTTTAGGATATTATAATTGTGCAAATTTGGATTACCAAATATGCCTCAAATCAGGACGATCGGTGAGCATGACACATGAATATTTTCTTCCACATTTCGTGTGCATTGCGTTTTTATAGCTAAATTAGTCATTGTGCAATTAAATGTTCAAAATGATGAAGTGACTTTTGCGCCACCCTGTCTCTACCCTCTCATGCTCGCAATTCTAACATTTTTGTACCCGTGCAAACCTGTATCACAGATACGCTCAAGTGCTTCATGCTCTACCGTTTGAAAATTTTGATGGTTACAAACAAACTTGAGGAGATCGTCCCAGGCTCCTGTCGCTCAGGTGGTCATTTTTCATGTTTTTGTTGGAAAAGAACTCTTAGGTGGTGGACTATTCGGTCCTAAAATTTTATGGCGCTACTGACAATAGATCCCCCCAGAGAGGGGTAAGGGGACCAAAATCTTTAACTTTGAGCTTATTTCAACCCCATATAACAAGAGAACAAATGGGAAATGGAAAAAAGCCTATTTGAGTTTAAGGAATGTTTCAAGGATGCTAAAACTGTCTTTGTTTTTGTTCTAGCATCAAAACTCGATGACGAGTAACATTTTAAAATATCAATATCAGTAAAATGTCAATACCTAAAAACCAAATGTTAAATTTTTTCAAAAACTAAGCCCTAAAACAAAAAAATGAATGGAATAAACTGTGTTTCTTTTCAGAAGTGTCATCATAGTCAAATTTCATAAGAATCAGACTGAAAAGAAAAAGTTTCATATTTTTGAAAAAAAAAAAATTTTTTTGGGGGGGGTTTGGAAATCACAATTCACAGTGTGAATATGAAGTAATGTATGGAAATTAGCGAAATAAAATTAAAACTGCTTTCAATTACATAAATTGTTCATTATATTACACTTTTCCTAGGACCTCTGACTTCGCTCGACAACTTATATCATGTTTCCTAACCTTCCTCCTCAACGTACTGATTTTACGCACAGGGGATCCTTTGCGGGAACATACCTTGTGCATAGATTTCGCGTTCACTTAACTCTATCCTAAATGGTGCCGTCCTCCTTCTCTCTTTGAACGTCTTTGTTGTGGTGAGAGAGGCAGAAATTGACTTATAGTTAAAATCAATCAATTTCGTATTTTGTTCTTCTTTCCAAACTTGGTTCCTAACTTGGTCAATTCTCTTTACTTTCTTGAGATCAAAGTTTGCCAATAGGAAGTCTTGAGCTAATGCTAACCAACCATAGCTCAACTGAACAGTGACGAAGGTGACACCTTTAATTTTGTAGTATTACATTTTTTTCTCAAGATTATTCCCGCGTGACCTTCCTCTCAAGGTTTGATATAATCCTATCATCTTAACTCGTGTAAAAATTCCGAAAAAAATCAAGGACGTTCTGAAACCTTGACTGTTTTTGATTTCTGTTTTGTCTGGCACATCAAAACGCAATTTACTCGAACTTCCAGCTAAGTTTGCGTCTGCGGTCCTCACGAAACGAATATTGATTCAGTTCTGAAGACCGCACGCAGTATTCGTGCCTAATTGGCCTACGTAAAAATATTCTACATTTTCACACGAAATCCTAAAACCGAAATAAGAACCGCGTGACCTGAAGCATTTTAATGCGATGAATTCGAGATGAATCCTAGAGTTAATGATATTATTGGTGTATTGGTAGTGCATTGGTTAAATTCCTTGTATTAGTGATATTATTGGTGACCTGGTTCTGTATTGGCCCCACTCCCCGTATCGGCGATACCAACACAAATAGCCCCACACTCCCCGTATCGGTGATACCAACACAAATAGCCCCACATCCCCGTATCGGTGATACCAACACAAATAGCTCCACACTCCCCGTATCGGCGATACCAACACAAATAGCCCCACACTCCCCGTATCGGTGATACCAACACAGATAGCCCCACACTCCCCGTATCGGCGATGCCAGCAGGCGCGTCAGACCAAAAGACCGGTTTACTGCCCGTCGTTGTGGACCCGGTCACTTTACGGCCGGTGTGAGGGACCTGTTAAAGAGCCCACGTGCGAGGGCGGCCAGCAAACACAGTCGCTTATTGGCTGCCGCGTTACGCCTATTGGTTCTGGTCACATACATGCTCTTCTCAATTGGGGAGCTGAGTTTTTCATTGTGTTGAATGCGTGTGAGGGGTGTGTTATATTACATTGTTTGTTTGTGTAGCAGAGTTTTTCATTGTTAGAAAGGGAGACGACATGACCTGCTGGAGACGACATGACCTGCTGGAGACGACATGACCTGCTGGAGACGACATGACCTGCTGGAAACGACATGACCTGCTGGAGACGACATGACCTGCTGGAGACGACATGACCTGCTGGAGACGACATGACCTGCTGGAGACGACATGACCTGCTGGAGACGATATTACCTGCCAGAGACGATATTACCTGCCAGAGACTACATGACCTGCTGGAGACCACATGACCTGCCAGAGACTACATGACCTGCTGGAGACCACATAACCTGCCAGAGATTACATGACCTGCTGGAGACTACATGACCTGCTGGAGACGATATTACCTGCCAGAGACTACATGACCTGCTGGAGACCACATAGCCTGCCAGAGACTACATGACCTGCTGGAGACCACATAACCTGCCAGAGACTACATGACCTGCCAGAGACTACATGACCTGCCAGAGACCACATGACCTGCCAGAGACCACATGACCTGCCAGAGACCACATGACCTGCCAGAGACCACATGACCTGCTGGAGACTACATGACCTGCTGGAGACCACATGCCCCAGAAGGAGCACAATAAAGATCTAACTAAGGGATAGCGCTGCCCCCTCAAAGATGAAGACAAACTGCACCGCTGTTGTTGCGGGCCTTTTGTTCAGTTCTATGTTTAGTTGCAAGAAATCCAGCCTTAATATCTCGTGCGGATGTTATTATGTTCAATGCTGATGGCTATCTCTGGTGTTGTTGTGTAGTGTCTGAGTTAATCTTTCCTGCTCTGGTGTGTTCGTGTCCCCTGCCAGCTTTGGTGTGAATGGCAGCATCCAATCTCAGCCTAATGTTTATGTTTGAGTGCAATTTCAGGCATCATGTTCAGGTCAGAATACAATTTCAGCATTATGTTCACGTCAGAACAAAATCTGAGCGTCATGTTAATTACAGAATTGAAGCATTGTGCTCATTTTAGATCGAGTGCTATTTACAGCATTGTGTTCATTTCAGATCTAGTGCTATTTAAAGCATTGTGTTCATTTCTGAGTACAACTTTGAATCATTGTGTTCACGTCAGAACACAATATGAGGCATTACGAGTATGTTTATGTCAGAAAAACGGAAAGCTCCCTGCAACAAAAAGCTTTGATGACAAACTCTCGCATTTTTTTCAAGTTGGCCGGCGCTGTTCAAAAAAACAAGAAATTGTGCTCACGGACGCCAAGCCATGCGATACTTTGCTCGCGTAATTCTAGCTGCCACAGGACACCGTGAAAAATATCACGGAGCGTTGATCGTGCAGGAAATGTTGGTCGTTTCCACAAAGCGAGCCGAGTGTCGGACGGACGGAAAGAAGGCTGTGTTGTTGACTTTTGACGCACTCAGTAAAAGATGTAATATAAATCTTCATTCTAAACAACTAATTGTAATATCAAGCTTCATGGTGAGCAGCTGGCATGTGACGCTCTAATTCTGTGTAAAGAATTGCATGAAATAAACCTGACACGTGGCTTTGAAATAAGGCTGAGCTGAACAGTAGGTCTCACTTCTGTTAAAATAGAATGCATGGATTTTTTTCAACTTTTATTTACATGCATTATCGAAATTAGATAACGCACACATTGTCCAAAGTGTTCTCTCAATCATTTGTTTCGCCTATTGACATGGGTATTGTGATACCCATGTTGGTATATTATAAACTAAGGAATTTTACGTTGAGATATTTTAAAACCAATGATGTTTTTGTATTATCTTTTTCGAAAATAAACTGTTTTCATTTTTTTTACTTGCAGACCATCTTTTCTTATGCTCACTACGGTCCTTTTCTTTAAAGAACTATTACTTCTTTCCCCTCAGGGGGATACAACTATTGTATCTATGGGAATCAGCGCTCCCAGGGGAAAAATGTGAGGGCCCGAGCAGAGAGTTAGGTAGGCTTTCTTTTTGTTGAAATAAAAGTTTTTTTTTGTTATGTTAAGGACCACCTTTTTTTGGTTCACTGCTGTCCTGTTTTTCAGCATCTCTCACTTTCCTCTTCGACTTTTATCTTATTTCATGAACTTCTTTCTCATTTTACTGTTTCTGTGCCCCATCTGCATAGATTCCTCATTTTCTTATCTCCAAACTAAATGGTGCCTTCCTCCTTCCTCTCTTTGATACGCTCTATTTTTGTAGCGGTTAGGGAGGCTTAAACTAACTCATAATCTAATCTAATAATCTAACTATTACTTCTTTCTTCAACATTTATTTTATTTCATAAACTTATTTCTTAACTCCCTGTTTCTATGCATGCGGAGAGGGTCCTGCGTGGAAACACGCCTAGTGCATAGATTCCTCGTTTCCTAAACTCCAGACTAAATGTTGCCTTCCCACTTCCTTTCTTTAAATTACCTGTGTTGTGGTTAGGAAGGCTTAAACTAACGTATCTAATCTAACTTTATGAAATTAAATCAATCGCGTATATTTCTTGTTTTGTTGTAGATCATTGTTTTTTGTTCGCTGTTGTTCTTTCTTCTGTTGTCCACGTGTCACTTTCTTCTCGAAGTTTTTCTTCATTCATGAACGTCTTTTAATTTTGCTGATTTTAAGCTAAGGGTGTAGGCGGGCTGGGGATGCGGGCTGAGGGTGCGGGCTGAGGGTGCGGGCTGAGGGTGCGGGCTGAGGGTGCGGGATGAGGGTGCGGGCTGAGGGTGCGGGCTGAGGGTGCGGGCTGAGGGTGCGGGCTGAGGGTGCGGGCTGAGGGTGCGGGCTGAGGGTGCGGGCTGAGGGTGCGGGCTGAGGGTGCGGGCTGAGGGTGCGGGCTGAGGGTGCGGGCTGAGGGTGCGGGCTGAGGGTGCGGGCTGAGGGTGCGGGCTGAGGGTGCGGGCTGAGGGTGCGGGCTGAGGGTGCGGGCTGAGGGTGCGGGCTGAGGGTGCGGGCTGAGGGTGCGGGCTGAGGGTGCGGGCTGAGGGTGCGGGCTGAGGGTGCGGGCTGAGGGTGCGGGCTGAGGGTGCGGGCTGGGGGTGCGGGCTGGGGGTGCGGGCTGAGGGTGTGGGCTGGGGGGTGCGGGCTGAGGGTGCGGGCTGAAGGTGCGGGCTGAGGGTGCGGGCTGAGGGTGCGGGCTGAGGGTGCGGGCTGAGGGTGCGGGCTGAGGGTGCGGGCTGAGGGTGCGGGCTGAGGGTGCGGGCTGAGGGGGCGGGCTGAGGGTGCGGGCTGAGGGTGCGGCTCAACAGATGACCATTGCCCGGTTCGAGATAATTTCAGTGGCGAAGTCCATATTTTATATAAGATGTATTTCCTCCTTATTGTGTATTTTTGGTCATCACTTATTTTCTGGATATAGTTGGATGAGCAGTATCTATCTATTACCTGGATAGTATGTTTCGTCAAATTTCTGAACGTCGTCTGTTTTCTGGATTTCATCTTCTGAGCGTTTATCGTCCGATGTATGGATGTGTTTTTTTTTAGATATCGTTTGTTTTCTGGATATCTCCCAACTTCTAAACATCATTTTTTTATTCTGGATGTCATTCAATTTTTAGATGTCGTCCGTGTTCTAGTCACCGTGTCTTTTTTTCAGATATCGTCCGATATCTGGACACTAATTTAAAATTGGATTTTGAAAATTTGAAAATTCTTTTTCAGAATGTCATTGCCAGGATATTTCAAAATGAAAAACAAAATCCTTCTATTTAATACCGGTTTTCTAATTATCCCAATGTCCAGACATGACTCAATTTCCGGACATCACACAATTTCCGGACATCACTCAGTATCCGGACAATATTCAGTGTCCGGATATCACTCAGTGTCCGGATATCACTCAGTATCCGGACATCACTCAGTATCCGGACATCATTCAGTATCCTGACATCCCTCAGTATCCGGACATCACTCAGTGTCCGGATATCACTCAGTATCCGGACATCACTCAGTATCCGGACATCACTCAGTATCCGGACATCACTCATCATCCGGACATCACTCATCATCCGGACATCACTCATCATCCGGACATCACTCATCATCCGGACATCACTCAATTTCCGGACATCACTCAGTATCCGGACATGACTCAATATCCGGAAATTACTCGTCTCCCGACACCCCACCTCCCACACCCCATCCATCATGCGAACATCTCCCGCGCTGGATATTGCCCGTCTGTGCGGGCCAATTTCTAGCCGCAGTAATTTAGGCCCGCGATTTGCTGCTCGGCCGACCGCCTCCGCTGATGGATGGCCCGGCCCGGCCTGGGCTCGGCTGGCCCGCAGCTGATCTCTCTGTGGGGCGCTGAGCTCTTTTGAAGGAACTGATCGCTCTATGAGGGAAGGTGATCTATATTGAACGGAACTGGTCTCTTTTGAGAGGGTAAGTGATCTCTCTATGAGGGAACTGATCTCTCTATGAGGGAAGGTGATCTATATTGAACGGAACTGGTCTCTTTTGAGAGGGTAAGTGATCTCTCTATGAGGGAACTGATCTCTTTATGAGGGAAGGTGATCTATATTGAACTATATATAGGTAATCTACATTGAACTATATATATAGGTGATCTATATTGAACTATATTAAGAAGGTGATCTTATATATTGGGATCTCTTTTGAGAGGGAAAAATGAGTTCTTTTGAGGGAACTGATCTCTCTATGAGGGAAGGGTGATCTATATTGAACGGAACTGATCTCTTTTGAGAGGGGAAAGGGATCTCTCTATCAGGGAACTGATCTATATTGAAGGGAACTGGTCTCTCTACGAGAGATGGGTGATCTATATTGGAGCGAAGTGATTACTTTTGAGAGAGAAAGTGATCTCTCTATGAAGTAAGGTGATCTCTTTGTAAAGCGAAAGGGATTTATCTTCGACGGAAGAGTGATTTTTTTTTGAGGGGGAAGGAACGTTTTTAAAGTAAAAGTGACCTCTTTATGAGGGAGAGTAATCTCTTTTTAGAGGGAAATGATCTCTGAGGGAGGGGGATTTCTGTTTAAGGGGAAAGTGTTTCTATAAGAAAAAGGGATCTCCCTCTCTCTCTGTCAGAAATACACGAGATCGCCTCGTGAAACTAATTATCTCTGAGAAAAATAACTTCTTGAGGAAAGTTATCAGCGGAACAAATTTAGCAGCTGAGGCAGAAAAAACTGTTTAATGAGGTAAACAAAGCAGTTTATAGAAGACCGACCGCGTTGATTCAATCGCTTGATGGATAAATATAGAAACACACTGGAAATTGAAACCCCATTGAAGACAGACAAACACCTTCATGATGAGATTTACAGTAATTTCATAGCGATTTTAACGAAATATTGTCGCTCATTTGAATTATTAATACGAGTCCATGGGAGTTTGTAGCGAAACGTGGGTCATTTTGTGGATGGCGTCAAAAAGCTGTGTCAAAAAATGGCATTTTAACTTCTTTTTATAAATATGTGTACACGTCTAGCATGTAGCAGCTGCAGCCCAAGGGGAAAATGTGAGGGCCCGAGCTGAGAGTTCGGTTTGCCTTCTTTTTGTTGAAAGAATTTTTTTTGTTATGTTCAAGGACCACATATTTTCGGTTCACTGCTGTCCTGTTTTTTAGCACCTCTGACTTTCTTTTTCAACTTTTAGCGCATTTCATGAACTTCTTCCTCAACTTACTGTTTCTATGTCCCTTCTGCATAGAATCTTCATTCTCTTATCTCCATACTAAATGGTGCCTTCCTCCTTCCTCTCTTCGCTACGTTTTTTTGTTCAGCGGTTAGGGAGATTTGAACTAACTTACAATCTAATCTGTAGCAGCTGCAGAACAACATTTGTCTTTCCAATATGAAAGCCTCTCGATTCGGACGATGCTTTGGAGCGCGCGTTGTTTTTGATCCGGAGCTAGATATAGGTAGGCCTTCTTCATGCTGAAATAAAATGTTTTTGATTTGTTAGGGAACATCTTTTCTCGGTTCACTTCTGTACTGTTTTATGGCACCTACTACTTTCTTCTTCAATTTTTATCTTGTTTCATGAACTTAGTTCTCAGCTTGCTGTTTCTATGGACCTTGAGCATAAATTCCGCGTTCCCTTATCTTCACACCAAATGGTGTCTTCCTCCTTCCTCTTTTTGGCACGCCTTTATTGCGGTTTAGGAGGCTTAAACTAACAATCTAATCTAATTTTGGAGGCGAATGCACTGGTACGAGCTGGGGCGTCTGCGAGCGTTATGCAGCGTGAACGTGCGCTTTTAAAAGAATGCTTTATAGCTGCAGTTGAGTGAGAGGAGTTTGTTTTACGGCAGCGGTCGAGTGAGAGGAGTTTGTTTTACGGCAGCGGTCGAGTGAGAGGAGTTCGTTTTACGGTAGCGGTCGAGTGAGAGGAGTTTGTTTTACGTTAGCGGTCGAGTGAGAGGAGTTTGTTTTACGGCAGCGGTCGAGTGAGAGGAGTTTGTTTTACGGCAGCGGTCGAGTGAGAGGAGTTTGTTTTACGGCAGCGGTCGAGTGAGAGGAGTTCGTTTTACGGTAGCGGTCGAGTGAGAGGAGTTTGTTTTACGGCAGCGGTCGAGTGAGAGGAGTTTGTTTTACGGCAGCGGTCGAGTGAGAGGAGTTTGTTTTACGGCAGCGGTCGAGTGAGAGGAGTTTGTTTTACGGCAGCGGTCGAGTGAGAGGAGTTTGTTTTACGGCAGCGGTCGAGTGAGAGGAGTTTGTTTTACGGCAGCGGTCGAGTGAGAGGAGTTTGCCTCATGACAGCAAATAGGAGGAAAAAATTCTGTTTTGTGTCAGCGTTAGGAGGGAAGATTTGTTTTAGAGATGCAGTTACGGGGAAAAAAGTTCGCATTGAAGAAGCGCTTGGTAGAGAATTTTGTTGTATGACATCAGAATGCGAGAAAATTTAGCTTTCAAAGAGCAGTTATGGGGTAAAAATATTGTTTTACGGTTGCAACCAGGTGGGAGAAAACTTCTGCTCACGAGCAGTGGGGAAAATATTTGTTCCACGGTAGCTGATGGGGGAGGCGATTTTTCTTTTTCGGCCACAGTCAACTTTTATTTCGTTTAGTAAAAGGTGCTTCGTTTTTCGTTTTGTTTCTGATAAATTTGTCGATCTGGTATCACTGATGTAGTACACAGCAAGCTCTAATGACTATTTAACATTCTCTTTGTTCTATTGAGAAACTCTACGCACATTACGCGCAGTAATCTTGCAACGCATGCAGCCAATGAAAAGACGGCATTAAATGCATGTAGCCTGCATACAGCGCAAACAGTGCTTACAAAATCATGTATTCTGTGAAATCTCCCCCTCAGGGGGATACAAATATTGTATCTATGGGAATTAGCACTCCCAGGGGAAAAATGTGAGGGTCCGAGCTGAGAGTTAGGTAGGCCATCTTTTTGTTGAAATAAAAGTTTTTTTGTAATGTTAAGGACCACCTTTTTACGGTTCACTGCTGTCCTGTTTTTCAGCATCTCTCACTTTCTTCTTCAACTTTTATCTTATTTCATGAACTTCTTTCTCATCTTACTGTTTCTATGCCCCTTCAGCATAGATTCCTCATTTTCTTATCTCCATACTAAATGGTGCCTTCCTCCTTCCTCTCTTCGATACGCTCTATTTTTGTAGCGGTTAGGGAGGCTTAAACTAACTTATAATCTATAATCTATACAATCTATCTGTGAAATCTGCAAAGCGTACTCAGAAATACTGCATTCAGTAAACGTAAGGTGGCCAGTGCATTAAAATGTAAATTTTAGCTAAAATGAAGCAACTGCTGTGCAGAGAATCCCAAAGAAATTTATATAGCTGCTAACTATATGTTTGTGCACGCTATGTATCTATGAAATCACTATTTGGAACTGGTTGCATTCCATTTGATAACATCACCATAGCTGGACATAGGACGTTCTTTCAATTTAAAAAGGATCTCTTTGAGTCGCTGCATCAGGTACTTCAGAATTAATGAAGTTATAAATTAGCGTCAACGAATACGATAAAAAAGGGTGAAGTGGGCGACGATGTTTATATTATAATTAATGGCTTTGAATATTGAATTTACAACCGAGCAGGTATAGGGGAAATGCTAATTACTCCACTCGAAAACTTCAAATGAATTAACTTAACTACTGTTCGGCCCGACTTGGTTAGGTAACTTTTAGGGCACCCCTGGAATGCTTTGCCCTTGAATAATACGGTACAAATTGCTAACTCTTCCGGTAACTTTGCTTTAAATGAATGCAGTTTAAGTTTAATTTAGAGGAACAGAAGTTTCAAAATATTTTTTAAGTAGCAGTATTTGCGTTCAAATAAGTAGTAGCTAATTGTGAATAAACTGGAGCAACCTAGTCACTATAGGAAGAGAGTTGCACGACGTGCCCTAACGAGGCGACTAATTCATAACCAGGAAGCTGAGTAAATTTTCATGGAAAAAGGCCAACTATGAACAACTGTAAAGATCGACGACATCGATACGATTCACATGCACTCCAAACCCCGGAGCCATTGCTAAATAATTTTATGGAGGGCCGCAATTGCACGAATGGCTCAGAATCTGAGAGGAAACAATTGCATGACAAATGCGGCCATTCGGAGAGGACGGTAAATATACGACAAATGCGGCTACATTCTGAAAATGTTCTGACAATTACGCCCATGCGGAAGCGCCTATAAAACAGGCTTTGGAGGTGAGCGGTGGGAGCCGTGACGGCCACATGCGAGCGGATCTGACTGTCACTAATCCGACTTTTGACAACAGCAAAAAAGGAGCCGGTGGATTTGAAGGTCGTGTGTGCAGGCTGTGAAGCGCTTTTACTGTCACGGTTCCTCAATTTTTCTCGTTCTTATTGCCCGTAGGAAGGGAATTGGAAAGTGAAATACTTCATTTCCTCCTGATGCTTTCCTTCTGTAAACATGAGAAAGTCGTGGCTGGGGGCTGGCTATTTTCCACGGCCCGCCTTTGTATAGTGTAGTGACTCGTCTTACCCCTACAGCATAAGCGAAAACCTTTCATACCAATAATCACATACCGATTCGCTACCGTATGTTGCCCCCTCAGGGGGATACAACTATTGTATCTAAGGGAATTAGCACTCCCAGGGGGACTATGTGAGGGCCCGAGCTAAAAGTTAGGTAGGCTTCCTTTTTTGTGAGAAAAATAGGTTTTGTTTTGTTACGGACCATCTTTTTTCGGTTCACTGCTGTCCTGTTTTTCACCACCTACTACTTTCTTCTTCAACTTTTTCTTGTTTCATGAACTTCTTTATTAGCTTACTGTTTCCGTGCACCTTGTGCATAGATTCCGCGTTCCCTCAACTCCATACTGAATGGTGCCTTCCTCCTTCCTCTCTTAAAACATCTTTGTCGTGGTTAAGGGAGGCAAAAATTTTCACTTATAATAATAATAATAATAATAATAATAATAATAAACCGTATGTTGCCTAAATAGCCGAGCATATAAATTCAAGCCCGGTACTTCCTGTGCAACTCCACTCGAGTGCGAGCTAGTCGTACGAATACCGTTAACCGAGCTGACACTGCCTAGGAGGCCATTGGTGTGCCAGGCTGTTCACCCTTCGCTTTCGGAGTAAGGCATCTGTAACAAGCATTCTCTACCAAGCAGCTTCACTCATTTTTCTAGGTTTGTTACCTACTACACTTCACGCTGCAGCCATTGCTCTAATTTTACAGCCTAGAGAAATCTTAAAGCCTCTCTCACTCCACAGCCTCGTTCAATATTAGCGACCTAGTGCTTAAGAGCGAGCTACACTACCTCACCACATCTAGGCATCACTAACTACTAGTTTTACTTTAGAACGGGGTAAGCGCTCTTTTCCTCTAGCATAATCAGAGAAAACTCCCTCACTGCTACCTGCCTTGCATTTCCGGATATTAGCCTAGTAGGAGCACTCAACATCATCACTCCTTGACGGAGCCAATCGTTCGCCCATGCTCCATGGAGCAGGGCACGTCCCTCTCACTATGCGCTACTGTGTCAGTGCTCCTTCACAAGTACTCCATACCAGCACGGCGAAGTTAAGCGCTCCTTCATCAGCACTTTCTCGTGACACTAAAGACGATAGATTTCATCAACACTAAAGACAAAAGTTCAGGTCTATGCTGTGTGTATTACTACGTCATTGTGTCCGGTACTTTTACAGCCTGATGTGCACTGCAGCCTACTCTAGTTAACATACTCTGCAGCCAACGCTTCCTCTGAGATCATGAATCGGCAACGAAGCCGGCGTAGTCATCACTCTGAGTTCACCCTACATGACGTTTAGTCATCATACGAGATCTCGCTAACGACTTCGACAACGCGCCCGTATAGCTGTTTCCAAGCATTGATGGAAGCGCATGGCGAAATGCCATTAACATTTCGTAGCTCAAGAAACTGCAAGCACAAAAGCTGAGCTTGACCGTGGTGGAACTTCAGCTCCGAGCAAAAATAAATTATCATACTAAGCAGTCCTTTTCATAGCAATATTATCATATCACTCGTCTTCACTTTAACCTCAATCTTCGTGTAGAGAGCTGTATCACAGGAGTACGAAAATCGATAGTGTTCACATCTACATTTAATTATGCGTGCTGTTAAACAAAAAATAGGACATGTACATGTTAGGTGTTGGGAAAATATATCGCGAAGAAACCCCGTTATTAGGCGTCGCTCAAATGTCGTCTTCTACCATACGCAGCAAAACTTGCGCAAAGGAAGCCTGTCTCGACAAATAGACCCATTCTTACATAACGGAGAAATTTTCTCATAAGTTGACATATTGTTACTGTTTAGATCACTTGGTAGTAATCATTTGAATAATAAACATTTTTTAATTGCGTCATTTCATTTCTATACGTTGTTTCTTAGTGTAATTATTGTTACTGTGCGCCCTCACAGTGTATAAATAGCATCAGCAAGAGACAGCGCGGTTCATTGTGGGTGCGCTGTCATGGAGGTCACAGTAGACAGAGTCATCACTGTCCAGTAGCAGACGCTTTACCTTAGAGGAAGCACCTGTTTAGATTTCAGATGCGTTGTAGAAGACTTGTACGAGCAACTATTGTCGGATCTCTCTGAATCTTACCAAGCCTCCTAGCCTGTATCAACTCTGAAGTATAAATAAACTATAACTACGCGGCTGCTTCGTCACTCCCGAACCCCATTCGCGTAGTGTTCGGCCGGTACATAGAAAAGGTCGGAACATATTTGGTGCCCATGTATGGGGATACCACATCAAAGATATCCACATTGCCCATTGAAGAAGAAAGATAGCAAGAATTGATCTTCGGGTCTGCTGATCAGTGATTTTAAATGTGAAGAGTGTCACCTTGTTGGAGTAACGTCGCACAGTTGTCACAGTACTTCGGAGCATCGAGAAAAAGAAGAAAGACGTCAGCGCAGAAAATCGAAGTTCTTTCAAGAAACACTTCGAGAAAGAAAGGAGAGAAAAATAATCGAAAATTTACACGCTACGCAGTCTTCACCAGTCTACTCATCGCTACTCAAAGGAGAAAACCTGGTTTGTCGACGGGATCTACGCATCTACCCATCGTCATCTGCAACGAGAAGATCGACGAGATCTACGAGAAGATCGACGAGATCTGCACATCGCCAAATAGCAAGCTGAGTATACGCCGATAATGTTTGCTTGCTAATTAAATAAGCATGAGCTCAAATTAATGATCATTATAAAATTAATGAGTAGAAGTTAAGCAGTAATCACTCAACAGTGCAAGCGCAGTGAGCATGCTGTTTCTTAGTAAGTAGGAGAGCTTTAATGCGGAAGCTGATTCCTGGTAGCCAGAGAGCGAGCAGCATATGCATTGCGAAAGCGCAGTAAGCGTGCGCGCGGAAACGTTGTGTGGAGAGGTAGTCCATTGTTCTCTGAAACAGTTAAAGGAAGTTGTAGCCATTGTCTCTAGCACTCATTGTCCTCTGGCGCCCATTGTCTCTAGCATATAAAAGTAAGCTGGAACAGCTTACCTCTGTTCAGAGTGGTGTGCCAGCCTTCACGAGTAATTAGCAATTAGCCTGTTCTAAGTCCACGGAAGTCCACTGCAAATGTGAGTTGAAATTTTACTGTGTGTAAAATATTGTCAATTGCATGTAGAAAATTTTACTGTGTGGAAAACAATTTCTCTTAAAAGTAATCGGAGGTCTAAGAATATTGTGTTTTCATGTCGAACAGTGACTCTGACGAGTACGAGTACATAAGAAACACCCCTTACGTGACCCGAGTAGGAAGAGTTTCAGTGCCTATTTTTTTCACGATGGCGACCACCACTGTCACCCCTGTAGTTAGTACAGTGACTACCACAGTTGTCCCTGTGACTAGCTCAGTTACCAGTGTAACGACTTCTGTTGTCGGTCCGATACCTAGTGTAGTAATTGCCGGACAGGATCTTCCCCAATACCGTGGTAGAAGGCGTCGTTTTGACCCTGACTTCATAGAAAATAAGTCGCTAGAAACGCACATAAAGAATGTGCGAGCCTATTTCAACATGTTATCCGACAACTCCGAGGAAGCGAAACTCAATCTATTGTTGCGAACTGCAGACAAGCGGGTTGGCGACTTTAACGCCGTTGTAGCCTCCATAATCAGTGAGGGATACGAACTGAGCTTTGAAGAAGTAGTGCACCTGTTAGAAAATATATATGTATCGAAAGGCGAAAGATCTTTGCACGCAGTTGCGTGTGACCTGAATAATGTACGCCTAAAACGTAACGATGCTTTAGCGAGTCAATTCGTAGAAATACTATCCAAAATCCGTAAACTAACCCATAGACTCATGCATAGCCCGGAATGCACAAACAGAGCTCACCCCTATGTAGTGAATTGTCCCGATCCTGTTGCCCTCGATAAGTATGTCGAGAATACTTTAATTGTTGCATTAGCCATGGTTATCATCAACCCCCTAGTGACTGAGGATTTTTCCAAGAAATTATTTAACAAACCCTTTAATTCGTCGGAAGAACTCCTTCAGAGACTCGTAACTGTCATTAGAAATTTCCCCGAGGATAAACAAATATTAGCTCGATCTGAGAGATCTATGGAAATCTATTGTGCTGATGATGATCATTCATCCGAATCAAATTTTGATGCAGCCTATGATGAGGCCGAAGTGCATACCATGACAAGAGGCAGTTTTCAAGGTAGAAGTAGGACGCGTAGACCCTACTGGAGACCTAATTTCCCAAGACCAACTTACCGTGCTAGACCTCAAGCAAAATCTTTTGTTGATCGTGAATTAGGAACTCTAGAAGTTCAAGCATTGGAGACATCAAAGCGTTGCTCGAACTGCTACAATCAAAAGTGCGTCTGCCAAAACCAAGGTGTGTCGGTAACCACGGTGGCTAGGAAACCGACTGATTGGTACAAACCAGGTTCTAGTCAGACAGCCCCCGAGCATTCGCTGCGAGATGTAGTTTGTTTTCGCTGTAATAAGATAGGACACTACGCCAGAGACTGTAGGTCAGGACGAGAGTATTTCAACAGACCGGGTAGGCCTAATCGTGTCCGTGCGCGAGGACAGTATAAAACTCGAGTGCCAGAAAAAAGCCAGGTAGAAACTTACCAAACTAACAGTGGAAATGATTTTTTAGCAGAGTAAACAGCAGAGACGATTTCATTGCCGATAGAAGTAACGTAAATGATAAAACAGAAACTAAAATAACTATAACTAAGTGTGACTCTACGACAGTGATGCCCCTTGAACCCGAGGAGAATTCTGGTGCTGAAGGTTCCCTCGTTAAAAATGTTGAGATAATCGATCCGATCATAGTGTGTCACAACAGATATGAAGCGCTAGGAGAAGCGGAATTAAGCGATGAATATGAAAGCCATTTGACGGCGAACGTTTGTAAATACGAAGAGGAAGAAGTGGAAATTACAGGCCAAAATGAACTATTTGTAATACGAAAAAGTAAGAAACCAATGATTGTGCTTAAAAAAGATGCCGACCTGTGGAATGCATTGATTGATTCAGGATCAGAGAAGTGCCTAGTCAGCTACCACAGAATAAGTGAGATAAGTAATGACGTGAAGCCAAGTTCTCTGACTATAAAAGGCGTTAATGCTAAAAGTAATGTCGAAGGCGAAGTTGAGCTTGTCCTAAAGTTAAAAAACGGCGTAAGTTTGAAGACAAATGCTCTAATCATTAAGGACGGTATTTACAATTATGACGTCATTATTGGGCGTGATTTATTAGACAAGAACGCCGTTGTAGACTTAAAACAAAGATGTTTAATTATCAAAGACGAGAAAATTCCCTTTGCAGAGGTAAAAAGACGAAAAAAGAGAAAGACAGAGTGTCTCGAGTATTTAATAGAGAATACTGAGTGTCTCATGGCAGACACGATTACGTCCAGAGCTAAGAAAAAAGTCCTAAATAAGCTAAGAGAGAAGAGGACGTGCATTGCTGAGAAAGCAAGTGAGGAAGTAAAAAGGGATGGTAAGAGAGAAAACCAGCCTGTTCGAGGCGTAGTTGCAGTTACCAGTTCCCACAAGCCGTTAAGAGTTCATACTCGACGCGTAGAAATTGCTCCCAATGTAATTTTGAAACATGTTGGACATGTTGGAAAGTGTAAAAATGGAGAATACATAATAAAGAAAGCAACTTTGAAGGAAGGCGTGTGTGTCGCAGAAGCAATTGTGAGAGTTAACAATAGGAGCAGGATTCCGTTGTTATTAATTAATAGCTCCGACAGAGCGATTGTCTTACCGGAGAACGCAATTATAAGTACTTTAGAAAAGGTAGAAAAGGATCAAGTTGAGTCCGAAGTTTACTTGTCAGATGTACAAGGAGAATTAAAAAGGGGAATGAGTACCTTTGTGCAGGCAGCTGGTGTTGTTCAGGACAGTCATTTAGATGTCGATAATAAAGACACTAATAGTCAATCTGTCGGGATCACAGGAGTTGTTGACAAAGAGTACGTTTCTGATTCCAAAGAAATCGCCCGTGGTCGGCGGAAATTACATAATGATGATATCAAGTGTAATGATGACGAAATGAAGCCTGAATTGCTGAATTTGTTGAATAACTTCAGAGACGTTATTACTATAGACAATGAATCGATCTCCGCTGCTGCGATTAAACCATACAAAATACGTTTGAAACCTAACGTGGATGTTGTAAATGTCCCTCCCTATCGTATTGCCCACCGTTACATGGAAGACTTGAAAGTCGTTAACGAAAAAATGTTAGACGATGGAATCATTAGACCATCGATTTCAGCTTATAATTCACCGATAATTGTAGTTCATAAGAAAGATGGAACTATACGTCCGGTAGTTGACTTTCGCAAAGTGAATGAAGTAATTCATGAAGAATCCTTTCCGCTGCCGCGAGTGGACGATATTCTCTATAGTTTAAATGGTCAAAAATATTTCTCTAAACTAGATCTTAGGTCAGGCTATCATAATATTACACTGACCGATGAGAGCCGGGAGATTACAGCGTTTACCGTTGGTAGCAGAAAATACGAATTCAATAGGTTGCCGTTTGGTTTAAAAACATCACCTGCATATTTCCAGTCAGTAATGACACAAACTTTGTCCCCTGTTCTAGGAAAACTAGCTTTCGTCTTTATGGACGACGTACTCATTTTCTCAAAAGAAAAGGAGCAGCATCTTGCTGATATAAAAGTTGTACTTGAACTACTAAGAAACGCTAGATTGTCAATCAAAACCGAAAAGTGTCAGTTTTTCGCCGGAGAAATCGAGTATCTCGGACATTCCATTAGCGGAATGGGAACCAGAAGCACCGGTACTGACAAGGTGAAGAATTTAGAAATTCCTAAAAATGTGAAACAGTTGCAATCTTTTCTAGGACTAGTGAATTTCTTTCGTAGGTATATTCACAATTTTGCGAGCATCGCAAGCCCGCTCTATAATCTTCTAAAGAAAAACGTTGAGTTCAATTGGTCTAGAGATTGCCAACACGCCTTTGAAAAATTAAAAAATGAATTGTGTAACAACACCACCTTGAGTCATCCAAACTTCGATCAAAAATTCCATTTGTTTTGTGATGCATCAAATGTTGGCATAGGAGCTGTTTTACTCCAGTCATCTACTGATAAAGTTCGAAACATGAGACCTGTCGGTTTTTTTTCTAAAACGTTGAATTCCACCCAACGAAGGTACTCAACTACGAAAAAGGAAATGTACGCTATAGTTGAAGCCTTGAAATACTTTAAATATCTTGTTTTGGGCTATGATTTGGTCATATATACCGATCATAAGCCGCTCGTCCCTTTATTTTCAAAAAAATTGCCTGAAGATAACACACTCGCGAGATGGAGTATATATGTCCAAGCCTTTGATGCCAAATTAAAGTATTTTTCAGGAAAAGCGAACAGTGCCGCCGATGCATTAAGTAGATTAAATCATGAAGAAAATCCTTTAACAGAAAAAGAACTATCAGAATGTTCTGATTTAACCCCAGATGTAGAGACTTTTCCCGTTGTAACCAGGCTGCAAGCCGCTGCTGCAGGTAAAAAATGTAACAAGCAGTTAACTAAGGGAGAGTTCGAGGAAACAATCCCAGGAAGTGATGACGGGAGAAACAACAACAGTACTGCTGAAAGCCCCAGACGTGAACCCAGTGACTTTAATAGCAGACCGACAACGAGCTTATGC
This sequence comes from Morinoia aosen, assembly GCA_030386875.1. Classification (NCBI taxonomy): domain Eukaryota; kingdom Metazoa; phylum Arthropoda; class Malacostraca; order Amphipoda; family Talitridae; genus Morinoia; species Morinoia aosen. Next base: position 22,356,613 of record CM059578.1, on the reverse strand, counting down.
AGACTGGATAGAGTTAATACGACTACAGACCATTCAAGTATTAATGACAACTGGTCGCTGGACGAATTTAAACGTGAACAAGATCAAGACCCCTTTTGTTCTGAAATAAAGAATGCCCTAGAGAATGCAACGAAAGTTTCTAATACCGACTTGAATGAATTTCTGATTATGAATGACATTTTGTATAAAAGACGAAAAATTGACAACAGACCCAGCACCATTCTGACAATTGTCGTGCCATACACCCTGCTAGACAGAATAATTTCTTTCATTCATAATTTATCACATACGGATTTAAATCATACCTTGTTTAAATTTAAATTAAATTATTTTCATCCGTACGAACGGACTATTACGCGAAAAATTGTTGAATCTTGTGATACCTGTAAGATTCTAAAATCACGAATATCGACACCTATTAAAATTCTAAATGCTCCAATTGGAACACGATGTTTTCAGACGGTTAGCATGGATTTCTACGGTCCATTACCAATGACGGACAACGGTAACAAATATATTCTTGTAGTGATTGACCTCTTTTCACGATTTGTGAAATTATATTCGACTAATGATAGATGTACAGAAACTGTTACAGATTGTCTATGGAATTTTTGTTGTCTGTTTGGAACTCCGGACGTTCTATTGTCGGACAACGGAGCCGAATTTAAATCTTCTAATGTAAAGATGTTCACTAAAGGACTTTCTATCTTAAAAAAGGAAGTTCTAGCTTACTCACCTTTTTCAAACGGAATCGTTGAGCGTTGTAATGGTAAAATTCGACATCTGCTAAAGTTATATCTAAATTTTCTTACTCATAATGAGTGGGACAGATTGCTGGACATTGTGGAGAATTCGATTAATAATAGCTACAATGAAACTTTAGGAGATACACCCGCATATACTGTTTTCGGTAGAGATACTTGTGTATACATCAGTTCTACTAATTTAGAAGATTTAAATGTTGCGACTTCATATGAAGATGTTCAAAAACAAAAATTTAAGGAGTCATCTATTGTAGTGAACAATATTCGAAATGCGATCATTAATGCCACAATCGAAAGAACTGCCTATAGAAATATGAAACGTCGCGATAAAAATTTGAAAGTGAACGACCGTGTACTAGTAAAAAATCATGCCAAAAAACATAAATTACAGCTGAATTTTTTGGGTCCTGCTATCATTGAAAAACTAGGTAAAAATTATGCAGATATTAGGATTGGTAACAAAACTATCCGATCAAATTTGAACCATGTACTGCCTTTAGATAGGATAAAAAGGTAAAATTGTCAAATTAGTTCGTAATTGTTCATTCTTTATATTCTGAAAAATGCCATTCCATATATGTATTTCAATGGTATTTAGTTGTAAGTTCGTTCTATGCGTTCTATGAGTTCTTAACCTGTAAGTGAGTTCTATGAGTTCTTAGCTTGTAAGTGCGTTCTTTGAGTTCTTAAGATTTATGTGTGTCTTGCTCTAGGAAATATTTCTGTTACGCAAACACCTTCAGCCGAGATGATGAGCTGAGGATGTTGTCATACTATCGTTGCGACATCAGAGTGTGCTCATCAGGTTGTGAGCTAGAATTGATAAACTTAGGTGCAATCGTGAGATGTCGACACGAGAGCGCGAGTACGAAGCCTGTGAGACCTGTATGGCACCTGCCGCAAATTGTTTGAAAACAATTACATGCCTGGCAGTGTAGTTGAAATCTATGTGTCTTGATGAGAGGGAAGGAAGCGTGCCTTAGTATGAAACGTAAATTGTTTATGAAATCTTAGCATGAAATCTTAGTATGAAATCTTAGTATGAAATATCCTAGTATGAAACGTAAATTGTTTACTTTAATCTTGGGGCCATGCTAATAAGAATGTATCGTTTCTTTTTCAGAATCCTTGGGCGACTCCTGAACAATTCCAGGACAGTGCACACTCCGATTTGCAAGATACACATACACTTTGAACCTTCAATTAGTACTTGGTAGCTTACTTATCTAACTTCAATCAATCAAGTAATTAATCAATCAATCAATTAATTAATTAATCAATCCATCGATCAACGATTAATGCCATTGTAATAAGCAATTACTTGCTGTCCCACCTAAGGTTAGTGTTCAATACCACAACGCTAGACTCCCACTTTTTATTCTGAATCCGTAAATCCCGATGTGCACCGGAGCAAATCAACTGTGGCAACCGCAGGAAACAACAATAATCTTCGGTATAAAGATACGAAAGGAAGTATTACAGGAGGCCTACTGCAAATTAACCATATTCCTGAACCTTGATTCCCCTCTACGTACACGTATATTGATATATGAAGCCGGAAACGATATCGAACTCGTATTTAAAATAAGAATCGCTGCATTTCCAGCAACCACTCAGTAATAAAATAAATTTCCTATATCTGTAATTGCTAAAAACAATACTCACTATTAATCAATATTAACTACCTACGTAATTTCAAGCGGCACCATTTTAATTCCCGCTCTGTTAGTATCTCTTTGGCCTGTTAAGATGGGTAATAGGATATCAAATGTCAATGTCGATACCATCCTGACCGCGATAAAAGCAAATAATGGCCAAATCTCGGATGAACTTATCCGACATACTGAGGAAACGAGAGTTGATCTCATTCCTGACCAGTTAAGCGACATAATGTTGCTTCTGTACACAGTCATTACCATCATCCTTGCGGTGATGATTATTTACATAAAACGGGATCTACACAAGGTCATTAGCCGAATTAGCGGAGAGGACGTCGCCTTGCGTCGAACCGCTTTAAAAGAAATCTGTAACGGTCCTAGGCAGATCCCTTCAGTCTCACCTCAAGTTAGTGTGTAACTTTACAAGTCTAGGCTCCCACGTTTTGTATTGAATACCATAGATCTAAATATCATGTTCTGATATTCCAATCTCCCGAGGAGGAAGAAACCCCATGTCTTAGGTTATCTCTATTTTATATGCTGTATTTTAAAAAAAAAAAGTTCTATTATATACGGATTCTGTTTTCGTTGTCGATATTATAACCTTTTTGTTGTTTTACTCGCCTATGGAAATGTTTTGTTCATCGGGAGTTCGCGAAGGACGAGAGCTTTTTGATAATTCGAAGAACCATTTTAATTGTAATGATTGAAAAGCATAAAAGCAGAAAATAACTACTTATATTTTCCCATGTAACGATCGCTTGCGAATTTAATTTTATTAATGCATTTATCGGAGAGTTTTCGTATTCAAAGCATTTTTCAGCGGCGTGCCACGCTGCTAATGTAACGCGAGAAAAATGTGAAACGAGATAGTTAAATTCTGGTATTGAAATCCGTAGATTTTTCTCTATCATAAAATTTTTATTGAATTAAAAACTATTAAATCTCTATTACATACGGATTATGTATTCTATCCTATAGACATGCTTTGTTCATGTTTCGCTAGAATTAGAGAGACTAATTATTTCGATTGCGACTAAACCAAATTGTACGTTTGTTGATTGATTAGATTAAATTGAATTAGTTACTTATTGATTATTCTACTTACTTTCTATATTTAATTTACTTGAACTGAAATAAGTTAATTTAAATCGTAGTACGATTTGAACTTGCCACTTGTAGTATTGTATTGTCTTGTGTATTAAAACTATACATTCTATAACTTCAGCTGATTTATTCAGTACGCGTTTTGATGTTTGATTTTGATATTCTGTTTTGCTAAATAAATTGCGCGATGTATTTTTTGTATCCGAAATATCTGGAGTAGCCAAGAATTCTAAGAATCAATTGATTAATAATGAACAAATTGTTTGAGCTAAGTGCGTAGAATAATTAGTTAGTTGATTTTGGATAATAAATCAATCATTGACTTGTAACTATACTTATTAATGTTTAACGAGATGTAGGATTACCGTTGCGTTTTGTTAAATTTATGATTTGCTAAAGACAGCGATAGCCATACCTGCCTACCTCCGTTCATTATTTGGAAGCCTCTAGTGTCATACGTTCTGATCTGCTCGAATTGACTTGACGGATTGTAAGATTAACTGATAGTTAAGGGAAAATCAAAGTTAATTGAATAACATTTAAAAATTTTTACTGTCATAAAGAATTTTGTATTGGGGGGAGCATTATGTGCGCCCTCACAGTGTATAAATAGCATCAGCAAGAGACAGCGCGGTTCATTGTGGGTGCGCTGTCATGGAGGTCACAGTAGACAGAGTCATCACTGTCCAGTAGCAGACGCTTTACCTTAGAGGAAGCACCTGTTTAGATTTCAGATGCGTTGTAGAAGACTTGTACGAGCAACTATTGTCGGATCTCTCTGAATCTTACCAAGCCTCCTAGCCTGTATCAACTCTGAAGTATAAATAAACTATAACTACGCGGCTGCTTCGTCACTCCCGAACCCCATTCGCGTAGTGTTCGGCCGGTACATAGAAAAGGTCGGAACATTACATTAGACCTAAAACACTCATCCCTCTCGTAGACCTAAAACATTCCCCCCTCTTGAGGTAGACCTAAATCACTCCCCTCTCTTGAGGTAGACCTAAAACACTCCCCTCTCTTGAGGTAGACCTAAAACATTCCTCCTCTTTCGAGGTAGTCCTAAAACACTCCCCCCTCTCGAGGTAGACCTAAAACACTCCCCCTCTCGATGTAGACCTAAAACACTCCCCCCTCTTGAGGTAGACCTAAAACACTCCCCCGTCTCGAGATAGACCTAAAACACTCCCCCCCCCTCTAGAGATAGACCTAAAACACTCCCCCCTAGGTAATCCCCAACCTCCCCCTTTCTCCCCTTGTGCCGTATCTAAGGGTGGGTAGTGAGTAGAACGAGTAGACTTCAACGTGTACTTGACGTAGAGATACAGTAGATCCAAATGCGCTCTGAGAGCTGAACACGGGGCATTTATACACACAAATTGCTGACTCAGCGGCGCACGGTGCGCAAGTCGCACCAGGCGTGGCACCGAATCGTACGTACTAATATATGCACGAGGATAAGTGCGTGACCGTTTTGGCACACACCTCCCCCACCATACCTGTTTTATTACTCAAATTGGAATAAATCGCTCAGAATTTAAAGTTCATAACTCCAAGAAATGACAAAGGTATCTAAAGGCGTAAATTTCTAAGATTGAAAAGGTATGCAAAGTGAAAATGCGCAATATACCCCCACCAACAAAAAAAGAAGATGAGAGCCGCAGGTTATGAACATATTTCGTAATAAAGAGTGAATATAGCCACTTTTTTAAAGCAATACCCCGTATTGAAAAACGCAATAGTACAACAACAATAATATATTTATCGAAACAGAAAAACATCCGTAAATAAAAGTAAAACGCGTCGAGGTAAAGTCGACAAGAACGCAACAGAACAATATCAGCGTACCACAAAAATAGTGAAGACATTCAGAAATATCGTACCAAAAAAATCTACGGTACAAGCTACCAATATTTAACTATCTCTACCGTAGGAAATACCCGTACGGAAATTATCGAAGAAAAAGAAAAAAATAAACGTTACTACATTAACGAACAACACCAATATCAAACTACGTGGGCATCATATGAAATTAAAACAACAACGAATTTCGTTAAAAAATTTTTACAACTTTACCTTTTAGTTTTTCGTCAAAAATTTAATATTCATTACGCATGAAGAAGGATAATTATTAAACATCGCATGTATTTATCTATTACATTTATATCAACATTCGCCATGAAAACACAATTACCGCAAACATTGTTTTGTGATGAACAGTTTAAATGCTAAACGCAGTAAAAATAGAAAATCGCATCTTTGAAACAACAATTAAAATACTTTTTATTCAAATATAATTAAGAAATATACATTTATACTTGCCATGAATTTGTGGTAAGAACAATACATTCGTTAAATATAAGAATAATCACGCATGAAATTTATTCCAACGCATTGTCTATGAAATTTAGTTGATCAGAAAATTCGCATTACATTTACTGAATTCGGAAACCAATTAATACATACTGAGTTATGTGAACATCATATTATTTTTGAACATCAATGCTAAAAATTAGAAGGATGTACCACAATTACAAGACTGGAATCAACGTAATACCTTACAACTAATTCCTGAGGTATATGTTAAACATAAAACTAGAATTCCGTTTTATAACGCATGAGAAAAATAGTGTCGCTTAGAAGACACGCAAAAAAATAAAGTCCACATATTTAAAAAAAACAAGAAAAACACATGCTTCACTGACACCTAAACTTCGCTATTTGCTTGCAGGTGACGTAGCGGTTGGTCAGCGTTGCTCGATCTGAGCTGCTGACGGCGGAGTAATGCATCTTCAGCGCGAAGGCGATCCGCCAGCAAGTTAATTTCACGACGAAGATAGAAGAAGGAAACCCCTAATCCCAGAGTTAAAGGAAAGAGAAGGAGAATACCTAAATCAGATATGCGATCGGGAAGAATGTCGACGAGGGCATTTGCCTTGACCCAATCGTTTGACACTCTTCCCTGGTGTTGCTCCAAGGCATTTGTGAGTGCCTCCACTGACACATGGGTCATCCTATTTCCCATCGTGGACGACAGGAACGTGAGCGTGCTTGGTCTGAAATTGAAACAAACACAGAGTTCAATTAGCATGGCTCCAGAATACAATTTAATAAGTAAGCAATGATAATAAAAACAAGTAAAGGAAAGGAACAGTCGCAAGGGAGAAAAAAAATACAACATCTCTGCTCGCTGTAGCTCTCACGCGGCCTCGACAGCTGCACAGTCAATTGCAAAACAAATCGGACGGCGCTAAAAACTCGGGAGTCAGCCTTCGCTCCCACAGCAATGAGGGGCCGCGTTTGTAAACACTGGAGGTTATTGAACCGTGCAAGGCTCTCGGGCAGATGTAAACTTTGGTGGTAAAATGAAATGTGTACAGATTCAATCACGCACGTAAAAACACGGTACACCAAAAACGAAACGAAAATATAAGGTAAATACACACGGTTATATAAGGAAAGTTCTAGTTAAAAATATACGTAAAATTAACATCGAAAAGAATCACACAATAGAATAATGTGGACCTAGTAACATCGTCAGTCGTAAGTCGCATAGTTTTCATTCAACACTTTTTACGTAAAGGTAGTACATGATTTTTATTACTCCTGAATGTTTTATTGCCTATTTTGATTTCTACGTAATTTCGGTTAATTTTTGTTATAATACCCGGACCGTTCCAGGCTAGATCTAGCTTGTTTTTTCGCATGTGATTGCGCAATAAGACACGGTCATTGAGTTCAAAATTTTTATTTTTGCGTCGAAGGTTGTGATACATGGTTCTTTCACTGGTGTTATTTATTATTGTAGCTCTAACGTTTTCAACAATGCGGGCAGCTTCCTGAGCTCGAAATCTTATTATATCAACGTTCGTGTCGTGACTGTAATTAGGTTCGAAAGTTACAGCGCTAAAGCTCGGACACGTATCGCGATTGAAAACAATGAACGAGGGTGTATCCCCCAATGTGGTATTTAAACTATTGTTTATCGCGTTCTCTGTGCTGTTGAGACATTGATCCCATTCCGTATGCGCCAAAGAATTTATGTATAATTTTAATAAGTTCGTAATTTTGCGATTATTACGTTCAACAATAGCGTTACTGTGAGGACTCCAAGGGAGGACCTCTTTTTTCGCAATACAATGAATTTGAGAAAATTTTTTAACTGCCGCAGACTTAAATTCAAGAGCTTGGTCACTTAGAAGTGTTTTAGGATAGCCAAAGGTTGAGAAGCAGCTGTCCAGACAAGAGACAACTGTATCTGCTAAACGATCTGCTGTCGCGTAAAGCTTACAGTAACGCGAAAATAAATCAATCACGATTAGAATATATTTATTCTGCTGATCTGTGACAGGTAGAGGACCAAGGAAGTCCATTGATACCACCTCGAACGGTTCTTTAGCGATGGGAGCGTCTAAAATTTTAATAGGTACAGTACTGCTCGCTTTTAGAATCTTACATACATCACACATTTTGACAAATTTGCGTATGATACTCTTCTCTAATAAATGAAAATAACGCAACTTAAATTTAAACAACGTATGCGTGGCATCAGTATGATATAAGGAATGGATACTCAGCACCGCCTTGTGCATGAGCGATGTCGGTATAACCGAAGTGAGAATAGTACTTTCCCTAGAGTCTATTTGTCGTCGTCTATAAAGTATGTCGTTCAGAATTAAGTATTTTTGTAAGTCAGGGATCGTAGATTGTCTACTAGATAGTAATGCGTCCTTAACTTCAGAACAGAATGGGTCTAGTTGTTGTTCATTTCGAAATTCGTCTAAAGTCCATGATACGTCTTTTAACTGAGGTACGTAGTCAGTCAGTCGGGGTTTTTCAGTCGGCTCTGGCGCCACTTGATTTGAGGGCGTCGCGTCTGTATCGTCTACGTCGGCGGTCAGTGCACCACGGCGTGTAGTTACTGCCAAGACGTCAACCTCATCGAACTCTGAGCATTCTTCAAGATCAGAAATAGTTAAATGCTCGGGTAATCTACTTAGGCAATCTGCAACTAGATTCTTTTTCCCGGGGAAATACTTTACTACTGGTTCGAAACATTGCACTGTTAGACACCATCGAGACATAGCCGAATCGTCAGGAAGCTTTTTGAAAAATAAAGGTTGGAGGGGTTTGTGATCAGTGTAGAGATAGATCGGATATCCAAGGATAAGATATTTAAATGCTTTAAGTGCGCTTACAATGGCGTAGAATTCTTTTTTCGTCGTTGAATAGCGCCTTTGTGTTGAATTGAGACTTTTACTGTAGTAAGCAATAGCCTTCATGGATTTTTTTGAATCATTATCTTGTTGCAAAAGTACTGCTCCAATGCCATAGTTTGAAGCATCTGTAAATACATGAAAAGGCTTGGAAAAATCAGGGTGCTTTAAAACGGTATCTGATGTTAAGACAGATTTAATCTTTTCAAAAGCTTTCTGGCATTCAGGCGTCCAGATAAATTCAACGTTTTTTCGTAACAATTGATAGAGAGGATATGAAATTGAACCAAACATCGGGATGTGATTGCGGAAATAGTTCGCCACACCTAGAAAACTTTGTAGTTCTTTCACATTTTTTGGAATCGGGAATTTTTGTAGTTTTTCCGATTCTTTGCAACGGATTCCGTCTGCCGACACAATGTGTCCAAGATATTCAATTGAGCTTTTTAGAAAATGACATTTTTCAAGTTTAAGGGACAGATTTCCACTACGTAGCTTCTCAAAAACACTCTGTAAATCTTTCAAATGTTGGTTCATAGATTTGGAAAATACTAGTATATCATCAAGGAATACAAAACATAATTTACCGATGATATTTGCAAGAACAGAAGAAATGATTCTTTGGAAAACTGATGGACTCGAGGATAACCCGAACGGCAACCTCTTGAACTGAAATTTCTCGTAACCGATACTGAACGCGGTGAATTTACGGCATTTTTCTTCCAACTCGACCTGATGAAAGGCTGAGCGGAGATCAAGACTTGAAAAAATGCTATTACCACCTAAGGAATAAAGAACTTCGTCAATGCGTGGAATTGGGTAACTTTCCTTGATAATTATTTTATTGAGTTCACGAAAATCTATGACGGGTCGAATCTCGCCCGACTTCTTTTTCACAACGATTAAAGGAAAATTATATTCTGAACTTGAAGGCTCGATAATTCCTTGATTCAACATCTGTTTATTGGCTTCCAATAATTCATTTTGATACTTATGTGGAATTCGATATGGAGGGATGTTAAGTACTGGAGCATTAGGTTTTAATACAATATCATGTCGCATTACATTCGTGACTGCAATATTTTCGCCTTCGAGAGTAATTACGTCTCTAAAATTGTTTAATAAATTCATCAGTAATGGTTTAGCATCATCATTATCACAATTTACATCGTCACACGTCAGAGGACGTCTCTCGTTACTACCTCCTTCAGGTACAACATCTTTGTTTGCATTAATTCCCACTTTATCAACACGATTATCGTTACCACAATGCCTCGTTTCTGCAGATACTAAACCAACGTCTTTACCAGAGATGGCATTGAAACTTCCACCATTAACACTGTCGACTTTGGGTAGATCCGCATTATCTCGGGCATCGCACAAATTTGCATCTCGCACAGCTTCGTGCACGGTAGACATGTAAATCTCGTGTTCAATTTCCATGTCGTTAATTTCTTCAATCGTACTTAACATCGTATTGTCGCTCAAATATACCACGTCCTCCGAGACGTTCAAAAGCATTACAGGGACAAACCCATTTGACTTGATATCCACAACTGATTCGGCGACATAAATACCATTCGCGAGAATTGTCTTATTCATAATATACCTTCCGGGCTTAGCCTTTTTGACATACCCATTAATAACACGTAAACAATTTCTGGGCATTTCCACTGCTCCACAATGAACGACTATTTCTCGTTTTTTACTATATTTCAAACCTCTCGCATGTTCCTTAGTTTCTCTTATTTTCGTCGCATGCTGTTTATTTTTTACTTCCCCATTATTCTCTCGCCCTATCGTTGGGCCTTGGGTACCCTTCTCTTCTGCAGTATTTACCTCTATACTATTTTTATCGCCACCTTCCTTGCTCGCAATTTTTGATTCTCTCTGCTTCAGCAGATATCTTCTTATTTTCCTCTTATTCGCAAGCATGTCAGCCATTAGGCATTCTGGTTTACTTATAGTATTCATAAATACCTCTCGTTTGCTTTGCTCGTGCAATTCCTGCACATCATGGAAAGGTACTTTAACTCCGTCAAGAACGATAAAACCTTCTTTAAAATTTAGCACGGCGTCCTGCAAAATATCTCTGCCAAGGATTACGTCATATTTAAATTCGGCATCTTTCAAAATCAAAGCGCTGGTATTGATTTCCTTACTATTAGGCAGCGTAATACAAAGATCGAGTTCTCCTGATACCTGGCTTTTGGAATTTACACCCCGGATACTCAAGGCACTGGGCTTAATTTGCTCATTAAGACCCTTGAAATTACGATAACTCACTAGACATCTGTCGCTACCACTATCTATGAGAGCGCTCATCAACTTTGTATCATGACGTAAAATAATTGTAGGCTTCTTAGAACGCCGTAATGAAAATAATCCATCGCTTTCTTTCCTTAAACGACCTTCTTTCATTATCGTCGCTGACAGACAAACTTCTACAGGTAGTTCAGAATTTGCACCTACATCAAGTTCTTGTTCACCTAGTAATTCGAATTTATTTTTACACAAGAAAAGCGGATCCACCACAGCAGTCGACTTTATAATAGTATCTGGTTTCAACACCACATTTTTGTTGACGGGGATAGCAGCTCCAACCCCGGGCACTGGCAACTCCTTCTCTACTCCAAGACACTCTGCATTTTCCGATTTTTCTTTGTCTACTCTAAAAAATTTTCACCCTCGCAAGATGCAGCGTAGTACGCTTCACCTCGTCCTCTACTACGACCACGCGAAATACATTCACGTGCAAAATGACCCGTCTTGCCACAAGTGTAGCAAGCATGGCCTCGGAAATTTGATTTGCTTTGGCCTCTTTTACTCGTGCACATACTTTGAACATGACCTGCGGTATTGCACAGTGAACAAAACGACTTAGATTTATCATTATTAGTCTGTTGTGGGTTTACCACCTGAGCCTCGTGGCACTCCAAAGAACCTAAAGGTCTATCTCCGAAGTAAGCATGCTGTCTTCCCCTTGGAAATCTAGCAGGTCTCCAATTGCTTCTGAAAAATGGTCTCCGACCTTGAAATCGTCGGCTGGTATTTTGTGATGCATAGAAGACCTCGGGGGACGATTCTTTCTCATCCCACTCTCCCTCTTCAGGCACGACCGCAAGATAAGTCTCTCTGGTTTGATACGGGTACTGGGTATTATTTTTGCGCGCAAGTATTTCTCTTCCCTCAGGGTTATTACGCACAGCGGAAACTAGACGAGCTAACAACTCTTCAGAGGTATTGAACGGTTTCGAGAAGATTTTTTTACAAAAGTTTTCTTCCAAAAGGGGACCTAGAATGGCGATAGCAAGACTGAAAACTACTAAGTCACCAGAGAATTTTTTGAGTTCGTTTTGATTTGTACTAGCAGTTACAAATGGATGTCTTTGTAATGCTACTTCATTACTATTGAGGATGTGGTCACTCAAATTTCTTATTTTCGATATTGCCATAACCAATTGAGCAGACAATCCTTCGTTTCGTAACAGCCGTAGCTGATTTAGGTCACAAGCTAAAGCATGTACAGATCGTTCACCTTTCGATACATAGATATCATCGAGAATATCGATAACCTGATCAAATGAATAATTAATAGCAGGGTCTACTAATTTTGTGACGACGCCATTAAAGTCGCCAACGCTTTTGTGTGCGCTGCGCACAAGTAACTCTTTTTTGGCGTCATCGGAAGTGACGTCGGGCAACAAACACATGTACGATTTAAGATTTGCCACATGCGTTCTAAAGGTTTTTGTTTCACAAAAAATCGGATCTCTGATACGAGGTCTCCCTCGAAACAAGGGAAGCTCTGCACTGGACAGTATAGTACTGCCCCTTTGTAAAGTGGTTGTTACACCACCACCTGTCATCGGTCCGCTAGAGGACGTCATTGTACTAACACTCGGCGTACTGAACGACACAGTCTGTGTGCTAACAGTGGTCGTAATTACTGTCGTGGTCTGTGGTCCAGACATAATCACACTTGATGGAGTATGTGCGCACGTACCAGGTAACGTACCACTAAATGCTGGAACAGAAACCCTTCCGCTACCAGTAATAGTACTCGTAGAACGGATAAATTCTGGTTCTGAATCTGAGTCTCCCATCAGTTATCGTAACAAGAAAACAATTCTTTCGCACAAAGCTAAAAAAAATGAATAATGTCTCTGTCCAACGCAAGATTTTCCTACGCCACAAAAAAATAAGACTGTAGAACCTCAAAAAAATATTACTTTACCTCGTAAAAATAATCACATAACGTAACGCTAAAGACACACGTTACACCAAGCGTGGAGATAGTACACGGTTAAATCTCCAATTACAAATCACTGAAAATTGAAATCCCAAAATTTTTTCTTGCTACTTGCAAACCGAACCGAAATCAATTACTAACAAGGAACTTGTTACACGAATTCAAAGGTATCGATCCCAACAATGTCTGAAACAATAAAAAGTAACAAAATAAAAACTGACGAAGTCACGGAAAATTACCTAACAATTTCAACAAGAACAAAATAGTTATAGAACACTTAACTGAGAATACAGCAACGCAGCCAAGGCAGTGCAGCAGCCACAGGGAGCAGGCAGAACAGCTACAGCTGATGTCAAGGTCGCCCGAGTAGACTGCCCAGCAACAGCAGTACCAGACTCGGCGCAGCTTGTCTCAAGGTCGCCTGCGTAGCACAGTCACAGCACGGCCAGATGCGAGACTGCCAGATGCGAAGGTCGTACACGAAGCGCCGACACACAGCGGGGTAGCGATGGGAGCACGAGCACGTTCTTGGCGTGTTTAGGTATATTCACGGTTCCAGACTCCGTGTAATATCACAGTCCACTGTTTATGTACACGTATTAATAACTTTAACACAGTTTCTGTATAAACTTTAAGTAAACACACTTGGGTATGCAATCTATTTATCACATACACGTGTCACAAAAGTTCTCGAAGATGTAGAATCACTGCAACTGTTCGTAGAATATTTCTTAATACAACCACTGATGTATTCAACCGGTAAACTACCACGTCACTCCTTGCGGTGGAAATTCACGCAGATCTTCATCACGCAGTGGTCTCCTTCCTGCTCCAGGTCGACACGCGCTTTGTAGGGCACTCCCAAGGGTATTTGCAAATCAAGTTTGTAAGAATCGAGCATACTTTCTTCAGGGATTCTTTTTACGATGAATCTGAATACGTTATTATATACTTGCGGTGCTTCCTCAATTTCTCTTCCCGTTGCCGCAGTATTTTCCATAGCAGAGTCGTCTAGTTGACCAAAAATATTCACGTCACACGAAGCGAAGCGTAGATCACCACTCGTAGAACTTCCTCCAACCTCTGTAGACACGCGACCTCCAATTCGTCGTCGATAAAACAGGTTGAAATTCCCAATATCTTCAAGCACCGTACTCGCACCATCCAAATCACAGCACAAGTACCAAGTATAATGTCACGTCGTGGGTACGTATGAACTGATCCACCAGTGTGCCGTATCTAAGGGTGGGTAGTGAGTAGAACGAGTAGACTTCAACGTGTACTTGACGTAGAGATACAGTAGATCCAAATGCGCTCTGAGAGCTGAACACGGGGCATTTATACACACAAATTGCTGACTCAGCGGCGCACGGTGCGCAAGTCGCACCAGGCGTGGCACCGAATCGTACGTACTAATATATGCACGAGGATAAGTGCGTGACCGTTTTGGCACACCCTGCCATGATACGGCGACATATATATATAGCTTCGTGCAAACACAGCTCAAGCGACTCGGCATGATTTGCTTTATGGGTCTCCGTGTGCCCTGCCTCCACTTTATGGCACCAACGCCCGTCGTAATTTGCTTTATGGATCCTCCACTGCCTTACTTTCATATCTTATGGGAAAGTTAATACCAGCTTAACTTGGCCTTCTTTATAACTATTTTGCTTCTGCATTTCCTTAAGGTATTTTTATTCAATATTTTATTTGGTGCTTTACTCCCCTCAGGGAGATACAACTATTGTATCTATGGGAATTAGCGCTCCCAGGGGAACCATGTGAGGGCCCGAGCTAAAGGTTAGGTAGGCTTCCTTTTTGCTGTAATAAAATAGGTTTTTGTTTCGTTACGGACCATCTTTTTTCGGTTCACTGCTGTCCTGTTTTTCAGCACCTACTACTTTCTTCTTCAACTTTTTTCTTGTTTCATGAACTTCTTTCCAAGCTTACTGTTCCTGGGCACCTTGTGCATAGATTCCGCGTTCCCTCAACTCCATACTAAATGGTGCCTTCCTCTTTCCTCTCTTGGAACATCTTTGTTGTGGTTAAGGGAGGCTAAAACTTTCTTATATTATAATAATAATAATAATAATAATAATAATTATAATAATAATAATTTGATGCTTTACTCCGTTATTTGAATATATTTGGATTTGATATATCCGTCCGGTATTTATTCTTTTTTGATGTGCCTCTTTATTGATCCTTCATGAAGGATACTGCTGTTATATCAATGGAAATTAGCTTTCTCAACGTAGGAATGTGAGGTCCCGAGCTGAAGGCTAGGTAGGACTGCATTTCGTTGAAGTAGATTTTTTTTTGTGATCTAACAAGCTATTTTTTTTTGGTTCACTGCTGTCCCTCTTTCTGCATTTTTCACTTCCTTTTTTCAATTTGCTTCTAGTTTCTTGAACTGCTTTCAATTTGGCGTTTTTATGAGCAAGATGTGGGGACTCACTGACTGCTTGGCCGCCGTCACACGGAGACCAAATGGTAACGTTTCGTCATAATTGTATCAGTCGGCGGTACCGCTCCGTCTGTCCAGCGCTGCGAAACCGTTAGATTTCAGCCTTAGTTTGTGACCAGCTTAGTCATACCATGATTTCAGGTTCTGAAATCATGGTATGACCAAACTAAGGGGCTGGACAGACCGAGTGGTACCCCTGACTGTAGACAGTAATGACTAAACGTTACCCTTTGGTCTCCGTGTGACGGCGGCCTTAGATTCCTCGTTTCCTAATTTCATTTTAAATGTTACCTTTCTTCTTCTTCTCTTTGAGCACCTTTGTTGGGGTTAGGAAAGCTTTAAACTAATTCTTAATCTAATCTCCCCTTCTCATTCTATTTTTGGATTTTCCGGATGGTATTTCCCCTTCGCACTTTTATTCATTATTTCGTTTCGTTGTTTCTCTTTGACATTTCTCTTAGATATTTCCATTTGATATTTTCATTTGATATCTCCCTTTTATATTTTCCCCCACATTTCTCCTCCATATTTATCTTTTATATCTGTCTTTTATATTTTCCTCCATATTTCTCTTTTACATTTGTCCTTAATATTTATGTTTAATATTTGTTTTTCATTTTTTATTTTATATTCCTATTTAATATCTATTCTTTATATTTTTCTTTTATATTTCATTGAAATTTCTCTTTCATATTCCCCCTTGATTTTCATCGCCCGTCAGGTGCTTTCACAAAAGCCTGCAAAAAAAAACAGCTTCACAAGTCTTTATTGACGTACAGAACTGCCATCAAGGAGCACAAGACTGCTGGGTTCGATTTTCCCTCGTGTCTCCCTACTGTATGAAGCTCGTAAAAAACATTATCAATTTATCTCGGTCGTTCCAGACCCTTCACGTGCGGCGGCACGCAAGGGGAAATTCATCATTCATTCTCAACACGTTGACCGCTATGGGTCAAACTGAAATGCAATATTCAACTCAAATTTATAGTCAATTGCAGTGAGCAATTTTGAAAGCAGCAAACCTTAACCATGACATCATTTAGCTTCAATTAAGTATTTATGAAAATTGAGTTTGTGATTACTGGTCGGTCAGCAACAGTAGAAAAATCCCCTCCGCGGCCACCGGTGACGCACGCTGCGGCCAAAGTATTAATATATTCCCCAAAGGAATGCAGTTGCTCTGGTGTGATCAGAGGGAGAGTAAGGTGAAGAAAATAAGGACTCTCCCTGTGCCCTGTGTTCTATTGTTACTGGAGGTGGGTGGAGGTGTGACGGAATGTTTCATTCTAAAAATAGACCTCCTCAAAGTTGTTTTCATACACCTTCACCATATTTATTTTCTGTGCACTACGTTTCCCAAACAAAGAGTTATAATAATACGTCCTTGTAGGAGAGTGTGTCACAATCCACAATTTCATGCATTGACACACTCTCATTATTTGACACACTGACACAATTTGAGCTCTCCGTGCTCAAATTCTATTGTCAAACGAGTTTATTTAGCTCGTACCGTAGCCAAGTCTACTTTAAAGAACTTACGCTGCCAGATATGTGTATTACTACGACTACTTCAGGTGTTTGGAAACCTGTCCCTAGTTACCTGCTACATTTACCCCCTCACATACACGTTCCCTGTATGTATATATATATATACACTGTATATGCGTGTGTGTGCGTGTGTTGTATGCATGCGTGTGTGCGGGAAGCATTTCTTTGTATGTAGGGCATGCCTGGTGAAGAGATGAGAAATATACGAGGCCTAAACTCTGGTATTTATGGCAGGTCTATTTTGAGGCGTGTAATGCTTCAGAAGTGCGAGGGAGCGTGTTAAAATTAAACTAGGCCTATGCCGAGACATGTACTGCGTACATGTCTCACCTGAGATGCATTTAGGTGACCTACATGGAGACGTCTATTTGAAGCCTAAAGTCTAAAATGCATGGAACGCGCGCATAGTGGAATGCATGTGGAACACATAGTGAAACTAGGATATTGAGGAAGGCAAGTTGTCCGTTGTACAAGGTGACGCAAGGAAAAACTGATAGTAGTTCCTCAAAATGAATTTTGCTTAGATACGTAACAAAGTGACTTGAATGCGTAACTCAGATATGTAACAGAGACGTAACAAAGTGACTTAGATACGTGACCTAGATTAGTGACTTACCTAAGTGACTTAGATAAGTGACTTAGATACGCAACTTACATGCATAACTTACATGCGTAACTTAGATACGCAACTTACATGCGTAACTTAGATACGCAACTTACATGCGTAACTTAGATACGCAACTTACATGCGTAACTTAGATACGCAACTTACATGCGTAACTTAGATACGCAACTTACATGCGTAACTTAGATACGCAACTTACATGCGTAACTTAGATACGTAACTTGGATACATTACAAAGACACGTAACAAAAGACTAGTCATTTGTGTCCCTCTCTGAAGAAGAAGAAACGCAAACCTCAGTTCTGTTCAGAGCACTCCTCAGAGAGCAACAAAGCCATCACGCTTCTGTCACGTGCGGAAACGGACATGCGGCCACAGCACGTGTCTGTCACGTGGTCCAGGTGTGTGCCTCCATACTTCCTGCATCCTTTTTTATTTGTTGCTGGTCAGGCCCGTGCCAATCTATGTGAGTAATGTTCACCGCACTTCTGCGGCTGTTAACGGTTGGTTCGGTTTTGTAGCAAGTAGCAGAATTGGAAAACTGACTTTACCACTCTAATACATTTTTATCTGGCCTAAGAAATATGTAAATGTTATTGCACGATAACACTTCACCCTCGCGTAACTGTTACTTTTTAAAAAAATCGTGAAACCGTTGCTATATCATGCGTTTATACCGGTGCGTGAATGAGCAATTTACCGTATGGTACACGTGTGGCCCAATACGTGGGGAGCGTGTTGAATGCTCTGCTTCTTCTCGAACTCAGTCCTGTTAATGAAATGCTAAAATTTTGGCGCTTATCTCTTCGCAAACTCGGACGAATCTATATTGTACCACTCACTCAATTCGTGCTCGATTTGAAATCCTAAAACTTGCGGTATTCGATGAGAATACATAAACGCAACTTAACACTGGTTGGCAGAAGCGCTCATACCGCCAGCTGTACTGCAGCTATTCTGTGAATTATTCGAAAATAGGGCCCGAAAACTGAGCTTTCTGTCTAAGCGTGTTGGAGCATTCCTCGAAGATTCATTTAATTATTCACTTGTTTACTTATTGAGAGCGCGGAGTGCAGAGGTCGCTCTGCGTTGCAGTGCAGAAATTGTTATGCTCGCCAAGTAGGCGCAAATCTTGTGCACAATTCAGCACCTGGTGAATATTCAGCCAGTTCTGATGCATGTTTGTGCGCTCTAATGAGCCCGTGGTTCAATAGAGCCACGGGCGCTGACCGATATGTGAATACAGTAAATATGATACCGGAACTATACAACAGATTAACTGATGTATCCACAGACCGATATGTGTACAGTATATATGATACCGGAACTATACAACAGTTTAATTCTGACGTCTCCACTGACCGATATGTATCCTAAAAGACTAAAAATATGTATCCATTGACCGATGTACGGTATATATGATACCGGAATCATACAGCAGTTTAATTCTGATGTGAATGGTTGCATAGTTCCTGTATAATATATTCATATCTCGGTCATTGTCTGCATTTCTTTGTGGACACCCTGAAGAGGAGGAGCCACGTGTCTCTTATCATTGGGGTCAGAGTCGCTCATTGTTTTGTCTGCAGATTGGAATCTGTACCAATAATATTTGATGTAAGCTCCCGAGATAAAAGTACGGTAGGCCTTCCATTTGTTGAAATAGAATAGGTATTTTGTTTTTGTCGTTTTTCCGGTTCACTGCTGTCTTGTTTTTCTGCCCCTACTACTTTCTTCTTCAACTTTCTTCTCGTTTCACAAACTTCTTTCTCAACTTACTGTTTTTATGCACCTCGTACGTAGATTCGCGTTCTCTTAACTCCATCCAAAATGGTGCCTTCCTCTCTCTGGAACGCTTTTTTTTCCGCTATGGAGACTACTTACGTCTAATCTAATCTAATCGTTGATAATAAATTTCACGGATTATGCGTTTTGAATGCATTTCACTATAAATGGATTGCCGTTGATAATGAATTTCTCGGATTATGTTTTTGAATGTATTTCATCATAAATGGATAGCCGTTGATAATGAATTTCTCGGATTATGCTTTTTGGATGTATTTCATCATAAATGGATAGTCGTTGATAATGAATTTCACAGATTATACGTTCTGAATGCGTTTCACCATAAATAGGTTATCGTTGATGATACACTCAGAGGACAAAACGTCCTGGACTCGGCGGTATCACATCAGCTGTCCATCAGTGTCAGATCAACTCCTTATCTAATGCATCGCCCAATCAGGGCCTCGAGATTGCGGCGATCACTCTAACGGCTCCGTGGATTGGCGCCTCAGGAGAGGGGCAATCATTCTCGTCTAGTCTGGATAATCGCTCTGGTGAGTGGCGCAGTTAGTTGATGAAGTTCGCTGTTACTATAATGACTGGTTGATTTAATTCGCTGTTACTTTAATGATTGGTTGATGAACAACGCTGTTACTATAATGATTGTTTGATGAACAATTCTGTTACTGCAGTCACTTGTTAATGAACATTTCAGTTACTGTACTGAATGGTTGGTGAGTGTTGCAGTTACTGTAATTAGTGGTTGGTGAGTGTTGTTTTTGCAACAACTGGTTGGTGAATGTTGTAGTTTTTGTTACAACTGGTTGGTGAGTGTTGTAGTTTTTGTTACAACTGGTTGGTGAGTGTTGTAGTTTTTGTTACAACTGGTTGGTGAGTGTTGTAGTTTTTGTTACAACTGGTTGGTGAGTGTTGTAGTTTTTGTTACAACTGGTTGGTGAGTGTTGTAGTTTTTGTTACAACTGGTTGGTGAGTGTTGTAGTTTTTGTTACAACTGGTTGGTGAGTGTTGGAGTTTTTGTTACAACTGGTTGGTGAGTGTTGTAGTTTTTGTTACAACTGGTTGGTGAGTGTTTGAGTTTTTGTTACAACTGGTTGGTGAGTGTTGTAGTTTTTGTTACAACTGGTTGGTGAGTGTTGGTGTTTTTGTTACAACTGGTTGGTGAGTGTTGTAGTTTTTGTTACAACTGGTTGGTGAGTGTTGTAGTTTTTGTTACAACTGGTTGGTGAGTGTTGGAGTTTTTGTTACAACTGGTTGGTGAGTGTTGTAGTTTTTGTTACAACTGGTTGGTGAGTGTTGGAGTTTTTGTTACAACTGGTTGGTGAGTGTTGTAGTTTTTGTTACAACTGGTTGGTGAGTGTTGTAGTTTTTGTTACAACTGGTTGGTGAGTGTTGGAGTTTTTGTTACAACTGGTTGGTGAGTGTTGTAGTTTTTGTTACAACTGGTTGGTGAGTGTTGGAGTTTTTGTTACAACTGGTTGGTGAGTGTTGTAGTTTTTGTTACAACTGGTTGGTGAGTGTTGGAGTTTTTGTTACAACTGGTTGGTGAGTGTTGTAGTTTTTGTTACAACTGGTTGGTGAGTGTTGTAGTTTTTGTTACAACTGGTTGGTGAGTGTTGGAGTTTTTGTTACAACTGGTTGGTGAGTGTTGTAGTTTTTGTTACAACTGGTTGGTGAGTGTTGGAGTTTTTGTTACAACTGGTTGGTGAGTGTTGTAGTTTTTGTTACAACTGGTTGGTGAGTGTTGGAGTTTTTGTTACAACTGGTTGGTGAGTGTTGCAGTTACTGTAATGACTGGTTGCATGGTATGAGGTATTGTTAACGGTGTGAAGCAAGCGCGGTGTGAGGTATTGTTCACATCTGTATCAGGACGCGTGCGCTCTTTCATGTTACAATTGCTCCCTCTGCAATGTTTCATCACGCGATGGACGGTAAATGCACAACTTTGAATGTGTTGTGTTATCATTTTATACGTGAGATAAAACTTTGACAAAATGTTCTGAGTACTTTCAGCGCATCAGTTGTTAGTCGGGAGAAGTAAGCTTCATTTTAGAGTAAGCAAATAACTACTGATAACGAATTTTTGTTGTATGCGTTAGGAATGTTTTTTACGATGAATATATAATAGGTGATAATCAAGAGAGCGCATTATGTGGTCTAAATGCTTAGGACTTATGGAGTGTGTGAATTACGGTGTACGTGAGGAATAAATAGTGTTAGATCTCGTTTGTAATAATTGCGACAAGTGACGACTAAGTAAAATTTTTCACGTTGTCAAATTAATAGTTGTGTGAATAAATTTCCAGATGAGGGTAGTTAAATTTCAGGACTAAAATCCGTAGATTTTTCATTTTCTGAAAATGGTCATCCGTTTACTTTGTCCTTACACGTACATTAGACACCACTTCCTCCTTTATTTCAGATACAATGAGGTGAGTCAATGGGCGTTACGAGAACGTAAAACTAAGGAATCACTGAACTTCAAAAATAGTTAGTTTTTTTTTCAGAAATAATCCGCCAACTAGGAAGTGGACGCCAGTAAAAAGAATAATTTGCCCTATGTCAACGCTTTCCGAATTAGTTTTATAGGTCAAGCATAGGATTTTAATGTTTCAAAACTGTTGAATCAGAGCAAGACTGGCTTTTATCAGTCACTCATTACACATTAACACGCTCCCAGCGTTTCAGCGGCTGTCAACGGTTGGTTTGGTTAGGTTGGTTGAAGTAGCAGAACAGCGAAATCGATTTTCCAACTTGAATAAATTTTAGTTCTTTCTAATTAATACGAAAAATACAATTGCACGATAAAATTTCACCTCGTATGATAGCATTTATTTTAAAAACGGCGAGAAACGCATAAAATGCCGTGCGTTTATACCGGCGCGTAAATGGACAATTTACCTGTTGGTACACATGTGGCACAACACGCGGGGAACGTGTTGAAGTAAATGCGGCAGACGTGCTGACCTTCGGTCGGGCTGACGTTTGTGCATAGCGTAGATGAGCATTGTAATTACTCGTATCTCTTTATTGCAGTACCTTCTTTTCGACTCGTCACTTGGTAACATCTACCTAAATTGTTCGAGGGAAATTGATTGGAAATAAGACTTTGCTTTTTAAGACTTTCTTTGATTACTAGTGATGACTATTAATGAATAATGACTATTAATTTTTAAACTGATATTAATTTTTCTCAAAACTATTGATGACTATTAATGACCAATGACTATTAATTATCAAAATGATATTAATTTCTGTAATAACTATTGTTGACTAGTGCCTATTAATTTTTAAACTAATATTAATATCTTCAACGGACTATTGATGTAAGTTTACTTGCATAATCTGTAAGATTTTTATCATTAATCATGTTTGAAATGTTTTTTGAAAGACAATGTTGTATTTTTGCCACATTAGATCAGTGTCTCAGTGATGCACGCAGCTGTACATTTATTGGCAGTAAACATACATCATAATTGCCGTATAAGGCTCTGGCAATATACAACATTATCGTGAATCATGGCAATCCTAATCACTATAGGAGACCAACTGCGACTCTGGATTTATTTTAACACAGTTATGAAATATAGACAAATTGCGAACTAGAAATTTACGACCCATTAAGGACACCGAGATCAATTGCTAGTTAAAATTTACGACTCATTTAGGAGACAGAGACCAATTGCTAGTTAAAAACTTACGACCCATTTAAGAGACAGAGACCAATTGCTAGTTAAAAACTTACGATCCGTTTACAGGACACGAAAAAAATAATTTCCGGCTAGTGACTTTTCCTTAATAGAGGTAAAGAAAGGCCAATTGCGATCACGACTTAAAGAACCTGTAAATAATAAAAGCTTTATTTGCAAAGAACCTTTTCATCTTTCTTTATTGACCTCACCATTATTAAAATCCAGTTGCACAAATTTTGTTTCTGTTTTTTACCCTAACTTGATAAGAGGGAAAGAGAAAGAGAGAACAACAGCACGCAATCTCTCTAACTTCACCAGTAATCTTCTTCTTTTATCGTCACAAGAGAGCTGCACTCTAACGAAAACACCGCCAGATACCAAACTGAAATCAAACCAGGGTCTTCCTTGTCCACAGCCTCATACCTTACTCCCGAGCCGGGAAAAGGAAAATTTAATATAACAGAGAGCAGTCCAATCAGCTTCCCGACATCCCTTGATCAGCGTTGGATCTCGTCTAAGAGATCTGACCTACGGCCCTATTTTGGAGCAGAAGTTGCGATCAGTAGAATACGCTTCTACGGGGTTGTTATATTGCAGGCTTTGTTTCTTTCGATGTGTTGTCACCACCTGCTGCTGATGCTGATGGGGGTGAGGGAAGAGGAAGAGTGGGTTGTAGGAGTGAGGGGAGTAGGAGTTATGTGGTTGAGGGAGGCTAGAGAATGTTGGGGTATTTGGAGTGAGGGCAGTGTGGGAGTGGGGGCAGTGGGTGTGAGGGTAGTGGAAATGGGGTTAGTGGGAGTGTGGGGGCAGTGAGAGTGGGAGAAGTGAGAGCAGTGTGGCGGGAGTGTGGGAGTGGCAGTGCGAGAGTGAGAGTAGTAGAAGTGGGGGCAGTGTGGTGGGAGTGAGGGCAGGAGAAGTGGGGGCAGTGTGGTGGGAGTGTGGGAGGCAGCACAACAGCGCGCCAAACTCCCCCATAAAAGCGCGCAAGATTCACAGAGTTTCGGAATTAGAGCCTGCGGAGCTGCAACGTTTGCTGCCGCTGAGACTTGAAATGACTTTCCTAAATGGAGCCGTTCATTGGAGCCGCTATAAAAGTTGCTCGCTTTCCTGAACGGCACACAGCGGCCCTCTCTACTAATCGGCATAAAACGGTTCTGGCTTACTGAACGGCAGATAACGACCTGCTGCATTACACGACATGTGACGGCCTGCTGCATTACACGGTAAAAAATAACTTCCTTTACGAAAAGCACTTGACTGTCTATTCTACTAAACGGCAAGCTTTAATAAAATCGCTACTTCATTTAATGGCCTGCTGTAATAAAAGGGCTACTTTGCTAAATGGCCTGCTTTGCACAACTGTAGATAACGGCCAGCTTCATTAAATGGAATCGAACGGCCGTTTCAAAATGGCATGTAAACGGCCTGCATACATTGGGGGTCAAAATGCTGAAATCGAGAAAAAGCCAAAAAATTGTCATCCGGCCGAATGAATTTTACAGTTGAATTAAAAATATATTTGATGTGCTTAACAGTAGAAAATTTAGCACTTGTTTTATGTGGATTAGTTTCAAGCGCAAAAACTATTACTTTTTTCATGTGAAAATAATGAAAATCTGGCAATTTGAGAATATAGGAAAGGATGTTTGGAATTAAAATATACACAGAAAAGTTACAAAAGGCGAAGCAGGTCACTACGTATCAAATCCTCCGTGTTTTCGAATGACTCCGAAAATTCGTTTTGGCACACTTGTTGCATGCTTTCGTGCCCCCTCAAGGGGATACAACTGCTGTGTCTATGGAAATTAGCGCTCCCAAGGGAAAATGCGTGAGGGCCCGAGCTGAGAGTTAGGTAGGACTTCTTTTTGGTGAAATAGAATGTTTTTTTTTAGTTACAGGACCCCTTTTTCGGTTCATTGCTTTCTTGTTTTCAGCACCTAATACTTTCTTCTCCGACTTTGATCTTGTTTCAAAATCAGCTTTCTCAACTTAATTTTTTTGTGAATCTAAATTTCTCCTGGTTCGTGAGTCGAAATTCCTTCTGGTTCGTGAGTCGAAATTCCTTCTGGTTCGTGAGTCGAAATTCCTTCTGGTTCGTGAGTCGAAATTCCTTCTGGTTCGTGAGTCGAAATTCCTTCTGGTTTGTGAGTCAAAATTCCTTCTGGTTCGTGAGTCGAAATTCCTTCTGGTTCGTGAGTCGAAATTCCTTCTGGTTCGTGAGTAGAAATTCCTTCTGGTTTGTGAGTCAAAATTCCTTCTGGTTCGTGAGTCGAAATTCCTTCTGGTTCGTGAGTCGAAATTCCTTCTGGTTCGTGAGTCGAAATTCCTTCTGGTTCGTGAGTCGAAATTCCTTCTGGTTTGTGAGTCGAAATTCCTTCTGGTTTGTGAGTCGAAATTCCTTCTGGTTTGTGAGACGAAATTCCTTCTGGTTTGTGAGTCGAAATTCCTTCTGGTTTGTGAGTCGAAATTCCTTCTGGTTTGTGAGTCGAAATTCCTTCTGGTTTGTGAGACGAAATTCCTTCTGGTTTGTGAGTCGAAATTCCTTCTGGTTTGTGAGACGAAATTCCTTCTGGTTTGTGAGTCGAAATTCCTTCTGGTTTGTGAGTCGAAATTCCTTCTGGTTTGTGAGACGAAATTCCTTCTGGTTTGTGAGACGAAATTCCTTCTGGTTTGTGAGACGAAATTCCTTCTGGTTTGTGAGACGAAATTCCTTCTGGTTTGTGAGACGAAATTCCTTCTGGTTTGTGAGACGAAATTCCTTCTGGTTTGTGAGACGAAATTTCTTCTGGTTTGTGAGACGAAATTCCTTCTGGTTTGTGAGACGAAATTCCTTCTGGTTTGTGAGACGAAATTCCTTCTGGTTTGTGAGACGAAATTCCTTCTGGTTTGTGAGACGAAATTCCTTCTGGTTTGTGAGACGAAATTCCTTCTGGTTTGTGAGACGAAATTCCTTCTCGTTTGTGAGACGAAATTCCTTCTCGTTTGTGAGACGAAATTCCTTCTCGTTTGTGAGACGAAATTCCTTCTGGTTTGTGAGACGAAATTCCTTCTGGTTTGTGAGACGAAATTCCTTCTGGTTTGTGAGACGAAATTCCTTCTGGTTTGTGAGACGAAATTCCTTCTGGTTTGTGAGACGAAATTCCTTCTGGTTTGTGAGACGAAATTCCTTCTGGTTTGTGAGACGAAATTCCTTCTGGTTTGTGAGACGAAATTCCTTCTGGTTTGTGAGACGAAATTCCTTCTGGTTTGTGAGACGAAATTCCTTCTGGTTTGTGAGACGAAATTCCTTCTGGTTTGCGAGTCGAAATTCCTTCTGGTTTGCGAGTCGAAATTCCTTCTGGTTTGTGAGACGAAATTCCTTCTGGTTTGTGAGACGAAATTCCTTCTGGTTTGCGAGTCGAAATTCCTTCTGGTTTGTGAGACGAAATTCCTTCTGGTTTGTGAGACGAAATTCCTTCTGGTTTGTGAGTCGAAATTCCTTCTGGTTTGCGAGTCGAAATTCCTTCTGGTTTGTGAGTCGAAATTCCTTCTGGTTTGCGAGTCGAAATTCCTTCTGGTTTGTGAGTCGAAATTCCTTCTGGTTTGTGAGTCGAAATTCCTTCTGGTTTGTGAGTCGAAATTCCTTCTGGTTTGCGAGTCGAAATTCCTTCTGGTTTGCGAGTCGAAATTCCTTCTGGTTTGCGAGTCGAAATTCCTTCTGGTTTGTGAGTCGAAATTCCTTCTGGTTTGTGAAACGAAATTCCTTCTGGTTTGTGAGTCGAAATTCCTTCTGGTTTGTGAGTCGAAATTCCTTCTGGTTTGCGAGTCGAAATTCCTTCTGGTTTGCGAGTCGAAATTCCTTCTGGTTTGCGAGTCGAAATTCCTTCTGGTTTGCGAGTCGAAATTCCTTCTGGTTTGCGAGTCGAAATTCCTTCTGGTTTGTGAGTCGAAATTCCTTCTGGTTTGTGAGACGAAATTCCTTCTGGTTTGCGAGTCGAAATTCCTTCTGGTTTGCGAGTCGAAATTCCTTCTGGTTTGCGAGTCGAAATTCCTTCTGGTTTGCGAGTCGAAATTCCTTCTGGTTTGCGAGTCGAAATTCCTTCTGGTTTGCGAGTCGAAATTCCTTCTGGTTTGCGAGTCAAAATTCCTTCTGGTTTGCGAATCGAAATTCCTTCTGGTTTGCGAGTCGAAATTCCTTCTGGTTTGTGAGACGAAATTCCTTCTGGTTTGTGAGTCGAAATTCCTTCTGGTTTGTGAGTCGAAATTCCTTCTGGATTGTGAGTCGAAATTCCTTCTGGTTTGTGAGTCGAAATTCCTTCTGGTTTGTGAGTCGAAATTCCTTCTGGTTTGCGAGTCGAAATTCCTTCTGGTTTGCGAGTCGAAATTTCTGATTTCTCCATCTGAATCACGTATCCGTTTGCCGTGTACCTTGTGTTGCTCTGCTAACGGTCTGCTTTACTGAACAGCCTACTCAACTATATGGCCTGCTTTACTACATGCCCTACTTTACTGAACAGCCTACTCAACTATATGGCCTGCTTTACTACATGCCCTACCTTGCTGAACAGCCTACTCAACTATATGGCCTGCTTTACTACATGCCCTACTTTGCTGAACAGCCTACTCAACTATATGGCCTGCTTTACTACATGCCCTACTTTGCTGAACAGCCTACTCAACTTTATGGCCTGCTTTACTACATGCCCTACTTTACTGAACAGCCTACTCAACTATATGGCCTGCTTTACTACATGCCCTACTTTGCTGAACAGCCTACTCAACTATATGGCCTGCTTTACTACATGCCCTACTTTGCTGAACAGCCTACTCAACTATATGGCCTGCTTTACTACATGCCCTACTTTGCTGAACAGCCTACTCAACTATATGGCCTGCTTTACTAGATGACCTACTTCGCTAAAAGACCTGTTCAGTTGAAGAGTCTCTAGAACTAAATAGTCTCTAGAACTAAATGGCCTGCTTTACTTAACTGTCTTCTCAGGGAGATACAACTATTGTAACTACGGACATTAGCGTTCCTAAGGGGAATAAGAGAGGTCCCGAGCTAAAGGATGGATAGACCAGAGTCTCTGCAGTTGAAAAAAATAGGTGTTTAATTAGAGACGGAACATCTTTTTTCGATTCACTGCCGTTCCATTTTTCAGTACTATTATTTTATTCATCATGTTTCATCTTGTTTCATAACTTCTTCCTCAATTTCCTGTTTCTATGCACATTGTGCGTAGTTTTCCCGTTTCCTATTAACTACACTACCTTATATATTTTAATGATGCGTAAAAACAAGATTTCTGTGGGAATTCAACATTCCTCTATGAAATTTACATTCCTGTGTAAAATTAGTGGCGCCTGTGTGGAATTAGGGTTACCACGTAAAATTACTTTTAAATGATCCGTGCGAGGGGGAGTGATGGAAGTGTGTGTGTGGGGGGGGGGGGTGAAAAATGAGGGGAGGGAGAGGGGGGAAGTGAGGGGAGGAAGAGGGAGTGGGAAGTGAGGGGAGGAAGAGGGGGTGGGAAGTGAGGGGAGGAAGAGGGGGTGGGAAGTGAGGGGAGGAAGAGGGGGTGGGAAGTGAGGGGAGGAAGAGGGGGTGGGAAGTGAGGGGAGGGAGAGAGGTAGAAAAGTGAGGGGTTGGAGAGGGGGAGGGAATTGAGGGGCGGGAGAGGGGGAAGGAAGTGAGGGGCGGGAGAGGGGGAAGGAAGTGAGGGGCGGGAGAGGGGGAAGGAAGTGAGGGGTGAGAGAGGGGGAAGGAAGTGAGGGGCTGGAGAGGGGGAAGGAAGTGAGGGGCTGGAGAGGGGGAAGGAAGTGAGGGGCTGGAGAGGGGGAAGGAAATGAGGGGAGGGAAGTGAGGGGTTGGAGAGGGGGAAGGAAGAGAGGGGCGGGAGAGGGGGAAGGAAGTGAGGGCGGGAGAGGGAGAGGGAAGTGAGGGCGGGAGAGGGAGGGGGAAGTGAGGGCGGGAGAGGGAGAGGGAAGTGAGGGCGGGAGAGGGGGAGGGAAGTGAGGGGCAGGTGAGGGGAGGGAAGTGAGGGGAGGGACGGAGGACATGTGAGGGCCGTCTAATGATGCAGTAATGGTGCCTGCACTGTGCGGTGCTCCATTAAGTCATCCATTAACACACCAGCTTATGGTCTGTAACTTTATTATTTATTAATTCATTTACTTATGGCTTAAAAACCCTGGTCGTTTACTGTTCATTAACTTTTTTTTTTAGTTCAGTCTCCTCATGAGCATACACCTGCTGTATCTATGGGAGATAGTTATAAGTGTTGTCCCCATACATACAACTGTTGTCCCCATACATACAGCTGTTGTCTCCATGCATACAACTGTTGTCCCCATACATACAGCTGTTGTACCCAAATATACAGCTGTTGTCCCCATACATACAGCTGTTGTCCCCATACATACAGCTGTTGTCCCCATACATACAGCTGTTGTACCCATACATACAGCTGTTGTCCCCATACATACAGCTGTTGTCCCCATACGTACAGCTGTTGTCCCCATACATACAGCTGTTGTCCCCATACATACAGCTGTTGTCCCCATACATACAGCTGTTGTCCCCATACATACAGCTGTTGTCCCCATACATACAACTGTTGTCCCCATACATACAACTGTTGTTCCCATACATACAACTGTTGTCCCCATACATACAAGTGTTGTCCCCATACATACAATTGTTGTCCCCCATACATACAATTGTTGCCCCCCATACATACAATTGTTGTCCCCATACATACAATTGTTGTCCCCATACATACAATTGTTGTCCCCATACATACAATTGTTGTCCCCATACATACAACTGTTGTCCCCATACATATAACTGTTGTCCCCATACATACAATTGTTGTCCCCATACATACAAGTGTTGTCCCCATACATACAATTGTTGTCCCCCATACATACAATTGTTGTCCCCCATACATACAGTTGTTGTCCCCATACATACAATTGTTGTCCCCATACATACAATTGTTGTCCCCCATACATACAACTGTTGTCCCCATACATACAACTGTTGTCCCCATACATACAACTGTTGTCCCCATACATACAATTGTTGTCCCCATACATACAATTGTTGTCCCCATACATACAACTGTTGTCCCCATACATACAACTGTTGTCCCCATACATACAATTGTTGTCCCCATACATACAAGTGTTGTCCCCATACATACAAGTGTTGTCCCCATACATACAAGTGTTGTCCCCATACATACAATTGGTGTCCCCATACATACAATTGGTGTCCCCATACATACAACTGTTGTCCCCATACATACAATTGTTGTCCCCATACATACAAGTGTTGTCCCCATACATACAACTGTTGTTTTCAGGGGGAAATGTGGCAATAAAAAAACTTATGTTTCAACAAGAGGAAGCTTCATCTAATCTTCAGAACGGGACCTTACTTTTTCGAAGATCATAGATTCTTAAAAATACAATAATTTTATTTACTGTAGGGGTTTTTTTGAAATGAAAAGAAAGGTGTAACTGCTGAAAGAATCTGCTTCAGAATTGAGCCGCACTGTTGAAAGTGTATTGGATGCGCCGGTGTGTCTTGTATTGGATGTGTGGGTGTGTCGTGTATTGGATGTGCGGGTGTGTCGTGTATTGGATGTGCGGGTGTGTCGTGTATTGGATGTGCGGGTGTGTCGTGTATTGGATGTGCGGGTGTCGTGTATTGGATGTGCGGGTGTCGTGTATTGGATGCGCCGGTGTGTCGTGTATTGGATGCGCCGGTGTGTCGTGTATTGGATGTGCGGTTGTGTCGTGTATTGGATGTGCGGGTATGTCTTCTATTGGATGTGCGGATGTCTTGTGTTGGATGTGCGGGTATGTCTTGTATTGGATGTGTGGGTGTGTCGTGTATTGGATGTGCGGGTGTCGTGTATTGGATGTGCGGGTGTCGTGTATTGGATGTGCGGGTGTCGTGTATTGGATGTGCGGGTGTCGTGTATTGGATGCGCCGGTGTGTCGTGTATTGGATGTGCGGTTGTGTCTTGTATTGGATGTGCGGGTATGTCTTCTATTGGATGTGCGGATGTCTTGTGTTGGATGTGCGGGTATGTCTTGTATTGGATGTGTGGGTGTGTCGTGTATTGGATGTGCGGGTGTGTCGTGTATTGGATGTGCGGGTGTCGTGTATTGGATGTGCGGGTGTCGTGTATTGGATGTGCGGGTGTCGTGTATTGGATGCGCCGGTGTGTCGTGTATTGGATGTGCGGTTGTGTCGTGTATTGGATGTGTGGGTGTGTCGTGTATTGGATGTGCGGGTGTGCCTTGTATTGTATGTGCGGGTGTATCTTGTGTTGGATGTGCGGGTGTATCTTGTGTTGGATGTGCGGGTGTATCTTGTGTTGGATGTGTGGGTGTGTCGTGTGTTGAATAAAAACACAAAATATTTCCAGGTTTATTTTTAGCGACCCTACGCAACCTGCACCACATCTGCTCTAGCAGCTCGAACAATTCCTATTGTTTTATAACGACACAAGAACAATGTTCTCTATTGCATTTTTTTAGCGCATTTCTCTGAGGCATTTCTTAAAATAATTTCTATAAGACATTTGTCTTCAAATAGTTCCATTGGGTGATTATTTTAGACTGATGTTAATAATGCACAAAGATGATTTTCATCTTGCTCTTTATTTGGACTCCATTGATGTTATTTTTGTTCCTTACAAGCATGCAGTAGATCAGAGAAAAGCACTTCCCCTCTGACCGTATCAGATGATGTATTCGACTTTATTGCAAAATAGTGGATAAAGCTCTTTTAAGATAGAATTTCGATTTTTTGTAAAATGGCGGATGAAGTTTTTTTAAGAAGAACTTCGATTTTATCGTAAAATTGTGAATGACGTTTTTTTCAACAGAACTTAGATTTTATTGTAAAGTAGTGGATGAAGTTTTTTATCAGAATTTCTATTTTATTGTAAAATAGAGGATAGAGCTTTTTTTAAAAATAGAATTTCGATTTCTTTCAAAAAAGATGAAGTTTTTTAAAGGATAATTTCGATTTTATTGCAAAACAGTGGATGATTTTTTTTGCAGTAGAATTTAGATTTTATTGCTATATAATGGATAATTTTTTAGAAGTAAAACTTTATTCCAAACGCATGGGTGTTACTTGTCGAATATTCGATGAAACTCACTAAAGATCACGGCGGTCAGAGCGGCGTTTTTTCCTTGGTCTGTTCTTTCAAATTTAGTTTTTTTTTAAATGAAATTTGAGGACAATGCATGCTACGGGGACTTGCGTCCCCAGGGGGGAGGCTGTAAGGTTACCTCAGCTGTCGGCAGGCCTTCGGGGCTGCTGTTTTACGCGTCCACTTCTTTATCTTCTCTTCCTTTTCCTTCATAACTTTCTGTGTGCAGGGTGTAGAAACTCACCTTGTGCAGAGATACCTCGTTTTCTACAGTCCACACTACATGATCCTTTCTCTTTGGTCGCTTGAGGTCGGCCTTTATTGTAGCTAAGGAGTCGTAAAATCAGGAATATAATTATATTAATATAATAATAATAATTAAAATAATGATTTCATTCTAAAATATTCAACACTTGACAGCCTTACAGAGTTGCCCGGTGTTGAGGCATCTGTATGGCTAAATTTTATTACTGAAAAAATCTTCATTTACAATGATGAAAGGATGAATTTCGGCCACTACAAAGCCACTCTTGAAATTCTGGAAAAGATGGGAACAAGATCATCCTAGAGTGGCTTAAAATGAATACACACTGAAACCCAACCCCACCCATGATGAAACACAACCCCAAAATAATGAAACCCGACCCCAAAATTTGGAATTGAGAAAAATGGAGTCGGACACTACACATCGTTAAGCGGCCCACAGACGATCAATTTAATTGTCAATATCATTGACTCAATATATTGATGAGGTTTTTTTTTGCCCACTAAGTCAATTAATTGACAGTCGGCAATCAAGCTCACAGACGATCAATTTAATTGGAAATATCATTGACTCAATATATTGATGAGGTTTTTTTGCCCACTAAGTCAATTAATTGACGGTCGTCAATCAAGCCCACAGACGATCAATTTAATTGTCAATATTCATTATTGAAAATTATATTGACAATAAAATTGATCGTCTATGGGCCGCTTTAATTGTATCGCTAGAATTACTCTCGCAATCTGAAGCCCAAATCCGATATAAAATAGCAAAAACTTGTTTTTTTAGTGTTTTTCGTGTGGTTTCTATAACTGGAAAGAGGCGTGTATCAGTGATACGTTGGTTACCAATATCATAAGGAGTTATCATTGATTCCTGGTTTCTGAAGCTGACCCAGCACACCAGCGCTGGTGTAAGTTCAGCTGCAGTAGCCGCTGGATGGTCAGAAGCGGCCACTGGATGGTCAGAAGCGGCCACTGGATGGTCAGAAGCGGCCGCTGAATGGTCAGAAGCGGCCGCTGAATGGTCAGAAGCGGCCGCTGAATGGTCAGAAGCGGCCACTGGATGGTCAGAAGCGGCCGCTGAATGGTCAGAAGCGGCCGCTGAATGGTCAGAAGCGGCCGCTGAATGGTCAGAAGCGGCCGCTGGATGGTCAGAAGCGGCCGCTGGATGGTCAGAAGCGGCCGCTGGATGGTCAGAAGCGGCCGCTGAATGGTCAGAAGCGGCCGATGGATGGACAGAAGCGGCCACTGGATGGTCAGAAGCGGCCGATAGATGAACAGAAGCGACCGCTGGATGAACAGAAGCGACCGCTGGATGAACAGAAGCGACCGCTGGATGAACAGAAGCGACCGCTGGATGAACAGAAGCGACCGCTGGATGAACAGAAGCGACCGCTGGATGAACAGAAGCGACCGCTGGATGGTCAGATGCGGTCGCTGGATGGTTAGAAGCGACCGCTGGATGGTCAGAAGCGACCGCTGGATGGTCAGATGCGGTCGCTGGATGGTCAGATGCGGTCGCTGGCCGTGATCCGATTCTCAATAGTAACGTCATTTGTAGCTGAGAATTTCCCCCGGAAATCTGAGGGGAGATTGATTTTCTCTAACCAGGACTGTCTGACTTCCATGTGGCTTTATGGTTGTGTCTGTCTGACTTCAAGATGGTTTTAGGATTATTAGTGTCTGACTTCAAGGCTACTTCATGATTGTGGGTGTCTGACTTCAAGATGGCTTTTTTTGACTGTCTGACGATCAGATGGTGTTTTGGTTGTGACTTTCTGACGTTTAGGTGGGGTTTTGGTTGTGACTGTCTGACGTTCTGATGTTGTTTCGGTTGTGACTGTCTGACATTCTGGTGGTGTTTTGGTTGTAACTGTCTGACGTTCAGGTGGGGTTTTGGTTGTGACTGTCTGACGTTCAGGTGGTGTTTCGGTTGTGACTGTCTGACGTTCTGGTGGTGTTTTGGTTGTGACTGTCTGACGTTCTGGTTGTGCTTTGGTTGTAACTATCTGACGTTCAGGTGGTGTTTTGGTTGTGACTGTCTTACGTTCAGGTGGTGTTTTGGTTGTGACTGTCTGACGTTCAGGTTGAGTTTTGGTTGTGACTGTCTGACGTTCAGGTTGAGTTTTGGTTGTGACTCTCTGAAGTTCAGGTGGTGTTTTGGTTGTGACTGTCTGATGTTCTAGTTGTGTTTTGTTTGTGACTGTCTAACGTTCAGGTGGTGTTTTGGTTGTGACTGTCTGACGTTCTGGTGGTGTTTTGGTTGTGACTGTCTGACGTTCTGGTGGTGTTTTGGTTGTGACTGTCTGACGTTCAGGTGGAGTTTTGGTTGTGACTGTCTGACGTTCAGGCGACTGTTAGATTGTGACTTTCTAATATCCAGGAAACATGTTATGGATTTCTCAAAGCGCTCAACATAATCTCATGATTAGCGCTCGATTTTTTCTTTAACTTTAAATTGAATTTTTCGACTTCCGTGAGTAACTCAATGATGATTTCTGTACATCTCATCGTGCATGTCATTTTCACGAGTGCTAAGTTACTTAGAAAGCTAAACGACTTACGGATAACTGCTTTCATACTGCGCATATACGACTTCTCACACAATGCATACCATAGACGCACAAACATGCATACCATAGACGCTCACGAACGCATGCCATAAACGCACGAATACTTGCCATCTACGCACGAACGCATGCCTTGTACACACGAACGCATGCCTTGTACACAGGAACGCATGCAATATACGTACAAACGCATGCGATATACGTAAAAACGCATGCTTTGTACGCACGAACGCATGCGATATACGTACAAACGCATGCCATATGCGCACGAACGCATGCCATATACGCACGAATGCATGCCATATACGCACGAACGCATGCCATATATGCACGAACGCATGCCATATACGCATGAACGCATGCGATATACGTACAAACGCATACCATATACGCACGAACGCATGTCATATACGCACGAACGCATGCCATATACGCACGAACGCATGCCATATACGCACGAACGCATGCCATATACGCACGAACGCATGCCATATACGCACGAACGCATGCGATATACGCACGAACACACGCCATACACGAACACAACTCGCTATAATTCCGTGTGAGTGTTGCACAGAAACCTATCCCTTATACTAATAATGCGCTGCCTTGTGGCAGTACTAACCTCTGTTAGTGAAGGCTAATTCCAGTTAGGCCAAGTCTAGATTGTTGAAGTCTCTTTAGAACAAAGTCTAAAGGGCGAGAATACATTCTTTACGTTGGCCACAAAGTTTTCATAGTAAGACCAAAGTCTTTATGATAAAATCAAGGTCTTTGTAACTAGAAGTAAGTTCTGATGCTTTGAACAGTCCCTCTGGTGAGACCAAAGTCCTTATGGCGAGAAGATCTTTACAACAGTCCCTCTGGTGAGACCAAAGTCCTTATGGCGAGAAGATCTTTACAACAGTCCCTCTGGTGAGACCAAAGTCCTTATGGCGAGAAGATCTTTACAACAGTCCTTCTGGTGAGACCAAAGTCCTTATGGCGAGAAGATCTTTACAACAGTCCCTCTGGTGAGACCAAAGTCCTTATGGCGAGAAGATCTTTACAACAGTCCTTCTGGTGAGACCAAAGTCCTTATGGCGAGAAGATCTTTACAACAGTCCTTCTGGTGAGACCAAAGTCCTTATGGCGAGAAGATCTTTACAACAGTCCTTCTGGTGAAACCAAAGTCCTTATGGCGAGAAGATCTTTACATCAGTCCTTCTGGTGAGACCAAAGTCCTTATGGCGAGAAGATCTTTACAACAGTCCCTCTGGTGAGACCAAAGTCCTTATGGCGAGAAGATCTTTACAACAGTCCTTCTGGTGAGACCAAAGTCCTTATGGCGAGAAGATCCTTACAACAGTCCTTCTGGTGAGACCAAAGTCCTTATGGCGAGAAGATCCTTACAACAGTCCTTCTGGTGAGACCAAAGTCCTTATGGCGAGAAGATCTTTACAACAGTCCCTCTGGTGAGACCAAAGTCCTTATGGCGAGAAGATCTTTACAACAGTCCTTCTGGTGAGACCAAAGTCCTTATGGCGAGAAGATCTTTACAACAGTCCTTCTGGTGAGACCAAAGTCCTTATGGCGAGAAGATCTTTACAACAGTCCTTCTGGTGAGACCAAAGTCCTTATGGCGAGAAGATCTTTACAACAGTCCCTCTGGTGAGACCAAAGTCCTTATGGCGAGAAGATCTTTACAACAGTCCTTCTGGTGAGACCAAAGTCCTTATGGCGAGAAGATCTTTACAACAGTCCCTCTGGTGAGACCAAAGTCCTTATGGCGAGAAGATCTTTACAACAGTCCTTCTGGTGAGACCAAAGTCCTTATGGCGAGAAGATCTTTACAACAGTCCTTCTGGTGAGACCAAAGTCCTTATGGCGAGAAGATCTTTACAACAGTCCCTCTGGTGAGACCAAAGTCCTTATGGCGAGAAGATCTTTACAGCGGTGTGAAAATTGTTTTCGTGAGGTCACAATTTTCATGGTGAGAGGAAAGTATTTCTGGTGAGGTGAAAATGTTTATAGTGAGAATAAACTCTTTATAGTGAGAAACAATTGTTCATGGTGAGAAAAAAGTCTATTTTGAAAAGAAAGGTTTCGTGGTGAAAAGAAAGGTTTCATATGGTGGGGAAAAAATCTTTATGATGGGAAGGAAGTCTCTTTGGCGAGGATAAAGGCTTTACGAAACTTGAGCCTGAACAAAGTCGCCTTGGTTTGAACAAAATGTTCAGCCTCTCGTAAATTCGCTTAGCTTTGAACAAAGTCTTGCTTCTGAGAATATAGCGTTCTTTGTCACGGTTCTCTGCGCTACACAAATCTCACAGCCAGACAGAGAACAACGGCGTTTTGTGCCTGCTTTGCTTCAGATTTGTTGTCTTCAATGGACGCTTCGGGCAGTATAAGGCATCTATACCTCACAGTGAAGCCTGGTCATTGTGTGTGTTTTGTGGCTGCTGTTTTGGTCTGTGTGGTGGACTGACTGACCTTCATGCGAGTGATGTGTTGTGTTTGTGAGTGTGATGTGTGTTGTTAGTGAAGTGGGTGATGTGTTGTTGGTGGGTGTGGTGTGTGTTGTTAGTGAAGTGGGTGATGTGGTCTGGGTGATGTGTTGCTGGTTAGTGTGGTGTAATGTTGCAATTGAAGTCGATGATGGGTTGTTGGTGGGTGATGTGTTGTGTTGGTGAGTGTGGTGTGTGTTGTTAGTGAAGTGGGTGATGTGGTCTGGGTGATGTGCTGTTGGTGGGTATGATGTGTGTTGCTATTGAGGTGGATGATGGGTTGTTAGTGGGTGATGTGTGTTGTTAGTGAAGTGGGTGATGTGGTGTGGGTGATGTGTTGTTGGTGGGTGTGATGTGTGTTGCTATTGATATTGCAGTGGATGATGTGTTTTTACTGAGGTTGTGTGAGCGATGTGTTGTTAGTGCATGTGGTGTGGTGTGTGTTGTTAGTGGGTGTGATGTGAATAATGTGTTTCGTGAAGCGATCTCAAACTAAGTTAAATGCGTTTCATCCGTTGCTCTAGCCCCTCAGGGGGATACAACTTTTGTATCTATGGGAATTAGCGCTCCCAGGGGGAAATGTGTGAGGGCCCGAGCTGAGAGTTAGGTAGGCCTTCTTTTTGTTGAAATGAAGTGTTTTTGTTCTGTTAAGGGCTACATTTTTTTCGGTGCAATGTTATACTGTTTTTCAGCACCTAATTCTTCCTTATCCAACTTTTATTTTGTTTCATAACCTTCTTTCTCAACTTACTGTTTCTATGCCCTTTCTGCACATATTCCGCATCCCCTAAACTCCCCACTATATGGTGCCTTCCTCCTTCCTTTCCTCGATTTGCTCTTTTTTTGCAGCGGTTAGGGAGGCTTAAACTAACCTATAATCCAGCCAGCGAGTAAAGTGCCGCTTACACCCATAAATTGTCTCCACCTCACAAAAGAGGGAGCGTGAGTGAGGGACCGTGTGACGACTGAGCGCTAAGTTTGCAGGCCGTGTTGAGCTTCCCTGTTGTCTCGAGCTTAGCGGGCAACAACAGGTCGAGCACCCATTAATAATTAATTAATATATGATCTCTAAGGCTTAGGAGAAACCGACACAGAATCCGATAGGCTTTTACGCGGTAAATAAACGCGTGCTGACTTCCGATATAAACGGAGACTCAACAGGAACTATTAACGCTTTGATTGCAATTGAAGTTCAATGTTCAACTCAAGTTTAAAGTGAAGTATGGACAGTAATTTTGAAAATATCAAACATAAACTAGATCACACTTTCATTTAGATTTGGTTTTAAGTATTCATGAAAATTGAGTTTGTGACCAATGGTCGGTCAGCAGCGTCATGTTGTTAATTGTTAATATCCCCACCGTGGCCACCTTTGGCGCGCGTTGCGGTCAAAGTGTTAAAGAAACATCTTCATTGATGTTTTCCTGCGCTGCAATCGCATTGCAGAGCAGTTTTTCAGCTTCTCAGCTGAGGGAAGGGGAGAAGTGTAAGTTTAATGAGTAGAAACGCATCCCCTATCATCCCTCATATCAGTGTTTTGCGTTTTCTATAATCTTCAAAAAAGCTGCACAAAATCTTTTGAAAATGCTGCTGTGTGGGAGTTGTGGGAGTAGAGTCGAACTCGGGTCTTCTTCCTCAAGCCGTGAGGAACGCGTGTGAAAATTAAAAGAAACATGAAATTCGTTGGAACGTAGAAAAACACTTAATGCGTAGTAACGTAAACATGAACGTAGAATAGATGCATAGAGAAATGTTGAGACACTTGTTCTTCTAAAACGAAAACAGAAATTATATAATATTCTATTAACGAGAAAACTATTGAATCCGCTCGACATACATGAAATTCGGGAGTCCTAGAGTATTTATTTCCGTGCGTCAATGTGTAAAAACGGCATTTCGTTTTAAGCACGAGCGTGTTGATATTATTTTAACTCGCTGAAGCCTCTTGGTAAATATTTTCTTTCTGTGGAACAACTAAATCTCCCAGGCCCTCATGGGTGCATCGCTCAGCTGGCACGAGGTTTGGAACCCAGCGCTCTGCAGTTAACCCTTCCCAAGGCATACAATGAATCCCACACAAAAAGTTCGCAAGAAATTACCGCTTTTTCTTTTGCAGGGAAAATTGCGCTTTGAATCCGGGTTCCATTTTAAAAGTTTAACGATGTAATTTATGGGACTAAGTGGACAGGGAGCAGCGGCGGATTTTAGTGTGGGGAATGTCTTACTATAGTGCGGGGAGAGGTGCGCCTTGTGGAGCTGTGCCTTGTGGAGCTGTGCCTTGTGGAGCTGTGCCTTGTGGAGCTGGTGGCAGCGGTAGAGCAGGTGGCAGCGGTAGAGCAGGTGGCAGCGGTAGAGCAGGTGGCAGCGGTAGAGCAGGTGGCAGCGGTAGAGCAGGTGGCAGCGGTAGAGCAGGTGGCAGCGGTAGAGCAGGTGGCAGCGGTAGAGCAGGTGGCAGCGGTAGAGCAGGTGGCAGCGGTACGGTAGAGCAGGTGGCAGCAGTACGGTAGAGCAGGTGGCAGCAGTACGGTAGAGCAGGTGGCAGCGGTACGGTAGAGCAGGTGGCAGCGTTAGAGCAGGGGGCAGCGGTAGAGCAAGTGGCAGCGGTAGAGCAGGTGGCAGCGGTAGAGCAGGTGGCAGCGGTAGAGCAGGTGGCCATTTTTCAGAACTTTGAGGCCGTTGGAGCACGGTTTAACGATGTTCAAATGGTCTGAAACTTTACCAGTATCATTTTTTCAATCAACCTCACCTTTTTAGGGGGTCCAGTCAAGAAAATTCTGTGAAAAAAAATCTACCCTATGAGTACTGGCTACCCTAGGGGAGCGTGTTAGTGCTCATGCTCTGTGAAAAGCTGTGTTGTGTACAGTACGTCATGCGTCACCATGTCTGTGTACACAATACACTAACGCAGTGTCAGTGTACACAATAGAGTGCTTCAGCGTGTCTACTACGACTCTCTCTCTCGATGTGTAGGAACAAAAGAATTCAGCAGCATGAAGCCGATGTCGAGACGCCACCTGCCGGTAATGAGAGCTGGAACTTCTAAAGCGGGACTAATTAGAGCTCAAAGTGCTACGCAGCACTGCAGCTTTTGTTTCATAATTACACACTTGGCTGTGTGTGTATAGCACTTCTTTGCAATAATTACGAAAAAACGGAGAAATATACGTTTAAGTTATCATGCTATCCTTCGTTAACTTAAGTCAACTAGTGAATGTGAATGTTTCGACCTATTAGGTCATTCTCAACTCTGCAACAAGACGGAAAGGAAAAAAACGAGTCAGATCTAAATCAAGATACATCAAAACGCGCGTTTCGGTGCCCTGACACGTACAGTCATCGCATCACGAGCGCCATTTCTTGAAAAACGAGAAACGAAAAGCGCGTGTGCAAAAAATGTCCAAAGCTCGAGGCCTGCGTTATTGTTGATGGGTAATTTTGTAGAAACTTGAAGTGGCGGGCGGTGCCAAGTTAATGAAATACGCTCCGTTTTTCTGACTTTTGAGCGTTTAATTAAAATGTGGTGAAACGTTCGGGAGCAATGAATGGTAAAAGTTGTTGGTAAATGTGCGATTTGTTGTCAACACTTCGACTGCGGCATAACCCACCGGTGGTCACTCGATGGAATTTTAGAGGGGCTTCACCCATCGGTGGTTACTAACCGAACTTTCATGTAAGCTTAATCAAAGTCAGAGGACAGGGCGACCCGTTTAGTGTTTGTCATATTCAAGATTGAATAATAAAATTGACTTATATTTTAGTTGAATTCAGAACTTCAATCCGACCCGCCGCAGTCAACGTGTTAAAGGGGAAAAACCAGTTTAAGGAATTCGCTTTAGATAATTGTTGTATATCTTTTATATTTGTGATGAAATTAATTGTTAATATTGGATTATCATTAGAATTTAATATAATAAAAAAGGACCGAAGGATGATTCTTATCGAGCAGTGACGCAAGTTATTCACTGTTCCAGACACAAGGTCTGTGTATGTCTGTGGGGTGCGCAAATGGGGAATTAGTTGAATATCTCATGTACTTTGTTCTGAATCACTTGAACTAGAGTGTACCCGGTGCCTTCATTCACGCTCCGACTGGTAGCCCGCGGCCTCCTTCACGGATTGTTGGTCCTCTTCACTCTCTAGCTCCCTTCACTCC
Organism: Morinoia aosen; assembly: GCA_030386875.1. Lineage (NCBI taxonomy): Eukaryota > Metazoa > Arthropoda > Malacostraca > Amphipoda > Talitridae > Morinoia > Morinoia aosen. Next base: position 22,314,847 of record CM059578.1, on the reverse strand, counting down.
CTCCCTCGCTCCCTCTCTCGCTCTCTCTCTCCCTCCCTCCCTCTCGCCCCCTTCACTCTCTCTCTCTCTCGCCCCCTTCACTCATTCTCCCCCTCCCCCCATCAGCCCCGGCGCCTCCTAACGAGGCCCTCATGCGGCAGACGCGGCACGTGTCGCCGCCTGGCTGTGGCGTGTGGGTTGTGTTGTGTTTTATTGTTTTTTGTTGGTGTGTATTGTGCTGTACTGCGATGTGTTGGTGGGGTTGTTTGGTGTTGGTGGTTTACAACTGTGGGTGTTGGTGGGGTCGTATTGTGTGTGTTGTGATGTTTTGTGTAGGTGTGTTGTGTTGGTTAGAATTGTGTATGTTGTGACGGTGGTGGTAGTAGCTAGTGTGTGTTGTATTGACACAAAGGAAAGGGAAGTTTGCGCCTGTGCAGTTCTTCAGCCATGATTTTAATCATGATTTACTTGCATAGTCTTTAATTAGACGCGAATTCTAGAGAACTTTCCAGTCTAACTTTTTCACCGCCTGCATGCATGTTTTTCGCCGCCCAAGTAATTAAATCGCTTAGGTGGCGAAAAACATGCATGCTCCGGCGAAAATGTTAAATTGGGTTTGTTGATCTTGCAGTGCTTGCTTCACGTTCAGTATTTTGCTCGTCTTCCGGTGTTTCAGTTGGATTTTCTTATACTACCTAATCTTCTCTGTACGACGCAGTTTATGTGTACATGTCCGTTTTAGGGATAAAAATATAGTTTATATCTTTATTCCACCTCGTAACGCTTGAAATTAGTGCTCTATGACCGCATGCCATCCTCGCTATCCTAATATCCACCTTGTCTTGCGATGGTGAAATATTTAGGACAGTGGAGTTAATTGCAGAACGATGTGAAATTAATTCTCATGCGATAGTGAAATATTTAAAATAGTGAGGTAAATTACCAGACAATGTGAAATTAATTTTCATGCGATGGTGAAATATTTACGATAATGGGGTCAATTGCTGGACAAGGTACAACTAATTCACTCTGCCTTTCGAGGTCAAGTAGAATAGAAGATTGCAATAAAAAAGGCCCGTTTTTCGATCGTCCCCAAGTCCTGCACGGTCGGACACTAATAAGGCACAGGCACCAACGCACCGCATGGACGGCCTTCAGTTTTTAATTTTCATACCCAAGCCCATTCGTTTTACCTCAGTGTCTACAAACGCAGAAATTACATTTACCTTACGAAGGTTTAATTTTCATACCCAAGCCCATTCGTTTTACCTCAGTGTCTACAAACGCAGCAATTACATTTACCTTATGAAGGTTTAATTTTCATACCCAAGCCCATTCGTTTTACCTCAGTGTCTACAAACGCAGCAATTACATTTACCTTATGAAGGTTTAATTTTCATACTCAAGCCCATTCGTTTTACCTCAGTGTCTACAAACGCAGCAATTATATTTACCTTACGAAGGTTTAATTTTCATACCCAAGCCCATTCGTTTTGCCTCAGTGTCTACAAACGCAGCAATTACATTTACCTTATGAAGGTTTAATTTTCATACCCAAGCCCATTCGTTTTGCCTCAGTGTCTACAAACGCAGCAATTACATTTACCTTATGAAGGTTTAATTTTCATACCCAAGCCCATTCGTTTTGCCTCAGTGTCTACAAACGCAGCAATTACATTTACCTTATGAAGGTTTAATTTTCATACTCAAGCCCATTCGTTTTACCTCAGTGTCTACAAACGCAGCAATTACATTTACCTTATGAAGGTTTAATTTTCATACCCAAGCCCATTCGTTTTGCCTCAGTGTCTACAAACGCAGCAATTATATTTACTTTATGAAGGTTTTCAGTGCTCACGGCTGTACAGTATTGCACAGTTACGGGACGGTTTTGCACAATTACGGTGAGTAGTACTATGCACAATTGCGCATAGACCCTCAACTGGGCGGCCAGTTTCACATATTTTGAGACGTATTGACGGTGGTTGAAAGTCTGCATGGTAGCATAGCACTCGCCTTCATATGGCTGCTCTTTTTGCGTTCCGTGAGTGTTTTTCATCGCGCTAGATTTTGTGCAAGGTTCACGGTGTGTTTTGCACTGCCGCGTTGCACTGCCGTGTTGCACTGCCGTGTGCACTGCCGCGTTGAACTGCCGAGTTGCACTGCCGAGTTGCACTGCCGCGTTGCACTGCCGCGTTGCACTGCCGCGTTGCACTGCCGCGTTGCACTGCCGCGTTGCACTGCCGCGTTGCACTGCCGCGTTGCACTGCCGCGTTGCACTGCCGCGTTGCACTGCCGCGTTGCACTGCCGCGTTGCACTGCCGCGTTGCACTGCCGCGTTGCACTGCCGCGTTGCACTGCCGCGTTGCACTGCCGCGTTGCACTGCCGCGTTGCACTGCCGCGTTGCACTGCCGCGTTGCACTGCCGCGTTGCACTGCCGCGTTGCACTGCCGCGTTGCACTGTACGGAGCGCAGTGCAGGGTTACACGGCAAACTTAGCGTTCAGATTGCCTAGCATATTATTTCCTGTATGCAGGGTAGGTGCTAGAAATGTTTACCTTTTAAAATTTCTAAAACTTTTTCACTGACGGGATAGAGAAATAAAACTTGTGTTATTGGAAAGAAAAAGAGTTAATTTTTATTTCTTATTCCGAATCGAATTCGTGTCATTTTGGATTAAAGTTCTCAGTCTTTCAACATTCTCCGCTGTGCGTACAGAAAATTTTCTTCCAGTTCTCTCTTAATTGTTTTTCACAATAAACTTGTATTGCCACTTTTGGAAGCTCCTCTGAATCGTTATTCTGTTAGGTTTGAATCAATATTCCAAGAAGAATTTCCTCTCAGTCTCGACGACGGATCCAATTTTCGTCATTTCTTCGACGATGAACTTGCGGTGTTGAAGAATCAGCTGTGCCATGTTTGCTGATTACAGCAATCTTCTCTCGTGCACCCTTGGTGTTTATGCTTCTTAGGAGGGTATACCAGAAACGTGAGAAAACATTGAATTTTGCCCTTTCGGATGTTCTATGTTATAGTCTCCTTTTTCATACATTTAAAAAGTTATTGGAATTTTAAAAGGTATACAATTCTAGCAACCACCCTGTATATGTAGCCGTACAGAATGCTGCATAATTTCATGTACGAGTATACTTCGGCAATGCCGAATACTGTATTATTGACTGTGTACTAAGAGCGGTGCTAAATCCTCTGTTATTTACCCTATACAGTACATGCAATCGTTCGGAATTTTGTATGCTTCTCTGTATATTTGCAACTGCACTGAACTCTGTATAATTCGTTTCGTATTTTCAACAGCGCTGAACGCTGCATTATTTCCTACACATTTCCAACCGTCCTGAACGCTGCATTATTTCCTACACATTTCCAACCGTCCTGAACGCTGCATTATTTCCTACACATTTCCAACCGTCCTGAACGCTGCATTATTTCCTACACATTTCCAACCGTCCTGAACGCTGCATTATTTCCTACACATTTCCAACCGTCATGAACGCGGCATTATTTCCTACACATTTCCAACCGTCCTGAACGCTGCATTTTTTCGTACACATTTCCAACCGTCCTGAACGCGGCATTATTTCCTACACATTTCCAACCGTCCTGAACGCTGCATTTTTTCGTACACATTTCCAACCGTCCTGAACGCTGCATTATTTCCTACACATTTCCAACCGTCCTGAACGCGGCATTATTTCCTACACATTTCCAACCGTCCTGAACGCTGCATTTTTTCGTACACATTTCCAACCGTCCTGAACGCGGCATTATTTCCTACACATTTCCAACCGTCCTGAACGCTGCATTTTTTCGTACACATTTCCAACCGTCCTGAACGCGGCATTATTTCCTACACATTTCCAACCGTCCTGAACGCTGCATTTTTTCGTACACATTTCCAACCGTCCTGAACGCGGCATTATTTCCTACACATTTCCAACCGGCCTGAACGCTGCATTTTTTCGTACACATTTCCAACCGTCCTGAACGCTGCATTATTTCCTACACATTTCCAACCGTCCTGAACGCGGCATTATTTCCTACACATTTCCAACCGTCCTGAACGCGGCATTATTTCCTACACATTTCCAACCGTCCTGAACGCTGTGTTGTTTGCTACATATTTCCAACCGTCCTGAACGCTGCATTATTTCCTACACATTTCCAACCGTCCTGAACGCAGCATTATTTCCTACACATTTCCAACCGTCCTGAACGCGGCATTATTTCCTACACATTTCCAACCGTCCTGAACGCTGCATTATTTCCTACACATTTCCAACCGTCCTGAACGCGGCATTATTTCCTACACATTTCCAACCGTCCTGAACGCTGCATTATTTCCTACACATTTCCAACCGTCCTGAACGCTGCATTATTTCCTACACATTTCCAACCGTCCTGAACGCGGCATTATTTCCTACACATTTCCAACCGTCCTGAACGCTGCATTATTTCCTACACATTTCCAACCGTCCTCAACGCTGCATTATTTCCTACATATTTCCAACCGTCCTGAACGCTGCATTGCTGGTTGCCAGCGGAGCACACATTCTACAGAATTTACCACAGCTTACGAAGAGCACTCCAGCATTTGCTCGTGGCTGTCTCAGCGCAGCAGTTAATTCTGAACACACGTTTGACAGGAAATTCTACACGTGTCGCCAGTTTGATATCGACTGTTCTTGCGAACACAGGCCGCGGCTTTCTCTTCTTTAAAATTTGTTTCTTTGTTTGCTTGTTGATAATTTCATGCATGACCGGATTGGACTGGACTAGGTCTGCGGAGAAGCATGAGAGTAAGGGAGCGGGATCCTCGTAAGCCGAGCGCAGCAAGCATTTGTGGGCTATTCGATTCCAATGATGTATTCATTCCTGATGGTTCAAATCACAACCACGGTGCTAAAACTGACGATATAACCTGGTGATATGATAATCTGGTGGTATGGTGGCCCGGTGATATGACGAACTGGTGATATGACGAACTGGTGATATGATAATCTTGTGGTATGACGAACTGGTGATATGACGAACTGGTGATATGACGAACTGGTGATATGACGAACTGGTGATATGACGAACTGGTGATATGACGAACTGGTGATATGACGAACTGGTGATATGATAATCTGGTGGTATGGTGGCCCGGTGATATGACGAACTGGTGATATGACGAACTGGTGATATGATAATCTGGTGGTATGACGAACTGGTGATATGACGAACTGGTGATATGACGAACTGGTGATATGACGAACTGGTGATATGACGAACTGGTGATATGACGAACTGGTGATATGACGAACTGGTGATATGATAATCTGGTGGTATGGTGGCCCGGTGATATGACGAACTGGTGATATGACGAACTGGTGATATGACGAACTGGTGATATGATGGCCTGGTGATACGACAACCTGGTGATACGACGAACTGGTGATATGACGAACTGGTGATATGACGAACTGGTGATATGACGAACTGGTGATATGACGAACTGGTGATATGACGAACTGGTGATATGACGAACTGGTGATATGACGAACTGGTGATATGACGAACTGGTGATATGACGAACTGGTGATATGATGAACTGGTGATATGACGAACTGGTGATATGACGAACTGGTGATATGACGAACTGGTGATACGACGAACTGGTGATACGACGAACTGGTGATACGACGAACTGGTGATATGACGAACTGGTGATATGACGAACTGGTGATATGACGAAATGGTGATATGACGAACTGGTGATACGACAACCTGGTGATATGATCTGGTGATATGGATGACCTGGTTCTACAACAACCAAGTAACAGGACGACTAGGTGACATGCCAGTCTGGTATTAGATAAAAATGCCAGATGCGACGCAGAGAGTCCAGCCTCGCACACCAACGAAGGTTCGAGGATCCCGCTTGCCTCCCGTAATGCCATGAGATAAAGTCGGGCGTAAAGCCGATCGTGGTGGGTCTTGGTGGGTTAGGGTGGGTTAAGCCACTTAGCCGATTTTCATGGCGCCTGCCACAGCTAACAAAAGCTGCTACAGCTGTCAAAACTAAGCTATACCTGGCAACAACTACAGCTAGTAGCAGCCTGTTACAACTAGCAAAAGGTAACAGTAGCGGGCTACAACTGGGTAAAGATGGATAAAGATAGCAGTATTTGGCAACAACTGGTTACAGTTGGCAAAAGATAGCAGTATCTGGCAACAACTGGTTACAGTTGGCAAAAGATAGCAGTATCTGGCAACAACTGGTTACAGTTGGCAAAAGATAGCAGTATCTGGCAACAACTGGTTACAGCTGGCAAAAGATAACAGTATCTGGCAACAACTGGTTACAGCTGGCAAAAGATAGCAGTATCTGGCAACAACTGGTTACAGCTGGCAAAAGATAGCAGTATCTGGCAACAACTGGTTACAGCTGGCAAAAGATAGCAGTATCTGGTAACAACTGGTTATAGCTGGCAAAAGATAGCAGTATCTGGCAACAACTGGTTACAGCTGGCAAAAGATAGCAGTATCTGGCAACAACTGGTTACAGCTGGCAAAAGATAGCAGTATCTGGCAACAACTGGTTACAGCTGGCAAAAGATAGCAGTATCTGGCAACAACTGGTTACAGCTGGTAAAAGATAGCAGTATCTGGCAACAGCTGGCTGCTTGCTGCTTGCTATTCTGAACTACCTAGTTTCCGTCACTTAACTTCTCGGCTTTTTGAATTCTGTCTCGTCCGTTTTCATTATTATTATCGCTAAGTCTCGCTACCAAAGACGCCACAGAACCGTTTCATCGGTGTGTTCAATATTCCCCAGTTCTTCATTTCTATTTACAGTCCCGTCCCTTTTTACTGCACACAAAGACACTTTTTATGAATGTTTAACTCTGTGCATTTGCTCAATGAGGAACAGACCTTCAGGAAATGCGATCGCAGCAGCGCAGTTCCGCAGTACAAAACTGCTGAGTGAGATCTGCTCCTGTTGCATGTTGTACTTTTGTCCTATTGTGTGACGATCATGTTAGTTGAACTACAGGACGATTGAAAAGTTCACCCCCCCTCAGGGGGATACAATTATTGCATCCGTGGGAATTAGCTCTCTCCCAGAGGGACTATATGAGGGCCCGAGCTAAAGGTTAGGTAGGTTTTCTTTTTGTTAAAATAGCATTGATTTTTGTTTTTTTACGGACCATCTTTTTTCGGTTCACTGCTGTCGTATTTTTTTCAGCACCTACAACTTTCTTCTTCAACTTTGATCTTGTTTCATGAACTGTTTTCTCATTTTACTGTTTCTATGCCCTTTCTGCATAGATTCCGCGTTCCCTTAATTCCATACTATATGGTGCCTTTTTCCTTCCTCTCTTTGGATCGCCTTTGTTGCGGATAGGGAGGCTTAAACGAACTAATAACATAATCTGAAAAGCTTGCTCGTCATTTTAAAAAACTTTGTACATTATCGTCATGTTTGTGTATTCGTTGATTTGGGTGAAAATGTGAAACTCTTGTTAGCATTTCTATAAAACATCATTAAATTGTACTTTTGTTCTTTGTGTTACTGCCGTGTTAGACAACCTTATCCTCCTCAGGGGGATACAATTATTGTATCTATGGGAATTAGCGCTCCCAGGAGGACAATGTGAGGGCCCGAGCTCAGAGTTATTAGGCCTTCTTTTTGTTGAAATAAAATGTTTTTATGTTAAGGACCACTTTTTTTCGGTTCACTGCTGTCCTGTTCTTCAGCTCCTACTACTTTCTTCATTAACTTTGATCTTGTTTCATAATCTTCTTTCACAACTTACTATTTCTATGCCATTTCTGTGTAGGTTCCGCGTTTCCTTAACTCCATACTAAATGGTGCCTCCCTCCTTCCTCTCTTTGGATAGCATTTGTTGCTGGGTAGGGAGGCTAAAACTAACGACTAATCTAATCTAGATAACTACATTATCGTCAGTTTTGTGTTTCTTTAGTTCTTACGGATGTTTTAGCGGGAATACTCTCCTCTCAGTTTTTATTTCAGATCAATATTGAAATATGTTGACTGGAATTTACACTTGTGCGTCGCACGACTTTGGATTACTATTAATGGAATTCAAGATTTCACTTTTGATATTTCCGCTCGAATAGCTCAAATATTATGTAGATGTTTCTTACTTACTGGAATTTACTATCGCTCTGAAAATATTTACGCTCAAGTCACAGAAATACTGAAATATATTCATTATTCTCCCATTTGTTATTCTTTTTGCCACAAATATTTCAGCATTTACGTTTCTACCTAAATTACTGAAATGAAGTTGAAATATTCATTAGACTTCAACTTCAACGTTTGTACGTGCGGGTTTCCACCCGACTGGCTGAAAAGAAGATTCAATATTTACTGGAATTCAATATTCTATAGTGGACATTCTGGCTCAGCCGAGATGAGTTTGTCCTCATCAAATATTCCACGTAAATTTAACTGCTTTATTAATCCTAATTTAGAGTTGAGGGAATTTCCATCAATTTTGGTCTTAGTAATTATGTTATTTTTGAAGATGGGATTTATGCACGTGTAGTGTAACCATCAATGTGTGTCACTCACGACACTGTCACTCACGACACTGTCACTTCTGCGTGTCGTGACTTTTTTCTAGCTCTGAGTTCACTGGGTGCTTGAAAGTTGAGTTCTCTAGGTGCTTGAGAACTGAGTTCACTGGGTGTTCGAGAGCTGAGTTCACTGGGAGCTTGAGAGCTGAGTTCACTGGGAGCTTGAGAGCTGAGTTCATTGGGTGCTTGAAGCTGAGTTCATTGGGTGCTTGAGAGCTGAGCTCACTGGGTGCTTGAGAGCTGAGTTCACTGGGTGCTTGAGAGCTGAGTTCACTGGGTACTTGAGAGCTGAGTTCACTGGGTACTTGAGAGCTGAGTTCACTGGGTACTTGAGAGCTGAGTTCACTGGGTACTTGAGAGCTGAGTTCACTGGGTGCTTGAGAGCTGAATTCCCAGATGCTTGAGAACTGCATGGCTGGTAACTCATTAACCTTTCCAACGAGCTCGTTAACGCGCCGTGGCTGCGATCATGCGCTAATGAGACCACCACGCGATATACGACGCTCTGAGTTAGAGTTAGCGTCCGGCGGCCCGGCTGTCGCTCAACACCTCTGAACACGCCGCGATGGAGACGAGGTTTCAAGCCATAGGCTTCGTCGCAGCGGTCCAGCCAGCAGCGAAAGTTTTTCTGTAAACTTGGCTGTATGGAAATGCATCGGCGCAGCCAGCAACGCGAGTTTTTTGTCGACTTGGCTTGTGGGTCAATGTATCGTTCAAGCCGTACATCCTGCAGCGACAGTTTTTCGGTAAACTTGGCTGTATGGAAATGTATCGTCAAAGCCGTGCAAGAGTTCTTCTGTCAAGTTGGCTGTATGCTTTTTTCGGCCAAATTCCTGATGATTCAGATTTTCAAACGAATGGCTTCTTTCAAATGAAACTCAAATGAAACGCGAGCTCGAAAAGCAGGAAGCTCAAATTTGAAGATTTAGGCCATAAAAACGCGCGTCCCGGAACCAAGAAGACAGAGGAACTTTCGCAGCCGGTAGTGCCTGCGCCTGGAGGTTACTTGTTAAACATTCAGACCGCATGTCCAATGAGGTGCCCCATTTCACCGCCTCTCATGCGCTTGCATAAAAATACCATAATGATCCGTCCGCTGCCAGTACCCTCGCGTCGGGCGGACTGCGATCGATAGATGCACAAACACTCTACGGTGTTTGCGTCCCACATTTCATTTACTCGCGGTTCAGTTTCCATCAATTCGGTGCTATTCAGGGCACTGGCGGCGATGTAAACAACTCCGACCATTTGGGGACCTGGAATGAAGTTTTTTGGCTGCTATAGCGACCCATGAGTGCGTGTGTGAGACGCGTCGCCTTCACTGTGCACCAACGTGCGTTGCTGCTGTTGTTGGTACTACTACTGTTGGTGCTGCTGCTATTGATGTTAATTCTGCTATTGGTGCTGTTGTTGGTGCTGGTGCTGCTGTTGGTGCTGGTGCTTCTGTTGGTGCTGGTGCTGCTGTTGGTGCTGGTGCTGCTGTTGGTGCTGGTGCTGCTGTTGGTGCTGGTGCTGCTGTTGGTGCTGGTGCTGCTGTTGGTGCTGGTGCTGCTGTTGATGCTGGTGCTGCTGTTGGTGCTGGTGCTGCTGTTGGTGCTGGTGCTGCTGTTGGTGCTGGTGCTGCTGTTGGTGCTGGTGCTGCTGTTGGTGCTGGTGCTGCTGTTGGTGCTGGTGCTGCTGTTGGTGCTGGTGCTGCTGTTGGTGCTGGTGCTGCTGTTGGTGCTGGTGCTGGTGCTGCTGTTGGTGCTGGTGCTGCTGTTGGTGCTGGTGCTGCTGTTGGTGCTGGTGCTGCTGTTGGTGCTGGTGCTGTTGCTGCTGTTGGTGCTGGTGCTGTTGCTGCTGTTGGTGCTGGTGCTGTTGCTGCTGTTGGTGCTGTTGGTGCTGGTGCTGTTGCTGCTGTTGGTGCTGGTGCTGTTGCTGCTGTTGGTGCTGGTGCTGTTGCTGCTGTTGGTGCTGGTGCTGTTGCTGCTGTTGGTGCTGGTGCTGTTGCTGCTGTTGGTGCTGGTGCTGTTGCTGCTATTGGTGCTGGTGCTGTTGCTGCTGCTGGTGTTGCTGCTGTTGCTGCTGCTGGTGTTGCTGCTGTTGCTGCTGCTACTGTTGTTGGTGTAGTTATTAGTGTAGTTATTAGTGTAGTTATTGCGTTAGTGTAGTTATTGCTGCTGCACACACAGCGGTCGAAATCTGGGCGCAGACATTATAACTCAGCCCCTTTAGCGGCAATGCGCAGACATGCGTGACACGCACGTGTCAACTGCCCAGTCTAACTTTTTCACCGCCTGCATGCATTTTTGTCGTTACCCAAGTAATTGAATCGCTCAGGCGGCGAAAAACGTGCATGCTCCGACGAAAAAGTTTCACTGGGTATTTGATGCGCTATATAATTATCTGCGCTAGGCATAATTAAAGTAAAAGATAAGTACCGTTTAAACTGTTGCTTTAAAATACGTTTGCTTATTTCTTTTGTGATATTTTTTATTTATTTCGCTTAGTTGCTCGGAAGAAAATTATTTCTGGTTATATTTAATGGTTTTTTATTTATGTTGTTCGTTTGTTACTCTTATTTGCTGTTCCTTGCGTTGGCACTTAATTTTCGTATCCGTATTTTTTCTATCAACTTCAGATATGAGTTTCTCATTGGAATTCTTTTTTAGTCTAAAACTGAATCCGCATTGACGCGTTTTATTCTTAAAATGAAAAGCAAGGAGAAAATTGCTGTACGAATTGACATTTTATTATTACAAATAGTTAAGTCTAAATGAATAAAATTGAACGTTTCGAACTAAACAGTTCATCTTCAGCAAAGAAAAGAATTCTGTAACAAAACAAAACGGAAATGAGTACATTGACACTACACTTTGCAAAAGATACTACAACATATACAGAAAAATAGTCGTAGATCTAAAACTAAAATATAAAACAAAATAAAATTAAAAAACCTAAACTAATGATCATGTATTTGCAACGAGAAGAGGAAAAGCACTTTGAGTATCATTCAGAGGGGGTCTGAGCTTAAAAATGTATAGCGACTCGAGGATGTGTAAATCAATCATGTGAGGGGCACCTGCAAGGATTTTAAAATGATTTACGGAAACAGGAACGTTACAGTTTTCCGCATGGGATCGAACAGAGGACAGTGGAGGAGAACCAAGTAGACGACCGGTTCTACAGCTGCGCCCAGCGTGCTCGGCTACTCTGGACATAAGAGTACGACAGGTTGAACCTATGTACTGTGATTCACAACGTGAACAACTAAACTGGTAAACCCCAGAGGAGCACATAGCAGTGGGCAGCTTATCCTTAAAGCGGAAAAGGAAACCGATTGTGAAATTGTTGACTAGAATAGAATGAATTTTAAGTTGTGGAAAAAACTCACTGATTAGGAGTTTAACCTCCTGATTTAACTTAATAGATTGATGGCCAAAGAAGGGAAGCTTTAAGAAGAACTTTTGTTGATCACATGATTGGAGTGCCAGCGTTTGATCATAAATTTTAGACAAAAATTTATCAATGTGTTTATCGATAGTAAACAAAGGAAAACCATTCTTAAGAAAAAATTGTCGTTAAAGGTCAAATTCTTGATGTAAAATTCGGATGTTAGAACAAATTTTAAACGCTCTATGGATGAGAGTTCGAATGCCGCAGAGTTTAAAACAGGTCGCACAGAAACTAAAATAACTAGTACCTAAACCCGAGAAAGTGCCTTTCCTATAAACAGAAAATTGGAAAGTATTATCAATTCTGCTAACATTGACGTCCAGAAACGGTAAACGGCTGTTCGTTTTATCTTCCCTGGTAAAATTAATATTCTTATGACGAGAATTCAAATAGTTGAGAAAAAGGTCCGCATGAGATCTTTCTTTGAATAGAACAAATGTATCGTCTACATACCTTTTGTAAAAAAACAGGTCTAAAAAGATTAGGACAGTCATTTAACCAGCTTTCCTCATAATGGCACATAAAAATATTGGCGAAAGTTGGACCGAGAGGTAAGCCCATGCCCAATCCGTCTACCTGCTGGTAATATTTGTTGTTGAAGATGAAAAAGCAATTGCAAACAGCACAACTTCTCCTAATCAGCAAGTTTTTTCCACAACTTAAAATTCATTCTATTCTAGTCAACAATTTCACAATCGGTTTCCTTTTCCGCTTTAAGGATAAGCTGCCCACTGCTATGTGCTCCTCTGGGGTTTACCAGTTTAGTTGTTCACGTTGTGAATCACAGTACATAGGTTCCACCTTTCGTACTCTTATGTCCAGAGTAGCCGAGCACGCTGGGCGCAGCTGTAGAACCGGTCGTCTACTTGGTTCTCCTCCACTGTCCTCTGTTCGATCCCATGCGGAAAACTGTAACGTTCCTGTTTCCGTAAATCATTTTAAAATCCTTGCAGGTGCCCCTCACATGATTGATTTACGCATCCTCGAGTCGCTATACATTTTTAAGCTCAGACCCCCTCTGAATGATACTCAAAGTGCTTTTCCTCTTCTCGTTGCAAATACATGATCATTAGTTTAGGTTTTTTAATTTTATTTTGTTTTATATTTTAGTTTTAGATCTACGACTATTTTTCTGTATATGTTGTAGTATCTTTTGCAAAGTGTAGTGTCAATGTACTCATTTCCGTTTTGTTTTGTTACAGAATTCTTTTCTTTGCTGAAGATGAACTGTTTAGTTCGAAACGTTCAATTTTATTCATTTAGACTTAACTATTTGTAATAATAAAATGTCAATTCGTACAGCGATTTTCGCCTTGCTGTTCATTCTTTTTTAGTCATTTATGGTTTTGACTTGAATGAACTTTTCGTTAATTTAGTTTTTTGCTTAAATACATTTTATTTGATGATTTCACATCGGATTTCATTGATAATGAATATTATATTTAGTTCTCACTGGCTTACATTGTTTTGTATTTCTTATTTATTTCTCACTGGATTTAATTGCTTATGAATTTAATATTTATTTCTCACTGGATTTAATTTTTCATTAATTAATTCGGTTTTCTCCCTGGATTTCAATTTTCATCAGTGTAAAAAATACTTGATTTTATGCTGGAATTATTTATTTTGTATTACAGATTACTTGCTATTTCACTAGTTCCGCGTTCCGGATTGAGATGACCTGCAAATCATGATGTACATACAGTGTGTTCGAGGTCAAGCTGCGCATCTTCTCAATTACATCAGCCACATTATGGTTTGACGACGCAGTGAAGCTTTCCCTGGACTTCATACGAAAAATCCCAAATAATAATCCAAATAAACTTCCTCAAGTAACTTTCCCAGTTTGTTCCATAAAACTATTGAACAATTTTTGACAAGACTGTCATTATAATGTGGTTGAATTTTTGACTACAGCATTTTATGAGCGTAAATCACAAACCATTACGTATGTATGAAGTAATATTTTACGGTCCTTTCTATTCAACTGTTACATTTGAGGAAGGCCTAAATTATCTCAGTGTTGAGAAACGTCCGCAAAAAACGAGTTTGAGGCTCAATCCTCTGTCATGTTGTTCTAATGTCTGCATAGACTCACACTCGTTCCTGTCAGAAACACACATTCTTGTGCCATAAACACACAGACACTCACACACACACTTAACACAAACACGCACACATTCTTGTCACAAACGCGCACACCACACACACAAACACACACACACACAGGCTCGCACGTCTCCAAGAAGCCTGCCGTCCAAAATCGACCTCGCAGCAGCTCCACGTGCAGGAGCCGGCTTGCTGCACACGAGCTCAGCGAGGCGCACAAGAGGCTTCAGACGCACCTGAATGCCTTCAATCAAACTGCAATTGGAGGCGATATTTTTTGAGAAGCTGCTCCGCCACGCAGCTCTGCTTAATTACCTGAAGCTGAGCCTGCTGTTGCACCTCGTTTTCAGGGAATTGGCGAATTTTGCAGACGTGCGTGAACATTCCGTCATTTGTGAGAAGTGGTGAGGGTGGTGACATAACACTTGTTCGTTTAAGCATCCCTTCGGTGAGGGTGGTTACATTTGCGTGATGATGAGGGCAGTGATGTTAGATTAGATAAGATAGTTTCAGCTTTCCCATGATGAGGGTGGTTACATTAGATTAGATAAGATAGTTTCAGCATTCCCATGATGAGGGTGGTTACATTAGATTAGATAGTTTCAGCATTCCCATGATGAGGGTGGTTACATTAGATAAGATAGTTTCAGCATTCCCATGATGGGGGTGGTTACATTAGATTAGATAAGATAGTTTCAGCATTCCCATGATGAGGGTGGTTACATCAGATTAGATAAGATAGTTTCAGCCTTCCCATGATGAGGGTGGTTACATTAGATTAGATAAGATAGTTTCAGCATTCCCATGATGAGGACGGTCACATTAGATAAGATAGTTTCAGCATTCCCATGATGGGGGTGGTTACATTAGATTAGATAAGATAGTTTCAGCATTCCCATGATGGGGGTGGTTACATTAGATTAGATAAGATAGTTTCAGCATTCCCATGATGAGGGTGGTTTCATTAGATTAGATAAGATAGTTTCAGCATTCCCATAATGAGGGTGGTTACATTAGATAAGATAGTTTCAGCATTCCCATGATGGGGGTGGTTACATTAGATTAGATAAGATAGTTTCAGCATTCCCATGATGAGGGTGGTTACATCAGATTAGATAAGATAGTTTCAGCATTCCCATGATGAGGGTGGTTACATTAGATTAGATAAGATAGTTTCAGCATTCACATGATGAGGGTGGTTACATTAGATAAGATAGTTTCAGCATTCCCATGATGAGGGTGGTTACATTAGATTAGATAAAATAGTTTCAGCATTCCCATGATGGGGGTGGTTACATTAGATTAGATAAGATAGTTTCAGCATTCCCATGATGGGGGTGGTTACATTAGATTAGATAAGATAGTTTCAGCATTCACATGATGAGGGCGGTCACATTAGATAAGATAGTTCCAGCATTCCCATGATGATGGTGGTTACATTAGATTAGATAAGATAGTTTCAGCATTCTCATGATGAGGGTGGTCACATTAGACTAGATAAGATGGTTTAACCTTTTAACGTCCACATTTTATACTTAAATTACCGAAGCTGCCACTCGTCAGTGAAGTCAAAAGAACACATCAGGAAACTAATTTAATGAGAAAAACAATATATTGAGGCTATTTTCGAAAGAGGACCGTACAGTCCACTTGGGCGTTAAAGATTAAGCATCCCTGTGTTGAGGGTGGTTATACTTGTGTGATGATGAGGGTGGTTAGATCATATTGTAAGCCAGTTTAAACATCATTATGTTGAGGGTAAGCACATTTGGGCAATGGAGAGGGTGATCACATTGTGCGATCTCCTTAGGGGGATGCAAGTAATGTATCTACGCATCTAATGTAGCTAATGTATCCATTGCTCTTAGGAAGAAGATGTAAATTACCAAGCTGGGGGTTAGGTAGCTCTTTCGCTGAAAAATAATGTTCATGTTTTGTTACAGAACACTATTTCTTCGATTCACTGTTCTACTCTTTTTCAACTTTAATTACTTTCCTCTCCTACTTTCATCTTATTTCATAAACTTGCTATTTTTATGCGCAGGGGATCTTGTGTGGGAACACACTTTGTGCATACATTCCCCCTTCCTTCAGCTCTAGGCTAAATGGTGCCTTACTCGTTCCTCTTTTTGGAATACTTTTATTGAGGTTGGGGAAGCTTAAAATAATATATTAATTTGTGGATAAAATAGGATGCACTTGCCTTTCACGCTCAATTTATGCCATTAATACGTTTAAAAGGCCAGGTGTTGTTGCTGCGCAGCGCCCTTACGTAAACTCCTTCTGCGGTTGGTATTGGCGATACGCCGAGTAGAAGTGAAACTTTTCGTTGAATAAATTTACATTGATATACATATATTAAAACTACTGAACAAAAAAATAAACTAAAATTCAGATTTGAGGGGTAACTAAGGTAGGGCACTACACGTTCAGGGGAATGCAGTTTTCTTTTACCCATTACGTGCGATGCTGCCAAAGTATACAAATTCGATCAGGGCAGAGTAGGGTTATTGCAGGGGTGGGGGAACGGTAAAGAAATATTGCAATTGGGATCGCTGAACATATGCAAATATTTTACAAGGGCAGAGAACCCCGACAAAATTATGCGACGGCATTTAGTCTGATGTTTGTCTAATGTTGCACTCTGATGTTTGTCTAATGTTGCACTCTGATGTTTGTCTAATGTTGCACTCTGATGTTTGTCTAATGTTGCACTCTGATGTTTGTCTGATGTTGCACTCTGATGTTTGTCTAATGTTGCACTCTGATGTTTGTCTGATGTTGCACTCTGATGTTTGTCTGATGTTGCACTCTGATGTTTGTCTAATGTTGCACTCTGATGTTTGTCTAATGTTGCACTCTGATGTTTGTCTAATGTTGCACTCTGATGTTTGTCTAATGTTGCACTCTGATGTTTGTCTAATGTTGCACTCTGATGTTTGTCTAAAGTTGCACTCTGATGTTTGTCTAATGTTGCATTCTGATGTTTGTCTAATGTTGCACTCTGATGTTTGTCTAATGTTGCACTCTGATGTTTGTCTAATGTTGCACTCTGATGTTTGTCTAATGTTGCACTCTGATGTTTGTCTGATGTTGCACTCTGATGTTTGTCTGATGTTGCACTCTGATGTTTGTCTGATGTTGCACTCTGATGTTTGTCTAATGTTGCACTCTGATGTTTGTCTAATGTTGCACTCTGATGTTTGTCTAATGTTGCACTCTGATGTTTGTCTAAAGTTGCACTCTGATGTTTGTCTAATGTTACACTCTGATGTTTGTCTAATGTTGCACTCTGATGTTTGTCTAATGTTGCACTCTGATGTTTGTCTAATGTTGCACTCTGATGTTTGTCTGATGTTGCACTCTGATGTTTGTCTAATGTTGCACTCTGATGTTTGTCTAATGTTGCACTCTGATGTTTGTCTAATGTTGCACTCTGATGTTTGTCTAATGTTGCACTCTGATGTTTGTCTAATGTTGCACTCTGATGTTTGTCTAATGTTGCACTCTGATGTTTGTCTAATGTTGCACTCTGATGTTTGTCTAATGTTTCACTCTGATGTTTGTCTAATGTTGCACTCTGATGTTTGTCTAATGTTGCGCTCTGATGTTTGTCTAATGTTGCACTCTGATGTTTGTCTAATGTTACACTCTGATGTTTGTCTAATGTTGCACTCTGATGTTTGTCTAATGTTGCACTCTGATGTTTGTCTAATGTTGCGCTCTGATGTTTGTCTAATGTTGCACTCTGATGTTTGTCTAATGTTGCACTCTGATGTTTGTCTAATGTTGCACTCTGATGTTTGTCTAATGTTGCACTCTGATGTTTGTCTAATGTTGCACTCTGATGTTTGTCTAATGTTGCACTCTGATGTTTGTCTAATGTTGCACTCTGATGTTTGTCTAATGTTGCAGTCTAATGTGTTGGCTGTTGCATGTGTGCAGCAGTAAAATTAGTATCCTGACATTTAACGAAGGATGCAATGCATGTAGCTCAAAGCTCTCGTCCGCTGCAACTCGGCGTTTTCTAAACGTTCCTCGTATCGACAGTTCCTATTTGAAACCATCACAGCTTTTTTTAACCTTGGCATTTTTGTATAGTTTTACCGTGATATTTCCAACGGATAGAAATGCTAAAAATGCCTTTGAGCTACAACGCAGCAGACATTTTACTCAGTTTTTGATGCTGTGCACAGTCGTCTGCAGCAGTAACCTGCAGCAACAGCAGCAGCAACCTGCAACAGCAGCAGCAACCTGCAGCAGCAGCAGCAACCTGCAACAGCAGCAGCAACCTACAACTGCAGCAGC
The DNA here is from genome assembly GCA_030386875.1 of Morinoia aosen. Classification (NCBI taxonomy): domain Eukaryota; kingdom Metazoa; phylum Arthropoda; class Malacostraca; order Amphipoda; family Talitridae; genus Morinoia; species Morinoia aosen. The sequence goes on along the minus strand of CM059578.1, from coordinate 22,296,408 downwards.
ATGAGCCTGCAGCAGGCGGTGATGTGAGGCACCACAGCTGCCTCACCACGACCAGCAGCGAGCGAGCTCCCCTCACACACCACTACCCGCGCTCCACTCTCCGCCTCACTATACCTCCACATCACCACGGCTCGCCTCATCGGGCGCAAATAAAGCGATCATAGCTCGTTCCGACCCTACGAAACTTGTCCGCTCAGTTCGCTCTAACGACGATGTTTATAGATAATTAGCGTACACGACCCGTCAAAAGTGTCGGAATTCGATATTTTGCTTGAATAAATCCTGCAGACATGGATGCCAAACAAATGTATCCATCCTAACAGTTCCGCGATCAAAATATTCTTGTCCTTGTTCACTGGTGAAACTCGTATCACAGATACGGTCATTATGCATCCCTTACTAGCGGGAAAGAGAGACACGGACCAACCTACGTACCAACCCGGACCGACGAATTCAATGTGTGCAGTGAGATTCCCATTATTATAACATAGAATAAATTACGCGCTAATGAATATATATTTATTTATAAATCTATGAAAACACCTGGTGTTTTATTATACAGTATTAAATGATTTCTAAGGACATCTATTATAAATTCTAAACGGAATGGTTTGCCCCATGGCAATGGGGTTCCTTCCAATTGTTTGAAGGAATGTCTTTGAGAACTTTGTGCTGTTGTTTAATTAAAAAGGGTTTGAAAGAAAACGTGCGCTATGTTCTAGGAATAATTAGTGCTTGGTATTGTTGTGAGCTGAAATAAAAAATCCCAAGGGGAAAATGTGAGGGCCTGAGTTGAGAGTTAAGTAGGCCTTCTTTTTGTTGAAAAAAAGTTTTTTGTTATATCAGGCACCATCTTTTTTCGGTTCACTGCTGCCCTGTTTTCAGCACCTACTACTCTTTACTTGAACTTTTTTCTTATTTCATGAACTTCTTTCTCATTTCACTATTTCTATGCCTAATATGTATAGGTTCCACGTTCCCTTAACTGCAAACTAAATGGTTCCTTTTTTCCTCCTTTCTTTGGAACGCGTTTGTTGCAGTTAAAAAGGCTAACTAGCATCTAATCTAATTTAAAGATGAATGAAATATATTGGTAGGTAATAGAAATGGTGGAAAGCGGGAAAAGAAGTTAATGAGAGAGGAAAAAGTGTTAACAGCAAAAATTTCGTCGGATCGCCTCATACTCAATGCGCAGGCATTTCCTGTTGACACGGGCATATTAGCGGAATGTAAAGAGTAGATAGTGTGTCAGTCGACACACAGTGACACAAACAGGTATATTTTGTGTCATACGACACACAGCAACCCAAACAGGTAGATGTTGTGTCACACGACAGACAGCAACACAAACAGGTAGATGTTGTGTCACACGACACACAGCAACACAAACAGGTAGATGTTGTGTCACACGACACACAGCAACACAAACAGGTAGATGTTGTGTCACACGACACACAGCAACACAAACAGGTAGATGTTGTGTCACACGACACACAGCGACACATGTAGATGTTGTGTCACACGACACACAGCAACACAAACAGGTAGATGTTGTGTCACACGACACTCAGCAACACAAACAGGTAGATGTTGTGTCACACGACACACAACACAAACAGGTAGATGTTGTGTCACACGACACACAACACAAACAGGTAGATGTTGTGTCACACGACACACAACACAAACAGGTAGATGTTGTGTCACACGACACACAGCGACACATTTAGATGTTGTGTCACACGACACTCAGCAACACAAACAGGTTGATATTGTGGCAAACGACACACGGCAACACAAACATGTAGATGCTGTGTCACACGACACACCGCAACACAAATAGGTAGACATTGTGTCGAACGCCACAAAGCGACACTGGGATACTGTGTCACACGACACACAGCGACACATGTAGATGTTGTGTCACAAGACACTCAGCAATACAAACAGGTAGATGTTGTGTCACACGACACACAGCGACGCAGGTAGATGTTGTGTCACACGACACACAGCGACACAAGCAGATATTGTGTCAGACGACACAGGTGGATTTTGTGTCGGTCGACACACATAGGCAGGTAACTGCAGCACCCCCCCCCCCCCCCCCTCACTCACACCCCGACGCGAGATCGATGCGCCACGCCGTACATCAGCGCAACTTAACGTATTGCCTCTAGATTCTCTCTCTCGTATTCTGAGCACTGGTATATATAGGCCAGCTTTACTGGTGTGTGTGGGCTTCTTTCTTGCAGTAGTTTGTATCTATTGCCTTTCGAATATGCATCTTATTTATTTATACTTACACTTGATAGGGTAATAGATTTAGTTAGTATCTATTACCTTCTGATGAACTACTTCTATACGTCGCTTTTGATTATTTGCGTTAGCTACTAGTGGGGTAAGTTTAACATTATGCTTCGCTAGCATCTGGCTATGGCTGTCCAAAGTGGCCGTTGTGATGATTTTTTAGATATTATTCACGTATGTGAGGCGACGCTATTTCCTGCCTTCGTTCGCTTTACCTCACGATAAGCGTAGGAATGTTTTCCAACCAGTAGAAATATTTCTAACATGTAAAAACATTTCCAACCCGTAGAAACATTACCAACCTGTAGAAACATTTCTAGCCTGTAGAAACATATCCAACCTGTAGAAACATTTTTACACTTCGACTAAGCAACGTTCAAAACCTGGACGACGTAATGTTATGAAGAGCAAATCAATCGCAATACTCATTGCTCGAGAGCTCGAGGCATTCGTGCGACTACAAATGTGCCGAGGAAATAATGCAGGCACCATTTGGCCCCGGCACCAGCATACGGCCGCCGCAGCTCATTGGTTGCGAGCGTAGCACTGATACGCAGCCACGCGGTTGTCGCCCCTCACTCTGGAAATTGGCAGCTTTTTAACCCTTTACCGTCCAATTGGATTTCAAAATCCTCTTTCGTAAACAGCTCTAGTATATTTTGTTCATCATGAAGTTTGTGTAGCAATGCGGTTGTCGTCCATCGCTCTGAAAATTGATGTTTTTTTTAACCCTTTATCGTCAAAGTGCATTTCAAAATCCACTTATATAAGTAGCTCATATTACTCGTATGTATTCCTCGTGACATTTGTGCCCCAATGTTTTCTTCGAAGTTCATTGTCGAGTGGCGGTTACTTTCTCGTTGTGATGTCGGTGACTACATGATGCCGGTGCCAGTTTAATGATGGTGGTTGTGATAAGTGTAATATGAGTACAAACTGCAGACGTTAAAGGGTTAAGTTAATGGCCGCCATGTGAGCCGCCGATGTGCATGGATGGAATTTTCATAGCGCTGCTCACCGACCGGTAGTCACAAACTCTATTATTATAAATGCCTAATCAAAGCTAAATAAAGGCACGGTCCATTTCAAGTTTGCTGTTCTTAAAAATTCCTCCCTACACTTTGCTTTATATTTGAGTTGAATATTGTACTTCTGTTTAACCCATCGCGGTTAACGTGTTAACCTAACGCTATAATTCGTATCATTATTTCCTTCAATTCCTCCGTTTTTGTGCTTTGATAACGTTGAGGCGAATGAAAAGAAATTATGCAATTAGACTGATGTGTTATATAGCGTTCAAGTATCCATGCAGTGCGCAGAGTCATTGTCGGGATTGGACAAACCTACCAAGAATGCAAGCAAACCGCGCATCATTTAAGAACAAGAAAATCTCCACCCAACCTAATGGGGAACTGTCATAAAATTGTTATTTTGTCAAGTTTTTGCTCTACTATGGAGCAAAATTTCTCGTTAAAATTATGAATTACAACGTTCGCCAAATTAAAAAATGAATGAAACGTGAATTACGAATAAAAAACTTAATACGACCATTACAATAGGCGCGTTTAAATATAGCTACTTGTGAACCCGAATGACTCCAGCAACTCGTGGAGCCATTCTATCAAAGTCGCCATTTTAAGATGTATAATTATGTTTAAAACGTTCACCGCGTTGCCGCTGTTGCTAACAGTTAGTTCGGTTAGGTTGTGAATAGCAGAACAGAGAAATCGATTTAACTGCTCAGATACATTTTCATCCTTCCAGCAGAAAATATTATTATAATTAAATTGCACGATGACATTTCACCTCGTATGGTTATTGTTATTTTTTTTAAAGATCACGAAAAAAAATGAAATGTTCATTTATACCGGTACGTGAATGAGCAATTTACCTGTTGGGTCACATTTGGCCCAATACGCGGGTAACGTGTTAAGCTATGCACCTAACCTAGTCGCATGTCAGACTGATCACTACGGTGTGAGGCTTTTTATTACTTAATGATGATATGCGTTAGCAACTTCGAAACTCTTGTTAATTGTTGTGGTTGTGTTCGCCCTCAGAGTGTAGGTATTTATACCTGGTACCTACACCCTCGGTAGAGTGCAGGTACCTATACCCTTGCTGGTACCTATACCCTCGGTAGAGTGCAGGTACCTACACCCTTGCTGGTATCTATACCCTCGGTAGAGTGCAGGTACCTACACCCTTGCAAATACCTTTACCATCAGAGGGCAGGTACCTATACCCTTGCATTCATTTTTTCTTCAAGTCTGCCCTTCTGTGTTAGGCCCCCAGCGGTATACAACGTGATCTATCCATGTGAATGAGCGCCCTCAAGAGGGACATGGGAGGTCCCGAGCTGAAGGTAATGTCAAGACCTTCATTTTGGTAGAAAAGAATGATTTTATTTGTTACGGACCGTCTTTTTCGATTCACTGCTGTTCGTCTTTCCAGCACCTTTGACTTTTTCTTCAGCTCATATTTCGTTTCAAAACTTCTTTTGCAACTTACTGCTTCTATGTGCAGACGGTCTTGGGTGGAAGCACACCTTCCACGAAGCCCACGAAGATTCCCATAGATCCTGTAAACTCCATACGGTGCTTCCCTCTTTCCTCTCTTCCTTTGGAACACCTTTACTGTGCTTCGGGAGCCTAAAACTATGGTATCTAATTTAATTCTCCATGATTAAATAATAATTGCCATGCATGTTTTCTTGAATAATTTCAGTGTATCTGTTCCTTAACACGCGACAGAATTTCAGTCATCCCAAACAAATATCCTGCCTTGGTTGAAAATTGGTTGCATTCATTCCTCTTCGAGGAATATATACTATAATAAGAGCCGCGTCCGTCCGTCTCTCTGTCTGTCCGAAGCCAGCCGAAAGTGTGTGATGAGCGTATCTGTGATACAAGCTCCGGTCCTAATATGATATTTTGACGGGCCATGTGCAGTCGGCCTCATCAACTCTCAAGAGATTGAATTTTTATTTAATACTGAAGGCCTTTCTTTCCTTTCGCCTTCTTGCTTATTTCAGATATAGGGGGTGGACTAGTACTACTAATGTTACTAATGCTCCCAGGAGGAATATACGCGAGGTCCCAAACTGAAGGTTAGATAGGCCTTTCGTATTTGGGAAAACAATAGATTTTTTTGGTTGTTGTTGTTGCGGACTACGTTTATTTTGTTCCCTGCCGCCCTTTTTCCAGTAAATATTGATTTCTTTTCAAACTTTTACCTCATTTCATAAATTTTAATCCCAAGTTTTTACGTACAGAATATTCTGAGTGAGAACACACTTGTGCATAGAAACCCTTTTCTTAATTTCATTCGAAATGGTGCCTTTCTGTTTCCTCTTTTGGGGACACATTTAATGTGGCCAGGGAGACTTAAACTGACTTGTTGAATTAAATTTATATATCATATCAATAATTTTTACTTATGCTTACATTATTGTATGATTAAATCCTACTTTGTATTATCCCTAAAGCCGCATTTAAAAATAAACTCTCCAAGTTTCATTTCTCCGTGCTACTGCGTATCATGAATACTTGCAAGCTGACCAAATAATCGTCAACGTTGCCTGATATTTGCCACGAAAATGGCTCGAATTTCGAGGGCAAAATGCTTGACTGAATGAAATTTTAAATTCTGGAAGAGTGTGTGAGCATTGTTAACTTTACAGGTCGCGGTATTAGCTGTATAGAAGGAAGTTGGATCCCCAATTTTGCTCACGCATAAAATGTTATGCAAGTCAACTTTATGTAGGTAAACAAACATTTTTTGTGTATATTTTCAAAAGAAATTAGTTTTCTTCTCGTCAAATTAAAGGCCTCATCTGCAGCTTGTTAGGTGTGGGTAAATGTAGAAAATATGTTAATTCTACGCAGGACTACAGTAAGAATCCACTGTGCAAGTAATACAGGGTTATTGCTCGGTCGGTTGGTGCGCGTGTCTGTGACGCTCACAAGGACGCTCAATGACCGTATCTGTGATACGAGTTTCACCAGTGCACAAGTACAAGAATATTTTAATCGCGGGTACTGTTGGGATGGATATACATAATGGGTGGGCAAGAAGACACTGACCCTTTTAATATGCTTGCTTTAATAGGAGACCGAAATAAACCATAAGAATGTTATTCTTCCAATTAAAATAAGTTTTCCTTTCATTATCAAGGTAAAAGGGTCAATAACTTCTGGCCCACCGTGTATTAGGGTGGATATAGCTGTTTGTCATCCCCATCTGAAAAATTTATGAAAGAAAAATATCGAATCCCGCCAATTTTTACAGGCCGTGTATACTAGCCAACTAGTGTCTAAGTATATGTTAGTGATACTTGGATGAGTTCCATCCACACACACACACACACACATGGCTAGGACCGTAAAAGCACCATTTCAATTCTACTGGTTGCTTCAACACCTGAAAGAAAGTAAGTAATAAGTACATTTGCGATATAGGCTTCACTATTTCTCATATTTCCCCTTATATTTATCCTTTGGATCTATGCAAGAATCAATTATTTCAGTTCACGTGATGTCCCAGCAGTCATAACTGACGGTGTTGTTTCGTTCTGGCTGATGTAAGAGCTATCATTTATTTATTCATTACTTCAACGTTTAGCATATTGTTTCAATGTAAATCTTTTCGTATTTTGATTCCTCCATTTTTGTGCTGCATGTTTCGAATGAATATTAATCCTCAACATAAATAAATTGCTGATCAGAGTAGAAATTTGCAGTCATTGTGTAGTGCTTTGGCATACACTTAACTGGGCTCGGACAGACCAACCTACAATCTGTTCTATTTTATTGGAGCATATATTTTGGCTGCTGACCTTGCTCTTATAGAGGACGCAGTTATGAATAATTTTTGCTAGCTAAACTAAAGCTCCGTCACAATGCGGTGCTCTAATGCTCACCTTGCTCATGTAGCAGTAGAAGAAGAGGTATTGGATTAAGTTTTTATTACCAGGCTGAAGTCCAGCATGTCACTGTATCAGGGATACTCACCTTGCTCATGTAGCAGTGGGACAAGAGGAGGTTGTGGATTGCAATTTTTCTTACCAAAATGCACAGCATGTCACTGCTCGTGAAGCAATAGATGAGGTTGTGGATTACAATTTTAATTACCAGAATGAAGCTTGGCATGTCGCTGTATCAGGAATACACACCTTGCTCATGAAACAATAAAAGAGGTTGTAAATCACTATTTTAATTACCAGACTGATGCTTGGCATGTCGCTGTATCAGGGATACACACCTTGCTCATGAAACAATAGAAGAGGTTATGGATCACAATTTTTATTACCAGACTGAAGCCCAGAATGAAGGGATACTGACCTTGCCCATGTAGTGGAAGCCATGTTTTCGCGCCAGCTGTTCAGGGCTGTCGACAGACCGGTGTAGTCGCACCAAGAACGAGTTAGTGAAGACATCTCGTGGTGCTAACTTTTGTGCACGCTCTGCATCACCCACACCTGTACATATGACCAGCATCACCACACATATGGTGGTGGCAGTGCTCATACCAAACAGCCTGGAGGCCGACTGTCGGCCGGCCATTCCTACGGTCTTGCGACCGGGACCCGGTTTGCCCGGGGTACCGGGACGGTGGATCCGGCCCGCCAATTTACTGATATTGGTTCGAAGATAAGATAAATAGCACGAAAATGATCTCTACCTTGCACCGCAACAAGGCTTGATACACACCACCACCACTGCTGTGCGCCTACTGAGCAACTCCCACTGATCGCACAGCTTTTATACGAAGCTCACCAACGGTGACGTCACAGCATCGATCCAGACCTAAACAAACGGTGATATGTACTTGCGATGCATGCTTAGAGTTCTTCACTTCCCGGTGCACGAAAACACGAAGCACAACGTCACCTTCTCGAGTTCCCTGATGGGTTTCAACCACGCTGCAACTCAGATCACCGAGAGGGAACAAACTCAACAAAAGGGAACAAATCTCCAGGATATTTTAGAGGAAGCAGAGCAGCAGGTCTCGTAGGCCTCACCATATTGTGGGGCAGAGCTAGCTAGGCCTGGCAGGCGCAGGGTGTAGCTCTGCACAGCGTCACTCTTGCGTCACGGTCTGCTGGTGCAGACACTCGCACACTCCAGCTGTTGCGCTACTTCTTCTTTTGCTTAGTGCTGCGTGTGCGGTCGTGATGTGTTACTGGTGTGGTGTGGTGTTGTGGTGCTGTTTTGTTGTGTTGTGGTATTGGGTGGTGCTGTGCTGTGTTGTTGTATTTCCGTGTTGGGTTGTGTTGTTCTTTTGTTGTGTTGCCGTGTTTTTTTGTGTTGTGGTGCTGTGCTGTGTTGTTTTTTTGTGTTGTGTTGTGGTGCTGAGCTGTGTTGTCGTTTGGTCGTGTTGTGGTGCTGTGCTGTGTTGTTGTTTTGCTGTGATGCTATGCTGTATTGTTGTGTTGCCGTGTTGTGTTGCAGTGTTGTGGTGCTGTGCTGTTGTTTTTTTGTTGTATTGCCTTGTTGTGGTGTTTTGTTGTGTTGCCATGCTGGGTTGTTGTGTTATTGTCTTGCCGCGTTGTTTTGCGGTGTTGTGGTGCTGTGCTGTTGTTTTTTTGTTGTGTTGCCTTGTGGTGTTTAGTTGTGGTGCTCTGGTGTGGTGTTGCCGTGCTGTGGTGTGGTGTTGCCGTGCTGTGGTGTGGTGTTGCCGTGCTGTGGTGTGGTGTTGCCGTGCTGTGGTGTGGTGTTGCCGTGCTGTGGTGTTGCCGTGCTGTGGTGTTGCCGTGCTGTGGTGTGGTGTTGCCGTGCTGTGGTGTGGTGTTGCCGTGCTGTGTTGTACCTGTTTCGCTTGTTGGTTTTGTGCTATTTCCTGACAACAGAATTTCGTCTGTTGTGTTCCTACTGTCATGTTGGTGTTTTGGGTTATTTTTGTGTTGTGCCATGCTGATGATATGATAGTGCTGTGCCATGGTGCAGTGTCATGTTGGCGTTACGATATTTTTGTGTTGTAATGTTAATGGGTAAATGTGCAGTTGTGTCGAAGTGTTGCTTTATTCTGTTTCTGTTGTTCGACGTTGCAGGTGCAATATTGCTACATCTGTACGGCCGTTATTACGTTGCAGTAACACTGTATAGCAGCTGCTGAATTTCAGCCATATTTTGCAGCTGATGTATTGCCACAACCATGCTACAGCTGTCATATTGTTGCAACCGTGCTACAGCTGTCATGTTGTTGCAACCGTGCTACAGCTGTCATGTTGTTGCAACCGTGCTACAGCTGTCATGTTGTTGCAACCGTGCTACAGCTGTCATGTTGTTGCAACCGTGCTACAGCTGTCATGTTGTTGCAACCGTGCTACAGCTGTCATGTTGTTGCAACCGTGCTACAGCTGTCATGTTGTTGCAACCGTGCTACAGCTGTCATGTTGTTGCAACCATGCTACAGCTGTCATGTTGCCGCAACCATGCTACAGCTGTCATGTTGCCGCAACCATGCTACAGCTGTCATGTTGCCGCAACCATGCTACAGCTGTCATGTTGCCGCAACCATGCTACAGCTGTCATGTTGCAGCTAAATTGAGTAACAAACTTGACTTTACACCTGTAGTGCGACGATACAGAGCAGCTTTACCTTCCTGTAACGCAACAGAGAACTTAATTAAGCGGTCACCTATGTGATGACTAGTACTTGTTGTATTCCCTCCCTTTGTTTAACAATTACTCTGGCACCTACCATGGGCCATATGTTATCTCTCAATACTGCACCAATTGATGAAGAGCTCCAGTTATGCAGCGCCCCTCAGGGGAGACAACTTTTGCAAGTAGGGAAATTGGTGCTTTCACGGAAAATGTAAGATCCAGCGCTTGATGTTAAGTAGGCCTTTTATTTGTTGAAATAAAATAGGCTTTTTTGTTTTATTGAGGGTCGTGTTTCTGAGGTTCACTGCTGTGTTATTTCCCGGCTACTATGATGCTTTTGTGTATCTTTCATCTTGTTTTGTTAAATTATTTAACTCATTTTTTCTATGCGCATTGGATCTTGTGTGGGAACACACCTTGTGCATTGATTCTATGTTCTCTAAACTCCGTAGTAAATGATGGCTTCCTCCTTTCTCTCTTTGGGACCGTTTTTGGGGTTGGACTACTCAGGGGGATAGAACTATGGTATCTTTGGGAATTAGCACTCACAGGGGGAAAGTGTGAGGGCCCAAGCTGAGAGTTAGGTAGGCCTTCTTTTTTGTTGAAATACAATGTTTTCGTTATGTTAAGGACCATCTTTTTTTTCGGTTCACTGCTGTTCTGTTTTTCAGCACCTACTACTTTTTTCTTCGACTTTGATCTTATTTCATAATTTTCTTTCTCAACTTACTGTTTCTATGCCCTGTCTGCATAGATTCCGTGTTCCCTGAACTCCATACTAAATGGTGCCTTCCTCCTTCCTCTCTTTGGATCGCTTTTGTGACGGATAGGGAGGCTTAAACTAACTAATACTCTAATCTGTTGGGGTTAGGGAGGCTTTTACTAACTTCTCTAGTCTAATTACTGTATATTGTGTCCGAGCTGAGAGTTGGTAGGCCTATTTTTATCGAAATAAAATCCGTTTTGGAATGTTAAGGACCACCTTTTTTCGGTTCACTGCTGTCCTGTTTTTCAAAACCTACTACTTTCTCCTTAAACTTTTATCTCATTTCATGAACTTCATTCTCAACTTACGGTTCCTATGCCCTTATGCATAGATTCCCCATTTTCTTATCTCTACACTAAATGATGCTTTCCTCCTCTCTTCCGTACGCTCTTCTTAGCAGCGGTTAGGGAAGCTTAAACCAACTTAAAATCTGATCTAATCTAACTGTATATTGTGCCGCAATTTTGCATATACTCTAGCGACACTGTGCGTTGTATTAGATGAACGGTTTGTTATTAAGTTAGTTCGGATGTATTACCTATAACATTTTACACGCGAGTGCAGAAGAATTTTCCTTTCAAATCATTCTTTTTTTCTTCTTTCAAATACTGTAGAAGTACTTCTACGCATTATTTATTTACCTTCAATCATTTTACAAAAAACTTCCGCATCATGATGGACAAACGTCTCTGGTGTTGTATAAAAATGTTCATCACTGTCACGGAACATTAGTGGGACAAATTAATTTCTTTTTGCAGCCTGCGTGGGAGTCTCCGCACACTGGCGCCTACAGCCTGCAGCCTCTGTGCTTTGTCCAGTTCTGGTGACGATGTTTTTATGTGCATATTTACAGTCGCGGGATTTTGTGTTGAGTTACAACCCTGATGTTGGGATTTTGAGTTGAGTTACAACCGTGGTGTTGGGATTTTGTGTTGAGTTACAACCCTGATGTTGGGATTTTGAGTTTAATTACAACCGTGGTGTTGGGATTTTGTGTTGAGTTACAACCCTGATGTTGGGATTTTGTGTTGAGTTACAACCCTGATGTTGGGATTTTGTGTTGAGTTACAACTCTGATGTTGGGATTTTGCGTTGAGTCACAACCGTGGTGTTGGGATTTTGAGTTGTCACAAACATGATGTTGGGATTTTGAGTTGTCACAAACATGATGTTGGGATTTTGAGTTGTCACAAACATGATGTTGGGATTTTGAGTTGTCACAAACATGATGTTGGGATTTTGAGTTGTCATAAACATGATGTTGGGATTTTGAGTTGTCACAAACATGATGTTGGGATTTTGAGTTGTCACAAACATGATGGGATTTTGAGTTATCACAAACATGATGTTGGGATTTTGAGTTGTCACAAACATAATGGGGTTTTGAGTTATCACAAACATGATATTGGGATTTTGAGTTATCACAAACGTGATATTGGGATTTTGAGTTGTCACAAACATGATATTGGGGTTTTGAGTTATCACAAACGTGATATTGGGATTTTGAGTTATCACAAACATGATATTGGGATTTTGAGTTATCACAAACGTGATGTTGGGATTTTGAGTTGTCACAAACGTGATGTTGGGATTTTGAGTTGTCACAAACGTGATGGGATTTTGAGTTATCACAAACATGATGGGATTTTGAGTTATCACAAACGTGATGTTGGGATTTTGAGTTGTCACAAACGTGATGTTGGGATTTTGAGTTATCACAAACATGATGGGATTTTGAGTTGTCACAAACATGATGGGATTTTGAGTTATCACAAACATGATGGGATTTTGAGTTATCACAAACATGATGGGATTTTGAGTTATCACAAACATGATGGGATTTTGAGTTATCACATACATGATGGGATTTTGAGTTATCACAAACATGATGGAATTTTGAGTAATCACAAACATGATGGGATTTTGAGTACGAGGTCACTTCTCACGGACGTCATAAAAGTGATCGCTAACAACGCATGGTGGTAATGTATGGAACGCGTTCTTTTCAGAAGAAATCAAATCGTCTGTATTCCTGTGACCTACTACGTGTTTATTCGAAATTGTATTTGTATCGTGGTTATTTTCTTCCACCATTCACAGTTTATACTGCGAACAGTACCCACGCAGTAGTGAGGGTACTGTGCACAGTAAATTGAGTGCCATATGAACTGTGTTTCTGTACCATGCACTATACTCATTGTGCATTATATTCAGTACTTGCGTGCAGTACATGAGAGGCGCCACACACATGGAAATCCTGCGCCATGCTCTTCATTTATTATACTCTGTATTATACAATAAATACCAGGCGCCACACACATGAAAATCCTGCGCCATGCTCTTCATTTATTATACTGTATTGTACAATTCATTCTGAGCACTACATATGCATAGAAGTCCTGTGCAATTCAATATACTTATTCATATAGAAGTCCTGTGCCATTCAGTATACTTATTCATATAGAAGTCTTGTTCCATTCAGTATACTTATTCATATAGAAGTCCTATGCCATTCAGTATACTTATTTATATAGAATTCCTGTGCCATTCAGTATACTTATTCATATACCAGTCCTGTGTGTTCAATATACTTATTCATATAGCAGTCCTGTGCGTCCAATATACTTATTCATATAGCAGTCCTGTGCCATTCAGTATACTTATTCATATACCAGTCCTGTGCGTCCAATATACTTATTCATATAGAAGTCCTGAGCCATTCAGTATACGTATTCATATACCAGTCCTGTGCGTCCAATATACTTATTCATATACCAGTCCTGTGCGTCCAATATACTTATTCATATAGCAGTCCTGTGCCATTCAGTATACTTATTCATATAGCAGTCCTGTGCCATTCAGTAAAGTCATCATGCATCACAAACAGTACAGAAGTTCAGCTCGGAGTGTTCAGGCGCCGGCCTAATTAGCTGCTTGGATCTCTCTAAGGCAAAGCTTGCTAACTGTTCCCAAATTTTCGCAATTGGGTTAGGCTTGGTTAGTGAAGAATCTAATTATGAAGTTATCAAGTTAGGAATAAAATTCATTTAACGGAGCCTTATTGACCTCGCACGTAAGAATGAATTGAGCAAGTCTTAAGTCAACGCCGCAAACGTTCTTTAGGTTCTCCTGGCGCCATTTTGTGAGACATTTAGCGCAACTTGAACGAACACGAGAACGAAGGAAGACGGAAATTTTATTAGCGCTTGAACTTTTGAATCTGTGTTGCGGGAATTTCTCCTGCTTAATCAAGGAGGTACAGCTGTTATATTTGTAAGAAAAAGTGTTTTCAGGGGAAAAATTTGAGGTCCCGAGCTGAAAGTTACGTTTGCCTTCTATTTATTAGAATAGAGTAGTTTTTGTTTTCGAACAGACAATCTTTTTTTCAGTTCATTGTCGACCCATTTTTCAGTGCCTATCACTTTTGTCTTCGAAGTTTCTGCTCTTTGTTTCATAAACTTCCCTGTTGCTAGGCGCTGGAAATGGGGGCACGTTTTCTGAGGGGCTTCCCTGTTCCCTTGATTCCAAACTCAATGGAACCCTCCTCCTTCCTCTCGTGGAAACACCTTAATTAAAAATAGGGAGGCTTTCACTAAATCACATTATAATCTAACAAACGAGAAATAGCCGCAGGTTGTGAAAGCAGTGGCTGCTGTTGAAGAAAGCACCCCGAAATGAAGTTGACACTCAGAGTTTGAAGAAAGCACCCCATCAATTAAATGTTGACAGCGATGGATTTAACTGAAGTTCAATATTCAACTCAATTGTAGTAAGCAATTTTGAAAATTACCGACATTAACTGGAACGGGTGGTCATTTAGCTTCAAGTAGTAGTAAAAATTGAGTTTGTGACGACTGGTCAATCAGCAGAATTGTGGAAATTTCCTCCGTACCAGCGGCTCACACAGCGGCCAACGTGTTTAGGAAAACAAAAAATGATTCGAGAAAACGAAAAACATTCATAAATTATGCTTAGAAAATGACCCTGAAAGCAAAATGAATTTGGTGCAGCGTACGCAAGCCTTCACAACTGTTGCTGCAACACTACTCCTGCATCTGTTACCCTCTGACATTCCTTGCCCACACACAAAACTTTTCCCGATGAGACCGCTCCAGCAAAAATACTGTACAACATCTCCTAATCGCGGGCAAACACGGCCGGCCTGAGTTTCCAAAAGCTTTTTGCGATGACGGAAAACACAGCCAAAAATTTCTCTCGGGCCACAACAAAAGGATCAGCTTTGTCCGTCCGTATCGCGAGGTCTTTGCTCTGCTCCTAAACTCGAACAATATCTCCAAGTTTATCTCCGGAGCGCAAACAATTGCTTACGTTCTTATCGAGTGTGATTTTTTCCCGATTCAAAGGTCTGGTTTCAGAATATCACTGGGTTCGAAATGCGCACTGAAAATTTATGAATTGCTTTAGAGTGTTTTGATCTTCTTGTCGACTGTGTGTAATATAGAATGTTAGAATGGTTTGTTCGCTTGCACCGTGCTTAATTAGTGTTATTGTTCGATGTCCTCTCAGAGGGATACAATTATTGTATCTATGGGAATAAGGACTCCCAGGGGAAAAGGGGGGTCCTGAGCTGAGAATTAGGAAGGCTCTCTTTTTGTAGAAATAAATGTTTTTGTTTTGTTATGGACCACCTAATCTACGGTTCACTGTTGTCCAGTTTTTCAGCACCTACTAAAGGTTGGGGCAGAAAAACCTATCCGATTTGAAAACGTTATAAAATTAAAACGACTGAAGTTGTCAAAAAAATTTTTTATTAGCATATCGCAAATTTTATGCCATTTTTAAATTTAAGTTTTGAAAAACACATCACTTAAATGTCGTCCTTGGGAGCGGATACACTGATTTAGGCGCTCGCGGTAGCTTTCCATGACTTTCACCGTCATTTCCACAGGAATTTCTTCAATTGCCCGAGCAATTTCCCTTCGTAAAGCAAGAAGGGTCCTTGGTCGATGCTGGTAAACCTTCGATTTCAGGTAACCCCAAAAGAAGAAGTCACATGGAGTGAGATCCGGTGAGCGCGGCGGCCAGCCAAGATCACCTCTCAGGGAAATGAGGCGACCGGGAAACAGTTCCCTGAGAATGTCCATTGATCGTCGCGATGTGTGGGCGGTTGCACCATCCTGTTGAAACCACACATTTTCCACGCCATTTTCTTCCATTTTGGGTCTAAGAAAATTTTCCAGCATGAAACAATAGCGCTCGCTGTTGACCGTTACGGTTTGCCCATTTTCTTCAAAAAAGTAAGGCCCCCAGACGCCTAGGCGGGAAAGAGCACACCACACAGTCACTTTTGGGCTATGGAGGGGTTCCTGATGGATTTCTCGAGGATTTTCGTCACTCCAATATCGAAAATTCTGCCTGTTAACGGCACCACAAAGGTGAAAATGGGCTTCGTCCGTGAAGAGCACAACATCGTCGTTTGGGAGTTCTCGGAGATCGCGACACAGGTTCGTACGGGTTTCAAAATTCCTTTCACTTACTTCCTGTGCAACAACCATTTTGTAGGGATGCATTTTGAGGTCCCGGTGCAAAATGCGCCGAATACTGCGGTTGGAAATCGCCAAAGCGAGCGAATGTTTTCGCGCCGAACGACGCGGGGAACGTTCAATCGCGGCTCTCACATTGGCCACGTTTTCAGGTCCTGTTGCTGTCCTGGGACGTCCAGGCGACTTCTTTTTCAATGCTGAACTCGTCTGTCTAAAATTTGACACCCACACTTTAATCGTAGCGTGATGTGGAACAGGATCATGACGCCCGAGTCCGAAATGAATTCGAAAAGCACGTTGTGTAGCAATTATCGAACCGCCGCATTCGATAAACCGCTCAATAACAAAAGCACGATGTTCACCAGACCAAGGCATGTTGACTACTGACAAATGGCATATAACCGGCTTTCTAACGGTTTTTACCCCACTACTCTACCTGCTCCGTCTTCTGAGAAAAAGGGATTTGAAATCGGATAGGTTTTTCTGCCCCACCCTGTACTTTCTTCCATAACTTTTATCTTGTTTCGTGAGCTTCTTTCTCAACTTACTGTTTCCGCGTTCCCTTATCTTCATGCTAAAGGGTGCCTTCCTCCTTCCTCTCTTCGGAGGGTTTTTTTAGCGGTTAAGGGAGGCTTAAACAAACGTCTGACCTAATCTATGTTAATTTCTTCTCTAACTTTTCTCTTGTTTCAAGAACTCCTTTCAATCTCGCCGTTTCAATACGCAGGGTGTGAAGACCTATCAATAGCTATCATATGCATGGAGTCCCAGTTTCTATAATTCCTTACTAAATGGTGCTTCCTTTCTTTTCCTCTGGAAATCAAACCTTTGTTGGGGCTTGGGAGGTTTGAACTAACTAAAGATTTAACTTACAGCCACTAATAAACACATTTACAACATAACACAGTGTCCCAAAAATGTTAGTGAACTGACAGTACCTTGTCGTATGCGTTTAATGTTTATATTTTTTCATTCATTTCTTATTTTTATTCATATTTATGTCTTTTTCTTTCTATTTTTCAACCATTGGCGTGGTTAATTGACGTAGTCAGCTAATATAAAATATCTATTGTACATATTAGGCTATCTTAAAACACCCGATTGCGTTAAATTTTGCCTCAACCATTGGTGTTGTTAATTGACGCAGCCAGCGAATATGGTGTATCGATTATAAATATTTAGTTATCTTTAAAACAGCCGATTGAATTAAATTTCCAATTCGATATAAGAAGTACTGTTTTTTTCTTTTCTTCACTGAAAACTTGCACTGAAGTTTTGCTGGCATTTAAGCGCGAGACAGGCCTCCCGCAGCGGGTCCGGTGACCTTTACACTTAGCTTCTTTGCCTCGGCGCAGGAAGTTATGATTGAACTTTACAATCTTTGTGCGCTCAAGTTTGTCCCGTGCCTGATGAAATTTATAGAATTATTTGCGTGTATAATTTATAATTGTCATTTAAATTAATTTCAATGAATATTATTACAGTATAATTGTAATGAATGCTGACTTTTCAGGAGGAGACAATTTTCGCATCTATGGGTATTAGCACTCTCGGGGGGGAAAATGTTAGGTCCTGAGCTAAGAGGTAAAGTAGGTCTTCCTTTTGTTGAAATAATATAATCTTTTGTTCGTTATGGATATTTTTTGGTTCACTGATTTCCTGTTTTTCAGCACCTCTGATTTCTTCTTCAACTTTTTTCTTCTTCCCAAACTTTCCATCTCAATTTACTGTTTCTGTGAGCATATGGGTCCCTGTGTGGGAAAATATCTTGTGCATGGAGTCCGCATTCCTTTAACTCCATACTAAATGGTGCCTTCATCCTTCCTCTATTTGAATATCTTTGTTGGGGGTAAGGAAGGCTAAAACTAGGTTATAATAAATCAATTTATTTATTCGTTATAACTCATAGGGATTTGTATTAAATTGTTTTGTTAATTTAATTTAGAAATGTGGAATCACCAAGTGTGAGACTGCCTCCGTGTGCTTGTGTGTACCTCCAGCCTCGTTGGCAACACTCAATTGCAGTAGAGAAAAAAAAAGCAAAGTGCAAAAAAAATAGTAATCACCATATTAAGTTTTGGATATCCTAACATAATTCCCCTCAGGGGGATACAGATATTGTATCTATGGGAATTAGCGCTCCCAGGGGAAAAATGTGAGGGCCCGAGCTGAGAGTTAGGTAGGCCTTCTTTTTGTTGAAATAAAATGATTTTTGTTATGTTAAGGACCACCTTTTTTCGGTTCACTACTGTCCTGTTTTTCAGCACCTCTGACTTTCTTCTTCAAATTTTATCTTGTTTCGTGAACTTCTTTCTCAACTTTACTGTTTCTATGCCCCTTCTGCATAGATTCCTCATTCTCTTATCTCCATACTAAATGGTGCCTTCCTCCTTCCTCTCTTCGATACGCTCTTTTTTGTAGCGGTTAGGGAGGCTTAAACTAACTTATAATCTAATCTAATCTAATCCTAACATAATTCGAACTAAAAGTTTGCTTCTAAAGCTGCTGAATAAACGCGATTATCAGTGTTCTACTGGTTTGAGTTTTCAGAAGATAGGTCAGTACTCCGAAACTATGGCGTTGTGTTGCTAAGGAAGTTTACCTTTTACCGCCTTGTTCACATACTTTACGGGAAAGTGTGAAAGCCTCAAATCTAAATTAAAAAAAAATAAGCATTTGTTGTTTCGGCAAATGATCCAGCAATAAAGCATTTCAAGTGTAAACGTCATGAATTTAAAAAATACGATTTAAAACTGCTGAGGAATTATTCGTTTTCATTTTAAGAGTACTTGTGTAAAATATTGTTGTATTCTTCACGTGAGCTGCATGTCCAACTGTGCGGTGAAATGTCACTTTCGTAAATTTCAATTGAGGCAAAGGACAAAGCACAAAATTCAAGTCGTTTTCATGGCGAATGTCGCGCTAGGTCGACGTTCATTTGGCCGCCTAGCACGTATTATGATACGCAATTACGCGGAGAAATGAAACTCAGAGTTTTTTTCTAAAAATGTCATTTTTAAACTAATACAAAGTGCGATATCGTGCATTGAAGTCCTTACAGGAACCAAGACTCGGAAGTATTGCTTTGTTCTAAATTGTGTGAGCGGTGCGGAGACGTGTTGAGAGTCGTAATCCCCACTACAGTAATTTGCTCAATTTGAATATATATATATGCATATATGTAAACATTTGTATTTACATATATGTATTCATGCATATATGTGTATATACATATAAGTATATTCGTTAACTAAATAAACATGTGTATACCATTTATTAATCTCGGATTACTTAAACCAATGGCTCTCAAGCTTTTCATCTATTAATCTTTCAGATATAGACTAGAAACAAATATATTAACATAAAAAAATTCACGCGGTTAAAAACAAAAATATACAGGTATTGTGTAGCTTTCAGGTATTCACCGTGAGTGGCGTTATTTAGGTAGGGAAGATAAACTACAATGAGTAGATATTATTTATTTGTCCTTGCTTGGTTTCTCTCAGTTGGGGACATGTATTTCTGGTATGGGGGTTGAAAGTATATATGTATATTGATAGTATAATATTATAGTACAAAATTACTTATTATTATTGTTCAAAATTAAATATTACTGCCCAAAATTACATACAATTATGTCAAATTACATATTAAAAAACAAAATTACATAATATTCCATTACAATGTTACATACTATATTGGTGTAAAGTAATGCTTGTCTTCATTACAATGAAATTCTCCCTCACCACCCCAACTCCACAGCTGAGGCTGCAGGCGCGCAGCGCACACGAGGGAATGTTGTGTACGCCGGAATTACGCGCCCAATGCCAACGTTCTCGCAACGACATTAACATTCCCTGTGGCATCAAACAATCTGCGCTTGTGATTGCCTAAAACTCTCGATGATTGCAGAATTATTCCCATCTGAGTTCCGGTAATCGAGGGTAATTCATTCTCAAAATGACCGAGACAATTTTCACTTCCTTTGGGGATTTCAAGTGAAAATCGATTCGTTCGTCCGCGGTGGCGACTTAGCGTTGAACTGAGCGAACGTTGAGTTTTCAGTGATATAGAAGTTTTCTTTCGACTCGCTACTTTTGTTTTTTTTTGTGCATTTGTCTGACTCTCATTTTAGCAAAACAGAAACATGATGTGCCACATATCATGCTTGATTGTTTCTGAAAAACAAATAAGCCGAGGCTATTACCGCACATTAATCTATACATTCGTTAATCATAAAATCCTCCTCCCTTCTAATATTGATTGAGTCAGCGTTTTAAAAGAGAATCGTATTTGATCGATGTAGTAGATAAGTCTGGCAGGGAAATTGGTGTCTGTGAATATAAGTGAACTCTGGTTGAATTGCGACTAAAAAAGCCAAGAGAGAAACTAACTCAGGTTTAGCGTTGAGATTTTGTATGATGCATCCGCTCTTGGTTTCTTAATTGAAACTGAAAATTGTACAACGAGGTTGGCTTCTATTGTTAGGATTTGCGTTGAAGTATTCGTGTTGGGTTTTGATTGGCCAGTATGGCGGAACGTTCCCTATGACAGTCAGTTGTTAATGAATAACTTTGAGTAATTCCCCTTTGTAATATTGTGCAGTTGGTAGATTTCTTGTCTCCTCGTTCTCTCATTCTCTCGTGTCAATATAAAAAATCCACAAACTATCGGTCCTAAGAATAAATTTGTAAAAAATATATTTCACGGTTACAGAAACACTTGCCAGGGAGATAGAACTATAGTACAAATTAGCGAACCCGGGGGAAATTGTAAAATCTTGAGCTATGCTTTAAGTCGACCTATTTGTTGAAATAAATTATTTTTTATTTTGTTACAGATCATCTTTTTTGAGATTCACTGCTATCCGTTTTTTTAGCACCTGAAACTTTCTTCTCGAATAAACTTTTGTATTGTTTCATATCCTCCCTTTTTCTCTTACTGTTTAGATACGCAGGGGATCTTGCGCGGGAACACACCTTGTGCATAGATTCCGCGTTTTCGTCGCTCCATATTGAATAATTTGTTCATCCTTGATGAGTATATGCATACCAAAGAAAATTACTGCTAGAGCTCTCAAACCTTGACTCTGATTTAGTAATTCGAGACGTGAATCGTTAAATTAATCTTTTAATCAACACCTTTGTTGCGGTTTGGAAGGTTAAGAATAACACCTTTTCTAAGTATATTTATGAAAACTTAAAAGCACCGATTGATTTACGAGCTTCTCATATCAAATATCATCAAATTGGACAGACCACACACACTAGCTTTTATATACTTTTTTGAACATTTATGATGTTTGAATTTTACTCTATTTGCAAGTTTAAGAACAAGTCTCTATCACTTATGCATAATTTAGCCATTTTGCTTCGAAGAAGAACTTAATTTCGCTTCTACTTTATAACCTTTTTATTCGCTCCTACTTTATTACCTTACTTTTTATTCGCTCCTACTTTATTACCTTACTTTTTATTCGCTCCTACTTTATTACCTTACTTTTTATTCGCTCCTACTTTATTACCTTACTTTTTATTCGCTCCTACCTTATTACCTTACTTTTTATTCGCTCCTACTTTATTACCTTACTTTTTATTCGCTCCTACTTTATTACCTTACTTTTTATTCGCTCCTACTTTATTACCTTACTTTTTATTCGCTCCTACTTTATTACCTTACTTTTCATTCGCTCCTACTTTATTACCTTACTTTTTATTCGCCCCTACTTTATTACCTTACTTTTTATTCGCTCCTACTTTATTACCTTACTTTTTATTCGCTCCTACTTTATTACCTTACTTTTTATTCGCTCCTACTTTATTACCTTACTTTTTATTCGCTCCTACTTTATTACCTTACTTTTTATTCGCTCCTACTTTATTACCTTACTTTTTATTCGCTCCTACTTTATTACCTTACTTTTTATTCGCTCCTACTTTATTACCTTACTTTTTATTCGCTCCTACTTTATTACCTTACTTTTTATTCGCTCCTACTTTATTATTTTACTTTTTATTCGCTCCTACTTTATTAGCTTACTTATTATTCGCTCCTACTTTATTACCTTACTTTTTATTCGCTCCTACTTTATTACCTTACTTTTTATTCGCTCCTACTTTATTACCTTACTTTTTATTCGCTCCTACTTTATTAGCTTACTTATTATTGGCTCTTACTTTATTACCTTACTTTTTATTTGCTCCTACTTCATTACGTGCTGCAAAAGGTGAGAGAAGCAGACGCAACCTCGCAGTATAATGCTCTTGTATAATTATTGACTTAAACTAAATCCTTCACGCGTTTATCGAACATTTCTTTTTACGCGGTTCGCTCACTGCCATCCTCAGTTTTTTGTCTTAATAATAATTCCTTAAAAAAAATTCGCATAAGGATTTTAATTAGATAATTGCCGTTAACGTGTGTTCAGTGTATTCAATACCATTGTTTTTGACAACTCAGGTATACAGCTTACATCTTCAAGCGAAACTGTTAGATGAAGATTAGGATAAACAATTTAAACAATTTATTTACCACAGGTGATACAGAGGTAGAATTTTTCTTAAGTCTAGTACAATGGTCAAATTTGAGTATAGCTACCTGTGGGCTCGAATAAGTTCAGCGACTTCTAGGGCATCCTACCATCACGTTATTCTAGGGTGTACAAAAATGTTTAACCTAGTTCACCTAACCTAGTTTCGCATTAGACTGATTATTGAGATAATTTACTCGATATTTTATGCTGTATTTTACAATATAGGTCAAATCGGCTATATTTAACAGTATGTTCGATAAAACGATTCAAGAGCAGAGAGAAGATTGGTTATGGTACACAGGCAAGTTACATTATGACATTATCATTAGTTACATGTAGGAGGCAAGATTTCGACACGGTGATCTTACACGACTAGTATTCTGATAGGAAGTGAGACTCAAGATGTCTTTTGAATACTTTGTACCAATTACATTCACGGATCTCTGCAGGTATAGAGTTCCAAGTTTTGGTTCCAACGAAGAGAATACTGTGTTGCGACCTGGCCTTTGAATAATAAGGAAGCATGAATTTACTTCTATTTCGGGTTAAATGGTTGTGATGACCAGTTTGCGCAGTCAATAATTGTCTTAGGCTATTGTCGCCATCATTTCTTAATGTTTTGTAAATGAAATTACAGATGGAGATTTTGTAGAGATCCGAAAGTTTAAGTATTTGTAAATTTTTGAAAGAATCATTTGTGTGAGTATTATATTCTAGGTTCTTTACCGCTCTGACAGCCCTTTTCTGCAGAGTAAAAATTTTGTTGGTTTTATTTTTATCAGTTCCGTGCCATGCTTCTATTCCGTATTGCAAGTATGGAGAAATGAGCGTTTGGTAGAGCATTTGTAAAGCTGTTTCAGCAGAAAATTTTTAACTTTATTTAGGATTCCGATGGATTTTGATAATTTAGAACAAATATGAGTGATGTGCTCTTTGAAGGTCAGATGTTTATCTATTATGATGCCCAGAAACTTACATGAGTTGGTTTCTTCGATTTCACCTTCGCCAATTTTAATGCATGGGAGAGATACATCTTTCTTGTATGAGAATGTAATATAATTTGTTTTATCGATATTTAGGCTAATTTTATTAGCTTTGAGCCACGATGAAACCTTGTGAAGTTCAGTATTTATACTCTCCGCAATCATAGCAGGATTTTGGTTCGGAAGGACCGCAGAAAGCGTACTGTCATCGGCAAAAAGTATGAATTTGAAGAATGATGTAGATTTTACAATATCATTGATAAAAATCAGAAACATGAAAGGCCCAAGAACAGATCCTTGTGGAACTCCATGGCTAATTGTCTGTGGGTCTGATTTTGCGTCGTCAATGACAACGAATTGCTTCCGATTTGTTAGGTATGATCTGAACCAATCATGGGCAATCCCTCGAATGCCATAACAGTGTAGTTTCGAGAGTAGTATTTTATGGTCCACACAATCAAATGCTTTTCGAAAGTCAAGAAATACAGAGAAGACAGGCTTTCCTTCATCTATATTAGAATAGAGGAATTGTAAATGATTTAATATAGCCTGTGTTGTTGATTTTTTAGAGCGAAAACCGTATTGTTTATCGTAAAGAAATGATTTTTGTTCAAAATAAGAGTACACTTTTTTATACACAATCTTTTCGAATACTTTGCTAATAGTTGGTAGAATGGAGATAGGTCGATAATTGTTTACACAGGATTTTTCACCACTTTTAAAGATAGGGGTTACTCTAGCAACTTTGAGGGAGTTCGGGAAAGTGCCTAGTAAGAGAGACTGGTTAATAATATTTGATATCAGTGGGGCTACGATGTCAGCAATAACTTTAAGTACTTCAGTCGGAAACGTTTGTAACCCACTCGATTTATTTTTCATGTTGTTTATGCACGTAATTACATCGGAGGAGTTTGTAGGCGTAAAGAAAAAGGAATGGGGTTCTCGAATATGATCCATAAATTCCAGGTGATCAGTAGGCTCACTTGGAATACCATCAGCTATGGTTTTCCCTACGTTTACGAAGAAGTTGTTAAAGAGATTAGCAATTTCTTTCTTCTCATGATATTTTACATTATCTTGAATAACATATTCAATTTTCTTTTTATCAGCATTATTCGGTTTACAGCAAGAGTTAAGGAGATGCCAAGTTTTTTTAACGTCAGTTTTGAATTGAGTAAACTTGAGCGTAAAGTAGTTCTTTTTTGATGTTCTTATCTGGTTTGTTACATAGTTTCTGAATCGGTTATATGTTTCTCTAGATATTCGTCCTTCGCAAAGGAGGGTTAGGTACGCTTGACGTTTCTTTATATTTATCACGATGTCTCTAGTAATCCAGGGCTTTTGTTTATTTTTTCGGGGTAACTGTACGAGTTACAATTGGGCAACACTGATTGTATGCGGTCATTATAGTTTCAGTCAACTTTACTACTGCTTCATCAATGCTCGTAGTATTATTGTTTTGTTGAGAGATGTGCAATGTAGGCATTGATTCTTCTAGAACTGTGCGCATTTCTTCAAGATTTGATTCGTTTATTTTACGATATGAGTAAGTTTCAGCCCGTGCCTTGGTGCAAGCAATATAGACATTTTTCTTAAGAAAAACTGGGAAGTGATCTGATAAGTCAGAAGTAATTATTCCAGCAAGAAAATCACTAGGGTCTGTCATAAAGATATTGTCAAGCAGCGTAGCACACTCTGAGGTTATTCGTGTAGGCTTTGTAATGATCGGAAGGAATGATTGAGACTGAAAGGTAGTTAGGAAATTAGAGATTGGTTCATGGATTTCATGTTTCAGTAGATCATAATTGAAGTCACCGCATATTATTATGTCATTGTATAAGGGCCTGTTGAACTGAGAAATAATACGATTCAATTCATTCAGGAAGGATATAGGACAGGCTGTAGGAGGCCTATACACCGTTCTAAGCACAATGCGTTTACCATCTCTAAAAAGTTCTACGAAGAGTGATTCTATATGATCCTGATTCATTGTTGCACTTGCTATGGTTCTCGAGTCTATGTGGTTAGATATATATGTGCTGATGCCTCCGCCCCGCTGGTTTTTTCTTAGCGAATGGTAACTATGATAATTTTCAAATCGAATCATGTCTTTAGTCGAGTCATCTAGCCAGCTTTCGGTGAAGCTAATCACGTCTAGGTTATATTTAAGTTCAGTAATAGTACATTGTATCTCTTCCAATTTTGGATGGAGTGACCTACAGTTCAAACACAGGAGTGAGAAATCTCGGTCAGTTATTCGTATAGTTTCGTTGAATTTTGATATAGTAGTATACGTACACTCTTGAGAGTCGTTTAGGTTTGGATATATTCTGTTCAAATGATTGAAATCTGGATCGATTTCCTCGAATATCTCAGGGTGATCAGTCATTTAAAATAAGTAAACAGTAAGAATTAGGTACTATAGAGCTTAAAACGAAATACAGAGTCAAGCTTAAAGGGATATTCCCGTCTAAAAAGTAGCTTATTAAGTAAGAGAGAATAGAGTATAGAGTAAAAAAAAAAAATCTAGCGCGATTTCGTGAGTACACACAAACTCAGTCCATGAGCGAGTGATAATGGAGTTCAATATCACAACATTGGTGCAAACAGATTGCTAAGGGCGTTTTCACAAGTTCACATACAACAGGTAATAAGTTTTCAAAGATTATGAGGATATACTGCCATTATTTCGCAGATCTGCGCCGGTATACTGTATACGTAAATAAATATGTATGATGCGTAGCGCTACTTCAGAATAGCTTAACCATTCAATAAATTCGCTGTGTCACGAGAAATGGTCCCTTCACCTCCTTGTTAACATTTCATTAACAGGAAGATTCGGCTCTCGGAATTGAGGAATGGCCCACCTCCAAAGTATACATATGCAACACAAATTAATGAATAGATATCGGCAATTACAGCACATATACTAAAAAAGGAAAGGTACTCACCGGGGATCGCTGACCCACTTACGCAGCGCATTTTCTGGGCGCCCTCCGTTGCATTACGATGGATTGCTTCTAATATTGTGGGGCATGATACACAGGGTGAACTATGCTTAACATTTATAATTCCCAGCTATACGTGATACAAACATCAATGAGCGCACACACAATGATTGGTGTTAGGAACAATGCTAATTAAGTAATGAAAGCAAATAGCATACGTCAAATGACCTACTGCACATAATTACACAGAAATTTGGCTGGCCAGCCTTTAACCGCAGATTGCTTATGCATCCAAACGTAACACAGATAATGCCTACAATCTCTAAGTACTCCCAACAGCCAGTAGGCGAAGGTCACTTCAACCACCGAATTCATCCGCAACTCGCTTCAGTTCAAGGCCTATCTTATGCACTGTTCAGAAAATGTCTAGTGATGACGTCATCTTGCTCATCCCGTTTCAGCATGTTCACACGTCGATTCCCTTCATTCGAGCTGATCAATCCTCAGACATATGACTGAATAACCGTCCGGCCTGTCAAAGATAAAAATTTAACTTGTTACTTTTTAAGCGCATCAATGACTGAATGACAATGAATTATCGCAATATTTATCTCAACAATATCTTTACTCTTTCTTTTTAAGAAATGCATCTCTTACCCTCCCTTCTAGTGCAGCATCTCCATGTTCCATCAATAACTCCCACGGTGGGTTATGTTTTGATAAATTTCCCCTTTGTGAACGTGGTGACGGGAACACGTAAATTTTCTGCAAGTGAAACGAGAATGTGTTACTTTCTGGATTACATTATAGCGTGAAACTTAGTATAATTTTCAATATAGCCACTTTTCTTATTATTGCGCTTGTTATTGTGAACACACCCGCGTTTCTAGGTTGCACCTCACGTTACGGTTTCGCCGGTCGAACTGTCCATTGTGCCTCAGACGCCTTGAGCCCTGGCGTATTTTCTTCGAGGGTTGTGCACTCTCACCTCCCCTCAGGGGGATAAAACTATTGTATCTATGGGAATTAGCGCTCCCAGGGGAAAAATGTGAGGGCCCGAGCTGATAGTTAGGTAGGCTTTTTTTTTTGTTGAAATAAAAGTTTTTTGTTCTGTTAAGGACCACCTTTTTTCGGTTCACTGCTGTCCTGTATTTCAGCACCTCTCACTTTCTTCTTCAACTTTTATCTTATTTCATTAACTTCTTTCTCATCTTACTGTTTCTATGCCCCTTCAGCATAGATTCCTCATTTTCTTATCTCCATACTAAATGGTGCCTTCCTTCTTCCTCTCTTCGATACGCTCTTTTTTTGTAGCGGTTAGGGAGGCTCAAACTAACTTATAATCTAATCTATAATCTGTGCACTCTCACCTTCGGCCTATGAGAATCCTCAGACCCTGCCAGTGACCGCCCACATCTCTTCTCATTGGTAGTCCCGCAGTTCGTCTTTATTTATTGTTTCTTAGCCTCATTGTATCCCACGCTCAGGCTCCTTCGAAACCGTTACTCCGTTCACCCTCGCAGCTCAAGGGTCGCGATTTATGTGTCGATTTATCTTTGACAAGAAGGCGACTTTGTTCGCGCTTGTGTAGGCATTTTTTCGCGCGTCTCAGGTTTTCCAAGGGCTCGCCCTAATGAAAGATTTGCCAAAGTCCCCTCCAGAGACAACACACACTGTAAACATACATCGTTTGGCTCTCGCACCTTATCGCAGCCTCCTAACATTTCTGAGTTGAAAGAAAACATACAGGCGTAAAAACATACATGTTGAAGCGACATAAAACATTCATGTTGAAGCGACCCCTCTGGTTGCTGGGATTTTCTGAGATATTTCAAGACACAACTTTTTACGTAAGCACAAATTTGTTACATTTGATCATTCTGAACATATTCTCGACAGACGGCCCTCCTAGAGTTAAAAAAAATTGGCCTGACAATTTTTTTTAATTAGCCTTCAGCTATTTATTGAATAATAAGTACTACAGTATGCAGCCAATATAAGACACACATGGTAAATTCTACTTAAGCACATTATCATCTAAACTTTGTTCCGCAGAAACAGGGTACCTTACAATTAACACTACAATCATTACTATCAGCCACAGCGTGATATATTGTGTCGTGTTCTTCTAACCGATGTATCTGTTTTTTTCCGCCGAAGTAAAGTGCGTACTAAATACTTGAGTACTTGACCCTAATAACATTCACAAAATTTCACGGGCATATTTCCCACTCCTCAGACATCCTAAAGTATCGATGATTTTATGTCTCGTAGTTTCAATTTACGCTTGCGTTTTCTGTTCTCCAAATCCTTGCCGCTGCAGTTGACGGTTCGATGTCGACTCCTTTGGTACCGTTGGCGCATTTGCTCTCTTTCCATGCTTCTCTTCTGCCATTTCAATAGCTTCACACACGCGTTGAAGATGGGTACTTAATTTCAGGAGGAAGTATTGCGAGCCCCATATCCAGACTCGTATAAAATTTCTATACATCACACTAACTGCACGATTCCATTCTGTAAGATGTATCATTATCACGATTCAAATTACCACCAAATCATGTTAAGTGCAATGTTTCACATATATTTTATGGGGTTTATTCAACTCAGTTTTTTAATCGCCAATCAGTTTAATCTCATGAACGTCGATACGTTGATCAGACAAATCGATACGTCAGTAAGTTATATTGATCTGGCGGAAAATACGAGTCGAATCGTCGATAATTTCCTTCACTGCAGTTTCCCTTCGCGATAGGGTTCTGCATCCTACGAAGTAATCCTGAAGAGTCCGAGGTATATCCGGCGGTGGTATCCTGTATGCGCGGTAGAATCCAGTGGAACTCCTCTCAGTATTCCTCGATTTCGACGTAGAATCTCAGTATTCCTTGACATCGACGTAGAAACTCTGGCAGACACCAGCTCATATTTTATTTTCTCCTAGTAACCACTCTTATTAGTGCGAGAATTTCATCGGTTAATATTCTTTGAAGACCGTACGTATCATTCAAAGGCTATCCGACGTAATCTCTTAATTTTTATTTCACGTATAAATAGAGATGCCTAAAATGCGGCTTCAATATTCCAATGTGATAATTTGCCTAGTCAAAATTCACAGGAACTTGCATTCGAATTTCAGGAATGCCTTACCAGGCATAAATGTTGCGACGCAAACTCCACATTATTCAAGTCAGTTACAATACTCAACAATGCAAAGTACTGTCACTGTTTAATAAGAGTGCCCATTTTATAAAAGCATTTTTGAACGCTATTACAGTTTGGCACCCTAGAATAAATAATCTGCTTTATTTTCACTCCTTCTTCCGTCCTCACGCTGTTGCTGCATCGTTCTGTGGTGTTTTCCACTTCGAAGCCTGAGTGCTAATTAGTCGAGAACTCCTTCCTGCTCTAGCTTGTTAGTGGCCAGTTGGCTCAGCTACAGCTCAACCTCAAGCGGCTCCGAGGTAATTACTTGTGCGTCCGGCGTCCTTCTTAAGCATGATGTGACATTTCCAGCTATCCATTCGTCTTTGTCGCCTCTCACTGCCACGCTTGAATTTGGGCAATCCTTTTAAACATCTCCAACGCAGGTCCAATCTCTCCCCCATGTCGTGTTGTTGTTCTATCTTCTTCGTTCTTGTAAATAATTACTTATATTCCACGTGATCCTTCCTTAATTTGCTGCTCATACGAGACATATTCGTGTTATGCAATTGTTCCGGCCTGTTCTGTGCTGAAGTACATACTACGCTAATCTACCAAGAAATTAATTCCATAAGTCTGAAAAGAAATGTACTATACTTCTACAGAGTAAGAGGAGAATAATTCCTTCCGCAATACCGTGTTTACGATATTCTTTCAGGGCAAGAGTAAGACACAGAGTCAGAAATTCAACGCTACAGTACAAAAGAATACGAAATTTCAATAAGACGCTAAACTTATTTTCCCCGTTGTGAAAATGAACGGTCTAAAGGTATAGATAAAATCAGCTAGCCTGAGATAGCCTCAGCCTAAGAACTTCTGATGAAACTTAATTCATTCGCTAGAGCTGTTTCGTATGAAGCGCGCACGCTTCACGAGAAGCCGGCGAGAATATAAGCATCCTACAAAAAGTCACATGGCATTCCTTTTGAGAAGCACACGACAGCAAACTACTGAAAAGCTCAATTTCTCTTATCTTAGCAACAATAGAATGAAATTTCAAGTACAGCGTGAGATCAGAACACTCCTACAAGCCTCTCGTTTCCAACAAGATCGCTCGTGAGCAGAAATTCAACTTCACCCACAGCTAGTAACACATACAACTACTGAAAAACACATCTCACTCTTGCGAGTGCAAACTATGATAATACGAAACTCGAACACGTCCTCCTATTGAAGAACACATCTAAAATTACACACGAAGGAAACATCCTGAAAAATCAAAAAATTCATGAACTTAATTCATTGCAGCTGATCATTTTTGGCCGACGATTCACCTACACCTAGAACGTAAGTTATATTTTCGCTGCGTCACCGACGTAGCCTGTTCATTCGCAGCGTTTTCTGGCATATCTTCGTCCTCGCTGTCGATAGCTTCACATCCGGCATTTGGCGGCGCCGCGGCATTCTGGTTGCAGGGGTAAGCTTCACCTCTCAAGTGGGCAATTTTCAATCTATCGAGGTGAAGTCTTCTCTCGCAGTTACTATAGAGCGCCTTTATTGTGGCATTCGTCTCTGTTTTTACTGTAATCCGGTAAGGGCCGACCCAATCGGTAGGCCATGTATTTGCAACTTCCGCCTTTCCCGTTGGATTATGCAGCAAGACAATATCGCCCACTTGCACCTGACTGTTTTTCACTCCGCGCTCCTTTAACTGCACCGATTTATCGTGTGAGGCTTTAGATTTTACCTTCACCATGTTGAACGCATTGTGGAGTCGTAAGCTTACCTCGGCACTGTAATTCTCACCTAGAGAGTAATCCATGCGAGGGGTTTTTAACCAGTCAACCACAGGAATTTCAGCGTCCCTACCAAAAAATAAATAATACGGAATTTCTTCAATGACGCTCTGGTAGCTGGTGTTCAGTGCCAGGCATGTCCAAGGAAGTGCATCAGGCCACGAAGATTGATCGTTGGAGGCAAGGTGTGATAAAACAGTCTTGATATTCTGATTTTGACGTTCGGTCATTCCGTTTGATTGGGGATGATATGCTGAAGTGTTGTAGTATTTTATTTTCAATTTTTCACACACATTTCTGAACAAAGCTGACGTGAACTCGGTGCCCCTGTCTGAGATGAGTCTTGGCTGTGCCGTACGTAGTAACGAACTTAGTCAACGCTTTCGTTACTTCCTCAGTCGTCTTGCTTCTGAGCGGAAACGCTGCAACATATCTGCTAAAGTGATCGACCACCGTTAGGATGTATTTGTGGCCCTCATTCGACACTGGCATTTCGATTAAATCAACGCCTATTCTGTCCAGAGGCTTGTCAATTTCAGGGAATGAACCCATTCTAACACAAATGCGATTGTTGATCTTACGTTTCTGACATTGCATGCACGAATCGACGTACTTGTTAACGTCACGCGCCATGTTAATCCAGTACCCGAATTCCATGAGCTTTTTCCACGTTTTAGCACGACCTTGGTGTGCACCAATTGTGCTGTCATGCGCTAACGTTATTGCTGCTTCTCTCAGAGCGTCTGGCACCACGATCAAGTGCCTTGTTCTGTTAGGCTTTCGTTGGGTTTTCCTGAAATGCAAGATGCCTCCGTCAGTGAAGATTTCGGATTTCAGAGCGAGACTTGGTGCGTCCCCTGATTTGTCACCTTCAAGATACCTCAGAACTGGCCCCCAAACGGGATCTTTCAACTTTTCTGCTCTCACATTTTCTTTCTGCAAACTGCTTTCCGCCTCTTGTACATTGGGCGCTTCATCTATCATCGTCGTGACGAACACTGTTTTAGGTGCTTCGTCGTCTGGATTTTCTTCTTCGTTGTCGTTCGCAACATTTCTCGACAATGCGTCGGGCACCACGTTCTGAACTCCTGGCCGATAAATCACCTCAAAATAATATTGAGAGAGTGTTAGGGCCCATCTCATAATTCTGTTGTTCTTGGTATTTTTACCTTTGAACAAATATTTGAGAGCCGTGTGATCAGTAATTACAACAAATTTATTACCGTACAGGTAAGGTGAAAAGTGATTCACAGCCGCTACTACTGCTAATCCTTCACGTTCAGTGATTGAATAACGTTTTTCAGCATCATTGAATCTTTTGCTGAAGTATCCAATCGGTTGTTCCTTACCATTACATTTTTGCGCAAGGACCGCGCCAGAGCCCTCATTTGAGGCATCACAGCTCAAGTAATACGTCTCATTTAGAGAAGGCTTCTTCAGAACTGGAGCTTCTATCATGAGTTGCTTAAGTTTGCAGAAGGCTTGCTCGTGTTCTTCCTCCCACTTGAACCTTGCCCCCTTTTTTGTCAGAGCATTAAGAGGTGCAGCTGTTGTAGCGAAATGCGGAATGAACCGCCGGTAGAAGTTGAGTGCTGCGACGAAGGATCGGACTTTGCGCGCGGTCGTCGGTCTAGGGTAATTCTGCATTGCGTCCACGTTCTTGGGATCTGGAATAAGTCCCTCACGACTGATGTAACATCCTAGGTACTTCACTTGTTTTTGCGCAAATTTGCACTTGTCTAAGCCTATTTTTAATCCGGCACATTGAAACTCGTGCAACACTTCCCTTAAATTTTCTAGGTGGCTCTCAAAAGTCATAGAGCTAACGCACACATCATCCAAGTAAATAGCGGCGAATTTTCCAAGTTGCCTTTTCAGAACATGACAAATCACTCTCTGGTACACTGATGTTGAGCACTTGAGTCCCATAGGTAGCCTAGAGAATTCGAAGTTGCCTTGTCGAGTCTGAAATGCCGTGTACTGCTTACTTTCTTCATCGAGCTCAATTTGATGGAAGGCTGATTTTGCATCGACAATGGAATAGTATTCTTTGCCAGCCACCTCCTCCAGTGTCCCTACAATGTGTGGAATCGGATAATGTTCGTTTATTACCCGCATGTTTACAGCTCGCAAATCAAGGCAAACTCTGTGACCTCCTCCAGGCTTCTTCACGAGCACGAGGGGGTTCTTCCAAGCACTTGTGCTCTCTTGTACAACTCCACTTTCAATCATCTCCGAGACCTTTTTATCAATAATTTCTTGGCTGGTGTACGGAATACGCCACCCTTTCGTTTGAATTGGCCTGTAATCACTCAGCAAAATTTTGTATTTCACTCCTTTAATGTTGCCAATATCCATCTCGTCTGCACTAATCGTCTTGTGGTATTCCTTCAGCAGGTTCCTAACTTGTTCTTGTTTTTCAGCAACAAAGTGACTGAGGTCAAGCTCATCAATTTGCTGGAAGCGCTTCTCTCTGCGGTGATCTTCTGCTTCGCTATTTTCCGCATTGTTTTCTTCTGCAGTTGCATCTTCATTCGCGATTTCGTGGCATGTTGCAATTATTGCTCCTTCGGTCAGAGCGATTTCTTCGGCAAAAGGGTTAAGTACAGGCATCAAAACATACCCGTTTTGTACCCTTGCAGCGGTGGCTCCGACGTAAGGCGCCCACTTAATTCTAGGCTCTAAAATTACTTCCTTTCCATCAAACTTGCCATCTGCTCGGCACTTTACCATGGCTTGCGTGCGAGGCTTCACTGTAATGTCCTCAGCCAGAGTTACAGATGTTTCTTCCCTCGTTACACATAGAATTTTCGGAGAAGCGTGTCCTGGTGCTGAAAACATGTTCACGTAAGTGCCAAAGAATGATGCCCTACATTTTCTGAAGTCTAGCTTTGCGTTGACTTTGTTCATTACTTCCACTCCTATTAGCAGGTCTCCTGGGAATGCATTTTCCCGCACAAAAAAACATCTCTGAACAATTTTCTGACCGTTAACTTTGATTGGCACATTAACTTTTCCCAGCACAGGTACGGGTTCATCTCCAATTGTTTTTAATGCAGTCGATGTTCCTTTCACACTAGCATTTTTAATCCCCGCAACCACACGCTCTTTTACCAAGCATATATTTGCTCCGGTATCAAGAAGTGCGGTAACAGGTGTACCATTCACTTGTAGTATCACGCTGGGATTTATTAGTGAAGCTAACGGTCTCCTATTCCGTTTTTTGGCTGTCCTGCAACTTGTTGCACTCTGCAATCAGCTCTTAGGTGCCCAAATTTTCCACAGTTGACGCACGGCGGTGGCACTGCTCTATACTGGGCTAAGTCCACCGCAGGTGCAGGTGGTACTTCCGGATGCGGCTGTGGCTCTCTTGCGTGGTATATTTGGTGCTGATGACTCCTAAGCCTGCCTTTTTCGCTCCAGTGGGGTGCTTCATAATTTCCTCTTCGATGATAAGGAGAGTGTCGTATCTGTCTGTTCCTTTCTCTCCAGGGTGGCACTTCATGGCGGTACCCTCTAGGCCGTTGTGGTGAATGCCGCATCGTATGGCCGACACGTGCAGTCTCATGCTGTGGCCTCCTCTCGCTTCGCTGCGCTCTTTCACTCTCCGGTTCCCTCTTCTCTGTCGTTTCCCTTGGCACTGGTACTATCCGTCGATTTTCCACCTCGATTGCCATGTCCCTCAATTCTTGTACTGTCGTAGGTCTCGCATCACTTCGAAAGGGTCTTGTGATGTTCTCCCTTAATCCGAGCCACATCAAATCTACAAGGATTCGTTCCGGGTGTTCCAGATAATTCTCGTTGTACAGCCTTTCCAGGCGCGTCAGGTACTCTGAAACTCCTTCCCGGCTTGTTTGCTTCTTGGTTACTATTTCAAACAGCGCTTGAGTTGGATGTTCGACCTGGTCGGCGTAAGAGCGCAGCCAGTTTTCTGCTTCTCGTAGGTTCGTTAGTGTATCAATTATTTGATTGCATTCCTTTGCCTCTTGTGGACCTAGGCAAAGGAAGAAGGCTTTCACCTGCTCACTGTTATTCAGATTACCCGTCAAAAACTTCAACCTTGCCATATGTTCCCCCACATTATCGCCCCTCCTGAATTTAGCACCAATGGCCCCCACGCAACTCGTTACCACGGGCATGTTTACTGCTTCCTCTTCGGGTTGTGGTGGCGTTGCTGGGGCATTTCTGCGGTCGTGATTCCTTCTCCCGCGCGCAGGCATATTGTCGATCTTCTCCAATTCACTTTCTCCAAAACTCAAAAATTTGCGATCACTCAAATGCTTTCCACACCTACTCACTGTAAAACTTTTACTGAAACTTTGAAATTAATTGAGTGAACACACCAGAATTTTCTCACTCAAACTTATCACTTTTATAACCACTTTCACTTTCTTGATCTATATGGCAGTGTGCTTGCTGGCTTCTCACACCGGAACACAGAAAATCATCACTACGAGACATGTACCTCTACTGAATTTCTGTACGTTTTGCACATGAAATAACAAACGCAAAAAAATACAATGCAACTGCTATACCACACTCGCAAAATATTACAAAGCGATCGTGTTGATCTCACCAAATTACGATGTCACGAGAAATGGTCCCTTCACCTCCTTGTTAACATTTCATTAACAGGAAGATTCGGCTCTCGGAATTGAGGAATGGCCCACCTCCAAAGTATACATATGCAACACAAATTAATGAATAGATATCGGCAATTACAGCACATATACTAAAAAAGGAAAGGTACTCACCGGGGATCGCTGACCCACTTACGCAGCGCATTTTCTGGGCGCCCTCCGTTGCATTACGATGGATTGCTTCTAATATTGTGGGGCATGATACACAGGGTGAACTATGCTTAACATTTATAATTCCCAGCTATACGTGATACAAACATCAATGAGCGCACACACAATGATTGGTGTTAGGAACAATGCTAATTAAGTAATGAAAGCAAATAGCATACGTCAAATGACCTACTGCACATAATTACACAGAAATTTGGCTGGCCAGCCTTTAACCGCAGATTGCTTATGCATCCAAACATAACACAGATAATGCCTACAATCTCTAAGTACTCCCAACAGCCAGTAGGCGAAGGTCACTTCAACCACCGAATTCATCCGCAACTCGCTTCAGTTCAAGGCCTATCTTATGCACTGTTCAGAAAATGTCTAGTGATGACGTCATCTTGCTCATCCCGTTTCAGCATGTTCACACGTCGATTCCCTTCATTCGAGCTGATCAATCCTCAGACATATGACTGAATAACCGTCCGGCCTGTCAAAGATAAAAATTTAACTTGTTACTTTTTAAGCGCATCAATGACTGAATGACAATGAATTATCGCAATATTTATCTCAACAATATCTTTACTCTTTCTTTTTAAGAAATGCATCTCTTACCCTCCCTTCTAGTGCAGCATCTCCATGTTCCATCAATAACTCCCACGGTGGGTTATGTTTTGATAAATTTCCCCTTTGTGAACGTGGTGACGGGAACACGTAAATTTTCTGCAAGTGAAACGAGAATGTGTTACTTTCTGGATTACATTATAGCGTGAAACTTAGTACAATTTTCAATATAGCCACTTTTCTTATTATTGCGCTTGTTATTGTGAACACACCCGCGTTTCTAGGTTGCACCTCACGTAACGGTTTCGCCGGTCGAACTGTCCATTGTGCCTCAGACGCCTTGAGCCCTGGCGTATTTTCTTCGAGGGTTGTGCACTCTCACCTTCGGCCTATGAGAATCCTCAGACCCTGCCAGTGACCGCCCACATCTCTTCTCATTGGTAGTCCCGCAGTTCGTCTTTATTTATTTTTTCTTAGCCTCATTGTATCCCACGCTCAGGCTCCTTCGAAACCGTTACTCCGTTCACCCTCGCAGCTCAAGGGTCGTGATTTATGTGTCGATTTATCTTTGACAAGAAGGCGACTTTGTTCGCGCTTGTGTAGGCATTTTTTCGCGCGTCTCAGGTTTTCCAAGGGCTCGCCCTAATGAAAGATTTGCCAAAGTCCCCTCCAGAGACAACACACACTGTAAACATACATCGTTTGGCTCTCGCACCTTATCGCAGCCTCCTAACATTGCTGAGTTGAAAGAAAACATACAGGCGTAAAAACATACATGTTGAAGCGACATAAAACATTCATGTTGAAGCGACCCCTCTGGCTGCTGGGATTTTCTGAGATATTTCAAGACACAACTTTTTACGTAAGCACAAATTTGTTACATTTGATCATTCTGAACATATTCTCGACAGCTGTTAGGAAACGAGGCAAAATCTTTGGTCATATATACTGGCGTATTGGTAATTCTACCGCGTTAATTTAGCCCTCGAAGTCTTTCAAGGCAGCGATTGGTCTGCCTTGGCGCTCGAGTAAAAAACTATTTTTGGTCTCATTTAATTGGAAACGATTCAATATCTTGAATAAATTATCCATGAACGGAGCAGGACACCTGGGACGCGATGTGTTATTTATAGGCACACGAGGCTGTGTTAATTGGCCCCCTGTGTTCCTGCTTCATGTAAAACTCAAATGCTCTTGTTCACTCATGAGTTCTTCTGCATTGGCTCCTTTATTCTATTCTTAACTCCTCCTCCTCCTTGCAATTATTATAATTATCAGTCATAGTCGCTTTTATTTTTTGTGGCACTAGTTTCCTTGATAAGGCATATCGAAATAAATTTCTCGAAGACGTTTCCTGTTAATTTAATTCTGTAGTAGAATGTCTGTGGAACTGACCATTTGTTTCGTGTTTTTTTTCAATTTATCAGTTTTCAAGGTCAAAAGATTTTTTGAATGAAATTTGTACATTGCAGATTTGAGCAATTTTTAATCTCGTAATTCAATCTTCTTTTCCGGTACAAGTTGTGAATATATGAGCGAACGAGTTCCTCAGCTCTATGAAAGAAATACACATATGAGCTGTTCACATTCTTGGTCGTCAGTTTGAAGATCGATGTTGAATATCGGGACAAACTAACCTAGCCGAACTTGATTTACATCTTTTGAACTACACGAGTACGTAAAAATATGTATATAAAGAGGTGTTATACAGTTGTGTATTTAAAATTAAAAAAGACTTTTCTAATTTTTCGTAGAGCTGCTGCACCTGGTCGCAATATGAGGTTGTGAGTGCGTTGGTGGGTGAGGCAGGGGTAGAACACGTAAAAAGTATTCAAATCCTTTTGGTAAAAGTATTGTTCCTGAGCTGAATTCGTACTTATAAATTTATTGTTGGTATGCCAGTCCACCTAGCTTGGGCTTGTATCAACTGAGAACCCATTTATTTCATG
Organism: Morinoia aosen; assembly: GCA_030386875.1. Lineage (NCBI taxonomy): Eukaryota > Metazoa > Arthropoda > Malacostraca > Amphipoda > Talitridae > Morinoia > Morinoia aosen. The sequence goes on along the minus strand of CM059578.1, from coordinate 22,257,518 downwards.
GCAATTTAACAAAAAAAATTAAAATCCTACATATTCTCATTCTAACATTAGGGCCAAAACACTCAAGATTTCTGTATATATATTGAGTTGAGGTAATGACGTAAGCCAAAAATGAAGATTTAAATAAGTAACTTATAACCTAAATTCTTTGAATTCTTACTCACATCCTAACTACCGCTTGTTGTGCCCTGACGCTGTTCAGTCGTACAAGTCCGCCAAGCAAATCCTCAGTGAGCTTGTATCCTAGATACTCAAGATACCTCCAGTTCTGCGTCGAAGCTGATCAGTCGTAGAATTATTGCTTACCCTATTTTTTTTGGTTTTGTTTTGTTTCAGATGGTGTCAGGCTATTGATACACATCCACTACAGTCAGGAACACCTATAGAAGACCGCATGGCTCATTTCTTCAGCGTGGGACGCATTCCTTTCACAGCCATCAATCGGTCACCGCCATCGGAAGGTAAGATGAAAAGTTTATTTTAGAAGCTACTGAGATGTAGAGGCCGAACATCTAAAGTGTTCCTATCTATTCTATGGAAAAACCTCTTCCTTCATCTCCCTTCTTCACTTGCTGTTTGTATCCGGAAGATATCATGTGAGTAAACCATCTTTTACATAGATTACACGTTTTCTTCAGTCTACTCTCTCGGAGGGGTACAACTATTGATGTATGGGAATTAGCTCTCCTAGGGAAAAAATGAGAAGTCCCCAGCCAAGAATTAGATAAGCCCTCTTTCCACTGAACTAATGATTTTTTTGTTTTGTGTTAAAAGACCATAATTTCAGTTCACTGCTATCCTGTTTTTAGTAACTACTACTTTCTTCTTCAACTTTTATTTGGTTTTACAGCCTTACTTCGTAACTTGCCGTTTTTATTCGCTGTAGATCTCGTGTAAGGACTCACCTTACGCCATAAATTCCGCATTCTCTTAGCTTTATTCTAGATGGTGCCTTCATTCTTCCTCTCTTTGGAACGCATTTGTTGCAGTTACGGAGGCCTAAACTAACTTATCTAATCTAGTCCTTAGCCCATACTAAATGTTCATTTCTCTTTCCTCTGAGAAAACATCTAGACAATAGAAACGCAGCCTCAAACTGACTACTAAACTATGAGAATTAGCGTTCCCAGCGGGAGGATGTGAAGTCCCGAGCTGAAGGTTAAGTAGGTCTTCCTTTTTTCAAATGGAATTGCCTTTCTATTCTGTTACGGACGATGTTCACTTTTTATTCATTGCTGTCCTTTTTTCAGTACCTTTAGTTTCTCTTTCACTTTTTTTCTCGTATTGTAAACTTTTCCCAGAGATGCTGTATTTACGTACAAATAATAAATTTAGGAACGAGTTTCCACCAGGGGCACCAGCAATTAGCAACTATGGACCCCCCTAGCTATAACGTGCAAAATGTAGGGCCACATTTTGTGCATAAATTCCTTGTTTTACTAGTTTTAAATTAAGTGTTACTTTCCTCCTTTCTTCGCGGAATACTTTTTTGTTATATAAGGGAGGCTGAAAGTAATTTCTCTAAATTAATTTTCAATGTCAGAAAGTCATGATAAAAATTTTATTTTCATGTTTATTCCTGACGGTTTAACTGCGTGAAAGTGAAAACTTAAAATGTGAACGTCATTATGTCAATAGCAAATTTTTATAGTATTTTTGCAGTATTACTTCTTCACCAAGGGCGGGCGCAGTGAGTGGGATTGTCCTACAACACACCTAGCGGATTTAGCTTTCTTGGGGAACTAGCGCTCCTCGGTGTTAACTTTAGCTATTGTGCTCTTTGATTTTGTTGTTCTGCAGGGTTTTCTTTCCTATCTTTATTGAGGCCGACGAATCGCGCAACAGAACTCTTCCAAGTATGTGTTTATCTTGCATTTTTATCCTCATCCCGCAGGAGGCTTAGAATTTACAATAGATTTAGGTAAGTTAAGTTTGTCTACCCTACACTATGATGCTGGTCTCCTCAGGGGGGATACTGTAAGGTTTAGGTTACCTAAGCCGTATAGGCCTTCAGAGCTTCAATTTTGCGTACCTACTTGGCTTCTCTCAGTTCTTACATCTGCTTTACTATCCCTGGCTTTTCCTCTTCTTTCTTCCTAATTTGCTGCATCCACGAGCAAGATATTCTGCGTAGGAACACACTTCGTACATAAAATTCCGTTTTCGTTTGTTCACACTGAATGGTTAATTCTCTTTCCTCTGTGGAAAAGTCTACGCAATAAAAACGGACCCTTAAACTAACATACTTTACTTTAACTAATGTTGCTACTTCTGATAAACCTGTAGCAAAAGATCTGAACGATCACTAACTCAGTGATTAGAAAATTTGCATGTTCAATTTCTAAGCTTTTTTGTTTATGAGGAAAGAAAGATATTATTTCAGAAATGTATTATATAAAATAAAAACCAATGAGTAAACATAAAACCATAACAACCACAACTCATACAAGACCTCGCCCGATTTTGAAATCAAAATAAAAAATTGTTCAGAATGCCCTATGGACTCACGTTTGTACAACGTTAACACGCTCAACTGATTTCGTGAGGAGAGTGTTCGTCTTCTATAAAATTATCTAAGTATTTCACGGTATGACATAGGTAATAAAAGCGTATTTTGCTTATATCAAATAACAGAAAAAGACAGAACGAAAATTTAAATTTCATCTAGAGTGAAGGTACTCAATACATTGCACAAACGTAGACCAACAGGTGCATGTGTCAGGAAATATCGGATAAAATTGATAAAAATCAAGCTTAGGTACTAATACTAATTGTCAAACCTAAACCGAGTAGCACTACTGGATTACAACACTACACAAGATTTCCAAATTTCTGATATAATGACACGTCGATCAATCGAAACTAGCACTCAGAAGGGCACTTGCATCCTTTCAGGACTTTACCTTCTCGTGATATTTTTATAACTATTACTCTGACAAGGTCGAAATTGATAGGTGGAAAATACCTTCATTCAAAACTTAAGCATTACTTTAATCTAACACACTGCACACTGTTTAAAGAAAACCCTGGGTTGAAAACTATATGATGAACCTTGACTCATAACTATTTAGAATTACGACAGGAGCTCTTGGCCCTTGTCTTTTAGCAGCTCAAGTACCTCAGAATTCCAGCAAATTGCTCCAAGTCTCGCGAAACACGCATAAGCAAACTCTCTGAAAAAAGCCTTGGAATACTACTTACCTGTCTTTACTTTGTCCCTCTATCCCCATACTACGCAGAGCTAGTATTTTTGTTTAGAGATGCATGCATTGCAACGTGTCCATACGTGTATTCAAAATGCCACAGTTAAGACGGAGCTACTTTGTTTGAGCAATTCCTGTACAACAATAAATGGCACAACTTCTGACAAAGCGAAATCTAAAGATAGCAAAACACAAAAATTCGTCTTCAATAATACCTTAAAAATGTTAACGGAGACAGCTAGTCAGTCTGGCAGCAATTACAGTCATGCATTAATTGTTCATAAAAATATTTTGTAGCAGATAATTGAAAGCAATATATACGTTAGCACTAAATTAAAACTACATATGCTTGTGACATTTTCACTAACAAAAATAGTAGAATGTGGAAATGAAAAACATTGGAAGCAAGTATATCTTATAGGGTTCATGTATTTGGGAAGTTCGAACCTTTATCGAATAACCATTTGGAACATGTACTATGTATGAACAGTTTAATTTTTTCACAGAAAATCTAAAGGCATGTACCTTGTGAGAGAAGTAAGAAGCCGCTGTAACGAGGCTCGGTTCGCTTTTTTAAAGTAGAAAAATCTCCAAAAAGCTGCCTTTATACCCCGAAAGACAATTGTGATGTTTTTGTCATATTTTTTGTAGGACCAAGTCTGTATATGGCGATATACGAGATAAAACAGCAGGTAATCACAACCTCGCTTCAACCATGTGAAAGACAGTAGCTGTTAATTCAAACTATTAAAAACTCGGCAGAATAAATTTTCTCGATTAAATACGGATTCAAACTATTAAAAACTCGGCAGAATAAATTTTCTCGATTAAATACGGATAATATTCTTTAATGTACCTAGTAACGTTTCTATTTTTATGATAAATTTATTATACTTTCGCAAAATTATCTCCAGAATGAATCTAGAGCAGAACCAAACTAAATTCAACACTTTGATTGCGGCGAGTCAAACTGAAGTTCTATATTCAACTATAATAAAATTTGACATTAGCAATCAATTTTGAAAATAGCGAACATGAAATGGATCAGGCGCTCATTTAGTTATATTAAAATTTAGTTTACGACTAATTGTCGGTCAGCAGCATAATAAAGATCTCAGTGTAAAAGCAAGATAGAATGGTTGCATCGCAGCCATACCTGACAAGGAAGATGTATTTGCTTTGCAGCGCTTTAGTTGTCATGAGTTGCAGAGAGCGCAGCTTTGTAACACTAGTCTGTCGTGGGACGTGCACTAGTTAGCTAGAAGTTTTTTCTCTATGTGAATAGCACTAAACTTTGTTGTGACTTGGCCTTTGTTGAGAGACGTATGCTATTTCAGTATGTTGTAGAGAATCGCCTCGTTAATATAATTCCTCCATCAAGAGAAAGGTTTCAGGTTACGAAAAAAATTCTAGTGTCTTAGAGAGCCATTGCATGTGTTACGAGTAGGAAATACAGACCGTACAGAGCAGGGCGAATATTTGTACTTATATTAGCAGTTGAATTCCCGGTAAGTACCAATAACCATTAACTCGTGTTCTGGTTGGGAGCTTAAACGAAAAAAATATTAATTTGTCCCTCAGATCAACTTGAAAATGTTGGATAAGTATCACATGTTTATTCATTAACGCAGAGCTAAAATTAGAGCAAGAATGGCAAGATGGCCTTGCGTCCTTTAGGGTAATCTTTGAACTCTTTTTTGTAGTTGCGGTGCTTGCCGAGCGCCCAAATTGCCATCTGGAAGAAGCCCGCCAGCATGAACAGCCCCGCTGCACAAATGAGGAGAACAGGTAAGCATTATTGAATTCTGTGCACATTATTTTTAAACCAGTTTTTCCTATGTGTTTATACCTATCCATGCTTGTTTGCCGGCATTAGGTAAATTTCTCCCATGAATTAGTTTTAAAATTTTGCAATTCAAAGAACTGTCACAGAACATACACAACCACACTTGAATAACACATCTAATACACATGCAACGCCACATTTTATGCTACAGCCACCCACAGAAGGCCACTTTGTGGCCATACAAAGGGCACAGTTGCCATCAAAACTCTGTGTGTAGCTGTGTGGTGTTGTGATTGTTTCTCGGTGTCAATTTAATGTTGAGGCAGGTACCTCAAGTGACTGCGTATCGCTAGGTTATTCTCCCAACACGTTGAGTACTGTAGTAAAGTGCAGGGGCTGTGTGGCGTTACAGTTAATTTTCCCAAGAGACCGCGCGTCATCGCAGATGTTCCCACAGTGGCTTTTGTAACATTGAGTGAAAGGGTGATATGATATCGTAATACTATATAATATTATACCCTTGCGTTTTTGCCATTTGTTTTTACCTTTTCACTCAATATTTCAACAAGCGATTGATTATTTTTGCATCTACAATACCAGTACCTACATCAGGAATAACTTATTATTAGACCACCGATTCTTTCAAAATTCTCATATAATAGGTGAAAAATTATTCGGGATCGTAATTGTTAGTCATATCTGCAAATTATATTTTAAATGTTCCTAAAGCGAAGAAGACTCTTTGTAATACAGCGTTTTTCAGTAATTATACAATTTCTAGTCGGAATAAGAATAGTATTGGTATATATCACAGTATTTTTGACACATTTATTACATTAAATTGTTGTCAAACAACCAAAGAAATTGTTCCTGTCCCATCATTGTCTTCCACCTTTTATTTTCCCTGTGTGACTATGAAATGTAACGGTTGCAATCACAACACGACCACCCCAGCAATTTGGCACCCCATCACGCCCACACTCCACACCGGCACCCCATCACGTCCACACTACACACCGGCACCCCATCACGCCCACACTACACACCGGCACCCCATCACGCCCACACTACACACCGGCACCCCATCACGCCCACACTACACACCGGCACCCCATCACGCCCACACTACACACCGGCACCCCATCACGCCCACACTACACACCGGCACCCCATCACGCCCACACTACACACCGGCACCCCATCACGCCCACACTACACACCGGCACCCCATCACGCCCACACTACACACCGGCACCCCATCACGCCCACACTACACACCAGCACCCCAAAACGGCCTCACGCCACACTAGCACCCCAAAACGGCCACACGCCACACTAGCACCCCAAAACGGCCACACGCCACACTAGCACCCCAAAACGGCCACACGCCACACCAGCACCCCAAATCGGCCACACGCCACACCAGCATCCCAAAACGGCCACACGCCACACCAGCACCCCAAAACGGCCACACCACACACCTGCACCCCAAAACGGCCACACAAGACACCTGCACCCCAAAACGGCCACACAAGACACCTGCACCCCAAAACGGCCACACAAGACACCTGCACCCCAAAACGGCCACACCACACACCAGCTCCCCAAAACGGCCACACCACACACTAGCACCCCAAAACGGCCACACCACACACCAGCACCCCAAAACGGCCACACTACACACCAGCACCCCAAAACGGCCACGCCACACACCAGCACCCCAAAACGGCCACGCCACACACCAGCACCCCAAAACGGCCACGCCACACACCAGCACCCAACACAGCTACATGCTCGACTGACCAGGCAGACACTGGGTCATGAGGGTGAAGGAGAGCCAGGCGCCGGTCTCGTAGGTGTAGTTGGGGCAGGACACGAGCGAGAAGAGGCCAGTGAGCGGGTTGCTGTCGGGGAACGGGATGCGGCGCACCTTCGAGCCGGGCGGCCGCAGCTGCCGCAGGGCCCAGTGCACTGAGAAGTTGCCCAGCTCGCACAACTGCAAACGGGTGGAAACTTTATGGCTATATAATATTTATTTTATCCACACCATCGTTATTATTTGATGGCTATAATGGAGGTGCACGTAGTACGCAGTGCATTGCATGTTCTCTCGAAGTTGTTCACTTGGCATACTATGCGCGTCACAGAGAAGCTAGGGAGATTCTGCTTGCATGTCTTTTAAGAGACTTAGTAAATGTCAGACAAAGCACATGCATTTAGGAATAAAATATGGAAATACTAAATTTAAGAATATTATTTTAAGATGTGATTTATACCTAAAATGCTACTCAGCTTTCCGGCTCGATGTTATTCATAATATTCATGAAAAATATTTTTCATGTATTCACGTTTAAATGCGCAAAATAAAACGAGCGAATTTTTTGATTTCCAGAGATTAAATTGTTGGTGCTGCTACGGTGGGACATCAGGGCCTCCTGCACTAGAACGGCTCAACTGCTTGTGCTCCAAGAAGCCTAGTTTCGAAATTAGAGGCAGATAAGGATTCAAAATGCAAAAATAGCCTTATGAATGTTCCAATGTAGCCATTTTTTATTACGCTAGTTGTCTTTTTAATAAATTTATGTTGAATATGTTTGAGTTTTATTATATCATCAGCAGAACAAATGCATGGTCACTCTAGAACGGACATGGAATGAAATAAACTGTCAGAATAGGGGCGACTAGTCGAATGATCTTTTTCTGTTTGCATTACCGGAAGGCAGAAAATAGGTGTTGATTTGATGTAGTGAGTGTGAGTATCAAAATAAACTACAAAATATATCACAACAATTGTTCCACCGAGCTAAAAGAGTTGCTAGAGACAAAAATGGCAGAGAAAAAAAGGCTTCTCAAATGTTACGTTTACCCGATTCGTACACGAGGAATTTCAATATCAGTGGCGATTATTTGTGAAACCCCAGTGCAGTTCTTGAACTCCCGTACCACTATCATACGTCGTACATTTTCATTAGAATGATCATGCTACAACAGGCATGACGTTTAATTCATATTTTGATGCTGATTGCATAATTAATGCACTATTTAATTTCAGTACGATTAATAACTTCACCCAATTTTACTAATTCAAACTCTTAAGAAAACGTAAAATAGTACGCAGGTTTGGTATGTCATCAAAGCCTAGGATAGAAAAAATAAATTAGTATCAAAGCCTAGGATAGAAAAAACAAATTAGTTCAAACGATCCTAACCCAAACAAAGGTACTTAAGAGAGAGGAAGGATAAAGGCACAATTTAGCATGAAGCTGAGGGAACGGGGAATCTATGCCAGTCCCCATAACTTTAAACATCAGATCATCTTTCATCGCAAAAGGAAGCACCTAGTATTTTCTGAGATTAATTTTATTGCAGCCCAACTGAAGAAATCCTAACGGGCTTTAAAACGTAAATCATGAATAAGTGATCAAGCTATCATCACAAAAAATAATATCATTGGATTTCAAGGAATATCTCAATTTATGCTGGAATTGCAGCAGTTTATTCCCGAATTAACCCTTTTCCTCCTGACGGGAACTCCAGTTCCCAGATGGCTAGTGCTTCCAGTTCAGGGAAGATGACAAAATTTCAGGGTGATTCAACTAGTAGGGAAATAATTTAAAACGTTCACTGCGTTTCCGCGGTTGTTAACGGTTGGTTTGGTTAGGTTGTAAGTAGCAGAATAGGGAAATCTATTCTCCAGCTTGAATAAATTTTAATTCTTCCAAATGAATATGAAGAATACAATTACACAATAACATTTCACCTTGCATGATAACAATTATTTAGCAAAAACATCGCGAAACAGATAAAATGTCGTGCATTGATACCGGCACGTAAGTGGGCAACTTACCTCTTGGTACACATGTGGCCCAATACGCAGTGAACGTGTTAAACTAAATAACAAAATTAGGGCAATTTATAGTACTCCTGCAACTAGGTTTTTAGACATTTCAGACGTTTGACACGTGTAATTTGCTACTGATAACTACTCAGTGTAAGCTTCATGGTCTATGCAATAAATTTAATAACTTTTTCATTTAACTCGTGCAATTTTTTCATACGTACATGTATTTACAGAAAAAATTAAGCAAAACCAAAATGTTATTTTTTTTTCAAGATTTTTCGACCATTTTTTTGGCGTCGAAGCTTACATTTTTACAGCATAATTTTTTTTCAATTTAAAAAGGAAGTAAGCACCTGCTTGTGCAGAAAAAAAACATGCAAGGGCAATTTTGCTGATATTTCAGGGTAATGACTGCAATTATCTAAGAAAATTTTTCCCTCAACTATTTGAGTGCTGGGAAGCAAAGGGTTAAAAAAGGTGTCGGTAACCTTATTCAACAACTCATGGGAAACAGTCTTTGACTTTCCCCACCCATGATTAATGGAAAAGCGTTGTCCTAAAACTATTGAAAAAATAACGTTATCCTAAAATTATAAAAAAACATCCCGAAATTATAGAAAAATAACGTTATCCCAAAATCATAGGAAAAATAATGTCCTGGTACTGAAAAATAGCTTTTTCCTCATGTTATAGAAAAAAACAAATATACAAAAATAATATCACCCTGAAATATAAAAATAACACTATCCTGAACTTATAAAAAATATATTATCATCTACATAAAATAAAATTACCCTTAAATACACAAAAAGGCTATGTTGACGAACTCACGCTCCTGAAATAATTGAAAAATATCATATTCCTAAAAAATACAAAAAAATGAGGCTATGTTGAGGAACTCACAATGAAAGCAGCGAAAGCGACGTTGGTCTGTAGAGAGGCGGGCGGCGTGAAGAGAGGGTGGTTGACGTGGTAGGCGAGGTAGGCCGTAAAGCCCCAGTAGTAGCTGCAGTTCTTGAAGAGGTTGAAGATGGGCATGGTGCCGTGCGAGAAGCGGTGCACGAACAGCGTCTCCAGCAGCCGCTTCGTGTAGTGCGCCGTGTGGCAGCCCATCGCGATGCTGCAATGCACGCCCTTGGTTAGCTAACATGAAGGCTATTGAACTTAGAACAGGTAATAAGAAGCTTTCAGATGCCTCCAACCAATTGCGATGCTGCAATACAGGCCATTTGTTAGCTAAACTGAAGACTTTTGAGCTTAAACAGGTAATAAGAAGCTTTAAGATGTCTCCAGCCCATCGCGATGCTGCAATGCCCTCCCTTTGTTAGCTAACATGAGGGCTTTTGAGCTTAAACAGGTAAAAACGCAGGAAGAAGATGAAATGCATTTACAATGCTGCAATACAGGCTTTTTGGTTAGCTAACATGAATGCTATTGAACCTGAGCAGATTATAAATAAGAAACTTTAGGATGCCTCCAGCACATTGTGATGCTGCAATACATGTCTTTTGTTAGCGTACATGAAGATTACTAAACTATAGAACAGGTTATAATCTTGAAAAACATGAAATACCTCCACCCTATATCAATGCTGCAATCCAGGCGGTTTGTTGAGTAAAATGAGGGCTATTGAACCTAACAGGAAACTTAAAGAAGATGAAATACTTCCCCCCACATTATGATGCTGCAATCCGGCCAACCGAGGCGCTATGTTAGATGAAATAAAGAGAGTGGCTATTGAGCACAATCAGGAAATAGTGAGATCCACAGAATTTTATTGCAATATCATTACTGAAATGTAATTTACATTACGTGCAACGTGTCGCGAAGAGAAGGGTAAAAGTATCGTTTAGTATGGAGCCAAGGAGAAGCGGAATCTATTTTGGAAACAGGGAAACAATGTACAAAGTGTGTTCCCATACAAGATCCCTCGCGCACAGAAGCAGGAAGTTAGGAACTGTGTTATAAAACAAGCTAAACATCGAAAAAGACAGAAGTAGGTGCTGAAAAACAGGATAGCAGCGATCCGAAAAATATTATCCATAACAAAACAAAGAACATTTTATTTCAACAAAAGACAAGCCCAATTAATACTTCAAGCTTGGAACCACACTACATTTCCTCCCTGGAAGCGCTAATTCCATAGATATACGATAGTAGTACTCGTCTCCTCTTGAGGGGACTTGACAAGAGGAAAAAACAAATGGAACAACACAGAACAAGAAAGCACAATAAGAACAAGAAAGCAACTGTTCACGAATAATCTTGAGGCCCGCAACAGTTATTCAGAGCAAAAGTTACCGATTTATGAAGGTGGTTTCTAGAGACACGTGGTTTCTGTTCAATATTTGATGAATTACCCTATATATAAAAATTGGAAATGTGTGGGCTCAATTCTGTGTGAAAAAAATAATTCACATCTAAATGCCAAAGATTACACGTTTGATAATACGCCCAATTGTTTGATAATACAAATAAACATTTGCCAGAAGCTGTTTCTGCTCAGGTAGCAACAAGAGTTTGATATAGCAAAGAACCAGGGCACCAGTTATGCAAGTTTACTACAGAAATAATCCCTGTCTCACAAGTCTCTTCCTCAACACAATGATCAAATTTTTACTCTCCACGCATCTCTATCACGAATAATATTTTATTACATTGAAGAATAGATCTATCACATTTATCATTATTTTCTATAAAAAGCCAATTCTACTTGTTCTGAACCATGAACATGTACCAACGAAAGAGACATATAAGATAGATTATTTCATCAATGGATTTCAGAAATAATTAAATAACTAAAGAAACATAAGACAAAAGAGTGAAAATATAAAATAATTTCATAAAGAGCAAAAAGATCCAATGCAACAGACTGCTTTTTTACTAAGAGTAATTTTCCCATCACTTTCAACCATAAATGCTTGCTTCAATGTTCCAATGTTCGTGACAACACACAATACTGCAAAGGACAATGCTTGCTATGTGCTTTCCTGTGCGTGAATATTGAAAACAGTAAAAACTAATACCCTTCTTTCTCTACTCCTACTCTGATGCCTGTGCGTGACTTATCTCTGACGGTTTGGATGTTGCAACCCAGAAATGGGCCATTTAGCTCACTTCTGTTGCCATGTTACACTTTATTTCAGAAGAAATACAACACAAACAGTAGTACATTAGACAACTTAACTAAAATTAGACAAGTTAGTTTAAGGCTCTCTAACAACAAAAAAGGTGTTCGAAAGAGAGGAAGGAGCAAGGCACCATTTGGTATGGAGTTACGGGAAAGGGGAAACTTTGCACTTACTTGGTACAGAGGGAGTAAGGATTCAGAGCAGCTCCGTCTCCATAGAACAGCCACGGCCGCGTGTAGATCCAGGCATAAATGAGCAAGGGACCTGAGAAATACAAAAACAATAAACCCTACTGGAATAATTAGCAATGCTGAAGATGAAGAGATATCAAAAGAAATTACAAGGTCTCCTGAACTGCCTGTTCAAATTTGTTTATACTGTATTTATAATTTTTCTTAGGGTACGGTGAGGATATAGAAGAGAAGAGTTATTATTATTATTATATAAGAGAGTTTTAGCCTCCCTTAACCACGACAAAGATGTTCCAAGAGAGGAAAGAGGAAGGCACCATTTAGTATGGAGTTGAGGGAATGCGGAATCTATGCACAAGGTGCCCAGAAACAGTAAGCTAGGAAAGAAGTTCACGAAACAAGAAAAAAGTTGAAGAAGAAAGTAGTAGGTGCTGAAAAACAGGACAGCAGTGAACCAAAAAAAAATGGTCCGTAACAAAACAAAAACCTATTTTATTACAACAAAAAGGAAGCCTACCTAACCTTTAGCTCAGGCCCTCACATAGTCCCCCTGGGAGCGCCAATTCCCAAAGATACAATAGTTGTATCCCCCTGAGGGGGATGAGAAGAGTTAAATTTCTATGGTATCTATTTAAAACATTGAAAATGGCCTCCTTAGTGTCAATGCCGGCTTGTATGCGTATTAGAAGACCACTTTAAATTAGATAAGTATACGCAAAAAAGCGATCCAAAGAAAAGAAGGAGGAAGACACCATTTGGTATGGAGATAAGGGAATGTGGAATCTACGCACAAGGTGCGTAGATACAGTAAGTTGAGGAAGAAGTTCATGAAAGAAGATAAAGGTTGAAGAAGAAAGTAATAGGTGATGAAAAACAGGGCAGCAGTGAACCAAACAAAAAAAAAAATGATCCTTAACATAAGGAAAAACATATCAGCAAAAAGAAAGCTTATCTAACTCACACTCAGTACCTCACATTTTCCCTCTGGAAGTGCTTGTTCCTGTAGATACAATAGTTGTGCATAAGAGCAAATTATATGGATCAGTTATTTTACTCGATGAAGTACGAGAACGCAAAAACAAAGAAAATGGAACTTTCTAATAGCTTTTTGCCAATCAATCTTGGTGTGACCTAATCCTAATCTATGTGACCTAACAGAAAATTGCAAATCCAACAACTTATTTCAATAACAGATATAAGAAGAGCAATAGTCCATCCAATAAAGGCCCATGAAAATGAAATCATACCGACCATTTGAAAGAAGGTCTTTGTTCTGCTTTACAATTTATGTAGAAGTTGTTGGATCAATTTTTTTGAGAAAATGGTTGACCATCAACATGTAAATGGTGGACAAAAAGTTATTGATAAATTTTATTCAAATCATTCCCACATAAACACTGTCTCAAGTTAGCTACTGACATCAAGAACTGTACAATCTAATACCCATACAATATTTTGGACTTGACTCATTTTGAGGTCAATACTTCTCATAAGTTAACATTTTAGGGGAAATCGAACATTGAGCACAGGGCAAATTTTAGGTGATGCGTATTCATCAGTAAGAAAGATGTAGATTGGTTTATAAATTACATAAAGCCTCCTTAACCACAACAAAGGTGTTTTAAAGCGAGTATTGAGGACAGCACTATTTAGTGTGGAATTAATGATGGAGGATCTATGCGCAAGCTGTGTTCCCACTGTGCTCCCATTCCCACACTGTGTTCCCACAGTGCACAGAAACAGCAAAGGTGTAAGTTTATGAAACAAAATAAGTTTAAAAAAGTAACAAGTCCTGAAAATTTCATTTACAAAATTTAAAAAATAAGGTAGAAACTGAAGAAAGTAATGGGTCCTGAAATGACAGCAGTGAACTTTGAAATGATGGTCCACAGGAAAATTCTGTTTTATTTACGTAACTGTCATGCATAATTAAACTTCAGCTTAGGATCTTGCATCTTCCCTCTGGTTGTGCCAATTTCCAAAGATTCAACAGTTATATCCCCCTAAAAGAGTAAGTATGATGAGGGGCATGAGGTTAATATTGTATTCACTACAAGTTCATGCAATCGAAAAATTTGTCAACACTTTGATATGGAAGTTTAGATCACGTCAATAAACAACTAAACACAAATCAATGGCTGGCACATTGGAGCTGTAAAATTAATGAATACCTGCAACCATGGTCACATTCTAGATTCATCACCATAATCAATGTATACATATATATACCTGGGAATCATTAATAACAATTTTGGTTAAATCATTAAATCGAAATTGAATCACATTTGGTTAAATCAATGAATAAATTCAGGCCTCACCAGCATATTCTGCCAAAAACACAGTGGCCCAGCCAATCTGAGGCCCCAAGTCTTTGATGTAAAGTGTGCTGCCACTGGGGGCCACGTTTAGGGAGGACAGGGTGGCATCATCACGACAACCTGGAAGGTGAAAACAGATTAAAACACAACATCTACAAGTTGATTATCTTAAAAACTTGTAAACAATTTCCAAAGATTATAATCTTCATAACTTGTAGAGATTTCAAGGGATTGCGACCTTTAATTGTGTAAATTTTCAATACATAATGAGTTTTAACACGTTAAGTGCTGCGTGACACACCGGTGGTCATCTAGGAGATTTTCATAATGCTTCTGACCAACCAGCAGTCACTGATTCAATTTTTAAAATACTAAATGAAAGCTAAATGAAGGCATGATTCAGTTAATCTTAGATATTTTCAAAATTTCATACTACAATTGACTCTAAATTTGAGCTGGATATTGAACTTCAGTTTAACCCGCAGCACTTAACGTGTTAATCCGCAAACAACACAAAATATAAGTGAAGCCCTATTAAACAGGTCTGTTAAATATCGTCACCATTCATTTTGTATCAAAAACCTACATGCGCAATAATCCTATCTATTTATTGAAATACTTCACTTTTCATTTAAGCATCCAGTAATGTTGAATTATTTAAGCACATTATATCTTGGACATATTCCACTTTTTCAGAACAAATCCCATCTCTTACTGGCACTTTACACCATACAAGAACCATACTACTAGACCCAGCATGAGACTCTCTGATCAAATAAAAATCATGCACATCAACCAAGAAACAACCCTTTTTAGATAGGAATCATTCACATGTTGTACTTAGGGTAAATCAACCTGACAGAAAAAATAGACCCATACATGCAACTAATAAGCTCACTTTTGAACATGTACAATACATACATCAAAGAGTAGATTCTGCTCAACAAGCAATTTTAATGAAAAGTTAAAGGCAAAAAACAAAAAAGCTCTACACTTTAATTTTTCTCTCCTTATTTAAACAATGGAATGAATGAAATAGATTGATTTCTGGGAAATCTCACTTTAAGAATGAAAAGGAAAACAAACATGGCTAAGAATATCATGATAAAGAACCAACAAACAGGGGAGTCTCCTTTTGCACCGGCTGTAACCTCACCAAACCATCCAACTCATCTATAAGAGAGCACTGTTTGGAGAAAGACCATATTTTTAAAAATACAAATTTTAAAATTTTGGATTCAATATCCAATTTATCCAATCTCCGCATTTTAGAATCAATGTACATTTTAAAAAATCGTCCGTCAATAAATAAGTGTGATACGGCGGTGAAACTTTCCATTGTTTGTTAAAATTTTGTATAGTTTTTGTTTTATCATGTCTTTTAAATTTCATTATCTTACATCCGATTTATAGTTACAATGTTTTAATACTTTGATTTACTGTATTTCAGAACATTGAAGATGGATTTTTTATAGTCCAAAACGTTTGTTTTTTATCGTGATATTCTTAGCCACGTTGGTTTTCCTTTTATTCTTAAAACAATTGAATGTTGTCAATACTAAAATATTTTGAGCCTCGACCCCCCCCCCCCATAAGCTGAAAATCTGCAAAAATGTACCAAGAATTGAGAAATATAGACTAGAAAATTGCATATATATTATAATGAATAACTAGAAATGTTTTTGCACTATTATAATTGCTTTACATCATTAAGCTCTATTCTGTATTTCACTGCATCATTGATGTGATGACTCAGAATGAAAGTATATCATGTAACTACAATATCACAGCAGGACAAGTTTTGATTTATTCCTGTATGAGTCCATCAACCCCTCCTCATTGTACCATGGGAACAACATGTAATACGAGTTTCAATAAATCTTGTTAGCCGATTATCTTCTCTCATTACATGAGCCCCAAAAAATCAGCTTCATTCTTGGTGCACTATTCCAATAAAGGCTTTGCATGGGAGAAAAGAGAAAATATTTGTTGCCTGACACTAAAAATATTTTCTCATACTCAGGAGTGCCTCGCCTGCTTAACTTCAATTTATTACCACAAAACCGATTATATTAAACATGGAAAAACGATAGATGAGCCACTATACATAGGCAATTCTCAAAATCATACAGCTACATTTGTCAGTTCACATATATGGAACAACAACTCAGCTTCAATTGTAGCAGTAGCAAAGCTGAACCAAGAGTGCCTAAAGCAAAAAAAAACAGTTGCTAACAGATCCATTAATATTGAACTTCTAATATAAATGAGCCACAGTACAGTACAATGACCCTACAAATAATACAGTGCAATTATTAACAATGTAGTTTCATAAATAGTAATTAATGAAGAATATCTAAATTTTATACATGCTAAATACCAACCTGTAACAATGCACAAGTATTGTAATAAATCCACTAACAATTGCCTTGTTGACAATATGCTAACTCTCGAGTAATGTCTCATTCATTTCAAAATGCTTCATCAACTTAGAAGCTCATTTAGACAAGCTAATTCCTAAAGCTTTTAAAACCATCAAACAAATCTCAATTTGCTTTAGAGCAAAAAATTTCACAGTAGTTTCATTTTAATATTAAGCGATAAAAACAGGGATGGAAAAAACCCTGGGTTTTTTAAAAAAACCCAACCCACCTGTTTTTTTTGGGTTAAATTGGGTTTTATGGGTTTTATTGTTTTTTTTATAATACCTGTTTTTGGTTAAAAGAGTTATTCATACAATTCCCGTTGCCCCTATTTCAGATTTATATATATACACTTCTTGAGTAAATATTGTTATTTGATTACTTTATTTCCAACATTATATTACATTATTATATGAATTATTACATTATATGAACAATATATGAATTAAGTTTGTCCATCACAATTACCATTTACCAATTACCATATGCATAGAGACATAGCTCTACAGTCTGCAAAGATATAAGATGTCCAAAGAGAATTGCTATGCTCGTCAATTCATAGTAAGTTGTTTTAGCAGCAGACAGGCGCAAGTCATGTGAGAGGGAAGCACCATGCAGATCATACGTAACCACCACAAGCAACTTGAAGCAAGACAGCTGCACATCACTTAGCAGTCATGCTGTTAACAACTTAACATGTGTATTGTGTGAGCTGGAGTGCTTAGCAGTGCAAGTCAAGTCAGTCAACCACACTGTTACATGTTACAACATGTAGTGACATGCCAATTTTTTTTTTAAATTTGCCAAAAAATCACTTTTCGCAGTACAGGATAGCAACAAACACTAAAATGATTGGAAGTAAATGCTCTAACAGATTCCATCGTCGAATTTGTTCCAGTGCAGCTTGAATGCTCACCATAGGCCAGTCGTTTCTTTACTTTCTCACCCCATGATGGCTGCGGTTGTGTCTTGCCCCATCTGACTATAATTATTAGACTTATTTCAATTTAAACAATTTAAACAATTTATTTACCACAGGTGATACACAGGTAGAATGTTTCTTAAGTCTAATACAATGGTCAAATTTGAGCATAGCTACCTGTGGGCCCGAATAAGTTCAGCGACTTCTAGGGCATCCTACCATTACATTATTCTAGGGTGTACAATAATGTTTAACGTAATTCACTTAGCCTAGTTTCACATTAGACTGATCTACATAATGAACTCTATATTGGTGTTTCATTTTACAACATTTAAGGCAAAGCTCTCACAGGAGACTGATATTGATGAGTGGTTGGCTGAGTACAATCCGGAGTTCATCGGTGCGCTGTACTCCTATAAATTGAAGGACTCCAACATCTTCCCAAAACACATGGTCAATGAGAATATCACCAAGACAGTGACTCCTCGTTGATGGTGGGATATTCAAGACATGAAACAGCAGAAAATGCAGATTCATGAAAAAACTCTGGCAAAGGGTTTCTGGAAGTTTATAAGCAATCTTCATTCTTGCCCCGCAAGTTCAGGATCCATTGAGAATTTTCTCAACATTTAGAATTGTGTGGAATCAATTGAGAAATAGATTAGGATCAGAACGCGCACAGAAATTGGTCTCAGTATAACGCCACCTCACAAATGATCATGATGTGGGTGACAACGATGAAATGGCAGTGGATGTAGAAAGAGAAACACAGTAGTATTGTAGTAGCAGTCTAGTCTAGAAGACGGGAAAATTCAGAAGTCTCTATTTTAAGTAGTCAAACTGCATTTGTTTCTAAATTTTTGTTTTCTACTTTGGAAATGGAATTCATGAAAATATTGAGTTTTTTGTGATTAAGGTTTTTTTAATTTGATTTGTATAGGGTTGGTGTTTCGTTTTTCAATGTTTTCTTGTCATAGTCATGCATATGACTTAGATACTTATTTTGACAAGATAAATATTTAGCTCATTTTGATTCTATAAGCTTGAAAACAAAATCTACATAACAATAGTAAAACCCCCCCCAAAAAAAACACTATTTAGTGGATTTTTTAGTGTGGGTTTTTTTGGGCTTTTTTGGGTGTTTTTTTTTTGGGTGGGTTTTTTATGTGCCAACCCTGGATAAAATCAGTGCTCCTCCTGGCAAATAAGCTGTCTAATAAGTGTTAATTTGTACTTCTTTCATAAAAGGTGACACTGGAAGTGGTAGGTATGTGAAGAAAAAAACACGCACCTTTTGCCTTTTGCTGAAGCCTTATTTCCTGCCGCTCAGGGATGAGAAACTTTTTTTGCTTCTGGACGGCCTGCTTGAGTTGACCAATGGTGGTGCTGCCGCTGAGCTGAAAGTACCAGAATAATTCATTTTTCAAGTGCTCAGTCATGGAAGGACTGAGTCCACATAAGACAAAAAAGACAAGTCCTTCATAAAGTTTTTAAATTTTTTGAATAAATATATCTCATACATATCACTCACATCAGAAGAAGCTAGAAAAACCTAATTATTAACACAACATTTAAAACAAAATCAGATTCATTTCAATCATTAGCAAATATAAGGGTATCTTAAAAAAAAGTAAAGTAGAGCATTATCAACAGAGTGCAACATTATTTTGAGAGAAGAAAACTTCTTTATCAAGTTAACCAAATAAAAAACTCACCACAGCACCTAACTTTGCAACTAATAGTAGAGATCAAAACAAACATATGGCATTATCACATCTCTCAGATTGTAAGAAAATGTTCAATTGTGTCATCACAATAAACATTCAACTCACCCCTTCCAAAGCCACGACCACTTTCCCAGTCTTGGCATTCAGGACTTCTAGTTTCTTGCTCATTTTTTCTGAAACAGAAGAAATTACATTTTTATGAATTTTATGCAATATTTCATATACATTGAGAATTTTAGTTTTCAAAATTTTACATTTACCTATCTCAACTGATAATTTGTAAGCAAGTCACATTCTAGTCAACCATATCATGCACAAATTTCTGAATTAGGTCGTAAAGAAAATGCATGATATTAGATTAGAATAAGAGTTAATTCAAGCCTCCCTAGCCACAACAAAGGTGTTCCAAAGGGAAAAATAATGGAGGCACCATTACATATGAAGTCAGGGAAATGTTTTATCTAGGCACAAAGTATACCTGCAAACAAGACTATGAAGATGAGGCCCCAGCATTTGCTCATTATAACACTTATTTTTGGCCAAACAGCAAAGGAGCAATAAAACATGTTTTTAAAATGGTGATTTATGTTGGAACAGTTGTCTGGTGATACAGAAACAAGTGACTGAACTTGTAATCATTGATGACTTGAATCAGAAGCCAACTATATATGATAATGCCTTACTTTATTGAAGATCCAATTAACTAATACAAAAAACTCGTTTATAAAATTTTGGCTCAGAATATGAAAAAACATTCAAGCTATATAATGCGAAATTTCAAAAATTAAAATAATGCGTCCTCTGCTTTGTAGCCCCAATCCCTCAAAAACGTATATACACTTGTAGCATCCTGCATTTTGTTTCAAAATTGGCACGATCTAGCTCTCAACTTGGAACCTCATATTTTCTCATGGGGAGTGTTAATCTATACCATAATAAGAGCTGCGTTCGTCCGTCTTTCTGTCTGTCCAAAGCCAGCCGAAAGTGTGTGATGAGCGTTTCTGTGATACAAGCTCCAGCCCTATATATTTTGATGGGCCGTGTTCAGGCGGCCTCATTAACTTTCGAGAGATTGTATTATTTTTATTTCTTACAACCTTTCTCTCATTTCGCCCTCTTTTTTATTTCAAATAAAGGGGGGGTGGACTAGTTTTCCATAAAAGAAAATAAATGAAGAGTTGCCACGGAGACAATTTTAGCGGGCAACTGCGGGCAAATATTAGTAACCATGGATTTTCTACACTCAAAAAAAAAAAAAAAAACGTAAAATGAGTTTGTGATCTTTGATACAAAAAATGAAAGAATAAATTCACTGATTCGTTTCCTGATGTTAGCAATAATTATTTCTTAATAAGACAGAGCTGAAATTTTAATTAAGCAAAAGACTTTCATAAATTCTTTGAGATGGCATTTTTAAAGCTAATTCAATTATAGGTTCTTTATGTTACCTTCTTAAGGGGACGGTCTAGTCAGAATCAAGAAAATGGCCGTCCCGTTTTTTGTATGGTATCTAAATCTATGAAATTTGGCATACGTATGTATTTTAGAAAATGAACAAGGGTTATATTGGGCATTTTTTCCGTTTTCGCCATAATTACGGAGATAACGAAAAATATGGAATGAAAAAATGGGGTATATTCAAGCCACTTCTTCTCAAAAAGTAGTCATTGTAGAGAAATGATTTAGGTATCATTGAATGCAGAAAGAGCTGCTGTATAAAGAGTCAGAGGATTATATTGAAACTCACAATAATTTATTTGTTATGGAATTTAAAAAAAAAATTTAAAGTGTCATTCATTTTTCAATAGATTTTTTGATGTAACTGAAAATCTTCTGTGAATTTCAATATAATCCTCTGACTCTTTATGCAACAACTCTCTGCGCATCTAATGATACCAAAATCATTGCTCTACAATAACAACTTTTTGAGAAGAAGAAGCTTGAATGTTGACATTTGTATTGCTCAGAAAACGCGTTTTAGTGCCGAGACAGGTTTCTTTTGTTTGCAAGCTTCATTGCTTGGAGAAATTGGTAGTGTTGACGTTTTGAATATCATTTTTGGAAGTTATTGTGGTTCCTTGAAGGAACCAGTACAAGTGGTACCAAAAATGTCTAAAATGCACCAGGAGCATAAGCTGGGGCGTCCTTGGCATCCTTGTAGGCTTCTCTTATAGGATATGGAAGCGCCACGCAGAGCCAAACGCTTATATCACTACATTAGTACCGAGCAATCAACGTCAAATCCAGAAAAATCTTTATCTGCTATAAAAAAAAAGCCATCTAAATCTGAATAAATCGTCGGTCTGCAACAACCAGATCAGCTAACATGACATACCTACGCAAGCAGATCGGGCGAGCTACCAATCACCCTCTTTCCCCCCGAGGGAGGAAGGGTTGGAGGTACCGAGAACTCAACTTGCCAAATCTCAAAAATTTCGATCTGCTAGCAGATAAATGCATATCTAATTATGAACAAACCTACAGTCAGAGGCAACCGGCCAAGCTCGTGTGGCACATCTGGGCTAGCTGGCCGGGCGAGCTTCCCCCCACCCTCTTTCTTACTCCCGAGAGAGGGAGGGGTCGAGGTACCGAGAATTCAACTTGCCAAATCTCAAAAGTCTTGACTTGCAAGCAGATAGACGCATACCTAATTATGAACAAACCGATACTCAGCACCAACCAGCTGAGCTGACGTGGCATATCTGCACAAGCTGGCCGAGCGAGCAACCCTCCACCCTCCTTTCAAACCCCCATATGACCTACTTTGGTGAGACGGATCGTTCTGCCGCTTTGCAGGAATGAAGTTTAGGACTTTCTCAATCGAATAGAGCAATAAAAAAATAATATGATGGATTTTGGATTTCTGACTGGTCGGTGCCCTTAATAGGTAGGAAAAAAATTGTTTATTTAGATCTAAGTAATTATGTTTAGGCAGCAAATATTGGAAAATCAATTATGATCCTCTCCATATTTACAGTTATTTATGCTATACCTCAAAATAAGCATTTGCAAGCAGAATATCATTTATAAAAAAAAATATCTCAAAATGTCTCCATTTACCTAACAAAATTTTGAAAAGCCTTGACAACAGTAAAACTAATATTGGTAAATGTGAAGCATTTGCCAGCAATCTATTTTTCAGTTTTTGGTGCGATTATAGTTAATTAGATCAAAATATACAATTTGTCTTCAATGCACTTTCCGTCAGAAATGAGTATTTTAAAAGTTATAATAGAAAATTAGTTACCGCAATTTTAGTGTTCAAAGCGGGAAGTATTTCATCGAGCCCATCCATGGCAACACTGCAATGGAGTCTTGCTTGCGACAAACTTGTCATCAAAGAGGAAACTAAACCTACCACTCTAACTTGTAAAATACTCATTTGCCACAAAAAATGAATGAAAGAAAAGTAGTTTATTTTGATGCTATTATAGTGATTCAAGCAACAAAAATTTGAAAATGGACTAGTAGCTGTTTATTCAATCGCATTCTATATCAGAGACAAAAATTAACATACCGCTATAATTTTTTAAATACTCATTTCCGACAAAAATTGCAATGAAAAAACTTGTTCATTTTGATCTAATTAACTATGTTTAGGCACCAAAAACTTTAAAATCGATTACTGGCAAACGCTTCACATTTACCCTAATATTGACTAAAAAATGTACATTATATTAATTGAAAACTTGTCTCACAACAAAAAATATCTCATAATAACAACATTAACTATGACAGCAAAAAGCTTAATTCTTGGTGGAAAGTGTGTATTGACATCAGATACCTTAAGCATAATAATAGCAAATTATAAAAGAATCCAAATAATTCACATAAAAAAGACAGCAAAAGAGCATAAAAGCTGAAAAATACTAAGTATGCTTGAAAGAAAGAAGTTCTGAATAACTAATGATGCCCAAGGTAACGTAGTAATTTTTCATTATGAATTCTATTTTCAATTTCAAAGAATTTGACAGCACTAACTTAAAGATATCACAAAGGCCCTGCCAGGCCCTTGTTGATCTGATGAGCATTTTTCATGTTTTTGTTGAAAAAGGATCCTTAGGTAGTGGACTTTTTGGTCCTAAAATTTTATGGCGCTACTGACAATAGATCCCTCCCCCAGGCGAAGGATAAGGGGACAAAAAATCTTGAATTTTTAACCCCATTTCAATCCCATATAAAAAGAAAAAGTAGGATAATAGATAATTTTACAATATACTTCTGTTAGAAATGCTTACATCAGCTTCAAGATGGCTGCCATTGGAGATGATATAGTTAAATGGACGTCACTAGAAACCATCATTTATAATTTTTACTGGAAGAACTGTGGCTCCCTATTTACGTTTGTAATAAGACATTAGCTTCCGTTATTAATTAAATTACACTTGGCGTGCTTGCTTCTCTGGCATGCAAAAGCCAACTTCAAAGTTAAATAATTCAAAAATAATGCATCAGCGAGCAGAATGTCATTCATGTAAAACATTTTTAAGTGTGTTCCTTTACTGATTCTTGGCAACATAATTAGGTCAATGTGAAGTTTAATGCAATCACGGAAATTAATAATTATATTTCAAACAATTACTAAAGAAACCCATTTAAGAACGTTTTACATGAGCGACATTCTGCTCGCTGATGCTTGATTTTCGAATTATTGAACTTTGAAGTTGGCCTTCCCGCGCCAAAGGAAGCGAGCGTAATTTAATTAAAAACGGAAGCTAACCCCCTATTACAAACTTAAAGAGGTTAGGTCGTGAGGGGTAGGCACAGTTCTTCTAGCGAAAATAATAAATAAAGCTTCTAACCCACCCATTAGCGTGACGACCGCAATCTTGTGTACATCGGCTCTAAGATGGCGACCACCATGGGCGCCGCCATCTTAGAGCCGATGTCAACAAGATTGTGGTCGTCACCCTAATGGGTGGGTTAGAAGCTTTATTTATAATTTTTCGCTAACTAGAAGAACTGTGCCTCCCCCTCACGACCCAACCTTTTTACGTTTGTAATAGGGGGTTAGCTTCCGTTTTTAATTGAATTACGGTCGCTTCCTTTGGCGCGGGAAGGCCAACTTAAAAGTTCAATAATTCGAAAATAAAGCATCAGCAAGCAGAATGTCGTTCTCGTAAAACGTTCTTAAATGGGTTCCTTTAGTGATTGTTTGGAATATAATTATTAATTTCCATGATTGCATTAAACTTCACATTGACCAAAATTGCTGACAACATTAAACTCAATATTGACCAATTATTTTTTTAAATGCTCAAATTTTGCAATGTCACTTTGTTTACAATGCTTCAAGAATTCTAAAACTGTCTTTGGTTTTTTTCTAGCATCAAAACTCAAGGTCAATGTGAAGTTTCATGCAATCACGGAAAATAATAATGCCGACCCCAGGAATCACTAAAGGAACACATTTCAGAACGTTTTACAGGAATGACATTCTGCTCGCTGATGCGTTATTTTCGAATTATTCGACTTAGAAGTTGGCCGTCGCGCGCCCAAGGAAGCGAGCGTAATTTAATTAAAAACGGAAGCTAACCCCCTATTACAAACGTAAAGAGGTTGGGTCGTGAGGGGGAGGCACAGTTCTTCTAGTGAAAAGTATAAATAAAGCTTCTAACCCACCCATTAGGGTGACGACCGCAACCTTGTTGACATCGGGTCCAAAATGGCGGCGCCCATGGTGGTCGCCATGTTAGTTGGCCGTCGTGCTGTCGTCACCCTAATGGGTGGTTTAGAAGCTTTATTTATACTTTTCACTAAAAGAACTGTGGCTACCCCTCACAACCCAACCTCTTTACGTTTGTAATAGGGGGTTAGCTTCCGTTTTTAAATAAATTACGCTCGCTTCCTTGAGCGCGCGACGGCCAACTTCAAAGTTCAATAACTCGAAAATAAAGCATCAGCGAGCAGAATGTCGTTCTTGAAAAACGTTCTTAAATGGGTTCCTTTAGTGATTGTTTGCAATATCATTATTAATTTCCGTGATTGCATGAAACTTCACATTGACCAAACTCAATGAGCAGCATTTTAAAATATCCATAAATTGTATCAAAAAACTAATTTTTTGTAAAAAAATAAGGCCTAAATCAAAAAAGTGACAAGTTAAACAAGTTTACTTTCAAAAAACACATATACTGGCCAATTTTTTAATAAATCGGGCAAAAAAAGTTGAATAATTGGGACGATCTCCCTAAACTTATCCCCCCTTGAAGGAAGTAACCATAAGCATTATTACTTAATGCACTCATCATTTGGAGCACTTAAAAAATTTCATTCAATGAAATTTTTCCTTGGAAATTGGGTCATTAGTGCAATTTCATTTATAAAAATACCTACATATAATATTCATTTGACAAGGCTAAAAGGGGCTTGTACACATACAATTTACAGTAGCAACTTACAATATTAAAATAGGCCATATGAAAATATAAATAGCTTTAATTATTTGTGCAATGTTCCACACATGGTACACAAGCACACTGCTTTTGCTTTTTTTGTGCCGTATTTCAATGCTCAATCTCAAACCTCATAATTTACAATTTAATTTTCCAACTTTCATGTAAGTCATATAATTCATTAGAACGAAATTATAAAAATAAAATTATATGAATATTTTGTACCTGTTTATCTTAATTTTTGCTTCCGATAAATTTTTGAGGATTCCCCAGCAACAACGTACTGCAGAATTTGCAATATCACTGTAATAAATTGCAGGACTCAGCTTGCTGCGTTATAGCCCAGGACGCAGTTTCACTATGACGAGAATCTGCTAATCAATGAAAGAAAAATCACGACAAAGTGGCACTGACTAAAATTACAGGTAACTAAATTAATTCAATATCGAAAAACTGAAATTAAATGTCATCAGATTTTTCACCCTATTGATTTTATTTCGCTAAAAAGAGGTACTAATTTTTCTTTGAATATGCTATGTAAAATAATGGGAAATTATAGATTTGAATTTATCAAAAATCCCTACTGTAATTACTAACTAAATGTTTTACGCATTAATAGGTATCTAAATTGTTTACCTAGAAATTTTCAACTCCCTAATACCTCTCTAATCACACAGAATTGCAGCTGCTCTATACCGACAGCGTTGGTTGATACAGTTTATCTTTTTAGTTTATGTAGGAAGTGCATATCAATTAATAAGATTTATTTGTTTTTTTTATTAAAATTACAATTTAATATCCCCTCTGGATTAAATGTTGCACAAGGTAGACATAGGTAGAGGAGTCACATCATTTTCATGACAAAGTATTGTTTCCCAGTTAACGAAAAGGACTTTCAAACATAACTGACGCTACACTGAATTACCTGAGCAACACTAAATAGATATTTGAACTTACAGAACGCTACTCTCGAAAAGATTCTTTTGCTACCTTTTGTCATAGTTCTACTTTAACTGACCCTCACTGTGCTCAAATAAACGCTAAAATGAAGGGTTGTCCGGCCAAACAACCATCTTCTAAAAGATCCGGCTTTGGATAAAATATTTCTCGTCAGTAAGCACAGCATATCTGAACTCTACGACCTATGCTTCGAGCCAAGCATCACCAACCGCCAGCATCATTCGAAATCAACCAGCGAACCTCGCCCCCTCTACGAACATCCGCCATTGGACTTCGTACCC
This sequence comes from Morinoia aosen, assembly GCA_030386875.1. Lineage (NCBI taxonomy): Eukaryota > Metazoa > Arthropoda > Malacostraca > Amphipoda > Talitridae > Morinoia > Morinoia aosen. The sequence continues at coordinate 22,230,340 of CM059578.1, read as the reverse complement.
ACTGCTCCGCAACCGTCATCTGTACCGGGGATCATTTCCTGATATCTCCATATTTCTCTTCGTACATTTAACTCCTTCCTTAGTGGCCTAGAGTCTTATTCATTCTACATAAATTACTTGTTTATTAATTGTAAAGCTTAATCCATTTTAATTATCTCGCAACACTTGCTATTTCCTATGATATATTAACGTAAAGCTTCGTTAAGAAAGAACGTGTTTGTTCTCACTCTCGAGGGAGACGCGCAAGTGCTCTGGGCGGGCGTGCACGAGCGGCATTAAGAGCTCAGCCGTGACAGTAGTAAGAGGTGTGATTCTCTCGCCTGCCCTGCGGGCAGGTAGGAGAGGGCTCTTTGCCTAAAGTTCCAATGGCTGATTAAAGTCGTGCATAGACTAACCAAGCGTTTCTCAAGACCGAGCTAAGTATATCTACAATGTGTTCATCCATACTCTCACTTGTGTCCAAGTAGCTTCATGTGTAGGCGTAGAGTTATTTAGTTCGATGTGTTAGACGTCCTTTGTTTCTCCGCTAAGTATTCAGCGCCTAGGCTCCATCTCGTATACGATGTTCATGTCAGACTTCTCAATATATTAGGAGGCTATGTTCGTCTATTGATCGAGTAATAAGGTTCATCCTGCTTCTTTAAAGTAATAATTCGAATTCCAATAATCGTGTCATTTGATAGATCAGAATTAACGTAATCACCGAGATATGATGATATTATTGTCATTTAGATTTTAGAATACGCTATGTACATCGTGTGTCATTCCATTTTCCGAATATGTCATCCTTTTACTAATTGAGTTGAAAGACGTCGCCATTTTATTATTAAATAACATTATGAATCTCTCCTTAATTATCCAATTAGACTTTAATTGATTTGCAGAATAATATCAACGTTAAAGTAAAAGACATTCAAAAGTCTCAATCTACTTCGATCTTTATTATCAACAAAATAGAAGAATTGAGACCTTCTGTCTCGACCATCAACCTTAAGAAAATGAAAGCAACGAGAAAATAACGATGAATGAAAGAAAAGAACTGCCTCTCAGAAATTGGCCAACGACAGGATCTCACACGCGACGAGAATATAACAATGATGCGAAATCGGTGGGATAAAATAGAGGAGTCCATAACAATGGTGCCAAGCGGTGGTGGATCTTTAATCGTCTCCGCAAGAGACCGCTCAAATTTGTCACGCTTACCAATTATCGATTACTAAAAAAATTACTAAATTATGCCGCATTATGATCAAACTATTTTGATAAAATAGCATCATGATCTACCAAACCATATCTAATTATATCAAACCCGCCTCAAATATTTTATAGAGCATAAAAATTGCATTTGACCGGCCAGACGCAAATTCAACTAGTGATGGATGATGATTCATAACACTCAATATTGTATCATCTATATCATTGTGTCCCGTTTGCATTTGAATTGTTTCTATTTTATGTGCCCATTTACTAATATTTTGCGATTTTATTTCTATTGTGAACCTATTTACATTTCATTGATTGTGTTTATTTACTATAAAATTATTCATTTGGCTAATCATGTGTTAATTTCTGTTTGATTTAATTTCTCTCAATAATCATGCTTTAGGTTAATATTATGGAGTGGATAGCCCTACACTAGAGCACAGCATAGGTTCCACATAGACACAACATAGTTATAGTACTGAACACAATAGACAATGCAATGACACAGCAAGTTAGGTAAATAGTTCACTCACCTCGTGGATACCTTAACTTTATACTCAAATGGTGGTACTGTGGCTTGTGAGATTAGAGCGGAAATAGACGGGAAATGTATAGAATAGAGTAGAATAGAATTAGTACATTAGTTTAGAACTTAAGAAGTTAGATACCAACCACAGTAGGTAATTATATACACCCTCGGTCAACATGTACTTGTTGTTGAACCCGAGGCCAATAGCAGACTGACTTGCGAGTGTTGCTCTCTCGAGCGTTGCCAACTTATGGTCTCTCTAACTAGAACTTACACTACTCGCTATATAACACCCTCCCTCCTTAATTAGAAACCCTCCCCCTGTATCCCCAGTCCCCTTATTCAATATCGTCAATCCTAAAGGTCCATTCTCACCACAGGCTTCCGAGCCCGGGTAGACCTGCGTGAGATGTTAGCACTTGGAGGCTCGTGCATCCTAGCCTCCTGGGTGGGAGTCGGGTAATCAGGTGTTCCGGTGTCAGGTTCATTGGTCGGAGGTGGTGGGTATGAATTTTGAGCAGGTTGTGGAAACACGACGGTTTCCTCCGTAGGTTGTTCCAAGGGTTCAGGGATGGTGTTCGAGCAGGTAATAACTTGGTCCTGGTGTCGACGAACGACCTCTCCCCCCTTCAGTTGGCACTTGTAGGATACCGGGCCTGTTTTCTCAATGGTGGTAGCAGGGGTCCATTTTGGGGAACCCGGCGTGTATTGACGGACCATCACAGGAGACTCCGGCGGAATATCAACCGCGCGAGACCCTGGGTGATATCTTTTCTGAGCGTCCTGGCGTTGAGCAACTTTGGACGCGATTGCTTCTGACGGCCAAAGCAGATCAAGACGAGAGCGAACTTTTCTGCCTAACATCAGTTCGGCGGGCGTAACACCTGTTGTCGTGTGGGGTGTCAGCCGATAGTTGAACAGAAACCTGTCTAGTGCTAGGCGTAGGGGTTCCGTTGACTTTCGTATATTCTTCTTGAAAGTTTGTACCATGCGCTCTGCCAGTCCATTAGTTGAAGGGTGGTATGGTGCGCTCGTAATATGTCGCATACCACATGCCTTCACAAATTCTTGGAATTCAGCCGATGTGAAACACGTTGCATTGTCAGAAACAATTGTTACTGGAAATCCAAATGTCGCAAAAGTGTGTTTCAGGCACGAGATTGTTTCGCTAGAGGTTGTAGTAGATGTGGGAAAAATTTCAACCCACTTAGAGTGTGCATCCACGATCACTAGATAGTATTTTCCATCCATTGGGCCCGCGTAGTCAATGTGTATGCGATGCCAAGGCTTCGCAGGCCATTTCCTCGGATGGATTTCAGCTTTCGTTGGTGCAGCTCGAGTGCTCAGGCACTCGCTGCATGACTTAGTCGTTTCTTCTAGATCTTTGTCCAGCAGCGGCCACCATACATAGCTGCGAGCTAACTCCTTCATCCTGGATGATCCAGCATGGCCAGAGTGCAGTTCGTCCACAATGGCTTGTCTGAGAGCTTGGGGTACAATAATTCTTGCTCCCCAGAGCACACAGCCATTTTGTGTGGACAATTCGTCTCGCCTCCTAGTATACGGAGCGAGATCAGGGTCACCAATTACCGTCGAAGGCCAGCCTACTTGGCAGTATTTGTATACCTTTGAAAGTACTGGGTCCCTTAGGGTGCCGTCGCGGATGTGGGTGCTGGTGAGTGGAGCTGACTCGAGGAAATTTACTAAGGACGTCCATTCCGCAGGAATAGGTGTGGCTTCCTCGGGAGTTGTCAAAGGTAGACGACTGAGAGCATCAGCTGTGCCCAACAGCACGCCGGACCGGTGACGCAAGGTGAACTTGTAGGACTGCAGTAGTAAAGCCCACCTTTGAATGCGCCCGGATGCCATCGGAGGAATGCTTCTACCCGGATCAAATAGTCCTAACAAAGGTTTGTGGTCCGTAACCACAGTGAAATCCTGTCCCCACAGAAAGCAATGAAATTTTCGAAGTGCGAACACCATAGCTAGGGCTTCTTTCTCAGTTTGAGAGTATTTGCGTTCTGTTGCTGTTAGAGTTCGGGAGGCAAAATAGGCGGGGCGTTCAATCCCATCAATAAGGTGACACAGCACCGCTCCCACACCATACGCACTACTGTCCGCCACTACCACTATGGGTTTTTGAGGGTCAAAATGGACTAGAGTCTGAGAGTCCAGGAGGGCTTGTTTAGATTTCTGGAAGGCTCTCTCCTGACTTGCATCCCATTTCCAAGGGGTTTTGTCTCTCAGTAAGGTATTTAGGGGCTCCAGCATAGTTGCAGATGATTTTAGAAATTTCCTATAGAAATTTAGCAGCCCAAGGTAGGCTCTCAGTTGAGTTACATTAGTAGGAGCTGGTGCATTCTGGATTGCTGCTACCTTCTCTGAAGTGGGGTGCAATCCATCCTTGTCAATTTGGTATCCAAGGTAGGATACCTGTGGTACTCCAATTTGGCATTTATCCATTTTCAGTTTTAGTCCTGCCTCCTGTAGTTTAGATAAGACTTGATAGAGACGCTTGTTGTGCTCTTGCTCATTAGTGGCACTCACCAGGACGTCATCCAGGTAGCAGAACACTCCTGGGAGGCCCTGCAATAGTCCTTCCATGGCACGCTGAAAGATTCCAGGTGCGGACGAAATTCCAAAACTGAGACGGTTGTAGGCAAATAAACCTCTGTGGGTGTTTATTACCGTGAGTTCCTTGGAGTCTTCATCCAAGGGTAGTTGAGCGTATGCCTGAGACCTATCTAGCTTGGAGTATATAACTCCTCCTGCTAACCCGCTAAATAGATCTTCCACTCTGGGTATAGGGTAGGTATCAAGCCTAGTGGCTCTGTTGACTGTTAATTTTTAGTCCCCACAGATGCGGATGCTTTGATCAGCCTTGAGCACAGGGACGATCGCCGCTGCCCATCTTGAGTACTGTACAGGGGTGAGGATACCTTTCTGCACCAGTCTATCAAGTTCTGCCTCCACCTTAGGTCTAAGTGTGTAAGGCACATTCCTGGCCTTACAAAACTTTGGTGGTACGGTTGGATCCACTTCTATTTTGAAATTCCTTCCCTTAAAGCAACCTAGACCTGGTTGAAAAAGGTCGGGGAATTTATTTGCTAACTCTTCAGGGCAGGTAGTCAATTTGTTGACATTATTTGATACTATAGTTAGCCCAAGGAAATCAATCAGGTCCCTACCCAGCAAGGCTGGCCCCTCCCTGTCTACAATCACAATAGTTGCTAGTTGAGGAACCATATTACCAGATTCACGCTGGATGTTAGCCCTAATCTCTCCGCAAACTACTAGGGGGGTTCCCCCATAAGTCCTAAGCTTAACATCAGAAGGTCTCAGCTCGGGTCTTGACTTAGCTGGTATTTTAGAGTAGGTGGCCATTGAAAGGATAGACCTGGCAGCACCTGTATCTACCTCCATCTCTGATGGCACACCATTTAGTAACAATTTTATTTTGATTGGGGGTTTCATTTCCTCGGCTATTGAGAAAATCTCCCCATAACAGCCTAGATTAGCAACTGGATAGTCTGCACAGGTTGCATTGTTAGTTCTATTAGGGTTAGGGTGGTGTTCCCTCCCCCTTTTCTCATGCATAGCATGCACAAAATTATTTTTGTTGCCTTTAGCAGAATTTTGCTTTTTCACTTTAAAGCAACATTTCTTAAGATGGCCTTTTTGGCCACAACCATGACAAACACTGTCTTTATAGGGGCAATCTCTACGCCAGTGCAGGTTACCACAGCCGCTGCATGCTGATTTGGGGCTAGCTTGAGCCTGAGTTTTGCCCTGAGGCTTAATAGCAGTTTGCTTTACTCTATGCTGGCCCACATTTAGTATGGAATTAGGTTGCCTTAACACAACCGTCTCCCTCAGTTGAGTTTCTTTGGCAGTTGCCAGATCCACGGCTTTTTTCCATGTGAGGTCTGCTTCATTAAGCAAACAATTTTGAACATCATTACTGGCCACACCCAGTATTAACCTATCTAGCAGCGTTTCTTCCAGAACTTCCTGTTTGAAATTACAGGTGTCTGAAAGGGCCTTTAAGCTAGCCACAAAATCAGCAATGCTCTCCCCTTGTTTCTGGTTCCGCTTATGGAACCTAAACCTTTCAAAGATCTGGATGCATGTCGGCTTAAAATGCCGTCTTAACGCTTCCATGATCTCCTCATAGGTAGCATCTAAAAGTCTTTTAGGTGAGAGTAGGTCTTTGGCTAACCTAACAATTTTAGGACCCACAAGAGCAATAAATGTTTTAGCTTTATTTGAATCTTCCACTTTATTAATACTCAGGATGCAGTTTGGCCAGACTTCATATTCTGGGAATTCTTCCTCTAAAGGATTGAATTCTCCCACTGAGCCTAGCATTGGCATTTTTACCCAGCTTTACAGCTAATTGTCAGATATCTACCTGAAATAGTAGTAGCAACAACATCAGTTGCAAGAGTAGCCAATTCAAGAGACTGTAATAACACACCTTGTTAAAAAAAATCAGAAATTTACAGCATCAATACTCTAGTCACTGAATAATAATATAAATTCTGAGTTCCTTCATTAGTCTAGCCTCTCCCAAGAGTTCTACAAAAAAAAATCCTCGTCGCCAGTATTATGGAGTGGATAGCCCTACACTAGAGCACAGCATAGGTTCCACATAGACACAACATAGTTATAGTACTGAACACAATAGACAATGCAATGACACAGCAAGTTAGGTAAATAGTTCACTCACCTCTTGGATACCTTAACTTTATACTCAAATGGTGGTACTGTGGCTAGTGAGATTAGAGCGGAGATAGACGGGAAATGTATAGAATAGAGTAGAATAGAATTAGTACATTACTTTAGAACTTAAGAAGTTAGATACCAACCACAGTAGGTAATTATATACACCCTCGGTCAACATGTACTTGTTGTTGAACCCGAGGCCAATAGCAGACTGACTTGCGAGTGTTGCTCTCTCGAGCGTTGCCAACTTATGGTCTCTCTAACTAGAACTTACACTACTCGCTATATTACAGTTAACCATTTCTAATCATGTTTTATCCCAATTAATGATCCATTCTGAATTCCTTATTTCATTATATCATTGTATGTATTAATTGTCTCTGTATTTGAAAATGCCCAAATGTATGAGACAGTTATTTACAAGAATTTACGAGATTTAAAAATTTAAACCACGCGTCATTCGATTGATTATTGCACAGAGTTTCTGTATGAGAATAATTAATTTGCGTGGGATGCTGTTAAAAATTCCACCTACCAGCGCGATACCGGCCGCCATTTTCTATTGAAACAAAAGCGCCGGCAGCCGCTACTCTCCTCAAAACGTCAGCCTTGTACTCAGATTTCACATGGTCTCATGAAACATTCAAGCTATGTTGTCATCTTAGCTTCTCATTTTGGAATCTTAAAATTCAAAAACTGAACTTGTAAAATTAACGTCATTGAAATATAATTGAAAAATCTCCTAAACATTTAATATTTTAATCAAAAACTTTCAATTATATTGCTTATTAAAATTTTTCTTTATATTCGTATACGTCAACGGAGGCCCATTCAAAATAAAAATTTCATTTAGTTAAAAAATTTTTCTACATAACCAATTCACGTGCATTACGTACACTCAAAGATTGATATTACATATAAATTTCGTGGATAGAGAAATTATGCTCTATTGATAATTTATTCTCGTGTCTATTTCTAAATTTCAAAGCTATATTTCATCATGTGAATTAACCGTTTTAAGAAGAATGTTGTGCGTGAATGTCCCCTTATGAGGTGTGTGGTGTGGAGAAACTATGAGGCTTGCGAGCTGCGAGGTGTGGTTCGGGAGCTGAGGAGTGCCGCCGAAGCGTTGTTTATAAACTTGCGATATCGCCTGCCTGGGTCTCTAGACCTCTTGTTGACGTTCTTGCTTCCTAACACCAAGCCACGCTACTGCTCTGCTACGTTACTGCACATGACTCACTCCCTAGCCTCATAGAACATGTAGCGACATGGCAGCATTTGAAATTCAAATAAGATAATCGATATTTAGGATATTTTGATGTGATGCTTGAATGTATTTTGCGAGACAACGTGGTAATGAAATTTATTTGTCATTCTAATTTACTTGCACTTTATGGTCGACAAATTACTAATTACGACCACGAATTGAATGTTGAAATGTAACTCATTCATGTCTGGATTGTTGTTTCATTATAAAGAATGTGTCGCGTAAATTGTGAATTAATTAATAATCTTTCAATGTTAGCAAGTTGAAATTTCATAACGAAGAATATAAAAATAACTGTAAATATAAATGAATTCGATCTTAATCCGAAAGATGTACCACTCATTCATTTTGAAATTCAATATTAATGTGTTATAAAAAAATGTTGTATTCTCTCCTTCTGCGAATCGTCATTAATATTGCATTATCACATATCGAATAAGAATGGAATAAGAATCAGGAATAGGTTAGCGTGTGTCCTTTCTGTAAACATGAAGTTACTGGACTGAGTATGGATGCATGATTGTGAACGCCTGCGTGGGAAAAGGAGTGAAAATTTTGGATTTATAAAGCCAGCAAATAACCGTCATGGAACTTTCAGTCATTTGCTGTGGGGGACGTGAGAATCGACTACAGTCTTCACAAGAACACCGCTGCACAGAGAGCCTCTGCCTGTGCGGAGCGACCGCACGAATGCACGCTTCGCATACACATCTGTGTGCGTGTCTGGACGTACATCGCAGCCCGGGCGACAGGTGCTGCGAGCGTCAGGCATGCGAGGCAGCGGCACATCTGCACACCGGTGTGCGTGAGCGACCAGAACTACATCACAGATCAGCGCAACGGCAGCAGCAGCGGCGGCAGCGGCCAACACGGCTAGGACAACCGCGGAAGACGACACGCCAGCGTCTGCGCACACACGCTTCGCACACGCACAGACGCAGTGCTGAAGTGCGAGAGCGAGCACCGCAGCTGCGACTTTCAGACTCAAACAACAATGCCCTATTTAAAGACCGACCCTGCCTCTGTCGCGTCACGAGGTAACCCAACACGCTTGCGTCTGCTCTCACACACATACTTTGCGCGTACAACAATGCCTCATTCAGAGGAACAGCTGGTTGGCGCACGACGTGATGCAATCCCGGCAAGCACCAACGATGGAGGATACGACGAAGAAGAAAATAGAGCGACGATGTGCTGCATGTAATGGCGGGACGACCAATAGTACGGCAGCGTTTACATCATGACTGATGATACAAAAGATTACGATATCCAATATTAAAGGAAGACGTCCACCTTCTGTCTATATCCCCGTGGAGTTCTTTAACTCGGAGTATTCTTCTGTAAGAGAAGACAAGGATCAGGAGCCCCCTTTGTCTTTATGCGACTATAGGGTAAAAAAGGGATTTATTCCCAGAAGTTTTCTAACTTCACGACTGCTGCATGTGGTGGTCACGACGGCGTGGGAGATTACCGATATCTGTTGTTAGGAAAAGGTTCTGCCAAAGGACAACTGCTCGGATGTCTTCACGTGGTGTCTCGTTTCAGCGCTTCCTAGTGAATGCAAACTACGTCGTCATGCTCCGTATCTGTCTTCTCGGAACTACACATCTTCAGACGTAGTAGTCGCACGCGAAAGGATGAAGAAGAAGGATAACATCAAGCGGGAGCTTGATACAAAAATGACGTCGGCGAGGATTTTGTCATAGTTCTACTGTAACTGACCCTCACCGTGCTCAAATAAACGTTAAAATGAAGGGTTGTCCGGCCAAACAACCATCTTCTAAAAGATCCGGCTTTGGATAAAATATTTCTCGTCAGTAAGGACAGCATTTCTGAACTCTACGACCTATGCTTCGAGCCATGCATCACCAACCGCCAGCATCATTCGAAATCAACCAGCGAACCTCGCCCCCTCTACGAACATCCGCCATTGGACTTCGTACCCACTGCTCTGCAACCGTCATCTGTACCGGGGATCATTTCCTGATACCTCCATATTTCTCTTCGTACATTTAACTCCTTCCTTAGTGGCCTAGAGTCTTATTCATTCTACATAAATTACTTGTTTATTAATTGTGAAGCTTAATCCATTTTAATTATCTCGCAACACTTGCTATTTCCTATGATATATTAACGTAAAGCTTCGTTAAGAAAGAACGTGTTTGTTCTCACTCTCGAGGGAGACGCGCAAGTGCTCTGGGCGGGCGTGCACGAGCGGCATTAAGAGCTCAGCCGTGACAGTAGTAGGAGGTGTGATTCTCTCGCCTGCCCTGCGGGCAGGTAGGAGAGGGCTCTTTGCCTAAAGTTCCAATGGCTGATTAAAGTCGTGCATAGACTAACCAAGCGTTTCTCAAGACCGAGCTAAGTATATCTACAATGTGTTCATCCATACTCTCACTTGTGTCCAAGTAGCTTCATGTGTTGGCGTAGAGTTATTTCGTTCGATGTGTTAGACGTCCTTTGTTTCTCCGCTAAGTATTCAGCGCCTAGGCTCCACCTCGTATACGATGTTCATGTCAGACTTCTCAATATATTAGGAGGCTATGTTCGTCTATTGATCGAGTAATAAGGTTCATCCTGCTTATTTAAAGCAATAATTCGAATTCCAATAATCGTGTCATTTGATAGATCAGAATTAACGTAATCACCGAGATATGATGGTATTATTGTCATTTAGATTTTAGAATACGCTATATACATCGTGTGTCATTCCATTTTCCGAATATGTCATCCTTTTACTAATTGAGTTGAAAGACGTCGCCATTTTATTATTAAATAACATTATGAATCTCTCCTTAATTATCCAATTAAACTTTAATTGATTTGCTAATAATATCAACGCTAAAGTAAAAGACAGTCAAAAGTCTCAATCTACTTCGATCTTTATTATCAACAAAATAGAAGAATTGAGACCTTCTGTCTCGACCGTCAACCTTAAGAAAATGAAAGCAACGAGAAAATAACGATGAATGAAAGAAAAGAACTGCCTCTCAGAAATTGGCCAACGACAGGATCTCACACGCGACGAGAATATAACAATGATGCGACATCGGTGGGATAAAATAGAGGAGTCCATAACACTTGGATACGCACCATATACAGATAACCGCCATATAACATCTTAATGCACGGCCTAAATGATAAGCTAGATGACAACAGAATTATGCTGGTTAATGAATAAGTTGACATTTTGTGCGTCTCAAAATCATGATTTAATTTACGAACCTATAGGTCAATTTTAATTCTCCCGATTACGTATTGTATCTCCATGATGGTGTTAAAAGTAGCACAGGTAGCGGATTTTGTATTTTGGTACAAGAAGTACACCCGAAAAATTTTATATTGCTTATTAGCACACCTCGTATGGTTTGTCTATTAGTACACCTCGTATAATTTGTCTATTAGTACACTTCGTATGGCTTATCTATTAGTAGACCACGTATAGTTTGTCTATTAGTACTCCTCGTATGATACGTTTGTCTAAGGACGTCTCATATTAAGAAATGTTTAAAAGGCAAACTGTTGTCATGTCTCTCATGTGTCAACCTTTTTAGAAATAAATTTTCCTTTCTTTCTTTTCTTTGGTTTTAGCAAATGAAGTTTGCAAAGGAAAAGAAATTGTTTGTCAAAAAATACAAATAAAGAAACATAAAACCATCGTCATCGGCAGATTAAAGTTTGTTATGAAAAATTTTTAAGGAATTTTAGTAACAAAAAATACATCCTTCGCTCCGGAAGATTTTAATGATGATTTAAGGCATAAAAAAAATTTAAGCAAATTATTTTACGAACTAAACCTAAACCAAATGTTTAATGAACCAACTAGCATTACTAGAATTTCGAATACCTGCAGTGCTGTCTGGTGTTTCTCCCCTTTGGGAAAAGGGAGAACTCAGCCACAATTCCCCACTCTACCTTGGTTTCGGAAATGGGTACCGCCTTGACCGGGGGTAATCGTCATTGCATTTTGATGTCAGTAAAAAGGCAGTTGAAAAACCAATGTTCAAGATGATGCACATCAGGCTTGATGGGAATAAAACATTTTTTCTTTGTTTCCTTCAAATACCGAGTAGACGGGAACGTCATATATTTCACGAGAAGAAAAAATTCAGAATTACGGATCACCGGAAAAAGTTATCATGAGGTATGTCTCTTGAATAATGAAAGAGTAATAAAAGCTTACATTCATTTTTCATCAAGGAGTCATAAAAGTTAGTTCAAGCGCAAGTTTCACACTGAAAATATGAGTTATGGCATCCAATATTTTGTAGAAGGTGCGGCAGTCAATTCTGCATTTTCAAGAAAGCTGTGGAAGCCTAAAATGCAGGATTGACTGTTGCACTCTGTACATGAAACTTCCTAGAGGACTTAGATAGGGATTGAGTAGTATCAGAATTTTTAGGTCCGTGATTGAATCATTTGGAAGGCCGTTGTATGCCAACTTCGAGATAGCTTTGATAGTCCTTTTTTGCATTGTAAATATTATGTCTTTTTGCATGTGTGTGTGTGCCATGCAAGACTTCATTGCTGTATTGAATATACACATGGATCACTGCATTGATAAAGGACTTTTAGGGCTTCTCTTGATAGGATATGCTTGACTTTCTTCAAAATTCTAATAAATTTAGCCAATTATTTGCCTATTAATATTTCTAAAAAAGAGCAGCCGTCAGTGACTTGATTTTTCTTATCGCTTATTGAAATGCTAGGGAGTGATATTTTCTTGAAGATGAATAAGATATATTAAATCTTACTCGCTCAGTTTTGACCCCATAAAATGATTTTATTTGCCAAGAGCCAGAGGAAAACACAATTTGATTCGTGGTTTTGGAATGTTCCCGGCGTTTTCAGGGGATGAACTTAACAATGTGTTGTCTTCCGCAAACAGCTCAAATATGAAGGAAAATGTTCATTTCACAATGTTGTCCACAGAAATGAGAAATGACAAAGACCCTAAGGCAAATCCTTGAGGGACTCCATGGCTTATGTTTTGTAGTTCTGAAATAGAACTGTCAAGTAATATAAATATGACCTAACACTTTGACTAACATGAGCCACCGGTGTACACGGAGGGAGTTTTTATAATGCCGCTGACCGACTAGTGGTCACAAACTCAATTTTCTGAAATACTGAATTAAAATTAAATGAAAGCACGATCCAGTGAGTGTTTGAAATTTTCAACATAACTTACTACAGTTGACTTTAAATTTTAGTTAATTGTTAAAATTCAGTTTTACCAGCCGCATTAATATTGTTGAGGAAAGAGAGGTACAACTTGAACCATTTGTAAGAAAGGCTTAAACTTGAACTTGAACTTGAACTTGAGGGCCGACAGTGTCGGGGCCTTTGTAACGGCCTACAATTCCCTCCACAATTTTCACACAAAGAGTTCAGCGCCTGGTACCAGACTTGTCCACTAAACTACTCAGGATCTACGATCCTTGTCACAAGCCTCCATTGGAAGGCATCACCGGGACAGCCAGTGTGTCAAAACACCATCCCCCGGCACATTGGGTCATTACAGCCCATTCTACCAGACTGGCTCATTCCAGTCACTGTCTCTTACTCCAGGCACGCACAAGAAACACTTTCATAGCCTCAGTGATACTCGCATTACACTCCTGATCCAATCCAGCAAGACAGCTCATACCGCAATCATCTTCAGCACATCTGGCATTCCACTCATTCTCTCCATACTGCTCAGACACCACATTCATAAAACTCTCTCTCTCTTGCTCATACTTACTACATTCCAGCACAAAATGCTCAATTGTTTCCTCTACTCCACTATTACACTGCTGACATAATCTGTTATTATTCTCATTCCATCTCCATGTACGTCTGTTCACACTCAATGACTTACATCTCACAGCAAACAAGAGTTGACTTCCAAAACTACCATCATAGAACAGCTCAAACTTAGGTGCTTTCTTTTTCATATACCAGTTAAGTGTAGGCTTTCGCATCATGCTAAGCTTCCACTTATTCAATCCATACTCTTTTGTTTGTCTCTCAATCTCTTTCTTCCACCTCTTGCAGTCCCACTCAGGCCCTACACCTCCTAAATTTATTAAACTCCAGTCATCCACAGGTCTCCCAATTCTAACATGAATAATCTTTTGCATACTGAGTTTCCTTGCATGCCCCCAACATACTTTCTCCCAATAGCTTACACTCAGATTCCATTCAAAGATTCGCCTTACCCACCTGCTATTCTGCATTCTTTCAATTCTCACCTTATAATTCAGCACAGCTTTCATCATTCTTTCTGAAAATAGGCTCCACCCTAGGTCACCTCTAATGGCTTCTATAGCTGTCCATTTCGGAGCACCCAATGCTACACGTCCTACCTTATTTTGTATCACATCCAGCTTTTCAAGATCACTTCCATTCCAAGCAAGAGCACTCATACCATACATGACACTAGGTACAGCAACATACTTCCACATTCCTCTCACACATTCGTACTTGTTTGCTCTGTATCTGGCCACACTGCCTAACCGTCCACTCCACTGCATTGCTTTAGCCACTTTCTCACCTTTAGTTCTAGTACATCCATCTTCACTCATCATACAACCTAGATATTTGTATTCTTTTGTTCTACCTATTCTGATTTCTCCAATATTCCACAGTCTGTCTCTATCAGTCTCATCACTATTTATAACCATGAACTTACTTTTATCGGCACCAAAGTTCATCTTGAAATCTGTACTATATCCATTCACAATGTCAAGCATCCTTTGTAGTTCATGACCACATTCACTAACCACAACCACATCATCAGCATACAACAAACAGCTCAGTCTCTCATTACCAACTTTCAGTCCTAAACCACTCCCTCTCAGTCGAACTGCTAATTCTTCTGTGTACAATCCAAACAACAGGGGGGACAGAGTACAGCCCTGTCTCACTCCTCTAACACTCCTCACTTGCCCTGTTTCCAAATTTCCTAACCTGTAGATAGCACTTGTGTTCTCATACAGACTCTGTACAATGTTCACTATTTTTCTGCTAAAACCAACTTTTCTCAAAATTTCAAACAGCCTAACCCGATCCACTCTGTCATACGCCTTTTCAATATCCAGGAATGCTAAATATACCTTCTTGTTATCCTTCTTCATTCGCTCAATTATTTCACTCACTACAAACAGATTATCCTCCCCCCGTCTATCTTGCCTAAAACCATTCTGTTCTTCTCCCAGGACTCCTAATTCCTCAACTAAATTTTTCATTCTCTCATTCAAAATACCACAAAAGATCTTACATACGGTGTCACCCAGTGCAATTGGTCTGTAATTTTTAAGTTCTTTCATACTCTTATGTCCACCCTTATGCAACAGAACTACATTACACTTGTTCCAGTCATCCGGTACTCTTTCACTCTTCCATATCTCATCAAATAAACATTTCAACATACTGACTACACTCTCTCCTCCACATTTATAGAACTCATATGGTATCTTATCAGGGCCACATGCCTTTCCATTTTTCACTTTCTTCAAAAAACTTACAATCTCTTCACAAGTGATTTCGTCTTCCATTTGCAGTTCATGTTCATCTATCAGAAAATTTATTGGTTCATCATCTGTAACCTGCTCATTCATTCCACCAATGTCCTCCCAGTATTCTTCAACTGCTTTCACCATTTGCATCCTATCTTGCACACTGCAACCATTGACTACTAATTCATCAACTTGAACTTCACTACCTCTATCATTACCTTGTATAAACCTATACCAATCTTTTATTCCATCTGGACCTTTCTTTCTTAGATTTTCAACTTGGTGTCTCTCTTCTTTAACCCTAGCCTCATTGATCATTCTCTTTACTTTCTTCTGCTGGTCCTTGTACTCATTCCATACACTCTGCCATTCATCCTCAGTAATTCTGCGTCTTTCATACATTTTCCTCATACTGCGTTGTTTTTTATTTAAAGTCTTCCTTCTCGTTCGTTCTTCCTTTATCTCACTCGTAAACCACCTAGCATTCCCTGTACTTTTCCTGCATTTCATTCTACCGATCTTTTGCTCTGCCACATCATACAAGGTTCTTGCAATCTCCTTATTTAGGTCATTTACATTTCCACACCTGTTCCAGTTACATCTACTCAATTCATTTCTAAATTCTTCCCAGTTTGCCATTTTAATACGCCAATTTTCTCTTACTCTGCTGGCCTTCTGCATCGGCTCCTTTCCAACCCAATTATATTCTAGTACAAGCATTTTATGGTCACTATCAATATCAAAATCATCTTCATCTACAAACATTTCTTTGACACACTCTCTTGCTCTACTATTCACTATCATATAGTCAATTGCAGTTTTACATTCCCTGCTTTGCCATGTATGCAAGCCATTTCCTATTGTTACATTTAGGTTCTCAAGTTCATTCTCATCACAGAAATCAATCAATTTTTGTCCATTTGCATTCACAGGCTCACCAAGTATACCAACATGGCCATTCATATCACCCATCAAAATCAGAGGGCATCTGCAATGCTCTTGCACAATTCTTGTTAATATTTCATATTTTTTTACATTCTCTTGATGAGCTTGATGGGCTGCTTATGCCATAGTGGTATAGCTCATAAAATAATTGTACATGTGAACTAAGGTGGAGTAAAACTACTCCATGAAATAGTCCCAATCAAATTCTCTTCTTCCGTGTACCTTGAGCTTTTTCATATTCCTATCGTATGCCTCCCAAATTCACATCAAGGAATTATGATCGAGAAATTACGTATTCACAGGACATCTAAAAACATATTTTGTAAAAACTAATTTATTATACAAAATACCGTATCACAAATTGTCACAGAGTGAAAACGAATCTGAGCAGCAAGTCATACGCTATAATTTACACACGTTTTTGTTACTTCTTGACAACACTGAAGTATTAAACAACAAGAAAGTGTACGAAACAACAAAGTAGTAGTAGTAGTAGTAGTAACATGGGTTTGCTAGCGCTTCAGTTACTCAAACTATATCGCACCGAAGGTCACATATTTCAATTCGTATCAGACTCTTCCAAATAAGCACACAATATGAACATCACTGTTATTTGAAACATTAAAATTATATGAAACTCGTGATCACAAATACAACTTAAAATTACAAGTGTCTCCCCATTAAAATTTGTACACAACACAGTACATTCGAAAGCACTGAGCAGCCAAACCCTGTAGGGGGTTTCAGTTGCAACAACAAAAAACGGCCTTCCAAAACTCCTTATAAAGTTGCGTTGTTATTTACACGACAATATCACAAGCCCTTCAGTGCGTGAGACGCTGAGCGAGACACCCGGTTTGTTGGGGGCATTCAATACAAGATAAGTCGACCTACGTAATCTAGCACACAAACAAGCTGAAGACGCACATCTCTATGAGAAATGTCCATACAAAAACGCAGTTAAAATTTCAACAAAATTTAAGGTCGAAGCACCAACATAGCAATTAATTATCTGAAACTTGAAGTGATGTTTAAAAAATTGGAATAAAATTGAGCGCTCAAACTCTGCACAAATATGACAAATGATCTAGTTCATTTATTCTAGTTATTGTCGAATGTAACAACTTCAACACATATCGAGACACGATGCTCTCGTTGAAGTCGCAGGGTAATTGAAATTGATACAAAAATGAACACATGAAAAACAATGAAACTTGGAGTATTGAAAACAAAGTTGAAAAAAATCATTCAACGGTAGAATTTTCAGGCAAATATATAACAAGAACATTTAATGCGCAGTTATTGTTCAAATTTCATTGCCCAGCGTGGATTTAAAAAATGTACACTCAGGTAAAGGACCTCAAACACAAATTCAACGTACAAATTCACGTTAAAATTAGAACAAATTCCAGTAAATTTTGATCACATACCATTAAATTAGAGATAAATTGTTAACTAACAGAATTGATGCTTGATAGCTGAGCATAGTAAAAACGTAGCATAAAATGTAGGTACAATAAAATCCCAAAATTGAGCTCATTAAGGCTGGTATCTGGTTTACGAAGTCATTGACAGAGCTGGACCAGATTATGAGAGGTAGATATAACCCTTCTATTCATACTCAGAGCAGGATCCAACGTATGGTGAAATTGACATTCTTAACTTTAAAACCTAGTTACAAACGCGCTAAAAACGATTCCTGATTATTTTCAAATTTGAAATCGACATTTTTCAAAAATTTCGAAGGACTGCGTTGATTTGAAGGCAAGGAGATTTCATGAGCGACGTAGAAGTTAGTTTTCCATGAACCGTGATTGCTATTAGTGCGAAAGTTGGCAGTATCGATGAAGAAATATTAAATCGGATCCTTTTTCAATACTTAAGTGGCTGTTGACGAATTCGTTGTCGATGTATAGGAGGCAAGCAGAAATATGAAGAAGCGTCTCATTTTCGCCACCCCTGGTTTCATAATGAGGCAAGCAGAAATCAGAATGAGCGTCTCATTTTCGCCGCCCCTGATTTCATAACGAGGCAAGCGTACATCAGATGGAGCGTCTCGTTTCGCTGCCCATGTACCTGTCCCTGGTGTAGGGGCTGCCGAAGGCGGGGCCGAAAGCGCGTCCAGGACGCACCGCACGACGAGCTCCTTCAGCAGTCCTGTACAGTGGGGTCGTCACTTCTCGGTCTCCGAGGAGGTGAACGTTTACCCCCAACTCGAGTTGATGATCAGGTCGACAGGAATAGTGAGCAGGGTAGGGATTGGGTCGTGCGTTGTGAGTGAAGTATGGGTCCACATAAGGGCTATGCCGAGGGCTCGTGTGGTGAAGAGGCCGGATGTCGTCGTACTCTCGGTGACGTCGCGAGCGTGCGTTGAACATAGTTCTACGATGTCCATTGGACATTGGGTGAGGTTCTGCGTTGTAAAATTGGCTGTGGTCCATTTTGTATGGGTTATCCAATTCTGGCCTCCGTTTGTATGCGATTTCCGGTATTTGGTAAGGATCAACATTTACAGTTTGACGAGACCCGGCATAATTGCCGTGGGTAAAATCACTACGCGGAATCACTCGGGAAGCAAAATTTTCTTTCTCCCTTGTGTCTCTGGAATGTGAATTTACCCACTTTGTCCAATCATGAGGACTTGTTTCATTTCGAAGATCGTCTTGGATGTTACCCCAATTATGACGAGAGTCTCGATAGACATTCGAAATTCCCTTCAGCGGCTTTTTGTTTTGGTTCTTTGGGTTGGCATGCACAGAACTGCTCGTTGAGGCAGTGGGAACGTGGGACTGTGGATGGGGAGTCGCAAGAGCCGAGGGCATCCAAAACGACGACGTAGAAGTCGTGCTGGGCTCGGTAGACACCGTTGTGTTGTCAACCTCATGAGACGAAGGACGGGCTTGATAGGGCGTTTCCTGAGAAACAGTCATATATGGTGAAAAAGTATTCGAACTACTTTTCTCAAACACTGCATGATTATTCGACTGGTCATCTTGGGCTCTTGAAGTTAGGCTTTTATTTTGGCCGGAAGTAGCTTCGGGAGATTCCAGTAGTGCAGACGAATTTGGTATGCCACAAGCCCATTCCAATAACGAAGGAGCGTTACTTGCAGGATGGCACTGTGTGAAACTTTCAGAAGGGCTCATCAATTTCTGTCTCAAATCGATGTCTTTGGTTGAAAATAAGAAATTATTTGCAAAAGAACGAGCATCTACTGGCGAGTTGCAAACCAAATTGGATGGATTTTCTGGACCGGCATTGTCTTGACGCAGTTGTGAGGCGGGCTCGGTTATATTTATATTAAATGACTGAAAGTCAATGAAGGGCGAATTAACCGAGGCTGATTCTGATTTCTCCGGCCAGAAATCACTGCCAGGGAAACGAGCAGACATTGCTCTGAGTAATTTTTCCCTTTGTGTTTTTAGTTTGTAGACATATGCCCATTCTGGAGAGTCGGGTATTTGTTCTGGCGAGACAGTACAATTTGTCAGGAAGAAATCGACAACTTTTTCTCTGTTTAATTTATTAAATATCCTACTCTCTACGGAAGAACATCTGGCTAAAAACTGTTCACTGTATCCATCACATGAGTTACCTTCTTTTTCATAGTTCAGATCAAATTGGTCTAGAATCACCCTATCGAGATCAATTTGCTCTTTTTGTTTGATCCCAATACCCGCGACGGTTTTGCTGATAATGTTACCGGGAATAGGATTATGAAAATCTGCAGATGCAATGTTCTTGGGTATCTTATCAACATCATTAGCTGACGTCTTCTCAGACATAGTTGCAACTGACGTACTGTGAGACGGTCCAGGCGGAGATGTGTCCTTTTTCGTAAGATTTTTTTCAGGAATTGAGCTTATCGATGGCCAGGCAACTGGTCTGATTTTGAGCCGTTTGTCTTCCTCTGCATCTTCGAGGATTCTTTTTACGCGTGGAGATCGCAGCACTTCTTCGGGCAGTGATTCCGGTCCAAACAGATTAATTTCTGCTTCAGTAAATTTTAAGGAAGAAATACATTTCCCCTTGACTGCTGTTTCTTCAGGTAGTTTAGTTCGCTTATTCGAAGGTCGAGACAGACTACTTCGGCGGCCGAGCTCTGCTACTGGGAGAGGAGATGTTTGCTCTTTTTTCTTTGTAGCAGATACAACAAGTCTTTCGTAAGACTTCCTAATTCGACCAGTCAAGTTGACGAGTTTTTCTTTGTCGCCGTCATCCTCAAGGCACGCCTGAAGTAGGGAAAGACTCCTCTCCAGAGTTTTGTGAAGGGACCTGTAGCAGTGGTCAAACAAATTTGGCAGTGGTGAGTTCATGATATTCTCGATGAGTTCAGTGATGCCATGACGCAGGTCAACTTTGTAGCAAGCGACAGCTATCAACGCTCGCATGGCAACGCATAGTGCGCTGCCTCCGACGTGAGGAGTTTTCACCAATTTGAGCAGCGCATCCACGGCTTTTTCGGTCATTTGAGCAATAAGTGGAAATCTCAAGATATCTACATTTTTTGCCAACTTGAGCGCCAACTCTAAACACATGACCAAGTTCAAGGTTATTCCTTCGTTGTTGGTCGTAGTTAGCAGCCTTATCAACTTGTAGGATAGAGCGCAAACTTCTTTGTAGTCCTTTTCAAATTGTTGTGGACTCAACATGCCTAACGACACGAGGGAGAGAGAGAGGCGGTGAGCACGACCCACTTCTCGGATCGTTCGTTTGACGATCGAGATCGTTTGAGGGTCCTCGTTCTCTGTAAGCGTCTCCTTGTTGGCGATCGTTTTGAGCTTTGAAAGCACGGCCATATACTCCTCCATGGTGGCTGTCGGTGCCATTGTCTACAAGAAAAGAAAAAAACCTTGATGCTGTTGTTCTTGAGGTGAGATCCGGGGTATACACTAGTTATTGAAAACATTGCAATACATAGGGTGCGTAAGGTATCTGAAGATGCTTAAATTTTTGTAATTTATGCACACTCAATTCTAATCAGTGAATTTTCTATTTCAGAATATCCCATGGCAAATACTACTATAACTAATTACATGAAAAAACAGTCGGTAATAGTGCCTATGAGAGCAAAACACATCAATTTTGAAATTGCAAGATTTATCTAAGCCGCCAGATCTTTCGTCTGCAAAGTTAGAAAGGAGCTGAATGAATACAATGGAGAAGAATCGGCAAAGAGCAAGAGAAAACAGCATTATCAACTCTCTGATTCACTCAAAACACGAAGTTTTGAGCAAGAGGGAGGGTTTTCGATGTTGTTAGCAATGAAGGGCACAACATGACTACTTATTGTGTTTTCGATAGGGCTTTAGAGCCAATGCAGATGCCTATGTTGAGACTTTTTAAGCCATTGTTGAGCCTTGGACTGACAGCGTAGCCAACGGAAGGGCCCATGTCTTCCAACAAGATTCGGCTCCATCCCATAAAGCTCCCAAGGCCCAGTATTGGATGGCAAAGATTTTCATTGTCATGTTACACTAAACTTATAGCCGCGTAACTCCCCAGACCCTAATCCTCTGGATTATTATGTTTGGGGCGTCGTTTAAAAAGATGTTGAAAAGCATCACCAAAACACGAAATCTTCTCTGATGGAAGCAATAGCCCAAGCGATTGAGGACACAGTTAGCAACGAAATTATTTGTACACCCCTTGTATTCCAAAACTTAATAGAATTACTCGAAAACTATTGTTGCCACAGGCATAAGATTTTCACAAGGTGTGAAACACATATTAGTGACAATAACCTGAAGTTTCTACAACAATATTATTTTTTGAAGATTCAACAACTGAACTTCAGAAACACGATAGGGCAAAATTATTCACACAGTGAATGGTATTACACTTCATTGAGGGGAATTTACCATTTGAGAACATTGTTAATAATCAACAGCGTGACCTTTCATCGTCATATATCATTTAAAAGCCTTTTATTACAACCGTAGTTTCAGATGAAATATTGTTCCATTCTTCAATGGCGAAGCGTTTCAATTCCTGGAGATTCTTTGGAGCTCTCTTGTTGATGTTGGCTTTTAATTCCTTCCACAAATTTTCAATGGGATTGAGATCTGGACTCATCGAAGGCCATGGGAGAATATGTATATAATTTTTTTGAGCCAGCTAGTTGTAGACTTGGCCGTGTGCTTTGAGTCGTTGCCATAAAATACGCACCACCTTCCAAGTTCCGAACAATTAGCTGACACTTTCATACTTTCGTCCAAAATAGAAATATAGTCAACAGGGTTCATCTTCCCTGCAATATGCAACCAAGTTACCAGTACCAGATGCAGCATAACAACCCCAAAACATTAGTGATCCACCTCCGTGTTTAACTGTTGGCACAGCGTTCTTTGGCAGGAAAGCTTTACCATTCTTACGCTAAACCTTCTTCACGTCATTGTGCCTAAAAAGATTGATTTTGATTTCGTCACTCCATAATACTCTCTCACAAATGCCTCTGTCCTTATCAAAGTGTGACTTTGCAAAGTTCAAGCGAGCGGCAACATGACATGGCTTGTGGATTGGAGTCCTTCGAGGTCGGCGTCCGTGTAAGCTTTCCTTGTTCAGACAGCGCTGGATTGTGCGGTTGCTCATGCTAGTTCCGTGAGCGTTCAATCTCTCGGCAATGTCGTCTAGCTTCTCTCGTGGATTAGCGTTGATCTCACAACACAGTTTTCGAGAAGTTCTCACCGAGAGTTTTTGTTTGCGATCACGCCCAGATAACGTTTCTACAGTACCAAATTTAGCGAACTTTTTGTAACAGCTTGTATTGTACATAATTGGATGCTCAAACGCTTAGATATGTCACCATAACTATTTCCAGCTTTGTGGCAGTCAATAATCTTGTCTGAGGTTCACACCGAGTTCCTTAAGAGCCGTGTACACTAGGGGACATTTCGGCCGTGAGGCGCGACACTTGTTTTCGAGGCTCACCACTGAGTCTCACATTTGTGTGTGTTAAGAAGAAGTTCCCTATTCGCTCTGATCGAATTCGTAATGCACGACACTCAAGAGCCTCGTAACTACCGTGGCAAATAGGGAACTTCGTATAAACACACACAAATGCGAGACTCAGTGGTGAGCCTCGAAAACACGTGTTGCGCCTCACGGCCGAAATGTCCCCTAGTGTAAACCACTCTTTAGTTTTTTCGATCGTGGCGCTAATGTACGAATGACAAAGCTCTACTACTCTGGCTCAACGTTAGCTCTGGCACAATTTTATAGAATTCTCACATCTACATAGAATGTTCAAGAACATTTTAGACCCAAATTTTTTCAATAAAACATGTATAACTGTAAATACTTCTCAATGAAATGTAATAGTCTCAACTGTAAGAATAATTTTGTCTCTTCGTGTTTCTGAAGTTAAGCTTGTTAAATCTTTAAAAAATAATATTTTGTTTTATAAACTTCGTATTATTGTCTCTAATATGTGCTTCAAAACCTGTGAAACTCTTATGTTTGTGGCAACAATAGTTTTTGAGTAATTCTTGAAAGTTTTGCAAGACGCGGGGTGTGCGAATAATTTCGTCGCTAACTGTCAATAGTCAACCTGATCAAAGCTTGCAGTCGCTTTGAGACTCGAATTGAGTCGGTGATAGACGCCGAGGGAGGATGTATGGAATAAAACGCAGGTTAAGAGCATGCTTGTTTTGTAACAAATAATTGTAAGTTTCAACTAGTAACAGTTCCATTTTCTGTTTTTATGAAAATGCAAAAAAATGCCCTCAGATACCTTACTCACCCTGTAATATAAGCTTCCTCGGCGACGACAGTTACATACAAAAAAGGTCAGTAATAATATATTGGCGAGAAATTGACACGTCTGATATTTCCCAAAATGTTACATTTGAAAGGACCTCCCTATATCAGTCTACAGTAAACTGAGATACTGCATAACAACAGACGATGTATGAGCGCTGTCATTATTTGAATTAGTCACACTGCTACATATTATTTAGCTTCAGATTCGCTTACACAACACAGGCGACATCAGGACATCCAATGGAAAGGATCACTTTGAATGGACTTTTAAAAACAGGAAATCTTTCACCAGGTGCTTTCCCACACTAGCATAGAAGTGGCAGGTTCCGACGGAAGAAAAAAAAAGCAAGGAAGAGATAACAGAGAGGACAAAAAATGAATGAATAAGATCGGGCATTAACACCAGAAGTCGCGAAGCTTATCTGTAGGAGCGGTTTTTCTAACTGAGTCCAACAGGGAGTCCACCAGTCCTTGTGGTATAGGATAGACAAACCTAACTAACTTAATTAAATCAATGGCTTATTTCAAGCCCCTTGAGAAGGACACTCAGGTAAACAAAAAGGTTTATTTTGTCGTCCAATTTAGAAGCTCAAATACGCTCGTGGCATGAAGTGATCGTTGAGACGAGGGAAGGCTCACCTTGAGAGAAAGCAGACATTTATGGACATAGGCGTCACTTCGCTAGTATGTGCACCGCTCAATGACAACCAACCGATGTTAATTAGGCGTATGGAATGGACATACATGATTACCCATGCTAAACGAAAGCATCAATACTTGGGTACTGTATTTGAAATCAAACTTTGGCGCACTATCTTCTTTTTGGTACGCCAAAAATACGAGTAAAAATCAAATAGTTATTGTTCATTACCTAAGATTTCTTCAATGATATATACTTGCAATGAGTACTTTTGAGGCATAGACAATAGTTCTGGATACAACTAAATACCTCAATGCAAGAACTTCAAGGATCGGATGCGTTCTTATGCGGTTGAAAGTGTTTCATCATACATCGGATATTCAAACGCATCATAATTCATACCAGGTAACTTACTATGATTTCCCAAAGAAGAAACACCAGGCTCTCGTTGCAATGTTGGAACACGCGACCGTTGTGAGTGAGGGACGAGCGCTCCCGATCTCCAGGACTCCGGTGACCACGGGGGAAGAATGCGATCTGAAAAAGAAATTAACGATAAATTTCTACTCGTAAGTCATATGCTGAAGAGCTGTGAGATATATAGATGAAATAATAAACAGTAAGCAACAAAATGTAGGGAGACTTGAAGGTGCGCATTTTTTTGGTGTTAAGTTCTTGTTATAACAACTGTTTTAGGTCCAGAATACTCGAGCTGCGGATGGAAGATTTATTTAAATCCAAAAATTTTTACAGTGCAATGTAGGGTGTCCCTAGGTTAAGAAGTTGATAAAGTAGGCCTCTCTAGCTTTAGAAGGGATTGATAATTTAAAAATTGGTCAACATCCGCTCAATATAGGCAAAGGACGAGGAAAACTCAAATAAATACAAATAAATCTAATATTAGCTCGTCTACGTAAATAAATTTGTTACAAACTGTGTAATTACACGATAAATTTTCAATTGAATGCGCATTTGACATCCTAGTTTGACATCGAGAGTCGACCAATACATTTCGGATTAAAATTACTGTTTAAATTCAATATTAGGATTTAAATTACTGTTGTAGAGCGCATATCAAATAATGCTTGAAATGTTCCAATATTTTTACACGAGTTCCTTACTAATTTAGTAGTGAAAGCTATCGTAAATGACTGATGTCGGAGTTATCGGTCATTCGACTGAGTTCTTATCAGCGACCGCAGCATGTCCAACTTGGCGCGTGGAGGATTTTCTCAACGCGTAACTAAACTTTTGCGAGGCAAGAAAACCTTTGCTGGGCACTAAAAAGCACCATCTTAACTCAACACAACCTAACTCAAAGTCATCCACAATATTACGAGAGGAGCCTTTAATATACATCGCTGCACATGGTATCATCCTTTTATTCAAAAAGCCACGGACAAGCGCAAATAGATAACAATTCGGCAAAAACAAAAATGAAACGAACTTACTCTCAGATAAACAGAAAATCCACGTAAAAAACGCGCTATCATGTTCATCTCCAATTTCATCATATGATAGGAATAATGTTTATGAAACAAGATTAAATCTGAAGAAAAAAGTAGTAGGAGCTGGAAAACAGGACTACAGTGAACCGAACAATGATGGTCGTGACTACAATGCAAAATGAGCTCTATTTTAACAAAAATAGCATGTCTAACTAAGTTTGAAGCTTCACATTTTTCCCCGGGAGCATCAGTTCGCTACGATGAAGTAGGTGTCGTTTATGAAGCACGCCAACCTGAGAGTATAATTCCATCAGGGGTGTTTTTTCCTCTTAGGAGGCTCAAATTCCTGGAACTTGTGGCGCAGCTCCAATTTTCTCCGGGGAATTTCATTCGTAAAATACTTGCCACTTTCAGAATGTGTTACTTTTGGCTACAAGTACGTGCTCAAGCTAACTACTTCGATAACTCAATAGATGAAAAATAGAATAATTCATAACCCCGAGTATCTCAATCAAAACGCAAGTCTCAAACAGATTTGAATAATTTCTAAAAATATTCTGCAATTACATACATAGAGATATGTGCGACGCCTTTGCTAGTCCAACTTTCAGAATAAAAATTGAAATTTACAAGATGTCATATTATTGGACGTATAGAAAGAAGACATTAAAGTGAACGATGAAATGCGACCTAAAAATGATACGAATTTCAAACCTTGACTTTGCTTTCCTTTTGGTGCACAGGTTGCATCACTATCCACAGAGTTAATAGAATGTTGTTACCAATCATTCAAACAATTCATGCATTAAATTTTTAATAAAGCGCATTATTGTTGGGAATCGATCCCTGAAATCTATCCCGTACTCATTACATAACCCAACGCCTTTTAATCGAAACCAATACGAAGAGATTTGAGCTATACTCAAATTTGACCATTGTACTAGACTTGAGAAACAGTCTGCCTCTGTATCACTTGTGGTAAATAAATTGTTTTCAACTGTTTCAAATTGTTTTAAACTGGCGGTTACATTCTGTCCAACCGGTACCCATATCATATTCCAGGGCCGAGTGAAAATTGGTACCTAACATTTCCAATAGGAAGAAACACCGGGCTCATTATGGACATACTCTAGAGCCGAGTGAAAATTGGCATCTAACTTACTTACTTATACAACAGGAAGAAACAGCGGGCTCGCAATGAAGGTCACGTGACTTCGACACGATGGGTTAACAGTCACCAGGCCGCGAGGTTGAGGTAATCTGAAAGAAGAAAACGATGTAGAATACCTCAAGAAATCGAGCATACTGAACGCCAAAATACATAGCACGTTCGAATGACAATTTACAATACGTACGGGAAAATTCGCCATTCAGCCAACGGAGACAAGGCGGACAACAACTTAAGTGGTCGAGAATGTTAATAAGATAAAAATTTCCGTAATTAGCTCGAATGATCGAGAAATCAAAAAAAGGAGAAAATTTACGTTATATTAGTTATGAGTAGCGTTCATTTGACAGCTGATTAGTTCTGTTTCAGTAGATGCATGAGAGATTTCAGTGCGACGTTATGATCTTTTAATATTAAGGCCCCCACACACACTACACGCGCCACGAGCCGAGCCGCGAGCAGGGCCTCAGGCTCGCGCAAGCCTGCTTGGCTCAGCTCGGGCTTTCTGCCTCCCCACACATTACACCAGCCGAGCATTAGTTTGCAAGTGTTTCCTCTAGAGATAACATGGATTTCTCTGATTCAGATTCAGATGACCTATTAGAGATTGCAATTTGCTCAAGTGCTAAACAGCCTCGAAAAAGGTCTAAATGGTGAAAGTCTTGGCTATTGAAGAGGGGAGAACTGGCTCATGGTCAGTTAATTCAGGAATTGAGACTAGAACCTCAAGATTACGCTAGTTACTTGAAAATGGATGAATCAACGTACTTGTAATTGCTATCAATGGCGATCCCATTTATAAAAAGGAAGGATTCATTGTTGAGATATGCCATTTCTCCGCACGAACGACTTACTGCGACGTTGAAATATTTAGCTACTAGAAGATCTTATGAAGACCTGAAATTTTCTACTTTAATATCCCCTCAAGCATTGGGACAACTTATTCCTGAGACCTGTGAAGCTATATACACAGTGCTAAAGAAAGACTACTTTAAGGTTGAAATTCTATAGTGCGTCGTACATCGAACACCTTCTAAAAAAGAAAAATTCGATAACATTATGCACTAAGATGACCGCAGGCTCGGCTCGTGCTATTTTACCACCACTCACTACCCGAGCCGAGCCGCAAGCCAGGCCAAATATCTGGAAGTGACAGATCAGCACGAGCCGAGCTACGAGCCTGATTGCGCGGCTCGTGGCTCGGCTCGAACATGCCCACACACTATACGAACTGGCTTGAGGCTCGGCTCGTGGCGCGTGTAGTGTGTGGGGGCCTTTAGATTAGATTAGTCGCTAGTTTTAGCCTCCCTACCCGCAGCAATAAATGCGATCCAAAGAGAGGAAGGAGGAAGGTCCCATTTAGTATGGAGTTAAGAAAACGCGGAACCTACGCAGGAGGGGCATAGAAGCAATAAGTTGTGAAAGAAGATTATGAAACAAGACCAAAGTTGAAGAAGAAAGTAGTAGGTGCTGAAGAACAGGACAGCAGTGAACCGAAAAAAGGTGGTCCCTAACATAGCACAAAAAACACTTTATTCCAACAAAAAGAAGGACTACCTAACTCTCAGCTCGGGCCCTCTCACATTGTCCCCTTAGGAGCGCCAATTCCCGTAGATCCGATAGTTGTGTCCCCTGAGGGCCTCCACATGAATAACTCGAGTGGATATTTTTATGCTCGTGCGCTTGAGAAACTCGTATCATAGATACTCATGGTATGCCCTCGCGTCAACATTAAAAACAAAACAATTTACTATACAAAGAAAAAAATATTCCACAAACACAGATTTTCTCATTAAACTAATTTCATACTTGCTGAAATGAACCTACTGGGCGATTTATTAGCTTGAAAAGACACAGAAACAGAACATGTAGGAATAAAAAGGCAGAATAAGAATGGTTTAACAAAATTTACCGTATGAATATTTTTGTGTATTGGTTCGTGAAAGAAGAATTCGTACGAAATTAATGCTTTACAAGTGAAACCTAATTAAGTGTAGTATTCCTTCGTTGACTAAATCGATCTTACGTTCGAATAAAACCATTGAATAATTAGCTCGATAATAGCTCATTTCCCAACTAGTAAGGTCTTCACAATGCACCTCTGGTCACATTATTTCCGCCTCTCATATTTCCTCCACAGGAAGATGCTTCTGGCTCAGTCATTTCTTATTCCGTTCTTGCGCTATATGGTAAAGGACGCTATTTTGAATCAACAAGCTTGACACACATCATCTTGTTCATTGGTTTTTCAAATGACTCATAACTAACACCAGGACGCAATGACGGTTACCCCCGGTCAAGCCGGTACCCATTTCAGACACCTGGGTGGAGTGGAGTAGTGTGTTTGAGTTCCCCCTTTTCCCAACGGAGAGAAATCACCGCACAGCGCCGGGATTGGAACTACCGACACCTTCACGGAAGGGCGGTACAGAAAAACTTCAACTTATCACGAACTAGGCTGACTGCTGGTAAAATTAAGGAACTCATATTTTTCATGTCAAATTTACGACTTTTCGCTAGATAAATAGAAGAGATGCATTTGTCATTTATCCTCGAGTGCCGGTTTGTCAATTTTTACTTTAATGCGCTGAAGAAATTTAAAAATTTAGTTCCTTTTGATCACTAAAGGAACACATTTAAGAACGTTTTAAACGAATGACATTTTGCTCGCTGTTGCATAATTTTTGAGTTATTGAACTTTGAAGTTATATGAACATCGTATATGAAAGTGAAGAAACGGACACGTAAATATGCTATAATACAGTATTGACATAACGATAGGCTAGGTAAAAATTGGTCAATTAAGCAAACTACATACACACATATACCGGGCTTATCCTCCCTATGGGAGGGTAGCCGACAGCAGGCCACAATCACCACACTTTGTCACTAGGAGACGAGAGAGGCAGCACTGGCCGCCCCTGAACTACCAGGATCAGCAGCAGCCCAGCACAACCACCTTCCACAGTCAGGCCCGACCGCTTCATTGAGTGCAGCCCTCCCCCCGCACAGGACAGGTCAACCCCATCACACGCGGGCAGCTTCCAGTAACGCGTCAAAAATAAAATTACCTTCTTATGCACTGCCCCCACTCACTTCTGTCCGCAGCCATCCCTCTCGCCACGTCCACAGTCAGACCCCTCTCATACAAAACACGTCTCACCCCATCCATCCAACTCATCCGTGGTCTACCTCGCGCTCGAAGACCACTCACTTCCGACATATATATCTTTTTCACCAGCCGCCAACATTCATTCTTTCAACATGCCCAAACCATCCAAGCACTCTTTCATCCACTCACCTGCTCAACTTTTTGATAACACCCGTCTGCCCCCAAACCAACTCATTCCTGATCCTATCTCTTCTAGTTACTCCATACCTGCTCCTCAAACACTTCATCTCAAACACATCCAACTTCCTCCTCTCAGCTTTTCTCAACCCCCAGGACTCAGCTCCATACAACAAAACTGGCACAATCAAGCTTTCATACAGTCCCCTCTTAGCATTCATATTCAAACTCCGGAATTCAAAAACTTTTCTCATTGCACCCAATGTCTTACAGCCTTCACTCACTCGATGCCTCACTTCTACTTCCACACTATCCTTAACAGTCACATCCGACCCGAGGAACCTAAAATGCTCTACCTCCTCTAAAACTTCACCATTCAACCTCACATCCAAAGTTCCAAACACTCCACCTCTTGAACATCTCATCACCTTACTTTTATTCACATTTACCCTCAATTTCCGCCTTTCGCACACTCTACCAAACTCTGCAATCAGTCTCCTTAGTTTTTCCTCTGAATCAGCCACAAGCGCTGTATCATCTGCAAACAACAGATGAAACACTTCCCAATACATACCATTTCGTCCCACCAACTGCGCACCTTTTCCCAACACTCTGGCATTCACTTCTCTCACCACACCATCCATTAACAAATTAAACAACCACGGCGACATCACACATCCCTGTCTCACACCTGTCACAACTGGGAACCATTCACTTACCTCATTCCCTACTCTCACACATGCTCTGCTATCTAATAGTACATCTCGTATAGTTCGCCTATTATTATGCCTCGTATGGCTTATCTACATGTAAAACTCGGAAGGTTTGTCAATTAGTACTCCTCGTATGGAACTTTTGTTAGACTATTAGCTCACCACGTATGGTTTGTCTATTAGTACGCCTCGTATACTTTGTCTATTAATATGCCTCGTATGGTCTATCTATTTGTACACCTCTGATAGTTTGTCTATTAGCACACCTCGTATAGTTTGTCTATTATTATGCCTCGTATGGCTCATCTATTTGTACACCTCGGATGGTTTGTCAATTAGTACCCCTCGTTTGGAACTTTCGTTTTAGGATGTCCTATATTAAGAAACTTTTAAAAGACAATATGTTGGCATGTATCTCATGTGGCAACTTTGAAATAAACGGTTTTTATTTTCTTTTTCTTTCTATGTAGAAACTCTTGATCGCATTCAACAGTCTCCCACCCACTCCATACAAGCTTACCACTTGCCATAGAGCCTCACGATCCATTCTGTCATACGCCTTCTCTAGATCCATAAATGCCCAATATACAACTTTTCCCTTTAATAAGTATTTTTCATTCCCCTGCCTCACAGCAAACATTTGATCCACACAACATCTACCACACCTAAAAGCACACTGTTCTTCAGCAAGCACACGATCCGTCAACACTCTCACTCTTCCAATTAAAACTCTTCCATACAGCTTCCCAACGACACTCAGTAGACTTATACCCCTAGAATTACTGCACTCATACCTGTCACCTTTCCCCTTGTACAACGGCTCTAAACACGCGCTACTCTAATCAACCGGCACTCTACTAGCCTCAAAACCCAAATTTAATAAACGTACCAACCATTCTACAGCCACATTTTCTCCTTTCTTTAGACATTCAACCGTGCAGCCATCCATACATGGAGCTTTCCCATTTTTCTTTTCATCCAACGCACCTCTCACCTCTGCACTTCTTATTTGACTCCTATTCACTTCACCAAACATATGCATTCTACCATCACTTCCTACAGCTACTACTCTCGCAACCCTATCATCCCTCCCGTTCAGCAGTTCCTCAATTAAGCAAACTAACCTAAATAAACCCGAAATAAATTAACATAATTTTGCTATATCGAGGAAGATGATCTTCCGTCAAGAATCTACGCGTGTTCCAACAATGCGGCGATGACACTACCGACTGTATAATGTTATTCCTACCCAAACATTATTAATATTGTATCTAGAAAATTATGCCTTAGCGAGCAAAATGTCAAATGAAAAACGTCTTTAAATGTATTCTTTAACGATTTTTGGGAACAAAATTATTAAAATCTTTGAGCCCATAAAGTAAACTTTGACCTGCCGGCTTACTGATCCCGCCACTGCGCGCCTTGTGATGCGCTTACTTCCGTAGGCCTAAGCCCTATAGCCATTTTTTGACCGGCTGCTTTGCCAGGAAACGATTCCCAATCCTCTAATGTCATGAAATGATTCTAGTTTTTAGGTATGTGTTGCTTCACAATTGGGCTTACGTTGTTCGCAAAATATACTGGCCTAGTCCTGTAGTTTCAGTTTTAGGAATCTAAAACTCTCAAATTTTCTGACTCAGCTTCTCGTGCATCAGGCGAGTAAGTGAATTATGACGCATCTATCCGTAAAGCGTACCATTGCCTGAGCCCGAGAAAAGGTGATCATTCTCACGCCTTTCGCTTCGAAAAACAACTTTGGCTGTCAAAGTTATCATGAGTTAAAGGCACAGACTTGTTTACACAACAATGTTTATCATGGCGTGAAATTTCGGGATCTTTCTGGACATAAGCGGATCCGATCAGCAAACATGTCTTTGTCTACCCCAACTCTAAAATTTTTTAGGTAAGAAAAATTTGCCGGGTACGACTAAAGATATTAATGGACGAACTAGGACGTTAAAATGAGTTTCTGCTCAGTGAATAAACTTGTTATCGTACAGAAAATATTCAGATGCATCATCAGTGATGCCAGTTAACTTACTTGCTTATCCCAATGAAGAAACACAAGACCTTTGGGTTCGATGGACGAACCGCTTCAATTTCCAGTACTCAGTGGACTCAGTGGACGAATGCAATCTGGAAAAGAAATTAACGATAAATTTCTACTCGCATGTCGTATGTTGATGAACTGAGAGATAAACAGACAGACAATGATAAATAGGGAGCAACGCAATGTACGCCAGACTAAAGATGCACGTTTTTTTAATTAGATGTTCTTGTTATCACTGCTGTTTCAGGTACCAAATAATGAAGCTGCAGATCGAAAATTTATTATAGCCCAAAAATTGTACAATACAATATGTGTCCCTAGGTTTAGAAGTTGAGAGGGGTGACGTCTCTAGCTTTGGAAGCTATTGATAATTCCAAAATTTTCCTAAATTCGTTCAGTGCGTCTGAACGATGAGGTTAACTCAGTGTAGCTAATATAACTTACATGTTGCTTGAGATGAGACCCATCGATGGATCGTGTTTAAGTTCTCCCTGATGTAATACGACCCATCGATGGGTCGTTCGAAAAATTTGAACAATCTTTTAAAATTAGTGGTATTTGATGGACATAGTTTATGTTCGGTGTTTATAAAATTGTTAGAAAGTATTGACCTCGAATTCAAGTTGAATATTAAAATTCAGTTTAACCCTTCAACTTGAAGGCCGACAGTGTCGAAGCCTTGATATAACGGCCTACAATTCCGTCCGCATCACTCACAATATTCACACAAAGAATTCAGCGCCTGTTGAACTTGTACTAAGTGATAGAGAAAATAAAAATAGATCACAATCAACGCGTAAAATAAGCTCATGTATTCAACTGAGTTTGATGTAATCAAGATAACTACGAGATGAATCTGGTCTTGGATGCACATCGGATAACCTAGTTTGACGTCGGTGGTCGACCAATGAGGACCTCGCTTGAAATTCCCACACGAACGAAGTACATCTTATTGTGATAAATAGCTAAATCTTATCACAAAAGACATATAACAAAAAAAAAATGAGATCGAATAAATTCAGCGGCTTATAGGGCATTTTACCGTAATTTTAGAGCATACAATAATGTTTTACCAACTCCAGGTTAAAACAAGACAAGTTCAACGGTGCATCTACCACGCAGGAGATTAATATGGAACATGGGCGAGTGGTGACTTTACGTGGGATTCGTATTATGCGTACAAGTGCCATAGAATGGACAAACAGTCTACTCATCATATAGTAGTGCGCTACTATCTTGAAGCTCTTTTATTATTGTTAGTTGTGCTGTGCTATAATGTGCTTAAGTGGAAATTCCTGTGTATCCTGGAGAGTAACATCCACGGTCGACCTGTTACGCTCAGATAGCGAGATCACGTGGAAGGCTTCAGAAGATAGGCTAGGAGTTGAGGATTGGAGCCCATAGAAGTTGGGGTAACTGTCTCGGTCCTGATCTGTGTATACTTTCCAGCTGTCCATGCTTCTCGCGTGATATGGTGGGTCTGAGCGTGGACAGGTTAATTAATAAAAGGCTAACGTCCTGTGCTAGATGACCCCGCCGTAAGATAGTTTGCCAGTGCGCAGAGCAGGATCGTATAGTTTCGCATAGCATTGCAATGCCAACCTGTTTTATTGTAAGTAGTACGTTTTAAGGATGTAATATCCCGTTCGTTGGACGCAAATAAACGTGTGTCTTACATGTGGGTTTTTCTTTAAGAAAGCCTGCCATTGAATAGCGCCACAGATGCTAGTAGTCCTAATGGGTCGGTAAAATTAACAGGAACTGTCCATGCTGCGGGTGAGCAGTTCGGTCGTAACTCGTGCTTAGGTTGATTCGGGAAGCCTGTAAACCTGTTGGACTGTGACTGTACCGAAGCCTGGGACGTTGCTGGGATCTGTTGGCTGAGTCGAGTCCTGGATGCTCCAGAGATAGGTTGAAATAGCGAGACGAAACGTTGAGTGGACTCAAAATAGGGAAACAGCCCTTCACCCGTGCTTTTTACGTAGGCTAGGTTGGTGAGAAGTGGGAGTCGCGCAGCCCAGGTCATAAGAATTCCGCGACCCCGACTGCCAGACCTACCACAATCAGAGCGATAGTAGTTGGCCAATCCAATGTAAGTGAAAGATCAACACCAATTGATTGATTATAAATTAGTTTTAGCCTCCCTTTACCATAACAACGATGTTTAAAGAGAGGAAGGATGGAGGCATCATTTAGCATGATGTTTAGGGAACGTAGAATCTGTACACAGAGGGTGTTTCCGCTAGGGATCCCCTACGCATTGAAAGAGTAAGATGAGAAGGAAGGTAATGAAACAAGATAAAATTCGAAGAAAAAATATTAGGTGCTGAAAAACAGGACAACACTGAACGGGAAAAAGATGGCCCTTGAAAAAACAAAAGCAAATTTTTTTGGTTTCAACAATAAGAAAGTCTACCTAACTCTCAGCTCAGGCCCTCACACTTTCCTTTGAGAACACTAATTCCCATAGATACAATATAGTTGTATCCCCCTGGGAGGAAGATCAACACCAACGGGTATATAATGAATATAAGTATAAGGAACAAAATTACTATTGAATGGTGCACCTTTAAAATGACGCATCAACTATTGTAGTACATCAAGAGTTGGTCTTTACGAACTTATCAGTGACATCTGTCGCAAACGACTAAGGTCGGAGCTATTGAATGAACACAAAACCAGCGACCGCAGCGTGTCAAATTTGGGGCGTGAATGTCACATTCGCCGCATTACTGAACTTTTACGAGGCAAGGAAACCTAGACGGGGCGCCGTGGAATGATTAACTGAACCCAGCCTCACTCACAGGCAGCGCAGCATAACAAAGGCAGCCCTTCTGTACACCACTTTGTGCCGTCCTGTGGTGCAGCCAGCCGAAAATTTCGGGAGAGGATATTGATATTAATATTTATTGTCAGATATTAATTATCAGCAGATATTATTTATCAGCAATCTTTGTGTTCTTTTACTTGAAACAACGATGGAAACTGGCCCCCAGATCAACCGTCCCACCCCCCTCCCCCCGCCCCTGGCTGCGCTCCTAGTGTCATCCTGTCATCCAACGCACTACGTACAAACACAAATACATCGTAACACGGCACAAACACAAATGAAACTGACGCAAAGTATACCCTGCAGGAACAGTGTTTATTCCCTACCTGAGAATATTTTATTACGAGTTGGTTCAAGTCTCGCTAACCAAAACAAATTTGTTTCAAAGCCAGGAAGGATGTAGGGCTGATTTAATATTGAGTTAAGGGAATGTGAAATCTATGCACAAGGTGTGTTCCCACTCCAGATTCCCAGCGCATAGAAACGGTAAGTTAGGAAGGGCACTCTCTAGGGCACAAGATATAATTTTGAAAAATATCGCATTAGTTCTCAAAAAAAACCAAGGAACTGAAAAAAGGAAGTCCCCATCAAAGAACTAAACATCTTAGAATGTTAATCAAGACAATATAATATGAGGGTACAGATTATATTAAATGAAGGGTAATAACTCCCCAAACGCAACAAAGGCGTTGCAAAGAGAGGAAGGAGGAAGGCACCATAAAGTATTGAGCTATGGGAAAGCGGAATCTATGCACAAGGTGCATGAAAAAGTTAAGAAAAAGTCATGAAACAAAATAAATGTTGAAGAAGGGATTGGAAGATGTTGAAAATAAGGATAGCAGTGAACCAACAAAATATGGTTCGTACCGAAACAAAGAATTATACTTGAAAACAAATGAAGGGCAACCTAACTTTTAGATCGGGACCTCACATGTTCCCCCTGAGAGATGTGCGTATACATGATCAAGTAGGAGAAGATACGCCATCTATCGGAGGACGGGCGTCCACTTTACGTTAAAAGAATTCAGCAGAAACGTGCGCCACCGGTGGCCACGGAGGGGAATTTATAAAGCCGTTGATCGACTAGTAGCCGCAAACTCAATTTTCGTGAATACATAATCAAAGATAAATATAAACATGACCCAGTGAATTTTTATTATCTTCACTATTACTAAATAGCCAAATCTTATTAAATATACTTAAATCTTATTCTATACGTACAATTTATTTTAAATTTGAGTTAAATATTGAACTTCAGCTTAACCACTTGCGGTCAAAGTGTTAACAGCTATCTTTGCATATATAGTTCAGCAGCAACTGGTCAATAGCTGAGCAGAGAGTTACCGACGTAAGCTAATACCAAGACTCCGCACCGTTAATTTCTTATGAGTGCTAAAATGGACTCAATTGCAACAATTGACGATATTTATTCAACTCAAGCGAGCTATCATTAAAAATTGTTGCTTAATCTTCAACTTACTACAAAAGACATTCTAAAACAACCCATTAATGCTCCCCTGAGTACAGCGACTTGTAAGACATTCTGCCGTGGATGGATATTTTCCATCTACGTGTCTACCAACCAACTCCACTTTAATAATACATATTCGTCTTTTTAAAAAAGCGAGAACGATGAAGAAGCCTAATGAATTTGAATTTTCAGATTTTTGTCACAAAGCGTATACTATACCAAGGAGAATCTAATCGTCAAATATCGTAGCTAAATTCCAACTAACTATGACTAAATCGGTGCTTCTATACGATTTTTTCATGTTGATATGTGGCTACACAACACCGTAGAGTTTTCCAATTTTTTCAAGTGAAATACGTCACACATGGTTTTGACAACTCCATACTTGCAAATCGAAGTGCACTGATAGTCTTGTTCATAGAGTATTAATGTCTTATAAATTTATTTTGTAAGCACCCTTCTGATGTGACGAAGGAAGAGAACAAGGAATGTGGACGCGTGGAAAAGACAAACAGATATCGACAGATTATAATTACGTTTAAATAAATTATGATAATTCACTCCCATTGCACGAATATTTAAACCCTATTTAAAAGTTCAAAGTTCTGTTAATTGCACGTAAGTATCTTTACACCCAAGACACTTATCCTCTTATTAAGGAAAATGTATTAAATGGAGCTTACGTTATTCCGCCGGACACGTCATTTTGCATAAAGTCATCATCTCCTCAAATTTTTATTCAACATTTAAATTATTGGTAAAGTTTCATTAACATCAATCATTTCTGTATTAAATATGCCTATACCAGTTAATTATTGAACAATAAGTGGAATTTTTCGACGCTTCAATTCAATTCCGAGTCTGAAAACACAAAGAAAAAAATCGTCGTATCTTCAAACTGCTCAAATAACTATCACAAGTCAAACCAGAAAGCTAGAATCGTCTCAAAATTAAGCATCTAAATATTAAAAAAATTAAAGCATGCACGTGCAAAATTTCATTTATGCACCAGACATGCTAATCAAAAACTGAAGTCGATATTAATTTTAATGCGCTCATAGAGTTTAGAAATTTTGTTCTCAAGAATTACTAAAGGAGCGAGCACATTTAAGGACGTTTCTCATGAATGACATGTTGCTCGCTGATTCATAATTTTCAAGATATAACGACTTGCGTTCACGTGAGAATAACATTATAGAGTCGGCTGCGTCGTACCTACAATGTTGGAACACCTGCAGTATTTTGCCGGGTAACCATCAGTGTCGGTATAGCTGAGTTAAGTTACGATATTTCAGATTTATTTGAATTGGTTTAGGTTAGCTTATTCGAATAACCTTACGTAACATAACCTTATCTAGCTATCATCACATCAATACCGCATTACAAAATATTCACATGTCCGTTTCTTCATTGTTATGTACGCCGTTCCTATAACTTCAAAGTTTAATCACTTGAAAATAACTTGAAATTAAAGTGTCATTTATGTAAAATGTTCTTAAATGTGTTTCTTTAATTGTTTGGAACAGAAAATTTAATTTTCGTGAGCACATTAAAATAAACATCGACCACAACGAAAAACACCACACACTTGTTTTTTTCGATTTCGAGATTGTAATCCAGGCATTTTTGACCATCACGCAATGCCTGAACCATGCGTACTCGGAAACAAAGCCTGAGCACTCAAGGTTTGTTATCCTAAACGTAAAATATACTCACAAGTAAAGAGATAGAACTTTTAAATAAATATCAATAAAATTCTGAACTTCACCCAAACGAAACTTAGATGGCAGTCCCAAATTTTCTCCGAAGACTTCGGACACTCCCCTACGCACGTCAGCTCACAGTCACACTCGATTTAATAGTGCGGGTCTGCACGTGCTGGACTCGAGTTTTGGGTCGACTTTTTTTTCTTCGGCTCCGACCTTTGCCTTCATTATTAATTTAAATGTAATTATAATCTGGCAGTATCTGTTTCTCTTTTCAACATATCCACATTTTTTGTTCACTTTCTTCGTCATATTAAAAGAGTGCTTACAAAATTAATTTATTAGACATTAATACTCTATTTACAAGAATATTAGTACACTTCGATTGGCAAGTCTGTTGAAATCAAAACCACGTGTGACATGTTTAACCAGAATATTTTGGAAAACTCTACGGTGTTAAGTAGCCACACATCAACATACGTATATCACATACATAAGCACCTATTTAGTCATAATTAGTAGGAATTCAGCTACCATATTTGACATTAGATTTTCCTTGGTATAGCACGCGTTTTGCGAAAAAATCTGAATATTCAAATTCATAAGGCATCTTCATTGTTCTCGCGTTTCCGAAAAGACGAACGTG
Organism: Morinoia aosen; assembly: GCA_030386875.1. Lineage (NCBI taxonomy): Eukaryota > Metazoa > Arthropoda > Malacostraca > Amphipoda > Talitridae > Morinoia > Morinoia aosen. Next base: position 22,190,444 of record CM059578.1, on the reverse strand, counting down.
TAATATTAAAGTGGAATTGGTTGGTAGACATGTGGATGGAAAATAAACATCAACGGCAGAATGTCTTACAAGTCGCTGTACTTAGTGGAGTATAAATGGGCTGTTTTTAAATGTCTTTTGTAGTAAGCTAAAGATTAAGCAACATTTTTTATTGATAGCTCGCTTGAGTTGAATAAATATCGTCAATTGTTGCAACATTTTAGCACTCATAAGAAATTAACGGTGCGGAGTCTTGGTATTAGGTTACGTCGGTAACTCTCTGCTCAGCTATGGACCAGTTGCTGCTGAACTATATATGCATAGATAGCTGTTAACACTTTGACCGCAAGTGGTTATACTGAAGTTCAATATTAAACTCAAATTTAAATTCAATTCTATGTATATAATAAGATTTATGTATATGTAATAAGATTTGGCTATTCAGTAATAGTGAAAATAGCAAACATTAACTGGGTCATGCCTTCATTCATCTTTAATTAAGTATTTAGGGAAATTAAGGTTGTTGCTACTAGTCGATCAACAGCCATATAAAATTTCCTCCGTGGCCACCGGCTGCGCACGTTCTGTTGAACTGTCAAAACTTTAAGTTTACGCCTGTCCTCCGATAGATGGCGTGTCTTCTCTAATTTGATCAGCTGCATACGCACATCTCCCAGGGATAATATGAGAGGTCCCGAGCTAAAGGTTAGGTGTGCCTTTTTTAATATAGTTTCTTGTTGCGGTACGGACCATGTTATTTCGGTCAACTACTGTCCTGTTTTTCAGCACCTACTACTTTCTTCTTCATCATTTATTTTGTTTCATGAAGTTTTTCAACTTTGTTTTCATGCGCCTTGTTCATAGATTCCGTTTTTCCCTAACTCCATACTGAATGGTGCCTTCCTCATCCTCTCGTTGCAACGCCTTTGTTGGTATGAGAAGGTTTTAACTTACATTTCATCTAATTTGTACGCACATATTATTTTGTCTTGATTTTCATTCAGAGATATATTTTTTTAAATAAGACTACCTTTTTTCAGTTCGCTGCCTTTTTTCATACCTTATGAGATCTTTTTCAAAATTACATCTTGTGCCCTAGAGAGTGCCCTTCCTAACTTACCGTTTCTAGGGGTGGCCGGCAATGAGAGAGCTGATGCCGAGGCCCGGCGTGCTGCTGGATCTGATGACCTGCCGAACAACCCAGGTGTCCCCTGTAGGGATTACTACCCCATTATCAAGTCTACCGTGCGTGATGTGTGGCAACAATGCTGGGACATGGAATTGAATAATAAACTGAGAGTACTTAAGCCTATGGTGGGGGAATGGGCTTCAGCTGACTGTCGTAGCCGGCGTTTGGAGGTGATCCTATGTCGGCTGCGTATTGGGCACTGCCGACTTACCCACAGTCATCTAATGGAGCGTCGCCCACAGCCGCGCTGCAACACCTGTCATGTACCACTAACGGTGCTGCATGTACTTGCCGAATGTCCAAACTTTGCTGCTGCTAGAAGAGAATCCTTCCCTCATCTTCGAGATGCGGACGCCCCGTCGCTGCACATTGGGATGCTTCGTGAGCCCCTCCGTGCTCGTTTCAACCTCGGAGCGCTAGCGACCTTTCTTGCACGAAGCGATTTGATAGGTAAAATATAACGAGCTTTTATGCCCAGAAAACGGAAATCCGTGTGCACTCTGTAAGTGCAAACTCATGCCGAAGTTATAACTTGAGGAGAAGAAATGGCCGAGCGTACCGTGCTGCCACTCTTGTCTTTGTGAGGGGGTTCCAGCGTGGGTAAGACGCTCGGCCATAGTGTGGGCGGGTAGCTGGAGCCTCCGATTTGGGGTCCCAGCTGTTCTCGCACTCTTTACCCTGCTAAAATTTTAAAAATCTTTTTTGTTTTGTATCAACTCGCGGTGTATACCGATACGTTTTGCAGGTGCGACCTGTAGAATGGATCCTGCTTATTGAGTGAGAAATCGTAATGTGCTTATGCAAACAAATATAACTGTATGTGTTGAGGCAATAGAAATTGAGTTGACCACCGAAATAATGTTCTTATTATACTACCTCGGAGGTGATGTAGAATTCAGGTATCTTTAAAACCATGAGACCTTCGGCGCGAAATAGTAGGAGCTACTGAAGCGCTGGTAAGCCTATGTTACTACTACTACTACTTACCGTTTCTATGCGCTGGGAATCTAGAGTGGGAACACACCTTGTGCATAGATTTCACATTCCCTTAACTCAATATTAAATCAGCCCTACATCCTTCCTGGCTTTGAAACAACTTTGTTTTGGTCAGGGAGACTTGAACCAACTCATAATAAAATATTCTCATGTTGAGAATAAACACTGTTTCTGCAGGGTATACTTTGCGTCAGTTTCATTTGTGTTTGTGCCGTGTTACGATGTATTTGTGTTTGTACGTAGTGCGTTGGATGACAGGATGACACTAGGTGTGCAGCCATGGGGGGGGGGGGGGGGTGAACGTTGAGCTGGGGGCCAGTTTCAATCACTGTTTTCAGTAAAAGAACACAAAGATTGCTGATAAATAATATCTGATGATAATTAATATCTGACGATAAATATTAATATCAATATCCTCTCCTGAAATTTTCGGCTTAATTTTCGGCTGAGCCACAGGACGGCACAAAGTGGTGTACAGAAGTGCTGCCTTTGTTATGCTGCGCTGCCTGTGAGTGAGGCTGGGTTCAGTTAACCCAATTGAAAATTATCGCCCTTTTCAGGTAGTAAATTAGTCGTAAAAAGTCAAAAACGGCACAAAAAGGGCCAAAAATCACGACTTCAAACCGACTCCTACCTGTACTTGGCATATTAGGGCTTGAAAAGGGCCCTTCATTCAAATGGCCTTTTATAGGTTAAGTCAATGGCTGTTTTTGGGCTCATTCGGGTCGTTTAAAATCGTTTTCAAGCCTTTTCCAACAACCTCTAGCCTCGTTCAAGTAGTAGAGAAGCCCAAAATGGCCGTTGCCTAAGCCGTTCCGATGCCCAGAAATAGCCGTTTAACAGGGCTTAAAATAAGTGACATTTGCACTGAAAAGGGCTAATTTACAGCTTGAAAACGACTATCTCTTGGCTTATAACTGCCTGAAAAAGCTCTGTAAAAGGCTCAGAATTTCAATTGGGAAGGGGACCATTTTCTCCGTTCGGTCCAGAAATGGTCTATGAACCGTAATTTTTTTTCTATTGGACTTACGTCTATGAAAATTTGCAGACCACTAGCTCTCTAGATTCCTAACAACTTTTCATAACAAGTTTTTTTCCTGCGGGCATAGAATATTATTTATTTTATGATAAAAATTATATATAAACCATTCGTTTCAATTTCTCCGAAATTTACATAGCTAGAGCAATGCGGTTCGTTGCATTTGAAATTAGGATGTACGCCCCTCAACTGTACGGAGCCATTCTTTGAATTTGAATTCATTCCGAATTTATAAAAATTTTTGGAAAAGGTATGTTCAAAGTAGTAATTTTAGGGCAAAAAGTCTACGGGAAAAGTTTCACGTAAAATTTTTTGAAAATCACATTGCTCTAGCTTTGTAAATTTTGGAGAAATTGAAACGAATGTCTGGATATATGAAATTGTTGGCAAACAGTAGTTGAAGTTATAAAGTGTGCGTAAAAAATGTACCATAAAATTTTTCTGAAATACATACAATTTAAAATGCAACAAACTGCATCAAAATAGCTGTAACATTGGCGGAGTAATGTGCGTTTTAGTGTTGGCAACTTACGTATCATGGAGCACCGATGTCATCTCAGGAGCACTGATATCATCTCATAGTCAGGCTGCAATTATGGGTATCTGTTTCGAGGCTAGATTTTAGCTGCCATCTACTCTTTTTACCATACATTAGTTGCCATCTACTCTTTTTACACCACTCCCCCAAACTGCTACACCCCCCTCCCTTCAAGGGAGGGAGGGGGAAGGGTCAGCTGGCGCGGTGGCGGGTCTTGAAATCAAACAGAATATATCTTCAATTGAAACAAATAATGATTTACCATTGAAATCTACATATTTTTACACCAAGATGAGCGTACATATAGGGCTGTCTCGTCTTTCCTTCCATTCATCTCTAAATAACGCCAATTCACCCCCTGCTGGGGGGCACATGAGTCGCATGACGTTCCCAATAATTTTAGTGTTGTTCGTAGACATGTTCGACAGTCTTTTAAAGCAATAAAAAATTTTTAAGGGTTTATGACCATGCATCGGAAAAAGCTCCTCTTAATCACTTCCATGGCGCGCGTCTAGGTTTTCTTGCCTCGTAAAAAGTTTAGTAATGCGGCGAAGATAACATACACGCCCCAAATTTGGCACGCTGCGGTCGCTGGTTTTGTGCTCATTCAATAGCTCCGACCTTACAGTCGTTTGCGGCAGATCTCACTGATAAATTTGTATAGATCAACTGTTATTATACTGAAAAAATTGAAGCGTCATTTTACAGGTGCACTATATATATATATATATATATATATAAACAATAGTAATTTTAAGTCTTATATTCATATTTCTTAGAAATCCGTTGGTGTTCATCTTTCACTCGTGTTGGGTGGTCAACTATCACATAATCGCTTGATGAGGAGACTGTCTGTCCATTGCATGGCATTTGTACGCATAATATGAATCCCATGTAATAGTCACCACTCCTCCATGTTCAGTATTTATCTCCTGTGTACTAGTTGCACCATTAAACTTTTCTTGTTTTAACCTGCAGTTTGTAAAGCCTTATTGTACGCTTTAAAATTGCGCTAAAATACCCTATAATCCACAAAATTCATTCGATCTCATTATTTTACTTTAAGATATTTTAAAAACCAAGGATGTGAGGATGTACCATCTTTATTTGAAATAAACTGTTTTTCTTTCTTTTCTATCCGATTATCGTGACACGGACTGCGGCAAAGCACGTTCATGACACGCAAACCACGATGACGCAAACCCAGCGAGCTTCGTTACATGGTGTAGCACTTGAGATTCTTGGGTTCAGCAGACCCTGCACCGGTAGTGCGTGGCCCACCGTTACCAGCACGAGGAGTGGAAAGGGAAGAAAAAGAAAGCATAATTTTTATTTAAAGAAAATTGATGAATGAAATGTACTATAACACATTTGTTTTTAATAATTTTATAATATTATGGTCGTTAATTTGTAGTGCTCTATTTTAGTTACCCATCAAATCATGATTCTAGTTCTTTAAGTGTTCAGTAATTTTGAATTGTTTTAATGTAAATTTACCTAATTAAAAGTTTCCATTTCTCTTCTGCGTATCACCGATACAGACGTCAGGAGAAGAATAATTAAGGCCGCAGATTTAAACGCTGCAATCGGAACTCAATGGCGGAAGCATCACTATCTGGCCTCTCAATTTTCTAGACCAACTATAAGAGGTGAACTAATAGATAAACCATTCAGGGTGTACTAATTGGCACGCCATGCAGGGTGAAATAATAGACAAGCCATACGAAGTTTAGTAATACATGTATCATATGATGCGTTTTAATAAACTAACCAAATCGGGAGCTAATTATGTTGTTGAGAAAGACAGTCAGAATATCTTCTCTTGGATAATTTATAAACGAAGAGATGGTTGACCAATTCTGTATAATTTACGTACTACCAGAGAATATATCGGAATTCCTTCATTATAAGTTGAAACGGAAGACGAAAAGACGAAAATACGCTTTACTAAAACAGAAAAACACTATCATAAATGATTGACGTAGTCAAACGGCAGAAAGATGATTTGTTCGTGTATCATACGCTCTCATTGCGCTTTATTTTATATGGTATTTATATTTTTCAATTTGTCTGTGCACAGTAACTCCTCCGGGGCAGTGATGAATCTATTTCTGAAACAGTTTTCAAGTGCGATTTGCATATCGTCATCATACTTTGAGATTTGGGTTTTTGCCGACATAGCGGGGAAATCATTGATGATAATAGAAAAATTGAGCGGGCCGAGGATTGAACCTTGTGGACGCCTAAATTATTTGGTATGAATTGTGCCATTTGGTTATTTAAGCACACTGCATGAGAACGGTTCGGTAGGTAGCTTGTAAACCACTGCTGTCTATTCTGAGGTTCGATACTTTCTGTAGGAGTTTTTATGCTCAACACTGTGGAACGCTTTTGAGAAATCGAGCATAAGCAAGAGTTTATTTTTTTTGGTCCCTATCATTGTAGATTTTTTCTGTTATGTTACGCAAAGTGTCTTGAGTACTGGTGTTTGTCCTGTAAGCATATTGATTGCAATGAAGTAGATGTAACTCGTTTATGTAGACGAGAGATGGTTTGTTGTTACTTTTTCTTATATTTTAGACATAACAGGTAGAAGGCTGATTGGTCTGTAATTTGACGCTCTATCGATATTACCAGATTTAGGCAATGGCTAAATAACGGATAGTTTCCGTTGATCGGGAAACTTGTTTTTGGCTATATATGTATTTTATAATCAAACATATAAGAAGTGCTGCAACTTGGAAGCTGTCTATCATATATTGAAGGCAAATGATATCATGTTTAGTCGCTTTAGTATTTTTTATTGCGCATAAATTTTTTCGTATTTCTATGATGCTAACCGGCCTTGGTCTTCATTCGTTTCTAGTATTCGGGGATGATCATTGCTTTGATTTGCACCTGTAGATGTGTTTGAAACGATCCTGGATATTTTATTGAAAACTTCTTCGCCAACTTTTGAGAAGAAAGTGTTGAAATCATTCGCCATTTTTGAGGGGTTGTCAAAAGGGCTTTTACAGTCTGATTTTAATATTAAGCGACATCACTAATGATTTCCCACGTTCTTCTTGGATTACGTTTTGTCGCCAACAGTTCTTTGTGAGAGTGGTCTCGTCTTGCTTCACTGACTTTTCTTCGTAGGAACTTCTCATGATCTTTATATAGCATTCGAAGCGTGCTGTCGGATTTGTTCAGTTTGTATTCACGCTGGTAATTTCTCTAAACTTTTTGCTCAACTCTTTTATCTCATCTGTTATCCATTTAGCATTTCTTGGCTTAACTTTCTTCGCAGTGAAAGGTGCGCATTTGTTAAGGGCTGATATGAAATTTTCATTAAGAAACGAAACTTGTAGATCAACATCATCTGTGTTTTCCATACTTTGAAATCCACTCCATCTGTCGAACAGTTTTTCTTGAAATATTTCAGGGGAGTAATAGTTTTTAGCGATATGTTATGCGACAAAATTTCCGTTTCCCTTTTGCAATATTGATTAGACATTCTTCTGAATGGTGACCGGAAAGGTATGGTAAAATCTTTGTGCTGAGTACTGCTTGGGGTTTGTTTCTAATTGCTATATATAGAAGAGTTTTGGAAGAATTCGTAATGCGCGCTGGTTCTTGAACCATTTGTTAGGAATTAAGTCAGCGTAATATTTAGCGTAGCTGATTTTTTTATTATTCCGACCTACGTAGAAATCCCAGAAACGTAGAAAGACTTTTTAGCTTCAGAGATTAATTTTAGCGTATTTTCAATGAAATCCAATGTTGGCCGTAGAGCTGCTGATGGATGTCTGTAATGACTGCCGATAATGAAAGACTTTTGTTCATTTACTTGAGCATTGAGCCATACAATTTTTAGGTCTTCACATTTTTCAGTTATTGGAAATAAAGATGCAAAGTAGACATCTTTAATGAAAACGCATGAACCGCTACTTCTCTCATTCTTGACTACGTCATAACGGTACAATGTGTAGCCGTTTATGTTGAAATATGAACTACGGGTGCAAAGTCGGATTCAGTGCCTCCTCGTGGCGTTCCCGGTAACATGTGAATTGCTTTAAGGAAGTAGTTGACAAGACCGATGCATTCTCGCCATGGTTTGACCTGGTTTTCTTTTGGATTTGCTCGGTCCTTGACCACTGACACCTGACTGGTGGTTCTCAAGGCTAAACTGACCTGTACCCAGACCGATTAGACTGGTGCTGTATTCTCTATTCGATCGCCCCCTCCTCACAGAGAAAACAAATCACTGCTGTTTCTGAGGTTGTCGCCAAATTCCACTGGATGAGGCGCGGGGTGCTCATCCCGGGACCAACTTCTCTTCTCGTGTCCGGATTGCGATCGGAGGTTCGGGACCTCTTCTGGTCTCGGCCTCCGTAGGAGGCGTGCCCACCCAAGCACGCATCATGCGGCTAGTGCAGCTGTCGTTGACAGTCGCACAAGGGTCAGATGGTCAAAAGAAGAGATCGAGGTGATGGCTGGCCTGGAAGCTGTGTATGTGCGGGTCGGGTTGACCGTCCCGCTTATGCCGTATCTGTGCGAAAGTCTCACTTGTCGTTCGATACAGGCCATTAGTTGTCGTCGGAAGCGTAAAAAATACCGTCGCCTAGTTGAAGCGCATTTTAATTCCGCGAAGTTTCAGGATCGGACCCGACCTGTTGCAGTAGATCTGGAGGCGGCACAGGTTGAGCAGGAAGTGGTACCCATGGAGACGTTCCCGGGTCTCCGCCAAGTGCTGGTACTGGTCTTGCTGGCAACAGTAACAAATAATTTCCGCTTACGAGATCAATAAACATGTTTCAAGGGGTTCGTCATGAGGTCAGGACGGTATAAGGATGTCTGAAATCTCCCACAATTCGTGCCTTGTTAAGAGTACCGAAAATATTGTCAGAATCATTGTCAATCGTTGTCAGTTGCTTTACATGACTGGGTTTCTATGGGCGAGTTTAACCTTGAAAATCATTCTATGTCATAGATGGCTTCTTGGATAGAGAATCTCCATTTTGTGTGCCTGCTTTAGTTTCAAGTTGTGGTTACAACTTCTGTTTAACAACGTATGAAACTGCCCTCTCTCTTAGTGGCTGGAGTTTTATCAACTTTGTAGTTCGTGTATCTTTTCATTAAGTCTTACCCTAAGCGATGGCTTTCATTTAAATCTAACCATGTTTTGTTTAGAATTACAATATCATTTGAAAGGGTTGAAGCGATTGCTCGTTTGTTTGGGATGCTTGGCAATTAGTCAGCCAATATTTTTTAGGGCGCTATTATTTTGGTCAAGAAGTTCACTTCAATTAATAGATGGGAGCCAGGTTCATCATTTTGCTCAGTGGCTGGCTCGGTGCTAATTTTGTCGTTTTCTCAAAGCCAGTTCGTGGAGTTTTCCTTTACCCGATTTGTGCTCTTGATCAACTCCACTATTTGTGCAAATACTAGCGCAGGAGACTCAATTTTCATAAACCAACCATGAAAATCATAACCCAACTCCATGAACCGACCACTGGACAACTCCATGAACCGACCACTGGACAACTCCATGAACCGACCACTGGATAACTCCATGAACCGACCACTGGACAACTCCATGAACCGACCACTGGACAACTTCATGAACCGACCACTGGACAACTTCATGAACCGATCACTGGACAACTCCATGAACCGACCACTGGACAACTCCATGAACCGACCACTGGACAACTCCATGAACCGACCACTGGACAACTCCATGGTCCCCCTCCATGGCCACGGGGGTCATGGTCCCCCGCCGAAATGTTGAGCTGGGGGCCAGTTTGTCGCCGTTTTAAGTAAAAGAAAAGAAAAAAAACAGTTTATTTCCAATATAGATGGTACAAAAGTACCATCATTGGTTTTTAAAATATCTTAAAATTAATACACTTAGATGATACACACACACGTGTATTTTAAAAACTCGTGTCACTAGTCGAAAATAAATGATTGAGGGCAATGTTCTCCTAATCTAGCTTTTAATCTACATTTGATAATACATGTAATGATAATTATAAGAGATAACACAATTTCATGGACGATGCATTTTCATTGTGGGGTGAAAACACTTTTGACAGTTTACATGTACATGACATAAAACTTCGCAATTCTTGACGCCAGGAAATAATATTTGAAATCGCTTGTTTCGGTCAATGTTCACGAGTGTCATTTTAAGGAAACATGAAAATATATATATATAAATATATATCCATATACACACATACGTACATATACGTTTGTATGTGTGCATATATCCATACACACACACACACACACATACATACATATATATATATACATACATATTTACATATATATACATATATATATACATACATACATATACATATGTATATACATACATGTACACATAAGCATGAGGACCAAGAAGATTATAAGTTTTGTATTTCTGATTCAACAATTTTAACATAACGGTCATTAGTTAATAAGCATTTTATTTAAATATAAATGGATGATCGCACAACAAATGTATAGTTTTTACATGAATGCTTTACAATAATAAAGAGATGACGAGTTAGGTAATGTTACAAGTTGAGAGTGCACAGAAAAAAAAACATTATTCGTTTAACGCCCACATTTTTACACTCATATTACCGTTATCACAACCACTATCACTAAACCGACACTGGCATTAGGTAGTCATTGTTATCAAAATGGGGAAGGAACTGCCACTCGGCAGTGAATTTCAAAGGACACATTAGTGAACAAATTGAATAAGAAATACAATATATTATTGTTATTTTTGAAAGAGGACCGTACAGTCCACTTGGGCGTTAAAGGGTTAACTCTAGTAAAATGCTAGTTGTCAGTCTAGTACACACATATGTGCACGTATACATGTAAATATATACACATACACATGCACACACATACCCACGCACATACTTCCACCAAACTCGTAAGCATACACAAATGCATTTCTATGCATCGAGGCAATACGGAGTAATACGCATTATAATACATACGCACTCTACAGAGTGTCATACGCATAGCGTGCACACGTATACACATATACACAAGTCAGCATGCGCGCAAATATCAGCGTAAACTAGTCAGTATAAACCAGAATTCCAATCGAGGGAAACGGAGAAAATATCTTTTATTATAGCATGAATTTTATAAAATTTCGTACTAAAAATAGTGGCACAAAACAGTCTACCTAAAGTCAGAAACATGAAAACGATTGTGGGACGTGAGTAAGAAAGAAAACATTAATGTCCTATAAAGGTTTCATATTAGAAAAAAAATCACATTATTTTTGAAATATGGCGCAAATTGTCGGCAATTGATAAGAAAGAAAGAAAAAAAAGAAAAAGAGTATATTTCCAATATAGATGGTACAAAAGTACCATCATTGGTTTTTAAAATTTCTTAAAATTAATACACTTAGATGATACACACACACGAGTATTGTAAAACTCGTGTCACTAGTCGAAAAGAAATGATTGAGGGCAATGTACTCCTAATCTTGCTTAATCTACATTTGATAATACATGTAATGATAATTATAAGAGACAACACAATTTCATGGACGATGCATTTTCATTGTGAGGTGAAAACACTTTTGACAGTTTACATGTACATGACATAAAACTTCGCAATTCTTGACGCCAGGAAATAATACATGAATCGCTTGTTTCGGCCAATGTTCAAAAGTGTCATTTTAAGGAAGCATGAAAAAAATATATATATAAATATACATCCGTATATATATACATATATATATATATATATTCATACATATATATATAAATGTACATATACACACATACATATACATGTATACACATACACATAAGCATGAGGACCAAGAAGATTATAAGTTTTGTATTTCTAATCCAACAATTTTAACATAGCGGTCATTAGTTAATAAGCATTTTGTTTAAACAAAAAATGGATGATCGCACAACAAATGTATAGTTTTTACATAAATGCTTTACAATAATAAAGAAATGACGCGTTAGGTAATGTTACAAGTTGAGAGTGAACAAAAAAAAGACCATTATCTCTAGTAAAATGCTAGTTGTCAGTCTAGTGCACACATGTGTGCACATATACACGCAAATATATACACATACACATGAACGCACATACTTACACCAAACTCGTAAGGATACACAAATGCATTTCTATGCATCGAGGCAATACATACGCGTTCTATTTAGTGTCATACGCATAGCGTGCACACGTACACATATATACAAGTAAGCATGTGCGCGAATATCAACGTAAACCAGTCAGTATAAACCAGAAATTCCAATCGAGGGAAACGGAGAAAATATCTTTTACTATGGCATGAATTTTATAAAATTTCGTACTAAAAATAGTGGCACAAAACAGTCTACCTAAGTCTGAAACAGGAAAACGGTTGTGAGGCGTGAATAAGAAAGAAAACATTAATGTCCTATAAAGGTTTCATATTAGAAAAAAAATCACATTATCTTTGAAATATGGCGCAAATTGTCGGCAATTGATAAACACACACACACACACATAGGTACCATGACGGTCTAGTTTGATGCTTGCACAGAAATGGAGAGGAATGACATAAAATGCAACCTTCGACTGGTTTATCTACTCTAGTGCATACAGGTGTACGTGGACATATGCACACCCATATGCCCACATACACCTATATACGTACAAACATATTCAAGTATGCATGTTTGCAAATGGCAGCGTATAGGCGATCAAATCACAATACCTACGCATACTTTAAAACTGTTGTGTGATATCTTGTATTATAAAACAACAAGCGAGGGAGATTTTTGAGCAATGGAGATACCAGGCAAATGAGATTCGACAGTACTTATTTTGTGTGTTCTGTAACTAAGAATTATTCATGAGACACAAGATGACGAGTTATTTTGGCTTTAAATTCTCTCGGTCTTTGAGGGACTTTAATACTCAGGGGAAGTTTGTTCCACAGTAAGGCGCCTGATATGGACAGAGCTTTCTGCCCTAAGTGAGATGAACGATAGTTGACTAAGACATTATTGTTTCTATTCGGTTTTTGATTGTTACAGTGGGTGGATGGAAACACACTATCTCAGCATTGCTCTGAGGAAGATATAACGAGGAGAATACGTATTGGGCCTTCTGCATGAGGAGCCTTTCTTGGATAGGAATCCAGCCGATTTTATTGAGGAGATGGGTTACGTGATCACTTCTTTTGAAATTACCGTTGCATACCACCTTCGCTGTAAAATTCATACACTTTTGTAAGTCCCTTTGAAGGTATTTAGGCAAGTCTCCCCATACTAGGCTGCAGTAGTCAATGCGCGATAACACAAGGGATTGAATTGCTAATAATCTGGATTTTTCGTCTAGCATACTTTTAATACGATGAAAAAACATTAAAGTTCCGTAGATTTTGTTGCAAGTAGTCTCAACGTGAGATTTGAAGGACATATTTCTATCGAACCAGATTCCTAGATTTTTAACTTTTTCTGATGCATTTATTTTATCATTTCCAACTGCAAGAGTAAGTTCTGAAGTTTTTTTAATTGCATCTTTGGATCCAAAATTAATGCATTGTGTTTTATTAGCATTTAATTTAAGACCATTTCGGTCGTACCATGATTTCAGGCTAGTCAGTAAAGTTTCGGCTTTAATTTGCGTCTGTGGTATTTCCGATACAGAACTTGTTATTGCAATTTAAACATCATCTGCATACATTGAGATCCGTGTGTTAGAAGGCATTGGAGGGAAATCATTAATGAAAATAGAAAACAGTAGCGGACCAAGAATGGATCCTTGGGAACACCAAAATTGTTTTGAATGAATGGGGACAATTTGTTTTCTATGCGGACTGCAGGAGATCGATTTGACAAGTAACTTTCAAACCATTGCGTGTCTATTCCCAAGTTCAGTATTTTACGTAGAAGTCTATCATGTTCGACGCTATCGAACGCCTTAGAGAGATCGAGTAGCAGCAAGAGTGTTACATTCTTTTAATCGATGTCACTGTAAAAGAATACAAAATTTATTGATAATTAATATCTGGAGTGTAGAGGTTCTAAATCAAAAACTAACCAAATCTTAGGCAGAAATGGATGCCGAAACTGTGCGTGCAGCGTGTGACCAGATGATCAGAAAAGAGGATGGGTTGATTAATTATTGGATGTTATTAAAGACAACACATTTCCCTTTCATTTGATACATGAGTTGTTTTGATTGGGCTTCATATAACTGAAAAAACAAACTCTCATTTATCCGCACTTCGCTGGGCCGCCCGGTGTGTTTAGGCGTGTATTTCACGAACTTGACCGCGCAAGTCGAACCGGATTACTCCTGAAATCTAAAATAGCGATATTTCACAATACGGTAAACCCGAAAAAACTGTCGAAATCTGTGCTAACCAAATTGAACATCTCCTAAATTATAACAGCTGAGAATATCTACATTATCAAGAAAACGATAAGCAAGTTCAATGCAGCGAAAACATTATATTTTTATATTTTTATCTACGTAGGTGCAGTTGGGCCCATTTCTAGGAATTAATTAAATGCATTACCACGATGACTGCTTACTGGGACATTGGAGTACCACTAGGTAAATTATTCATTCACACATCAGTGGGAGCAGACAGTATTTCAATTATTTTGACCTATTTTTTTAGAGAGGTTCAAGTATACAAGGGAAGGTTCAAGTATACAAGAAGCATTCAGCGCGAGTTAGGCGTCCGGCCATAAATGGCAGCTGAAACCCCCTACGGAGTTTGGCTGTCCAGTGTGTACGAATGTACTGTATTATGTACAGAATTGAAATGCGGAGACAATTGAAATCTTGATCAGTAACTAAAATCTAGGTGGTCATGTAATATTGATATTCAAATAATTTTGATGCACATCTCTTGTGGTTAATTGGAAAAGTTTGATGCTTGTTATATTATGTGAATTTCGGTTCGATGTAGTTCGAGTAACTGACGCCGTGGCACAGCGGTTAAAGGATCGGACTTGTATGCTGGAAGTCGCGGGTTCGTTCCCAGCACTGGCGCGGAGATTTTCCCCGTTGGGTATTAGGGAAAGCTCAAGCACAATACCCCACTCAACCCAGGTGTCGGAAATGGGTACCGGCTTTACGGGGGAACCGTCATGGTGTCCTATATATAGGGTTAGTTATAAGACATTTGAAAAACCAATGCTAAGATCATATGTATCAGGCTTGATTGGAAATAAAGCACCCCAAAGATGCCGATGTTAACCTTTTTTTTTTAACCTAACCTGACGCGCTAGCAAACACATGTTACTAATAATTTTGTTGATCTGAGTGAGCGGATGATAACTTTATGTAGGTAAATACATGTGTATTGGAAGCAGTAGAAGAAGAAAAATGCTACTGAGCAGTTCAGTGGAAGTGTCATCTTGTAACTATGAAAAGCAACTTTGGTAGAAATACCAAAGCGACAACTAAATAGTCTCTGGCCGAAGTTGTCGTTAGCTGAGTTCATTATTATTATTATTATTAGCACATAAAACAAATTACTCTGTTGCTTACTGGTATAAGTGTGGACAGTTTCAAAAAACCCACTACCTTTTTAAGCGTGGATTTTAGTGTGCGAGTTAAAATTACGCGTAATTACATATATTAACCATCATAGAGCAAATCCAAGTATATTAAAGCAGTACCACTGGGGTTTTAACTATGATAACTACAACATATCCATAACTACCGTGCAAACGCGGTTGATGTTTGGCTGCTGAGTTTATGAACTAAAAGCTTTCGCCACAACAGCACTGATTTTATAAATTTATTCATCTACTTATTAGATCGTTCACCGTAAGCTGCAGAACAATGAAAATCACCAGTAATTTATGAGATTAAAGAGGAGTTGAGAGTGATAGAAAGGGGGTATGAAAACGCTGTTCAATCATAGAACAAAACAAATTTTATATTTTGACTGAAATGCAGGAGTTATCACAGGAATTACGCTGGGTTCATTCAGGGGTAGGACATTTATAAAGGGAACATATGAAGAATCTCAGACTCTTTAACTCGCTACAATACGGGAAATGTTGGCACGTAACTGAGAAACAGGGATAATCACGATGGCGTTGAGTACATTTGTAACCCGAGTAAGAGGTAGGCTTATGTAGCATCAGCTACAAAAGAGTAAAATTATAAAATTTCTCATTCGCACGTAAATAGCTTAACTATTAGCAGTAAAAATCTTACTCTAAATTATGATTAATAATTTTCTACTTATAATTAGTATTCCTTGAAGTTTTTGTGTAAATGCATGAGATATAAATAACACTCGACATTTTTCGAGAGAGAAGCCCCTGAATGGCAATACTGCGCAGTGGCGCGTCTCTTTCAAACTCACTCTCACTTGTGCGTCTCTCTAGTTTGGTGTTACAGCAGTTCTCGTAAGTAGACCTGTGTTAGAAAATATCTTGTTCTTTTTTCGTGTTCAGGTTAAGTATAATTTTAGTGTCCAATGTGCTAAGTATAAGTGATCGTGTCAGTCGTGATTTATAGATAACATGCAAATAGTCGTAGAGTTCGGAAATAACATTCGTAACGTAGTTCGTTCGTTCGTTCGTAATTCGTTTGTAACGTAGCGTAAATTTTGCGTCAGATGTTCATTGCATTTCGGTGTCAAGATTTCATTATCAACATTTAAATCATGTTCCTTTTTATTCTTGCGGCAAAAATATATACTTGCATCTGCCATGGTGATATTGCTACTCGCGCACAAAAATACTTCGTGAACGCGTACGGTGCTATGCCGGCGTCCCGTGGAAGATGGCGAACGCGATAACTGCCGCGTCATGTCATTTCTACGTGCAAGAATTTCACCTCCTTTATGTGTAAATATTATCCTGTGACTACAGGACATTCTTGCAGTTCTTTCTTTGTCAGTACGATTTGACATTAATGAATTTAGGACTGCCTTTTTATTTCTCGTGTGAACCTAGTTATTGTAGAGTACGAAAAAGTATTAATTCTCATTCTATGCATTTTAGCTATTTTTATATTTCCTTTCTGCTTCATGATTCATGTGTTATTAAGTCACATGTATTTTCCATAATTCCACAAAATGGAATCACCGATATTACTGCTCTAAAAAAATCACAAGTCTTACTGTCTTGCATATTCTTGCAAAAGTTTTAGCAGTGTGGATATTTCATTATATTCCGTAGATCTTGTGCTTAATCGCATGTAGTTTCGGGAATGAATAACGATTGTCATTACCGGAAGTTCTTGTTAATCTCATGCTGATATTAAAGCAAAAGGCATTAGTGAAAAAGCTTGCCAGCTGCAAAAAAAAATCTATCCTATCTCCTGAGCTTGATAAAAAGAGAACCAATTCAAATAGCTCGTGTTGAATCTGAAGGAAGACTCAGTGTTTCTCCGTGATGGGAAAATTTTTCTGCAGTGTAGGGAATGTCAGTGTGGAATTTTTCCTTGATGCCTCTTCGAGAGCTTTTCATTCAGCGACCTCGATTATTGCAGATTCCTCGACGGCACATCACAACGCCACAACACTTCCTTGGGTCTTAACCGGAAAACCTATACATTCATCTTAGTTACACAAGTCGCATATTAACTTGGCAAATCTTATCTCTAACTCATTCATCGAGTTATCTCGGCGCAGGCAGTGGCGATTTTCTCTGTTGGGTATAGGAGAATAATTCCAAGCACAATACCCCACTCCACCCAGGTGTCTGAAATGGGTACCGGTCTCGACCGGGGGAAAGCGTCATGGCGTCCTGGCGTTAGTTATAAGGCATTTGAAAATCCAATGTACAAGGTGATGTGTATCAGGCTTGATTGGAAATAAAGCATCCGTAGATGCCTTCATTATTCATTATTATTATTATTATACAACATAATTGCCTATGTGTGATGTGAGACGTTTCTGAACTGTGGTCATCTCTAAACTGCCACCACTTGCCGGTCTTTCAGTTTGCTAAAACTTATACACTGAACCTCCCCAAAAACACTCACTTTCACTTTGCCAACGTCATCGCTCACCGGACCTCACCATCGTTCGCAGGACTTCGCCGGCACGGAGTGCCCACCTAGACAAGTTCTTCCAGTAAGCTCATCGCCAGTCCTCCCGGGTTTTCCTACAATAAATACCCGAGCTGAGTCTCGTATGGTCGTCATTATCCCTTTCTCGCCATTTTGGCCGGTAACAGCGAATATTCTGGTTTAAACCATACCACGGCAAACGTAACACTTAGGTAAGGCATCTTTCTTTCAAAAAGTGCACGGAAACTTGGATCAAACGCTATAATGAAAACATTTTTAGGTAGTTTTCATTTATGTATTATGTCGTTGTTATGTCGTTATGTCGTTGCTGATAACTCCACCCAGGTGTCTGATATGGGTACCGGTCTCGACCGGGGGGAAGCGTCATGGCGTCCTGGCGTTAGTTATAAGGCATTTGAAAATCCAATGTACAAGGTGATATGTATCAGGCTTGATTGGAAATAAAGCATCCGTAGATGCCTTCATTATTATAACGAACTACGGGTTGCCATAGAAAGCGTTCACCCTGAACTCAGGAAAAAAAGAAAGAAGAAAAAGAGTTTATTTACAATACAGTATTAACATGAAATGTTTATACATCGGTTTTAAAACACCTTAACATCAATATCCTTAACTGATAATAGCACATTAGGATCGTAATACCCGTGTAAAATACTGAAACAAAAAATGATTGACAGAGAAGCATAACAAAAATGATTTCCCTTCCTTGCCTAATCTTATTTTGACAGTGCATTTAAATATAAGTAACTAAGAGAACACAATCATCGAGACGCTTATTTGAAAAACACTTTCATTAGTGCGCACATGTAAAACAAATTATCAAGCTCTGTGGGCCTCGAATTTACCTAAAAAAATGAGTAACATGCGCTATAAATGAATACCTGTGGGTTTAAGAGAAAAAATACACGTGGGACGTAAAAGTATTAATGAGTGTTTTTACGTAGTGCTCGACTATAGGGAGCAAACAAGTAAGAGGGTGTTACTACGTAGGACAAATCTCAGTTTACCTACAATTTTAGCGTAATTGGGCTGACGTCTGAAAGAAGCGATCACTTAGAGAATTGCAGGTATTCACAGCTGTAGTCATTAATTCTTGGTTGAGCGCGTTTGAAAACAGAAATACTCTTCAAAATGGAAACCTTTTTTTCCCAAAAGCGTTTTACTACCTAATGTTTACCGGTTTTTCACCGGCAGGCCGCAGCCGAGACACTTCAAGAAACAGTTTGGTACAGAATTTCTTGAGATACCTTCTCGACTCGTGCTCCGCCAAAACATAAAAGTTCATTAACTTCATTCACATGTAACTTTCGAAATAATGCACCTATCGAGTTCGAATTACTCTCAAAAGAAAGAATGAAACTTTCTTAAGAGAAATTCGCGCATGCCAAAACACTTTAGCGTTCACAGACAACAGGAAGTGAAGTTCCCGTAAGCTCTCGATGAGAGCCACATTTTTCGCTGAGCCTCATTTTCTGCCGAAGTTAATTTCTAAACTAAAGCACCTATAAACTTCAAATCAATTTCCTTTTTTAGAGCAAATTATTCTTCAGGCCGACATGTATGACAAAACTCTCATACGCTTCCTGGGGGGGGGGGGGGGGGCAGAGAGCGAGGTTCCCCCAAGCTCTCGATGAGAGTCACATTTTTCGATGAGCCTCATTTTCTGCCGAAGTTAATTTCTAAACTAAAGCACCTATAAACTTCAAATCAATTTCCTTTTTTAGTGCAAATTATTCTTCAGGCCGACATGTATGACAAAACTCTCATACGCTTCCTGGGGGGGGGGGGGGGGCAGAGAGCGAGGTTCCCCCAAGCTCTCGATGAGAGTCACATTTTTCGATGAGCCTCATTTTCTGCCGAAGTTAATTTCTAAACTAAAGCACCTATAAACTTCAAATCAATTTTCTTTTTTAGAGCAAATTATTCTTCAGGCCGACATGTATGACAAAACTCTCATACGCTTCCTGGGGGGGGGGGGGGGGGCAGAGAGCGAGGTTCCCCCAAGCTCTCGATGAGAGTCACATTTTTCGATGAGCCTCATTTTCTGCCGAAGTTAATTTCTAAACTAAAGCACCTATAAACTTCAAATCAATTTTCTTTTTTAGAGCAAATTATTCTTCAGGCCGACATGTATGACAAAACTCTCATACGCTTCCTGGGGGGGGGGGGGGGGCAGAGAGCGAGGTTCCCCCAAGCTCTCGATGAGAGTCACATTTTTCGATGAGCCTCATTTTCTGCCGAAGTTAATTTCTAAACTAAAGCACCTATAAACTTCAAATCAATTTCCTTTTTTAGTGCAAATTATTCTTCAGGCCGACATGTATGACAAAACTCTCATACGCTTCCTGGGGGGGGGGGGGGGGGCAGAGAGCGAGGTTCCCCCAAGCTCTCGATGAGAGTCACATTTTTCGATGAGCCTCATTTTCTGCCGAAGTTAATTTCTAAACTAAAGCACCTATAAACTTCAAATAAATTTTCTTTTTTAGAGCAAATTATTCTTCAGGCCGACATGTATGACAAAACTCTCATACGCTTCCTGGGGGGGGGGGGGCAGAGAGCGAGGTTCCCCCAAGCTCTCGATGAGAGTCACATTTTTCGATGAGCCTCATTTTCTGCCGAAGTTAATTTCTAAACTAAAGCACCTATAAACTTCAAATAAATTTTCTTTTTTAGAGCAAATTATTCTTCAGGCCGACATGTATGACAAAACTCTCATACGCTTCCTGGGGGGGGGGGGGGGCAGAGAGCGAGGTTCCCCCAAGCTCTCGATGAGAGTCACATTTTTCGATGAGCCTCATTTTCTGCCGAAGTTAATTTCTAAACTAAAGCACCTATAAACTTCAAATCAATTTTCTTTTTTAGAGCAAATTATTCATCAGACCGACATGTATGACAAAACTCTCATACGCTTCCTGGGGGGGGGGGGGGGGCAGAGAGCGAGGTTCCCCCAAGCTCTCGATGAGAGTCACATTTTTCGATGAGCCTCATTTTCTGCCGAAGTTAATTTCTAAACTAAAGCACCTATAAACTTCAAATCAATTTTCTTTTTTAGAGCAAATTATTCTTCAGGCCGACATGTATGACAAAACTCTCATACGAAACATTCTCTTTCGTGCCGATATAAACAAAACCCTAACGGTTTGCCGAAAGTTACAAAAATTATTCGATAGACCTTGCGCACTCGCGCGCAGTAAAAACACTTCAGCTGGCCAACTGTAACTCTTGAAGGAATGCATCTATCGCCTTCAAAATACTCTCAAATGAAAGAGCGAAACATTCGTGAGGGAAAATCATTTGGGCCAACATCATTGAGCACTTACATACAACAGGGGGAAACGCTGTCGTTAGCTCCTAATTCTCAGATAAGATGCGTTTCTTTGAGGCATTACTCTACATTAGAATTACAGCTCATGCACTTCTCCAACGGACTAGCTATTACATAAGTGTTTTTGGCGCAATTACCGGAGGGAGGAAGCGCAGCTCCCATGTACCTCTTCCGCTTTCCTCTCGAAGTCATCAACGAAGTAACTAATCCCAATAAGAGAATGCCTGAGAGACGTCGAGGGTTTTATGGAGTTCAGTCGGTCTTTCTCTTCTGTGGGCATCGTTGTGTTGTGGCTTTCGATTCCAGCCCCACTACTCAGACCAACTGCCGATTTCAGTTAATCCGAGCAGTGGGACTAAAATTTGGGCCTTGTCCACTTGCTGGGCAACACTTACAGGCCTTTATTTAAGCGGAAGTTTAATTATTAAATTTAAGGTAATCTAGGATTTGATAAAAATATACAGGATAGCGTAATTAACCCTTTAACGCCTACATTTTTATACTCATATTACCGTTATGACAACCACTATCACTAAACCGACACTGGCATTAGGTAGTCACTGTTATCAAGATTGGGAAGGAACTGCCACTCGGCAGTGTAGTTCAAAGAACACATTAGTGAACAAATTGAATAAGAAGTACATTATATTATTCTTATGTTTGAAAGAGAACCGAATAGTCCAGTTTGGCATTAAAGGGTCAACATTTATAACTTATCAATATTCATAGCATAACATGACATAACTCATATGATCCACATTCAATGCTTTAGCCAACAGTTTAAATATCGTTGATGTAAGGCTTCCTACATATATTCAACCAAAAAATGGTAATTGGATCTCTAACACGTTCCCCGCGTATTGGGCCACATGCGTACGAACAGGTAAATTGACCATTTAACTTCCGGTATAAATGCACGACATTGCATCCGTTTTGCAACTTTTTTATACAGATAATTGTTACCATACGAATTGAAATTTTGTCATGCAGTTGCATTTTTCATATTCGTCAGGACCTGTCAAAATTTATTTAAGTTGGAAAATAGATTTCCCTATTCTGGTACTTACGACCTCACCAAACAAACCGTTTAAAGCCTTGGATAACGAGGGGAACGTGTTAGTACTGTAAATGCATTTACATAATAAAACATTTAGCTGTCACACAGGATGGTTATTTCCTTGCGGATTCGTTGTCCATGGTGCGGGGAAAGTTTTCCTTTGTCGGAGCTGAAGCTTTCACACGTTGACACGAGTGGAAACTCCATCAAAGAATTTTCTTCGAAGCACGAAATCAGGTGTTTCCTCATCTTGCGCACGTCGTAGTTGAGAAAACATGGGTCTTTTTCTTTGACTACAGACGTAGAGAATGCTAGAGCGAATAGACCACAACTTGAACCGTCCATTTGCTGTTGGACATTTAGGCACTGAAACACAAGTTTTTTAATGGCTTTAGTGCCTTTGTACATCTTCTGAATACACTCTATAACATCTTTACTGGGGTCACCGTTCATCGAGCACATGTGTTGGACGTACGCTACACCTTCTTCAGCAGCTGTGCGACACAATGCGTTTGTGACAACGACCCAATGGCTCCCGCTGTCATGCGCACTCGCGTAACCATGCTTGTCCAGACTTATCTTACAGTCATTATACCTTGTGTTAATGACTTGCACAAACATGTCGGTCGTACTATTGAGTGGTTCTGGTCTAAAGGCAGTGAGAGGAGAATGAAATCTGAATTGCGGATAGTTACCTCGAATGAGAAAAGAGAATGCGTCAAACGCATCACTGGATAACCATCCTGAGTGTTTGAGAATGTTTTCTTTGTGCTCGATTTTGAGGTTGAAATGTGGGAGCCACGTTTTACTTTTGCTTGAGAGCTTTTCTTCTTCTTCTGACTGGGATATCTTATCGCAAGCCATATCTTCTTGGCTTCTTTCCTGGTCAATCTCTTCAACATATTTCATTTTCTTGGTAGGCTGTTTCTTACGAGGTGATGTAGAAATGCTTCTACGTCGAAATTGTTTCAGTTTCAAGAAATCTGTTACATGCCCCAATTTGTCTCTGGGTTCCTTATTGTACTCTTTTCGACGATCTTGGAGTCCCTTGAATTTTTCTTTCGATCTTTCGGAGTATGATGGCTTTGTGTTTTTTTTCTTCCTCTTAAACCAACGCTCTACGTGCTCTTTCAATCCTCCTTTGGCTTTACTTTTCTTTTCAACAATTTTGTAATCATCACCAGCTTCTATACAGCGCCCTTTTATCTGTGTGTACATTTTTCTGACGAAGGGTGCTGGTGTAGTTCTCTCATTCCTTAGGATATCTATCTTGACAATTTTGTGCCACCCTTCCACTAATCCATTGGTTTTCGTGCCACCTTGCACTCCACACCAGAGTGGCGTAAATGGCATGCAGTAAGTCAATATGTCTTCCATCATCTTGGGGGAATAAAAAGGATTTTTTTTGTCTCCGTCAACAGCCACGTTCTTTTTTATGTCTTCAGCCAGAGCCACGAACTTTTTACCTACAGCGCATTTCTCCCTGTATTTCCCTTCTTCTTTTACTACTAATGTGTCAAGATTTTCGCTAGCTTCGAAGTCGGTATCAATGGAACTATTAAGGTCGATGAGAGACGCTATGTCTTCGTCAAGAAAAGGGCTTTGCAACACTTTTGCTAAATTTCTAAAGACCGCATACAGGTCTGATATATTGGAAGCTTCTGCCATATCAGCGAAGTACTGTTTGATTACACTACGATTTCTACTCATCAAATCAGGATAATATTTCTTGCACTTCTGTGCAATGGTTTTCATGAAGTGTGCTTTGCATAATTTTATGCAAACGCAGTCCAGTTCAGCCTCATTGGGGTGCATCCACAGCCGGTCGATGTAGCTGTTTAGATCCCCTAAGTGGAATGCTGAGGTTATAGCATGGAGATAAGCGAAACTCTTGTCCACAACAATACACTTTGGTTTGAACTCCTTCCCAATCACTTTCCTAAAGTTGTGCAGCAGGGCTGCCAACATACTTTCTATGTGGTTAGATGTACTGCTTTTTGAAAACATCGAGATTGCCGTCAGAGGCGGTGCTTTTTTTTCCGGATGAAACACCACAGCGTGGTAGAGGCAGGCCTCCGCTTTGCAGCCCCTAATGATACCACCAGTCGAATCCAAATGAAGTGTTACATTAGGTATTCTAGCTAACTGTCGAAGCTCATGCTCAGACTGCATAACAAGTTTGAAGTTTATGCAGTCAAATTCTTGCACAAAACCAGGGAGGATTTTATTTTTTGCGGCATCTTCATCGCGAAGTTTTTTAATGGTTAATCGGAGATCCGTGTCGTCATCTAACGACATTTTATCGGCATTCTTAATTTTCTGCGCGAGTTTGCTCAAGTTGCTGAGAGAGCGGATATTCTTAGAAGTATTACTACTTCCTTCCATACAGGCAAGTCCGCCGTAATAAACGTTGGACGGCCCTTCCTGCACGACCTTCTCTCCAAGGAGTCTTCTTTCTTCCTGTTCGACTTGTCGCTTTGTTGGCTTGTGGCTCTTTATACCTTTCACCTTTTCTAGCAAAAAAACTTTATGTATGTCAGCCATGTCTTCCTTACCTTTCAGGTAGACTATTTTCTGTTTTAGGGGACAAGATGAGTCACGGCAAGCAATCAGGAAGCTGAAAGTAGGCTCTCCAGCATAACTCGTCCTAAACGTACGCCTGTCGTAAAATCTCAAGCAACATCCTTTATTTTCTTCTCTTATTCCTGTCAAAAGAGCATTGTGACGCTCGTGCCGTGGTTCAAATATGTCACTAGGGGTACAACCATGACTTCTTATACGAAATGTTTGTCTCAGGTGATAGTGCTTACCTTTTCCGTGCCGTAAGTATTCATTCAGGTTTTCTTCGGGGTTTCTGTTTTCTATTAGCATGCACTGCTTTCGGAAATACTCTCCTACATCAGTTTTTGTTTCTGTTTGGTAGTCAGGGTTACGCATAGAACGGTGTGCATTTATGAAATCAGACTCTTTTCCACTGATCGGTTCTTCTTGGTCGTCCGATTCTACTGTATCGGAAATGGCATTATTGACGTTATCTTGGTTTCTATTTTTCGATCTTTCATCGCAGTACTCTTGGAGATTTTCGTGGCTCAGCTCCCATTGGGACCCGTATTGGTGCTCATGTCGGTGAGTTCTCGGATAGCAACTCACACTATCGTAAGTATCATTTACTCCACTTGCGTATTCATTTCTATCTTCGTGTTCCTCATCATTAGATGTGTGGGACGAGTTGTTGGTGTCATATTGGCCATCACTGTCTGAGTCACAAGTCCCCCGGTCAGTCATGTCACTGTTCTCTCCATCATTCGAGTCATATTGGCCATCATTGTCTGAGTCACAAGTCCCCCGGTCAGTCATGTCACTGTTCTCTCCATCATTCGAGTCATATTGGCCATCATTGTCTGAGTCACAAGTCCCCCGGTCAGTCATGTCACTGTTCTCTCCATCATTCGAGTCATATTGGCCATCATTGTCTGAGTCACAAGTCCCCCGGTCAGTCATGTCACTGTTCTCTCCATCATTCGAGTCATATTGGCCATCATTGTCTGAGTCACAAGTCCCCCGGTCAGTCAAGTCACTGTACTCGTCCTTCGCGTCATGCCGATTCATCTGTTTTTCAGGTCTCTGATGTTGAAGGTCTTCGTCTTCTCGACTGTCCTCCTACAATTAGGAAATTAAATATTTGTCAGAAGTTTTCGAACCTTGACGTAGACATAGCCAATGTTATCAATAAATTTAAGTGCAAAAGAAGAGAATGTAGTCTCTCAATAAACATTAGCATCACTAAGCGCTTAAACTGCGCTTGAGGACTTACGGGAACTTCGCTCCCTGCCCCCCCCCCCCCTCCTAGGAAGCGTATGAGAGTTTTGTCATACATGTCGGCCTGAAGAATAATTTGCTATAAAAAAGGAAGTTGATTTGAAGTTTATAGGTGCTTTAGTTTAGAAATTAACTTCGGCAGAAAATGAGGCTCATCGAAAAATGTGACTCTCATCGAGAGCTTGGGGGAACCTCGCTCTCTGCCCCCCCCCCCCCAGGAAGCGTATGAGAGTTTTGTCATACATGTCGGCCTGAAGAATAATTTGCTATAAAAAAGGAAGTTGATTTGAAGTTTATAGGTACTTTAGTTTAGAAATTAACTTCGGCAGAAAATGAGGCTCATCGAAAAATGTGACTCTCATCGAGAGCTTGGGGGAACCTCGCTCTCTGCCCAGCCCCCCCCCCCAGGAAGCGTATGAGAGTTTTGTCATACATGTCGGCCTGAAGAATAATTTGCTCTAAAAAAGGAAGTTGATTTGAAGTTTATAGGTACTTTAGTTTAGAAATTAACTTCGGCAGAAAATGAGGCTCATCGAAAAATGTGACCCTCATCGAGAGCTTGGGGGAACCTCGCTCTCTGCCCCCCCCCCCCAGGAAGCGTATGAGAGTTTTGTCATACATGTCGGCCTGAAGAATAATTTGCTCTAAAAAAGGAAATTGATTTGAAGTTTATAGGTGCTTTAGTTTAGAAATTAACTTCGGCAGAAAATGAGGCTCATCGAAAAATGTGACTCTCATCGAGAGCTTGGGGGAACCTCGCTCTCTGCCCAGCCCCCCCCCCCCCAGGAAGCGTATGAGAGTTTTGTCATACATGTCGGCCTGAAGAATAATTTGCTCTAAAAAAGGAAGTTGATTTGAAGTTTATAGGTACTTTAGTTTAGAAATTAACTTCGGCAGAAAA
This sequence comes from Morinoia aosen, assembly GCA_030386875.1. Classification (NCBI taxonomy): domain Eukaryota; kingdom Metazoa; phylum Arthropoda; class Malacostraca; order Amphipoda; family Talitridae; genus Morinoia; species Morinoia aosen. The sequence goes on along the minus strand of CM059578.1, from coordinate 22,163,573 downwards.
TGAGGCTCATCGAAAAATGTGACCCTCATCGAGAGCTTGGGGGAACCTCGCTCTCTGCCCCCCCCCCAGGAAGCGTATGAGAGTTTTGTCATACATGTCGGCCTGAAGAATAATTTGCTCTAAAAAAGGAAATTGATTTGAAGTTTATAGGTGCTTTAGTTTAGAAATTAACTTCGGCAGAAAATGAGGCTCATCGAAAAATGTGACCCTCATCGAGAGCTTGGGGGAACCTCGCTCTCTGCCCCCCCCCCCCCAGGAAGCGTATGAGAGTTTTGTCATACATGTCGGCCTGAAGAATAATTTGCTCTAAAAAAGGAAATTGATTTGAAGTTTATAGGTGCTTTAGTTTAGAAATTAACTTCGGCAGAAAATGAGGCTCATCGAAAAATGTGACTCTCATCGAGAGCTTGGGGGAACCTCGCTCTCTGCCCAGCCCCCCCCCCCCAGGAAGCGTATGAGAGTTTTGTCATACATGTCGGCCTGAAGAATAATTTGCTCTAAAAAAGGAAGTTGATTTGAAGTTTATAGGTACTTTAGTTTAGAAATTAACTTCGGCAGAAAATGAGGCTCATCGAAAAATGTGACCCTCATCGAGAGCTTGGGGGAACCTCGCTCTCTGCCCCCCCCCCCCCCAGGAAGCGTATGAGAGTTTTGTCATACATGTCGGCCTGAAGAATAATTTGCTCTAAAAAAGGAAATTGATTTGAAGTTTATAGGTGCTTTAGTTTAGAAATTAACTTCGGCAGAAAATGAGGCTCATCGAAAAATGTGACCCTCATCGAGAGCTTGGGGGAACCTCGCTCTCTGCCCCCCCCCCCCCCCAGGAAGCGTATGAGAGTTTTGTCATACATGTCGGCCTGAAGAATAATTTGCTCTAAAAAAGGAAATTGATTTGAAGTTTATAGGTGCTTTAGTTTAGAAATTAACTTCGGCAGAAAATGAGGCTCATCGAAAAATGTGACTCTCATCGAGAGCTTGGGGGGAACCTCGCTCTCTTTTTATAACTTTTAGACAACCGATAGGGTTTGGTTTATAATAAAAAGATAGAAAATGTTTTTCTCTTTTGTTTGAGAGTAATTTGAATGCAATTGGTGCATTTTTTAAAAAGTTACGAGTGGAAAACTTAAGTCTAAAGTCGCGCGAGGTGGACTCAAGAAATTCTCAAGAAATTCCTGTACTTTTCGCAAAGTGTTTCTTGAAATGTCTCCGCTGCGGTGCTATTTGCAAGCATTTACACATAGTGTTAATAAACCAAAGGAAACCTTTTTATGTTTTTCCCTCAACATTTAATTTCACCTGGGACATGGTTATTAAAAATATCATTAAAATTTTAGCATAAATTAAAAATATTACGTTAAGAATTGTAATAATAATTACAAATATTGTTTGACATACAGTATTGGTGCATTGACAGTCTGTATGATAATTAGAAAAAAATTGATATGTCTTTGTAAATAGCTTAAATTATGAATTTCTCCCACAGTAATTGTAGGACTTCGTGTAGGGCATGGCTGAAATCATGCTCGACGCGTGTGACCGACATGTGTTTGTTTCGCATCGAAGAGCTTGTTGTTGAAGTTCGAAAACGTTAGAGAGTATGTTAGTATTTATCTTTCGTGCTTTGTACTTGAAACATATTAATTATGTTTAAAAATTTGATATTTTTATTTGAATTTAAATCAGTTCATTTACATTTACTACGTAAGATGTGTTTTGTCCCTGGTTGTGGTGTAATATATCCATCTATATGTGCTTGAGCAAGAACGCTCTAGGCCTAGTTGATTCCGATATTCTGTGGCATTGTGTTAGGCTTCTTTTCTAATATGATAGCATTATTCTGTTCCTGTCGGAGAATTTTTTCAGAATTGTTACATTGTCAGATTTAGAAGACCTTAATGAAGTAAATATATATGAAGGATTTTCTCTTAATCATGTGTTGAACAATTGACATGTGTTGAACTAATTATACTCATGTATGTTTGATCTTTTTGTTCATCAATTTTCAAAAACTACAGATGTCTTTTGCAGCTTTATTGAAAATAGACTGTTCTTTCTCTTTTATTCAATTAAAAGTAAGTAATTTCATTTCATTTCTGGTTAGATATAAAATCATTTCAGATAAATGCTGGTCATGTAAAATGGATTCACGACAGTTTGAATTGTGCAATAAGATTTGACAAGTTGAATTATCTAGAGTAAAAAAATTCAAGAGAATTTGAAGTGTTGAATGTTAGTATTTTTTAATGGCTGTAACTGTTACTATCTTGTAAACTATGGGAATGTATTGTAACCACACCACTAAATTATTTGGGGATTATCTTAAACAACATTCTTTGAAATTAGTTTTTCTCATTTCTAACTTATATGCATTTAGTAGTTCAAATTATTAATTTCAAAAGTTATATAAACATTGCTGTATAATGTTGTGTTTGCATTATGTGACAATTTCTTGTTTTTGACACTGAGGAATACCTTATGAATCTATGATAGCATAATTAGGTATCAAATTTATGGTAAATGTTGAGGATTAACTGGGAATCAATATTTGATTTTTCAGTGCCTCAACATAGTTAATTAAATCAAAATAAGCAAGTTTTCGGTCAATGTATAGTTTCCCTTTGGCAGGGAAATTAAAGATGTCGTTGATGATTATCACTAAATGAGCACATTTAAAAACCTTTTACAAGAATGACATTATGCTCGCTGATGCGGTATTTTCGAATTATTTAACTTTGAAGTTGGCTGTCGCGCGCCACAGGAAGTGACTGCGCCAAGCGTAATTTAATTAATAATTGAAGCTAACCCCCTATTACAAACGTAAAGAGGTTGGGTCGTGAGGGTTAGCCACAGTTCTTTTAGTGAAAAGGGTCAATGTGAAGTTTAATGCAATCACGGAAAATAAGAATTCCGATCTTAGGAATCACTAAAGGAACCCATTTAAGAACGTTTTACAGGAATGACATTCTGCTCGCTGATGCGTTATTTTCGAATAATTGAACTTTGAAGTTGGCCTTTGCGCCAAAGGAAGCGAGCGCGTGAAACAGAATTTAATTAATAACGGAAGCTTTTACAAACGTAAAGAGGTTGGGTCGTGAGGGGGAGGCACAGTTCTTCTAGTGAAAATCATAAATAAAGCTTCTAACCCACCCATTAGGGCGACGACCGCAATCTTGTTGACATCGAGTCCAAGATGGCGGCGCCCATGGTGGTCGCCATCAATGACCCGATGTAAACAAGATTGCGGTCGTCACCCAAATGGGTGGGTTAGAAGCTTTATTTATAATTTTCACTAGAAGAACTGTGCCTCCCCTTCACGACCCAACCTCTTTACGTTTGTAATAGGGGGTTAGCTTCCGTTTACAATTGAATTACGCTCGCTTCCTTTGGCGCGGGAAGGCCAACTTCAAAGTTCAATAATTCGAAAATAAAGCATCAGCGAGCAGAATGTCATTCTTGTAAAACATTCTTAAATGGGTTCCTTTAGTGATTGTTTGGAATATAATTATTAATTTCCGTGATTGCATTAAACTTCACATTGACCGTGAAAAGTATGAATAAAGCTTCTAACCCACCCGTTAGGGTGACGATCGCAATCTTGTTTACATCGGCACAAAGATGGCGGCGGCCATCATCTTCCAGTCGATGTAAACAAACGTCACTAGAAACCTTTATTTATAATTTTCACTAAAAGAACTGTGGCTAACCCTCACGACCCAACCTCTTTACGTTTGTAATAGGCGGGTTAACTACCCTTATTAACCTTTTACTGCCTGAATTATTTTACACTAGAGAATAATTTTTTTGAAACGCCTTTTATAACTGTACATGGAGTGTAATAAAAGGCACATATGCCAAATTTTGTATTTTTTCAAAAATGATGGAAAAAAATTTTTGTGCCGATTTCGGTACAATCGTCAATAGCAACACCACTTGACATGTTACAGAGTGGGACGGTTTTTCATTTTTATTAGAGCAACTGTAATAATAGCTCAAGCGTTTTCTTTCTAGAGCTTTTAAAACTTTACAGCAGTAAATATATCTGCATTTTGGCGGAATTTAAATGGGTTTCAATAGTAAGAAACTGAGAAAATAAACCAATAAATCCTCTCCATGTTATTTGCCTTGCTGGTAATACGAAAATGAAAGCAATATAAAATTGATGCTAATTATTAAAGATCTTAGTGTGAAGAACTTTTCACAATAGTTTCTGTTTACGATAGTTTTGTATCTATGAAATGAAGCCAAGCAATTTTGATGCTTACCAAAGAAAAGGTTTATTATGCGCTTTTTGTGTTACACTTATGTCTTTACTGCTCAAGACCCATTTTTACATTAGTTTCGCTTTTCTGCAGTATATGAAACATGGGCAATGGTATCTAGCCGAATTTTGTCGGAGGGAAAGCGAGCACAATTTCTTTTTCTATTATTTTTGATAGCTTTAGTGATGCTCTACCTCGCTTGACTGACTGACATACCTTCCCTCATTTCGTGAGTGAGAATGCAAGGTACAGTTTGAAGGAAGCGAGAGGTAAAATTTATTTTTTGCTATCGAAAGAGCATCTGCGTGTTTGCAGTACAAGAGGGAAGAATTTATTATGGCCATATCTAAAAAATGAAAAATGAGTGATTGATTGACGATAACATTCAAAATTTCATCATAAAAAATTCTGAGAAATATTTCATCAGCGACAAAATGCCTTCACATTCCAAAGTTGCTTTAGCAAACTCTGAAATTTGAGTCGTGTTTTTCCAGCTGAAGTCGACCACTGTTTTTGCAAATTCCCGATTTTAGAGCATTGAATTCTCCATTGGCCTACCATAGAGTATATTTCACCTGTGAAGTTATTCGTAGATTCATCAGTTTCTGAAAGAATGGTGCCCGTTTGAGCTTCATCGTTTCCCAATTTAGGAGTATTTCTCTTGTCATCCCCTTAGGGGGATACAACTATTGTATCTATGGGAATTAGCGCTCCCAGGGGAATCATGTGAGGGCCTGAGCTGAGGGTTAGGTAGGCCTTCTTTTTTTTTCAAATGGATTAGGTTTTTGTTTTGTTACGGACCATCTATTTTCGGTTCACTGCTGTCCTGTTTTTCAGCACCTACCACTGTCTTCTGTCTCTTTTTCTAGTTTCATGAACTTCTTTCCTAGCGTACTGTTTCTGTGCACCTTGTGCATAGATTCTGCGTTCCCTCAACTACATACTAATTGGTGCCTTCATCCTTCCTCTCTTGGAACATCTTTGTTGTGGTAGAGGAAGGCTAACACTTTCTTATATAATGATAATTAGAATAATAATAATTTTGCTTGTCATCTGAAAAGAAAAATATGTACGTTATATACATAATAGCCAATATTCACAATGAAGTAAATACAGAAACTACAGAATTTATTATTTATTAATCACATTTACTTATTAGTATAGAGATCATATTATCATCTCAGTAATTATAAGACAAACTTCGACATTACAAATAGCACCTTACTAATTCCAGTGGTTGGCATGATATTATCAGCGGCGAAGCTGTCGTCATCATCAATAAGTATCTAAATCACTATAAACTTCAGTAATAAGATTTAATAATAATGTTTGCTAAAATAATTTTTGACCTGAAACCTGCAACAAAGTACCACTATAAAGAATCATCATACTTTCTAGCTGAAAATTCCAGTAAACTTCATAGATATCGTATATTTCAATGTAACTGTCTATGTCTATGCCCAATGTGCCGTGTACGGCACATGGTATAATGCTACTATCTATGCCGCATGTCCCGTGTTCGAGACACTACAAAAAAGTCAAATGATTTCATTAACAAATTGTTTTTAAAAGAATTATACACATCAATGTTTAGATTAGATTCTCCCAAATGTCAGAAAAAATTTTCACTTCCGCAACTTAACAGATACTTCATCAATACTGCCAAATATATCACCCTCTTGAAGACAAAACTGTCGACACGAAGTCGCTGAGGGAGTTGCGTCATCACAGGCGACTAAATACTCGTGGCTCGATGAAACACGTTTTGGTCGATAGTTGGACGAGTACCGCTCTCGGTACAACCGGTGCTAGAATGATTACTTCTAATTTATTTGATATATGAGCCATTAAATCTTATGTCCCGAGTTCGGCACATACGTCCGTTAAGGGTTAACTAAATTACGGCGCCAGCGCCAACTTCAAAGTTCAATTATTCAAAAATAACGCATCAGCGAGCATAATGTCATTCGTGTAAAAGGTTTTTAAATGTGCTCATTTAGTGATTATCAGCAACGACATCTTTTATTTCCCTGCCGAAGGGAAACTATACATTGACCAAGTTTTCATTGAGGCCTATGCACTGTACGTTGTAAATAAGTATTTTACGAGTTATAGCAGTAAATTACTTACAGCAACTCAAGTGTTTAAAGCGGCAAGTAATACTTCAAGCCTGGCCTATGACAACACTGCAATGAAGTCTCGCTTCCAGCACGCTCGTCATCAAAGACTAAACTAAACCTACGGCTATAATTCGTAAAATACTCCTTTAGGGCGAAAAGTGTATTGAAAAAACTTGCTTATTTTGATCTAATTAACTGTTCAGGATTCGAAAAGTTGAAAATCAATTCCCGTTTAATCCACAACATGTACCAAATTTATTTCAAAAATGGTTCTGTATGAGCTCTAAAATATTATGGTTCACATTATGCAACAATCATTTTCTCATTTCTGACTTTGCCAGCATTATTTCTGTAGGAAATATGAATGCATCATGTGGTGAAGCATTTAGTTGTAACTGGTGTACTACATAATTTACATGTAAGCACACAAAGATAGTTCCAGATTTTTTCCATGTTGACCTTATATTTCTTAGTGCAATATGAAATAGATTTTCCATTTATAAATTGCAAATTATTTTTTAATACTGCAAAAGTCTAAACTGATTAATCTCCAGATCAATGTATGTGGGCATTAACAAGATTAATTTTTCCTCAAACCTTTGCTTGACTGATATGGCTTTTATAATAGCAATGTATGATTACCAATAAAGGATCTCTATGTTTAGACATTTTAACCCCTTCTCCGGCAGAAACATGTATACTTGTTTTCACAAAATGTTCTTTTTTCAATCGTTCACGAGTATACTTGTCTAAAACTTTACCTTTAAAAACCAGGCACAGCCCGCAAGGGGCGAACACAGACATTCCTCTGTACACCACTATCATAATAATGATAGACACGCACACACTTATGTACACGCACATGCACACTTTTCAAGTCACCACAAATCACAAGCAACGCAATGAGATACACCATCGTGTCAAATGCCAAAATAATATATGTATCAAAATGCAATGCTATTTACTTCAATTTCTATGTTTAACTTTCAAACACCACAACCATTTCATTTTTCAACACTAATACCATTGCTGAATTGACGAAACAAATCACCACAATTCAGAAGCCACCCACTTACAGACAACATCGTCTCACAAAACAAACCACTATATATACCCAATGTCTTTCACTCTAAACTCTATGTCGAACTTGAAAACACCACAACAATTTCATTTAGCAAAAGCAATATCATTCACATATAAATATATACTAACAGTAATATCAACCTAACTTGCCACTAACAAACTGGTGCGAAATTAGTTCTCTAAACCATTCACATGAAAAACACACAGCCTATCCAAAACGATGATACCCTCATTCATAGTATTACACTGACTAAACGTATGTCTTACAACCAACAAACTGGTGAAAAATCAATTCACCAAACCATTCCCATGCTGATCACCGCCTAACCAAAACGATGGCACCCTCATTCGTAGTATTACACTGACTATATACGTATGTGTTACAGCTCATCAAATCTTTAAATCAGTTTGCGTGTCACACTCTATCTAAAGTAATATAACGTACTCTAAGCCAACCTAACTCAAGGCAAAGTCACCTAACCTCAACTAACGAAACATGGTCTAAACTCACATGAAGAAATCTAATTCATCGTAACCTACTCTAACCTAACTCAATTTAATCTATCTTGCTCTAAATATGACGTGAATTAACTTACTTGACACCATTCCAACTCACGTACATACAACTACACTTTACTAATTCAGGGTTCCCCGTAAAATATACTTACAATTTCGGTTGCACCTATTTTATCTGATTTATTGCTTACGCCTTTGCCCTTATATTCCTCACGAATTCCTAACCTCTATGTGCGCTAAAATATCCTTCCATCCTACTGTAACTTATAACCAATTGATATTCTATTGGTCACAAAATGAAAATGCGTTCCATAACTATTTCACCGGCACAGACATTCTGCCTGCTATATTTTCTCGTTAAATTATGTGGATTAGGGTTTCATTGAAAATTTGTTCCAAATTTTACCTCACGAAATATTGTGACGAAACATTTATTACATTTCGGTTTATTAATGGGTGCGCATCACTAACCTTTTCCTTTGTTTCGAAGTTGACTACTTTAATTCGTTCTAATCGACAATTTATCAAATATCCAACCTACATACTCAACAGAAATTCGATGTCACGAAGAAATGACGTCACAACGATGCATATTTCGAAATAATAGATAAAATCTTTATTCAGCGGAAAGCTACTTTTGAAAATTCAAGCATAAATGTTTACGTTCGAAACACCGCAATAAAACAGTTATCATTCACAATTAATTCTAGGTATAATAATCAAAGTCTCTTATAACTGTGCATCACAACTCGTTCAACCAATATATACACCGCGCTATCGCGCTAAGTTAAAGGCCCAGGAAATAAACTCTCCATTTTGGGAACGCTCGGCGAGATCTGAAGATCTCGCCAAGCGAAAGCGTTCTTGTGTTGAAGTCAGTAAATACAAAGAAAGAACGCATTCACAGCAAATCTATTGGAAACTTTCAACAATATTTCAGCATTTGGCATTCATCTACAACTTTGAGTGCACTTACAACTTACATTCAACTAAAAACTTTCTAAAGCATCATTGACATGAAATTCATTCCTTCATATCAGAAAATAAAATTGCAATTCCACATTCATTATGACAACATCATATCCGAACACATTTCTGACATTTCTCAAACAAATGTGTCTGTCAACACCTGCGGCTATAGCTTAGAATCACTGATATTTCCTAATAGACATTATTTTCGCCACAACAATCAATTCTTTCAGGAATGTCAACAATTTGAACCTCTCTCTAATCTTCTATTTCTATTATGGATCGATACAGAAACCTTAAATTAGGCTGAGTGGAATTTATAAAACATTCTTGCAAATATATCAGTTATACCATTTTAAATTTCATACATAACATCATTCAAACATACAAAACCTGCAAAATATTTGGTTGTCTTCGGGGACAAATATTCACCAAATATTAATCATCAGTTAGAACCTCGTAATGTTGTCTATACTCACTCAAATGATGACTTCCTGAAACTCACACATGCATGGTGGGCGATTTTGAGGCCTTCAAACAACGAGTTCTAATTATTATTATTATTGAAGATGGAATTTTTCGTGAACACTTGACAGGTTCTTGGTCGTGAAGATCCAGCAATTTTACATCCCAACCATAAAAAATTATGATACAAATATTCACTCAAACTATACCCTTCCTAGAAAATGCCTCGTTCAATCAAGGCATATATGTCGACATGAACCATTTTCGTGTTGTTTGAACCAATATATATCGAGAGATTCGTTCCTCAATGAGCTTTATTAATTTAGAAAATGAGAAGTCAAGTTCTTGGACTATGACCTCTTTCAATTTCAATTTTCTAACGTCAAAAAACAAGTTTCAAACACAACACAAATAGGCACAAAGACCTGTGCCGAACGAAAAATATTTACAACCTCTATCTGTATATAGAGATGACTAATTTCAAGTGTATCACCTTTGAATTATATAGTTCACTTACGAAGTTTAACCTATATTCGGCTTGTTCTCCGATGACACAATATGCGATGTCAAAATATTATAAGATTGCGATAAAATTGCTCTCAACAACGATAGCACAGAAGTTGCGGAATTTTTGGCGTCGAAAACTACTTGCTTTGCGTATTTGAACTCATACTACGAAGTAACGTCGATGATGCTGACACTTTCAAGTAAAACACTAGATTGAACATTGAATTTGTAATGTGATGAAGTGACGACAACATATAATACGTCATCAAAAAGAAATCAAGCTTCACTGAAATCAGCACCTCGAACGAATATGAGCATCTTTTCTCGTCAAAAACGCATCAACAGCAATATTTACGCCTCTACGCAACATCTGATTTGCGATTTATGTCACTTTATATTACTTCAACTTGATAATTATAGTACAATTATTATAAGAAGCTGCAAATTTAGGTCTCAAATACTAAACCTCATTACTATATTGCCATTCAAAGCGGCCATATCGCTTCAAATTACTCTTGCATTCATGGACCAACAAGCAGGGTAAATAAAACGCGTAACCATAATTTTTTCTTTTCTGCCAAACATGTTAGAATTGAAATAATACTACCATAAGCTGAATCACAAAGTCTAAACACATTTCTTCTCTATAAAGTTCCAAGTTAAACCAGTTTCAACACTTGAAACGATGATTGACTAGTCATGACTGCAAGTAATGCGAATCTATAAGCGAAAGAATCGAGTTCGAGTATTGAGTTCCACGTCAAAATAAATTTATAATAACTATAACAACACTGTAGACCTATACAAAATAAATAACACAGCCTCAAACCGTCAAAAATTGGTTGAAACTTTGAACTTAACAAAGAATCGAAATATATGTGATCAAACTCCACAAAAAATAAAACATAAGCGTCTTGATGTTCAACATCCTTATAGAGCCTTCGCCACGCAAGCAAGCCTAGGTTGCGTCATCGCTGTCACCCATATGATCTCGGTGTGGAGACTTCAATGCAAAACAAGAAATCATCCGTGTCATTAATCTACGGAGATTGAAATACCTTTTCACTGGCACATTTCGCGTCCAGGGGAAATTTATTTCAATGTTTTTTCCATTTTTCTCAAAAACTTGAAAAGCTAGGAGTTTGAGACATGTATCATTAAAGAAAGATATCCTCAAGACGCATCAGTACAGAGTACTTAAAAGCCCTCAAGGGTAACGCAGGGGGCGTGAGAGGGGTAATAAAAGTCGAAATGACGTGAAAAACATGTTTTTTTCATATATATATGACACGGTTGATGCGATCGTTCCACAAAAGCTTTTTTGTGTGTAGCGTGAAAAAACGAGCAAAAAGTGTTCAACAACTTTGCCCGTAAAACGAAGCGTTCTCCAATGTTTTTGGTTTAAGTGAATTTTCAGACAAAAAGGACTATTTTTAAATCACTCATTTTGAGAAAACTATCGCACTTGTGGCTTCATAAATTTGATAGATTTTAGAAAAAACTCCAATCTACATTCTATCAAATTTTGGAGGGCGAAAGCCCATCGAAAACGCCGCAACTGGCAGCCAAAGTGACACTTGAAAAACGGCCGTTTTTTTACCCAAAAGTTTTTCATTCATTGAACATTTTTCCGAATACTTTTCGACGTAACGATCACACCGTCATAAAGCCCGAATTTTTCTCTATCACTTCCCACCAAGTCAGCTCCTCCGACGGCGCGATCAAAAAAATCTTCATGTTTGAAATGACCCTATTTTCGGTGGGTTTTCGATTTCTCGGGGGTCTCCTATGGGGTCTTGGGGCCTGGAAAGGGGTCCGTAGGTCTTAGAATTTTCCCTTGTACACGCTCACCAAATTTGAAAGCGCTGGCACCTCGGGAAGTCGGTTTTGGCTTGAGTTAGGGAGTGATTTGCTATATCTCCGATGCTCCACCTTTATGGCGACAAGCAATTCCGATCTTGGTGCCACTTAAAATTTTTTCACGGGTACTATTTTTAGTCTCTTCTCGCAACACTACTACAAAGTTCGCCCGCCGCAAGTAACCAGGCACAGCCCGCTAGGGGCGAACACACAGACATTCCTCTGCACACCACTATCATAATAAGCACAACACAAACACACATTCCTCCACCATTCTCATCATAATCACAACACACACAAACACACACACACACACTCACGGCGGAGAGACATTCACACATTGACACAAACACACACGCAAACAGTATACTCGCACATGCATATGTCGTGCACTGTTTTCAAAGCACCCCAAATCAGAAGCAACGCAATGATATACACCATCGTCTCAAATGGCAAAATAATATATATTGATATTCAATGCTTCACCAACTCAAACACCATTGATGAAGAAACTTAATTCACTTTAATTCAATTAAGGTGAAACGTAATTCAATTTACGCAACTTAACAAATCACCACAATTCAGAAGCAACCCACTTTGAGACACCATCGTCTCAAAAGACAAACAAATATATATATATTTACAACGTCTTTCACCCTAAACTCTACGTCGAACTTAAAAACACCTCAAGAATTTCATTTACCAAAAGAAATTTATATTCACATATATACTAACAGTAATATCAACCTAACCTTGTCACTAACAAACTGGTGCGAAATAATTTCTCCAAACCATTCACATGAATAACACATAGCCTAACCAAAACGATGGCACCCTCATTCATAGCATTACACAGACTATACGTATGTGTTACAACTCATCAAATCTTTAAATCAGCTTTCGTGCCACACTCTCACACCCTATCTAAAGAAATATAATGTAGTCTAACCCAACCTAACTCAAGGCAAAGTCACCTAACCTCAACTAACGAAACATGGTCTAAACTCACCTAAAAAAATCGAATTTATCGTAACCTACTCTAACCTAACTCAATTTAATCTATCTTGCTCTAAATATGACGTGAATGAACTTACTTGACACATTTCCAACTCACGTACATACAACTACACTTTACTAATTCAGGGTTCCCTGTCCTATACTTACAATTTCGGTAGCACCTATTTTATCTGATTTATTGCTTACGCCTTTGCCCTTATATTCCTCACGAATTCCTAACCTCTATGTGCGCTAAAATATCCTTCCATCTAACTGTAACTTATAACCAATTGATATTCTATTGGTCACAAAATGAAAATGCGTTCCATAACTATTTCACCGGCAGAGACATTCTGCCTGCTATATTTTCTCGTTAAATTATGTGGATTAGGGTTTCATTGAAAATTTGTTCCAAATTTTACCTCACGAAATATTGTGACGAAACATTTATTACATTTCGGTTTATTAATGGGTGCGCGTCACTAACCTTTTCCTTTGTTTCGAAGTTGACTACTTTAATTCGTTCTAATCGACAATTCATCAAATATCCAACCTACATACTCAACAGAAATTCGATGTCACGAAGAAATGACGTCACAACGATGCATATTTCGAAATAATACATAACATCTTTATTTTGCGGTAAGCTACTTTTGAAAATTCCAGCATAAATGTTTACGTTCGAAACACCGCAATAAAAGAGTTATCATTCACAATTAATTCTACGTATAATAATCAAAGTCTCTTATAACTGTGCATCACAACTCGTTCAACGAATATATACAACGCGCTATCGCGCGCTAACTTGAACGCCGAAGAAATAAACTCTCCATTTTGGGAACGCTTGGCGAGATCTCACGCTCTCGCCAAGCGAAAGCGTTTTTCTGTTGAAGTCAGTTAATACAAAGAAAGAACGCATTCGCAGCAAATCTCATGGAAACTTTCAACAATATTTGAGCATTTGGCACTCATCTATCATTTTGAGTGCACTTACAACTTACATACAACTACGAACTTTATAAAAGCATCATTGACACGAAATCAATCTCTTCGTATCAGAAATCAAACTTAGGAATTCCCCATTCATTACGACAACATCATATCCGAACATATTTCTGACATTTCTCAAACAAATTTATCTGTGAACACCTGCGGCTATAGCTTAGAAACAATGATGTTTCCTAATAGACATCATTTTCGCCACAACAATTATTAGTTCACGAATGTGAACAATTTCAACCTCTTTCTAATCATCATATATTTCTATTGTGGATCGATACAGAAACCTTCAATTAGGCTGAGTGGAATTTATAAATTATTATCGCAAATACATTAGTTATACCATTTCAAATTCAATACATAACATCATTCAAACATAAAAAACCTGCACAAGATTTGGTTGTAGTCGGGGACACGCATTCACCAAATATTAATCATCAGTTAGAACCTCGTAATGTTGTCTATACGCACTCAAATGATGACTTCCTGAAACTCACACATGCAATGTGAGCAATTTTGAGGCCTTCAAAGAACGAGTTTTAATTATTATTATTATTATTATTGTTATTGGAGATCAAATTATTCGTCAACACTTGACAGATTCTTGGTCGTGAAGATCCAAGAATTTTACATCCCAACCATAAAAATTTATGAGACAAATATTCACTCAAACTATACACTTCGTAGGAAATGCCTCGTTCAATCATATAGCATATGTCGACAGGAACCATTTTTGTGTTCTTCGAACCAATATAACGAGAGATTGTTCCTCAATGAGCTTTATCAATTTGGAAAATAAGAAGTCAAATTCTTGGACTATGAGCTCTTTCAATTCCAATTCTCTAACGTCATAAAACAAGTTTCAAACACTACACAAATAGCTGTGCCGAACGCAAAATATTTAGCCACTATACATTTATACAAATGACTAATTTAAAGTTTATCACCTTTAAATTATAGTTCATTTACGAAGTTTTACGAATACGCCTTGTTTTGCGATGACACAATTTGCGATGTCGAAATATTATAGGATTGCTATAAAATTGTTCTCAAGAACGCTAGCAAAGTAGTTGCGGAATTTTTGGCGTCAAAAACTACTCGCTTTGCGTATTTGAACTCATACTACGAAGTAAGGTCGATGATGCTGACACCTCAAGGTAAAACACTAGATTGAACTTGTGATTTGTAACGTGATGGAGAGAGAGGACAACATATAATACGTCATAAAAAATAAATAAAGTCGAACTGAAATGAGCACCTCGAACGAATGAGCATCATTTCTGGTCAAAAACGCATCAAGAGCAATATTTATGCCTTTACGCAACGTTTGATTTGCGATTTATGTCACTTTATATTACTTCAACTGGATAATTATAATACAATTATTATAAGAAGCTGAAAATTTAAGTCTCAAATACTAAACCTCATTACTATATTGCAATTCAAAGTCGCCATACCTGTGAAAATGTGTGTCTGAAATTCATGGACCTTCAAGCAGCGAAAATAAAACGCGTAACCATCATTTATTCTCCATTGCAAAACTTGTTAGAATTAAAATAATACTACCTTAAGGTGAATGAAATATTTCAAACACATTTGTTCTCTATAAATTTCCATGTAAAACCAGTTTAAACACTTGAAAAGGATTATTTACTAGTCACGAATGGAAGTTATGCGAATCTAAAAGCGAAAGAACCGAGTTCGAGTATTGAGTTCCACGTCAAAATAAATTTATAATAACTTTAACAACACTGTAGACCTATGAAAAATTTGCAACACAGCCTCAAACGGTCAAAAATTGGTTGAAACTTTGAACTTTACCAATCACTCGAAATATATGGGATCAAACTCGACAAACATGAAAACATAAGCGTCATGATGTTCAAGATCCTTATACAGCCCTCACAACTCAAGCAAGCTTAGGCCACGTCATCGCAGTCACCCATGATCTCGATGTGGAGACTTCAATGCAAAACAAGAAATAATCAGTATCATTAATCTACGGAGATTGAAAGACCTTTTCACTGGCACATTTCCCGTCCAGGGAAAATTCATTTCGAAGTTATTCACATTTTTCTCAAAAACTTGAAAAGCTAGGACTTTGAGACAGGTATCATTATAGAAAGATGTCCTCGAGACGCATCAGTACAGAATATTTAAAAGCCCTCAAGTGTAAAGGAGGAGGCGTGAGAGGGGTAAGAAAAGTCTAAATGACGTGAAAAACATGTTTTTTGCATATATATATGTAACGGTTTATGCGATCGTTCCCCAAAAGCTTTTTTGTATGTAGCGTGAAAAAACGAGCAAAAAGTGTTCAACAACTTTGCCTGTAAAACGAAGCGTTCTCCAATGTTTTTGGTTTAAGTGAATTTTCAGACAAAAAGGAGTATTTTTAAATCGCTCATTTTGAGAAAAGTATCGCAATTGTCGCTTCATAAATTTGATAGATTTTAGAAAAAACTCCAATCTACATTCTATCAAATTTTGAGAGGCGAACGGCCATCGAAAACGCCGCAACTGGCAGCCAAAGTGACACTTGAAAAACGGCCGTTTTTTTACCCAAAAGTTTTTCATTCATTGAACATTTTCCCTAATACTTTTCGAAGTAACGATCACACCGTCTTAAAGCCCGAATTTTTCTCTATCACTTCCCACCAAGTCAGCTCCTCCGACGGCGCGATCAAAAAAATCTTCATGTTTGAAATGACCCTATTTTCGGTGGGTTTTCGATTTCTCGGGGGTCTCCTATGGGGTCTTGGGGCCTGGAAAGGGGTCCGTAGGTCTTAGAATTTTCCCTTGTACACGCTCACCAAATTTGAAAGCGCTGGCACCTCGGGAAGTCGGTTTTGGCTCGAGTTAGGGAGTGATTTGCTATATCTCCGATGCTCCACCTTTATGGCGACAAGCAATTCCGATCTTGGTGCCACTTGAAATTTTTTCACGGGTACTATTTTTAGTCTCTTCTCGCAACACTACTACAAAGTTCGCCCGCCGCTAGTAACCAGCTACATATGTATATACTAGTCCATTTTAAGCCTTTGTAAGCCATTCTATATATGAAACATGTATTCTCGTCAAATTGTACGCCTGGCAGAGGCAATAGAGTAGAGCTGTGGGATTTTAAGGACATTGTTACTAGACTTGCTCCGACAGCCATTGTCATCGGATGGGTGGTGTTTGCATCCACATTTACATCCATTTTTTTGTAGCATTTTCAAGTGTTACATCCCAAATGTCTAGTTCAACGGAAGATAGTGAATATGAACCTTCCCTCAGAAGCTTGGATACTTCTGATAATTCTGCCAGTTCATCAGACAATGACTATTTCTTGACAAGTGATGAGGGAGAGGAGAGGGGTTAGGGGAGGTCTTGGAGAAGCCTTGAGTTGTCAGAGGAGGGTATGAATGCACCTCCACCACGTTTTCCTTTCACAGCAAATCCTGCAATAAAAATAGATAAAAGCCCAGCAGAACTGAGTCCATAACCAAACTGTTTTCATAACCAGCATCAAAAATACTACATAGAACCAAAATAAAAAAATTACTCTGGAAAAGAAACGTTTTTAACACAAAAATTGATGAGGAAGGGGTTAAAACCCCTTATTATGCATTTCCAGTATCACTCTAATTGGATATAAAGTGTTCCTTTCTATTATGTGGTTTAACCATCAGAAATTCACGATGCTGTGGGTTTATAAAATATGTAAATGAAAAGTTTTTGGAGAGTTTTTACATAAAATACAATCATTTCTAAAGTGTTATTGCTGAACAGTGGTTCCTGTTATCACATATGTGAACTAATGGATAAATTGGTTACTTATGTACCGGTATATATCAATGACATTTCATTTATTTATAGTCATTTCATGCACAAAAGTGGCATAGTCTAAATAAATAAAATTAAACATTTTAAACTCATCAGTTCATCTTCAGCATTGGCCTTCTGCAACAAAACAAATGTTAGTAAGTTAACACTTTGAAGCTTGCTCATGGCTATAGATGTCACGCTGGTTTTAAACACATGCACACCACTGTGATGCTAGTGATGACCAATTATCTGTGATTTCTCTGAAGTAATATTTAGGAAATAAAATTGCATCAAAAACTCAAAATCAGAATGGGAGGGAATGGCAAAAAAAAACAAGGAACATCATAGCTGGGCAATGACACACACACTTACCCACCCACGCTTGCTGTCAGAGCAACATTAAAAGAAGCTGTCAACTAGGTGCATATACATCTCTCGGATAGATGGCGCTTTGCAATCAGTCGTAGCGAGTCCAAAACACTAATGCATTTACTAAAACTTTGCATAAAAGGTGCATCTTTTCTTTAGTCATATGTAGTAACACAGAGCAATGACGTCTACTTATTTTTATGCAAGGGTCAATTTGGACGGCTATAGACGTCTTTGTTATTTGTGCCAAACTGAAAAACTGAGGTGAGCGCCAAAGTGTTAAAACTACAACAAAGAAAAATATTTGTAGATATAAAAGTTTAATAGTATAAATGAACAAAAAAATGCAAACTTTTATGGTCACATGTTTGTGACAAGAAAAGGAATAGCATTTTTTTAGTATCATTTAGAGCGGGACAGAGTTTGGAAATGTATGAGGACTCAAAGAAGTGAAAATCAATCATCTGTGGGTAACTTGAAAGGATTTAAAATGGTGAAGATGTGAGTTAAATCAAAATTTTAAATTTCATTGATTGAGATGATGTTGAATTTTAAAATCAAAATTTGTTGAAAAATTTATAAATAGCAAACATTAACTGGGTAAAATATATGTCATTATTATAGAAAGATTATTAACTAATTTTCAAGCGACCCATTGATTGGTCGTTTTGCAGCTGGAAAAGCTTAAGCACAACCCACTGGTGGATCACACATATGTGAATGTTTTAAATATTTTCAAATACTACTGTATTTGATGAGCTGTTACTGAGATAGATATTTTCAGAATACAATGAAATATCCTAATGCACTGATATTTATTGATAGTACCAACCTTTATCATTTTTGTTATGCCCAGATTGTTGTTTTGGATTTTCCAACTTTGTATTAAGTATTTGTTGTGAGTAGTTCAGAACACAATATGGCTGCTTCTGTGATTGTGTGCTCTTGGAAAAGTCACAGTGCTCACACACTCTCCACTAGGCGTACGCACCTCCATCTCTACGTCTCGGAGTTCAGCTGCAAGTAAGTACTTACAGAGTTCACTCTTCATTTATTTAATGTTACTTTGAGTTGATAAGTTGATTGATTTGAGTTGATGTTACTTCCTCATAAGTAGTCATGACTTTTGAAGTTGCAGTCCTTTATTTTACTTGTAGAGGAAAAATGTTCTAAGGTTTGTTGCTGTTTGTGTTGAAGGATTCAATGCTGCTTTTCTTTCTACTAAAATGTGGCAGGTATAAAGTAAAATTGTTCCTTCCCTGGTTTACTATGAATACCAGTTAGTCCCAGTCTGTAAATGAAATTTATTTACAGAAATCTATCAAGTTTGGTGTTGGGATTAATGACCAATAAATGAATGAAATGGAAATAATGTGATTCTGAGCAAAAATTCTTTTATCTAAATTTTAAATTATAAATTTTCATCAGTATGAATTTTAGTTTGTGCCTCAAAGTGACATCAGTGAGCTGAATATTTGTACTAAGAAATGCTAAAGCAAACTAGATATTCATCAGTCTGTTAATTCTAACATAAGTATGAAAATAGCATAAAGTATAAATATTTGTGTAAATGATAAACATTTGAAGAAATATTTAATCTGAATTTATAATGCATGACATTAAATATGTAAAATAGTGTCCAGGTATGCTGTCATGTCATCAAGCCACGTTTAAATTTATTAATGGATTTGCTACTCATAGTTAATTATTCTAAATCTGTATGTTAATTTGTTAATTATTGCATACTAAATCTGCATGCATATAAGCTAGGCTATTCAAGGTTTAAATTGATAGCATGTGCTATAAATAGCCAAATTACAATAAGTTGCTAGCACAACTTTTGAAATTTTTATTTGTATGAATCTGCCATTTACATATACATTCAATTTGGAATTTGGGGTCCAAATTTTGTTGTTTTTAAACTATGGTATGTTCAGTCATGGTTATGCTTGAGTTTCATGTCAAAGATTTTCCATTTGATAGACATTTTCCATGCATAAATGGCATGTGCATGCTCCCATGTCAACCATTTGGGTGAAAGCATCTCAGTTACATGGGTGCTTACATGCTGTTTTTTATTACCTTCACCCCCTCAGGGGGATACAACTATTGTATCTATGGGAATTGGCGCTCCCAGGGGGACTATGTGTGGGCCCGAGCTAAAGGTTAGGTAGGCTTTCTTTTTGTTAAAATAGAATAGGTTTTTGTTTTGTTACGGACCATCTTTTTTCTGTTCACTGCTGTCTTGTTTTTCAGCACCTACTACTTCCTTCTTCAACTTAGATCTTGTTTCATGATCTTCTTTCTCAACTTACTGTTTCTGTGCCATTTCTGCATAGATTCCGCATTTCCTGAACTCCATACTAAGAAGTGCCTTCTTCCTTCCTCTTTGGATTGCCTTTGTTGCGGATAGGAAGGCTTAATCTAACTAATAATCTAATCTAATCTCTAATCTATTGCCTTTACTTCAAAAGTGTGACTGCATTTAGAAATGGTTTTATACCTTCACAGATAAAAAATGACTAATGTATATAGAAAGTGGGTAAACAAGTGGTCAATAGATAATGGATAAACTCTTTTTGAATATTTGTTTCTATAAAACAAATATGTAGTAAATTAAGTTATGAAGAACTACTAAATGACTGATTCAAAGGTCTTAATTGATCTTTGTAAAAGAAGGGGTGCATGCAGTGCAGTGTCCTAATGCTAATAATTATTGTATTTTTTATTTTATCTTGCTTAAGTATATTATTTCATCCACTCTTATTGTATGCTTCATTTTCTTTACTCCATTCTTCTTGCTTCATTTTTCACTTTATTCTTTTATTTTCATACTTTCTTTTGCTCCCAATATTTTGGTTAATTCATTCTGTTTGTTGTACATTGCTATTTTTCCCAATCCTTTCCGAATATCTAATCCCATTTTCTCTTGCAGTGAATACAATGACAACCAAACAAGGAACATCAAAGCCACTACTTCCGGAGGACCTGAAATTTCTCGGTCGTCTTCTCGGCCGCAGGACTACACAATCACTGGCTTCAAATTTTGTGAATTGGTAAAAACAGGATAAAGCAACACTAAAACTGTCTTACTGAATATATTTTTACATTTGTGCTTTTGTAAAATTTTCATTTGTGTATGAAATGTGATTTTTTTTTGTGTTGTAAAATGATCTGATCAGTGTATGTGTGTTGCCAGCTATTTCACTATTTTTCCAGCTATTTCACCAAGCCCTATAATTCATTTCAGCCCGTACACTAACAAGCTCAATCATTAATTTCAGGGGGACTACAGACTCCCAGGCATACCTGACCACATCTTCAACAAATTTTCATCGTACTGGAAAAAGAATGGGATTGTCTTGTGCCGTGTATCCTGGTCCCTGATGTACCCGGATCTTTGCAAGGCCTCCGTGAACGAGTGGAGAAACAAAGTTCTGTACGAGCACTGTGAGCTGAGCTCCTGCTTCAGGTGGCTCTGCTGCTACCACGACTACGATGCAGAGACAGCAAGCCTAAAAGTTTGCCCTGACTCTCACCGTCCGGACAGCAAGGACAAAGCCACTCTCATAAGGCTGTACAAGTCGTTTGTGAGATTCCGGTATTTGATGCACCAGTTGATGTTGTATTACGCTGAAGTCCATGACAGGATGATGGAGGACCAGGAGGAGTTCCTTGAGTGCTATGACATGTTTTGTGAGTGCATGAAGGTCTACCAGCTCCCTGGGTACGGCTACAAGGCTGAGTTGTGCAAGCGGAAACTCCTCACGTACCAAAGCCCCAATCTGCCGTGTCATTCGAGCAACTTGGAGAGCTCTTCAGTATCCACAGCAGTGTCGTCTGTTGAGGAAGGAGGAAATTCTGGCACTCACAAAGAGGAACCATCCTCTGATGCGACTCCTGATGGTGATGTGAATAAGCCTGTCAACAAGAGGCGTGCTCTCAGGTAATGCAGATTTTGCTCCCTTATAGAGATGCTCTCTTGTGACTCGTGTTTTCTTCTTAAAATATTCTACCTTGAGTTTTAGAATATCATTGATTGATGTTAACAAACCCCTCTGGTGTAGTATAAGCTGCTACATGTATGGCAATCGCCTTGCCTAACATAACAAATCAAATATCTCAGTACATTCAAGAATCACCTTTAACTAACATTGACTAAAAAATTGCCTTGGCTAACCAGTCAAATATCTCAGCACATTCAAGAATCACTTGACTAACCGGTCAAATATCTCAGCACATTCAATAATCACCTTGACTAACTGGTCAAATATCTCAGCACATTCAAAAATTGCCTTGACTAACGGGTCAAATATCTCAGCACATTCAAGAATCGCCTTTGACTAACCTTGACTAAACAATCGCTTTGACTAACCCATCAAATATCTCGGCGCATTCAACTATAACAAAAATTTTAGGTTTTCATGTAGGGTTCTCAGAGTGACATGACTTTTTCTTTTTCCTTTTTCATCTTGCAGATTTCTTGCTCTTAAAGAATAAGGATTTCTTAGTGCAGTGGAGTTCCTATAAGTTTGTGTGCTGCTAATGTTACATCCTCAAACTGAAACTCTGTGCTGTAGAGTCAAGTTTTAGCTCTGAAAATCTGATGTTGATTTTACTAATAAAATCCATCAAACTTAGGTCCTCATGCCAGGCTCAAGGTATGCTTTAATCTGCCTTAATTTTATTCTATTTTGTCCTAGCTCGACGTACTGCAAAGCATCATAAGTACTTGAATTTATTGTTAATATATGTTGGTTTACCTTTCTTATTAATGACTAATTTAGTTAATGATAGCTTGCTTGTGTTGCATCTGAGATATCTAATTTCATTTTATAACATATATTTGTACTATCCCCTAATCATAACCTTCATTCATTGTCAAACCCCTCTTAATATACATTTTTTATTACAATCTTACAAGCTCTTTGAATATCGGTGATTCTGTGGCCAACTCTTTAAATATTGGTGATTATGTGCAGAGAGACTAGCTCTTTGAATATTGGTGATTCTGTGGCCAACTCTTTAAATATTGGTGATTCTGTGCAGAGAGGCCAACTCTTTAGGATCCATTCTGAAAGGTCTCCGGATGGGCTCGATTCGCTGTGAAGATTCAGCTGTTAGCAAAAGTACAAGTCCTCAAGAGAGCAATGTGTCACGCATTGAGCCTGACTCTATTGTCGACTATGACAAAGCTAGGTACGAAGAGGAGGCGTTCAGGTTGACAGAAAAAGTCCGCTACAGTGCATCCAAGTTGATAAATGACTTTATGATGCATTATGAACTGTCTGTGGAGCTCAGGTTAGAGGAAGCGGAAGATTTACCTGAGCCTGTCTTCAGAGACCTTGCTTCAACGTATTTGTGCTGCAGTCAAAAGGATTCTGACACATGCTTGGCTGATGCGTATGATGCCATGAGCTGCAGAATGAAAAGCACCTCTGACAAAGAACTTGGAGGCTTCTGTGTGGAAAAGTTGTTGCAAGCTCAGAATGACTTCATGAAAACCAATGTAAAATTGGCTACAGGTGTGTGTTGGTCAGGACTTGTGTTACTTGTTTGAGTACATTTTTTTCTGTAATCAAGAATTGGTTATAAATCTTATGGATTAGATGTATCGTTTTTAAATTCATTGATATTTCGAATGGATCAGTAAGAGATGGAGATGTGATCCTGATATTCTCTGTGATTAGTAGATCTCACAGCATTGGCTACAATATCAATTGATGTTGACCATATCTTGTGTTGAACCCTCATCATCAAAAATGCCATATTTTCTTTGTTGGCTAATTCTTTTGTGTTAAATTTTTAAACAAGCATTTTCCATGTATTAGCTGTCTTCTTCCTTCAATGTACGTATTTTTGTGGCACGAGTATATTATCAGAATAAATTTTTATGTGATCGAATTCAAATTAAAAAAAAATTCACTGTTATTGTAGAGTGTTGAGGTATCCAGTTTGCAGGATCAAGTAGCATTGAACCCACCAACCAACCAAACGAGCAAGCAACAAATATTGTATTATTGCACAGGGGGATTTCTATGTAGTGATGTGATAAGTGGGTATGGCTGGTACACTCCATAATCGGTTTCCTCGTCTACACTGAGAAAAATTTTGTCGCAAAAGCGGCACACTTTTGTGTGTCAAGTTGTCGCAAAACCGGCACACAATAGTGTGTCAACAATATACATGATTCGCCTATGTATTTTGACACACTTTTGTGTGTCATGGGCTTATACGACACACTTAAGCGTGCCAAACATGACACATTTAGCGTAAGTCAGTTTTATTTCTCATAAATATTTCACTTTCTGAGACTAGCTACTAATTACACTGATATACAGACAATGTCCATGAATTAGAAGAAAAATTAGCGAAGATATAAAGATTTTTGGGGTGAATTGTACTCCATTCACAAAATTTAAACACAGTTCGGTTTCTGCAAAAAATTTTGAGCCATTTGAAGTGGGAATTAGTGTTTCAAGTCTCTCAACCGCTTTAATATGTGGTCAAAAGAAATACTTCAATGTGTATCAAAATATTTCTGAATAACTGTTTGACACACCTAGGTGTGTCAAAATTTCTCTCAGTGTAGTGCACAATTCAAAAGCTTGTGACAACTCATCCTTGGTTATCAGAAAATGGAAGCTAATGGAGCCTTGGATTTTTTTGCATTGAGAAGAGCATAAGAGGAGGAGGAATTGAAGTCATTTTTAGCTGTAGCAAATTACTCCAAACAGTGTAGCTCTCATTAATTTTGCGTACATTGGTTATTCAAGGGATCTTTTGCTTGATCTTTCTCCACCGGTTTAAGGGATCTTTCTTTTGATCTTCTCTTCCGTTGGTTCAAGGGATCTTTCTTTTGATCTTCTCTTCCGTTGGTTCAAGGGATCTTTCTTTTGATCTTCTCTTCCGTTGGTTCAAGGGATCTTTCTTTTGATCTTCTCTTCCGTTGGTTCAAGGATCTTCCTTTTGATCTTCTTGCTCAGTTGGTTTAAGAAATTTTTTATTTATGCTTTATTATTTTTTGGGATTTTGGAAAAACGATTTTCAAATAGTTGTCTCATGCAGTAATAATTTTAGTGAATTAATTGTAAAGAAATATTTTCTTTCTGTTGGTTTCTTCTTTGAGTTTAGATATCTATTGATATCATACTCCTGAAAATTTACCATTTATTCTACTTTGGAGGCGAATTTTATTGTCACTTACACTTTCTAATTTTCTTTTATTGAACATTTGCAGCCAGCAGGACCGATGTGGAGGTCAATGACGATAATACCAAGCAATTGCTGAATCTGCTGAAGAAGCAAAGGTGAGATTTTGTACACATAAAGTTTAGGGGGTTTGTATCATGAGCCTATTGTAATACAGTATTGGTATGGTTAGATCAACTGCCCTGTACTCGCTAGAGAAATTGCACAACTCCACAAATGTGCGGAGCATCCTACAAACGTGTAAATTGGGATATTTCACATTTGCCAAGAGTCATTCGTTTACACTTTATTGACAAGGGTCGATCAACTGCACTTACTTTGGTGGTATAAGTTAGGGTTCTCTAAATGTTTGCAGGGGTTGTAAACCTATACTATAGGACTAGCAAGAATAAGTCAATTGCGCTTAACTCTAGTATAAATTAGGGTATTCAACTGTTAACCTATACTATGAGATTAGCAAGAGCAAATCTACTGCATTTTAATCTATTATAAATTGCATAAGGTACTTTACCTTTAGCAAAGGTTGTTAATCTGTATTGTGTTGGCAAGGATAGGTTAACCACCATTTATTGTTGTAAAGATAAGGGTAGTTCACCCCCTATATTCAAGTGTTGGATGGCTTAGCATGTGGTGGTGAGAAAAATAGGTACCATCACCACTACTTAGGATTAGTAGAGATGAGATTTATAATTTCTCAAGTTCAATTATTATTTGTGGTGCCATACAATGATACTGACTTTATTTTTGTCCCGTGTTACATAGCAAGCTGTAAGTACATATTGAAGTGCAGAAGTGCTTTAACGCGTTAACTCACTTGCGGTTGCTTACGGTCAGTTTGGTTAGGCTAGAAGAAGTCGTTTTGAAAAACTGGCTTTTCTGCTTTAGTACATTATTAACCTTTTTGAAAAGTGTAAAGAATACACTTGAACTAAAATGTGTTACACTTTACTCGGAAATTTATTTCGGAAAAGGTAGCAAAATATTTGAAATGTTATTTGCATATTCCGGTACGTAAATGAGCAATTTACCTTGTGGTACACGTATGTACCACTTGGGAGTCAACGTGTCAAGTGTTGTATGTAAGAATGTTTCATCATTGTGTAGGATAATTGTGTGAAGATTTGCTTATTAATTAGCTCACCTTGATCATTTCTATTCGAAAATGTAACCATAGCTGAACAGTGAACTGCTGAATTTGGCTTACAGAATTCCCGAAATTGTGATCAGTTGTTGATTAATTACGTTCTCAGTTTCATTGTGATCAGTAGTTGATTAATTACGTTCTCAGTTTCACCTGCAGAATTTTTTCAATTGGTCCTACAGAATTTGAAATATGACTGAAACTTATTGAATTTGATGAGTAGAATTTTTAACCTTACTACAAATTGATAAATGAGTTTTGAAATTTGCCACTAAAGTTTGTGAAAATTTGACCAACAGTTAAAAAATGACTGCAGTACTGAATTTGACCGCTGGGGAATGACTTTGATTGTTAATTTGACCTCTGGATAAACAAAGTGTGACCAATATTGAACGAATAAGTTGCCTGGCTGCACTAGTACAGCTTATGAATACAAGTTACCTATTGAGGTAGTGTAAAGAATGACTGGAGACCCTCACTCACGCAGAGCTGCCGAGACGCTGGCCGACCTCTTCTCCATCCTGCACACGCGGCTCGGCTTCTCTGGACACTGCAGCTACTTCTCCTGGAGTGGCAATGTGGCTGTGGCGGTATGTGTGGCGCTGTGTTACTGGCTACTATTTGTTTGTGTGGCTGTGGTGTGTATTTAGTGCTTCGTGTGGGTGTGGTCTTTGATTTTTGTGTGCATGTTCCATATTTTTTGTGCATTTATTGTGTTTCCTGTATATATGTTTTGAGTTTTGTATGTGTTTTGTTTGTGGGGTTTGTATTTTGTATGTTGTATGTGTGCATGTTGTGTGCATTTTGTAGTCTATATGTATCATTTGTTTGTGATTAAGAAGATACATGTCTTTTATGAATGCAGTTGTGTTCATAGTAAAATCTCTGCACGTCATTTAGTACGAGTACACACACTGGATAAGTGTGTGTACTCGCCATGTGTGGTGTACAATTATGCACATTTGTCATGAATGCTTGTGTATTTCCAGCATGTACATGTTGGTTTTCCATGTATGTGCAACTGTGTATTTGTGTCAGTATGTCTCTCCAACAAAGATGTCTACCACGCCTAAAACAACAATGTGTGTTTCTTCCTTGACTCCTGAAAACTAGAATTCCTGATGAAGAAAATTATAAAGAATTACAAATTAATTTCTTGGAGGTTGCTCGAGTTTCCAGCTGGTCATAAATATTGTTGCAAATATTATCGAAGTGGAATAAGGCATTGCTGAATTTTAACTTTTCTTGTAGTTCTGCCTGAGGATTTGAAATTGTACTGTTGCCAGTACTCTCTTCATTAACAGCTTGCTGTAGTATAAAACCAATCTCGACCTTGAAATAGGTTGTCTTCACCGAACATTTGTGTTTGATTTAATGTGCCAGAAACACAGTTAGCTGTGCATTATTATGCATCATATTTTGACCCTAAGTATTGCTGAGTGAACATTTGATCAATTTCTAACTTTGCACCAAGTTTCCAAGCCTAATCTGTAACGTTTTTGATGCATTTTTCTCATTCATAACTACGGCTGGCATATTTTTACTCATTTTTCTTATGTCATCTTTCACGTCAGTGACTTAAATTCCATTGCTTTAATCTCAGTTGTCTATTTTAAAATTGAAGAGCCGCACAGCTTACTCGCATACACACAACGAGCAGGGTCTCCAGTCATTCTTTACACTACCTCAATAGGTAACTTGTATTCATAAGCTGTACCAGTGCAGCCAGGCAACTTATTCGTTCAATATTGGTCACACTTTGTATATCCAGAGGTCAAATTAACAATCGAAGTCATTCCCCAGCGGTCAAATTCAGTACTGCAGTCATTTTTTAACTATTGGTCTTCTCATGTGACCAACAGGTGGAGCGGCTGCTGCACAGCTACAGAGCCCCGCAGGTGGTTGTGCTCACCACTGATGCTGCCGTCTACAAGTGGCACGGCTCTCTGAGGCTTGTGCATCACACCGTCAGCATCCCGGTGGACATGGCACCTCAGGTACGTGGGGCCTGGCTAATGTATTTGTATGAGGTTGGCTCCCAGGAGAGTATGTGAAGTCCTGGGCTCAGAACTAGGGTAGGCCTTCTTTTTGTTGAAGTAAAATTTTGAAACGTTTTGTTTGAGGACTGTCGGTTTTTTGGTTCAGTGCTGTCCTGTTTTTCAGCACCTACTACTTTCCTCTTCAAGTTTTATCTTCTTTCATGAATTTCTTTCTCAACTTCCTGTTTTGTTTCTATGCACCTTGTGCATAAATTTCGCGTTTTCTAATCTCCATACTTAATGGTGCCTTCCTTCTTCTACTCTCTGGAACTTCTTTGTTGGGGTTAGGAAGTCTCAAACTAACATCCAATCCAATCGAATCCATACGAGGTTGGCTTTCTTCCTAAAGAGGCGAAGGCTAGGCAATGAATTTGGGTTTGTGGATTTACGGTGAGGATTGCCGCCCTCAGGGGAAATACTGTTGGGTCACTTCAACTTTAATTATGCCTTTGGGACTTCCACCTTTTGTGCTGACTTTGCTTTTTTCGGTTTTCACACCTTCTTTGCTGTATTTTTTGTCTTTTCTTCCTCTTCGACTTGCTGTTTCTAAGCACTGAGCTTCCTTTGTGGAAACACCCCTTGTGCATAAATTTCTCGTTTTCTTCAGTCCGTAAAGACTGATCTTCTCTCTTTGCTCTCTTGAGATCACCTTTGTTGTCACTAGGAAGTCATTCACTAATTAACATAATACTAATGATAATTTCCTGGCTGACATGTTTCACTGGGGCCTGTTTACACAATGGCATGATCAAGTGGGGTCTGTTTACAGATAGACAGGTTTAACAGGAATCTTTTTACGGATTGACATGTTAGACTAGATTTTGTATACTGGCTGACAGGTTCGACTGAAACCAAAGAGTTAGGTTTTATTCGTTTACTTTATGAGCGTGGAAATTTTCATTGTATGAGTTGTTTTTGTAGGATATGCATTTTTAGTATCTGAAATGAAGAATTTATGCTTTTACATTAATATGAGTTGTTTTTCTTATGTTAATCAAGCCTGACTTCTACAATTATTGCTTCATTGCTTCCTATGACTGTGATTTTGGGTACAGCACATCCAGAGCATTTCTTCGGGTAAAATAGGGAGTTAGGGATACAATAAAATCGTTACGTACAGTACTGGATCTCCAGTTCATTTCTTCACATGAAAAGAAAGGCTAAAAATGTAATAAAATTGTTGCTTGCATGACAGCACATCCAGAGTAATTTTTCATGTGAAATGGGAGGCTAGGGGTACAATAAAATTGTTACATTTAGGACATCGACTTCATTTCTTCTCGTGAAAAGAAAGGCTAAAAATTTAACACAATTGTGGCTTACAGAAAGGCAAGGTGCCCCGTGACTACGACGCCTACTTACACGCCAACATAGAGTCCAGTGCAGAGTTCATCGTGCACCAGGAAATTGCCAACGAAATAAAACTGCTCGAGGAGCTCCAGCTGCCGCTGTGCACTCTGGTCATCACAGACCACCTGCAGGAGGCGGGGCGGGGGCCTCTGCAGGGCGAGCTTCTAGAGCACGGCGTGGTGGCGTTTGACGCGCCGGGTGGGGTTGAGTCCGCGTCGCAGGATGCAGTAGAATTAGAATCGCAGGATGTGGTCGAGTCTGCATCACAGAGTGGAGTAGAATCAGAATCGCAGGGTGCTGTAGAGGTGGAATTACAGAACCTGGTTCAGTTGGCATCACAGAGTAGAGCAGAATCAGAATCACAAGGTGCTGTAGAATTAAAATCACAAGGTGCCGTAGAGTTAAAATCACAGCTCGGTGTGGAGTTAGAATCTCAAGGGGCAGTAGAATCAAAGTCACAGGGCGATGTTGAGTTACAATCGCAAGGGGCATTAGAATCAGAATCACAGCGCGTTGTGGAGTTGAAATCACAGGATGTGGTTGAATCAAAATCTCAGGGTGTCTCCGAGTCAGACTCGGCGGTGGAATCAAAGTCACAAATTGCGGTGGAGTTGCGAGGTGACTCAGTCGATAGTTCACACACGAGCGAGCTCTCCTCCCACACGAGGCATCACCCCCTGGAACGTGGTGATGCCTGCGCCTCTGGTGGTGATGCCAACACCACCACCACCACCAGTGGTGACGCTAACACCAGCACCAGTGGTGACGCTAACACCAGCACCAGTGGTGACGCTAACACCACCACCAGTGGTGACGCCAACACCACCACTAGTGGTGACGCCAACACCACCACCACCAGTGGTGACGCCAACACCACCACCACCAGTGCTGCTGCCAACACCACCACCAGTGCTGCTGCCAACACCACCACCAGTGCTGCTGCCAACACCACCACCAGTGCTGCTGCCAACACCACCACCAGTGCTGCTGCCAACACCACCTCCAGTGCTGCTGCCAACACCACCACCAGTGCTGCTGCCAACACCACCTCCAGTGCTGCTGCCAACACCACCACCAGTGCTGCTGCCAACACCACCACCAGTGCTGCTGCCAACACCACCACCAGTGCTGCTGCCAACACCACCACCACCACCAGTGCTGCTGCCAACACCACCACCAGTGCTGCTGCCAACACCACCACCAGTGGTGACGACAACACCACCACCAGTGGTGACGACAACACCACCACCAGTGGTGACGACAACACCACCACCAGTGGTGACGCCAACACCACCACCAGTGGTGACGCCAACACCACCACCAGTGGTGACGCCAACACCACCACCAGTGGTGACGCCAACACCACCACCAGTGGTGACGCCAACACCACCACCAGTGGTGACGCCAACACCACCACCAGTGGTGACGCCAACACCACCACCAGTGGTGACGCCAACACCACCACCAGTGGTGACGCCAACACCACCACCAGTGGTGACGCCAACACCACCACCAGTGGTGACGCCAACACCACCACCAGTGGTGACGCCAACACCACCACCAGTGGTGACGCCAACACCACCACCAGTGGTGACACCAACACCACCACCAGTGGTGACACCAACACCACCACCAGTGGTGACACCAACACCACCTCCAGTGCTGTCACCACTACCTCTGACATCCAGAAAACTGTTGCCAAAAGTGGTCCGAGCGCACACAGCACTCCCGTGCTCACAAGGGCCAGCCTGAACAAAAGAAAAAGACGGTCCGACTCTGAAGGTTCTGATGCTGAAGTGCAGCCTAGCGGACGTGAGTGTAGCAATGAGGGCAGTGGTGAGTTTGAGGGTGCTGGAGGTGAAGGTGGGGATGGTGATGGTTGTAGGGGTGGTGAGTATTATGAAAGTGGTGGTTATTATGGAGAGGATGGTTATTATGAGCAGGAGGGTTATTATGAAGGTTATCATGATGGAGAAGGGAATGAAGAATATGGAGGTCAATCGCAGTATGAAAATGGTGCTGGGTATGAAAATAGTGCTGGGTATGAAAATGGTGCTGGGTATGAAAATGGTGCTGGTTATGAAAAAGGTGTTGGTTATGAAAACAGTGCTGGTTATGAAAACGATGCTGGTTATGGAAATGGTGCTGGGTATGAAAACGGTGCTGGTTATGAAAACAGTGCTGGTTATGGAAACAGTGCTGGTTATGGAAATGGTGCTGGTTATGAAAATGGAGATTACGTAGAAAGTGGAACCTCTGGAGACAGTCCCATATATGAGAAACACAACTTTGATGATGATGAAGCTATCTATGGAGAGGACGAGGACTACACCTCTAACAGCACACACTTTAGGGACGAAGACATTCTGCCCAACTCGACGCTGCTGGAGGATGACGTGTTCTACAACACCAGGGAGATGCGCAGCCTCCGGCACCAGGTCAGTGCCTTATGTTATATTGTGTTTCCTCATGCCAACCAGTGCTTCTTTTATTGATAGTTTTCCTTATTGGAGTTGTGGTATATATTTGTATAGCTGGGCTTCAGATGCGCACCCTTAGGCACCAGGTGAGCACCTCGTGTTTTATTGTGTTGCTTCAGTGTTTTTTTTTATGGCTCATTTTCCTTTTCTGAGCTTTTTCTGAGCTTTTATTGTGTTGCTTCAGTGTTTTTTTTACGGCTCATTTTCCTTTTCTGAGCTTTAGTATGTGCATAATTAGACATGGAAAAATAAAAAAGACGTTGAATGTTTACGGATGATAACTAATTAGGAAATTAAACCGTTCTATTGTTGCTTTATGCAAACCAGTGGATTTTTATATTGGTAGGTTTCCTTATCGGAGTAGTGATATATATTTTTAGAACTGGGCTTGAGATATGCAGTCTTGGCAACAGGTGGGCACCTCGTGTTGCATTGTGTTGCCTCACGCTAACCACTGGTTCTTTTTACCGCTAGCTTTTCGTCTCAGAGTTATAGCATATGTATAATTAGGCTTAAAAATGGCATATGTTGTTGGTGTATTTGATCTACACATTTCTTCTCCTCCGTACTCTAAAAAAAATATTTGTTTACAATTTTTCCATCATTTGTGCACATCGATTTTAGCCAATAATATGAGAAACAATCTTACTTTTTTATTCCCAACTTTCCTCGTTTATGTACAGGTGAAATCATCACCTGTATACACAGCTGACGATTTATTTTTTATTAGCATTCTCCCCTTATGCACTGGGTAAATCATGGTCTGTTTACTCAGCTGAGGATTCATTTTTTCTGACACGCTTTCCTCATATGCCTTGGGGCACATCAACATCTGCCTGCACGGCTGATGATTTATTTTTTTTGACTTACTTTCCTCGTATGCCGTGGGGCACATCAACATCTGCCTGCACGGCTGATGATTTATTTTTTTTTACTTACTTTCCTTATATGCCCTGCGGAAAATCAACATCTGCCTGCACGGCTAAGGTCTTCTTTTTTCACTGACATTCCCCCAAACCTACTGAGCAAATCATGGTCTGCATACACAGCTGCTGACCCCCGTGGTGCCTGTGCAGCAGGACAGGTACAAGCGGCGCAAGTGTCGGAGGGCACAGAAGAACGTGCCTGCTGATGTGCCTCTGGAGGTCGTCAAGTTCTACGGCAAGCGCTACCGCCTCTTCTCCATGTATGACAAGGGCATCAAGCTTGACACAGGTGGGTGGTGTTGGTGGTAGTGATCGATTTTGTTGGTGGTAGTGATCAGTGGTGTTGGATGTAGTGGGTGCTAATGTCGGTGGTAGTAGGGTGCTGGTGTTGGTGATGTGAGGTGTTGGTAGCAGTGAAGTGATGGTGTTGGTGGCAATGGTATGTGCTAGTTTTTTTGGATTTGTTAGCATTGGTGTGCTCATATTTTCATGTTGGGGGTTTGTCATCACTGCCGTGTGTGTAATTTGAGGTGTGTCTTATCACCGGTGTGTGTTATTGCTGGTGTGTTTGGTAGCCGGTATTGTGTTGTCACTACCAGCCACTAAAGGGGCATTCATTACTGTTGAAGGTGGTACTTGTTTATAAGGACCTGCCAATCCTACGCTCATGAGAGATCTATCAACCCAACTAGACGTTTTGTTCTCTCTAGCTGTAGCGTGCATGACTTATGAGGTTCAAGGCCGCTCATCAGAAATACTTGACTGGCTATATGATGCTTCTTAAATTTACTGATAAGTACCTACTTCATAGACATTCATTTTGTCTATGTATCAACTAGATGTGAAGTGAAGAGAGACTGGCGAGACTTGAAGAGTTGTCTTTTCAGAGCTATTCTCGATTTAGGCGTGAGAGGATGTTATGTACATGGACTTCTTGCTCAACTTCTCTTTTTTGATCCATCACTCGTAGGTATTATTTAACTGATGGATTAAAGGGTTTGCTTTAAATTGGTTTCTATTTTGACTGTCAGTATTTTTACAATAAATGCTTTACTGAAGTCCCTTTTTGTTTCAGCGTTTGTATAGTTAAACGGTGTTCTTTTCTTGAGTTAGTTTATGTTTAGTATGGTTCAACCGAGTGTTTTCCTGAAATTAGTGTATATTTTCTGTCCTAGTGTGGTGCAACTGAGTGCATCATTGGAATTAGTTCATATTTTCAGTACCAGCATGGTGCAACTGAGTGCCTTCCTGAAATCAATTTATGTTTTCAGTATTACACCACTAGAACAGACAATTTTTTAGGGGCGGGTTGAACTGAAGGCTTCCCTGAAATTGGTATATATTTTCTGTACCAATATTGTTGAACTGAATATTTTTTTTGGAGTTAGGGGTCTATATTTGCCACTACTACTGAATTCCATCGTTGCAGAGAGCTGGTACAGCGTGACAATGGAACCTCTGGCTTCCCACCACGCCATGCGCTGCTTGTGGGCGGCCGAGCTCGCCCAACGCAGGAAGACAAAACCGCCTTCCTTCAACTTGGACCAAACCCAAGATTCTGACCGCAGCTCAACTGTAAATGACAACGAGTCCAGTACCGAGAGTGACACTAGCACTGAGGGAAATAACGAGTCTAGTGCCGAGAGTGACACTGTGGGAAATTCTACAGCCGAGAGTGGAAATCTGGCGCTTGGGAACGCGGATCCTGAGGTTCTTGCGTCTCAAGAAACAGAATCTGAAAAGCGTAACGCTGGAGAGCTGTGTGATGTTGCTAATGAAGGGCTGGAAACTTCGGGACAATCACAGAGTGAAGATGTTAACGCCTCAAAACAAGTTGTGGAGACTACAACGCACTGCTTGGATGGTAGCTACCAGGACATTTTCTCTTCAACTCCCATTGATTCTGTCACGCCTGCTCGTGTGAGTGCCTGCGTCTCTGCTGTAACTGCTGTAACTACAGTCAATGTCACCAGTGCGGTGATTGATTTGACAGCCATTAAGTGCTCTGAAAATCGCAGTAAGGTGGATGATCATAAAATTGGCTGTTCAACATCCTCGCAGTCCGCCGTTAGCGAGACTTCCATCTCTGACCTGACTTGCACATTGGGCGAGTCTTCCACCTCTGGTCAGGATTCATCATCTAGCAAGACTTCCTCCTCTGGGGAGACTACTTCCTCTGGGGAGACTTCTTCCTCTGGGGAGACTTCTTCCTCTGGTGAGACTTCTTCCTCTGGCGAGACTACCTCCTCGGGCGAGACTAATACCTCCAGCGAAACTTCATCCACTTCTGATGAGAGCCAACTCCTCAGAACATACACTCCCAAAAATCAACAGTCACAATCTCTTAACTCTGCCGGACAATCCCTGAACACTGGCAATACTCACCATGCCTGCAACAGCAACCACACTCCCAGCCATGAAAACCGGCCACGGACTCGCGCCATCGACGGGTTTTGCGGCGCTGGCGGCAACATGATACGACTGGCGCAGGTGTTCGACGAGGTCATCGCCATCGACATAGACAAAAAGAAGCTCACCATGGCCAAACACAACGCCAAGATCTACGGTGTCGACCGCCACGTCACTTTCCATCTGGGAGACTACTACGATGCTGTCTCCAAGTACCAAGTGAGGAACTTGTGAAGTGCGAGACCTGTTCGTAAATTTTGGGGAAATTTGCTTCGGGAAATTTGTGAAGTTCAAGACCAACCTTGACCTGTTTATGAATCTTTGGGAAATTTACTGCGTGATATTGGTGTTGGTAACTGATCATATCCACAATAAAGCGTGTGGGGATTTTGAAATTTGGCCTTATTTTATTATTGGAAAAGCTGGGTGTCAAATTTTGCTTTGTTATTATTTAAAGGAAATCGTGGACGATATCAGCCGAGCAAGACAATACAGAAAATTTTCAGAGTTTCATATGTTTGTAGAAAGCCGAGTAACTTTGTCCACTATTTGTTAGGGCCGTTGGGGACTCTTGAGAAAGGCTACAAAAGTTGCAATTTCGCTTTAAAATGTTTGTTTTTTCTATGTTCGTTTTCTGTTGTGATAATAGGTTAAAATTTAAAGTTTAATTGGTACGATGATTGTGACTAAACAAATTACGCTTTTTTGGTGGAGAAAGTGCTTACTTAATTTGTTCCTTACGCCAGGCGGACGTGGTGCTACTGAGCCCCCCGTGGGGAGGCCTGGACTACGGGTCTGGGGACGAGTTCAACCTGGACAGCCTCGACATGCGGGCCATGCTGCTCGCAGCCAAGCAGGCCGCTCCTAATGCGCTCCTCTTCCTACCCAAGAACTCGAACATTTCGCAGGTGCTGAGAGTTGGTGATAGTAAGGATCTGTATTGAATGCTGGGACATGAGTGTACAATGTTGGTGGAGGATGGATGGGTGTTGAGTGTTGCAACAGGACGGTGTAGTGTTGGTGGTGGTGAGGATGGGTGTTTAATAATGCAACAGGACTGCATAGAGTTGTTCATGATATAGAATTGAGAATTACAAAAGGAATGCATGAAATTCTTGGTTATAATGGAGAGCGTTAAATAATATTATTACACTAATAATAATTACACTAATATTATTACACACTAATATTAGGTGGATGTGTTAAACTGTTGAGACCTGCAACAGTAATTTTTTTCTGCTTACAAAATTAGAACCTTCAATTCTTTTTTGCATTCAAGAACGGTGACCTCCAGCACTTGTATTTTTTTGTGTTCAGTAATAGTGGCTTGCAGTACCTGCTTTTCCTGCTCTTTAAAATAGTGGCCATCAACATCTGTTCATTTGCATTCAAAAGTGGTGACTGACAGTATCTTGGCGTCAAGAAATAGTGAGAGACATTCCCTTTTTCTTCTGTCCTGAGAAATAGTGAACTATAATACTTGTTTCTATTTTCCTCATAAATAATGACTGACATTACCTGTTCCATCTGTCTTCAGAAATAGTGACTCACAATACACATTCAAACGCTTCCATCACATTTAGTCACGTGCTACCCTAATTAGAAAATATTTCATTTTATTCAACCATATAAAGTTAGCATTTGCTGCTCCAACCCATGCTATTTACCGATAGTTTCTCCTCATGAACATAATGAACATTGATGATGTACGTATGTACATACTTCCAACGTGCGGAGTTAACCATACATGTAGTGGTGTTCTTCATGCTCCCAGGCTGCTCTTGTTTAGGTCCAGACCTAGTTTATGGAACTGGATCAATTATACAGGACTTGCCTATTTATGGTGGCACTAGGCCTATTTTATTTGAGTAAGTCTATTTTTGACTTATTATATGGGACTATAAAATTAAGTCTGTAATATTAAGTCTGTTTTTGACTTATTATGTGGGACTATGTGTGGCATTAGGCTCATGTTAATGGGATTAAGGCTCCCTTTTATTACTTGAGTATTATTTTGTTTATTGCTTTATGTCACTGCATGCTGCCCTGTTTCATTACATTTGCTCACTACCCGTTGAACCGCTTCATTGCCTGACGACACTGCCCTTGTCATTTCATTGCTCGCTGCCCCGTTTTATTGCTCTATCTCACTGCCTCGCCATGTCATTGCTCACTGCCTCATTTCACTGCCCTATCTAACTGCCCCATCATTTCATTGCTCACTGCCCAATTCCAGATCATATCGCTGGCAGACCTGTACGACCACATGGACATCGAGATGAACTACCTGAACTCAGCCCCCCACGCCATCACCGTCTACCTCGGTGAGGACATCGCTACCTTCCGCTCCACGGACGCGCACTACCACGCCGCCTCCGACCTCGTCATCAAGGCCGAGACCGAGGCGCAGCGAGTCCGAAATAAAGTTCTGGAAAAGGGAGCTTCTTCGTACAGAGTTCAGAGGCCTTTAGGAAACGACGCGTCGTCAACCAAAGCTTAGGGTTTTTTGGAGGAAGCCTCTTCTTTTTGAAGCTCGCAGGTTTTTGGGAAACGACGCGTCGTCGACCAAAGCTTAGGGGTTTTTGGAGGAAGGCAGTTTTTCTTGAAGTTCAGAGGTCTTTGGGAAACCACGCATTGTTGGCCAAAGCTAATGGGTGTTTGGAAAAAGGCTGTTTTTCTTGAAGTTCGGTAGTCTTTGAGGAAAGACTCGTCGTTGTTTATAGTTCAGTGGTTTTTAAGGAAAGACTCTTGTTTGTACAGACTTAAGAAGCTTTTAGGAAACGACTCGTCGTTGTCGTCTAAAGTTCAAAAGTCACGAGAAAATGACTCATCGTTGACTAAAGCTCAGAGGTCCTTGGAGAAAGCCTTTTTGAAGTTCATACATCTATAGGGAGAGACTCTTTATAATTCAGATGGCTGAAACTTGTTCCGTGTCACATGGATTTAAGCATAGCTAGACTGGGTACCTGATATATGGCTGCTCTTTAGTTTTAAGGCATTGGTTTGTATGTGTCGTGGAGTATTTGATTTGAATCTCTGGTGGGTGATAGGAGTTATGAGTTGGATATGTTGGATTGCCGACTTGGTGATCAGTATAATAATTTTTTTGATAATTCAAATTACGTGCTAATTATTTGGATAGCTAGTTTAAATTTAAATGGCAGTTTGACAATGCAATTTACTAGTTGAATTTGAATCGTTAATTGAAGAATTTGGACGACTTTCTTCATAATTTAGGATAACTGATTTGATCATGTGGAGTCATAGTTTGATTTGTATTCCTAATTCCTTGAACTCGATGCTCGCCTCCATAAACTTCCAAGTTCATACCGTGTTGAATTCACAACTTGACGAATTATTTTAAGCTTAAAAATGTATGTTAGAAATTATTTTCCTCACAGTGCACAAACCTTTGTCTTGGTGGTGCGATCGAATTTCTCTCCCGGCAACCTTGTTGTTACTCCAAATTTCCTGCGTCCTGCTCTCAATACAGAAGTCAGAAGGCTTTTACTTCAAACAGGACCTGTTAGCGGTGTTGCGCACTGCCCTCATTTTATGCTGACGCCCCAGTTTTGTTGTGGTGCTAATTTTGTGCAGCCCGATTGTCTTTCAGTGCTCCCACACCGACATGGTCGAGAAGGTTGAAGTGTCACGCAAAACAACGATAATAACTGTAATAACAACAATATTTATAGCTGTGGTAGTAACAATTATAATAGGTGCTATGGTAATAACAACAGTAAGAGCTATGGTAGTAACAATTATAATAGGTGCTGTGGTAGTAACAATTATAATAGGTGCTATGGTCATAATAATAATAGGTATGGTAATAACAAGATAATAATAGCTATGGTAATAACAATAGTGATGGCAAATATAAACAGCATTTACACTCGGCAGCGTTGATTTGTTCATGTCCAAGGGCCTCAGTCTGGAGTTGTCACTGAGACGCTTGTTTACTGTCACCAGGAACTCTCGTGTGCGTTGATTTGATGCAGTGATGACTTTAAAAATCCTCGCAAAGGGGACTCGAAACCTGTACAAAACACTGCAATTCTTTTGCCGGGGTTTTAGAATTTCTTCAGGGCTTTTTAAGATTGTCTAGTGCGTTTAAAGCTGTCAGAAGCTTTGCTGGGCTGTGTTAGACATAAGTATTTCTTGTGGGGTGTGTGCGGCACGTATGAGTGGGGTGTGCGCATGGCAGGAGGGAGTGTGACTGGGAAGGGTGTGTCTGGCAGGCATATCGGCTTAGTTTGACAATGTTTCTTGAGTTACTCAGTCGCGTCAAGGTCATGTCGACGCTACACTTTCTCCTTGGCCGCACTCTCCCAAGACATAAACACTCTCTCCCTCTAGCCACACTTTGCCGAAAATTGTATTTGGTGCAATCCCCTCCTCCTGCTCCTCTCCACCAACACTTCAAACTTCTCAAGCTAATAAGGAATTTTATGTTTTGACTGAATTAAGTCAAAGGAACTCTTACTTATTTTTTGACGTTGTAACCATAGCTTAACGGTTGTCTCTTTCTTTAAGTTAATGTTAAATTCTTTAATTTGTACTTGTGTGTCTGCA
The DNA here is from genome assembly GCA_030386875.1 of Morinoia aosen. NCBI lineage: Eukaryota > Metazoa > Arthropoda > Malacostraca > Amphipoda > Talitridae > Morinoia > Morinoia aosen. Next base: position 22,123,494 of record CM059578.1, on the reverse strand, counting down.
GCTTTTTAATTTCCTAGTCCTATTGAACTCTTTAGTTTGTCCTTGATATTTCTTTGTTGACGGCTTTTCTTTTCTTAGTGACGTTTAACTCCAAAATTGTGTTCTGAAATCCTTCTCCATCGAATTCGAAAATGGCTGATGGCCTTTCTCTTTTAGAGCTGTTGGAATTTGCCCATGTGCAGAGACTGTACATATTTACCCTTGTTTCTTAACAAATGCCAACGCGACAACTAAATAGTCTTTGACCAAAGTTGTCGTTGACTGAAGTTAATTATTATAATTCTTTCTTAACTGTGTATATCACCCGGTATGTGTACATAGATATTTGCCTTTCAAATGACAAAACTTGTAAAGCTTTTCTTGAAATAGATCAAACTCGGGATTCAATATTGTATGTAGAAGATGTGGTGTCCCGAGCTGAAGGTTAGGCTAGGTTTGCTTCATTATGGAGTATCTTGTTTTTTGGTGACTGCTGTCCTTTTTCAACACTTGTAACTTTTTGTACACTTATTTGTTGTTTCATAAGCTATTTTTAGTTGTGCCGTTTTTATGTGCTGGGTGTGGGAACGCACCGTGGGCATAGATTCCCCGTTCCCTTAACTCCAGACTAAATGGGGCCTTCCTCTCGTGGGAACACTTTTTTTGTGGATAGGGCTTAAACAAAATTAAAATATGCAATGTATTGTTACTTAAAGCGATGATCTCAGGTTTGACATTTTTATTGTAGCATCTTGGATTTTACTCCGCGCTGATAGTGTATTCTGATGACTGTAACGTCTGTAATTAATACCTAGTGTTGCTGCAGTATTTGTAACTACTGTAATAAAGTGACCGTTATGTCCCCCCGTGTAGTAATATTTTTACACTTTTACACTCAGAATAAAGAAGGAAGAGACATATATATTGTTTTGCTCCCTTTATGCATAACGACTGCAAAATTTTCTTTGACTCCTATCATCGTGCGTCTAGCAACACTGTGCATTGATTCCGCATTCCATCAACTCCTTAATAAATGTAGTCTTAGAACCTGAAGCGCTAGTAACCTTCTTGCAAACTACTATTACTGCTTGATAAGTGCTGTCTTTCTCTTTCACTCTCTTTGGAACGCCCTTATTGTGGGAGTGAAACTTAACCTCAATAATTTAATTTCTACATTGCGTTCTTTATCAAGGCGGGGCTTTTTTTTGTTGATGTATTTCCTTGATCAAGAATATCAAAACGAAAATATGTTAAATGTTGAAAAATTTAGACTACCTCGCATTCTTGACTGTCCGAGTCTAAATGCGGTGAGTCTCAGGAGTACCGATACGCCTCTCTTTCTTTCTTTCTTTCTTTCTTTCTTTCTTTCTATAAATAATAATGAAACAATGATCTTGTTCGATTGCTTACCTGCTTGCATCCACTCACGTTCTGCTTTCAGTAATGGGTAGGAAAAATTCTCTTTTTATTGAGATCATATGACCAAAAAGTTCCTTGAGTTGTAATTAAATCATGATCATGTAATTTTTGATGTTCATATAATGTTGATGTTCACCTTGCGTGGTAAATCGGAAAAGCCTGATAGCGATTAAATTATGTGACCTTCGGTGCGATATAGTCTAAATAACTGAAGCGCTAGCAAACCTATGTTACTACTACTACTACTAGTGGCAGAGATGAACAAAGTGGTAGTATTAACATCGGCCGCTCTAATTGGCCACTTAATTGACCCAAAAGTTCATATAGCCACCCACTTGTGTCGGGCGGAAATATTCTACTGAAACACATTCAAGAATAACATCTGAAATGACTAGTTCAAGAGAGAATAAGTCGCACCAGCAGCCCAGTCGTGTTTGAATTTAAGTATACGTACTTCTACTCGCCACTCTTTCCGGTAGAGAACTCTTCTATAAATGGAGTTTTATTTGGAGGGGCATCTTTTACATGCCTAGCTCTTAGGAAGATGTGCAAGGTTCTTGAGGTTCAGTGGAATAGCACTCCCAGGGGGGGAAAGATGCGATGTCCCAAGCTAAGAATTAGGTAGGACTTTTTTTATTTAAAATGTTTACTGCTTAGTTATGAACCACTGCTGTCCTCTTTTTCAGCACTTCAGACTTTCTTCTTCAACTTTTATCTTGTTTCCCAACCTTCCTTCTCAACTTACTGTTTCTGTGTGCATGGGTTCTTGCGCGAGAACACACTTAGTGCATAGATTCTGGTTTTCTCAACTCCATACTAAAAGGTGCCTTCATCTTTCCTCTCTCTGAACATCGTTGTGGCAAGGGAGGCCGAAACTAACTTAAGATCAATCAATGGTGCCTTCATCTTTCCTCTCTGTGAACATCTTCGTTGTGGCAAGGGAGGCTGAAAGTAACCATCAAGCAATCAATCCTGAGCTCCACTCGGGGAGGTATGCTGTCAGTGTCTGACCTCGTCAGTGTACCTTGGGGACTTAGCGCTCCTCAGTGGTGTCCCTAGCTACCAATCTCAAAATCAGCAGCACTTGTTGAGGGTTTAACACTTTGGCCGTTATTGGTTAACTTGATGTTTAATATTCAATTCCAATTTAAAGTCGATTGTAATACGCAATTTGAGAATGGCAAACATTATCTGGATTACGCCGTCGTTTAGCTTTAATGAGGTATTTATGAAAACGGATTTTGTGACTACTGGTCGGTCAGCGGCATTATGAAAATCCCCTCCGTGGCCATCGGTGGTCCACGTTGCGGTCAGAGTGTTAAATTTTCACTCAGGCCTTATCTTTTATTATGTTTCGTTCGCTTTGATGGCAGGAGTCTCTTGTAGGCCGAAAAGAAAAAGAAAAGAACTTGGCCGAGATTTTTACTTAAGCTGGCCTTTAATAATGTTTACCCAAATTGTTTTTGTTATACCGAATCCTCTAGAGGTAATATAATAATAATGATATTAATAATTATATTGATAGTAGTAATAGGCGTCAGCTTTTGACTTTACTTGTTATCTCGTATGGGAGGCCGGTGTACCACGCAGCCGACCTCAGGCTTCAGTATCTTTGATGCTTCGTGTAGTTCTTCGAAACTTGAGCCATTTGTTTACAGATCTTTGTTAAATACTGAAACTTGCATGAAAAAATTTCATGACTAAGAAAGTAATCAATCTTCATCGCGTTACAAACATAGCGCGGGACTCACAGGAGGAATGTGTGAAGTCCCGAGCTGAAAGTGGACTTGGCTTTCCTTTATTTGAAATAGAGTAGGTTTTTGTTTTTATCGAACATCTTTTTTGGTTCACTGGTGGCCTGTTTTTCAGCACCTTCTACTTTTTTTGGTCCACTTTTATCGCTTTTCATGAACTTCTTTCTCTATTTACTGTTTTCATGCACCTTGATTCCGCGTTTCATTAACTCCATCCTGAATGGTGCCTTCCTTCTTCCTTTCTTTGGGATGCCTTTGTGGCGTCGGCTTCATAGAGAGGCCGACGTCTGCTTAGCAATAAAGAAAATGGACTTTCATTTAACTGATATTCTTCAGTTGTTATTGACTAGAAGCCAGCTAAGTCTGCCTGTATGATTTGGGGTGTGGATTGGACGAATTAGGCTTAGGTTTATTTGAAAAGTCGACTTAGAGTGTCAAAAATGGCCCAGTGATAGGCTGTTTTTAACCTCCGCAGCCTATTTTCGTATGCATTTATTCCTGAAGCGTATAGTTTCCTGAAACAGCCCTTCCAAAATACTACATAGTAACTCAGTTTACTTTGTGGACAACTAGTGTATAGTATGTCCACCCTCCCAACGCCCCCTTACCTTATTGTGGTGGGAGGGTTTGTGTGTTGTGAGGAGGAGTGAGGCTATGCTGTCGGGACCTCGGTCCTGGTGGGTACAACCGTGGCAGACAGGCTCTCTCGGAGCAGCCAGACAAAATGGGGGGCCATGGGAAGGCCCCCCATGTAAATAAAACCGGACCCCGGCAGTTACGGGTGATAAAGCCCCCGTTATCCCGAGCAAACAAGGGGCTGCCACGGGCCGGGGTTGACGGTGGGAGGGGGTATTCACCCCCTATTGGTCAGTGTGTGCCCGCCTCAAGTATAGATGATATATCAAATGGCTACTGACTGCTCGGGGGTCTCTTTTCCGGCCTGAGCCAGCCTGGATAGGGGAGGGGAGACCCTCCTTGACAAGAGAGACCTAAAGCAATGTGCTTGCTTCCACCAATACAATTCTGGCTGCTCACCCCCCGTTGACGACCCGGATATCAAATAAGGACACCGTACCTGCTTCTTCCTCTCAAGAGCCGCCTCTGCAACCACCGCCGCACCAATCCGTGGGTGAGGAAACAGAGCGCGGACAAAACAAAGATACAGAAATAATTCTTGAACCTTACGCTCCTGAACGCCAGCCAAACAGGCCAGGCCGTGGGCGACGTCGTGGCAGAAGACTACATCTTCTTGAGGAAACCGCGCCCTCCGACCTGGTGGAGCCAATTTTGCCAACAGAATACAAAAGATTCTTCAACATTAAAGCTACTGACGGCTCACCGCTGACGCACATCGATGTGATCATGGCAAACCGAGACCTGTGTCGTGGGCTGGGAGGTAGACCCGCCAAGATCACAGAGACTCGCGGTGGTGGTCTCTTGGTGGAGGTCCGTAACTCTGAGCAGAGCCGCAATATATTGAGCATTCGCCATCTGGCAGGCGTGGGTGTGGAAGTGTCCCCACATGGAAGTCTCAATGAGAGCAAAGGAACGATTTTCTACCTCAATTATCCTGGTTACGCTGATGAGCGCCTCCTGGAGGAGTTGCGGCAGTATGAAGTGAAGGCACTGTACCGAACCAAGAAAAACGTTAATGGTGCCCTGGTGCCCACTTATGTCTACATCCTGACCTTTGACCGATGTTCCCTGCCGTCACATGTGAACATAGGATGGACGAGGTGCAGCGTGCGACAGTACGTTCCAAGGCCGCGACGCTGCTACAAGTGCCAACAGTATGGGCATGGCGCTAAGACGTGTCGATCCTTAAGAGGAGCATGCCCAAATTGTGCCGAGGACCAGCACGAACTGCCCTGTGATAAGCCCCCGAGATGTGCTAACTGCGATAAATCACACCCTGCTGGCTCTAAGGAATGTTTTTACTTCAAAATGGAAGAAGAGGTGTTGGCCGCGCAAACATCGCAGAGAATAAGCTACGGGGAAGCCAAGCGTGCTGTGAGCAGCAGGTACGTCAGAACAGAGACGTCCTATGCCGCTGCAGTGCGGGCCCCTCCAAGAAGACCTAGCTTTGTTGTGCCAGTGCACCCGGCAGTGACAGGAGCCCCCAGTGTTGCTGGTCGGGACCTCACCGCAGGTACTGATGCCGCGCGTGCTGCACGCCGTACTCTCGCTGCTGTACCCCGACCTGCTGATAGACCTGAGCGGAGCGATCTCCCTGATCTGTCACGTTGTGCTCAAGCAGACCCCCCAGTTTCTGTGTGTCTGAGTTCGGCAGTCTCCTCGGTATCGCGGAAACGCATACCGAGTGTGAGATCGCCACCCGTTGGTGGTGCCATGACAAAGGTCGCTAGGACTGCGGAAACTGTAGCATCTGATAGTAAGAGGCGCCAAGCTGAGTCAGAGAAGCGTCGTGGTGGTACGCACGCGGAAGCCCAGGCGAATACCGGCTTAACCCTTGGCCATGGGGAAGCATCGAAAGAAGTGACCCGTTCAATCGACGAGGAGCTTGCGACCCCCTACAGTACGAACAAACAGTCCGAGATGCCACCTCCCCAAGATGTAAGGACTATTCACGAGAGCCGCAGAAGTGTGAGAAAGCCGGAACCCTCAGTGGCACAGCGTGTGCGTTCATTGGACCGCGTAGGAAGAGTGCCAGAGGAGACTGCGCCTGACTTTACACGAGTGTGGGCTTTGCCCTCGAAGGTTACGCCAAGACCTCTCCCAACCGTGCCCTTGCACGCGTGGGGGGAGAGACCAGCACCAACCAAATCACCATCAAATCAAAGACCGCCTGATCCTAAAGAGCAGCCCCCAGAGAAGGGAACATGATGCAGAGTGTTTTACAGTGGAATTGTAGAGGATACCGTAGGAATTACGGTGACCTCCTGACTATCATCCAGCAACAACAACCACTGTGCATATGTCTCCAGGAGACCATGCTGGGAGACATAACTCCGACCCCACCAGCCAACTATAATATTGAAACTTTCTCTCACGTACCAAATCCTGTCCCTGGATCTGGACTAGCTGTTCTTGTAAGGAAGGACTTGGGTTATTCCAAAGTGCCGATGAACACCCAGATCCAGGCAATGGCAATCCGTTTTTGGTTCAACAAGAAAATGACCACCATCTGCAATATGTATATCCCCCCAGCTGAACCTTTCTCGTTGCCCGATTTTGAGAATATCAGTACTCATTTGCCTGGGCCCGCTTTTGTGGTAGGCGACCTCAATGCAAAGCACGTGGCTTGGGGCAACGCCCAAAGCGACCAGCGTGGTAGGCTCATCAACCAATTCATTACGAGATCCAATTTCTGTTTGCTCAACACTGGGGCCGCCACTCATTTTCACGTCCAAACAGGGACGACCTCCGCCATCGACCTCAGTTTCAGCACCCCAGATATGTTCCCCGATGTTCTGTGGAGCGTTCTGGATGATACTTATGGCAGTGACCACTTCCCCATTGTTATGGAAGTAAGGGAGTTTACTCCAGTGCCAGCAGAACCTCGATACTGCATGAAGCGTGCTAACTGGGATACTTTTGAAGCCCTAACCCAGATGGAAGAAATGAATGACCTGCTGGAAGTTGACGACATGGTGGAGCGTTTTACCGGTACCCTCAGGAGTGCTGCTAGTGCTGCTATCCCGATGTCACGCGGTGGTGCACCAAAGTACCGTGTTCCTTGGTGGAATAATGATTGCGCTGTGGCAAACTATGAGCGGCGGCAAGCCCTGAGACGCTCTAGACGTACCGGCGAGCTGGCAGATATTATTGCATATAAGCGAGCAAGAGCGAAGGCCCAATTCATCAAGGACGCTGCTAGGCGGAGCTCGTGGCGCAAATATGTTAGCAGCCTAAATACCGACACACCTATGACCAAAATTTGGCAACGTGTGGGTAAGATGAAGGGAAAATACAGCTGTGGCAGGCCTTGTTTAGAAGTGGACGGCATACTCACGGCGGATCCTCAGCGGGTGGCGGCGGCGCTGGCTGATAGTTTCGCGCATAATAGTAGCGAAGCCCAGTATCCACCTGCTTTCCGAGCACAAAAACGCCAAAGAGAACAACATAAACCAGACTTTGCAACAGAAACAGTTTTCTCGTACAACGAGCCTATCACCCTTCTTGAAATCTACCGCACCTTGAGAACTTGCAATAATACTGCACCAGGCCCCGATGGGATTCACTATCAGATGCTCAAGAGGATGCATTCATCAGCCTTACGCCAGCTGCTTCATATATTCAATAAGGTCTGGACGACCCACGTATTTCCAAGGGACTGGCGCACTGCAACAATCCTTGCCTTTGCCAAACCTCAGAAACCGGCCACCCGTACAGACAGCTACCGACCTATCGCCCTAACGAGTTGTGTGTGCAAGCTATTGGAGAGGATTGTAAACGTTCGCCTTGTACGATGGCTGGAAGCAGAAGAAATTCTGAATCCTGCCCAGTTCGGCTTCAGGCAGCTTCGGGGGACCACGGATGCTGTCGTGAGACTGCAGAGTCATCTGGTTCAGAATATTGCCGCCCGCAAGCAGAGCTTGTGTGTCTTCTTCGACCTGCACAAAGCATATGATACCGTTTGGAGACATGGGCTCCTCCAACGTGTTTATGGATGTGGCCTTCGGGGCAATTTGGCTTTCTTTGTCCAGCGGTTCCTCCAGGAGAGGAGTTTTCGTGTAAAAGTGGGAGCCACATTGTCGCCTTGGCAAACCCAGCAGGAGGGCCTACCCCAGGGTAGTGTGCTGAGCTGCACCCTCTTCTCTCTGGCCGTCAATGACATCACCTCCACACTGCCAGCCGATGTCTCGTCGTCATTGTACGTTGATGACTTCATGATTTACTCTTCATCAGCGTATTTGCCTGCGCTGGCGCGCAGAGTGCAGTTGGCTATCAACGGTGTGAATGACTGGGCGACTGAAAATGGTTTCGTATTCTCCACTGGGAAGACTGTGGCCCTGCATTTTCAGGGACGCTGCCGACGGGACCCTCCACAGTTACTTCTCCGGGGAGTACCGATAAACTTTGCTCATAGTGCCAAATTTCTGGGCCTAACTATTGATGACAAGCTATCGTGGAAACCCCATTTGGCCGCGCTGAAGTCTGATTGCAACAGAAGAATGAACCTGTTGAAATGTGTATCAGGCCTGGCGTGGGGAGCTGACCGTGTAACATTGCTGCGCCTATACAGAACCCTGATCAGAAGTAAGCTGGATTATGGATGCACTGTATACCAGTATGCAAGGGAAACTTCGTTGTCAGTGCTTGATCCGGTGCACCACACGGCCATAAGGCTTTGCACTGGCGCCTTTCGGACCTCCCCGTCAGTCAGTTTGTGTGTGGAGAGTGGAGAACCTCCTCTTTGGCTCCGCCGTGTACAGCTGAGCCTACAGTACCTGGCTCGTCTAGATCAGCTGCCCCTGTCTCCTACATGGAGAAGCGTGCACGCGCCTTCCGGACGACATCTGCCTTTCCCGTATTGTCTGCCATCATCAATGAACTATCCTGCGCTGACGGCCGCCATGCAGCTGGGACCCATGAGAGTGCTACCTGTGCTGTTTGACTGCTCTCCGACATGGCGTGTCCCCGTGGAGAGCTTCTGCCCTGGATGTCGAGTGCCGAAAAAGGAGTCAATGCCGGCTAACATCCTGAAGGGAATTTTCATGGAGCATATACTGGAGAAACACGCAAACTCTGTGAAGATTTATACAGACGGCTCTAAGACAGGAGACGCTGTGGGATGTGCCGCTGTGTCCGGGGAAATAGTGAGGGCTAGGAGACTGCTCCCAGAGACCTCAATTTTCTCAGCGGAACTGTATGGTGTGATGGAAGCGCTACAGCTGATCGAGGAGCACGATTGTCATTCTTTCACCATCTTCGTTGACTCGAAAAGCGTAATAGATGCTGCTCAGATGTACAACAGTACCCACCCCATTATTGCGGAGATCGTCACAAAGCTGGCACAGTTCGTAAATGAACGGAAGAGTGTCGTTATATGCTGGGTGCCCGCGCATGTGGGGATATCTGGCAATGAGAGAGCAGACCGGGAAGCTAAGCAAGCTGCTGGGTCAAGTGAGAGAACACTAAATTTGATGGTCCCTTCCCGTGATTTTTATCCTCGCATCAAGGCGGCGGTGAAGGATCTGTGGCAGCGAAACTGGACGGCCACAACTGACAATAAATTGAGAAACATTAAGCCCACTGTCCGAGAGTGGTCATCTTCTAACTGCCGTGCTCGTCAAATGGAGGTGATACTCTGCCGCCTCCGCATCGGCCATACTCGCATAACGCACGGCCACCTCATGGAGCGACAGCCGCAGCCGCAATGCGAACGGTGCCGTGTTCCCCTGACTGTTGTGCATTTTCTCGTTGAATGTCCAAGATACTCTGCTATACGCAATGTGTGTTTCCCAAGTCTTCGTGGCTGCACGGAGGATGTGTTGATTGGAATACTCAGGGAAAACGAGCGCTCAGGCTTTAACGCAGCAGCGTTGCAGCTGTTCCTGGAGAGGTGCAAGCTATTTTCTGAGATTTAACATGAAGCCACGCAGTAATGCACTGTAACCAAGCGTGATATCGTATTGGAAGATTGTAGATGAAGAAACTGCAATATGGCCGGGCGCGCTACGTTGGTACCTCGGGGGGTTTCAGCGTGGGTAAGGCGTCCGGCCATAATGGGTGGGCAGCTGAAACCCCCTACGGGGTTTGGCTGCCCAGTGTGTTCGAATGTACTGTTGTATGTACAAGATTTCAATGGGGAGACAATTATACTCTTGAGTTGTAACTATAATTACGATCATATAATTTTTGATGTTCAAATAATGTTGATGTTCATCTTACGTGGTAAATCGGAAAGTCTGATACTAATTAAATTATGTGACCTCCGGTGCGATATAGTTTGAATAACTGAAGCGCTAGCAAACCTATGTTACTACTACTACTACTACTACTATAGTATGTCCACGGCGGAAAATTGTGAATGAAACTTTGCTGCACAAGATGCGTGTTTTAGCTGGTGAATGGGTAGTGTTAGAGATGCTACTACTTAATGAAGTATTTTTGCAGTATATTTTTCACGTGATCGATAATATTTTCGTGGGATTGAACGAATTTCCCCAGGATTGAAAATATTTCCACGGGATCGGTAATATTTTCGTGGGATTGAAAGTATTTCCACATGATTGAAAATATTTCCACGAGATCGGTAATATTTTCGTGGAATTGAAAGTATTTCCACATGATTGAAAATATTTCCACGGGATCGGTAATATTTTCGTGGGATTGAAAGTATTTCCACATGATTGAACATATTTCCACGGGATCGAAAGAGACATTTGCACATATTGAAATGTTTCACTGCTGAGTAAATAATGAATGAAATAATTTCACATGTTAAGGTATTGCACTGAAGGATAGACAATGCATATAATATTACTGCATATTGAAGCGATTTCTCTGGTACAAAGGAAAATCTTTTTTTTGCGAAGCAAATATTTCCAATTAAAGAAATGGAGAAGAAGTACTTTAAAAACATTTACTCTGAACGTTTCGAGCCTTGGCTCATTCTCAACAAAAAATTTGCTCTGGGATTATCTGCACATTTCTTTAGTAGATTAACAGGGAATGAAGTATTGTTAAATTATCACTGGTAGATAAATAGTGAAGGAAATATTTCTGCGTAATAAGGTGTTTCCACTTATAGTGAAATGTTACAGCGTATCAACGCAAGTCCATCATTGGTGTGACATTGGTCCCCTCAGGGGGATACAATTATTGTATCTATGGGAACTAGCGCTCCCAGGGGGACAATGGCAGGGCCCTGAGCTGAGAGTTAGGTAGGTTTTCTTTTTGTTGAAATAAAATGTGTTTTTTGTTATGTTAAGGACCACCTTTTTCGGTTCACTGCTGTCCTGTTCTTCAGCACCTACTACTTCAACTTTGGTCTTGTTTCATGATCTTCTTTCACAACTTACTGTTTCTATGCCTTTCATGCGTAGATTCCGCGTTCCCTTAACTCCATACTAAATGGTGCCTTCCTCCTTCCTCTCTTTGGATCGCATTTGTTGCTGGGTAGTGAGGCTAAAACTAACGAATAATCTAATCTAGTAACACATTGATTGACATTAGTTAATGTTGAAGCGACAGCGCTAATGTAAACGTAGCGGTTGACATGATGTTTGACATTATACTAAACCTGATAAGTTCGGGGTATTTCACATTACTCTGCACATTGAAATTACCCCACGGGTGACTGATTGAATTTATAATAAACTATTTATGATAATCTGATAATCTATTTATAATAATCTATTTATGACAATCTATTTATAATAATCTATTTATGATAACCTATCTCTTTCATCATGTACCACAGGATATAAAAATCTTGAAAAAAAGTGCTTTAATATGACGCATGCTGCAGCAATATGCCCTTCATTTCTGAGAAGGGTAAGTCACAAAACGATGGCTTAGCTCTAACTGGTAGGCTGTGCACTTGCGTTTGTATCGTGTTAATCGGTTTGTACCATATCTGGCACGCGGTGTAAGGCACAAGTAAGTGTTAGTGTATTTATTGTGGGAAGAGGAAGTTAAAATTCATTTACTCTGATAGGAGGAAGAAGAAATTCGTTTACTTTGAAAAGAGGAAGAAAAAATTAATTTCCTGTGAAAAAAGGAAGAAGAAATTCATTTACTTTTAAAAGAAGAAGAAAAAATTAATTTACTTCTAAAAGAGGAAGAAAAAATTAATTTACTGTGAAAAGAGGAAGAAAAAATTCATTTACTTTTAAAAGAAGAAGAAAAATTAATTTACTTTTAAAAGAGGAAGAAAAAATTATTCTACTGTGAAAAGAGGAAGAAAAAATTAATTTTCTGTGAAAAGAGGAAGACGAAATTCATTTGCTGTGAGAAGGAAGGAACTTCTACCAGCCATGGATGAAGAGACGTGGGAGTCACTATCCCCGTTGCTGGATGAGGAGCCGTGGCGCGCGTGGGATGCGCTGGGGCCCGCGTGGATGATCAAGTGGACCACGCATGGCAGTGGCTACGTGCTCGTCATCACAGGTGTGTGGTGGATGTGATCTTGTGGTGGATGTGATCGTGTGGTGGATGTGATCTTGTGGTGGATGTGATCTTGTGGTGGATGTGATCTTGTGGTGGATGTGATCGTGTGGTGGATGTGATCTTGTGGTGGATGTGATCTTGTGGTGGATGTGATCTTGTGGTGGATGTGATCTTGTGGTGGATGTGATCGTGTGGTGGATGTGATCGTGTGGTGGATGTGATCTTGTGGTGGATGTGATCGTGTGGTGGATGTGATCTTGTGGTGGATGTGATCTTGTGGTGGATGTGATGGATGTATCCACGTGATCTTGGGGTGGATGTGATCTTGTGGTGGATGTGATCGTGTGGTGGATGTGATCTTGAGGTGGATGTGATCTTGTGGTGGATGTGATCGTGTGGTGGATGTGATCTTGTGGTGGATGTGATCTTGTGGTGAATGTGATCGTGTGGTGGGTGTGATCTTGTGGTGGATGTGATCCTGTGGATGATGTGATCTTGTAGTGGATGTGATCTTGTGGTGGATGTGATCCTGTGGTGGATGTGATCCTGTTCTGGATGTGATCGTGTGGTGGATGTGATCTTGTGATGGATGTGATCTTGTGGTGGATGTGATCTTGAGGTGGATGTGATCTTGAGGTGGATGTGATCGTGTGGTGGATGTGATCTTGTGATGGATGTGATCTTGTGGTGGATGTGATCTTGTGGTGGATGTGATCTTGTGGTGGGTGTGATCTTGTGGTGGATGTGATCTTGTGGTGGGTGTGATCTTGTGGTGGATGTGATCGTGTGGTGGATGTGATCTTGTGGTGGATGTGATCTTGTGGTGGATGTGATCTTGTGGTGGGTGTGATCTTGTGGTGGATGTGATCGTGTGGTGGATGTGATCTTGTGGTGGATGTGATCTTGTGGTGGATGTGATCCTGTGGTGGATGTGATCCTGTGGAGGATGTGATCTTGTAGTGGATGTGATCTTGTGGTGGATGTGATCTTGTGATGGATGTGATCTTGTGGTGGATGTGATCTTGTGGTGGATGTGATCTTGTGGTGGGTGTGATCTTGTGGTGGATGTGATCTTGTGGTGGGTGTGATCTTGTGGTGGATGTGATCGTGTGGTGGATGTGATCTTGTGGTGGATGTGATCTTGTGGTGGATGTGATCTTGTGGTGGGTGTGATCTTGTGGTGGATGTGATCGTGTGGTGGATGTGATCTTGTGGTGGATGTGATCTTGTGGTGGATGTGATCCTGTGGTGGATGTGATCCTGTGGAGGATGTGATCTTGTGGTGGATGTGATCTTGTGGTGGATGTGATGGATGTCCCCACGTGATCTTGGGGTGGATGTAATTCAGGACTTCTGTCTTATGTGCCCACTTTTTCAGCTTTCATGCCTTTTTCGCTATTTCCTCTTTGTCTTTTTTCTCTTTTTTCATAACTTGCTTCTATCCGCAGGATATCATATGTGGAAACGCATCTTGTGCATAGATTTCCCGTTCCATAAAGTCCATACTAAATGGTTCTTTCCCTTCGCTTTCTTAAGATCGCCTTTGTTTGGGATAAAGGAAACTCGAACAAAGATGACATTATTTTTTTTTTGATTTACAATATATTCAAGATTTACTTTGTTTCCATGACCTATACGTATTTCAATACATATTCCTATACATAGTTATGCTTGTTCATATACATATGTATACGTACATATTTCTTTCAATACATTGTCCTATCCATATGTATACGTAAATATTTCTTTCAATACATTGTCCTATCCATATGTATACGTACATATTTCTTCGTACACAGACGGCATGAGAGGCTACGTAGAGGCCAGGGACGCTCAGTACGTCGCAGAAAAAGCGCTCGTAAGTGTTAACTCTACATAATTTTGGTAATTTTACATAATTCGTACCAAACTTTTGTGAAATTATTGTAAACTAGAAAAAATTGTAAAGCTGCAAAATATAGTAATTTTACAAAGTTTTTCAATTATACAAAATTTATAATTTTGCAAAATTTTGTCATTTTACATAAATTTTACAAAATTTGGGGAATTTTGTATTAATTTTTCAAAAGTTTACAATTTCAGGCTTTGTTACAGCGTGCTTGTACATGTGTAGGTCTATTGGTTATCCTCCGTGTGGAGGGTTTGAAGCCTTGTAGAGCTCGGTGTTTCTTCCCGTCTGGAAGAGTAAGACGTTTTGTCGTAATCACCTCCATACTCAGGTTTGTAAACTGGCTACTGATATTAACAATCGTTAGTTGCAAGGCATTTGGAGGATAATCAATATTTTAGACGGAGCGTAGGAGCTTTATTGATGTGATAAAACGACCTTTTATTGATATTAATGCAGTTTCATTAAAATCAACTTTAATTCCTTTTCGTGACTTAAACAAGCTAGATTTCCTCTAAGATTATCTCCAGGACCAAAGATTATTTCAACAGCTAGATTATTATAAGCAAGATTATCTTCAATGAAAGAAATGGAGAAGAAGTGTGTTAAAAACATTTACTCTGAACGAATACTCTATATCAATGAATGCATTCGTGATATTGCGTATTATGAATACTTAATGTCACGAATACTCTATATCAGTGAATGCATTCGTGATATTGCCTATTATGAATACTCAATGTCACGAATACTCTATATCAGTGAATGCATTCGTGATATTGCGTATTATGAATACTCAATGTCATGAATACTCTATATCAGTGAATGCATTCGTGATATTGTGTATTATGAATACTTAATGTCACGAATACTCTATACCATGAATACATTCGTGATATTTCGTATTATGAATACTCAATGTCACGAATACTCTATATCAGTGAATGCATTCGTGATATTGCGTATTATGAATACTTAATGTCACGAATACTCTATATCAGTGAATACATTCGTGATATTGCGTATTATGAATACTCAATGTCACGAATACTCTATATCAGTGAATGCATTCGTGATATTGCGTATTATGAATACTCAATGTCACGAATACTCTATATCAGTGAATACATTCGTGATATTGTGTATTATGAATACTCAATGTCACGAATACTCTATACCATGAATACATTCGTGATATTGTGTATTATGAATACTCAATGTCACGAATACTCTATATCAGTGAATAAATTCGTGATATTGTGTATTGTGAATACTCAATGTCACGAATACTCTATATCAGTGAATACATTCGTGATATTGTGTATTATGAATACTTAATGTCACGAATACTCTATATCAGTGAATACATTCGTGATATTGTGTATTATGAATACTCAATGTCACGAATACTCTATATCAGTGAATACATTCGTGATATTGTGTATTATGAATACTCAATGTCACGAATACTCTATATCAGTGAATACATTCGTGATATTGTGTATTATGAATACTCAATGTCATGAATACTCTATATCAGTGAATACATTCGTGATATTGTGTATTATGAATACTCATGTTCCGGCCCTTTTCTACAACCGGCCGCAAACAAACGCGGATGGGGTTCTGGAGTGACGAGCAGCAACGTGATTCATAGTTTACTGGTACTTCAGAGTAGATACAGGCTTGGCAGTTGGCTAGAATCAGAGATATCAGACGATAGGTGCTGGTACAATTCTTCTACAATGCATCTGTGATCTTATGCAAGTGCTCCGTGATGGTAACGCGTCTGCTACTGAACAGAGGTGTCTCTTTCTAACGTGATCTCCACGACAGCGCACCAACAATGAACGTCGAAGTCGCTTGACAATCCTATTTATGTACTCGACAGGCGCACATTTGCTCCCATCAAACAATAAAAATTTTTAATACAATAAAAAATTTTTAAAACGTTATTCAATGAACTTTTGAT
The DNA here is from genome assembly GCA_030386875.1 of Morinoia aosen. Lineage (NCBI taxonomy): Eukaryota > Metazoa > Arthropoda > Malacostraca > Amphipoda > Talitridae > Morinoia > Morinoia aosen. The sequence continues at coordinate 22,107,404 of CM059578.1, read as the reverse complement.
TTTCCTTTGACTGTCAATTAATCTTACAACCCGTCAAGTCAATTCGAGCAAATCAGAACGTATGACACTAAAGGCTTCCAATAATGAACGGAGGTAGGCAGGTATGGCTATCGCTGTCTTTAGCAAATCATAAATTTAACAAAATGCGACGGACTCCTACATCTCGTTAAACATTACTAAGTATAGTTACAAATCAATGATTGATTTATTATCCAAAATCAACTAATTAATTATTCTACGCACTTAGCTCAAACAATTTGTTCATTATTAATCAATTGATTCTTAGAATTCTTGGCTACTTCAGATATTTCGGATACAAAAATACATCGCACAATTTATTTAACATATTAGAATATCAAAATCAAACATCAAAACGCGTACTGAATAAACCAACTGATGTTATATCAATACAATACTACAAATGGCAAGTCCAAATCGTCCTACGATTTAAATTAACTTATTTCAGTTCAAGTAGATTAAATATAGAAGTAAGTAGAATAATCAATAAGTAACTAATTCAATTTAATCTAATCAATCAACAAGCGTGCAATTTGGTTTTAGTCGCAATCGAATTAATTAGTCTCCTTAATTCTAGCGAAACATGAACGAAGCATTTCTATAGGATAGAATACATAATCCGTGTATAGTAGAGATTTAATAGTTTTTAATTTAAAATAGTTTAATAATTTGATGATAGAGAAAAATCTACGGATTTCAATACCAGAATTTAACTATCTCGTGTCATATTTTTCTCGAGGCACGCTGCTGAAAAATGCTTTGAATATGAAGACTCTCCGATAAATGTATTAATAAAATATTCGCAAGTGATCAATTAAAATGGTTCTTTGAATTATCAAAAAGTTCTCGCACTTCGCGAACTACTGATGGACAAAACATTTCCATGGGGCAAGTAAAACAACCAAAGAGTTATAATATCGACAGCAAAAACAGAATCCGTATATAATAAAACTTTTTAAAATACAGCATATAAAATAAAGATAATCTAAGACATAGAGGTTTCTTACTCCGCGGGAGATTGGAATATCAGAACATGATATTTAGATCTATGGTATTCAAATACAAAATGTGGGAGCCTAGACTTGTAACGTTACACGCTAACTTGAGGTGGGACTGAAGGAATCTGCCTAGGACCGTTACAGATTTCTTTTAAAGCGGTTCGACGCAAGGCGACGTCCTCTCCACTAATGCGGCTAATGACCTTGTGTAGATCCCGTTTTATGTAAATAATCATCACCGCAAGGATGATTGTAATTACTGTGTACAGAAGCAACATTATGTCGCTTAACTGGTCAGGAATGAGATCAACTCTTGTTTCCTCAGTGTGTCGAATAAGTTCATCCGAGATTTGGCCATTATTGGCTTTTATCGCAGTTAGTATGGCATCTACATTAATATTCGATACTTTATTGCCCATCTTAACAGGCAAAAGTGATACTAACAGAGCGGGAATTAAAATGGTGCCGCTTGAAATTACGTAAGTAGTTAGTATTGATTAATAGTGAATATTGTTTTAGCAATTTACAGATTTATTTTATCACTGGATGGTTGCTGGAAATGCAGCGATTCTTATTCGAATTACTAGTTCGATATCGTTTCCGGCTTCATATACTAAAACACGTGTACGTAAAGGGGAATCGAGGTTCAGGAATATGTTTAATTTGCAATAGGCCTCCTGTAACAATTCTTTAGGTACCCTAAATTTGAAAACTATCGTCGATTCCTGTGGTTGCCAGAGTTGGTTGGTAGCCCCGGTACACATCAATACAAATTAAGCAGTGAATGCGTATGTTGTAAATTGGAATGTGTAAAAGTGTTCCGGAGTTGTTCAGGAGTCGCTCCAGGAATCTGAAAAAGAAACGACACATGACATTAGCATGGCCCCAAGTTTAAAATAAACAATTTACGTTTCATACTAAGATTTCCTACTGAGATTTCATACTAAGGCACGCTTCATTCGTATTACGACACACTCATTCCGACCACAGTCTCTGGCATTGTTGCCAAACAATCTGCGACAGAGGCGAGGGAATTCTCGCAGTTGCGCATACACACTCTTGTGTTGACATCTCCACTCAGTTTATCAATTCTAGCTGACGGCTTGACGAGCACGGCTCTGCTGTCGCAATAACAATATGACAACATCCTCAACTCATCATCTCGGCTGAAGGTGTTTGCGTAACAGAAATATTTCCTAGAGCAAGACACACATAAAGTCTTAAGAACTCAAGAACGCACTTACAAGCTAAGAACTCGTAGAACTCACTTACAGGCTAAGAACTCATAGAACGAACTTACAAACTAAATACCATTGAAATACATATATTGAATGGCAATCTCGGAATAATTGAAAATGAACAGTTACAAACTAGGTTGACAATTTTACCTTTTTATCCTATCTAAAGGCAGTACATGGTTTAAATTCGATCGGATAATCTTGTTACCGATCCTAATATCTGCATAATTTTTACCTAACCGTTCAATGATAGCAGGACCCAAAAAATTCAGCTGTAATTTATGTTTTTTGGCGTGATTTTTTACTAGTACACGGTCCATCACTTTTAAATTTTTATCGCGACGTTTCATATTTCTATAGGCAGTTCTTTCAATTGTGGCGTTAATGATCGCATTTCTAATATTGTTCACTACAATAGATGACTCTGTAAATTTTTGATTTTGAACATCTTCATAAGAAGTCGCAACATTTAATTCTTCTAAATTAGTAGAACTGATATAAACACACGTATCTCTACCGAAAACCGTGTATGCAGGTGTATCTCCTAAGGTTTCGTTATAGCTATTATTAATCGAATTCTCTACAATATCCAGCAATCTATCCCACTCATTATGAGTAAGAAAATTTAGATATAGCTTGAGCAGGTGTCGAATTTTACCATTACATCGCTCGACGATACCGTTAGAAAAAGGTGAATACGCCAGAACTTCCCTTTTTAAGATAGAAAGTCCTTTTGTGAAATTTTTTACATTAAATGATTTAAATTCTAGGGCATTGTCGGACAGTAGCACGTCCGGGGTACCGAACAAACAGCAAAAATTCCACAGACAATCTGTGACAGTCTCTGTACATCGGTCACTAGTCGAATATAATTTGACAAACCTGGAAAAAAGGTCGATGATAACAAGAATATATTTGTTACCATTATCCGTCATTGGTAATGGACCATAGAAATCCATGCTGACAGTTTGAAAACATCGTGTTCCAATAGGAGCATTTAGAATTTTAATAGGCGTCGGTATTCGTGATTTTAGAATCTTACAGATGTCACATGATTCAACAATTTTGCGTGTAACTGTCCTTTCGTACGGATGAAAATATTTTAATTTAAACTTAAACAAGGTATGATTTAAATCAGTGTGGGATAAATTATGGATGAAAAGAATTGTCTGGTGCAGCAAGGTATATGGCACCACGCTAGTCAGAATGGTACTGGGTCTGTTGTCAATTCTTCGTCTTTTATACAAAATGTCATTCATAATCAGGAATTCATTTATGTCGGTATTAGAAACTTTAGTTGCATTCTCTAGGGCATTCTTGATTTCAGAACAAAAGGGGTCTTGATCTTGTTCACGTTTAAATTCGTCTAACGACCAGTTGTCGTTAATACTTGAATGGTCTGTAGTCGTATTAACTCTATCCAGTCTGCCTAAGCTCGTTGTCTGTCTGCTATTAAAGTCACTGGGTTCACGTCTGGGGCTTTCAGCAGTACTGTTGTTGTTTCTTCCGTCATCACTTCCTGGGATTGTTTCCTCGAACTCTCCCTCAGTCACAGGCTTGTTACATTTGCTACTTGCAGCAGCGGCTTGCAGCCTTGTTACAACGGGAAAAGTCTCTACCTCTGGGGTTAAATCAGAACATGCTGACAGTTCTTTTTCTGTTAAAGGGTTTTTGTCATGATTTAATCTACTTAATGCATCAGCGGCACTATTCGCTTTACCAGAAAAATATTTTAATTTGGCGTCAAAGGCTTGCACATAAATACTCCATCTAGCGAGCGTGTTATCTTCGGGCAATTTCTTTGAAAATAAAGTGACTAACGGCTTGTGATCGGTATATATGACCAGATCATATCCTAAGACAAGATATTTAAAATGTTTTAACGCTTCAACTATAGCGTACATTTCCTTTTTCGTAGTTGAGTATCGACGTTGAGTGGAATTCAACGTTTTAGAGAAAAATGCGACAGGTCTCATGTTTCGAACCTTATCAGTAGCTGACTGGAGTAAAACAGCTCCTATGCCAACATTCGATGCATCACAAAACAGATGAAATTTTTGATCAAAGTTTGGGTGACTCAAAGTGGTGTTTGCGCATAATTCATCCTTTAATTTTTCAAAAGCGCTTTGACAATCTTGTGTCCAATTGAAATCGACATTTTTCTTTAGAAGATTATAGAGCGGACTTGCAATACTCGCAAAATTTTTTATGTACCTACGAAAGAAATTTACTAGACCTAGGAATGATTGCATTTGTTTAACATTCTTTGGAATTTCTAAATTCTTTACTTTGTCAGTACCGGTGCTTCTTGTTCCCATTCCACTAATGGAATATCCTAGATATTCAATTTCTTTCTCGAAGAAAGCACATTTTTCCGTCTTTATTGACAATCTAGCGTTTCTTAATAGTTCAAGTACAACTTTTATATCGGCAAGATGCTGTGCCTTTTCTTTCGAGTATATTAGCACGTCGTCCATAAAGACGAAAGATAGTTTTCCTAGAACAGGAGATAGCGTTTGGGTCATTACTGACTGGAAATACGCAGGTGAAGTTTTCAAACCGAAAGGTAAACGATTGAACTCAAACTTCTGACTACCAACTGTAAATGCGGTTATTTCTTTACTCTCATCGGTCAGTGTAATATTATGATATCCTGACCTAAGATCTAATTTCGAGAAATATTTTTGACCATTTAAACTGTAGAGAAGCTCGTCCACGCGCGGCAGCGGGAAGGATTCTTCATGAATTACCTCATTTACTTTGCGAAAATCTACTACCGGACGTATAGTTCCATCTTTCTTATGTACTACAATGATCGGTGAATTATAAGCTGAAATCGATGGTCTAATGATTCCATCGTCTAACATTTTTTCGTTAACGACTTTCAGGTCTTCCATGTAACGGTGAGCAATACGATAGGGAGGGACATTTACAACATCCACGTTAGGTTTCAAACGTATTTTGTATGGTTTAATTGCAGCAGCAGAGATCGATTCATTGTCTATAGTGATAACATCTCTGAATTCGTTTAACAGACTCAGCAATTCAGGCTTCATTTCGTCATCATTACACTTGATATCATCATTATTTAATTCCCGCCGACCACGGGCGCTTTCTTTGGAATCAGAAACGTACTCTTTGTCAACAACTCCTGTGGTCCCGACATATTGACTATTAGTGTCATTATTATCGACATCTAAATGACTGTCCTGAACAACACCAGCTGCCCGCACAAAGGTACTCATTCCTCTTTTTAATTCTCCTTGTACATCTGACAAGTAAACTTCGGACTCAACTTGATCCTTTTCCACTTTTTCTAAAGTACTTATAATTGCGTTCTCCGGTAAGACAATCGCTCTGTCGGAGCTATTAATTAATAACAACGGAATCTTTCTCCTATTGTTAACTCTCACAATTGCTTCGGCGACACAAACGCCTTCTTTTAAAGTTGCTTTCTTTATTATATATTCTCCATTTTTACACTTTCCAACATGTCCAACATGTTTCAAAATTACATTGGGAGCGATTTCAATTCTTCGAGTATGCACTCTTAACGGCTTGTGGGAACTGGTAACTGCAACTACGCCTCGAACAGGCTGGTTTTCTCTCTTACCATCCCTTTTTACTTCCTCACTTGCTTTCTCTGCAATGCACGTTCTCTTCTCTCTTAGCTTATTTAGGACTTTTTTCTTAGCTCTGGACGTAATCGTGTCCGCCATGAGACACTCAGTATTCTCTATTAAATACTTCAGACATTCTGTCTTTCTCTTTTTTCGTCTTTTTACCTCTGCAAAGGGAATTCTCTCTTCTTTGATAAGTGAACATCTTTGTTTTAAGTCTACAACGGCGTTCTTGTCTAATAAATCACGTCCAATAATGACGTCGTAATTGTAAATACCATCTTTAATTATTAGAGCACTTGTCTTTAAACTTACACCGTTTTTTAACTTTAGGACAAGCTCTACCTCTCCTTCGACATTACTTTTAGCATTAACGCCTTTTATGGTCAGAGAACTTGGCTTCATGTCATTACTTATTTCATTAATTCTGTGGTAGCTTATTAGGCACTTTTCTGATCCTGAATCAATCAATGCATTCCACAGGTCTGCATCTTTTCTCAGTACAATCATTGGTTTATGACTTTTTCGTATTACAAATAATTCATTCTGACCTGTTACTTCTACCTCTTCATCTTCTTCGTATTTACAAACGTTCGCCGTAACATGGCTTTCATAGTTATCATGAGCGTTTAAGTCGCTCAAGTCGCTTAGCTCCACCTCTCCCAGCGATTCATATCTATTCTGACATTTTATCAGTGGGTCAACTCTCTCAACATTTTTAACGAGGGAACCTTCAACACCAGCATTCTCCTCGGGATTTTTAACGAGGGAATCTTCAACACCAGAATCCTCCTCGGGATTTTTAACGAGGGAATCTTCAACACCAGAATCCTCCTCGGGTTCACAGGGCATCACTGTCGTAGAGTCACACTTAGTTATAGTTATTTTAGTTTCCGTTTTATCATCGACGTTACTTCTATCGGCAATGAACTTTTCTCCACTGCTTATGCTAAAAAATCATTTTCACTGTTAGTTTGGTAAGTTTCTCCCTGGCTTTTTTCTGGCACTCGAGTTTTATACTGTCCTCGCGCACGGACACGATCAGGCCTACCTGGTCTGTTGAAATACTCTCGTCCGGACCGACAGTCTCTTGCGTAATGTCCTAACTTATTACAACGGAAACAAGCCCCGCTACTCCGCGACTGCTCGGCGGCCGTATGCCCTAGACTTGGTTTGTACCAATCAGTCGGTTTCTCTACCGACGCACCTTGTCGTTGGCACACGCACACATTTCTGTTGCAATACGAGCAACGCCTAGCTTCGGTGGCTGTTTCCAATGCTTGAACTTCTAGAGTTCCTAATTCACGATCAACAAAAGATTTTACATGAGGTCTAGCACGGTAAGTTGGTCTTGGGAAATTGGGTCTCCAGTAGGGTCTGCGCGTCCTACTTCTACCTTGAAATCTGCCTCTTGTCACGGTATGCACTTCGGCCTCATCATAGGCTGCATCAAAATTTGATTCGGATGAATGCTCATCATCCTCTGCACAATAGGTTTCCACAGATCTCTCAGATCGAGTCGCTAAAATTTGCTTATCTTCGGGAAAATTCCTAATTATAGTCACGATTCTCTGAAGGAGTTCTTCCGACGAATTAAACGGTTTGTGAAATAGTTTCTTTGAAAAATCCTCTGTTACTAGGGGATTAATGATGGCCATAGCTAATGCAACAATTAAAGTATTCTCGACATACTTATCGAGAGCAACAGGATCGGGACAGTTTACTACATACGGGTGGGCTCTGTTCGAACACTCAGGGCTGGTCATGATTCTGTGGGTTAGCTTACGGATTTTGGATAATATTTCGACAAATTGACTCGCTAGAGCATCATTACGTTTTAGGCGTACATTATTTAGGTCACACGCAACTGCATGCAACGATCTTTCACCTTTTGATACGTAGATATTTTCTAACAGGTGCACAACTTCTTCAAAAGTCAATTCATATCCCTCACTTATTATGGAGGCTACAACGGCGTTGAAATCGCCGACCCGCTTGTCTGCAGTTCGCAACAATAGATTTAGTTTAGCTTCCTCTGTGTTGTCGGGTAGCATATTAAAATAAGCTCGCACATTCTTTATGTGCGTTTCTAGCGACTTATTTTCTATGAAGTCAGGGTCAAAACGACGCCTTCTACCACGGTATTGGGGAAGATCCTGTCCAGCAATTACTACACTGGGTATCGGACCGACAACAGAAGTCGTTACAGCGGTAACCGTACTAGTCACAGGGCTTGTGGTAACGACTGCACTCGTAACAGGGGTAACAACGGTGGTTGTTGCCATGGCGCTAGGTACCGAAATCGAACTCGCTGTAACAGTAGGGATAGATATTCTTCCTACGCGCGTCACATAGGGTACGGTCCTTATGCACTCGTACTCATCAGAGTCACTGCCTGACATAAGCACAAAATAATCCTATCTTCACAATCCTCCAATGTCCATTAAGAAAAAGAATGTTCTACACACAAATAAATTTTCCACATGCAATGTATATTATTCTACACAGATGCACATTGAAAATTTCAACTCACATTTGCAGTCGACTTCCGAGGACTTAGAACAGGCTAATAGCTAATTACTAATTACGTGAAGGCTGGCACAACTCTGAATAGAGGTAAGCTGCTCTAGCTTACTTTTATATGCTCGAGACAATGGGCGCCCGAGGACAATGGGTGCTAGAGGCGAGACAATGACTACAACTTCCTTTAACTGTTCAGAGAACAATGGTTCCGCGCGCACGCTTACTGCGCTTTCGCAATGCATATGCTGCTCGCTCTCTGGCTACCAGGAATCGGCTTCCGCGTTGAGGCTCTCCTACTTACTAAGAAACTGCATGCTCACTGCGCTTGCACTGCTGAGTGATTACTACTTAACTCCTACTCATTAATTTTATAATGATCATTAATTTGAGCTCATGCTTATTTAATTCGCAAGCAACATTATCGGCGTACACTTAACTTAATATTTTGGCGATGAGTAGATCCCGTAGCTCTTCTCGTTGCAGATGACGATGGGCAGATGCGTAGACCGTAGATGTGGACCCTCACTTCTTCTTCTTTGAGTAGCGATTTTCTCTCCTTTCTTTCTCGATGCTCTGAAGTAATGTGATGACTGTGCGACGTTACGTTACTCCAAAGGCTGACACTCCTCACATTTAAAAGCAGAACTGAAGATCAATTCTTGATGTCTTCTTCTTTAATGGGGCAATGTGGCAATGTGGCAACGTGGATATCTTTAATGTGGCTTCTTGACGTGGTATCCCCATACATGGGTCACCAAAAATGTTCCGGCCCTTTTCTACAACCGGCCGCAAACAAACGCGGATGGGGTTCTGGAGTGACGAGCAGCAACGTGATTCATAGTTTACTGGTACTTCAGAGTAGATACAGGCTTGGCAGTTGGCTAGAATCAGAGATATCAGACGATAGGTGCTGGTACAATTCTTCTACAATGCATCTGTGATCTTATGCAAGTGCTCCGTGATGGTAACGCGTCTGCTACTGAACAGAGGTGTCTCTTTCTAACGTGATCTCCACGACAGCGCACCAACAATGAACGTCGAAGTCGCTTGACAATCCTATTTATGTACTCGACAGGCGCACACTCAATGTCATGAATACTCTATATCAGTGAATACATTCGTGATATTGTGTATTATGAATACTCAATGTCACGAATACTCTATATCAGTGAATACATTCGTGATATTATCTATATACTAGTATACCGGTTCAACCCGAGGATCGGGTTGTCCGACTTGCCCTAAAAATAAAAAAAAAAAAAAAAAACTAAAATAAAAAAAAAAAAAAAAAATGAAGAAAAAAAAATAAAAAAATAAAAAAATAAAAAAAAATGAAGAAAAAAAATGAATAATGTTTTTCAAATCTGATAATATTCTGCAAATATAGACACCAGTGGCTTCAATTTAATACCTCACTTGACCATATAGACTCAGCCAATTTTCTAAACGGACTCGGACGAATTTTGAGTTACTAATTAAGTATATATAGATTAATACGCTAACCTGTGCGTCACGCCCTTCAACATTTGCGGTATCCATGATACGGGTTGGCTCGCGTCGGGTCGCGTTACATTAGAGGGAGAGAGAGACAGGGAGAGAGAGTGAGGGTGAGAAGGGAGGAAGAGAGAGGGAGAGGAGAGGGTAAGGGGAGATGAAAATAGCGTAATTTTTTCATTTATAATTTTTTTCAATTTTTGAATTTTTTGAATTTTTGAATTTTTTTATTTGTTAGTATAGGAGAGGTTAGGAATGGATAGGTTAGTATATGTTATGTTAGAATGGGTTAGGTTAGAATATGTTATGTTAAATTTTTTTAGGTAATGTTGACGGAATTTTTTCACGGGTCCACCTAGCTTATTGATGACATTGTCCGTGGAAATTCCACGGGCCCAGCTAGTCTATTATGAATACTCAATGTCACGAATACTCAATATCAGTGAATACATTCGTGATATTGCGTATCTAACAATTTAATTCTGACAAATTTCTTTAGATTTTACCTATTCTGCTCCTCTGATTCCTCCATCTCTTCTTGTATCAGAGATACACTATATTGATAACATATGAAATCAGGAGATGCATTTTCCGTGGGCTATCCACGTAAGGAATAAAAAAATGCTCGTTCTAATTTTGTTTGGTAGGTATTTAAATCCTGGTTGTAATCTCCGTGTATTTATGTGGGAAAATCGGTTTCGGTTGATAGTTAAATACTGGGAGTCATTTCCGTAGACTAATTAAAAAGTTATTATCTTACAAGTACCCCCCCCCCCCTTTTTGAGGAGGGGGAGGGGGGTGATGTTACACTGCTGGCGCTGTGAGAAGGTCGAGGTGTAGGTTTTTTCGGTGTACGCGACCCCTCAAAAATGACGGAAATCGATAATTTAAAAAAAATATGTTTAAGATGTGGATTGAAAACAAATATACCCAACCCAATAGAACCCGCGATTTAAATATTCTTAATCTTGTGCACTGGTGAAACTCCTATCAAAAATAGTCATTAAGAATCCTTGACAGCGTGGCAGAGCGACAGACCAAATGAGCTTCAACATGACTCTCCCATGATTTCCCATGCTATTCTATGGCTTTCCAATACTTTGCCAAGTCTCAACCGCTGATATTCTATACAACCTAATCTAACCCACCAATACACGTGATATACATTCCGACTCCCAATCTGCTGGGTTAAAGCACCGAAAATTGTGGAGTTGATGAAGCTTGTATCACAGATACGCTCATCTCACACTGCAGGCTGGTGGGTGTGACACACGGACGGACGGACGGACGGACAGACGGACAGACAGACGGATGAACGGACGGACAGACAGACGGATGGACAGATGCGGCTCTTACTATGGTATAGATAGATTCTTGCTGTGTGTGTAAGTGTGCACAAGTGTGCCGTGTGTGCACAAGTGTGCCATGTGGGCACAAGTGTGCCATGTGTGCACAAGTGTGCCATGTGTGCACAAGTGTGCCATGTGTGCACAAGTGTGCCGTGTGTGCACAAGTGTGCCATGTTTGTCCAAGTGTGCCGTGTGTGTGCAGGAGTGGGCGAGCTGTGTGGAGGCGGGGCCAGGCGAGTGTGCTGAGGCCCGCATTGCACAGCTGGTACTCGGCGCTCTGGTGCAAGCGTCACCGGCTGATGGTGCAGGTGGTGCTGATGGTGCTCCTGTTGCAGGTGGTGTCTATTGCTGATGGTGCAGGTGGTGTCTATTCGCGGGTGTCTATTTTAGTCCTTCAGCGAGTTCGACAGGAAATTTTTAAAGCGTACTGCAGGGAACCTCCTTGGGCCGTCAGTCGCAGCCGAGGTGTTGGTTACGGCTTTTATAGTAGATGAATCTTCCTGTCTAGGCAGATTACTTCAAAAATGAATCTCAGTACTTGGCTGGATCATTAGTAAGCACCGGCGTTGATACCATGCGTAGCTTAAAAATTAAACTCCTTTCAAGAGTTGTAGATAATCAGGAGACTTTATCCAAAGTATATCTTTATTCGGAGATGGAATGACAAAAGTACAATTCGTAAAAGTCGCCGAAACTTGGGAAGCGAAGTTCTCGAAATCACAAAACGCTTCTCCATATTTTTCAAATGATGGACCTATAAGCGGCCGCGTATCCTAGTTACGCGGAAGCAATACAATATTATTTTATTTATAGGTTTGAGCTGCGACATAAAATTGGTCGCAGCAGCTCTTACTACTTTTATACACAAGAATTTGAGATCTATTTAAATCTTTCTTCCTCTCTTTATCTCTAGACCTCCGCTAGCAATCTCGTTTACACATAACTAGGCTACATTTGTACAGGACCTCGCTGCATCTTGACAGTGCAGCTGCAAGTGGTGAGTTATTAAGGCTGTAGACTTGAGAAAAACTGTGAAGTATCCCAAATTTTTGTAAATTTTATAACTTTTATCGCTTGTAAAACGGACTGTCATAAATTACTACACTTTTATTAGTTGCAAAAGGGACTGTTATAAATTACTACACTTTTATTAGTTGCAAAAGGGACTGTTATAAATTACTACACTTTTATTAGTTGCAAAAGGGACTGTCATAAATTACTAAACTTTTATTAGTTGCAAAAGGGACTGTCATAAATTACTAAACTTTTATTAGTTGCAAAAGGGACTGTTATAAATTACTACACTTTTATCAGTTTCAAAAGGGACTGTTATAAATTACTACACTTTTATCAGTTGCAAAAGGGACTGTTATAAATTACTACACTTTTATCAGTTGCAAAAGGGACTGTTATAAATTACTACACTTTTATCAGTTGCAAAAGGGACTGTTATAAATTACTACACTTTTATTAGTTGCAAAAGGGACTGTCATAAATTACTAAACTTTTATTAGTTGCAAAAGGGACTGTTATAAATTACTACACTTTTATCAGTTTCAAAAGGGACTGTTATAAATTACTACACTTTTATCAGTTGCAAAAGGGACTGTCATAAATTACTACACTTTTATTAGTTGCAAAAGGGACTGTCATAAATTACTACACTTTTATCAGTTTCAAAAGGGACTGTTATAAATTACTACACTTTTATCAGTTGCAAAAGGGACTGTCATAAATTACTACACTTTTATCAGTTTCAAAAGGGACTGTTATAAATTACTACACTTTTATCAGTTGCAAAAGGGACTGTCATAAATTACTACACTTTTATTAGTTGCAAAAGGGACTGTTATAAATTAATACACTTTTATCAGTTGCAAAAGGGACTGTCATAAATTACTACACTTTTATCAGTTATAAAAGGGACTGTCATAAATTACTACACTTTTATCAGTTGCAAAACGGACTCGTGTACTAAGTATCAGTGGTATATAAGTGGTCAATAAGGATTACATCAAAAAAAGATTGCATTAAAAAGTATCACATTAATAATGATTTTATTACAAGAATTGCATCAATAAGTCTTGGCTGGACAAGGATCACATTAATAAGTATCACATTAATAAGGATTTCATTAACGAGAATCACATCAACAAGAATTACTTCAATAAGTCTTTCATTAACAAGAATTACATCAACAAGCACCACACTGACAAGACTGGAATAAAGTGCCACGCCCCCAGCAGGCAGCAGCAGCAGCAGCAGCGTGGCGGTGACGTGGCAGGAGGGCGGCGTGCGGCTGCAGCTGAGCGCTGCCCTGGAGGCGGACCTGCCCTTCTGCTGGTGTTTCTGCCTCGCGCCCCTCGCCCCCCACCAGGTGATGTGGTCCCCCCACCAGGTGATGTGCCCCCCCACCAGGTGGTGTGGCTCCCCACCAGGTGGTGTGGCCTCCCACTAGGTGATGTGGCCCCCCACCAGGTGATGTGGTCCCCCCACCAGGTGACGTGCCCCCCCCACCAGGTGGTGTGGCTCCCCACCAGGTGGTGTGGCCTCCCACCAGATGATGTGGCCCCCCACCAGGTGGTGTGGTCCCCCACCAGGTGGTGTGGTCCCCCACCGGGTGATGGGGCCCCCCACCAGGCGATGTGGCCCCCTACCAGGTGATGTGGCCCCCTACCAGGTGATGTGGCCCCCCACCAGGTTATGTGGTCCCCTAACACCAGGTAGGCGATGGTATTACCATGGTAGAGGAAACAAGGTAAGTTCAAACCATTTTTTTTTCGTTGACGGCGTGATTGTGCTGACGTCACGGCGACGAACCAATAGCAGCGCTCATATTGCATCTGGTAGCACTGTTACCCCCAAATCTGGCTCCACTATTGGCCTAACAACATGGCGTTTTGGTGACGTCATAAAGCTTGATTGAAATAAAGTCTTTCTATTGGCTAGCCAAACAAGAGGAAGTGTATTTTCTCCCGTAGAAATGGCCGTACCTTGTTTCCTCTACCGTGTTATTACTGAAATAACAAAGACGTTGAAACAGCTCAGTAGTTGAAACAAACTGATACCTCACAAGAGTTGGTAATGTAATTCTGCAAATTTTTCTTAAGTTGCATTCTGAAGGATGAAAGTCTGAAGAAATAAATCGGAATTCTACTCATGAACGGTATCACAGATACGTGCATTAATGTGATTAATATCTTATATCAATGGAATTTTTTCCCATGTATACACTGCATTATCACTCGGTCACGAAATTAATGAAATCTCGAACTTCCTTATTATATTTTAATAGCTATCTAAATATTAGTGATTTTTAAAATATTTAAATTGTATGTATTATATAATGGCTGACCCAGTATACTGGTGACTCAGTGGAACATAACCAGTATACAGTCAGTAGAACACAACCAGTATACAGTCAGTAGAACACAACCAGTATACAGTCAGTAGAACAGAACCAATATACTGGCAACAACATATTGCAGGTGCTGCAGCTGGTGATCGTACCGCTGGCAGTGCAGCTGCAGAGCCTCACGCAGCAGCTGCAGCAGAAAGACCAGCAGTTGCAGCAGCTGCGGCAGAAGCTGGCAGACTTGACACCTGACGGGGGCGCGCAGCTGAGGGTTGCCTCTGTCAACGTGGAGGGTGTGTGGCGGGCCTCGTGCCATGTTGTCATATTGCCAGTAGTGTTGCTATGTTGCGGTAGTGTTGCTATGTTGCGGTAGTGTTGCTATGTTGAGGTAGTGTTGCTATGTTGCGGTAGTGTTGTCATATTGCCAGTAGTGTTGCTATGTTGCGGTAGTGTTGCTATGTTGCGGTAGTGTTGCTATGTTGAGGTAGTGTTGCTATGTTGCGGTAGTGTTGCTATGTTGCGGTAGTGTTGCTATGTTGAGGTAGTGTTGCTATGTTGAGGTAGTGTTGCTATGTTGCGGTAGTGTTGCTATGTTGCGGTAGTGTTGCTATGTTGCGGTAGTGTTGCTATGTTGCGGTAGTGTTGCTATGTTGCGGTAGTGTTGCTATGTTGCGGTAGTGTTGCTATGTTGAGGTAGTGTTGCTATGTTGAGGTAGTGTTGCTATGTTGCGGTAGTGTTGCTATGTTGCGGTAGTGTTGCTATGTTGCGGTAGTGTTGCTATGTTGAGGTAGTGTTGCTATGTTGAGGTAGTGTTGCTATGTTGCGGTAGTGTTGCTATGTTGCGGTAGTGTTGCTATGTTGCGGTAGTGTTGCTATGTTGCGGTAGTGTTGCTATGTTGAGGTAGTGTTGCTATGTTGCGGTAGTGTTGCTATGTTGCGGTAGTGTTTCTATGTTGCGGTAGTGTTGCTATGTTGCGGTAGTGTTGCTATGTTGCGGTAGTGTTGCTATGTTGAGGTAGTGTTGCTATGTTGAGGTAGTGTTGCTATGTTGAGGAAGTGTTGCTATGTTGCGGTAGTGTTGCTATGTTGAGGTAGTGTTGCTATGTTGACGTAGTGTTGCTATGTTGACGTAGTGTTGCTATGTTGAGGTAGTGCTGCTATGTTGAGGTAGTGTTGCTATGTTGAGGTAGTGTTGCTATGTTGAGGTAGTGTTGCTATGTTGAGGTAGTGTTGCTATGTTGCGGTAGTGTTGCTATGTTGAGGTAGTGTTGCTATGTTGAGGTAGTGTTGCTATGTTGCGGTAGTGTTGCTATGTTGCGGTAGTGTTGCTATGTTGCGGTAGTGTTGCTATGTTGCGGTAGTGTTGCTATGTTGCGGTAGTGTTGCTATGTTGCGGTAGTGTTGCTATGTTGCGGTAGTGTTGCTATGTTGCGGTAGTGTTGCTATGTTGAGGTAGTGTTGCTATGTTGCGGTAGTGTTGCTATGTTGCGGTAGTGTTGCTATGTTGCGGTAGTGTTGCTATGTTGCGGTAGTGTTGCTATGTTGCGGTAGTGTTGCTATGTTGCGGTAGTGTTGCTATGTTGCGGTAGTGTTGCTATGTTGCGGTAGTGTTGCTATGTTGAGGTAGTGTTGCTATGTTCAGGTAGTGTTGCTATGTTGAGGTAGTTTTGCTATGTTGCGGTAGTGTTGCTATGTTGAGGTAGTGTTGCTATGTTGAGGTAGTGTTGCTATGTTGCGGTAGTGTTGCTATGTTGAGGTAGTGTTGCTATGTTGCGGTAGTGTTGCTATGTTGAGGTAGTGTTGCTATGTTGAGGTAGTGTTGCTATGTTGAGGTAGTTTTGCTATGTTGAGGTAGTGTTGCTATGTGGGCGGTGTTGTTACGCAGAAGCAGTATAACGTTATTTCGAACTATTATTTTGTTTAATATGATGTGTTAATAGTTCTAATAAAACGTGGTATTATACTCTTTATGTATGTTCAGTTCTGTATAGTACTCAATGTACTGTACACCCAACAGTACAGAGCACTCAATAGATCACAGCACACAAGAGTACACAGCAGCACACAGCGCACAGAAGAACACAGGAGTACACAGTAGCACACAGCACACAAGAGTACACAGCAGCACACAGCGCACAGAAGTACACAGGAGTACACAGTAGCACACAGCACACAAGAGTACACAGCAGCACACAGCGCACAGAAGTATACAGGAGTACACAGTAGCACACAACACACAAGAGTACACAGCAGCACACAGCGCACAGAAGTACACAGGAGTACACAGTAGCACACAACACACAAGAGTACACAGCAGCACACAGCGCACAGAAGTACAGTAGCACACAGCACACAAGAGTACACAGTAGCACACACCGCACAGAAGTACACAGGAGTACACAGCAGCACACAGCACACACAACAGTACACAGGAGTACACAGCAGCACACAGCACACACAACAGTACACAGGAGCACACACAACAGTACACAGGAGCACACACAACAGCACACAGCACACACAACAGTACACAGCACACACAACAGTACACAGCACACAGTACAGAGCACCACCTGCCCCCAGAGGAGCTGTGTACAGCAGCTGCCCACGTAGCCACAGAGGGCGCTTCCTCCGTCCTGCTGCGCCACCTCACGCCCTCCGTCACCGCCGCCGTCAGGAGGTGTGTGTGTGTGTGTGTCTGTGTGTGTGCGACTGTGTGGGGGTGTGTGTGTATTGTGTGTGGTGTGTGTGTGTATATTGTGTGTGGTGTGTGTGTGTGTATTGTGTGTGGTGTGTGTGTGTTTGTGTTGTGGTGTATGTGGTGTGTGATGTGGTTCGGTGTGGTCTGTGTGTGTATGGTGTGTGACGTGGTGTATGGGGTGTGTGGTGTGGTTTGGTGTGGTGTGCTGTGTGATGTGGTGTTGTGCAGTGTGTGTTACATTATATGGCAGTGTTGTATAATATTGCACGATGTATATTGTGCTATGTAGTAAATTGTGAGCTCATCAACTCTATATAATGAAACGCCAGGTGTCTCCATAAATTTATTAATAAATATTTTGGGGCATAATATCTCCTATGTTATTACAATGGGAATCTGCTTGCTTGGTTGATATCATAGATACCATTCAAACGAAATAAAAAACCTGCCATTCGCTCACTTTTGGTTATACGGCAAAAATATTGCTTGAAGCTTGAATCTATTGTTAAAAAATGAAGGTTATCGTCATGAAAAATATATATCAATTCTTGATTAATAATATAAAACTCCAATAATAATACAGAGCTGTTGCTTCTTGGTTGGTGCGTGTGTCTGTGCCGCTCACAAGGACGCTCAATGACCGTATCTGTGATACGAGTTTAACCAGTGCACAAGTACAAGAATATTTTGATGGCGGGTACTGTTGGCATGGATATATTTGTTTGGCATCCACGTCTGGAGAATTTATTTAATGGCGGGTACTGTTGGGATGGATATATTTGTTGGGCATCCACGTCTGGAGGATTTATTTAATGGCGGGTACTGTTGGGATGGATATATTTGTTGGGCATCCACGTCTGGAGGATTTATTTAATGGCGGGTACTGTTGGGATGGATATATTTGTTGGGCATCCACGTCTGGAGGATTTATTTAATGGCGGGTACTGTTGGGATGGATATATTTGTTGAGCATCCACGTCTGGAGGATTTATTTAATGGCGGGTACTGTTGGGATGGATATATTTGTTGGGCATCCACGTCTGGAGGATTTATTTAATGGCGGGTACTGTTGGGATGGATATTTTTGTTGGGCATCCACGTCTGGAGGATTTATTTAATGGCGGGTACTGTTGGGATGGATATATTTTTTGGGCATCCACGTCTGGAGGATTTATTTAATGGCGGGTACTGTTGGGATGGATATATTTGTTGGGCATCCACGTCTGGAGGATTTATTTAATGGCGGGTACTGTTGGGATGGATATATTTGTTGGGCATCCACGTCTGGAGGATTTATTTAATGGCGGGTACTGTTGGGATGGATATATTTGTTGGGCATCCACGTCTGGAGGATTTATTTAATGGCGGGTACTGTTGGGATGGATATATTTGTTGGGCATCCACGTCTGGAGGATTTATTTAGTGGCGAGTACTATTGGGATGGATATATTTGTTGGGCATCCACGTCTGGAGGATTTATTTAATCGCGGGTACTGTTGGGATGGATATATTTGTTTGGCATCCACGTCTGCAAGATTGTCCGATCCCGTCATTTTTGAGGGGTCGTATATACTAGCGTTTTATATTCTGATGTAGTGTGTCTACACAACCACACCCAGCACCCAATGAGACAGCTGTACCACAATTCGACCATTGGGCTAGACTTAAGAAACAATCTATTTTTGTATCGCTTGTTGTAAATAAATTGTTTAAAATTGTTTAAATTTGTTCAAAATTATTATTATAAATTATGTATTAAAATTGAATGAAATTGTTTAAAACGGTTTAAAATGCTTTATATGGTGTAAAATTATCTAAAATCATCTAAATTTATTAAAAATGCTTTAAAATGGTGTGATATGGTTTAAAATTATTTAAAAATGTCTGAAATTGTTTAAAATTAATTTAGATGGTTTCTATAAAATAAAGCACAGTTTATATGTCCGCAGGCCAGTGCCGCGGCCTGCACAGCGCAGCGGGGGCACGTCTGCGGGACAGCGGGCGGCCAGGCACCGCCGGCAGCCTGCCGCTCTCGCCCGGCCGGTGTGTTGTGTGGTGGTGTGTGTGTGTGGGCTGTGTGGTGGTGTGTGGGGCTGTGGGGTGTGTGTGTGTGGGCTGTGTGGTGGTGTGTGGGCTGTGTGTGTGTGTGTGTGTGTGTGTGTGTGTGTGTGTGTGTGTGTGTGTGTGTGGGCTGCGTGGGGCTGTGGGTGTGGGTGTGTGGGCTGTGGGGGTGTGTGTGTGTGGGCTGTGTGGGGCTGCGGGTGTGTGTGTGTGTGTGTGTGTGTGTGTGTGTGGGCTGTGTGGGGCTGCGGGTGTGTGTGTGTGTGGGCTGTGTGGTGGTGTGTGGGCTGTGAGGGGCTGCGGGTGTGTGTGTGTGTGGGCTGTGAGGGGCTGCGGGTGTGTGTGTGTGTGTGGGCTGTGTGGTGGTGTGTGGGCTGTGTGGGGCTGTGGGTGTGTGTGTGTGTGGGCTGTGTGGGGCTGCGGGTGTGTGTATGTGTGTGGGCTGTGTGGTGGTGTGTGGGCTGTGAGGGGCTGCGGGTGTGTGTGTGTGTGTGGGCTGTGTGGTGGTGTGTGGGCTGTGAGGGGCTGTGAGTGTGTGTGGGGCTGTGTGGGTAGCCTCTCCCATTAACAAATGTTATCACGGGTGAAGCTTTGTATTTCAAAAGCTGACATCAACCAACGTGCGGGTGTGTCAAGTTGTGTATTCCCTTGGCTTCGTGTTCAATATTATCAACAGTGAATATTTCTATAACCAGTAACTCCTTAAATTGTCGTCAAGCTAATTGTTTGATTTGGAATTCGATTTTGCTCAAAGGAAATGATTTATTGTGAGTTTCATGATTTTGTCTCTCCCTTTTTAGCTTGAATGAAATGATTTTATAAGAATTTCATGTTTTTGTCTCCGTGCAGCGGACTGCCGTGGCCGCCGTGCCTCTGTTGACTGAGACTGAGGAGCTGAGCCGCAGAGAGCAAATCCAAGCCCTCACACAGCTCAACCCAGCTCAACCCAACCCTACCCAGCCCAACTCTACTCAGCCCAACTCGACCCAGCCCAACGCTGCTATCCTGCCGCCCAAGAACCCCAAGAAGAAAAAACTCAAAATATAGTAAACGTCCTCTCATAACTACAGCTTTCAATTAACATTAAAGTTTCATTAATATTTTTGCAAGTATTTGTCTATCTATTAAGAACATCAGTGAACTTTTTAGAATTATTTGTGTATAGAAAAAGTACAGCCATAACTACAGCCACGACTTTGAACTGTAGTTCATGAGTTCATGATACGGGCGACTTTTTTGTACGTCATCGTCTTGTGCGCACTTTTTTTAGTATAAATATTAAGTGTCATTAGATTCCTTTTTTTACGTCATCATCTTGTGCGCACTTTTATTTTTATTGTAAAAATTGTGTGTCACTCGATCTCTTTTTGTACGTCATTGTCTCGTGCGCACTTGCTTTGCATTTAGAATGTTATGTCTCAGGCGATCTCTTTTCATACGCAATCTTCTCATGCAAATTTTAACGTACTTGCGTGGTAAAAGTTAGAAACTTTTTGTACAGGTCACGCTGGCGTTGACCTCATGTTGTCCGAAATCGTCTTGTGTAAATTTTAATTTCTATGATGAAAATTAGAAACTCATAGTGCAATCGCGCCGGGCATCGACCTCGTCTTGTACGAAATGGTCTCACGTAAATTTCAACATTATGATAACATATGATAACAATTAGAAACTGTAATTATAGTTCGTGTCACGCCGGGCATCGACCTCATGCTGTCTGAAATCGTCTCATGTGAACTTTAACTAACATGATCAAAATTAGTCCCTGTTATTTAACTTACTCAGTGTTAGCTTCAATTAATGAATAACTAGGACAAGATTTTACAAAATAAATCGAGGTCCGCGTAAGGTGTTGTATAACTCCAGGATAGAGTGATTTTTTATTTTGTATGTGTGTCAACGTGAGGGCCCGAGCTGAGAGTTAGGTAGGCTTATTTTTTTCTTGTTGAAATAAAATGTTTTTGTTATGTTAAGGACCACCTTTTTTCGGTTCACTGCTGTCCTGTTTTTCAGCGCCTACTACTTTCTTCTTCAACTTTGGTCTTGCTTCATACTCTTCTTTCACAACGTACTGTTTCTATGCACTTTCTGCGTAGATTCCTCATTTCCTTAACTTCATACTAAATGGTGCCTTTCTTCTTCCTCTCTTAGGATCGCATTTGTTGTTGCGGGTAGGGAGGCTAAAACTAACGACCAAAATGAACTAAACTTTGTATGTGTGATTATTCTTATCACACTTTTTTAGATTAATTAATGTTTGCTTAAAGCATTTTGAACTTTAGGATCAGCTGTAACGTTTTGTTTTGTGATTCGATTTATATTTCTTGCTTGATTAAATGATGTTTGTGCAAAAATGTGGCTTTAAATAACGTGCTTTCAACACCAAACCCCCGCTACTGCGTGGTACAATCGCCGGAGCAAGCGGCTCTTAGTAGTCCTATTAACTCAAGTTTCATTTTGGACTTAGAGGTCCCATTAGGTTAAGTTTTGCGTTGGGACTTAATAGCCCCTTGGTGTTTTTTCTCATTTTTTCTTTCGTTGAGTTAAGTTTTGCTTTGGGACTTGGTAGTCCCATTAGGTGGAAAGAATGCAGAATTGTAAACACCCAGAGAAAAACGTACTAAATATTTCATTTCGTCACCGTGGCCGAGTGGTTACGAACGCGCCCTTGCGAGAGGGTGTCGGCAGTTCGAATCCCGGCAGAGCCGCGCGGTGATTTCTCCCCGTTGGGAAAAGGGAGAGCTCAGCCACAATTCCTCACTCTACCCAGGTGTCCGAAATGGGTACCGGCTTGGCCGGGAGCAACCTGGTAGTTATAAGGCATTCGAAAAACCAATGTCCAAGATGATATATATTAGGGTTGATTGACTGTTGTAAAGCACCCTTTAAAGAAGCGCAATTAACTTGCACCAAAACACTATGCATCTGTCTAAGGAATAAATTAATCCTAACTTGTGTACGACTTTAAAAATTCTTTTGTATTCTATATAATTTTTAAGTGATATAATTTTTTAGGACTTTTATCTAACAATATATGGATAAATCATGCTTGTTTGGTTCGTTCACAGTGTGTGAATTGTTCTATAATTTTTCTAATATATTTTAGCGTCATGATCGTTTGTTTTTTTTCTTCTTTTCACAAAAACAAATTTACTGTGCGCTGACTGTGTCTTAAGATCTCGAATAAATATTCAAGACTAATGAATAATTCATTATTTTATATGTAGTGCTGGATCAAAAAAAAAAAAAAATTACTCTTTTGCCATGGCACGTTTATCTCTCGTAGCATTAGTTTGCAAAATTGAATTAATAGCATTTTATTCAACTCAGTAATTTAAATTTTCTCTTTCCAATTGTATTTTTTTTTCGTAGCATCTTGCTGATATTTCTGAGAGCCAAATAAAAGTGCTTTACTTCAATCTAGCCTGACACATATCATCTTTTCAAATGCCTCATAACTAACACCAGGACGCAATGACGGTTACCCCCGGTCAAGCCGGTACCCATTTCAGACACCTGAGTAGAGTGGGGAATTGTGGCTTAGTTCTCCTCTTTCCCAACGGAAAAAAAAACACCGGGCGGCACTGCCAAGATTCGAACTGCCGACACCATCCTCTGAAGGGTGTGTTCTTACCCACTCAGTCACGGTAACCGTGGCCGAGTGGATCACTCGATACGAACAAATGCCGTAATATGCGTATAGTCCTTAAGAAGCTCGAGTGCTTACAACTGCGTGGACTGACCCTCTTCTACATAGTGCCAGCTGTATGTACTTCGCAAACGTGGGCCAGTATATTTCATTTCGAGTAAATTTTTTAGCAAAATTTCCATAATCAATGTATCTTGCATTTGATTAAAAAACACATAAACAAATTTAGCATTTCTCTTTGAGATTTCTAATTCGCGAGCTTTTTTGATTCCTGTTTCCTTTGCATTGATTTTTTTATTTCTTATATTTACTTGCATTATAAAACTTAGACTGACTTGGACCAGGGAATACATTTCAATTTTTTTGTCACTTAATTATTTTTTCTACAAATAATATGGGTATTAGGTAGGTCTCACCATTCATAAAGGATCATATAGATGAGACTATTTAAAAATCAATGATGGTTTAAGTATGATCTTTATTGGAAATAACTTTTTTATTCCTTTCGGTGTTTTAGTTTTTTTTTCATTTTTTATTTGACTTGACGTCAACATAGTACTTATTTACTGTTTTGCTTCTAGTTGATCCAACATGGTCATCGATATTAAAATACCTTTAGTTGTGTTTGAACTAATAACATTAAGGACCTCCATATTACACAATTGTTTAAAGTTACCACCATGTCTCCATGAATCATATTTTTTGGCATGCACGGTTTTACTTTTCAATTGCTTCATTTTAGAAGCAACATTATTTAGATGGTTGTGCTCGTCCTTCAAATAGAAACATTGACATGGTACTCCATAAACTTTTTTTGAAGACATATTTCCACGTCTTTTACTTCAGAAATGACATTACAATGACAATTACATTGAATTACTGTGATTATTTTGCTCAATAATTTTATGTTTTGCACTATGGATGAAATAATGATCAAAGTTCATTTCGTTTCTTTGCTCTAAAAACCCGAAAAATTTACTTTTATTCTCTTCCTATATGTGTACAAATTTCATTGAGGTTGGGTTATTTGAAACACTCTATTTAATTTACAAACCTACCATATGCACCAAGCAGCACATATAATATGGTTATTGATCAGAATTTTCTTATCTCTAAATGCAATCGGCTGATTATATCGGAGACACTCTCCGTAAGCTTTCTTGCACTTACCTTTTGATGTTTTTGGAGACCGGCGTGCCAAATTGCGACCAGTCGCGCGAACGGAAACTCGAACGCACTCTTTCTCCCTAAAAACAGGGTAAAGAAGACCGGCAGGCGGCAGCAGAGGGACTTCATAACGCCGTTAGGTACAGAATTTCTGGAGATTTCTTGAGTTCACCTCGTGCGACTTAACACTTAAGTTTACCCACTCGTAACTTTGGAACGGATGCACCCATCGACTTAAAATTACTCTCAAATGAAAGAGTGAAACATTTCCAGTAGTACGGTGTCCTACACATGACCACGGCCTCAACGGTTTTCGTAAAAATAGAGAAATTCTGCGTTGAGCCTATCCGACTCGCGCGCCCTCAAAAAACTTAAGTTTACCCACTCGTAACTTTGGAACGGATGCACCCATCGACTTAAAATTACTCTCAAATGAAAGAGTGAAACATTTCCAGTAGTACGGTGTCCTACACATGACCACGGCCTCAACGGTTTTCGAAAAAATAGAGAAATTCTGCGTTGAGCCTATCCGACTCGCGCGCCCTCAAAAAACTTAAGTTTACCCACTCGTAACTTTCGAACGGATGCACCCATCGACTTAAAATTACTCTCAAATGAAAGAGTGAAACATTTCCAGTAGTACGGTGTCCTACACATGACCACGGCCTCAACGGTTTTCGAAAAAATAGAGAAATTCTGCGTTGAACCTATCCGACTCGCGCGCCCTCAAAAAAACTTGGCTTGGACCACTTGTCATTTCTTAAAGAATGCACCCATCGACTTCAAATAACTCTCAAACGGGCTAATATTAGTATCTGTAAGTCTCATTTTTTCTGTACTTGCAGTCATGTTAATTTCTGAATAAGTTTGATGCCTAATACTGTCAACTTGACTCTGTCATTGGGGGAAGATATTGTGAAAATTACAACATAATTAGGATGAATTCAACATGCACATGATCGTTTGAAGGTCTGGACTCTTTACACATAAACTGAATACATCCTTTACATTTATTTTAGCTCCTACCTTACCTTCTCAGCTTTCTCGAGATAGCGTACAGTGAGGCTATAATTTGGGCTATAAAGAAGCCTTTATTCATATACAAAAATTATTCATTCATATACAAAATTATTCATAACGTATACAAAATTATTCTACAGAAGTCGATTATTGGAATATTTCTGCCGGGCCGGAGGCTTCAAAACCTTCCACATGGAACTTTTCTTGAGATAGCGTACAGCGAAGACGACGACCACGACCCATTTTTTCTTCTGTAGGTGAATCCTATATGCCAAGGCTTGAGTAGCTCCATTGGTCTCATTTAGTGCTCCCGTCTTCGAGGCTTTCTGATGTTTATGCCTTTCATTACATTACATTCTCTTCCGAAGAATCATCACAAGCCGATGACACATCACTGGCGGATTCTCAAGAGGGATCAGAGGCCAATTCCGAAGATGATGGGGAAGAGGAGAACTCACAGGAAGAATCATCACAAGCCGATGACACATCACTGGCGGATTCTCAAGAGGGATCAGAGGCCAATTCCGAAGATGATGGGGAAGAGGAGAACTCGCAGGAAGAAAACGGAAACAAATCACCAGCCGTGTGCTTCGAGGTCGAATATAGCACTGAAGGTATTAATGGAAAAAGTAACGAAGTGCATCAGGCTCAAGATTATGAGGTGTATGAAGCATCTTTCATGCGGGAATGGAAACTTGCGGCGCAGAAAAGAAGTGTCGAAACTAATCTAAATTATTTTTTGGAAAGAAAAATGAATCATTCTTATAAATTGAAGCAAAGATTTAAGGTGGTGATAGATAATTGTAGCCCTAACAACATATTTGAACCAGGACATGAAAAGCACAAGACTCTTCTGAATGGCATACGGAACGTGAATAATGATTGCGTTATAAAAGTTTATGAAAGGAAAAAACATCGCAACTCCAGTTTTGCAGGGGATCCACTTTTCAGCTTCCTGATTAAATGTCAAGAGCCAGCATGTAAGCTGAAGCAAAAAATTGTTTATTTCCCCGGTCTCGAAGAAAAGGTGAACATATGTACCATTTATTTGTTGGAAAAGACCGAAGCTGATAAGAACCATAAAGTAACTAGGCGACAAGCTGAAAAGGAGGAAAGAAGAGTTGTTGGAGAAGCTGTTCTAAGAGATGGACCCTCAAACGTGTACTATGATCAAATTCGACACGCGGCAGTTGGTAAGAATATGAAACCGAAGATTTTCTCTCTGAACAATTTGAAAAAACTTGGGCAGAACGTCAAGAACAATTTTAAAATTTCACATGATAAAGAGGAGAATCTCCAATTAACCGCTAAGATTCTTCATAACATAGACTCAGCAGAGAACAAAATCATCCCAGGTTTTGTTTCCGAATTCGACCCACTTACGTCAAGGATCGTGCTGCAATCTGAAGGAGAGCTGCGCGAACTAGCTAGATGCCCCAATGTAACTCTTCATTTAGATTCAACAGGTGGTATCATCAAAGGTTCAGAAGGCCGAAACTACTTATATCACGCGGTTGTATACCAGCGCCACAGCGGAGCTCCACAGTTAACAGCAACCTCCATGTTGACAAAACAAAGTTCGGCCAACACCATCGAAGCCATGCTGGCCAGCCTCTTGCACAACTATCGAAAAGTGCACGGAAAAGAGCTCGCGCCGAAGTGCATAGTAGTTGACCACAGCTTTGCTTATCTACACGCAATAGTGTCCTCATTTAAGCTGGGCGATCTGCCTACCTACCTTGACAAGTTGTGGATGCATCCTGAAGAGTCAGAACTAAACTTCCTGAATATAAAATTGTGCAGAGCCCATTTTATGAACAATATCGCACACAACTGCAAAAAATTTTATCCGAATATGAAGCCCAAAGACCGTAGCATAATTAAACAATACTTCGCCGACATGACAGAAGCCTCCTCTAGAGATGAACTGTACTCTGTGTTTCGAAACCTGGCTAAAATAGTACAGAGCCGTTTTCTTGTAGAAGAAATAAAACCTCTTCTTGACCGTGGCTACGTTGGTAGTGAATGTGACATTGTTGAGTCGACCAACGCATTGGTGGTTGAAGATGGCGGAAGATATCGTGAAAAATGTGCAGTAGGTAAAAAATTCGTGTCTGTAGCTGAAGAGGTAAAAATAACCTTGCAAATGAAGGTAGTGTAAAAAACCCATTTTATTCTCCAAGTTTCATGGAGAAAATACTGACAACCTGCATGCCATTCACGCCACTCTGGTGTGGAATCCATGGTGGAACTGAAACAAACGGATTAGTGGAGGGGTGGCACAAGATCGTGAAGAGGGATATTCTCCGAGGAGAGCAAGTATCAACAGCTGACTTTATTTTAAAAATGTATGAACAAACTAAAGGCAGAACGATAGAATCCAAAAAAGACTACAAAATCGTTAAGAAAAAAGTCATTTCTAATCTAAGTGAATTTGTTGAACGTTGGTCGTCAAAGAAAAAAGAAAAATTGGAGCAATCTTACAGCTCTAAAGCTAAAGAGAAAGCAAAAGTCCGACAGGGTCGTCTATCTGAGAAAGATGACACACGCGAAACGCAATCGACCCACGTTTGCGATATCGTGAAGCTGGCGAAATTTCGCCGTAGAAGCATTTCAACGTCGCCCCGAAAGAAGGAGTCGTACAAGAAAGTTAAATACAATGATGAACATAATCAGAATGTCAACAAAGAAAAATTGTTCTCTTTGGAAACGTACAAATCAGAAGAAACATACTCACAAAGTGAAATGATGTGGCTCAGTCGTTTTGGTCTAAAAAGGAAGGATAAGGATAACATCCTGCAATGCTACAGTTGGCTCACAAGTGACACGATAGAAGGCTTCGCAAGACTTGTTAGAAATTGCCATCCTCAGTATAAATTCGACTCGCCGCTGACGTGCTTTACTCCACCGCCCCTGAGATACGCCAGCGAAAAATTTATACAAGTCCTTAATACTACCTACAACCGGTGCAAGGTCATGGTCAAAAAGACTGGTTACAAAAGTGCGAGTGACGGCGGTACCCATTGGATAGTCATCACCAATGCATTGTCTCGCGACCGCTCTGAAGAAGGTGTAGCACATGTACAGCACATTTGTTCTTTAAACGGCGCACCAAGTACCGACGTAAAAGAGTATCTGCAGAATCTCTATACAGGCATAAAGACAATAAGGAAACTGATTATTGAATGTGTAAGAGTACAACATCAAATGGACGCATCCAGTTGCGGACCATTCTCTTTAGCGTTCGTTACGTCCGTGGTAAATGGTCATGATCCCAGCCTTATAACCTATGTCAAAGAGAAAATGAGAAGACACATCATCTTCTGCCTCGAGCAAAATGTTGTCATGGAATTTCCATCGTCAAAGAGAAAAGAGAACTTCACTGATGAAGAAGGAAAGCTCGTCGGACTCTACGGAGAAATAATTTTCAAGATCGAAGAGATTCAGCTTGACTCCTGATGAAATGGCTCCTGTACAACTTTCGTTTTAAAGTGTTCATTTCATTTTTACGTTTTTCGAAGTCTTCTTTCCTTTTAGTTATTTTGTCCGAATAATTTCTTACAATTACAGTGAGCTCGACTGTCATTTTCGATTTAGTAGATGGTAGGTTGTTTTCATCTTGTTATTATATGTACATATTTTATTTCTCTTATATTTCATTTTGAATAGGTATATGTAGATTAGTATGCGTGTGTACGTATGTAGGTATATGTATATCTACATAAATAGACATACATGTTTCTATTTAATTTCTTTACGTGAAAACCATCCGGTTAATTAATTTAATTGCACTAGCGAAAAAAATATAAAATAGATCTATCACTTCCCCAGCGGCGTTTTTGTGAATAGGAAAAAATTGAGAAATACAATTAGTGAAATAAAGCCCAATTCCAAGAGCCTATGAATAGTAGTAAAATTTTCTTTCTGTCCGTATGTCGAACAAGCTATGAATTTTGATGTTGAGTATATGTTTGTTTGTCTACGCATTTCTACAGAAATTTCGTAGATATCTGCTAATCATGAGTGATATCCCGCTTACACTGTATCTCCATTTTACCCCATGTACCCATGTCCGCATGATGTTGGAGAAAATATGAAACATGTTCTTTTGTTCTTGTTCCTTCAAAACTTGAGTTTTCTTAAAATTAATTTCCCGAAATTAAAAAGCATTTCATTTTTACGTTTTTCGAAATCTTTTATCATATTACTTATTCTTCCTCAGGTTATTTCTGACGATTACACAAAGCTTGACTCTCATTTTAGATGTAGCAGGAGCAAGATTGTTTTTTGATGGTTATTAGTATTTTTATTTTTCTTGCATTCATTTTCAATACGTATATATAAATGAATATGTGTGTGTAGGTGTGTGCATGTGTGTGTGCATGTGTGCGCACGCAAATATGAATGTCTATGTATCTGTGTGCACATGTACACGTTCGGATGTGTTTCTTTGACGTTCATATCTCACCGATTGCAATTAGTTCCATGTGGAAGGTTTTGAAGCCTCCGGCCCGGCAGAAATATTCCAATAATCGACTTCTGTAGAATAATTTTGTATACGTTATGAATAATTTTGTATATGAATGAATAATTTTTGTATATGAATAAAGGCTTCTTTATAGCCCAAATTATAGCCTCACTGTACGCTATCTCGAGAAAGCTGAGAAGGTAAGGTAGGAGCTAAAATAAATGTAAAGGATGTATTCAGTTTATGTGTAAAGAGTCCAGACCTTCAAACGATCATGTGCATGTTGAATTCATCCTAATTATGTTGTAATTTTCACAATATCTTCCCCCAATGACAGAGTCAAGTTGACAGTATTAGGCATCAAACTTATTCAGAAATTAACATGACTGCAAGTACAGAAAAAATGAGACTTACAGATACTAATATTAGCCCGTTTGAGAGTTATTTGAAGTCGATGGGTGCATTCTTTAAGAAATGACAAGTGGTCCAAGCCAAGTTTTTTTGAGGGCGCGCGAGTCGGATAGGCTCAACGCAGAATTTCTCTATTTTTTCGAAAACCGTTGAGGCCGTGGTCATGTGTAGGACACCGTACTACTGGAAATGTTTCACTCTTTCATTTGAGAGTAATTTTAAGTCGATGGGTGCATCCGTTCGAAAGTTACGAGTGGGTAAACTTAAGTTTTTTGAGGGCGCGCGAGTCGGATAGGCTCAACGCAGAATTTCTCTATTTTTTCGAAAACCGTTGAGGCCGTGGTCATGTGTAGGACACCGTACTACTGGAAATGTTTCACTCTTTCATTTGAGAGTAATTTTAAGTCGATGGGTGCATCCGTTCGAAAGTTACGAGTGGGTAAACTTAAGTTTTTTGAGGGCGCGCGAGTCGGATAGGCTCAACGCAGAATTTCTCTATTTTTTCGAAAACCGTTGAGGCCGTGGTCATGTGTAGGACACCGTACTACTGGAAATGTTTCACTCTTTCATTTGAGAGTAATTTTAAGTCGATGGGTGCATCCGTTCGAAAGTTACGAGTGGGTAAACTTAAGTTTTTTGAGGGCGCGCGAGTCGGATAGGCTCAACGCAGAATTTCTCTATTTTTTCGAAAACCGTTGAGGCCGTGGTCATGTGTAGGACACCGTACTACTGGAAATGTTTCACTCTTTCATTTGAGAGTAATTTTAAGTCGATGGGTGCATCCGTTCGAAAGTTACGAGTGGGTAAACTTAAGTTTTTTGAGGGCGCGCGAGTCGGATAGGCTCAACGCAGAATTTCTCTATTTTTTCGAAAACCGTTGAGGCCGTGGTCATGTGTAGGACACCGTACTACTGGAAATGTTTCACTCTTTCATTTGAGAGTAATTTTAAGTCGATGGGTGCATCCGTTCGAAAGTTACGAGTGGGTAAACTTAAGTTTTTTGAGGGCGCGCGAGTCGGATAGGCTCAACGCAGAATTTCTCTATTTTTTCGAAAACCGTTGAGGCCGTGGTCATGTGTAGGACACCGTACTACTGGAAATGTTTCACTCTTTCATTTGAGAGTAATTTTAAGTCGATGGGTGCATCCGTTCCAAAGTTACGAGTGGGTAAACTTAAGTTTTTTGAGGGCGCGCGAGTCGGATAGGCTCAACGCAGAATTTCTCTATTTTTTCGAAAACCGTTGAGGCCGTGGTCATGTGTAGGACACCGTACTACTGGAAATGTTTCACTCTTTCATTTGAGAGTAATTTTAAGTCGATGGGTGCATCCGTTCCAAAGTTACGAGTGGGTAAACTTAAGTTTTTTGAGGGCGCGCGAGTCGGATAGGCTCAACGCAGAATTTCTCTATTTTTTCGAAAACCGTTGAGGCCGTGGTCATGTGTAGGACACCGTACTACTGGAAATGTTTCACTCTTTCATTTGAGAGTAATTTTAAGTCGATGGGTGCATCCGTTCCAAAGTTACGAGTGGGTAAACTTAAGTTTTTTGAGGGCGCGCGAGTCGGATAGGCTCAACGCAGAATTTCTCTATTTTTTCGAAAACCGTTGAGGCCGTGGTCATGTGTAGGACACCGTACTACTGGAAATGTTTCACTCTTTCATTTGAGAGTAATTTTAAGTCGATGGGTGCATCCGTTCCAAAGTTACGAGTGGGTAAACTTAAGTGTTAAGTCGCACGAGGTGAACTCAAGAAATCTCCAGAAATTCTGTACCTAACGGCGTTATGAAGTCCCTCTGCTGCCGCCTGCCGGTCTTCTTTACCCTGTTTTTAGGGAGAAAGAGTGCGTTCGAGTTTCCGTTCGCGCGACTGGTCGCAATTTGGCACGCCGGTTTTTTGGAGTCCCTCCTAAAATTTTCCATTGGAGGAATTTTCCATCAAGCAGCAGTCAGACTTTCAAATTACATCCGCTGTTCACGTGTTGACGTGTTTGTCTTTAGTTGATGCTGCTAGTCTCGAATTTTTTCTTAAATTTAATAATAAAATTGCTTTTTCAGTTCAATTTTTCGATTTATTATCATTATATTGAATTTTTTTGTACAATACCGTAAAGTTTTTGCATGACAGGAATAAAATACTGTATGCAATTACAGTAGTGCACAGCTGAGCACTCGATTCGAACAAATGACTTCGTGTAGTAAACACAGACATGTGTGAACGGTGAAGCTCGAGTACTTACAACTACGAGGACTGACCCTATTCTAGTGCCAGCTGTACTCGGCATACGTGGGCCAGCGCGGTACATTGCAGAGCCAAGTGTGTTTTGCCGACGTGGGTGATCATTGATTCAATTCACACTCTACGAGAGCGCTTATTGATCTAGAAGAAGTTTAAAAAACGTGCCGTTGATTTACATCACTATGCCTCCTCAAGGAAACGCTGCTGTTCTTAAAGGTTTGCTTGTGCCGCTAATTACGTATTTTTATCTGAATTTGACCAGTCTGGTAGGCCTAAGGGCCTGACACATCGACTCTTATCGTAAGAAGATAGTACTGTAGATTTTTCCCAAAAAATAAAAAAAAATATTTTAGGCCTAGTAATAGAATCATGTAGAAATAAATTCATGAAATTATTGAAAAAATCTAACTAGGCCCAGCATAATACCAAAATATTTTGAGCAGACTAGTTTAGGTATGCAAGTAGAGTATGATAAACAGAAATACCATACTTTTTTGGGGCATCCTTTCCTCTAATGAATTTAATCGAACTGTAGGCTCACATTATTTATACCTAAATACCTCTTGCTCCGCTATTCTAAATAGAAGTATTACATGGCATGTTATAGGTAAAGGTATTCTGTTGATCAATTTATATATTAAAGGTATTAAATTTGAAAATGCATGGAGATTCAAGCTGTAGTTTGATGGTGAAACTGGTTAAACAAAGAAATTTAGGGGATTTCATAAAACGGACATAAAAATATTGAAATTAATGCATTCTATGACAAATGAAAGAGAGAATAATATTATGCTTGAAGCATTTAAAAATGACACAATGTTTACAAAACGGATATCAATGATATTTCATTATGTATGATTTTGTAAATATCAATAACCTTTCATTTGAGTCAATGATGATTATTTACTTAAGTGCTGTCAATGACTTTTAAAATTTTGTGGCTATATATGACAGGAATAACTAGTTACATAGGGATAAATAGAACACATTTTACTGAGCTGAATTTATAAATTCATATAAATGATTAAGATTTGCTACATCATTTAGAAATAAATTTGTTTTGATATATCTCATATATATATCTTCAGCTGTGCTGCTAATAATTAAATATCCAAGTTTTAGTTTTACTTGCTGTAAAATTGAAGATTTACTTATGAAGATTGAGTTTTAAATAAATGATAATAATTTATTTTAGATTTTTTCTTCAAAATCAGTTGTGAATAAATTGTTATAATTTATTTAAGTTTTTATCCATCAGTTATGGGTGAATAATTATAACTTATTGTAGATTTTCTATCAAAAATCTTATTTGTCTGGTTTGTATACACTTTTACGTTGACGTTAACTTGGAAAGTGTGCTTCTAATGAGACGTGCATCCTATTATTACAGTTCGTGGTAAATGTGTAGCGTTGGTCAGTAATCGATTTTCCACTTTTCGGTGTCTTATCGTAGTTAATTAGATTGAAATATACAAGTTTTCTTCTATGCACTTTCCGTCGTAAATGAATATTTTACAAGTTATAGCGGTAAATTACTGACCGCAACTCCAGTGTTTGAAGCGGGAACTAATTCAAACAGCACGTCGGACGGCAACACTGCAATGCCGTCTCGCTTCTAGTTCGATCGTCATCAAAGACGAAACCAAACCTACCGCTATACCTTGTTAAATACTCATTTGACGAAAAAAGTGTATAGAAGAAAAGTTGTTTATTTCGATGTTATTACCATGATTCAAGCAACAAAAATTTGAAAATCGATGAGTAGCTGTTTATTTGAGCGCATTCATCATCAAAGACGAAACTAAACTTGCCACCATAACTCATTACTCATTTACGACGGAAAGTGCATAGAAGAAAACTTGTTTATTTCAATCTAATTAACTACGTTCAGGCACTGAAAACTCAAAAATCGATTACTGACCAACGCTACACATTTACCCAGTTCGTTTTTAGTGACACGCATTCCATAATTAGTGTTTTGTTTGCTGTAGATGTTCATAAAATCTAAATTACAGTTCTTTTTTCAGTGACACTCATTTCATAATTAGTATTTTATTTCCTGTAGATGTTCATAAAAACTAAATTTTTCCAGCATTACATTACTACTCATCACCAGTAGGCAAAACTTAATTATCCATGTTAATTCATTATTTTTGGCTCATTTTAGGTAAAAAAATATTTTTTGCCTACCTTACTGCTTTATTTCCTTGTTATTTGCTTTTGGCAAAAAAATAACCAAATTTTTGTTGCAATTAATTTTCAAATTGTTGAAAATAGCATGATTCAATATTTGCAGGTCAGCAGGAGGCCTTGGAAGCATGTTTTGCTGAGCGCATCCTCATCATAGACGGGGCCATGGGCACCATGATCCAACAACACAACCTCAAGGAGGAGGACTACCGAGGGGATGTTTTCAAGGACCATAGTTTGCCCCTGCAAGGCAATAATGATGTGCTCTCCGTAACTCAACCAGATATTATCTTCAATATTCACAAGGTAATTGAGTTATACGATAACTTTCTTGTGATAGTATCTTTGGTATTCACAGGGTACATAAGTTATGCAATAATTTTGTTGAAATATCATTTTTGATATTCATAAGGCAGCAATTAACTAATGAAATAACTCTGTTGACTTTCAAATGATCTTTTTCATCTGTTGACTTAGGTATAATTTTTTTTTTATCCTTCTTTGATATTCACACACACACACACACACAGTAATTAAACAATAAATTTATTTTATTTTTAT
This sequence comes from Morinoia aosen, assembly GCA_030386875.1. Taxonomy (NCBI): domain Eukaryota; kingdom Metazoa; phylum Arthropoda; class Malacostraca; order Amphipoda; family Talitridae; genus Morinoia; species Morinoia aosen. The sequence goes on along the minus strand of CM059578.1, from coordinate 22,072,344 downwards.
TCACCTCCTTTCCTTTTAAACTTCATTGAATCATTGATATTTACTGAATAATTTACCTCAGCAATAATTCTGTTTTTTCTCATGCTTGAACTAAACTCCACGTTTGATTTTTGGCATAGTAGAAGATTGCTGACCAATGTGGTCACTCGTGTTGCATTTTGCTAAACCACATAATAGTAAGATTATATTCCAAAATATGATGGATAGAATTTCTATTTGCATATTTAATTTGAAAAAAATTGATTCTATTTAATCTCAATTTTGTAAGCGCATGTCCAATTCATATGCATACAAATGGAGTCCTGAACAGAACTTGCTTGTGTGTAGGAAGTTTTTTCATTCAATTGTTTTCCAGGTTCATTCTAAAATGATTTATTTTACTAGCCAAGCTTTCTGCTTATCAAAAAAGGGCTTCATTTTAGTGAACAGAGTCGGAGTGCCTTGATAGTATGAAAAAACAAAATTCGTGAGAAGCCTTGGACCCAAATGCCTTGTATTTTGACTCTAAACTAAAGATGCCTTCTTATATGACAACTATGGAACCCAGGTGTTCTATTTAGGTAATAAGTTACCAAGAAATCAGACACCTTGTATAATAACAGTAAAATCCAGATATCTTTTGGAATAACTATGGAACCCTGATGTCTTATATTATGACTTAAATTCTGATGTCTTATATAATGACTGTGGAACCCAAATGCCTAATATAACTGTAGATCTACAGTAGATACCTTGTCTAATAATTATGGAACCCAGATGTTCTGTAGAACAAATGATAAATCTTGACATCCTATATGATAAGGAATCTAGATACCCTAAATAATGACCCTAGACCCCAGTTGTATGTACTACATTCAACCTGACCAATAACTTTATCCTTTCAGGCTTACCTTGAGGCAGGAGCTGACATCATTGAAACAAACACATTCAGTGGAACGTCAATTGCTCAGGCTGACTATGGTCTTCAGGACCAAGTCTACAAGTAAGTGACTTATCTTTTCTTTGGCACTCACTTCACATTGGTGTGGGGATTTTAGTTTTATGAATGATGTATCTGGGAGAGAAGTGTAGTTAGGATACAATTATTTTCTTTAGGGCACTCACTTCAAATTGGGATGAGGAATTAAGTTTTACAATGTATCTGGGAGAGAAGTGTAGTTAGGATAAGATTATTTTCTTTATGGCACTTGCTTTGCATTAGTATGGGTATGGAGAATTTTAGTTGTATGATGTATCTAATGTAGTAAGGAAGCATAGTTTGGGTACAGTTAATTTTATCATTAAACTGCCCAGGGCTTGTATTAAGTTTTTCGTAATTGGCTGGATCTGGCAACTTGTATGTTGCCAGATGAACCTCACCACTTGTGGCCTGGTATGGCAGGTTGCATGTACAGCCATTTCTTAGGAAACATTTGATGTAAAATTTTTTATTTTTCAAAGAAGCTCATTGAATGAAGTCAAGTTTTGGTTTTTCTAATGAAGTCAAGCTTTAGTTGTTAGAATGAAGTCAAGCTTTAGTTGTTAGAATGAAGTCAAGCTTTTTGAAACAAAGTCAAGTTTTGGTTTTTGAAACAAAGTCAAGTTTTGGTTTTTGAAACAAAGTCAAGTTTTGGTTTTTGAAACAAAGTCAAGCTTTAGTTTTTAGAATGAAGTCAAGCTTGTAGAGTGAAGTTGAGCTTGTAGAATGAAGTCAAGTTTTGGCTTTTATAAAACAGTTTAAACCAATCTAATCTAAGTAACCCCATAAATGACGCTGCGCAGGCTGAACTACAGCTCAGCGCAGCTGGCGGTGCGGGCTGCAGAGGAGCAGAGCGCGCGGTGCGGCCAGCCCAAGTTTGTGGCGGGCGCCATGGGGCCCACCAACCGCACCCTCTCCATCTCCCCTGATGTTGAGAACCCCAGCTACAGGAACATCAGTGAGCGGGGCCTTGCTTTTCCGGTTGGGGCTGGGGCGGCATTATTGTTGTCTTTTATTGGTTATATTATGGACCATGTTTTTTTGTTTCACTGCTGTCCTGTTTTTCACAGCCTATTACATTCTCCTTCAAATTTTATCTCGTTTCGTGAACTTTCTTTTATGAGCAAAGAATCTTGTCTGGGAACACGAATTGTGCATAGATTTTCAGCTTCCTTTACTCCACACTAAATGGTGTGTTTCTTTTTCCTCTCTCTGAAACGACTTTGTTTCCTCTCATTGTGGTAAGGAAGACTTAAATTTAATTATAATCTAACCCTTCATTTCTTTGGAACACCGTTGTGCTTAGGGAGGCTTGAAATAACTTCTAATCTAACCCTTAATAGTTTTTTTTTGGAATACCTTCGTTGTAGGAAGGAAAACTTGAATTGAATTATAATCTGATTCTTCATTCCTTAAATGGTCCAACTTCTTTGTTGTTCATCAGGGAGACTCCAACTAACTTATTCAAACTGAACTGAACTGATCTGACCCTTCTGTGTGCAGCATTTGACGAGCTGGTGGCAGCCTACACGGAGCAGGCCAAGGGACTCCTCGACGGCGGCGTGCATCTGCTGCTCGTGGAGACCATCTTCGACACCGCCAACGCAAGGGCCGCTCTCTTTGCCGTTCAGACTCTCTTTGACGAGGGCCTCTACCTGCCCAGGCCTATATTTGTAAGGCCATCTTTCACACTGCCAATGCTAGAGCTCTCTTTGCCGTCCAGACTCTCTTTGACGAGGGCCTCTACCTCCCCAGGCCTATATTTGTGAGCAGTTTGTTTGCCATGTCGGGAATATATTGTTTTTTGTTGATTTTACTTGATTTATGAAGATGCAGACGTTGCCATGTCAGAAACAAATTGTTAATCTTCGGTGTTACGTGCGTCATGAAGACATTATTATGTAATGGTTTTTACTAAACAAATGACTGGATTTCTAAGCTCACTTTTTTTTGGTATAATTTTATTTTTCGTGAGTTAGCCTATATTTTCCTATTCAATTTTGCGTTTTTCACCTTCACTGATTAATGAAAATAATAGGGAATATCTAATCACTATTATTTTCACTATTCACTATTAATCATTAATTATAGTGATTAGCCAATCGCTATTATTTTCATTAGAACTGAAGCCATGATTTATCTAGTGACCTAAATACTTTGTGTGGTGCAGAACTAGTAATTTGTGTTGCGAGAACTCCATTCAAAATTGTTCTCTGGGGTGCAAGGTTTAAGCACCCCACTTTGAACAAGAAAGGCCAGTTTCATACAGCAGCACCCGCGGCAATTTCACTGATGTATCTGCCTATTATTAAAATACTGAAGGCTGTAAGAGATTGTAGAGAAGAACTCTTTTGCTCAATACGTTGCACTTCACTCACTCTTTCCTTTGGTTGCGAAGCTGTAAAATCATGTTTACAACACGGTTGTTACGATGGAGGTAACAAATATAACAATAAAGAAATTTGCTGTGTGTGAGCAGGTGTCTGAAAAAAGCTTGTCTGCAACAAATAAAGAAATCGGAAATAAAGAAATTTGCTGTGTGTGTGTGTGTGTGCAGGTGTGTCAAAAAAAATTTCTATACATGAAAAAAAAACACTTTTACATCACGGTTGTGACAAGAGAGATATCTAGTGGATTAAATGAATAAATTTGCTGTTTGTGTGGGTGTCTGAACAAAGCTTCTCTGCAACACAATTGTAACAATGGAGGTAGGTATCAAGTGTGACAATGCAGAAATTTGCCCTGTGTGAGTAGGTGTTTGAAGAAAATGCTTCTACATCACGCTTGTGCCAATGGAGGTATTAACACTTTGACTGCGACTACTGAATATTAAGTTCAATGCCTAACTCAAATTCAAAGTCAATGGTAGTAAACTATTTTGAAATCTGAAAACATGAACTGGATCATGCCATCATTTAGCTTTGATTAAGTATTTATGAAAATTGAGTTTTCAACTACTGGTCGGCCAGCAGCAATATGAAAATTACCTCCGTGTACCACCGGTGGCGCACGTCGCAGTCAAAGGTGTAACAACATAATAAATTTGCTCTGTGTGTGTATGTGTGTGTGCAGGTGTCGGGCACCATCGTGGACAAGTCAGGACGCACCTTGTCTGGACAGACCGGCGAGGCTTTCCTGATCAGCATCATGCACGCCCGGCCCATGTGGTGAGCCGGCCTGCTGTTGTCCCCATAGTGATCTCTTATGTGCTCTGTATGGGGCATGGTGTACTTATTATCTTCACAGTAATCTCTGATGTACTCAATGTGATTCATGATACGCTCTGTAATTTTATATGATGCATAATATGCTCAACCTGATGCATGATATATTACTTGTAAGATTTGGTTTATTCTGTATAAGATATGATGTATTCTTTAATAGATAGGTTAGATAAGTGTGTTTGGGTCCTTGTAAGATATGGCAGATTCCTTATTAGATCTGGTATATTCCCCATAAGGTCTGGTACATTCCTCATTAGATCTGGTGTGTTCCTGATGAGATTTGGAATATTCTTTATAAGATACAACGTATTTTTAATAAGATATGATATGCCCCATATGATATACGCCAAATTCTTTGTGGCACATGATGTTCTGCTTATAATTTGTGATATCATTCTTTATGACATTAATTTGTGCGTATAATTTGTGATATCATTCTTTATGACATTATGACATTATCATTATGACTAGATCCCGAGCTGAGAGTTCGGTAGGCCTTCTTTTTGTTGAAATAAAATTTTTTTTGTTATGTCAAGGACGATCTTCTCTCAGTTCATTCCTGTCCTGTTTTTCGGGACCTACTACTTTCTTTTTCAATTCATTGTTTTTCTTAATTTTTTTCAACTTTGTTTTTATGCACCTTGCTCATAGATTCCGCATTTCCTCAACTCCATACTTAATGGTGCTTTTCTCGTTCCTCTCTTCAGAACGTCTTAGTTGTGGTTAGGGATACTCAAACTGACATCTAATCTATGACATTACCATTACTTCACTACTGTACCTTTGTTTTAGTACAAATTACCTCATGAGTTTATCATTCCCCTTCCGTTGCATTTTCTACAATTCAATATTATGATCATTGTTAGTGTTTCGACGTTTTGTTGTGTAAAATTCACTGCTGATGTTCGTATTACAATTTCTCAGTTTTTTCTACACAATTCACCTTTGAATTAGGATTAATGATTTCTTTATGATTTTTTGTACGGACGTCTCAGTTTTTGATTTGTGAGTTTTAATTTTTGAATATGTGGGTTTTAAATTTTTGAAATTGAAATTGAAATTTTTGCTACACGAATGTTAAATTTTGATACAGAACTTGTAAATTTTTATATAAAAATTTCAAATTTTGACATAGAATTTTAATTTTACAGCGTTGGTCTGAACTGCGCTCTGGGGGCATCCGAGATGAGGCCGTTCCTGTCTCGTGTTGCTGCCAACACTGCAACCAAAGTGTTGTGTTACCCCAACGCTGGTGAGTGTTGCACCGACGCTGGTGAGCGTTGCACTGACGCTGGTGAGCGTTGTAACGACGCTGGTGAGTGTTGCACCAACGCTGGTGAGTGTTGCACCACGCTGGTGAGTGTTGCACCGACGCTGGTGAGTGTTGCACCACGCTGGTGAGTGTTGCACCACGCTGGTGAGCGTTGCACCACGCTGGTGAGCGTTGCACCAGCGCTGGTGAGCGTTGCACCACGCTGGTGAGCGTTGCACCACGCTGGTGAGCGTTGCACCACGCTGGTGAGCGTTGCACCAGCGCTGGTGAGCGTTGCACCACGCTGGTGAGCGTTGCACCACGCTGGTGAGTGTTGCACCACGCTGGTGAGCGTTGCACCACGCTGGTGAGCGTTGCACCACGCTGGTGAGCGTTGCACCACGCTGGTGAGCGTTGCACCACGCTGGTGAGCGTTGCACCACGCTGGTGAGCGTTGCACCACGCTGGTGAGCGTTGCACCACGCTGGTGAGCGTTGCACCACGCTGGTGAGCGTTGCACCACGCTGGTGAGCGTTGCAACGCTGGTGAGCGTTGCAACGACGCTGGTGAGCGTTGCAACGACGCTGGTGAGCGTTGCACCAGCGCTGGTGAGTGTTGCACCAACGCTGGTGAGTGTTGCACCAACGCTGGCGATTGTTGCACCAACGCTGGCGAGTGTAGCACCAACGCTGGTGAGTGTAGCACCAACGCTGGTGAGTGTAGCACTGACGCTGGTGAGTGTTGCACTGACGCTGGTGAGTGTTGTCATTCAACACTTGGAAATACTGAACAACTCCAATACTAATTTTAGTTCCCCCAATTCAGGTGCTGTAAAATATCCAGAAGCTCAATATATTTTTCGCCTGTTTCGGTTTTGGATGCCCACCCTGCCTTAAATAGCAGTGGGTTGTGTTCGGGTGGGCCCCATCTAGCCGGGTGGTAGTGAAGGTTGTTGATATCTTTGCGCTAATGATAATGATGTTGGTGTGTTTGTGTTGATGCTGTCAGGGTCTCTGTGCCAATATGTTTGTGTTGCGAGTTCTGTTGTTGATGTGTTTATGTTGAGAGTACTGTTGTCTGTGTCAATGATTCTTGTCAATGTGTTTGTGTTGAGGGTACTGTTATCTGTGTCAATGTGTTTGTGTTGAGGGTACTGTTATGTGTCAATGATTCTTGTCAATGTGTTTGTGTTGAGGGTACTGTTATCTGTGTCAATGATTCTTGTCAATGTGTTTGTGTTGAGGGTACTGTTGTCTGTGTCAATGTGTTTGTGTTGAGGGTACTGTTATGTGTCAATGATTCTTGTCAATGTGTTTGTGTTGAGGGTACTGGTGTCTGTGTCAATGATTCTTGTCAACGTGTTTGTGTTGAGGGTACTGTTGTCTGTGTTTCTGTGTCAATGATTCTTGTCAATGTGTTTGTGTTGAGGGAACTCTTGTCTGTGTCAATGATTCTTGTCAATGTGTTTGTGTTGAGGGTACTGTTGTCTGTGTCTCTTTGTTGATGATAGTGCTATAGCCACACAGCCACACACAGCTTGTGGCCACGTCCAAACGACCACAGACCACTAACCACAAATAACATCATTGCAGGGCTGCCTAACGCATTCGGAGCGTACGACGAGACCCCTGAGCAGATGGCGGAGATCGTGGAAGGGTTTGCCAAGGACGGCTTTCTGAACCTGGTGGGGGGCTGCTGCGGCACCACCCCGGACCATATCAGGTGGGAAGTGCGGGGGCATTTCAAGTGGGGGAATGTAGGGGCGCGTCAGGGGGCTGGGTTTGGTTAGCTAATAAATTTATAAATATTCTTCACTATCTCATCTTACTGTTTATTTTACTCCTAGTATTTTTATACTTCGTTACCTTACTTTTCAACTTTAATTTATACTATTCACTTTGGCCTAATAACCATTTTTATAGCTTTCTTGTCTTGTCAGCGGATGACAGAGTGGATCGCGAGGCTTTATGGCAAGTGGTAAGTTTGTATGGAGTGGGTGGGAGACTGTTGAATGCGATCAAGAGTTTCTACATTGATAGCAGAGCATGTGTGAGAGTAGGGAATGAGGTGAGTGAATGGTTCCCAGTTGTGACAGGTGTGAGACAGGGATGTGTGATGTCGCCGTGGTTGTTTAATTTGTTTATGGATGGTGTGGTGAGAGAAGTGAATGCCAGAGTGTTGGGAAAAGGTGCGCAGTTGGTGGGACGAAATGGTATGTATTGGGAAGTGTGTCAGCTGTTGTTTGCAGATGATACAGCGCTTGTGGCTGATTCGGAGGAAAAACTGAGGAGACTGGTTACAGAGTTTGGTAGAGTGTGCGAAAGGCGGAAATTGAGGGTAAATGTGAATAAAAGTAAGGTGATGAGATGTTCAAGAGGTGGAGTGTTTGGAACTTTGGACTTGAGGTTGAATGGGGATGTTTTAGAGGAGGTAGAGCATTTTAGGTACCTCGGGTCGGATGTGACTGTTAAGGATAGTATGGAAGTAGAAGTGAAGCATCGAGTGAGTGAAGGTTGTAAGAAATTGGGTGCAATGAGGAAAGTTTTTGAATGCAGGAGTTTGAGTATGAATGCTAAGAGGGGACTGTATGAAAGTTTGATTGTGCCAGTTTTGTTGTATGGAGCAGAGTCCTGGGGGTTGAGAGCAGCTGAGAGGAGGAAGTTGGATGTGTTTGAGATGAAGTGTTTGCGGAGCATGTATGGAGTAACTAGAAGAGATAGGATCAGGAATGAGTTGGTTAGGGAGCAGACGGGTGTTATCAAAAAGTTGAGCAGGCGAGTGGATGAAAGAGTGCTTGGATGGTTTGGGCATGTAGAAAGAATGAATGTTGAGCGGCTGGTGAAAAAGATATATATGTCGGAGGTGAGTGGTCTTCGAGCGCGAGGTAGACCACGGATGAGTTGGATGGATGGGGTGCGACGTGCTTTGTATGAGAGAGGTCTGACTGTGGACGTGGCGAGAGGGATGACTGCGGACAGAAGTGAGTGGGGGCAGTGTATAAGGAGGTAATTTTATTTTTGACGCGTTACTGGAAGCTGCCCGCGTGTGATGGGGTTGACCTGTCATGTGCGGGGGAGGGGCTGCACTCAATGAAGCGGTCGGGGTAAACCAGCTGTTGCTGTCGGGCCTGACTGTGGAAGGTGGTTGTGCTGGGCTGCTGCTGATCCTGGCAGTTCAGGTGCGGCCAGTGCTGCCTCTCTCGCCTCCTAGTGACTAAGTGTGGTGATTGTGGCCTGCTGTCGGCTACCCTCCCATGGGGAGGATAAGCCCGGTATATGTATGTATATGTATAGCTTTCTTGATAAGTATGAAATTTGCAATGCCTTGAATCGAAATTTTCCTCTCCAGGGCCATAGCTAAAGCAGTGTCCGCCATACCCCCCCGCCGCCCCCCGACCAACCCCCACCCCGACACCCTGCTGCTCAGCGGGCTGGAGCCTGCATACATCAACAAACTCTCCAACTTTGTCAACATTGGCGAGCGCTGCAACGTTGCCGGCTCTCGTCGCTTCTGCCGCCTCATCAAGGAGAACAAGTACGACCAGGCCATCGATGTGGCAAAGCAGCAGGTGATTGGGAGATTCCGTTATGATTTGGGAGCAACTAGTGACCGAGAGCTTCGGTTATGGTTTGGGGGTAACTGGTGACCTAGAAATTCAATTATGGTTTGGAAGTAACTGGTGACCTAGAGATTCGGTTAAGGTTTGGGAGTAACTGGAAGATTCGGTTATGGTTTGGGGAATTTGTGACAAGAACTTTGGTCATGGTTTGGGGTGGCAGTTTTCGGAGTAATGTCGTTATAACGTTGCTATGTCGATGTAATAATGTAGGTTGTACCTAATTCATTGAGTTAGAGCTTGTTGTATTGCTGTGTGTTTCTTGATGAAGATCCAATGAGTCGGAATATCAATCGCTCTGTTATTATGTCTTTGATACAAAATTTTGAACTTTAATTTTTATGTTATCTGTTTAATAGGTAATGAAGATCAAAAGTAGAAGACTCGTCCAGTCAGTAAAAGTGATATTCATTATTGAATAGTGTGTGTACTGAATTGTGGTACATTAAAAAATTGTACTAATTCTACCCCAACCTTGCATCTCCTTAAGCGAAGACACCTACTGAGATTTTGCAAGCAAATGCAAGTTTATTCTGCCTAAAGTAATGTACCACGTTCGAAAATGGTCTCGTTTTGGTAATTCCACCATTTTTCAAGCCTCTAAAAACTGATGAAGAAAATTATATATGAGAAGTCTAAGAGCAGATACAGAGAGCTTAAGAACGTGTATTTGATTTCAATGTTTACCTCAGGAGGCATAGGATAGGGCAGGTTCATAGGATATTTGTATTTACATCGACCCCCTCCCTGCACACACACACATACAAATAGGGGGGAAAAAAATTACACCATTATTGGCATTTTTGATGACCAAAAATAAAGAGAAATGTTATAAAATATCGACCCCCAGGGGCCGATTTCGAACACTTTGCCAACCTGTGGGATTGGCAATAAGTTGACGTTGCCCGTGCAGGTGGAGAACGGGGCCCAGGTGCTGGACGTTAACATGGACGAGGGACTGCTGGACGGCCACGCCGCCATGACCAAATTCCTCAACTTGATCGCGACGGAGCCTGACGTGTGCAAGGTGGGCCTTCCTGTGTGCTGCTGTGTGGTGGTGGATGGGTGTGTTATAAGGCTTGTGTGTGGAGGAGTGTGGCCTGTGTGGTGGTGTGTGTTATGAGGCGTGTGTGTGTGGCGAAGTGTGGCTTGTGTAGTGGTATGTGTGTTGTGTGTGTGTTTGTGGCATGTGTGGTGGTATGTGTGCTGTGTGTGTTTGTGGCGTGTGTGGTGGTATGTGCGTGTGTGATGGAGTGTGGCCTGTGTGGTGGTGTGTGTGCTAAACACCATGACTGCGGCACGCAGGTGCCGCTGTGCATCGACTCGTCAGACTTCAGCGTGGTGGAGGCTGGGCTGAAGGTGAGCCAGGGCAAGAGCATCGTGAACAGCATCTCGCTGAAGGAGGGCGAGGCAGACTTCCTCGCCAAGGCCAGGCTCATCCGGCGCTACGGGGCTGCCGTCGTCGTCATGGCCTTTGATGATCAGGGGCAGGTGGGTGGGTGTGTGTGTGTGGGGTGGTGGGGAAGTGGGGGTATAGAGGTGGTTGGTGAGTATTAAGGGTGGTGGGTGAGTGTGGGGAGATAGACTAGTGTGGGACAAGGTGATGGATTGATTGGTGACCGGGTGTGGGTGGGGTGGTTGGTGAGGGTGGAGGTGGTGGACAGGTGAGCATGTGTGGTGCGGACGGGGATGGGGATTGACTGGTTCGTGTGTGTAGGACGATGAGATGGTGGGCGAGTGTAGGGGGATGAGCTAGTGGGAAGTGATGGCCTGAAGGTGACTGATGGTGAGTGATGCGGTTGTTTGATTGCGAGGCGGTGCAGCAGGTGTTTAGTTATTCGGCATTGTGATACTTTGGTTGTGTGGCAGTGCGGGTATTTAATGATGTGGTATAGACATGTGAAGTATTTTTTTAGGGGCATGGGTGTGATGAAAATTTTAGTAGTCAAATGAAGCAGTTATGCATTTAAAGAGATGAGAATTAGAGTGGACAAGTGAGGCAATTTCTTATCGTTGAAAGAGAGGTGAAGATGTAAAACTCTATTGGCTCTTGCACTCGCGGAGCTGCGTTTGTTCTGGATCGCCTAAATCTTGCTTTCAAATGATGTCATGTGGATCCACATGTTGTCATGCTGTAACTGTTATTTGTGGGATTTTCTTTGATGAGGATGTATTTTTCAAATAAATATCAATGAGTTACCCATTCAGTAAAGTTTTCCCCAATAGTGTGCATTTCTGTGTGTTTAACTGAAGACAGGTTTTCTGTTGAAGATAAAGTTTTCTTTGCAGTATAATTTCACTGTACCGATTGTTATTCCAGTTCTTACATAAAACCAGTCTCACATTCCAGACAACAACTGCTGAAGACAAAGTGCGAATGTGTAGTACTATTTCATTATAAAATTTGATTGAAATATCATTTCTTACATAAAGCCATACTCGTATTTCAGGCAACAAGTACTGAAGAACCTATAACAAGACCAGTTCTTATATAAAAGTTATATCCAGTTATGGATAAAACCAGACCCTCATTCCAGGTCTTATATAAAATCAGACTTACATTCCAGGCTAAAACCGCTGAAGACAAAGTTTTCTCTGTAGGTAAATTTCATTACTTAATCCAATCGTTATACCAGTTCTTATATAAAACCAGACTCACATTGCAGGCGACAACAGCCAAAGACAAAGTGCGCATCTGCCAGCGCTCGTACGCCCTGCTCACGTCCACCGTTGGCATGGACCCTCAGGACATCATCTTTGACCCGAACATCCTGACGATCGCGACGGGCATAGAGGAGCACAACGAGTACGGCGTCAACTTCCTCGAGGCCACCGAAGAAATTAAGGCCACGTGTCCAGGATGCCGTGTGAGTGGAGGTGTGAGCAACTTCAGCTTCTCCTTCAGAGGCATGGAGACCGTGCGGGAAGCTATGCACAGCGTCTTCTTGTACCACGCCATACAGCACGGCATGGACATGGGCATTGTCAACGCTGGCTGTCTCCCTGTCTATGTTGATATTGAGCCCGAGCTGCTGAAGCTCTGCGAGAGTCTGCTCTTCAATACGGACCCTAATGGTGAGACTTCCTCAGTTTGTGTTCGTATGCAGGGTGCCCCCAAAAAACATGCGCATTTGAAGACCAAAACTCACATTTTTCGTTTTTGTTTTGGGTGTAGCTAAGGTATTCTTATGGTATTTAATTTTCTTCAATCGCATTCTTTGACGGGTGATTACCATTTTTTTTTGTTTTTACTTCAAGTGTAACCAAGTTATTCTTATGGTATTTCATTTTCTTGAATTCTAAGTTCATTTCTTTGATCAAATTCATTAGACTTGCATCTATGCATCCAAACACAATACCTGAGTGCTGGGCGGTCAGAAAGTGAGGATATCTTTTTGAGGGTACCCTGTATATTGAATCGTTGATTTGCTTGTAATGTTGTCCTTTATGATTTATAATGAAGGTTGATTGGTTCACTATAAATATCTAGATAAAAAATATTGAATTTGAATATTTAATGATAGCTTACTGACTTTAACAGTAAATACGAAAGACACCTTGTGCATAGTTACTGCGATCCCTAGGAAGCTGTTCACTTATGGTTCTGATTTCCAATGTGAAAATGAACATCATTTATTCTCCATGTAGTGCGTGAAATAACGAGAGGTTTTTCAACCTTAGGCACCAGAAAGCTGTTTGTTCTAGGTTCTGGTCTCCAATGTTTAAACAATTAAACAATTTAAACAATTTATTTACCACAGGTGATACAGAGGTAGAATTTTACTTATGTCTAGTACAATGGTCAAATTTGAGTATAGCTACCTGTGGGCCCGAATAAGTTCAGCGACTTCTAGGGCATCCTACCATCACGTTATTCTAGGGTGTACAATAAAGTTTAACCTAGTTCACTTAACCTAGTTTCGCATTAGACTGATCATTGAGATAATTAACTCGATATTTTATGCTGTATTTTACAATATAGGTCAAGTCGGCTATATTTAACAGTATGTTCGATAAAACGATTCAAGAGCAGAGAGAAGATTGGTTATGGTACACAAGGCAAGTTACATTATGACATTATCATTAGTTACATGTAGGAGGCAAGATTTCGACACGGTGATCTTACACGACTAGTATTCTGATAGGAAGTGAGACTCAAGATGTCTTTTGAATACTTTGTACGAATTACATTCACGGATCTCTGCAGGTATAGAGTTCCAAGTTTTGGTTCCAACGAAGAGAATACTGTGTTGCGACCTGGCCTTTGAATAATAAGGAAGCATGAATTTACTTCTATTTCGGGTTAAATGGTCGTGATGACCAGTTTGCGCAGTCAATAATTGTCTTAGGCTATTGTCGCCATCATTTCTTAATGTTTTGTAAATGAAATTACAGATGGAGATTTTGTAGAGATCCGAAAGTTTAAGTATTTGTAAATTTTTGAAAGAATCATTTGTATGAGCATTATATTCTAGGTTCTTTACCGCTCTGACAGCCCTTTTCTGCAGAGTAAAAATTTTGTTGGTTTTATTTTTATCAGTTCCGTGCCATGCTTCTATTCTGTATTGCAAGTATGGAGAAATGAGCGTTCGAAATGATAGATAATGATGTTCACATCATTATCTATCCTCTATTCAGTGCGTAAAATAAGAGGATTTTCTACCATATGCACGAGGAAGCTGTGCACCTAAGGTTCTTATTTTCAATATTCACATCATTTTCCTGCCTTATCCATGGAGAAGCTGTTCCAAATGTCAACATAGACATCATTTATCCCCACTTAATGCGCAAAATAACAAAGTTTTTCATACCTCAGGCACAGAGAAGCTTCCCACCTCAGGCACAAAGAAGCTGTTTCCAATGTCAACATAGACATTATTTATCCCCACTTAATGCGTGAAATAACAAAGTTTCTCCCACCTCAGGCACGGAGAAGCTGCTGCAGTACGCGCAGAACTCCATCAGCCAGGGCAAGTCGAGCGCAGCGGTGGAGGACTGGAGGACCAAGCCCCTGGAGGAGCGCATGGTGCACTCCCTCGTGAAGGGCGTCGATCAGTACATCGTGCAGGACACGGAGGAGGCTCGCCTCAACACCCACGACTACCCCAGGCCTCTGAACATCATCGAAGGGCCTCTCATGAAGGGCATGTCCAAAGTCGGAGACCTCTTCGGCGCTGGCAAAATGTTCCTGCCGCAGGTGTGTGTTTCGAGTCGAGTTTGTGGGCTTTGGGGGAACTTTTTGGCCCCTAGAGTGGTGGTGATGTGTTAGGCTAGTGGTGAAAGTGGTTGTGATATGTTAGGCTGACGGTGATGGTAGTGCTAATAGGTTAGGCTGATGGTGGTTGTGGTAGTGATATCTTAGGTTGGTGGTGGTGGTGGTGGTGGTGGTGGTGGTGGTGGTGGTGGTGGTGGTGGTGATGTGTCAGGCTGACGGTAATAGTGGTTGTGATACGTTAGGCTGATGGTGATGGTAGTGCTGAAAGGTTAGGCTGATGGTGGTTGTGGTAGTGATATCTTAGTTTGGTGTTGGTGGTGATGGTGATGTGTCAGGCTGATGGTAATAGTGGTTGTGATACGTTAGGCTGATGGTGATGGTAGTGCTGATAGGTTACGCTGATGGTGGTTGTGGTAGTGATATCTTAGGTTGGTGTTGGTGGTGATGGTGATGCGTCAGGCTGATGGTAATAGTGGTTGTGATACGTTAGGCTGATGGTGATGGTAGTGCTGATAGGTTAGGCTGATGGTGGTTGTGGTAGTGATATCTTAGGTTGGTGTTGGTGGTGATGGTTGTAGTGCCGATGTTAGGCTGGTGGTGGTGGTGGTGGTGATATGTTAAGCTGATGGAAGTTCACCATACGAGCTGATCAGGCGTTAAGCTGAAATCCATTCTTCAATCCTAGGTCATCCATTCTACAACCTCAGGTGAAATTCCCCCTTCAAATCTGGGTGCCCCACGACCCCAGGTGATCCACCCTTCTACTCTAACTGATCCACCCTACAACCTCACGTTACCCCAACCCCAGGTGTTCTCACTCTCGTAGTGGGGACGCCCCTCAGGTTACAGGTTACCTCACTCCCCAAATCAGTGTGCCCCACAACCCCCACTCCTCTTACTGAAGACGCCCCTCAGGTTACAGGTTACCTCACTCCCCAAATCTGGGTGCCCCATAACCTTCACCCCCCTTACTGAATACGTCCCCCCCCCGCAGGTGATCAAGTCGGCGCGCGTGATGAAGAAAGCCGTGGCGCATCTCATTCCCTTCATGGAGGCCGAGCGCCAGCAGCTGCTGCTGAGTGGCGGCGAGCAGGAGGAAGGTGCGGCGCGTGATGGTGGTGGTTATTGTGTTTGGTTGTTCGGCTGTGCAGCAGGTATTAATTTGTAGGGTAATGTGATGTGGTGCTTTGGTTGTGACAGTGTGGTTAGTGTGCGTCATTGTGCTGCGTTATGGTATGTCATATTTCAGGTGTCTGATGCTGCTGCCGCTGGATGGTGATATTCGGATGAATTGTTGTATGTTAGGATTTTGAAAGCGCTGTAAGTGCTGGGTTTTATCACTGTGGAGTTGTTCCATAATAGCCATTTTGTGCCGTTTGATGCACTTCACTAGATGCAATGTGACACACAACCAATGTGTACTCTTGACACTCTGCGCATACCTGACACACTGCATACACTTATACACTACACAAACCTGCTACACCACTTCTCTGCCCTGCACATGCCTGACACAACGCCATTTTGCGTCCTGCGTACACCTGACATTTTGCGTACACCTAACACACTGGGCACACTTGACACACCCCCACTCTGTGTCCTGCACACACCTGACACACTACTGTGCCCAGCAGACCCGAACAGCAGGTTCGCAGGCACAGTGGTGCTGGCGACAGTGAAGGGAGACGTGCACGACATCGGCAAGAACATCGTGGGGGTGGTGCTCGGCTGCAACAACTTCAGGGTCATTGACCTCGGCGTCATGTGCCCCATGGAGAAGATCTTGGCGGCCGCTGTGCAGGAGAAGGCGGATATTGTAGGACTGTCAGGTGAGGGATATTGTATTGTTTTTGGGTGAGAGATGTTGTCGGGTCGTCAGGTGAGGGATATTGTCGGGCTGTCGGGTGAGGGACATTGTCGGGCTGTCGGGTGAGGGATATTGTCGGGCTGTCGGGTGAGGGATATTGTCGGGCTGTCGGGTGAGGGATATTGTCGGGCTGTCGGGTGAGGGATATTGTATTGTTGTTGGGTGAGAGATGCTGTCGAGTTGACAGTGAGGGATGTCGGGCCGTCAGGTAAGGGATATTATCGGGCTGTCAGGTGAGTCGGGTGAGGGACATTTTCGAGTTATCGGGTGGGCTGGTGGGCCTGTCATGCATGGAAGGTTCTTGGCTTTCATTTGAGGACATTAGGATCTTATGCAAAATATTTTATTATGTTGATGTCGACAGAGAAATGATGAGGAATACCAAACGCTTGAAGCATCTAGTTAAAATTTATTTCATGAGCTCAGACTTAGCCTTGTTATGTGCAGCAGTGTTGCGCCTTCAACTTGCAACATGTCGCAAAGTTGTGACTTAAACTTGTTGTTAAAGACACTTGTTGCATTTTGTTGCAACGTGCTACAAGATAAAAGTAACATTGTAGTTGCTTACAAGACACAACCCTTATCTCGAGTAGAGCGCCCGATCCTTGATCAGGAGTCCGCGTTTAAAAAAAAATAATTTCATTCATGGCATGCAACCAAGGAACATTTTTCCAGTACTCATGTAAGGCATACATGTTCTTTCTTGAAATTTTTCCATATTTCTTCAACTTTAATGTGTCTTCACTGAAGAAGTTCCCCTGTTGTCCACAACGATTGCATTGTATTACAACGATGGCATTGTAGTACAATGATTTTATTGTACAAAATGATTCTTTTGTACACAAGGATTATCTGGTGCTCAAATATATTCTGCATGATTGCATTAGGTGGTTGATTTGGATACACAAGTGAAGGTGTGGAAACTCACACATGGAGACTTCCTCAGTGACCATCGGTGGGTCACACGCATTATTGAAATTTCCTTAGTGGCCACCACTGTTGGGTCACCAGCATTAGGAAACTTTTTCTTTGACGACCAAGTGTTACCAACCAATCAATGTAGTAAAGATACCCTCCAAGTGTTACTGTGTTACCAACCAATCAATGTAGTAAAGATACCCTCCAAGTGTTACTGTGTTACCAACCAATCAATATAGTAAAGACACCCTCCAAGTGTTACTGTGTTACCAACCAATCAATGTAGTAAAGACACCCTCCAAGTGTTACTGTGTTACCAACCAATCAATGTAGTAAAAACGCCCTTCATGTTGCAGCGACAGCAAAGGGTCACCTAACAATCAGATTAGCTTATTTAAGCCACCCTTCTTGCCACAATAATTTAACCCTATAACAGCCAAATTTTAGGCTCTTGTGCAAAGTTTTTCAGTAATTTCTCCTAAATTATAATTCATGAAACTAAGTAATTGGGAACTTTTCATATAAAATTTAGAATACAAGAATGATGCCAAGTGATTTCCTAACGTTTTTTCAGAAAGGACATTGTTCAGTAGAGGGTTAAAAAACACTTGTGTGCAGGTCTGATCACACCATCACTGAGCGAGATGACGGTCGTGGCATCAGGGATGCAGAGAGCAGGCATGAACATCCCGCTGCTGATAGGAGGCGCCACCACATCCCGCACACACACGGCCGTCAAGATCCAGCCAGCCTACTGCCAGCCCGTGGTGCACGTGCTCGACGCGTCCAGAAGCGTGGTGGTGTGTTCTTCGTTGCTCGACCCTAACCGCTATGTCGAATTTTATGAAGACCTCAAGGAAGACTACGCATCTATCCAGGAGACTCACTACGAGGGGCTCAGAGAGAAGAAGTATTTGTCGCTCGCTGAAGCGAGGGCTAAGAAACCAAAGATTGATTTCTCCCTTGTGCCCAAGCCTCCGACTTTCTATGGCACTAAAGTGTACGATGATTTCCCCATTGAGGAGCTCGAGAAATACATTGACTGGAAACCGTTCTTTGATGTGTGGCAGCTCAAAGGGAAGTATCCTAACCGAGGTTACCCCAAGATTTTCAAGGACAAAACCGTAGGTGAGTCCGAGGGGAGTTTGTACAAGGTGCGGCAGTCAATCCTGCATATTTGAAGGGGCTGTGAAGGATAAAAATGCAGGATTCCCTACCTCACCCTGCCTATATTTGTACAGGGTGGCATTGAGAAATGTACTCACGTACTTCATTTTCATGTAGGTGTTTAGTGACATTTATACATGTCTCATGAGCTCAATAAAAGAAACCAGCATTGAATTAAAAAAATGGAATATCATCATAGGAAACTTTGTGCAGCATCTGAAAACAAAAAATGAAGAGCAATCGTCAGTCAAAGGATGAGTACACTTTTTGTATAAGTTCTGTTCTATATATCTACGCAGCAAGAATAGTTATAAAGTGGTAGGACAGAACAATTGGCAGTTCACAGATGAGGTTGTTCTTATATAGCCAATAGCCTCTGCATATATTACTATTAGGCGAGAATACCTTTGGGAGCATAGGTGGTTGAGTAGTTTGACCATTACTAGGCTTTTCACTTTGAAGAGAATTCTTCAAAATTGAGAACTGTGCTCAGCAAGGCTTTCCAATCGAGAATTGTACCTAGCAATGCATTAAAATCTGCACACAGTTTTTAAATTATTGAACCATACTCTGTAACATTTTTGTTTACTAGGCCAGGAAGGTAAAATGTGCACACGGGCTTGAAAATACTGGACCATACTCTATAACTTTTTTTGTTTTCTAGGCAAGGAAGCACACAGGCTGGAAAATATTGAACCATACTTGGTACTTTTTTTCTCTATTAGGCGAGGAAGCAAAGAAAGTGTTCGACGACGCCCAAGCGATGTTGGGTCGCATCAAGGCGGAGAAACTCCTCCGGTGCAGCGGCGTGGTGGGGCTGTACCGCGCCTGCAGCCGCGGCGACGATATCCTTGTGCAGGACGAGCACGGCACCACTCTGGAGACCCTCTACGGCCTCAGGCAGCAGGTGAGTTGAGGTGGCGAATGTTGCTGAGTGAAGGTGTGGTTAATTAGCGAGGTAAGGTATGGTAAATTTTTAAGTTAAGGTGTCGAAAATTGGTGAGTTAAGGTGGCGAATGTTGCTGTTGCTGAGTGAAGGTGTGGTTAATTAGCGAGGTAAGGTGGGGTAAATTTTTGAGTTAAGGTGTGTAAAATTTGCGAGTTAAGGTGGCGAATGTTGGTGAGTTAAGGTATGGTTCATTGGTGAGTGCTGGTGTGGCCTTAGGCAATTGGTGGGGGTCACTGTTGCCTTGGTCAACAGGTGGTATTTTTCACAATTTCATTTTTAGCGAAATACAGAATACCTCCCACTCTAAGTGGAAGAAAAGGCTGTTCCTTATAGCTCCTGCAATGTTCACTATTCCAGGATGTTTACCTGATGATAGACGACTCCAACGTTCTCTGTAGTAGCAACAGAAATTTTAAATTTACTGTTGTTATCCATCCTAAATTTGGATGAGACTCTAAAACTGCATGTTGGCCATTGCAAGTTTCAAGTATATTTGTATCATGCCTGACTAGGGGCTTTATCCTATTCTGAATTAGACTTTTATAAAAACTCTTCACTTTAGATTTTCATAAAAACTCTTTGCTTTAGACTCTCATAAAAACTCTTTGCTTTAGACTGTCATAAAAACTCTTTACTCTATGTAGACTCTTATAAAAACTCTTTATTTTGAACTCTCATGAAAACTCTTTACCTCAGACTTTCATGAAAACTCTTTACCTCAGACTTTCATGAAAACTCATTACTTTAGACTTTCATAAAAACTCTTCACTTTAAACTCTTGAATGGCTTATCGCTTCAGCTTCCCGAAAAACTTGTTAGAGATGACGTTAGCAAGGCCGCAGGCTTACTTTAGAGTCACTAGCATATAATGTGTGTGGTGCCTGACGAGATGTGCTATGTTCGTAGCACTACAGAGAAGCGGACAACCACTACAGCTGCCTCGCTGACTACATCGCTCCTGAGGACAGCGGCATCCCTGACACCATCGGGCTCTTTGCCGTCACTGCAGGGCACGGCGTGCAGGAGATATGCCAGAGGTACGGTGTTGTGTAAGAAGTGCCGTGTTGCGCCAGAGTTTAAATTACGTTAGATAAGTTAGCTTAGGTCTTCCCAGTGTTGTACCAGAGGTGAGATGTTGTGCTGCTGGAAGTACGGTGTTGTGGTGCCAGAGGTACGGTGTCGTGCTGCCAGAGGTACGGTGTCGTGCTGCCAGAGGTACGGTGTCGTGCTGCCAGAGGTACTGTGTCGTGCTGCCAGAGGTACGGTGTCGTGCTGCCAGAGGTACGGTGTCGTGCCGCCAGAGGTAGGGTGTCGTGCTGCCAGAGGTACGGTGTCGTGCTGCCAGAGGTACGGTGTCGTGCTGCCAGAGGTGTGGTGTTGTGCTGCCAGAGGTACAATGTTGTACCATAAGTACAGTGTTGTGCCAGAGGCGCGATGTTGCGCCAGAGGCGCGATGTTGCGCCAGAGGCGCGATGTTGCGCCAGAGGCGCGATGTTGCGCCAGAGGCGCGATGTTGCGCCAGAGGCGCGATGTTGCGCCAGAGGCGCGATGTTGCGCCAGAGGCGCGATGTTGCGCCAGAGGCGCGATGTTGCGCCAGAGGCGCGATGTTGCGCCAGAGGCGCGGTGTTGCGCCAGAGGCGCGATGTTGCGCCAGAGGCGCGATGTTGCGCCAGAGGCGCGATGTTGCGCCAGAGGCGCGATGTTGCGCCAGAGGCGCGATGTTGCGCCAGAGGCGCGATGTTGCGCCAGAGGCGCGATGTTGCGCCAGAGGCGCGATGTTGCGCCAGAGGCGCGATGTTGCGCCAGAGGCGCGATGTTGCGCCAGAGGTGCAATTGGAATTAGCACTCCCACAGGGAAGATTTGAAGGTCCAACCTCAAGGTTCGATGAGAGCCTTTCGTTTGGTGAAATTGAAATGTGGATTTTGCTTGGTTAGAGTCTATTTTTTGTGTTTAAAATTTTTTCTTGATGTTTTTATGTACAGTGTGCCATACACCTTGTACATAGATTCCACATTCCCTTAATTCCATGCTAAATGATGTTTTCATGTGTAAGAAGTATTTTTTTCTGAAATGGAGGCTTAAACTGACTTATTATCCAATCTTGTAATCCATTTTATCTTCCAAACCTTAGTTTAATCGAATTTAATATAGATAGCATAATACAGATAGTTTAAAATAAATTATATAATACGAATAGTTTAAAATGGACAGAATAATGAAAATAGTTTGAAATAGATAGTTTAAATTGTGCTGTAATTTGAGCAGGAACCCTGCCTGCCAAGATCTGGCTGCTCGCTTCCACGAGATAGCCTCCATTAAGAAAGATACTTTGGGATAGATTGTTCAATATAGGTACGGTGTTGTACTGAAAGAGAAGTACTCCACCACCGCCCACACACCCACGGTTCTCATCTCGTGTGTATGTCAGGTACGAGAGCGAGCACGACGACTACAACGTCATTCTGACGAAGGCGCTGGCGGACCGCCTGGCGGAGGCCTTCGCGGAGCGCTTGCATGAGCTCGTCCGCACCTGCGACTGGGGCTACGAGGCTGCCGAGAGCGCCTCTCCTCAGGACCTGCACAAGCTCAAGTACCAGGTGTGTGGTGTGGCAAGTGCTAGGTGTGTTGTGGCAAGTGCTAGGTGTGTTGTGCCAAGTGCTAGGTGTGTGGTGGTTGTGTGGTGTGGCAAGTGCTAGGTGTGTTGTGCCAAGTGCTAGGTGTGTGGTGGTTGTGTGGTGTGGCAGGTACTAGGTGTGTTGTGGGTGGGTGTGTGGTGTGGCAGGTACTAGGTGTGTGGTGTGGCAAGTGCTAGGTGTGTGGTGGTTGTGTGGTGTGGCAGGTAGTAGGTGCGTGGTGGGTGAGTGCTGTGGCAAGTGCTAGGTGCGTGTTGGGTGTGTGCTGTGGCAGGTTCTAGGTGTGTGGTGGGTGTGTGGTGTGGCAGGTACTAGGTGTGTGGTGTGGCAAGTGCTAGGTGTGTGGTGGTTGTGTGGTGTGGCAGGTAGTAGGTGCGTGGTGGGTGAGTGCTGTGGCAAGTGCTAGGTGCGTGTTGGGTGTGTGCAGTGGCAGGTACTAGGTGTGTGGTGTGGCAGGTACTAGGTGTGTGGTGTGGCAAGTGCTAGGTGTGTGGTGGGTGTGTGGTGTGGCAGGTGCTAGGTGTGTGGTGGGTGTGTGGTGTGGCAGGTACTAGGTGTGTGGTGTGGCAAGTGCTAGGTGCGTGTTGGGTGTGTGCTGTGGCAAGTGCTAGGTGTGTGGTTGGGTAAGTGCTAGGTGTGTGGTGGGGTAAGTGCTAGGTGTGTTGTGTGTCACGTGCTAGGTGCGTGGGTGGGTGTGTGGTGTGGCAAGTGCTAGGTGCGTGGTGGGTGAGTGGTGTGGCAAGGGCTAGGTGCATGGTGGGTGTGTGGTGTGGCAAGTGCTAGGTGTGTGGTGGATGTGTGGTTGGGTAAGTGCTAGGTGTGTGGTGGATGTGTGGTGGGGTAAGTGCTAGGTGTGTTGTGTGTCACGTGCTAGGTGCATGGTGGGTGTGTGGTGTGGCAAGTGCTAGGTGCGTGGTGGGTGAGTGGTGTGGCAAGGGCTAGGTGCATGGTGGGTGTGTGCTGTGGCAAGTGCTAGGTGTGTGGTGGATGTGTGGTTGGGTAAGTGCTAGGTGTGTGGTGGATGTGTGGTGGGGTAAGTGCTAGGTGTGTTGTGTGTCACGTGCTAGGTGCGTGGTGGGTGTGTGGTGTGGCAAGTGCTAGGTGCGTGGTGGGTGAGTGGTGTGGCAAGGGCTAGGTGCATGGTGGGTGTGTGGTGTGGCAAGCACTAGGTGTGTTGTGGTTGTGTGCTATCGTCAGTACCAGGTGTGTGGTGGGTGTGTACCACCACCAGCTCAAACAAGACAGTAATCGAAGTCAATACAGTGCTCGTAAGAAATTCAACACAACTCCAAAGACAAAATCAATCTTTACTTGGTATTTCGCGCATAGATTGTTATTTTCATTCCCTCCATTGTAGAATTTCGAGAGGTTGAATGAAGTAGTGTTCTAAAGCCTGCCTTGATCCACGTTTCCTCAGCACATTATGCTTCAGTGAGCTACCACAGCTGCGCGTGAGACATTTCGTGTTCACCTTTACTCCCCTCTCTCACCTGTCCATGCACACCTAATTCCAACCTCTCACCTGTCCATGCACACCTAATTCCAACACACGTGCCCCACTACTGACACCCACACCACACCTGCCCCAACACTACACGTGCCCCACAACTGACGCACCACCACCGAGCAGGGCGTGCGGCCAGCACCAGGGTACCCGAGCCAGCCGGACCACCGCGAGAAGCGGACGATGTGGCGGCTGCTGCGGGCGGAGCAGCAGTGCGGCATCTGCCTCACGCACGACAGCCTCGCCATGGTGCCCGCCGCCTCCGTCTCCGGGGTCTACTTCGGACACCCCCAGGCAGAGTACTTCAGCGTCGGCAGGATTACCAGGGAGCAGGTAGGGGCAGGGCTCTTTGGGTCTTGGTGCACTTCATCTTATTGGTGGTGGGGCTCTGCTTCTTATTGGTGGTGCTCTTTGTATTGGCGCTCTTCTTATTGATGGTGCTCTTTTTATTGGTGCTTTTTTATTAGTGCTTTGTTTTTTATTGATGGTGCCCTTTTTATTGGTACTTTTTTTAGTTGGTGCTTTTCATATTGGTGATGCTCTTCTTCTTATTGGTGGTGCTCTTTTTGAAGATGCTCATTTTATTGGCGCTCTTCTTATTGATGGTGCTCTTTTTATTGCTGCTTTTTCATTGGTGGTGATCTTCTTCTTGATGCGGCTCTGTTTAGATGCTCTTATCATTGGTGGTGCTCTGTTTGTACTCCTTATTGGGGCTCTGTTTGTTAGTCATCCTATTTGGGTTCTGTTTGCTATTCTTCTTATTAAGGCTGTGTGTGTTTGCTTTTCTTATTCAAGCTTTGCTTGTTACTCTTATTGGGGCTTTGTTTGGGGTGGGGTAATGGGGTACTGTTTGGTATGCTTTAGTAGATCTCAGTAGGTATTGAGGTCTCTGGTATGAAGCAGTGGATCTCCGGTATGAATCAATGAGTCTCTAGTCTGTGTTAATGTGTCTCTGGTATGTGTTGAGGAGTTTCTGGTATGATTTGAAAGGTCTCTAGTGTGCATTCTATGGTCAGCTTTTTATGATTAATTCATTTTTATTTTACGTGCATATGATGGGTGTTTGTTGAGAGAATGCTCTAATGGGTCTCTTGTGTATCAATCTTTTTGTGTACAAAAACATACTTCTTTTTATTGTGCGTTTTAGATTCTGGTATGTTCTGAAGAATCTCTTTACTGCATTAATGGGTTTATTTGAATGCATTAATGGGTTTTTGTTTCATATTCTTGTTATGGGTTTCAGTTCGTAGTGATGTAATGGGTTTTATTTGATATTCATGCTATGGGTTTCATTTCATTTGGATGTAATGGTTTTTATATTCATGTTCAGGGTTTATTTGATGAGCATGTAATGGGCTTTGTTTGAGATGCGATTTACATGTTTCTTTCGGGTAAGGGCATTTTTATTAGTTGATATGTTCGAATGAGTCTTTGATTTTGCATGGGCTAAAGTAATGTGATAAATCTTTGCCTGGTTTTGAAATGCAATGATGGGTTTCTGTTTGCTTTTGCAATAATGAAATGGGGTCCTTGTTCAGGATTTTCTTTATTTGCTGGATTTTTTCTTCAAATTTTCGGGAATAGTGATTTGTTCGTGTTTTTGTTAGAAGTAAGAATACTTAGTATTTGTGTTGGTGCAACGACTGGTAAAAGTTTGAATGCATGTTGCGCTTCTCTATTTACAATGTAGCTGAACTACACACCCGTTCTAGATATTCGCAACTCATCAATTTGAAACACACAAATTTACTGACACATTCTTCTCGCTACATTAACTTTGGTTTAGCTTCTAGCTTAGATACTATCAAGTAAGGGGAGAAAGTTAAGCAATCACTTGTTCATATCAAGAATTAATACAAGAAAAATCTGTTTATGGAGAATAAGTACTCAAGAAACATTCACCCGTTTATGAAGAATAAATACCTAAGAAACAATGACCTACATGAAGAATGAGTGCACGCTGGCACCAAACCAGCCGTGTCCTGGTCATGATACTGACGATGCCGTTCACCAGGTGGAAGACTACGCAGCGAGGCAAGGCAGCGACGTGGCCACCGTCGAGGAGTGGCTGGCTCCCAACTTGTCCTACGTCTCCTGAAGGGATTTTCTTGTTTAGCTCTGGCAGCCTTACTTAGGAGTCTGCGCACTGGGGCTCTGTTTCGTGTGTGTGAATGGGGCTCTGGTGAGGAGGTAAATGGGCTCTATTTAGTGTTCCTTACTCATTAGTTTGCACTATGGAGCTGTGTAGTCTGCGCACTGGGGCTCTGTTTAGTGTGTGTGAATGGGGCTCCGGTGTGTAGGTAAATGGGCTCTATTTAGTGTTCCTTACTCATGAGTCAGCACTATTGGGCTCTATTTAGTGTGTGCAATGCAAATAGGGCTCTGTTTAGTTTCTCTTATGCTGCACACTGGGGCTCTGTTTGGTGCGTATAATGGGGCTCTGCCAATTTTGTTGCCTCACCTCACGTTTGTTTTCAGCTCTGCGATCCTCACTCACGAGTCTGCACCTTATTTTGCTGCTCTGCTTATTTTTCTCTTCTTGTATTGACTCGGTGAGAATGGCTGCGTGCAGTTGCCGTACTGTTTGGGTACATGCAGGCAGTGTTGTCAAATTGTTTGACTGCGTACAGGCAGTGTTGCCGTATTGTTTGACTGCGTACAGGCAGAGTTGCGGTAGTGTTTGACTGCGTACAGGCAGTGTTGCCGTATTGTTTGACTGCGTACAGGCAGTGTTGCCGTATTGTTTGACTGTGTACAGGCAGTGTTGCCATATTTTTTTCCCAGGATCAGAATCCTCAAGTCCGGGTCTGTCAAAAGAATAAGCATCTGAAAACCCTGCAAGTTAAATTTTACTTATGAATTAGAAGATTTTGATTAATAATAAACGTCAGTTTGGCAACACTGCATGCGGATAACCATACAAGGCTCTCGTTCTCTTTCTTGCACTCATTGCTAGTGGGGCTTTTTAATTTTTGGTATCTAGTGGCAGTATTTTTTTTTCTCACCTTAATGGTAGTTATATTTTAACTTTTATACCTCTAACGGCCGTTTTTATCCATATTTGCACCCATCTCGATTCTGCGCTGCTGTACAGTGTAGATCTCACATCTGCTTTTGCCCTTTTCAAGCTTTCATTTATCTTCTTTTAATGACGTTTTCCAATTACTGGAAAATTTTTAGTTGTTTCTGCTTTATTCTAATATTTCAAGCTAGGTGTAACTTAACACGTAGTCTGTAACATGCGCATAACAATTGCTTATCACGTCTCTGAGTTGATTATAATTTGTATGAGAATGAATGGGTGTTTGGTGATCGGTGATCTATAACGCAATTGCCATATGAAATGTAGAGTACTTGCGGAGTAGTGATGCTATATGGTTGTGGATTCCACAAATAGTGGGATTTAGCGCACTTAAGTAATCCGATCTCATAGGGGGATTTAGCGCACTTGAGTAATTCGATCTTATAGGAAGCGATGATTGTGTCTTTTATGAAATGTTATGACAGCTAAGTTCGATATAAAGCACATATACATGCGACTCGATAGCTCTTGTTGCATTGGACTGGACAGCTGTTAAAACAAATGTTAATGGGGGTGGTGGTGGTGAAATTGTTGCCTAGGCTGAAATGTTAATTAGAAAGATAATTCTGATTTGGGTTCTTGTGTTTATGTCAGACGCTCCCTGGCTACTTCTAGTTAATAAAATGTTTTAATTTAGTTCTAAATCATATTTAAATTAGATAAAATGTATTCTTTTCCTTTTGTTTGTACACTTGTATGCAGCCAAGTGGTGTGGTTTTTTAAGTTAAATATTTTTTAATTAAATTTTTTCTTACGAAACTGTACGCGTGTTATTGATCTCAGCTTTTGTTAATGCAGGAGTCTGAGGGGCTTCAAATAATAAACCAAGGGGACCGGTTTTCGCTAGGGGAGTTACTGTTAGGTCCCCTCAGCTATACTGTAAAAATGAATTCGGGATTTCTATCTCTCGTGTCCACTTTGCTTCTTCTAGTTTTCATGCCTTCTTCACTATTTCTTCTGCCCTTCATTTCTGTCCGTCCTAACTTACTGTTTCTATGCTCAGGGTGTCCTGTAAACACATTTTGTGCATAGATTCCCCTTATTCTACAGTCCATACTAAATGGTCCCTTCTCATTGCTCTATTGAGGTCGCCTTTGTCGTGGCTAGGGAGTCTTGCGTCAGCATACATCAATCATTTTCAGATAATTAAACGATTCAGGTAGTTAGTTTAAGGTAATTAAAAGATTAGGTTAGTCTATTAGAATAATTTGTAGCGTTAGATGAGTTAATTTGCTATGCCCTTTCTGAGTAGATTCCACGTTCCCTTAACTCCATGCTAAATGGTACTTCTTCCTTCCTCTCTTTGGATCTCCTTTGTGGCGGACAGGGAGGCTTAAACTAACTAATAATCTAATCTGAATTAATTTGCTCAAATAATGAATTGCGTAGTTCAATTTATGTATTTTTGGAGTCAAGTCAAGCTCGCACTGAAGCCGCACTCAGGCTTCAGGAAGACAATATCGCCGTGCCTTTTGTACGTGATGCAATCGCAATAATGTTAAAGGGGGTAATAATCTTAATACTGTCAACACTAATTGTTCATTTTGATATTGTAAAGTAGGATCAGAAATACTTACGACGTTTAGTGTTATTGATGATAATATATGATTACTTGTGGTAGTGAATCGCAGTGTCATTTAGATTGTTGTGTAGAATTATTCGGAGTAGTCATTGAAATAATGTTGATGCTGGTGCCATTTGAATGTATTGCGAACGAATATCGGAGCACATATTGAACTATTTATGAAGACGTGTGATATTTTCAGATATTTCACTTAGTAACCGGTTGTGCTTGTGCGTGTGTACATGGTGTCCCCCACAGTAATGTAGTACTCTCTTTCACTGCTCACTGCTAGTACATTTTGCTTTGATATAGGTTTTTATTGCCACACATACCAACCAAGTCTACCGAAGCTAAATGAAAAAATACTTTGCATTTAAGAAAATTAAGTGTCATAAATGGATACTTAGTTGCACCTGAAACGAAAACGAAAAACGTGAGTAATCGTCAGTCAAATAATGAGTACATTTTATTAGGACACCCTGTATGTGCGTGTGTATGTACACTACAGAATGGCGCATAAGTCACTTTAACATTTTAAAATGAAACATCTTTTTGTAAGTGAGTATATTTTGTTGATTTTATTTATTGCATAATTTAAAGATTGGGATTTTATTACATAGCTTAAAGATAAGAATTGTATTGGGATTAATATATGAAAAATAATGTTACCTAAATGGCCTTCATTTCTAGTTTCGCAAATATGAGCTCTTTGCATGGCATTTTCATGACAGTTGAGGCTGTATGAAATGAATTTGCTCCTGTATTATTGCTTTAGGTTATTGGATAATTTGAGGTTCATTTACGCACACCTTTTTATCTTACTTACGAAGAAAATATACTTGCATATCTGTACACTGTGTTCCAATAATTGAGCTTTCTATTTTGCAATAAAATGGAATTATCTTCACCCTTTATTCGGTTGGGAATTTATTCAGGTTTAAATTTCCAACGACGTTAGTTCATAATTCTGGAAAAAAATTCCAAATTAATTTATTGAAAAAAGGTATTTCATTTTAAAACGGTGAAGTGATGTATGCGCAACTCAGTAAATATGCGTGTGTGTGGATGCGGGTATTTCATTTTTAACTCCTACTTTCTGTAGAACCAGCCCTCAGGCTAGTTCATCGTTAATTTAGCCATAGCATGCCCCTTCTGTGCTTCCTTCTGGGGACATCACCTAACTGAGTACGTTTTGATACGCTTGTAGTGCTCGCTGTCTCGTGATACGGGTTTTGTTCTTCTGCAGCTTCCAGTCGCCATTTTAGTCCATAGAGGTTTTTGGGATAATTTTTAGACTTAATTTAGGGTAAATATTTTACGGTAAAAAAAAACGGTAACTTCAACTTTGACTCTATGGAAAGGGGTTCCCAACCACTGATGCTTGTACCCCCTGGGGATGCGAGAGAAAAATATGCTAATAATAGGATATAGGCTACATGGAATTTTTATTTCAGGGAGTGCAAGTTTCGAATGAAATTTCTGTAGGGGTGCGGGGCGAAAAAAAGGTTGGGAACCCCCCCGGATCTAGGGGAACGATTTAGGGTAACTGTAAGATTTACTTTAAGGAGCAAATATGACAATCGCAATAAAAAAACCTTCAACGCTACACATCGATGTGCAACAATGATAATGAATTACTTGTTAATTTCTTCGTATTGAGAACAAAGGGACATTGTGTCATAGATGTACAGGTAAATGCGCCGGTCATGCAGCTGCGGTGTTTTGTATCAATCGGTCGCATTAGATATCCATTTGTTGTGCTTTACGACATGGTGCTTTATGACATTGTGCTTTCCGACATTGGGCTTTACGACACGGTGCTTTATGATATTGGGCTTTACGACAGTGGGCTTTGTGACGTTGTGCTTTACGACAGTGGGGCTTACGACATGGTGCTTTACGGCATTGTGCTTTACGATAATCTGGCTCATAGATTTATATTTTTTATGCTTTCTATCTGGTGTTACACACCGCTTATGAAATGTTCACAATTTTTTGATAATCGTTATACACCCTTGTGTTCGACCGTTGTAGTGCGTCAAATCTTGTACGCATGCGTTATCTTCATCTTGTTTAACATTTATAGGAATTCGCGCTCCCAAGGGGAAGAAGCGTGGTCCTGATTTGAAGGCTAGGAAGGCCTTCCTTCTGTTGAAATAAATTTTTTTTGTAACGGGCAACCTTTTTTTGGTTCACTGCACTGCTTTTTTTCATCACCTCTTGGTATTTTCGGCTTTTTTCTTGTTGAATAAGTTTCCTTTGATCTTGCTGTTTCCGTACGCCTAGTGTGGGGACACATCTTGTGCATAGAATCCCCGTTTCCTTGACTGCATTCTAAATGGTGCTTTTCTCCTACCTCTCTTGGGAACTACATTTGTTGTTGTGATTAGCAAGGCTTAATCCTTTCTAATCTCATGCGCATTAATGTTGTGCATTACTTTTTTATACATAAACAATTTAATCAATTATACAAAGGATATGGTGCCGTGTACAGAAAATATCGTACATTACACTAAGAATATGGTACCAACAATATCATTGTTCAACATCAAATTACTCTGCGTAGCTAAAGCATATTTTAGACATCTGTAACTTGTAAATGCAACTAAGATCTTGCTAGGTCTGTGTAATGGGGGCAATGGACGTAAGCATAGGGTCTAATGGACATGCATTAGGTTGTATTTTGTACTTTAATAAAATACTGGCGTGAACATCCCGGTCTTCTTACTGCCCTTCATATCGCAAAAATTTTTTTTTTAAATGAAAAAAATTTTGGGCGAGTAAAACGGTCAGAAACCTTTCGTGAAGTGAAAGCTTTGAAAACCTTTTTGTTGAATGGAAAATGAGTAATCTTTTCGTAGACTGAAAAATTCAGAAACTTTGTCATGTCAAAGATTCGATCTTTTTCGTTAGTAAAAAATTAAAATAGTTTTCAGTTAGTGAAAGATCCGTTTTTTTGGTTATATATTGGAGATATTCAAATTTCTTTCTGTAGTGAAAAATTGAGGCACGTCAATAATCCTCAACATTTCACTGATTATTGTAGTCACGTAAGTTTAGAAATGAATTCACCGTAAAAAATGCGATGTGCTTCAAATTCAGAGACCGTGTGATAATTTATACCCACTGCATTCATTGAAGGAATAGCATATTGCTACAGTGTGCGTAAGTTTTTAGCGTACACAATGAAGGTTTGTGAAATACGAAATTACTTACCTCAGTAAACGTACTGAACCAGAGACGCAAGTTGAATGTACGCCCAGTACCGCCCTAGTGGTGACTGTACTGAAGGACCTGCTAGTACAGTGCTGTGGTGATTGCACGGATCAGTCACCTGCTGATACAATGCTTTGGTACATGTTATAATACTTGAGGTACAGCACTGTAATGCAGCATCAACTGGTATAGTGCTGAGGTATATGTCTGTACAGCATTACCTGCTGGTACAGTACTGTGGTACATGCAGCATTACCTGCTGGTACAGTGCTGTGGTACATGCAGCATTACCTGCTGGTACAGTACTGTGGTACATGCAGCATAACCTGCTGGTACAGTACTGTGGTACATGCAGCATTACCTGCTGGTACAGTGCTGTGGTACATACAGCATTACCTGCTGGTACAGTACTAAGGTACATGCAGCATTACCTGCTGGTACAGTACTGTGGTACATACAGCATTACCTGCTGGTACAGTGCTGTGGTACATGCAGCATTACCTGCTGGCACAGTACTGTGGTACATGCAGCATTACCTGCTGGTACAGTGCTGTGGTACATACAGCATTACCTGCTGGTACAGTACTAAGGTACATGCAGCATTACCTGCTGGTACAGTACTGTGGTACATACAGCATTACCTGCTGGTACAGTACTGTGGTACATGCAGCATTACCTGCTGGCACAGTACTGTGGTACATGCAGCATTACCTGCTGGTACAGTGCTGTGGTACATACAGCATTACCTGCTGGTACAGTACTGTGGTACATACAGCATTACCTGCTGGTACAGTGCTGTGGTACATGCAGCATTACCTGCTGGCACAGTACTGTGGTACATGCAGCATTACCTGCTGGTACAGTGCTGTGGTACATACAGCATTACCTGCTGGTACAGTACTAAGGTACATGCAGCATTACCTGCTGGTACAGAACTGTGGTACATACAGCATTACCTGCTGGTACAGTACTGTGGTACATGCAGCATTACCTGCTGGCACAGTACTGTGGTATATGCAGCATTACCTGCTGGTACAGTGCTGTGGTACATACAGCATTACCTGCTGGTACAGTACTGTGGTACATGCAGCATTACCTGCTGGCACAGTACTGTGGTACATGCAGCATTACCTGCTGGTACAGTACTGTGGTACATGCAGCATTACCTGCTGGTACAGTACTGTGGTACATACAGCATTACCTGCTGGCACAGTACTGTGGTACATGCAGCATTACCTGCTGGTACAGTGCTGTGGTACATACAGCATTACCTGCTGGTACAGTACTGTGGTACATACAGCATTACCTGCTGGTACAGTGCTGTGGTACATGCAGCATTACCTGCTGGCACAGTACTGTGGTACATGCAGCATTACCTGCTGGTACAGTGCTGTGGTACATGCAGCATTACCTGCTGGTACAGTACTAAGGTACATGCAGCATTACCTGCTGGTACAGTACTGTGGTACATACAGCATTACCTGCTGGTACAGTACTGTGGTACATGCAGCATTACCTGCTGGCACAGTACTGTGGTATATGCAGCATTACCTGCTGGTACAGTGCTGTGGTACATACAGCATTACCTGCTGGTACAGTACTGTGGTACATGCAGCATTACCTGCTGGCACAGTACTGTGGTACATGCAGCATTACCTGCTGGTACAGTACTGTGGTACATGCAGCATTACCTGCTGGTACAGTACTGTGGTACATACAGCATTACCTGCTGGTACAGTACTGTGGTACATGCAGCATTACCTGCTGGTACAGTACTGTGGTACATGCAGCATTACCTGCTGGTACAGTGCTGTGGTACATACAGCATTACCTGCTGGTACAGTACTGTGGTACATGCAGCATTACCTGCTGGCACAGTACTGTGGTACATGCAGCATTACCTGCTGGTATAGTACTGTGGTACATGCAGCATTACCTGCTGGTACAGTACTGCGGTACATGCAGCATTACCTGCTGGTATAGTACTGTGGTACATGCAGCATTACCTGCTGGTACAGTACTGTAGTACATACAGCATTACCTGCTGGGACAGTACTGTGGTACATACAGCATTACCTGCTGGTACAGTACTGTGGTACATACAGCATTACCTGCTGGTACAGTACTGTGGTACATGCAGCATTACCTGCTGGTACAGTACTGTGGTACATGCAGCATTACCTGCTGGTACAGTACTGTGGTACATGCAGCATTACCTGCTGGTACAGTACTGTGGTACATACAGCATTACCTGCTGGCACAGTACTGTGGTACATGCAGCATTACCTGCTGGCACAGTACTGTGGTACATGCAGCATTACCTGCTGGTACAGTACTGTGGTACATGCAGCATTACCTGCTGGTACAGTACTGTGGTACATACAGCATTACCTGCTGGGACAGTACTGTGGTACATACAGCATTACCTGCTGGGACAGTACTGTGGTACATACAGCATTACCTGCTGGTACAGTACTGTGGTACATACAGCATTACCTGCAAGTGTAATTCGGCGGGAATGGGCCTTGTTGAGTAACTACACCTTACTAAATTACTATTTTCTGCACACAAGCATGTTACATGCCAGTATGTTACATGCCGGTATGTTACATGCCATTATGTTACATGCCAGTATGTTACATGCCAGTATGTTACATGCCGGTATGTTACATGCCGGTATGTTACATGCCAGTATGTTACATGCCAGTATGTTACATGCCATTATGTTACATGCCGGTATGTTACATGCCGGTATGTTACATGCCAGTATGTTACATGCCATTATGTTACATGCCAGTATGTTACATGCCAGTATGTTACATGCCATTATGTTACATGCCGGTATGTTACATGCCGGTATGTTACATGCCAGTATGTTACATGCCAGTATGTTACATGCCAGTATGTTACATGCCGGTATGTTACATGCCGGTATGTTACATGCCAGTATGTTACATGCCAGTATGTTACATGCCATTATATTACATGCCGGTATGTTACATGCCGGTATGTTACATGCCAGTATGTTACATGCCATTATGTTACATGCCGGTATGTTACATGCCAGTATGTTACATGCCGGTATGTTACATGCCGGTATGTTACATGCCAGTATGTTACATGCCAGTATGTTACATGCCATTATATTACATGCCGGTATGTTACATGCCGGTATGTTACATGCCAGTATGTTACATGCCAGTATGTTACATGCCGGTATGTTACATGCCGGTATGTTACATGCCGGTATGTTGCATGCCAGTATGTACATGCCAGTATGTTACATGCCGGTATGTTACATGCCGGTATGTTAAATGTCAGTATGTTACATGCCAGTATGTTACATGCCGGTATGTTACATGCCGGTATGTTACATGCCGGTATGTTACATGCCAGTATGTTACATGCCAGTATGTTACATGCCAGTATGTTACATGCCATTATGTTACATGCCGGTATGTTACATGCCGGTATGTTACATGCCGGTATGTTACATGCCAGTATGTTACATGCCGGTATGTTACATGCCAGTATGTTACATGCCAGTATGTTACATGCCAGTATGTTACATGCCATTATGTTACATGCCGGTATGTTACATGCCGGTATGTTACATGCCGGTATGTTACATGCCGGTATGTTACATGCCGGTATGTTACATGCCAGTATGTTACATGCCATTATGTTACATGCCGGTATGTTACATGCCATTATGTTACATGCCGGTATGTTACATGCCAGTATGTTACATGCCAGTATGTTACATGCCGGTATGTTACATGCCGGTATGTTACATGCCGGTATGTTACATGCCAGTATGTTACATGCCATTATGTTACATGCCAGTATGTTACATGCCGGTATGTTACATGCCGGTATGTTACATGCCATTATGTTACATGCCGGTATGTTACATGCCATTATGTTACATGCCATTATGTTACATGCCGGTATGTTACATGCCAGTATGTTACATGCCATTATGTTACATGCCAGTATGTTACATGCCATTATGTTACATGCCGGTATGTTACATGCCAGTATGTTACATGCCATTATGTTACATGCCATTATGTTACATGCCGGTATGTTACATGCCGGTATGTTACATGCCGGTATGTTACATGCCATTATGTTACATGCCAGTATGTTACATGCCAGTATGTTACATGCCATTATGTTACATGCCGGTATGTTACATGCCGGTATGTTACATGCCATTATGTTACATGCCATTATGTTACATGCCAGTATGTTACATGCCGGTATGTTACATGCCGGTATGTTACATGCCATTATGTTACATGCCAGTATGTTACATGCCGGTATGTTACATGCCGGTATGTTACATGCCATTATGTTACATGCCAGTATGTTACATGCCGGTATGTTACATGCCGGTATGTTACATGCCATTATGTTACATGCCATTATGTTACATGCCAGTATGTTACATGCCATTATGTTACATGCCGGTATGTTACATGCCGGTATGTTACATGCCAGTATGTTACATGCCATTATGTTACATGCCATTATGTTACATGCCGGTATGTTACATGCCGGTATGTTACATGCCATTATGTTACATGCCGGTATGTTACATGCCGGTATGTTACATGCCATTATGTTACATGCCATTATGTTACATGCCAGTATGTTACATGCCGGTATGTTACATGCCGGTATGTTACATGCCATTATGTTACATGCCAGTATGTTACATGCCGGTATGTTACATGCCGGTATGTTACATGCCATTATGTTACATGCCATTATGTTACATGCCAGTATGTTACATGCCATTATGTTACATGCCGGTATGTTACATGCCGGTATGTTACATGCCAGTATGTTACATGCCATTATGTTACATGCCATTATGTTACATGCCGGTATGTTACATGCCGGTATGTTACATGCCGGTATGTTACATGCCATTATGTTACATGCCATTATGTTACATGCCATTATGTTACATGCCGGTATGTTACATGCCGGTATGTTACATGCCATTATGTTACATGCCATTATGTTACATGCCATTATGTTACATGCCAGTATGTTACATGCCATTATGTTACATGCCGGTATGTTACATGCCGGTATGTTACATGCCGGTATGTTACATGCCATTATGTTACATGCCATTATGTTACATGCCATTATGTTACATGCCAGTATGTTACATGCCGGTATGTTACATGCCATTATGTTACATGCCATTATGTTACATGCCATTATGTTACATGCCAGTATGTTACATGCCGGTATGTTACATGCCATTATGTTACATGCCATTATGTTACATGCCGGTATGTTACATGCCATTATGTTACATGCCATTATGTTACATGCCAGTATGTTACATGCCGGTATGTTACATGCCAGTATGTTACATGCCAGTATGTTACATGCCAGTATGTTACATGCCAGTATGTTACATGCCAGTATGTTACATGCCGGTATGTTACATGCCGGTATGTTACATGCCAGTATGTTACATGCCAGTATGTTACATGCCGGTATGTTACATGCCGGTATGTTACATGCCATTATGTTACATGCCATTATGTTACATGCCATTATGTTACATGCCATTATGTTACATGCCGGTATGTTACATGCCGGTATGTTACATGCCAGTATGTTACATGCCGGTATGTTACATGCCGGTATGTTACATGCCGGTATGTTACATGCCGGTATGTTACATGCCATTATGTTACATGCCATTATGTTAAATGCCGGTATGTTACATGCCAGTATGTTACATGCCGGTATGTTACATGCCGGCATGTTACATGCCGGCATGTTACATGCCGGCATGTAACATGCCGGCACCAGGCACCACCTGTCACCTGGCACCACCTGTCACCTGGCACCACCTGTTACCTGGCACCACCTGTCACCTGGTACCACCTGACACCAGGCACCACCTATTACCAGGCACCACCTGTCACCTGGCACCACCTGTCACCTGGCACCACCTGTCACCTGGCACCACTTGTCACCTGGCACCACCTGTCACCTGGCACCACCTGTCACCTGTCACCACCTGTCACCTGGCACCACCTGTCACCTGGAACCACCTGTCACCTGGCACCACCTGGCACCTGACACCACCTGGCACCTGACACCACTTGTCACCTGGCACCACCTGTCACCTGACACCACCTGTCACCTGGCACCACCTGTCACCTGACACCACCTGTCACCTGGAACCACCTGTCACCTGGCACCACCTGTCACCTGACACCACCTGTCACCTGACACCACCTGTCACCTGGCACCACCTGTCACCTGGCACCACCTGTCACCTGGCACCACCTGTCACCTGGAACCACTTGTCGCCTGGCACCACTTGTCGCCTGGCACCACCTGTCACCTGGCACCACCTGTCACCTGGCAACACCTGACACCTGGCACCACCTGTTACCTGGCACCACTTGTTACCTGGCACCACCTGTCACCTGGCACCACCTGTCACCTGGCACCACCTGTCACCTGGCACCACCTGTCACCTGGCACCACCTGTCACCTGGCACCACCTGTCACCTGGCACCACCTGTCACCTGGCACCACCTGTCACCTGACACCACCTGTCACCTGACACCACCTGACACCTGGCACCACCTGTCACCTGCAATAACAGTTCACGCAACACCGAGCGCTGATGATGCAATAAAAAGACAAATTTCATCAGTTTTATTATTGGCACCAATCACAGAAATTATTTTAGGTTTCGGGTGGTAGGAATCGTGAATGACAGATTAGTTTATATTCAAGGTTATTTTTGTACAAGGTTACCTCTAAATCTACACATTTGTTTTCTTTAAATTTATGGAACGTGTGTTATCCTTAAATTTCTTTATTTGTCTTTCAATTTCTAGATTTGTTGTCTTTCAATTCCTAGATTTGTTGTCTTTCAATTCTTAAATTTGTTGTCGTTGAATTCGTGCGTTAATTTTCTTCGAATTCAAACATTTGTTACATTTTAATATTTGCATTTGTTGTTGTTTTTAAATTTTTAATGGTTTTATATTTTTACAGTTGCCGTATCTGCAAGAAAAAGACATTTATCAATAAAAAATGAGTATTAGTTATTTCACTCATACAAAAATTATTCATTAAATTTCCTCTAAGTACAATAAAGTTTACAACGAGCAATAAATTCTGAATATGAATTTAATAACCAGTTAAATTCTACTCATAATTACACACTCCATATTTATTCAAAAAGTTTTTTTTAAAAAACGATTAAGGAACATCAATATTTTCCTAAGAATACAACAAACATATATAAATTATGTTTCATTTACTCAAACTTATTACTTTAATGGCAATAAAATCATTTAACACTTTATCAGCGACATGAGCCACCGGTGGTACACGGAGGCAATTTTCACAATGCTGCTGGCCGACCAGTAGTCACAAACTCAATTTTGATAAATACTTAATAAAAACTAAATGAAGACACGATCCAGGTAATGTTTGGCCATTTTCAATATTGCTTACTACAATTGAGTTTAAATTTGAGTGGAATATTCAGTTCAGCCCACCGAAGTGTTGAAGTGTTAATATGATGACCGCAATGGGTTAACTTCAGTTCAATATTCAACTAAGCAGTTTTATAAATACCAAACATTAACTGGGTTCATTAAATACCATTGATTTTAAAAGATTCTTCAAATTTTTCAAACGACCCATCGATGGGTCGTATCGAAGTCAAAGTGTTGAAAGAATAGACGCGTGGCAAAACACTAAATCAATTTGCTACGCGAGATTACGTATTTTTAACCCCTCACTAGTTCGTGGCTCTGTGCACTCGCTTGGCTCAATTAGGAATTTTTCTTCGGTGTTTTCTCGAAAAAAAATTCGGCACATGCGAAAGTTTCGGGCAAGTTTGTAAATTTTGGCTAACTTTGATAAGTTTGGTGAAAAATTTGAATTTTGGTCAAGTCTTAGAATTGCGGGGAAATTTTAAATATCAGATTATGCGTTTGAATTCTATCCATGAATGTGAATTTTAGTTGCATGTAAGAATTTGGCGAAAGTTAAGAGTTTGTATACGAATTCGAGAATTTTATCTAAACTTATAGTTTTAGCGCAAAAAACGACAAATCTGGCGACATAACTTAGAAGTTTCTTCATCAAAGTTTTCCCATTTTGGCTACAATGTTGCAATAATGTGTAGCAGGCGAGGCTCTACATATTGATGATGCCTGCACTACCTGAATTATAACTCATCCTAACGAGAACGTCAAAGTTTAACCCTCAAGTTGAAGGAAATTCACTTCGAACATCTCGCATCCAACACCAAAATTTTTACTGAGGAAAATCATTTTTCTTTAATCGAATGTTCACTAGGAATTTAACCCGCGCACGGTCGCGCATCCCTCAGAAAAGTAGTCAATTTACCCGCGTTACTCTGCCGTTCCCTGTTCACTTACCGTAATAGGCAGAGATGTAAAAATATGAAGTAATGAGTAAAAAATGTTGCTTTACACTTTGATGTTGTCAGATTTTTGATAACTTGAACCGTTTCTTTGTAATATGGAGTCAAACTCCGTAGATTTTTGCACAACATTGCTTCAAAGAGATCAATGGCCATTTTTGTGTTTTGGGAACAACGTAATGTTTTTCACTGCTATTTTATGCAGAAAATCCTTCCAAACCTGCTGATGTTTTTATTTTTCCTCTACAACAATTAGAAAAAAAGTTATGACCATTTATGTCTACTAGGTGTTATCCATTCTTCGTTTTAGTTCCTACATAAATGCATGTTTGCATGTCTGGTTATATTACTGTAAGTATAGTGTTTCGAAACTTGTAATTTTCACACAATATGAATAAAATACTGCTCTACACGCTACTGACTTCAGATTTGTCTTATTTGCCATTTTTACGAAATAAGGCGAAATAAGGCCCTGAGTAGTTTCGCTGGTAACTGAGGCTGCCACTGACTGTTCGCACGCACACCCTCTCACGGTCGCCTCATTTACCACACTGACTGTGCTTACCCCTCCCAACTTCCAAGTGGTTGGAGCTCTGCCTTAACCCCCACAATGTGGGGGTTTCTGGCTCCAGCTGTGTAGCACTCGCTGAGACGATCATTTTGGTGTATAACAACTTGGGGTTATGCCTTACGTCTGGCAACCAGTGAGCCTGGTAAACGAGGCGACCAGTTACAGTGCGCGGGTTAAAAGCTAGGAACACTGCTCGTAGGTTAAGCATTATTTAATATTACACATCGTCAAATTCATAAAACGTTTCCGAGTCCTGCTATATCCTCAGTAAGAACAGTCAGAAAAAACGTAAAAAGACAGAAGTTACAATTGTACCAAAATTTTTACGTTTTGCGAAAAAAATCAGCCACTCAATGTAGGATATTTTTATATATTTTTTATCAACGCCCTTTTTTCTCTGAGAAAAATATGTGGCTCGTCAGCTACATGATTTTTTTATGAAATATTTGCAATATTTGCCTATTCTTGAAATCCTATTTTATGTAAAATTCCCATTTTAAATATCTCTAAGCGCGTACGTGAACTTACATATAACATGTTCACGCGTAATCTTCTGTAGTATTTTTATATTATTATTAGTGCATATTTCACTCCGTCTATAGAGTACACCTGTTTATCTGTTTATTACAGGGTGATCAAACAGGAATGATAATTTTGAATGGTACAAAATCTGGTGAACTAAACAAAAACAAAACTTACATCACCAACGTTTTTCAATCGTGACTTACATGAGAACAATCATGACTTATGCAAGAGAACAATCATGACTTATGCACGAGAACAATCGTGACTTATGCACGAGAACAATCGTGACTTATGCACGAGAAAAATCGTGACTTATGCACGAGAACAATCGTGACTTATACACGAGAACAATCGTGACTTATGCACGAGAAAAATCGTGACTTATGCACGAGAACAATCGTGACTTATACACGAGAACAATCGTGACTTATGCACGTGAATTTACATTTGCTGTAGCGTGAACCCAAAACTTACTCCTCCACGTACAAATATTTTCTTGAACTCCTAGACTTTCCCAAGCAACAAAGGTAGCTTAACATTAAAAGCAATTTTTTGGAAATAAACGATTTCTTTTTTATCATCTATACCAGTAATCATTATAATAATAATAATAAACCAATAACATCAATCAACAACGCAACCCAATAACATCCATCGGGAACGCTACTCAATAACATTAACTCATGACAAACAACCAATACCATCAACCTAGATGAGCGCACTGCGTTGTTACTCGGTAGGGGTTTCAGCATGGGTAAGGCGCTCGGCTAATTGAGGGTGGGCAGCTGAACCCTCTAGGATTCCAGCGGCACTCCCAGCCTAAATCCATGTTACTTTTTGCTAACGCGAAAGCAAAGGGGTCCACATTTGCTATTGGCGGGCGACCCTGGGGGAAAAGCGACCACAAACTATTAATAAAACCTCAACCTAGAACATTAACCAATAACATAACCCTTAACGGCAACCAATAACACCAAAAAAAAACATAAACCAATGTCATTAACCTAGAACCTAAACCAATGACACTAACCCATAACAACAACCAAATTTCATTAGCCTAGAACATAACGAAAAACACCAATCAATAACGGCAACCAATTACATTAACCAATAACAGCGAGTAATAATATCAACCTAAAACATCAACCAATAACACTAACCAATAACAGCAACCAATGCTGTAACATTAACCAATTAATAGCCCATAACAGCGACTAATAACATCAGCCTAAAACATTAACCAATAACACTAACCCATAACAGCAACAAGAAACATTAATCAAAAACATTCACCAGAAGCACCAATCACCATAAGGACTAAAGCATTTATTGTCATGTGAGGCAAAATTGACAGAAATATTACGTACGTCACTAGTCTCACATGACTCATGTTGTCAAGTTCAACGAAGCGTTTGGAGTAGAACAATTT
The DNA here is from genome assembly GCA_030386875.1 of Morinoia aosen. NCBI lineage: Eukaryota > Metazoa > Arthropoda > Malacostraca > Amphipoda > Talitridae > Morinoia > Morinoia aosen. The sequence continues at coordinate 22,030,194 of CM059578.1, read as the reverse complement.
ATTTATTTTTTATTTATCTTAAAAGAGTTGTAGTTGATTATAAAATGTATCTTCACCAAAATTTTGGGGCGGAGCATCTCGCTTTAGGGGCGAGGAGCACTCGCAACCGAAAGGATTTTGGTGGAGGTAGTAGAAGGATTTAACACTTTGACTGCGACTGCTAAATGTTGAGTTCAATGCCAAACTCGAATTCAAAGTCATTTGTAGTAAACAAATTTGAAAAAAAAACAAATATGAACTGGATCGTGCCTTCATTTAGCTTGAAAAAGTATTTATGAAAATTGAATTCACCACTACTGGTCGGTCAGCCACATTATGAAAATTACCTCCGTGTACCACCGGTGGCGCACGTCGTCGTCAAAGTGTTAAAATGACACAATAATTTTTCAAGGTAGTGTCACATATAGACCTTATTTTACTTCAAGATGGTATTACGCTCATGTCTAATTAAACTTCAGGATAATATTAGGCTCATGTTTGATTAAACTTCAAGGTAATATTAGGCTTAAACTTTATTTTGCTCCAAGAAAATACTAGGCTCACGTTTTATATTGCTGTAATATTATATTAGGCTAATGCCTTATGACCTCCGAAAAGTATTAGGGTTACACCTTATTTCATCCTAATAATATTAGACTTGTGCCTTATTTCCTTCAAATAAAATAAGTCTTACGCCTTATTTCCTGCGAAGAATATTAGGCTTGAGCCCTGTTTGGCTCCAAGATAATATTAGGCACACACTTTTCCACTTCAAGTTGACATTATCAACCTTACGCCGCACTGTGCGCCAACCAATGTCCTGGTTTATTAATCTTTTGTCTCATAAATACACGTAAATCATCAGTAATTTCTTCGCTTACTCATCTGTTATTACGTTAACTCATCTATTTACCCAGATATACACGCAAATCGTCAGTATTTTTTTCGCTTAGTAATCCATTATTACGTTTACCCATTTATTTACCCAGATATACACGCAAATCCTCAATAATTTCTTCGCTTATTTATGTAATATGACGTTCATTCATCTACTGAATCTGAAATACGCCCAAATCCTCAGTACTTTCTTCTCTCTACAGGAGGGACAAATGCGCCAAGTCTTCCAAGGCGGACGAAGAATCAGACGAAGACTCCGTCGAAGAGCCGTCGACAGACGAAGACGAGTCTGACGACTCGGAGTCGCTGGAGGACTCCGACGAAGACGACGAGGAAGTCGACGAGCGTCTGTGCCGCCGCAACGTCGAACCGTCTTGTCGACGTCTTGAAGACGGGTGAGTTTTTGTCCTGGAATTGAAATGAAATATATACGTTTTTGCGTATGTGCTATTAGTGTGTATGTGCTATTAATGTGTATGTGCTATTAGAGTGTAAAACTCGTGCATGTACGTGCAACACGTGCAGGTACGTGCAGAGCGTAAGTCATGTTCCGTACGAAATACGGCCTCATATTTCTCGCGTAGGTTTTGACTTCCGTCACATGTTTAGTCATGAAACCTCCAGCAATGGTGAGTCACTATTGAGCGTCACTATTGTGCGTCGCTATCGTGCGTCACTATTGTGCGTCGCTATCGTGCGTCACTATTGTGCGTCACTATTGTGCGTCACTATTGTGCGTCGCTATTGTGCGTCGCTATTGTGCGTCGCTATTGTGCGTCGCTATTGTGCGTCACTGTTGTGCGTCACTATTGTGCGTCGCTATTGTGCGTCGCTATTGTGCGTCGCTATTGTGCGTCGCTATTGTGCGTCGCTATTGTGCGTCACTATTGTGCGTCGCTATTGTGCGTCGCTATTGTGCGTCGCTATTGTGCGTCGCTATTGTGCGTCGCTATTGTGCGTCGCTATTGTGCGTCGCTATTGTGCGTCGCTATTGTGCGTCGCTATTGTGCGTCGCTATTGTGCGTCGCTATTGTGCGTTGCTATTGTGCGTTGCTATTGTGCGTCGCTATTGTGCGTCACTATTGTGGGTCACATCGACATCACAAGCTACCTTCTGACTTTACTCGAGAATTCCGAGAGTCTTGAATAATTTCATAGTTCGTCAGGGAGAACTTAAACAATTTGAACAATATAAACAATTAATAAATTTATTAACTCAACGAGTTGAATCACATATCTGGGTTCGCTACTTTAAGAACATCCCTTAACTAGATGCGTGTACCGCGTAATCTGTAATATATAGGGAGACGTGCGTAATAGCTAACCATGAAGGTTGCCCACGATTTTCAGTTTTTGACTCATGTTTTTCACGTACTTGGCAAAGTTCTGCTAATTAAGCGGACATTTGGAAATTACTGAAATATCGATACGGCGTCTGGTAGGGTTAAATATGATGCATTCTGTAGCGTAACGCCTCAAAATCGCATTAACGTTTCCAGAAAATGCTTTTTATCAGTAATTTAGACGATGGCATTCGTCGTTGTCGGTCGTAGGACCAACATTGTGTTGATGTGGCGAGAGTGTATTGCCGGAAACAATGAACGGAACTGGTTTTGAAAATATCATATTTTTTATGCAACTTACCGAAAAATAGAATATCGGGTAAAAAAAAATCCTTCGAGGTTTTATAATAAATTATTGCAATTTCAAACAGCAACCCACCAATACAAAGTCTCGAAGGATGGTTATTTTTGCTTCGTATTTTATTTTTCGACGTAACTTGTTGAAATATAAAAATTAAATAAAAATGACTATCCTTTGAGGTTTTATATTGATGGGTTGCTACTTGAAAGTACAATAGTTGGGTGAACATTTCAACAAAAGGGTGAAAGCTGCGATGAATGAGGGTCAAATTCTGTGATAAATGTGCGTGAGTAATGAAGATCCTGGATATATGCCTGAAGGGTAAACGTCAGAGTAACGTAAAATTTATTTTCAACAAACAACTTTTAATAAACTGTGAAAGCGTTGGTCAGCAGGTAAAGCTCGAGAGCGTCAAAATTATAGTTGATACATGGGATTCAATTTCAAAAGAGGCAAAAACAAAGTGGCCTATGCATGTACACTGTAGATGCAATCTCGTCAAAGCAGCCTTTGCATATATGTCGTAAATCCTTTATGTAATCTCGTGTTGTAAATCCTTTATGCAATTTCGTGTTGTAAATCCTTTCTGCAATCTCAAAAGAATTAGTTCAAAAGAGTCAAACCTAGTAAGAGTGAAAGAGAGACCGTCACATCGTTCCTGGAACACCCACCTGGCACCGGAGGGATGATCGTGTGCGTGTGCATCCCACCCTAGCTGCGGGGCTGGAATGCCATCCTTTTGCTGTGGAGGAGGAGATTGACCCAGAGTTAATCGAGGCGTAACTGATCGAGATGTAGTCGATCGATGCGTAGCTGATCGAGGTGTAGTCGATCGAGGTGTAGCTGATCGGGGTGTAGCTGATCGAGGCGTAGCTGATCGAGGCGTAGCTGATCGAGGCGTAGCTGATATAGGATTAAATGATCCTAAAGGCCTTGGAGACAGCTTCGCATCTCGAGTATTTTCCTGATCGAACGAAGAAAATCTTCTGCTCACGTTCGGCTCTTTGAAAATCACGGGACTTTTGGCCGTGTCCCTGAGGGCGTTGCCTTCCGATAGCCGTCGCTGGTGACAGTGATGGCTAGGCAAAACCATTGGACTTTTGCTTCGGCTTCTGGAATCCAGAGTCGTGGAAATGTTCGGCCGCAAGCCCCACGCTGCCTGTCTCATCTCCTCGTCTGGACTCGAGGGACGAGGACTGAGTCTTTTTTGCGGCGACTTATTTTCCAGTTCACGCACCGACAGAGCGTTCGGTTTTTCACGCCCGGGAAGACCGCTTTGCAAACTTGTACTGTTTCTTGCTCCAGTTTGTGGAGAGACTCCGAGTGTTGGAGCAGGTGACCTAGATGAACGCGTGCGAATTTCTTGCTCAGAGCGACGACTAACTCCTGGAGAATGTGATCTCAAATTCAATGTCGCTCCGGAGATGGGACTTGGATCTCTACTGCAGCAGGGATCAATGGAAAGTTTTGGTACGTCTGTGAGTTTTAGGTTAGGGCTCTTGCTTCGCATGTTCTTGCTGGAGCTGCTATTGGACGTTCCTAACCGTTTTGTTCCTTCTTCCCAAATTTCGCTGTTTTTAATTTCAGGGATAGATGATTGGATTGTCGATGGTTTTAAGAATCTTGAGGAATTTTTCTCAAGTTCTGAGCGCAACCCTGTTTGGAAAATTGTTTCGCGTTCGTCGTCAGGGGAAAAACCGGATGAACTTTGTGCTGCGTTTCCTGTAGAACTTTCTCTTGACAATATTCTACCCTCAGGTACAGGCAAAAAGTAATCAGGTTCATGGTTTATTGGGTCTTTACTGTCATCCTCAGACACAGAAATAGCAACGTTTATTTTTTCTTTATTCGCATGATCAGAGCTCCCTCCGGACGATTCTTTTCCCAGTCCTGTACTTTTTTCTAGCGTTCTCTGATAACATTCAATGCCTGGCGATAAATCGACATCTGCATCTTTATGGCCAGTTTCCTTTATGTATTCATTGGGAGACGACGTTCCGCTTGATTCCTCTTCGCTTGAATTACTCATTACGCATCTGTCAGGCCAGTTGCGTTTCTTCTCGGCTTTTTTTCTGAGATAAACTGATTTTTCTAAGCGAATTTCTTCAGCTGGTTCTAAATGTCGTCTTCTTTCCGTGTTAGTTCTGGTCAACTTCTCTCCTTTTATGCCTTTAATAATTTCCCGAGAAAAAGCCCTCCTCTGAACAGGGGAAAAATTTTCCATTGACACAGGATTTTCCAAGATAATCAAACCAGGAGATCCTCTTGCGAGGTTTCGCTTGAATTTCTCCTTGATAGTTTTCTGATTTCCTGGAGTTTCGTCCGTACTTTTGGCTTCAAGTTTCAAGGTATCTGAATTTCGAGACGACCGAAAAGGCTCCGCAATTGCGAACGCTGGAACTTCCCTTGAGGAATCCAAAAAGGAGTCCGGGTAAGGCGTGTCCATTTTATTTTCGGGTTTATTTTTGTGTTTTTCGGTTATTACACATGAGCTTTTCTTTCCCTGAACTTCTCCAGCTCTGCTATTATTCTCAAGAGGTTGTTTACCAGGAGCTTCCTTTGCTGTACATTCACAGTTCATTTCCCTCCTAGTCAAGTGCTGCTCGCTAGAATCCATGTTTGCAATCTCGAGGCGATCCTTTTGGTCTGATTTTGTTTTGGGTCGACGATCGGCACGAGCGTCGGAGTCATCTAAGCTGTTGACAACATCGGTCTCGGACCAATCCTCGTTTAATGAAGACATCGAAGAAGAACTGTCAATTCTTATCTTGAGTTTATCTTTGACTTCGGCAGCTTTCGAACGTCGGTCGATAAGTGACAAACTTTGCTTTGACTCGGTGGAATTGTCGGACAACTCACGACAAGTTTTGCTGCTGTTTGCATGAGCGCTGTCATTGATGACATCGTCTCCGGTGGAGCAGCTACTTGACTGTAATTCAAAATCTGTGTGTGCGAGTTCTTTTTTAGCGACTTTAATTACGCCGGGCCCTGAGGCACTTCTGGGCGCAGCTCCATCAGTAACGAAGTAATTACTCGGCGCAACGATGGTGCTCTGCATGGTAATTGTGCCAAATTTATCCTGGCAAGAATTCGCTCGCAGTTCTGCGACACTTTTTTTCCCGGGAAAATCGGCTGGGTCTGACTTTATACTCCCCTGAACAAGAGAAGCAAATTGATTTTCCTCGTCGTCTTTCAGGAGGGTTTCTTTTTTCAGGTATTTTTGTTTCTTGGTTCCAGTGATGTTTTTAGTTGAGGGCTGATGACTTACTTCGTTCCAGCTCAGACCACCTTTCACTGGTGCTGCCATTAATTCTTCCTTCTCGCCTCCACTTTGTCTACATTTTCCACATTTCTCCGCCTCTACAACAAGCGCAAAATCAGCATAAAAGTCGTCACTATGAGATGCAGCACCATCATTATCTGCCTCTAAAAGTTCGTCTAAAGCTCCACTTTGGGTCTCTTTATTTCCATCCGCGGAAAAAGTCATTTTTCTATCATTACAACTCGGAGTGTCAGTGTGAGAGCCACTTGGAGAAAAGTATTTTCCACAAGCGCTGTGATTTTCTTCAGAATTCTTTCGCGGCTCGTTTCCGGAACGCATTTTATAGCGATCGTTTGTTACAGAGATTGTCGTATCGCAACCCTCCATTTCGCTATCGTTGACCTCCCCCATTTCCATTCCCGTAAATCCTGCTTCAAAGTTATCTCTGCCTTCAGAAAGCGAATCTCCGCAAGCATTCGTAACCGATTCTTTTTCTATTGAATCTCTCCGAGATGTTCGTAAACTAGCTAAGTCTTTGCTTGAAATAGGAGCGGCGCTTGTACAACTAAATTCGTCGGGACAACTTCGAGAGCACACGAGCACTCCGTCTTTATTTGCGAAGTTTTTCTCGCTCAAGAGCCCTCGATGAGACTCTTCTTTCGAGCCAGTCTCGAGCGGGATTTCCTGTAAAATATCCCCACTTTCATGGCCCTTTTCCGTCTCATCATCTTCGTACACAATCGATCGCTGCTTCGGAAGCGTTTTCTTTCTTTTCTGTTGTGGCTTTGAAGCGACAACTTTGGGTGGGCTGTCATTCGGAGCACATGTATCGGACCAGGCCAGTTGGGGGTCGCTGGAGCGTCTCTGCACCAAACGACGTTGGTTACGGTCCTTATTTTGTTCATGGCCTGGAACTTTGCTGCCTGTGGGGCTTTCCCCCAAACTCAATTGCTCTTTAGGATCCCGTAGGAGTAAACTAAAGAGACTCTCGTCCCTCGGTTCGAACGGCTTGAGCCGCAAACATCGGGGCAGGTCTTGATCAGCATGCATGAGCCGTTGCTTGAATGTAACGTACTCATCGCGGTCGAAATTGTCAATGTTTATTGGCGAGTCCGACGGCAAGCTTCGTCGTTTTTCAAAATGTCTGTTGAATTCTAGCTCAGCTTCTCCGGTCGTTTTCTTTTCATACTGATTACCACAACGATCGGCTATTGCGTTCTCTGGAAAATCCCTGTCCATTTTCTTATTACCAGACGCCGAAGCGTTGATCAGAAAACTATCGAGTTGTTGTGTGTCTTCAGTACTACTCAGGATATTTCGCTCACGACGTCCCGTTTTGTCTCGGTCAGCTTGAGTTAGGGAGTAATGTGGCAGCTGACACATCGGTCCGCCACTGCTCACCTCTTGCCCGCATCTTTTGCCATTGATAACACGCCCATCACTCACCCCGCCCGTCTGACACTGATTGAATTTCGGCTTTCTGTTCGGCTTACCCAGGAAAAAATCTTGTTCCCTTGCATTCCAGTTCTGAATGATCTTGGATCCTTTAGCGTAGGTATCGGGGTACAATAATTCCTCTTCCAAATCCTGGGGAGTGTAAGGGGGGATTAGCTCGCCGCTGCCCGGGGAAATTAGACCAGCAGCCGTGACGCGTTCCGACTTGCGTTGTTTGCGATGTTTATCAGAGCCCTCGCGGTCGTGATCAAAGAATTGTTTCGGGCCGCGGCCATTTCGGCTCGTTTTTTCTAGGCCGTGAGCTGCATCACAAATGCTGATGGATTTATGGGATTTCTTATGGCCGTTTCCGTGATATTTGTTTTGAAAGCTCTCCCCAAATGCTATTGGACGCTTATTGCTTGTGGTGGGAATGGCGTCCTCATATTTCATGGGCGCGGATTGTTCTGTTATTAATTTCGGTGTGATTTTCGAACTGTTTGGTTTCGTTCTTTTGCTTGGAACCTCCACATTCATGTGAGCGTTGTTCGTTTGAATGGAGTGTAATTCTTTTGGAAGTGTTTTCTTTCTTTGAAATAGTTCAGGAAGTAGGATGTTCTTGATCGCGCTGTCTGTTTCATGATGTGTGGTCGCCATGTTAGTTAAATAATTGTAGTAAGAATTGGGGCTCATGCCTACGATGTTGCTGTATTTTTCTATGGTTTTGGAATCAGGTAAAATGCTGGAAACAGGATTCGAACATAAAATGTTCTGGATTTCCACAGTCTTAGAGTTTCCGACACCGAAATCAGTTTCATAATTCACATCTCTACAATTATTCCCTGATCCAGTTTTGTTCCCTCCTGTGAAATATTCTGCAAACACTGGATTCCCATATTTTTCTGGTTCCCAATAGCTACGATCTGTTCCGCCATAAAAATATCCTGGCGGGAGAATATTTATACAAGTGCCATCCATTGTTGAAGTTTGGCTGGTAGTAATCCCAGCCGATTTGTGCTCTGCTAAGTTTCGAGACGAGTTGCTATTCCGCGGCCATAGCTTGTCATCGAAAAGTGGATTCAACACCCCGTAGACTTCGTGCCCTGCAGAACAAGTGTGCGAGGGACTCGAGTCGATGCTGTTACACGCATCAAAAAACGGCACAGGGGACACTTTTTGCAAGGACATTGGAGGGTCTTCAGAACTCCGGGGCATGGATAAAGACACAGGGATACATGCATCAAAAAACGGATGAGGGGACATTTTTTGCAAGGACATCGAAGCGTCTTCGGAACTCTGGTGCATGGGTAAAGACATGGGGATTTCTTGGGATGTAGAGGACGAAATATAGACTGGCGAAGTTAGTGTGCGACTGTTGTCTGCGATCAGGGTTTGTGTTTGAAGGCCCTTTTCAGTATCAGAGTTTGACACTTGATTTGATTTTACCACACCGCTGGTGTTGGGTGCGGGTCTAACCGAATTGGTTAGTATGGGTGCAGAATTAGCAGTAGAACTTGTACTACGGGTTGATTTAATAGCACTTTTTAAGTAGGGTGCAGATTTAATTTCAATGTTCATTATAGACGCAGATTTCATCGTGCTACTTTTAACCGGCGCAGATGCAGCGTGTATTTTTGAATTTCTTTCTCCATAGCATGTTAAATTAAAATTTCCTTGTGAAGAAATAGGTCCAATATCCAAGTTTTTGATGGCAGATTCGATGTAAGGATTGCCACTAAAGTCCCCGGATGTAGAAATGAGCGCCGTAGGGTAATCCAACGCAGGTAAATCGATATAATTGCTCAAGTAGTCACTCTGCAGTCCGTAACTTTTGCTTCCCAGGTCCGACGCGTAGTCTGTTAGAATCTTGTTATGCACTGACCTGTTGCCGGCCAAACTTTCTTGACTAAAAGTGCTTTTATGCCCGGAAAATTTGTTCCTGGCGTCGTAGTATGGATACGTTTTTGAAATTGCCCCAAGATTTTGGGGCAAGACCGAAGTTATCGGAGTCCTGATACTGAACGGTGTGCTGACCGTGTCCGTTGTGATAGTGTTGTTGTCCGTACTTCTCGTGTGTTCTACGTGTGTTCTGTTCTCTTTGCCCGTGGAGGAATTTTGCGCTGTTTTTTGGGGCTTCGTGTGCTGGTCTAATGGGTTTTGGGGTGCTCTTTTCATGCTCTCGTATTTTTTGCATTTTTCTTGCGAGTTATTTTCAATTTTTTCGTTGTAGGGAATCTTGATTTCCGCTGAGCGCTTCCCGTTTGGTTCATTCTTCATTGGGCCGCCAATAGATACCTCTTGCAGGTGATCAGATTCATTTTCTATATCCTTCATGCCCTCAAGGATTTCTCCGCTAACTGCTTCTTCAGTTGAGGCTTTCCCTCTAACTTTTGCGTCTGTTGAGGTTTTCCCTCGAACTGTTCCTTCAGTTGAGGTTTTCCCGCTAACTGCGCCGTCATTTGAGGTTTTTCCTCTAACTGATCCATCAGTTGAGGTTTTCCCGCTAACTGATCCATCAGTTGAGGTTTTCCCGCTAACTGCGCCGTCATTTGAGGTTTTTCCTCTAACTGATCCATCAGTTGAGGTTTTCCCGCTAACTGATTCATCAGTTGAGGTTTTCCCGCTAACTTTGCGATCATTCAAGGTTTTCCCGCCAGTTACGTAATCAGATGAAATTTTCCCGCCATCAGAGCAATCAGTTGCAGAAATTTTCGTATCGCCTACGATTTGATTGTGCTTATCGTGCTTGGCGGTGGCAGCATCGGCCTTCGATGGAAAAATCCCGCGATTTTCTGATTTAATCGCTTCATCGACAGCGTGTGCTGGGGATTTATTTCTATTTTTCCCACGTTCGCTGTACTCGCTGATCCCAAAAATATTTAGGAACGTTTTAGCGTTATTTATGTTCATCCGAGCTTTTTCTGTGTCCGTGCGGTTGTTGCTGTTATTGTTTTTGCTGTTGTTGTTGTTCTTGATGTTATTGCTGTTGTTTTTGGTGTCCGAATTTTCTTCGCTTTTCGAGGATTTTTTGTTTATTGTTGCCGTGTGTTTTTGGCTTCCTTCGTTTCCGTTGTTGTCTTTTTCTGAACTTTTGTGGTTTAGGACCGAAGTAGAATTTTTTGGTGCAATTGAAATGCCTTCATTTGCGTTCGCATCCATAATTGGTCAAATTAAAATATATTTAGTTCATAATTATTTATCAATTAATTAATCAAGCTGTAATAATTGGACACGGAAAGTCTCATTGATTGATGCTCGACTATTTTTATACATGAACTTAATACAACATCGTCCATAACTGTTGAATTTAAAATAGTAAGGATTCACTCTTTATGACGTATTCATTGATATATGTGTTGCTTGTTGATAGTATCATGCAGCCAATTTGTTGTAACAACCGTCGCTTCTCTAGAGTTGGCGAAGTTTCAATTTTTTTAGTTATAACTTATGGCTTATTTGGCGATATCGTTTGTTCATTGTACTCAGAGTTGGTGAGTAGGTGATGCGATGAGCAGTTCACTCATGTAGGTTTAGTATTATTCACCTCAATAACCTCCTCTCTGTGGAACACCTTTGGTGTATTAGGGAGGCCTGAACTAACTTATAACCTAATATAATCTTCAATAAATTCTTATTGGCTAACTTATAACTTAAGCTAATCTTTAAAAAGTTCCCATTCATTAAATTATAACCTAATCTAATATTCAATAAGTTCTCATTGGCTAAATTATTTTCTAAAACAATTTTCAAAAAATTCCCATTGGTTAATTTATAACCTAATCCGCAATAAGTTCCTTTTGGCAAATTATTATCTAGTCTTTACTAGGTAACCTTTAGCTAAATTATAATATAATCTTCAATAAGTTCCCGTTGGCTAAAGGACAACCTATTTTAATCTTCAATAAGTTCCTTTCATCGGCCGCATTTCCATAAAACTTCTTAATAAGTTAACTTTGCCCAAAAGACAACCTATTTTAATCTTCAATTAGTTCCTTTCATCGGCCGCATTTCCATAAAACTTCTTAATAAGTTGACTTTGCCCAAAAGACAACCTATTTTAATCTTCAATAAGTTCTCTTCATCGGCCGCATTTCCATAAGACTGCATGAGCGTCACAACACGAGTCTTGTTCGCTTCAAAACGAGGACATTCCCTCAGAATTCCTGCTCGGCTGTTGTGTGTCCATAAATTATTTTTCTCGCATTTCTAGACTAAAAACGAACTTAATTTAGCCTCTCGTAAATTGTTCTCTCACCAATTTTCGCAATTTTTTAAGTTGATTTTTGCTTCTTGTTCAGGGTTATTCCAGGCCGCGGCTGTGAAGCGAATTTTGTGTTTTTGTTGGTGAATTTTTGGGCTCTGAAGCTAATTTCCTCGGTTTTTGAACCCAATTCTTGCAGCTTCTTTAGTCAATTTTAAGGCTTATGATCTAGTTTTTACAAACTTTTGATTCAATTTCAGTTGCTTTGTGGGGAAAATTTTATGTAGCTTCCAAGGGAAAAATTTCCTGTAGCTTCCAAGGGGAAAATTTCCTGTTGCTTCCAAGGGGAAAATTTCCTGTAGCTTCCAAGGGGAAAATTTCCTGTAGCTTCCAAGGGAAAAATATCCTGAACTTTTTAGGTGAAAATTCACGCAAATTTTAAGGTAAAAATTTTCTGGATTTAGTGGTGAAAATTTTTGTGACTTTCAAGGTAAAAATTCCTTGGACTAAATTTAAGAGTAAAATTTCCGTCGCTTTTGCGGAGGTCTGTGCAGTTTCCTAGCTGATTTTTGTGCTTCTTTGTATACTTGCGCGCTGAAGTCGAGCTTTGCCAGGAGATCGCTCCCCTTCTTAATGAGCCTTCCACGTCCTGCCTGCACAGACAAAAACGAAATGATTTCAACAAAACCTTTCACACTTTTTGATTTATGTCGAACTCCTCAAATTTGAAATAAAAATGCACGTACACCTGTAAACTCCATATTTAGTGCTGCTTGGTGTTGTCAGAGGAAGCGAGTTATTGAGATGAATACACTTACATAGATTAAAAGTCTTGATAAAATCATGCACAATCCTTTTTTGGTGTTTTTCCAATTTTTGTCTAAAGTTTTAAACCGTATTTTGGCACAGCAACACTCGAAGAGAACACGAAAGACACAATGCTACTTCAGGAACACAGCGTGTGTTTAATACACATCAACAAGTAGCATCAATTAGACGGCCCCGAGGAAATTTCGCTCTTAAAATGAAAATGAAATCCAGGGTAGTGACAAACACATTAACTAACAAGCTTTGCGCGAATAGTGGATTCGATTATTGGTGCTAGAAAAAGCAAATGAAAATTATACGGTACTAGTCCACCCCCCTTTATTTGAAATAAAAAAGAGTGAAATGAGAGAAAGGCCGTAAGAAATTAAAAAACACAATCTCTCGAGAGTTGATGAGGCCGCGTGAACACGGCCGTCAAAATATATAGGGCTGGAGCTTGTATCACAGATACGCTCATCACACACTGCAGGCTGGCTTCGGACAGACAGACCGACCGACGGACGGACGCGGCTCTTATTATAGTTTAGAAGATTGGAGGTAGAAATAATCATGCGAGGAAGTCGTTTCTGGAACAAACACAATCGAATTGTAAACCACACTCACCGAATATATGAACCTATTCATACCAAGCCAAACACACACACTCAAATCCCCACTCAGATCTGCATGGCGAAAGTTAAGAATTAGATCCAATAAAGAATCTGGTTGCTCTTGAAATCGCTCTGTAATTGAGGTCTGTTACTGAATTCTAGGATGCAAAGGCCCTGTCTATTATTTTCCTTACAAAACAGAAAAAGCCTGGAAGCTTAGAAAGGGTGATTGTAACTATTTCAATCGTCATTAATAGCGAATTAGGAGCAACAAGCAATAAGGCGACCTGTTCTATGAAAAAGCCTTGAATGTTGACTATAACGAATAGATACTTGGACTTGACGAAGAGATACTTGGAGGGTAGTGCCTCCAACGAACTACTTGTGGCAACAGTCGCACACTTACACATCAACTACTGGTGGCAACAGTCGCACACTTACACACTTACACACCTCCAGAGTTGATGTGTAAGTGTGCGACTGTTGCCACCAGTAGTTCGTTGGAGGCATCAGTCGCACACTTACACATACCTCCAGAGTTGATGTGAAAGTGTGCGACTGTTGCCTCCAACGAACTACTGGTGGCAACAGTCGCACACTTACACATCAACTCTGGAGGTATTCATCATCTAGATTTTTCTGATCAGAAAATTGAACGATTGAAAAATATTATATACTAAACCTGTACGCCAATAAAAATATAAAAAAGGTGAGCACGAAGGCCTCTCGTTTACAATCACCTGTAAAGTAAGTATATATGGAGCGGCAGCTCAATGGATATTTTGAGCTTTAGTACGGTCCAAGTGGCAGAATGAGTGTAAAATTTGCAGCCGGGAAGTTTTCTAAGTATTTGATGAACAAGATCAGGATGAGGGAACAATTTGCGGCCGGGAAATTTTCCAAGCACTTGATGAACAAGATGCTTAGGCAATTATTGCGTGGGGCCATTTTCTTTAGGTGATTTATTCCAACTTTGAATATTCACAAAATTGCTTGAAATGTAATATGATGCTCTATTGAGTGACGTTTTAACACACGATTTGATGTATCCTTTGCAAGTAGCAGGTGGAATAATTGCTACGAAGGCCATTTAAAAATCATTTTGATAGACGAGACTTTTCTCCACAATACTGATATTATGAAGCGTGGGTGACAGCAATTTAGCAATTTAAATGATTTAGTAAATTGCATTCAAACATTGGATGGATGGATGGATGGATGGATTAGCAATGGACGGATGCCTATATTTGGATGGATTAGCAATGGATGGATACCTATAATTGGATAGATTAGCAATGGATAAATACCTATAATTGGATAGATTAGCAATGAATAAATACCTATATTTGGATAGATTATCAATGGATGGATACCTATAGTTGGATAGATTAGCAATGGATAAATGCCTATAATTGAATGGATTAGCAATGGATAAATACCTATACTTGGATAGATTAGCAATGGATGGATGCCTATAATTAAATAGATTAGCAATGGTTGGATACCTATAATTGAATGGATTAGCAATGGAATTCATTTTTTAATTGGAAAGAGCTGTAACATGAAAGCATGGAAAGGTGTTGGGGGTGTGTGTGTGTGTGTGTGTGTGTGTGTGTGTGTGAGCGTGAGCGCGCTACTGCTGCCATCAGTCGTGCGTTGGAAGTACTTCTCTCCAAGAATCAATTCGTTTCAGTCAACATTTAAGGGTTCCTCATAAAACAGATCGCCCATTTGCTTGTCCCGCCTAACCAACCCGCTATTGGAAACCAATGAAATAGTTCCAATCACCCCTGCAATATTTCTAATTTTCCTGTACTTTGTTAAGCAAAACCAAACAAGGCCTTCGCTTCCTGGACTATTTGTATGTGTTTAGTAACGCCCCTGAATTTTATAGCCAGTCAAGAGCGAACAGATTGTCCATCGCCTCATACTTATTCACTTTCGAAATGCTGGTATGTGTGTGTTTATGCGTGTGTGGGTGTTTTTTTTTGGTTTTGCGTGTGCGCTTGATAATTAGGTTAAATTTCTTTTATAAATGATTTTCTTGCATTTGTGCTAATGATTTCGATGTTTTAGTTTTTTTGGTGTTTTTATGTAGTTCTGATGATGGAATAATGAATTTCGAAATGCTTCCTAGTAAATCAGGAGTGATGTCTACGGGTGCAAAATATGCTACAGCGCACGTGACCCTATCGGTCAGGTGGTTCATATGACCTACATGTATTTTAGTTTAGAAATTAATTAATACGAGTGCACAGCACACGGCCCGTCAATAAAACGACAGGATTAGATACAGGACCAACTGAGCTTCAACATGGCTTTCCCCTATAAGCTGTAACGATATGTTTTGGGTAATACACGAAATATTAGTTATTTCTACCAATATTTTGGGTTCCTACACGGAATATTACTGTAATTTCTCCCAATTTTTGGGGTCCCTACACGAAATATTAGTTATTTCTACCAATATTTTGGGTCCCTACACGGAATATTACTGCAATTTCTACCAATTTTTGGCGGTCCTCCAGTAATTTCTCTTAAATTATCATGATTGAAACCCAGTATATGTGAACTTTTCATTGAAGAATACAGAAAATAGGAACAATGAGAGTCTTTTCCTAATGTTCTTCAGAAAGAACTTTGTGTAACATGCAGTTAAGACCTGCAACTATACATACCGCTTATCCCAGACGCTCTAACGACAACAAACGCTTAGTTAAAATACCTCCTTCGGCATGTTTAGTGCATGAATGCGCGCATCTTTGCAACGCATGAACACGCACACACGCGCACGCGTCACTAATTTAGTTAACTCAATGAGACATTACATATGCTGCAACCGTATCGGGAGGGAGTGGAGGGAGAGTGGAGGGAAAGAGGAGGGAGTGGAGGGAAAGTGGGGGGAAAGAGGAGGGAAAGTGGAGGGAAAGTGGAGGGAAAGTGGAGGGAGTGGAGGGAGAGTAGAGGGAAAGCGGAGGGAGTGGAGAGAGTGGAGAGAGTGGAGGGAGAGTGGAGGGAGAATGGAGGGCGAGTGGAGGGAAAGTGGAGGGAGAGTGGAGGGAGAGTGGAGGGAGAGTGGAGGGAGAGGGGAGGGAGAGGGGAGGGAGAGGGGAGGGAGAGGGGGGGGGGGGAGAGGGGAGGGAGAGGGGAGGAAGGGAGAGAGGGACACGCCTTGGCTGCTTCTCTTCCATAGTTTCCATTGTTGACTTAGCAGTGACTGCCTACACAGCCCACACACAGCCCACACACAGCCCACACACAGCCCACATACAGCCCACATACAGCCCACACACAGCCCACACACAGCCCACACACAGCCCACACGCAGCCCACACACAGCCCACACACAGCCCACACCCAGCCCACACGCAGCCCACACACAGCCCACACACAGCCCACACACAGCCCGCACACAGCCCACACACAGCCCACACACAGCCCACACACAGCCCACACACAGCCCACACACAGCCCACACACAGCCCACACACAGCCCACACACAGCCCACACTCAGCCCACACTCAGCCCACACTCAGCCCACACTCAGCCCACACTCAGCCCACACTCAGCCCACACTCAGCCCACACTCAGCCCACACTCAGCCCACACTCAGCCCACACTCAGCCCACACTCAGCCCACACTCAGCCCACACTCAGCCCACACTCAGCCCACACTCAGCCCACACTCAGCCCACACTCAGCCCACACTCAGCCCACACACAGCCCACACTCAGCCCACACAGCCCATATTGCAGCCCCGCCAGGAGTTGGGCCTCCAAATTGATAATCAAGTCTCGCGGCGAGCACAAGTCGGGCAACGCAGCAGCAAACGTCGCCCCCTTGTTGTGTTGCTGTTTCGCGCTGCCCTCTGGCTGCATCATGTGGCGACCGCGAGACGTGGTGTTGCTGCGAGACGTGGTGTGGCTGCGAGACGTGGTGTGGCTGCGAGACGTGGTGTTGGTGCGAGACGTGGTGTTGCTGTGAGACGTGGTGTTGCTGCGAGACGTTTGCGAGACGCCAACAATCAGGAACATAATTGTTCTTGTTGATATGTTGACAGGAACAGGTTTTCCTAATAGTCTTTTGCTTACATTCCATTTATATTCTAAGTGATTTCAAACGTTGGTTTTGGTGACAATACATCGGAGGTGATGTCTCGATATTTAGGAGACAATACTGCGAAGGTAATATTTGAAAGAGAATATTTAGAAGACAATATTACAGAGATATTATTTAGGAAGCACTATTCAAAATACAATTTTTAATAGACAATATTTTACTAACGGTGAGGGTGGCAGCACTTCTTTCTCTAAACTGAAAATTTGATGTGCCAGGAGTTACCTGGAAACTTAACGAAGCTGAAAGTTAGCCCGAAATTTTGAAACCTAACACATTGTTCCTTAATTTAACCTGCCAAATGTTGACTAAGTTTGAGTAGAAGAAAATAGCGTCACAATTACTGCAATGGATGCGCATGAACTGCTGGCGAATGCGCTAACAAAATTTGCAACACTCTTACAAAACTAGGCCGTCAAAGTGAGTGTCAGGGAACAGCTGGCGGTATTTTGAGTATCTAGGATACAAGCTCATTGAGGTAAATACTTGTACGACTGATCAGCTTCAGGGCACAACTGGCGGTATTTTGAGTATCTAGGATACAAGCTCATTGAGGTAAATACTTGTACGACTGATCAGCTTCAGGGCACAACTGGCGGTATTTTGAGTATCTAGGATACAAGCTCATTGAGGTAAATACTTGTACGACTGATCAGCTTCAGGGCACAACTGGCGGTATTTTGAGTATCTAGGATACAAGCTCATTGAGGTAAATACTTGTACGACTGATCAGCTTCAGGGCACAACTGGCGGTATTTTGAGTATCTAGGATACAAGCTCATTGAGGTAAATACTTGTACGACTGATCAGCTTCAGGGCACAACTGGCGGTATTTTGAGTTTCTAGGATACAAGCTCATGAGGTAAATACTTGTAAGACTGATCAGCTTCAGGGCACAACTGGCGGTATTTTGAGTTACTAGGATACGAGCCATATCCTAGATCTGTGTCTAGGATACAATTATCAAGTAAACTTGGCAATCTTCGCGCATCTGACAGCGACAACGACAAAATTTCAGACAAACGCAAAAATTTCTGCATCTGCCACCTGCGTCTTGCATCATGTGTTCCAATTGTCAGCACAAGATAACTACATTTATCTAGGATATCAATTACCTTGTGCTGCAATTATCTGCGATACAATTACTTAGTAATCTACGCACATCTGAAGCAGCGACAAACTCGTATCCTCGTGTCAGTCAGACGTCGCAAAAATTTCTGCTTCCTCCGACTCTGTCCAGCATCATGTGCTGCAGATCTTCACATCTCGCAGAATTCTCCTTCACTTCGTCTTGCTGCGGAATTTGTTGGCTGGAAGCCTTGGAGGGGACGCCGTCCCAGAGAGAAAGATCTTCTAATTCGCTTATCAGACTACACAGCTGGCACGCGCTGGTCTTCTGCAGGTGGTGCTTCCTTTACTGCTGCAGTTGGTGCTTGTTTCCTTGCTGTTGGTGCTTGTTTCCTTGAAGTTGGAGCTTGTTTCCTTGCAGTTGGAGCTTGTTTCCTTGCAGTTGGAGCTTATTTCCTTGCAGTTGGAGCTTGTTTCCTTGCAGTTGGAGCTTGTTTCCTTGCAGTTGGAGCTTGTTTCCTTGCAGTTGGAGCTTATTTCCTTGCAGTTGGAGCTTGTTTCCTTGCAGTTGGTGCTTGTTTCCTTGCAGTTGGTGCTTGTTTCCTTGCAGTTACTGTTTGTTTCCTTGCAGTTGGTGCTTGTTTCCTTGCAGTTGGAGCTTGTTTCCTTGCAGTTGGAGCTTATTTCCTTGCAGTTGGAGCTTGTTTCCTTGCAGTTGGTGCTTGTTTCCTTGCAGTTGGTGCTTGTTTCCTTGCAGTTACTGTTTGTTTCCTTGCAGTTGGTGCTTGTTTCCTTGCAGTTGGTGCTTGTTTCCTTGCTGTTGGTGCTTGTTTCCTTGCAGTTGGAGCTTGTTTCCTTGCAGTTGGAGCTTGTTTCCTTGCAGTTGGAGCTTGTTTCCTTGCAGTTGGAGCTTATTTCCTTGCAGTTGGAGCTTGTTTCCTTGCAGTTGGTGCTTGTTTCCTTGCAGTTGGTGCTTGTTTCCTTGCAGTTACTGTTTGTTTCCTTGTAGTTGGTGCTTGTTTCCTTGCAGTTGGTGCTTGTTTCCTTCCAGTTGGTGCTTGTTTCCTTGCAGTTGGTACTTGTTTCCTTGCAGTTGGTGCTTGTTTCCTTGCAGTTGGAGCTTGTTTCCTTGCAGTTGGTTGGTGCTTGTTTCCTTGCAGTTGGTGCTTGTTTCCTTGCAGTTGGTACTTGTTTCCTTGCAGTTGGTGCTTGTTTGCTTGCAGTTGGTACTTGTTTCCTTACAGTTGGTGTTTGTTTCCTTGTAGTTGGTGCTTGTTTCCTTGCAGTTGGTGCTTGTTTCCTTGCAGTTGGTACTTGTTTCCTTGTAGTTGGTGCTTGTTTCCTTGCAGTTGGTGCTTGTTTCCTTCCAGTTGGTGCTTGTTTCCTTGCAGTTGGTGCTTGTTTCCTTGCAGTTGGAGCTTGTTTCCTTGCAGTTGGTGCTTGTTTCCTTGCAGTTGGAGCTTGTTTCCTTGCAGTTGGAGCTTGTTTCCTTGCAGTTGGTGCTTGTTTCCTTGCAGTTGGTGCTTGTTTCCTTGCAGTTACTGTTTGTTTCCTTGCAGTTGGTGCTTGTTTCATTTTAGTTGGTGCTTGTTTCCTTGCAGTTGGAGCTTGTTTCCTTGCAGTTGGAGCTTGTTTCCTTGCAGTTGGAGCTTGTTTCCTTGCAGTTGGTGCTTGTTTCCTTGCAGTTGGTGCTTGTTTCCTTGCAGTTGGTACTTGTTTCCCTACTGCAGTTGGCAGATGGTACTTGTTTCCTTGCAGTTGGTACTTTTTTCTCTACTGCAGTTGGCAGATGGTACTTGTTTCCTTGCAGTTGGTGCTTGTTTCCTTGCAGTTGGTGCTTGTTTCTTTGCAGTTGGTACTTGTTTCCCTACTGCAGTTGGCAGATGGTACTTGTTTCCTTGCAGTTGGTACTTTTTTCTCTACTGCAGTTGGCAGATGGTACTTGTTTCCTTGCAGTTGGTGCTTGTTTCCTTGCAGTTGGTGCTTGTTTCTTTGCAGTTGGTACTTGTTTCCCTACTGCAGTTGGCAGATGGTACTTGTTTCCTTGCTACAGTTGGAAGATGGTGCTTTTTTCCTTGCTGCAGTTGGCAGATGGTGCTTGTATCACTTGTTTTTCATTTTTGACGATACCAGTTTAGAATTTTGCATATTATTCACATACTCTGAAATCCGCATTCCATCTAAGTAGTTGTGTTGGTTTTGTGTTAGTAGTATTTTTGGTTTCATATCCTGTGAAACTCTTTCAGTTCTACCCTCATATCACTATCCTCTCTGTTCTACCCTCACCAAGCTACCCTCACCCCACTACCCTCACCACGCTACCCTCATCACACTACCCTCACCACACTACCCTCACCACACTACCCTCACCACACTACCTTCACCACACTACCTTCACCACGCTACCCTCACCACACTACCCTCACCACATTACCCTCACCACACTACCTTCACCACGCTACCCTCACCACGCTACCCTCACCACGCTACCCTCACCACGATACCCTCGCCACGCTACCCTCACCACGATACCCTCGCCACGCTACCCTCGCCACGCTACCCTCACCACGATACCCTCGCCACGCTACCCTCGCCACGCTACCCTCGCCACGCTACCCTCGCCACGCTACCCTAACCACACTACCCTCACCACACTACCCTCACCACGCTACCCTCACCATTTTCTCCTCCCCTCGCCACGCTACCCTCACCATTCTCCTCTCCCCTCACAACAGCGAGCGCTGCAGTGTATCACGTCCTGAGGCGACTCCTGAATAAATCCGCCGCTACTGCCTGTAATGCCTCGACCTGCCTGCGCTCTCTCTCTCTTTCTCTTGCTCTCTCTCCGTATCTCCCTCTTGCTCCATCTCTCACTTGCTCTACCTTTCCCATGCACACTCTCTCTCTCTCTTTCTCTTGCTCTCTCTCCGTATCTCCCTCTTGCTCCATCTCTCACTTGCTCTACCTTTCCCATGCACACTCTCTCTCTCTCTTTCTCTTGCTCTCTCTCCGTATCTCTCTCTTGCTCCATCTCTCACTTGCTCTACCTTTCCCATGCACACTCTCTCTCTCTCTTTCTCTTGCTCTCTCTCCGTATCTCCCTCTTGCTCCATCTCTCTCTTGCTCTACCTTTCCCATGCACACTCTCTCTCTCTTTCTCATTATCTGTGTAGAAATTTCTCTCACATATACTTTCTCTCACGCACACGCCCTCACTGATACTCTCAAATTCACACACGTTCTCGAATAATTGTTCTTTCGTACGTACTCTCTCATGTACATACTCCCCATTAAATTTTTCACATATACTCTCACACACATCCCTCACTTATGCACACTCTCCCACATACACTCACACACGCTCTCCCACATACATACATCCTTTAATACACACTCCCACACACACACCCATCACACACACACACACTCTGCTCTCTAGGACTTGCGTTGCTGCTTACTTAATTATTGTTACTGTTATTTTTTACTTAGTTACTTCTGAGTTAATGTTACTGCAAACTGGAGGATTCCACGCGGCCAATAATGGACTTTTTCCTGCGTAGCCAATGGTTAATTTAGAGCATCGCTAATGGAGAAATTTACCGCGTCGCTAATGTAAAAATTTACCGCGGAGTTAATGGAACAGTTTACTGATCTGTTAATGGAACAACTTACAGCACCGTTCATAGAAAATCTTTTTGTGGAGCTAATGGAACAGCTTTCTGTGCTATTAATGGAACTACTTACTCAGTAGCTAATGGAGCAATTTACTGTCTCGGCTCTGGAACAAATAACTCAGTGAATGGCATTGTTTGTTCAGTGAAACGCGTGCAGTGAGTGCAGTTAACTGAGCAATTTCGAAACAGCTGGCAGTGACTGCACACGACCGCGATATGAGGCCATCTCGCCGCTAAATTATGTAGTGCACTCTGCCCGCCGCAGTCCGACGTGCTGGGGCCGTGGTGTTAATACACGTTCTTCGTGTTTCTGCGGCTGTGAACGATTGGTTTGGATAGGCTGTAAGTAGCAGACTTGGGAAATCGACTTTATTTCGATAATTTGTTAGAATCAGAGTTAAGAAATTGACTTTATTTGGTTAGGTTGTGAGTAGCAGACTTGGGAAATCGACTTTATTTCGATAATTTGTTAGAATCAGAGTTAAGAAATTGACTTTATTGGGTTAGGTTGTTAGTAGCAGACTTGGGAAATCGACTTTATTTCGATAATTTGTTAGAATCAGAGTTAAGAAATTGACTTTATTGGGTTAGGTTGTGAGTAGCAGACTTGGAAAATTGACTTTATTTCGATAATTTGTTAGAATCAGAGTTAAGAAATTGACTTTATTGGGTTAGGTTGTGAGTAGCAGACTTGGGAAATCGACTTTATTTCGATAATTTGTTAGAATCAGAGTTAAGAAATTGACTTTATTTGGTTAGGTTGTTAGTAGCAGACTTGGGAAATCGACTTTATTTAGATAATTTGTTAGAATCAGAGTTAAGAAATTGACTTTATTGGGTTAGGTTGTGAGTAGCAGACTTGGAAAATCGACTTTATTTAGATAATTTGTTAGAAACAGAGTTAAGAAATTGACTTTATTTGGTTAGGTTGTGAGTATCAGACTTGGGAAATCGACTTTATTTAGATAATTTGTTAGAATCAGAGTTAAGAAATTGACTTTATTGGGTTAGGTTGTGAGTAGCAGACTTGGAAAATCGACTTTATTTAGATAATTTGTTAGAATCAGAGTTAAGAAATTGACTTTATTTGGTTAGGTTGTGAGTAGCAGACTTGGGAAATCGACTTTATTTAGATAATTTGTTAGAATCAGAGTTAAGAAATTGACTTTATTGCGTAAGGTTGTGAGTAGCAGACTTGGAAAATCGACTTTATTTAGATAATTTGTTAGAATCAGAGTTAAGAAATTGACTTTATTGGGTTAGGTTGTGAGTAGCAGACTTGGGAAATCGACTTTATTTAGATAATTTGTTAGAATCAGAGTTAAGGAATTGACTTTATTGGGTTAGGTTGTGAGTAGCAGACTTGGAAAATCGACTTTATTTAGATAATTTGTTAGAATCAGAGTTAAGAAATTGACTTTATTGGGTTAGGTTGTGAGTAGCAGACTTGGGAAATCGACTTTATTTAGATAATTTGTTAGAATCAGAGTTAAGAAATTGACTTTATTGGGTTAGGTTGTGAGTAGCAGACTTGGGAAATCGATTTTATTTAGATAATTTGTTAGAATCAGAATTAAGAAATTGAGTTTATTGGGTTAGGTTGTGAGTAGCAGACTTAAGAAATCGACTTTATTTGGTTTGTTGTGAGTAGAAAAATTGGGTAATTGGCTTTACTTGGCTATGTTGCTAGTAGCAGACTTGGGAAATCGACTTTATTTGGTTAGGTTGTGAGAAGAAAAATTGGGTAATTGGCTTTACTTGGCTATGTTGCTAGTAGCAGACTTGGGAAATCGACTTTATTTGGTTAGGTTGTGAGTAGAAAAATTTGGTAATTGGCTTTACTTGGCTATGTTGCTAGTAGCAGACTTGGGAAATCGACTTTTCTGCTTTAATACAATTTTATCTATCTTTCCTTAGAAATTTGAAAATGAAATTGCATGATAACATTTCACTTCGTATGATAAGAGTTAGTTTTTAAAAAGGTTGCAAAGCCGATTAAATGTCATTCATTGATACATGAATGAGCAATTTAGCGAACAGTACACATGTGGCCCGATACGCGATGGACATGTCAACCGAACTGTCTCCTTTGCTCCGTTTTCCTTTTGTTGTTTGCTTTTTGTGTCTACTGGTATGTGCCAACGCTTCTCCTTTTTTTAATTTTTTTTATTTTTTAAGTACTCTCTCTCTTTTTCTTTTGTTTTCAGTTAATTAAACGAGATGCTATTTTGTGTGGTTTAGATTTTCAGTGTTTTGTATCTTAATTTGGGACTTATTTTGCTTGTTTAGATTAATTTTTGTTTTTTTCTTGGGTAACCACGTCTTGAGCGCGTATAATAATCAATTTTTATGCATTTTTTAGTTCGTCTTCGTTTGTTAAGCTCTCTGATTCCTTTAATTTAGAATGCCATTAACTCCATTTTTTAGCCTTGTTATTTGTTGAAATTTTTCTTTCAAATATTTTTCTTTGCTCATTTTGCAATCTCTTTGATCCCCTTCCTGCATGATTTTTCCAAGCAATTTAACTAATAAATATTTCGTTATTAATTTTTTATTCATCAAAACTTTATATTTCTCATTGTTTTTCCTCACATTTACATTTATTTTTTTATTCACTTTTCCAATTATTTTTTCGTTCATCAACAGTGCTTCAAACAACTTAAATTCAACTCAGCCTACTGTGTATTGGTGTATCTCCTGTGTGTGTTGACAGCCTCTGTACACAGGCACGTACATTCAACGCGGTTTTCTACATCGTTTTCAACACATTTTAAAACTTTTTCAACACAATTCTCAATTCAATTCTCAACACATTTCTCGAAACATTTCTCAACACAATTCTCAATACAGTTTTATACAGTTTTCAGCAGTTTTTAACACAGTTCTCAACGCGATTCTCAACTCATTTTCTACACATTTTTCAACACAGATCTCAACGCATTTTTCAACGCAGTATCAACCAGGAAGCTTAAGCACAACACCATTATACCGGCGCACCAAAGTTCCTGTTTTAGCAAGCGACTCCTCCCAAATTATTCACATCGCTCAGCCGCTCAGTTCCGAGTACCTGCGATAGACTTCTCTACTTCATATTTATGAAGGATTTCACAACTTGATATTTATGAAGAATTTCATAACTTCATATTATGAATGATTTCACGACTTCATATTGATGAAGAATTTCACAACTTCATATATATGAAGGATTTCACAACTTCAGGTTTGATGAAGGATTTCACAACTTCATGTTTGATGAAGGATTTCACAACTTCATGTTTTATGAAGGATTTCACAACTTCACATTTCATGAACTATTTCACAACTCCACATTGATGAAGAATTTCACAACTTCATATATATGAAGGATTTCACAACTTCATGTTTGATGAAGGATTTTACAACTTCACATTTCATGAAGGATTTCACAACTCCACATTTATGAAGGATTTCACAACTTCATATTGATGAAAGATTTCACAACTTCATATCTATGAAGAATTTTACAACTTCATATTTATGAAGGATTTCACAACTTCATATTGATGAAAGATTTCACAACTTCATATCTATGAAGAATTTTACAACTTCATATATATGAAGGATTTCACAACTTCATGTTTTACGAAGGATTTCACAACTTCACATTTCATGAAGGATTTCACAACTCCACATTGATGAAGAATTTCACAACTTCATATATATGAAGGATTTCACAACTTCAGGTTTGATGAAGGATTTCACAACTTCATGTTTGATGAAGGATTTCACAACTTCATGTTTGATGAAGGATTTCACAACTTCATGTTTGATGAAGGATTTCACAACTTCATGTTTGATGAAGGATTTCACAACTTCATGTTTGATGAAGGATTTCACAACTTCATATCTATGAAGAATTTTACAACTTCATATTTATGAAGGATTTCACAACTTCATATTGATGAAGAATTTCACAACTTCATATTTATGATTAATTTCACAACTTCATATTGATGATTAATTTCACAACTTCTTATTGATGATTAATTTCACAACTTCATATTGATGATTAATTTCACAAATTCATATTGATGATTAATTTCACAAATTCATATTGATGATTAATTTCACAACTTCATATTGATGATTAATTTCACAACTTCATATTGATGATTAATTTCACAACTTCATATTGATGATTAATTTCACAACTTCATATTGATGATTAATTTCACAACTTCATATTGATGATTAATTTCACAACTTCATATTGATGATTAATTTCACAACTTCATATTGATGATTAATTTCACAACTTCATATTGATGATTAATTTCACAACTTCATATTGATGATTAATTTCACAACTTCATATTGATGATTAATTTCACAACTTCATATTGATGATTAATTTCACAACTTCATATTGACGATTAATTTCACAACTTCATATTGATGACGAATTTCACAACTTCATATTGACGATTAATTTCACCACTTCATATTTACGAAGGATTTCACCACTTCATATTTTCACAGCTTCATGCTAGGCGAAAAATTTGAATTGGTTGCTCTGCCGTGTAAAGAAGTTCTTGGCTGCTCTACGCTCGTGTTCTGTTCAGAGTACTTGGAATGTTTTACAAATTTTAATCGTGTTTTTTTTTGTGCGAGGTGTTTTGTTCGGGTTTTTGACTGTGACGCATTTTTTATTTTGACGCTTTTTTGACTTTGGTGCATCTTTGACTTTGTCGTATTTTGACTGTGACGCATTTTTTATTTTGACGCTTTTTTGACTTTGGTGCATCTTTGAATTTGTCGTATTTTGACTTTGACGCATTTTTGACTTTGATGCATTTTTGACTTTGACGTTTTTTTGACTTTGATTAATAGGAAATTTTGCCCTGTGGGCATTGTGATTTGATGGAAATTGTATCACCGAAAATCGTGATGCATGGAAATTGTGCCCATAAAATTTCTGCTATTGATGTTGCTCTGATCTATAAATGGTCCCTGGAAATTTCGAATGCAAAAATTGTGGTTACGGGAAATTGTGGTTACGGGAAATTGTGGTTACGGGAAATTGTGGCTACGGGAAATTTTGGCTACGGGAAATTGTGGCTACGGGAAATTGTGGCTACGGGAAATTGGGGCTACGGGAAATTGTGGCTACGGGAAATTGTGGCTACGGGAAATTATGGCTACAGGAAATTGTGGCTACGGGAAATTGTGGCTACGGGAAATTGTGGCTACAGGAAGTTGTGGCTACGGGAAATTGTGGCTACGGGAAATTGTGGCGACGGGAAATTGTGGCTACGGGAAATTGTGGCTCGTGGAAATTGTGGCTACGGGAAATTGTGGCTACGGGAAATTGTGGCTACGGGAAATTGTGGCTACGGGAAATTGTGGCTACGGGAAATTGTGGCTACGGGAAATTGTGGCTACGGGAAATTGTGGCTACGGGAAATTGTGACTGCGGGAAATTGTGACGTCAGTGCGACCTGTCAGTCCGACAGTACCTCACAAGCAACACGCGGTATGGTCCGCTTTAAACCATCGCACACAATCAGCTCACACCGTGCGGTCACATACTTTGTTAGGTCACTCCTTGTTGCAAACTGTGTGTGTGTGTGTGTGTGTGTGTGTTGCGTGTGTGTATATTGTGTGTGAGTGTATATTTGTTGCGTGTGCATGTGTATATTTGGTGTCTCCATATTGTGCGTGTGTGTCCACGTTGTGTATGTGTCTGTGTGTTGTGTCGGCCGGAAGACAAGTAGGATCACCTCCATAATCCGCAGCTCGGCCTCACGCCTCACAGGCTCAGGGCAGGCTTAGGCCCTTGAGACACACCTCTGAAGTCTCCCTCCCTCAGCTTGACTGCTGATGTGTCTCAAGTCATTCCTCTTACTTAGTTACTTACTTGTTGGCTGCTTACTCTTGCTGCTTACTCGTGCTTTTTGCAGTTACTGTTATTTATCATTGTCACTGTTATTTTTTTCTTATTCCCTGTTATTTGTATCTTAATTTCTTGTTAGTTATTATTATTACTTAATTATTGTTACTATTATTTTTTACTTAGTTACTTCTTAGTTAATGTTACTGCTATTTGTTCTAGTATTTTTTAGTCTTATTTATGTTATTATTCCGTTCAAATGTGTGTTACTTTAATCAAATTTGTATTTTTGTTCATCTGTGTAGGATATCCGGGAAATTTCCGGGTGTGGAATCATAACGAGCGTTTAGGCGCTCCGGGCTGAGGACGACATAAAACCCTTATTCACATTTGTGCGCAGTAAGCTATCTTGGATTTTGCTAGACTTGTATTTTGTTTTAAAGTTACAGTGCGGCTGGTGGGGTAAGGTTGGGTTAGGATAAGTGAAATTCGTTTAAATAGAAAACTTCTTTACAAAGTTTAAAATTTCAGGCACGGTTTGATTTCCTTGTATAAATTCTCTTACAAATTTAACGTTAAATTCAAATTAAGGTCACGGATGTTCCCTCAGCTAAAGATAGGCCTTCGGGATTTGCGTCTTTTGAGCACACTTCGTTTCTTTCAGTTTCTGCCATTTTTACAATCTCTTTTTTGTCCTTTCATCCTCTTCCTTTTCTATTTTTTGTCCTTTCATCCTCTTCCTTTTCTCTTTTTTGTCCTTTCATCCTCTTCCTTTTCTCTTTTTTGTCCTTTCATCCTCTTCCTTTCTAGCTCTCTGTTTCTGTGTGCAGGGCATCCTGTGTGGGGACACACCTTGTGCATAGATCCCACGTTTTCTACAATCTATCTTAAATTGTCTCTTTTCTTTCCTCTGTGAAAAATTTCTTTGCTATGGAAACGAAGCTTTAAAGTTACTTCTATGCTACTACCATTGCTACTGCTATATCTATTATTACGTATTACTGCTTCCGCTACAATAATTATTGATAGCACTATTATTATTGCTACCACTACTATTATTGTTGCTACCACTACAACTATTACTGCTACCACTACTATTATTGTTGCTACCACCTCTATTTTTGTTGCTACCACTATATTATTATTGATGCCACTACTATTATTATTGCCACCACTACTGTTATTATTGCTACCATTATTATTATTATTGCTACCACTACTATTATTACTGCTAACACTACTATTATTATTGCTACCACCACTAATATTACTATTGCTACCACTACTATTATTGTTGCTACTGTTCCAATTATTACTCCTATCTCTACTATTATTATTGCTTCCGCTACAATTATTACTGCTTCCCCGCTTCTATTATTACTGCTACCCCTACTATTATTATTGCTACCACTACTATTATTATTGCTACCACTACAATTATTATTGCAACCACTGCTATAATTACTACTGTTATTATTGGGTGTAAGTTTTTGCAAGGCTGCGTGTCTGTTGTCACATGATATCGAAATAGCAAAAAATACACAACTGCTTTTGAATACAAATCTGAACGTTCATAAGTACTCAAAACTACTTATTTGCTTTATGATACTGCATTTGGCTGACAATCGGAAATTTTAAGAAAATAACTTCTATTCTATTCATATATTTTGCTCCAATTAACTTTTGCCTCGCACCAGTTAATAATAACAAATTTTAGTCCCTTTTTAATTATATAGATAACATTCCAAAGACTCTGCTCTCGTTAATTTTGAACAAATATTGTTACCCATTTTTTCTTGCACCAGTTAAAAAACAGACAAATTCCAGTTCATTTTTTAATTATAAAAGTTAGCTTCCAAGGACTCTGCTCTCGTTAATTTTGTATGAATGTTGTTGTGCGCGTTGTACATCGAGGTAGGTTGGATCTTCGAAGAGGTGTTCATGTAGCAGAGCAGGTCGGGAAGAACCAGCGCACAAACCTAGCACCTCCTTGGCCATTTGCTGCGCGCCCTCATGCATAGAGATGTGACCTTCCTGTTCATTTGCGCGACTTCCAGGTAATTGCAACTGCCTCTTGTCTAACAGATCTCCGAGGTTCAGCATCCCCTTTTAGTGTTAAAAAAGCTGTTTTAAAGGAATTTGCGCTTCTAGGAGAATATGTGAGGTCCTGAGCTAAAGGTTAGGTAGGCTTTCCGTTTGTTGAAATAGAATAGGTTTTCATTTCGTTAGGGGCCATCTTTTAGTTCGGTTCTCTGCTCTCCTGTTTTCCAGAATCTTCTACTTTCTTCTTTCACTTATACTTGTTTCATGAAATTCTTTCTTAACTTACTGTTTCTCTCCACTTTGTGCATAGATTCCGTGTTCCCTTAATTCCATACTAAATGGTTTCTTACTCCTTCCTTTCCTTTGAACACCTTTGTTACGGTTAGAGAGGCTTAAACTAAGATCGAATCTAATCTAATCCAGTTTAATTTGATTTAAATGAGACGTAATCCTGATACCTGGTGCGTGTTGTGGTGTCGGTATTAAATAGTATGTGACCAAAAAACGTTGAGCACTTCATTTTTACGTACTCTAGATATTTTTCCTTATTATATTTCTGAGTTCATGGTTTTCGTGTAACTGGATGAGGCTACATTCTCGAAGCACTTGTATTTGCCAAGCATTAAAGATCACTTTCACCCAGCCTACACAATTTTACATATTCAGTTACATCAGAAAAATAAAGACGCGTGGAAATGACCTGTCAGCATTTAATAAAGGTCTAGTCATCGGGTTCATCAAAGAGGAAAATCAACTCGGGACATCTGTATTAATATCTGAGCGAGATAGAGAACAATAGCAAGCTGGAAACAAGATAGCGAGGTCGGTTTATCTTATGGGAGTTGTGGAAGACTTAAAATTCTGGTTAGAAAAGGCAGACACTCTCTGAAGAGTTTGTTGGAAAAAAATCGGTGTTTATGAGTCAAAATAATAGCCGGCGAGTATTGTAAATTTCAAATAAATGCTTTTTTGGAGGGCTGTACAATCGAAGCGTAAAAAATGAATCCAGGTAAATTCAAATCTATCAGGAAGCCAATAGCGCCATTATCAATTCGAAAATACCGTACGTGCTTTGTTCGAAAACAGTGAGATTGGACAGTTGAGGGTTGGAAGCATGTAATGTAGTTCAGTGAGTCCAGATTCACCATTTTCAAAACGATGGGTGCTTTAGGGTACAACGAAAGCCGCATGAAGACACATCTTAAATCGTCTCAACTGTTCAGGCATTTTGAAACAGTGCAATGCTTCGGGAATTTTTCTTTACTCGAATTTCTTTACTCGAAACACTCTACAATGGCCGTATGAATACTAAGGACTATTTTCATGCTCTTCTTGATCACGTTGATCCTTCCGTGGAGTTTATTTTTATGGTCTTTCAGGACGATAATGCTCTTATTCACACGGCTAAAAATATTCCTCATCGATTTATTGCGTGCGAGGGAAATTTTGAGCTGATGAACTGGCCCTCACATTCTCATGAGAAGTTATGGGATGAGCTTTGAAGGAGCCTGCGTGACTCATTGCCATTTCATTCAACATTGACTGCTCCTAGGGACAGGTTACGTTAATTATGGCCAAAAATGAAGCTGCAGAGAAGCAATAATTTTATTGAACCAATGCCAGGTTGAACAAAAACTGTAATTCGAGCTAAAGGAGCTCTATTCGTCCGCGTGTAAATTTCTGAACCGTGTAACTTTTCTGTTCACTTGGTGTACTAGAATTGTTTATATTTTATTAAATTCTCATGTTAAATTGGGTGAAAATGACCATGGAAAGTCCATTTTTATATAGGTTTAAAGCCTGCTTCATTCCCCTGAAAAGCATTTGACGAAAAAGGATTTGCTTAAAAGGATGCTATATTTAACTGAAATGTTCAATGAATCTTTCGAAAGGAGCCGTTTTTGCAGTTTCTCGTTGCTGAAACCCAATCTAAAAAAATAATCCCCAATGGAAAAAAGAAAAAAAGCATCAAAAAGGAGAAATGAAGAGCAGCAGAAAGAAATGAAGTAAAACAATATAAAGAAGAAAAAAGAAGCAAGAGAAAGAAATGAAAAGTAGCATAAGAAGAAATAAGCAACAGAAAGAAGAAAAGACAAGCAAGAAAAACAAGAAAAAAAGGCACAGAAAGAAGAAAAGAAAAGCAACAGAAAGAAGAAAAGAAAAGCAACAGACATAATAAAAGAAAGGCAACGCAAAGAAGTAGAGAAAAGCAACAGACATAAGAAAAGGAAAGCAACGCAAAGAAGTAAAGAAAAATCAACAAAATGAAGAAAGACAAGCAACAAAAAAGAAGAAAAGAAAAGCAACATAAAGAAGGGAATAGAAGCACCAGAAAGAAGAAAAATCAAGCAACATAAAGAAGGAAATAAAAGCACCAGAAGAACAAAGACCGCGACGTCCGATACAATTCCCAAGAGCAGGCAGAAGTGAGGCGGTCCCATGGCAGGTGCAGGCAATACAATGAGCAACAACAAGTGGCCAAGATTAAGAATTTTCAGCGGTAAAAACGCAGAAAAGTAGGCGGACATTATAAAAATAATAGTATGAAACAAAAATGACGCTAGTCAAGATAAAGTATTCTTAATGGTTCACAAACTGTAAAGCTGCAAGACTCGTGAAAGAATATCAATAAAATTAAATATAAATAACATGCGGTCAAGATATGGTATACTTATCAACTGTAAAAAAAGGAAAGCGGTCGGAAACTTGGAATGAAGGCGATAAAATTGTGTAGAAAAAAGCTGGCCAAAATGAAGTATTCCCATAGGTAAAAAAATAGAAAAGTAGGGGGACGCTAGGAAAGATGGTAGTGAAATTAAATGGAAATAGGTGTTGATGAGGTATATATAATTATCAATGAAAAATAATGGAAATGCAGAGGGACACCTGAAATTAAATCATTAAACAGAATTATTATTATTAATCATTATTAATTATTATTAATTTCATTAAACAGAAGCAACAGCTGGGAAAAACAGAAATGCACAAGGACACAGTTAAGTTTTACGAATAAAAGCTACCTGAAAAATGCAGGCCTATATCACAGTGCCTACAATGCCATGTATGTTGATAGTTTACAAATAAAACTTTATTTTGTGGTGATTCTGAAGTTATATATACGCTCATGAGATGAGGATTTAATTTTCTTTCTTGAAACTTTAGTTTTAATTAGGGTGATAAGTTTTATTTATCGATTCTTTCATGTAGACTTTATATTCATTTTATGCACAGATTCATGCAATGCAGTTGATTTTTATACATATGATTGTTCTGTATATATTACACAAATATATATACAGTATAAAGAATGTTTTTTGAGAAAACACCCATAAACTAAAAAAGTTCTGGTTTTTGAGATATTAGCTGTTTCTTATCTTGAAGGATGAAATTTAATGACACAATTACTCGGAACATTTATTTTGAATTTACTTTACAAAAATTGTTCAGAATGTGTCCCACCTCCATTATTGCACTTTTCCAATCTTAGCCTTAACGACTGCCGGATATTAGGAAACACGTCTGGCATTTCAGAAATCTCACCAACAGCCACTGCTGTTCTGACCGCAAGATCTTCGTGAGGTGCAATTAATGTGTGCAGCATGAACAAGGCTCTTCATTTTCAAGGCTCCTAAATTTTATTATTGAAATCTTTCTTAGAATAAAAGTGTTTGCAACGTAAATACAAAATAAATATTGCGAATAATTGTGCAGATAATTTTATCCCTCAAAACTATAAACAGCTAAATGCTCCAAAAACCCGAATTTTTTCGAAAAATTTTGTGGAAGAAAGTGGTTATTTAGCCATTTTGTACTTGGTGGGAAATTTTGTACCTCTAGTTTAGAAACACCCTGTACACGGATATATCATAATATCTATAATACTTACCTAGTATACATGCATGGATATATTATAGGAACGTTGTCGGGCCGAAACTAAGCCGTTACTGGGTAGTTTGAGTCTGTTATGGGTCCATAATTACGCCGTTATATGGCCGTTATGGGCCGCGATTGGACAGTTACCGAACCGTTATCGGGCATTATTGGGCCGGACCGTTATCGGGCCGGACCGTTATTGGGCCATTATCGGGCCGGACCGTTATTGGGCCATTATCGGGCCGGACCGTTATTGGGCCATTATCGGGCCGGACCGTCATTGGGCCATTATCGGACTGGACTGTTATTGGGACATTATTGGGCCGGACCGCTATCGGGCCGTTATTGGGCCGGACCGTTATCGGGCCGTTACCAGACCGTCACCGGACCATTATCAGGCTGTGACCAGGTCGTTACTCGCCGTTTCTATGTCATTATCGGACCGTTATAAGGCCGTTATCGGTCCGTAATGAACACCAAGCTGCCGCACCAGAACAAGCGCTCGGCTGGCCTGTGATGTTCTTTGATGTTCCAGAATTCAATTTCTATCGCAACACAGAAGCCTGCAGAAATTTTCCCGTATCACGCCACATTTTTCCCAATAATGCCAATAGTTTTTGGCCAAAGTTTTAATGGTTTATCGGAACGTGCATGACAGAATTGTTGCATGTGAACATGGTTTAGCAAACCAAATTGTTGGTGGTTTCAAAGGAGGTTTTTTAGAAAAACTCTACGGATTTTGGAACTGACATTTAATTTACTTTTTGGAATGTCCGTATATTCATTGTTTTATTCAATAGAGGCTTACTTACTTTCGTTATATGAAGTATAGTATTTTATTTGAGGAAAAATTAATATATAGGGTATATTTTTTCAGTAAATAAGTCCGAGTCACTTGAATGGAAATCGATAGACACGTTGCGGATTTTCAATGAAGCTATGTACTTTTTTGCACATTTTCATCGTATTTAATTCCTAATCTTACTCTTTTTTATTTAATAAATTCATTGCGAGGAAAAATGATTATTGAAACACAAATTTTACATATCAAGTTTAATTTTGTGTATAACTCAACAGGTGTTACATCGAACATTCAAGTTACTTTTCTATTTCGTGGCTTTCACTTCCTTAGGTCACTCGTATTGTCAAAATCAGGCCACAGTTCGGATAAATATAAATTATAATAGATGTCTCCCGTTACCTGACCGACACCAGGCAAAGGTGCTGTTCATGTATCGTGGCCTTTATATAAGCTGTTCATATATACCTGTATGTATATGTATTCATAATATGTATATATCTATCGGAACTCTAGCCTGAATTTGAGAACACGAGCGTCCCAAGAAAGTCGAAGCAATGAAATAGAAAAAGTAACAAAATGTTCGGTGTAAAATCCGTAGAGTTATCCCAAACTCGCGTTGTGGAATCTGAGTTTTAAGGAGTATTTTTTTTTGTCCTAATAATTCTTTAATTAGCACATTCACTGCGTATCCGAGGCTGTCAACGGTTTGTTTAGTTAGGTTGTGAGTATCAGAACAGGGAAATTGACTTTATTGCTTGGATACATTTTTATCCATTTTCCATATATTTTTATCCATTGCAAAATATATGAAAATGCATTTGCATGGTAACATTTTACCTTGTTTTGTAACAGTTACTTATTAGAAGGTCGCGAAAGAGAGGAAATGTCACTCATTTATGTTAGAACGAGAATTAGAAATTAACCGATTGGGAGACTTATGGCGACGAACGTGTTCATAAATGGTAAAATTGGAAATTAAAATACTATGAAAATTTACAAAAAAGGGCATTGCTTTATAGAAAATCCTAAACATGCTTCTCGATATCCCTTGAAGTAATTCCAATTTATTTCCTTAAAATATTTTGTAAAATTAATTTTTACGTGAATGAAATGTTCCTCAGATAACAAAAAAAAATCAGACTCCTTTGCATAACTCATTAAAAATAGTTGTTAGGATATCTTAAGAGGTGAATTAAATGTTACTAGCAGAACCCGTAGAGTTTTCTTCGAAAATTTCACACTCTGAAACCACCAACAATTTGGTTTGCTAAGCCATGTTCACATGGAGCAATTCTGCCATGCGCGTTCCGATAAGCCATTAAAACTTTGGCCAACAACTATTGACATTATTGGCCCTTCAAGGGGATACAACTATTGTATCTGTGGGAATTAGAACTCCCAGGAGAACCATGTGAGGGCCCGAGGTAAAGGTTAGGTAGGCTTTCTTTTTGTTGTAATAAAATAGGTTTTTGTTTTGTTACGGACCATCTTTTTTCGGTTCACTGCTGTCCTGTTTTTCAGCACCTACTACTTTCTTCTTCAACTTTTTTCTTGTTTCATGAACTTCTTTCCTAGCTTACTGTTTCTGTGCACCTTGTGCATAGATTCCGCGTTCCCTCAACTCCATACTAAATGGTGCCCTCCTCTTTCCTCTCTTAGAACATCTTTGTCGTGTGTAAGGGTGGCTAAAACTTTCTTATATAATTATAATAATGATTGGCATTATTGGGGAAAATGTGGCATGATACGGAAACATTTCTGCAAGCTTCTGTGATGCGATAGAAATTGAATTCTGGAACATCAAAGAACATCACAGGCCAGCTGAGCGCTTGTTCTGGTGCGGCAGCTTGGTGTTCATAACGGACCGATAACGGCCTTATAACGGTCCAATAACGGCCCGGTAACGGCTCGATAACGGCCCGGTAACGGTCCGATAACGGCCTGGTAACAACCTTATAGTGGCGCAGTGACGGTCCGATAACGTCCTGGTAACGGTGCGGTAACGGCCATGTGACGGTCCTATAACTGCGCGATAACAGTTTGGTAACGGCCCGATAATTTCTTGGAAATGGCTCTGTAACGGCCCAATAATTTAATATTTTCGGAATCCATTCAAGTTTTGTCTTTCTTTATTTCGACATGGTTTTGTATGTGTCAATTTCAGTTAAATTATATATTTATCGCTCTTTAATTAGTTTTTGTATTTTTTTATTACCTATGGAGTTTTGAATGTCCCAATTTAAACAGGATTTTTTTCCTAATTTAAACAGCATTTTTTCCCCAATTTAAGCGGGGTTTTGCACGGCTCGATTTGAAAATATTTGTTTAATTCCAATTATAAATAGGATTTTGTACTTTCCAGTTTCAATAAAGCTTTGTATTTCCTAATTTTATTAGGGTTTTGTACTTTCCAATTTTATTAGGGTTTTATACTGTCCAATTTTATTACGATTTTATACTATCTAATTTCATTAGGATTTATACTATCCAGTTTTATTCGAGTTTTGTACTTCCCAAGTTTAATGGGCTTTTGTACTTTCCAATTTTAATGGGTTTTTGCACTTTCCAATTTTAATGGGATTTTGCACTTTCCAATTTTAATGGAGTTTTGTACTTTTCAATTTTAATGGGGTTATACACTTTCCAATTTTAATGGGGTTTTGCACTATCCAATTTTAATGGGGTTTTGTACTTTTCAATTTTAATGGGGTTTTACACTTTCCAATTTTAATGGGGTTCTGCACTTTCCAATTTTAATGGGGCTTTGCACTTTCCAATTTTAATGGGGTTTTGTACTTTCCAATTTTAATGGGGCTTTGCACTTTCCAATTTTAATGGAGTTTTGTACTTTCCAATTTTAATGGGGCTTTGCACTTTCCAATTTTAATGGGGCTTTGCACTTTCCAATTTTAATGGGGTTTTACACTTCCCAAGTTTAATGGGGCTTTGCACTTCCCAAGTTTAATGGGGCTTTGCACTTTCCAATTTTAATGGGGCTTTGCACTTTCCAATTTTAATGGGGTTTTGTACTTTCCAATTTTAATGGGGTTTTGTACTTTCCAATTTTATTGGGGCTTTGCACTTCCCAAGTTTAATGGGGTTTTGCACTTTCCAATTTTAATGGGGTTTTGTACTTTCCAATTTTAATGGGGTTTTGTACTTTCCAATTTTATTGGGGCTTTGCACTTCCCAAGTTTAATGGGGTTTTGCACTTTCCAATTTTAATGGGGTTTTGTACTTTCCAATTTTAATGGGGTTTTGCACTTTCCAATTTTAATGGGGTTTTGCACTTTCCAATTTTAATGGGGTTTTGTACTTTCCAATTTTAATGGGGTTTTGTACTTTCCAATTTTATTGGGGCTTTGCACTTCCCAAGTTTAATGGGGCTTTGCACTTTCCAATTTTAATGGGGTTTTGTACTTTCCAATTTTAATGGGGTTTTGTACTTTCCAATTTTATTGGGGCTTTGCACTTCCCAAGTTTAATGGGGTTTTGCACTTTCCAATTTTAATGGGGTTTTGTACTTTCCAATTTTAATGGGGTTTTGCACTTTCCAATTTTACTGGGGTTTTGCACTTTCCAATTTTAATGGGGTTTTGTACTTTCCAATTTTAATGGGGTTTTGCACTTTCCAATTTTAATGGGGTTTTGCACTTTCCAATTTTAATGGGGCTTTGCACTTTCCAATTTTAATGGAGTTCAGAACTTCCCAATTTCCCACGGGGTTTTGTCCGCAATTCTCAGATGTAAACCTCCCTCGTGCGGCAGCATCAAGAAGACTAAGCAGTACGCGTTCAGGGGAAATATTCATCTATCAAATATACAACACAAATATTGTCGGAAAATAGAACATAACCCTTAAATGATCTAGCAAGGAATATTTGCGTGGATTTTTTACATTCATGCCGTGAAACATTATTTGTTGTTTTTTTAAAGGAGTTTTTTATCCTTGAAAGTTAACCAAATGATGTAGAAAGTGTACAGGAGCGTATAATGTTTATCGATAATCAATTTGATCTCAACATTTTGCCTAATAAAAAAATCGAGTTCTCCGCCGGGAGCGCTGTATCTTGGAAAAATCTTCAGACGCTTCATTTTTGCTCATATTTTTACCGCCACTCAAATAATTACGCGGGATTTTAAAAAATTTGGTAGTTTTATAAATTTCAGACAAGATTTCAGACAAGATTCATTTGTTGATTCATTTGTTGATTTCAGACAAGATTCATTTGTTGATTTATTTATCAGGGAGGGATTCAAGTTTTTGAAAAGGTGTTCACCTAGCCTCTGAGACCATCTCTTTCGGCATTCTTTTTTTTATATTAAATTTATTTTTGTGATCTCTAGGTTTGGGAATCAATTTCATCCAAAAAGGCAAATTAAAATACAGGATAAATAAAATTCATTGGCCCATTTCACGCCCGTAGAAGGCCATTTCACAGTTTTTAATTTTTTTTTGTGATGAAGCTTTATTAAATTTCGCCATGTTTTTCTCGGCATTCGAAAAAAATGATTCTTTGCCCCGTTTATAAAAAACGAATTGAACAAAAATTTCAAACACTGTCCAATTTTTGTGTCAAATACTTGTAAAAGAATTTCAGTCGTTCTCAAAAAATCTCTGTCCATTTAGACTGCCACCTTTCTTTTTATGTCAGCTGCCACATTACTTGCCATATCAGCTGCCACGTCACTTGCCATATCAGCTGCCACGTCACTTGCCACGTTACTTGCCATGTCAGCTGCCACGTTACTTGCCATGTCAGCTGCCACGTTACTTGCCACGTTACTTGCCATGTCAGCTTCCACGTTACTTGCCATATCAGCAGCCACATTACTTGCCATATCAGCTGCCACGTCACTTGCCACGTTACTTGCCACGTCAATTGCCACGTTACTTGCCACGTTACTTGCCTCGTTACTTGCCATGTCAGCTGCCACGTTACTTGCCACGTGACTTGCCATGTCGGCTGCCACGGTACTTGCCATGTCGGCTGCCACGTTACTTGCCACGTCGGCTGCCATGTTACTTGCCATGTCGGCTGCCACGTTACTTGCCATGTCAGCTGCCACGTTATTTGCCATGTCAGCTGCCACGTTACTTGACATGTCAGCTGCCACGTTTCTTGCCATGTCGGCTGCCACGTTACTTGCCATGTCAGCTGCCACGCTACTTGCCATATCAGCTGCCACGTTACTTGCCATGTCAGCTGCCACGTTACTTGCCATGTCAGCTGCCACGTTACTTGCCATGTCAGCTGCCACGTTACTTGCCATGTCAGCTGCCACGCTACTTGCCATATCAGCTGCTACGTTACTTACCATGTCAACTGCCACGTTACTTGCCATGTCAGCTGCCACGTTACTTACCATGTCGGCTGCCACGTTACTTGCCATGTCAGCTGCCACGTTACTTACCATGTCGGCTGCCACGTTACTTGCCATGTCAGCTGCCACGTTACTTACCATGTCAGCTGCCACTTTACTTGCCATGTCGGCTGCCACGTTACTTATCATGTCAGCTGCCACTTTACTTGCCATGTCAGCTGCCACGTTACTTGCCATGTCAGCTGCCACGTTACTTGCCATGTCGGCTGCCACGTTACTTGCCATGTCAGCTGCCACGTTACTTGCCATGTCAGCTGCCACGTTACTTGCCATGTCAGCTGCCAAGTTACTTGTCATGTCAGCTGCCTCGTTACTTACCATGTCAGCTGCCACTTTACTTGCCATGTCAGCTGCCACGTTACTTACCATGTCAGCTGCCACGTTACTTGCCGTGTCAGCTGCCACGTTACTTACCATGTCAGCTGCCACTTTACTTGCCATGTCAGCTGCCACGTTACTTACCATGTCAGCTGCCACGTTACTTGCCATGTCAGCTGCCACGTTACTTACCATGTCAGCTGCCACGTTACTTGCCATGTCAGCTGCCACGTTACTTACCATGTCAGCTGCCACGTTACTTGCCATGTCAGCTGCCACGTTACTTGCCATGTCAGCTGCCACGTTACTTACCATGTCAGCTGCCACGTTACTTGCCATGTCAGCTGCCACGTTACTTGCCATGTCAGCTGCCACGTTACTTGCCATGTCAGCTGCCACTTTACTTGCCATGTCAGCTGCCACGTTAGTTTCCTACAAAGCATTTTCCCGGATAATTTGTTGCCTTTTTTCCCCTCGCGAGGCCGGCGTGTTTGCTTCCCTCGGCGCTGCAGCGTCGGAATCTCGGTGTTTGTTTCAGGCAACGTGTGGCACGTGTGGCAACGAGGCTGCCGAGTCTGGCAACATCTGGCAATGCGTGGCAACTCGTGGTAACATGTGGCAACATGTGGCAACATGTGGCAACATGTGGCAACATATGGTAACATGTGTTAACACATGGCAACATGTGGAAACACCTGAAATCGCGTGGCAGCGCGTTATTGTAACGCGTAGTAAGGCAACGGCCTGCTGCGGCAACACATGGCAACTCGGGGCAACAAGTTAGCATAATTTGCTCAAAAATCGTCAAATAAATGTCTTGGAATCGCAGTAAATTGATTTTTAGTCGTACGTTTTGGTTACCACCATCACTAAATCACCAGTTCATCAACCATCACACCACTAACGGTATCAAGTACCACCGCACCACCACCTCTACATCACTATACCACCACTGCTCAACCACACCACCCGTGCATCACTGCACCACCACCACTGCACCACAACACCACTGCACAACCACACCACCATCCTTTCACGACACCACTGCACCACCACACCACCACCACAACACCACCCGTGCATCACCGCACCACCACACCACCACATCACCACACCACACTTCAACAACCCACCACTATCCCACACACTCCCCCACCCCACGCACCAAAAGCCGCAGCTCCGCCACAAGTTTGCTGGCAGGAGCCCCTCTTTTCTCGCCGCATAATATTCGATATCGTGGAGGCGATTTTTTAATTTGGAGCCGAAGTTTGCTTTCTTTTTGCGTTTTTCGTTCCTCGTCATCGCGTTTTACAGCAGCGGAAAGCTCTGCTGGGTTATGGTATTAACAGCAGGGTAAATTAGAAATAAAGCCAGCATTTTTATCCATTTTGATACTAACAGAAGAATGTAATTAGAAATAATGGTGTCATTTTTATCCATTTTGATAATAACAGATGAATATAATTAGAAAAAAGGCGTCATTTTTAGCCATTTTGATATTAACAGAAGAATTTAATTAGAAATAACGCCGGTATATTTTAGCTATTTTATGTACAAAAGCTCCAAAACGAAGTATATGTGAAAATACTTGAACGAAATATCTAGCGTATAAAGAACGCAGCACCGCAGCGCACCACAACACATCACTCACACGGTCCAGCACTACACTATTCAACCAAACTACACAGCAAAAGATCATGCAATAGCTCCATACAACACAACTCAATAACACAATACAACAACCCAACTCAATAACACACTACAACAACACAACTCAATAACACAATACAACAGCCCAACTCAATAACACAATACAACAACACAACTCAACTCAATGATTCAAACTAACAGCCCCAACACAACAAAAAACAACACAACTCAACACAATGATTCAAACTAACAGCCCCCAACACAACGAAAAACAACACAGTACGACACAATGACTCAACACAGAAACACAACATGACAAGACAACATAGTGACTCTACAACGACACAGAACAGCGCAGAAATACTTCACTATACACCAACGCGGCACATCAACACGGCACATCTATACAGCAACACAACACATCGCTATACAGCAGCACAACACAACGCAGCAACACTTCGCTATACAACACTTCGCTATACAACACTTCGCTATACAACACTTCGCTATACAACACTTCGCTATACAACACTTCGCTATACAACACTTCGCTATACAACACTTCGCTATACAACACTTCGCTATACAACACTTCGCTATACAACACTTCGCTATACAACACTTCGCTATACAACACTTCGCTATACAACACTTCGCTATACAACACTTCGCTATACAACACTTCGCTATACAACACTTCGCTATACAACACTTCGCTATACAACACTTCGCTATACAACACTTCGCTATACAACACTTGGCTATACAACACTTGGCTATACAACACTTGGCTATACAACACTTGGCTATACAACACTTGGCTATACAACACTTCGCTATACAACACTTCGCTATTCAACACTTCTATAAACAGAAACGCAACCCAGAAGCACAACACAACGCAGCTACACAACAACACTTCGTTTAACAGCAACACAACGCAGCAACACAACACACCAACACAACACAACACAGCGGGTTGGTGTGCGGAGGGAGCCAGCTGCCCCAGAAGTGTTGACTGCCACTCTGGCCATGGCGTGCTCGAGTGTAGCGATCGCTCTGACTTCATCTCTGGCTGTATTGACGTGCTGGGCGCTGTGCTAGGGACTGCGTTCTGTTCATGTTCAGTTCATTCTTATAAACTATTCCAGTCAATAAAATATATGTATATGACAAAAAAGCTGTTCAAAAAA
Source organism: Morinoia aosen (assembly GCA_030386875.1). NCBI lineage: Eukaryota > Metazoa > Arthropoda > Malacostraca > Amphipoda > Talitridae > Morinoia > Morinoia aosen. Next base: position 21,987,367 of record CM059578.1, on the reverse strand, counting down.
GGTATGGCAATTCTGTTCTGTTTTCACAAATGCAACCAGTTTTGATGAAGCCAGTTTTTTGAGAACCGCATCTGGGAGTGGCATTTGCAGTCCCTTTCCGTTCAAGGGGACTGTTATATTGTAAAGTAGGCATCGTTGTGTTATGGGATTTCCGGAGCTGAGGTTTGCGCGTAACCGGAAGACCTGTGATTACGTCTTGCCGAATGCCTTATCGCGTTCAGGTCACATGTCTTTATTGGACCTCCGCCGAAGCCGTGCCTTGGGAGCGCATCGCGTTGGCATGCACCGGAAGAGCCTTGTTCAACTTCCGAGCGCTATAGCTCATAAGCAGAGTCGGTGTATCGATGAGTCAGTACAAGAATAGGAACCTAGCTGAGAGTTTCCTTTTCCTACTCCTTGAAGTGAAGGCTTCAGATACGGTAGTTAAAGCTACCTTTTACTAAACCTCGTGTCGTGATGAAATACCACGATACTACAGGGACCGTCTACCCGAAAAAAAAGTTCGTTATTTTCCGACGGATTTGTCTGAAATTTTCACCTTAGGTGTGAAATGATGTAACATTTCTCTTTCGCTTTGATTGTTTTTGTACTGCTTTTAAAAATTGAGTTTTTCGGAAAATGTGAAAAGTGAGTATTTTGAAAAAGATCTCTGGAAATGTACTTGACTGTTTTCAACGCTTTGATTTTATTATTTCCGTTAAAATTTAAGACCTGACCTTATCATGCGCTCATTTCAGGCATTACGTTATGTTTTGTTTCATGTTTCGTTAGGTGTTTCATTTCATATTTTATTTCATGTTTCATTTCATGCTTCATTTCATGCATCATTTCATTTTTCATTTCACGCATCATTTCATGTTTCATTTCATGCATCATTTCATGTTTCATTTCATGCATTATTTCATGTTTCATTTCATGTTTCACTTCATGTTTCATTTCATGTTTCATTTCACGTTCCATTTCATGCATCATTTCACGTTTCATTTCATGCATCATTTCATGTTTCATTTCATGCATCATTACCCGTTTCATTTCATGCATCATTTCATGTTTCATTTCATGCATCATTTAATGTTTCATTTCATGCATCATTTCATGTTTCATTTCATGCATCATTTCATGTTTCATTTCATGCATCATTTCATATTTCATTTCATATTTCATTTCATGTTTCATTTCATGCGTCATTTCATGTTTCATTTCACGCATCATTCCACGTTTCATTTCATGCATCATTTCCTGTTTCATTTCATGTTTCATTTCATGCATCATTTCATGTTTCATTTCATGTTTCATTTCATGCATCATTTCATGTTCCATCACCTGAGATGCATTACAAATTAACATCTCCAGAGGCACATACCCCCGCCGAGTGACGACGACACTCTAGCTTAACTCTCCTGGTGATACAACTTTCGTATCTGTGATAATTAGCGCTCCCAAGGGAAAAATGTGAAAATGTGCCATTTTCACACAGGTTACTATTCAGTATAGGACTTTAGGTTATAGATCATGTCTCACAAGTGGCTGTACGAACTAATAGATTGATGAAGTTTTAATGTACGGGTGTATAAAAGTATGTCTGATGTGTCTCGATGTTTCAAGGTATGTCAAGGAGGGTCAAAGTGTGTCAAGGAGGGTCAAAGTGTGTCAAGGAGGGTCAAAGTGTGTCAAGGAGTATCAAGGTGTATCAAGGCGTATCAAGGTGTGTTAAGGTACGTACGTATATAAGAGTTTCAATGACACATCAAGGTCACTAAATACAGAGCACACATTCCACACACGTCAGTACACCCTTCACAACATATCGTGCGCCTCAAGGTGCTATAAAATCCACCAAATTTCACAACAAACTTCCGTTCTCAAACTCCAGGTCATAAAAGGCAATCTTTTACATTCGTTTCGTACGTTGACGATTGACAGGCAATCATTTTTTAGTTCGACTACAGCAAACACAGAGATTGATGCGCCAGTCTCGGCTCAGAGATACGCGCGCTGGCAGAAATATTACGTTTACTGTGTGATTCAAATCGCTGTGTGAGGTTTATTTTTGTCTTTTGATCATATTCTACGAGTTTTTTTGTCTCCAAGTTCTGGCAGATGAATAGTTATGAATCTTGGTTGCACTGCTATACGTATACATGTATACTGAATGTCGAATTTCAAAAATACAGTTATACCGGTAGAATGTACTGATATATATAGTTAAGTGAGTCGAATGTGTTTACATATAGTCCTACATCGAATGTAATGAAATATAGTTTTATTTGTCGAATGTACTCATCTGAATATAGAATTTGAGCTTGTACTGAATTATTTCTGAATTATTATTTCTGAATGAGCTTGTATCCTAGATACTCAAAATACCGCCTACTGTGCCCTGAACTTCAGTGTTTCTATCGCAGTTTTACAGATTTAATAAATGCTAATTAGATCTTAAGTTCGTTAAATTACTTTTTAGAAACTTCAAATTTAATTAAAAGTTATCTAACGGTTAAGTATACAGTATATACATCGCTGGAATGTATTAAGTATAGAGTATATACATCGCTGGAATGTATTAAGTGTAGAGTATATACATCGCTGGAATGTATTAAGTGTAGAGTATATACATCGCTGGAATGTATTAAGTATAGAGTATATACATCGCTGGAATGTATTAAGTGTAAAGTATATACATCGCTGGTATGTATTAAGTGTAGAGTATATACATCGCTGGAATGTATTAAGTGTAGAGTATATACATCGCTGGAATGTATTAAGTATAGAGTATATACATCGCTGGAATGTATTAAGTGTAGAGTATATACATCGCTGGTATGTATTAAGTGTAGAGTATATACATCGCTGGAATGTATTAAGTGTAGAGTATATACATCGCTGGAATGTATTAAGTGTAGAGTATATACATCGCTGGAATGTATTAAGTGTAGAGTATATACATCGCTGGAATGTATTAAGTGTAGAGTATATACATCGCTGGAATGTATTAAGTATAGAGTATATACATCGCTGGTATGTATTAAGTGTAGAGTATATACATCGCTGGAATGTATTAAGTGTAGAGTATATACATCGCTGGTATGTATTAAGTGTAGAGTATATACATCGCTGGAATGTATTAAGTATAGAGTATATACATCGCTGGAATGTATTAAGTGTAGAGTATATACATCGCTGGAATGTATTAAGTGTAGAGTATATACATCGCTGGAATGTATTAAGTGTAGAGTATGTACATCGCTGGAATGTATTAAGTATAGAGTATATACATCGCTGGTATGTATTAAGTGTAGAGTATATACATCGCTGGAATGTATTAAGTGTAGAGTATATACATCGCTGGAATGTATTAAGTGTAGAGTATATACATCGCTGGAATGTATTAAGTGTAGAGTATATACATCGCTGGAATGTATTAAGTATAGAGTATATACATCGCTGGTATGTATTAAGTGTAGAGTATATACATCGCTGGAATGTATTAAGTGTAGAGTATATACATCGCTGGTATGTATTAAGTGTAGAGTATATACATCGCTGGAATGTATTAAGTATAGAGTATATACATCGCTGGAATGTATTAAGTGTAGAGTATATACATCGCTGGTATGTATTAAGTGTAGAGTATATACATCGCTGGAATGTATTAAGTGTAGAGTATATACATCGCTGGTATGTATTAAGTGTAGAGTATATACATCGCTGGAATGTATTAAGTGTAGAGTATATACATCGCTGGAATGTATTAAGTGTAGAGTATATACATCGCTGGAATGTATTAAGTGTAGAGTATATACATCGCTGGAATGTATTAAGTGTAGAGTATATACATCGCTGGAATGTATTAAGTATAGAGTATATACATCGCTGGAATGTATTAAGTGTAGAGTATATACATCGCTGGAATGTATTAAGTGTAGAGTATATACATCGCTGGAATGTATTAAGTGTAGAGTATATACATCGCTGGAATGTATTAAGTGTAGAGTATATACATCGCTGGAATGTATTAAGTATAGAGTATATACATCGCTGGAATGTATTAAGTATAGAGTATACACATCGCTGGAATGTATTAAGTATAGAGTATATACATCGCTGGTATGTATTAAGTGTAGAGTATATACATCGCTGGAATGTATTAAGTGTAGAGTATATACATCGCTGGTATGTATTAAGTGTAGAGTATATACATCGCTGGAATGTATTAAGTATAGAGTATACACATCGCTGGAATGTATTAAGTATAGAGTATATACATCGCTGGAATGTATTAAGTGTAGAGTATATACATCGCTGGAATGTATTAAGTGTAGAGTATATACATCGCTGGAATGTATTAAGTGTAGAGTATATACATCGCTGGAATGTATTAAGTGTAGAGTATATACATCGCTGGAATGTATTAAGTATAGAGTATACACATCGCTGGAATGTATTAAGTATAGAGTATATACATCGCTGGAATGTATTAAGTTTAGAGTATATACATCGCTGGAATGTATTAAGTGTAGAGTATATACATCGCTGGAATGTATTAAGTGTAGAGTATATACATCGCTGGTATGTATTAAGTGTAGAGTATATACATCGCTGGTATGTATTAAGTGTAGAGTATATACATCGCTGGAATGTATTAAGTATAGAGTATACACATCGCTGGTATGTATTAAGTGTAGAGTATATACATCGCTGGAATGTATTAAGTATAGAGTATACACATCGCTGGAATGTATTAAGTATAGAGTATATACATCGCTGGAATGTATTAAGTGTAGAGTATATACATCGCTGGAATGTATTAAGTGTAGAGTATATACATCGCTGGAATGTATTAAGTGTAGAGTATATACATCGCTGGAATGTATTAAGTATAGAGTATACACATCGCTGGAATGTATTAAGTATAGAGTATACACATCGTTGGAATGTATTAAGTATAGAGTATATACATCGCTGGAATGTATTAAGTGTAGAGTATATACATCGCTGGAATGTATTAAGTGTAGAGTATATACATCGCTGGAATGTATTAAGTGTAGAGTATATACATCGCTGGAATGTATTAAGTATAGAGTATACACATCGCTGGAATGTATTAAGTATAGAGTATATACATCGCTGGAATGTATTAAGTGTAGAGTATATACATCGCTGGTATGTATTAAGTGTAGAGTATATACATCGCTGGAATGTATTAAGTGTAGAGTATATACATCGCTGGAATGTATTAAGTATAGAGTATACACATCGCTGGAATGTATTAAGTATAGAGTATATACATCGCTGGAATGTATTAAGTGTAGAGTATATACATCGCTGGAATGTATTAAGTATAGAGTATACACATCGCTGGAATGTATTAAGTATAGAGTATATACATCGCTGGAATGTATTAAGTATAGAGTATATACATCGCTGGAATGTATTAAGTGTAGAGTATATACATCGCTGGAATGTATTAAGTGTAGAGTATATACATCGCTGGAATGTATTAAGTGTAGAGTATATACATCGCTGGAATGTATTAAGTGTAGAGTATATACATCGCTGGAATGTATTAAGTGTAGAGTATATACATCGCTGGAATGTATTAAGTATAGAGTATATACATCGCTGGAATGTATTAAGTGTAGAGTATATACATCGCTGGAATGTATTAAGTGTAGAGCATATACATCGCTGGAATGTATTAAGTGTAGAGTATATACATCGCTGGAATGTATTAAGTATAGAGTATACACATCGCTGGAATGTATTAAGTATAGAGTATACACATCGCTGGAATGTATTAAGTATAGAGTATATACATCGCTGGAATGTATTAAGTGTAGAGTATATACATCGCTGGAATGTATTAAGTGTAGAGTATATACATCGCTGGAACGTATTAAGTATAGAGTATACACATCGCTGGAATGTATTAAGTATAGAGTATACACATCGCTGGAATGTATTAAGTATAGAGTATATACATCGCTGGAATGTATTAAGTGTAGAGTATATACATCGCTGGAATGTATTAAGTATAGAGTATACACATCGCTGGAATGTATTAAGTATAGAGTATACACATCGCTGGAATGTATTAAGTATAGAGTATATACATCGCTGGAATGTATTAAGTGTAGAGTATATACATCGCTGGAATGTATTAAGTGTAGAGTATATACATCGCTGGAATGTATTAAGTATAGAGTATACACATCGCTGGAATGTATTAAGTATAGAGTATATACATCGCTGGAATGTATTAAGTGTAGAGTATATACATCGCTGGAATGTATTAAGTGTAGAGTATATACATCGCTGGAATGTATTAAGTATAGAGTATACACATCGCTGGAATGTATTAAGTATAGAGTATACACATCGCTGGAATGTATTAAGTATAGAGTATATACATCGCTGGAATGTATTAAGTGTAGAGTATATACATCGCTGGAATGTATTAAGTGTAGAGTATATACATCGCTGGAATGTATTAAGTATAGAGTATACACATCGCTGGAATGTATTAAGTATAGAGTATACACATCGCTGGAATGTATTAAGTATAGAGTATATACATCGCTGGAATGTATTAAGTGTAGAGTATATACATCGCTGGAATGTATTAAGTGTAGAGTATATACATCGCTGGAATGTATTAAGTATAGAGTATACACATCGCTGGAATGTATTAAGTATAGAGTATATACATCGCTGGAATGTATTAAGTATAGAGTATATACATCGCTGGAATGTATTAAGTGTAGAGTATATACATCGCTGGAATGTATTAAGTGTAGAGTATATACATCGCTGGAATGTATTAAGTGTAGAGTATATACATCGCTGGAATGTATTAAGTATAGAGTATACACATCGCTGGAATGTATTAAGTATAGAGTATATACATCGCTGGAATGTATTAAGTATAGAGTATACACATCGCTGGAATGTATTAAGTATAGAGTATACACATCGCTGGAATGTATTAAGTATAGAGTATACACATCGCTGGAATGTATTAAGTATAGAGTATACACATCGCTGGAATGTATTAAGTATAGAGTATATACATCGCTGGAATGTATTAAGTATAGAGTATACACATCGCTGGAATGTATTAAGTATAGAGTATATACATCGCTGGAATGTATTAAGTGTAGAGTATATACATCGCTGGAATGTATTAAGTATAGAGTATACACATCGCTGGAATGTATTAAGTATAGAGTATATACATCGCTGGAATGTATTAAGTATAGAGTATATACATCGCTGGAATGTATTAAGTGTAGAGTATATACATCGCTGGAATGTATTAAGTGTAGAGTATATACATCGCTGGAATGTATTAAGTGTAGAGTATATACATCGCTGGAATGTATTAAGTGTAGAGTATATACATCGCTGGAATGTATTAAGTGTAGAGTATATACATCGCTGGAATGTATTAAGTATAGAGTATATACATCGCTGGAATGTATTAAGTGTAGAGTATATACATCGCTGGAATGTATTAAGTGTAGAGCATATACATCGCTGGAATGTATTAAGTGTAGAGTATATACATCGCTGGAATGTATTAAGTATAGAGTATACACATCGCTGGAATGTATTAAGTATAGAGTATACACATCGCTGGAATGTATTAAGTATAGAGTATATACATCGCTGGAATGTATTAAGTGTAGAGTATATACATCGCTGGAATGTATTAAGTGTAGAGTATATACATCGCTGGAACGTATTAAGTATAGAGTATACACATCGCTGGAATGTATTAAGTATAGAGTATATACATCGCTGGAATGTATTAAGTATAGAGTATATACATCGCTGGAATGTATTAAGTGTAGAGTATATACATCGCTGGAATGTATTAAGTGTAGAGTATATACATCGCTGGAATGTATTAAGTGTAGAGTATATACATCGCTGGAATGTATTAAGTGTAGAGTATATACATCGCTGGAATGTATTAAGTGTAGAGTATATACATCGCTGGAATGTATTAAGTATAGAGTATATACATCGCTGGAATGTATTAAGTGTAGAGTATATACATCGCTGGAATGTATTAAGTGTAGAGCATATACATCGCTGGAATGTATTAAGTGTAGAGCATATACATCGCTGGAATGTATTAAGTGTAGAGTATATACATCGCTGGAATGTATTAAGTATAGAGTATACACATCGCTGGAATGTATTAAGTATAGAGTATATACATCGCTGGAATGTATTAAGTGTAGAGTATATACATCGCTGGAATGTATTAAGTGTAGAGTATATACATCGCTGGAACGTATTAAGTATAGAGTATACACATCGCTGGAATGTATTAAGTATAGAGTATACACATCGCTGGAATGTATTAAGTATAGAGTATATACATCGCTGGAATGTATTAAGTGTAGAGTATATACATCGCTGGAATGTATTAAGTATAGAGTATACACATCGCTGGAATGTATTAAGTATAGAGTATACACATCGCTGGAATGTATTAAGTATAGAGTATATACATCGCTGGAATGTATTAAGTGTAGAGTATATACATCGCTGGAATGTATTAAGTGTAGAGTATATACATCGCTGGAATGTATTAAGTATAGAGTATATACACCGCTGGCATGTATTAAGTATAGAGTATACACATCGCTGGAATGTATTAAGTATAGAGTATACACATCGCTGGAATGTATTAAGTATAGAGTATACACATCGCTGGAATGTATTAAGTATAGAGTATATACACCGCTGGCATGTATTAAGTATAGAGTATACACATCGCTGGAATGTATTAAGTATAGAGTATATACATCGCTGGAATGTATTAAGTATAGAGTATATACACCGCTGGCATGTATTAAGTATAGAGTATACACATCGCTGGAATGTATTAAGTATAGAGTATACACATCGCTGGAATGTATTAGGTATAGAGTATACACATCGCTGGAATGTATTAAGTGTAGAGTATATACATCGCTGGAATGTATTAAGTGTAGAGTATATACATCGCTGGAATGTATTAAGTGTAGAGTATATACATCGCTGGAATGTATTAAGTGTAGAGTATATACATCGCTGGAATGTATTAAGTGTAGAGTATATACATCGCTGGAATGTATTAAGTGTAGAGTATATACATCGCTGGAATGTATTAAGTGTAGAGTATATACATCGCTGGAATGTATTAAGTGTAGAGTATATACATCGCTGGAATGTATTAAGTGTAGAGTATATACATCGCTGGAATGTATTAAGTATAGAGTATATACATCGCTGGAATGTATTAAGTGTAGAGTATATACATCGCTGGAATGTATTAAGTGTAGAGCATATACATCGCTGGAATGTATTAAGTGTAGAGTATATACATCGCTGGAATGTATTAAGTATAGAGTATACACATCGCTGGAATGTATTAAGTATAGAGTATACACATCGCTGGAATGTATTAAGTATAGAGTATATACATCGCTGGAATGTATTAAGTGTAGAGTATATACATCGCTGGAATGTATTAAGTGTAGAGTATATACATCGCTGGAACGTATTAAGTATAGAGTATACACATCGCTGGAATGTATTAAGTATAGAGTATATACATCGCTGGAATGTATTAAGTATAGAGTATATACATCGCTGGAATGTATTAAGTGTAGAGTATATACATCGCTGGAATGTATTAAGTGTAGAGTATATACATCGCTGGAATGTATTAAGTGTAGAGTATATACATCGCTGGAATGTATTAAGTGTAGAGTATATACATCGCTGGAATGTATTAAGTGTAGAGTATATACATCGCTGGAATGTATTAAGTATAGAGTATATACATCGCTGGAATGTATTAAGTGTAGAGTATATACATCGCTGGAATGTATTAAGTGTAGAGCATATACATCGCTGGAATGTATTAAGTGTAGAGTATATACATCGCTGGAATGTATTAAGTATAGAGTATACACATCGCTGGAATGTATTAAGTATAGAGTATACACATCGCTGGAATGTATTAAGTATAGAGTATATACACCGCTGGAATGTATTAAGTGTAGAGTATATACATCGCTGGAATGTATTAAGTGTAGAGTATATACATCGCTGGAACGTATTAAGTATAGAGTATACACATCGCTGGAATGTATTAAGTATAGAGTATACACATCGCTGGAATGTATTAAGTATAGAGTATATACATCGCTGGAATGTATTAAGTGTAGAGTATATACATCGCTGGAATGTATTAAGTATAGAGTATACACATCGCTGGAATGTATTAAGTATAGAGTATACACATCGCTGGAATGTATTAAGTATAGAGTATATACATCGCTGGAATGTATTAAGTGTAGAGTATATACATCGCTGGAATGTATTAAGTATAGAGTATACACATCGCTGGAATGTATTAAGTATAGAGTATACACATCGCTGGAATGTATTAAGTATAGAGTATATACATCGCTGGAATGTATTAAGTGTAGAGTATATACATCGCTGGAATGTATTAAGTGTAGAGTATATACATCGCTGGAATGTATTAAGTATAGAGTATATACACCGCTGGCATGTATTAAGTATAGAGTATACACATCGCTGGAATGTATTAAGTATAGAGTATACACATCGCTGGAATGTATTAAGTATAGAGTATACACATCGCTGGAATGTATTAAGTATAGAGTATATACACCGCTGGCATGTATTAAGTATAGAGTATACACATCGCTGGAATGTATTAAGTATAGAGTATATACATCGCTGGAATGTATTAAGTATAGAGTATACACATCGCTGGAATGTATTAAGTATAGAGTATATACATCGCTGGAATGTATTAAGTGTAGAGTATATACATCGCTGGAATGTATTAAGTATAGAGTATACACATCGCTGGAATGTATTAAGTATAGAGTATATACATCGCTGGAATGTATTAAGTATAGAGTATATACATCGCTGGAATGTATTAAGTGTAGAGTATATACATCGCTGGAATGTATTAAGTGTAGAGTATATACATCGCTGGAATGTATTAAGTGTAGAGTATATACATCGCTGGAATGTATTAAGTGTAGAGTATATACATCGCTGGAATGTATTAAGTGTAGAGTATATACATCGCTGGAATGTATTAAGTATAGAGTATATACATCGCTGGAATGTATTAAGTGTAGAGTATATACATCGCTGGAATGTATTAAGTGTAGAGCATATACATCGCTGGAATGTATTAAGTGTAGAGTATATACATCGCTGGAATGTATTAAGTATAGAGTATACACATCGCTGGAATGTATTAAGTATAGAGTATACACATCGCTGGAATGTATTAAGTATAGAGTATATACATCGCTGGAATGTATTAAGTGTAGAGTATATACATCGCTGGAATGTATTAAGTGTAGAGTATATACATCGCTGGAACGTATTAAGTATAGAGTATACACATCGCTGGAATGTATTAAGTATAGAGTATATACATCGCTGGAATGTATTAAGTATAGAGTATATACATCGCTGGAATGTATTAAGTGTAGAGTATATACATCGCTGGAATGTATTAAGTGTAGAGTATATACATCGCTGGAATGTATTAAGTGTAGAGTATATACATCGCTGGAACGTATTAAGTATAGAGTATACACATCGCTGGAATGTATTAAGTATAGAGTATATACATCGCTGGAATGTATTAAGTATAGAGTATATACATCGCTGGAATGTATTAAGTGTAGAGTATATACATCGCTGGAATGTATTAAGTGTAGAGTATATACATCGCTGGAATGTATTAAGTGTAGAGTATATACATCGCTGGAATGTATTAAGTGTAGAGTATATACATCGCTGGAATGTATTAAGTGTAGAGTATATACATCGCTGGAATGTATTAAGTATAGAGTATATACATCGCTGGAATGTATTAAGTGTAGAGTATATACATCGCTGGAATGTATTAAGTGTAGAGCATATACATCGCTGGAATGTATTAAGTATAGAGTATACACATCGCTGGAATGTATTAAGTATAGAGTATATACATCGCTGGAATGTATTAAGTGTAGAGTATATACATCGCTGGAATGTATTAAGTATAGAGTATACACATCGCTGGAATGTATTAAGTATAGAGTATACACATCGCTGGAATGTATTAAGTATAGAGTATATACATCGCTGGAATGTATTAAGTGTAGAGTATATACATCGCTGGAATGTATTAAGTGTAGAGTATATACATCGCTGGAATGTATTAAGTATAGAGTATATACACCGCTGGCATGTATTAAGTATAGAGTATACACATCGCTGGAATGTATTAAGTATAGAGTATACACATCGCTGGAATGTATTAAGTATAGAGTATACACATCGCTGGAATGTATTAAGTATAGAGTATATACACCGCTGGCATGTATTAAGTATAGAGTATACACATCGCTGGAATGTATTAAGTATAGAGTATATACATCGCTGGAATGTATTAAGTATAGAGTATATACACCGCTGGCATGTATTAAGTATAGAGTATACACATCGCTGGAATGTATTAAGTATAGAGTATACACATCGCTGGAATGTATTAGGTATAGAGTATACACATCGCTGGAATGTATTAAGTGTAGAGTATATACATCGCTGGAATGTATTAAGTATAGAGTATACACATCGCTGGAATGTATTAAGTATAGAGTATATACATCGCTGGCATGTATTAAGTATAGAGTATACACATCGCTGGAATGTATTAAGTATAGAGTATATACATCGCTACGGTGTCCATATTTCTGAAGCTAAGATGACGTCAAAGAATTTTAAAACATTTTGGGACTCAGTGTTGCATAAATACAGTAAATTTCTAATGTGATCAAATTTCCATAAGTGAATGCTGTATGTCCCACAAAAACCTTAAACCGAGTATTTATTTTCCCGTATCAGTAATATCATCAGGAAAATACCATTAGCATTTAATTTCTATCTAAATTATCCTTTATATTAACCTATAGAAAAGGTATTACTGATTATGATGGTATTAATAATACAGGAAAATAAATACTCGGTTCCGGTTTTTGTGGGACAAACTGTATAATAACGGAATAATTATACCATACATAAAGCATGCTAAAATATGTGTTTTTTATTCGGGAAAAATGCTTTTGAATATCCGACACTTGCATTTAGGTTTTCTAGATATGTAACTGAATTACTGAAAAGAACAAATGAATTTCGAAAAAATGAAGTTGAATTTCCGGCAAGGGAAAATGAATTTTCAAAAAGTACAGTTACATTTCAGAAAAGGACAAAGAGTATTTCAAAAAGTGCATTAGAACTTTTGAAAATTGAAATTGAAATTACAACATTTGAAATGTTATTTCCTAGAAATAAAATAGAATTACCCCAAACTAAAATTTGATATAACCAACCGATGTAGATTTTCTCGTCGTAAAAATATCAAAATATCAATTACAATAAAATATATTGTAAATTATTTAATTTACACAAAATCGTGTTAAATGCACCTGTCAGTTTTCATACATCGACTTGCATGTATCTACTTAACATTTTATGTTAGTTTCTTGGTACGAATTTCAAACAAAAAATAGGTGCATTAATATAAGTTTTATTCGTATTAATTGACCAAAACGAGATGTTATTCTTGAAAACATACAAACGATGATTCATCCGTTCCAATATATCACAATATATGTATATGTACATACATTCAATAATAATAAAGTGTGTTATTATTAATAATAAATATTAAAGCACGTGGGTTAACATAGAAAATAAAACTATACCTGGCTTTCTGCAGCGTTCTTTTAATCATGCATATATCATGTTGCAGTTGCGAAGGATGTTATTGTCATTTTTGAAATTTTTTGTCGCAATTTTTAGGGATTTTATTGTTATTGTCGGGGATATTATTGTTATTGCTAAAGATTTTATTGCAGTTGTTGCAGATGTTATTGTTTCCTTTAGGGATTTCATTGCAACTGTCGAAGGTTTTGCCCCAATTATCTAATATTTTATAGAAATTCATCGCAATTTATGAGAATTTTATTTTAAATATTATGAAATTTATTACAACTGTTGACAATTCAGCTAGACTTCCCAGATATTTGAATGCAGTTGTCTTGAAAATAGCGCCGGCATTCTCAACGCCGTGGGGAATTTAGTGCCTCACACATCACAGCTGCATTTTGTTTCCTCCCTCGCTTCCGATCGCTTACCCTCGCTTACCCTTGCTTTCCCTCGCTTTCCCTCACTTCCCCTCGCTTCCCTTCGCTTCCACTCGGTTCCCCTCGCTTCCTTTCGCTTCCCCTCGCTTCCCCTCGCTTCCCCTCGCTTACCCTTGCTTTCCCTCGCTTTCCCTTGCTTTCCCTCGCTTTCCCTCGCTTCCCCTCGCTTCCCCTCGCTTCCTCTCTCTTCCCCTCTCTTCCCCTCGCTTACCCTCGCTTCCCCTCGCTTTCCTTCGCTTCCCCTTGGTTCCCCCCGGTTCCCCTCGCTTCCCCTCGCTTCCTCTCGCTTCCCTTCGGTTCCCCTCGCTTCCCCTCGCTTCCCCTCGCTTTCCCTCGCTTTCCCTCGCTTCCCCTCACGTCCCTCGCTTCCCCTCGCTTTTCCTCGCTTTTCCTTGCTTTCCCTTGCTTCTTCTCGCTTTTCCTTGCTTTCCCTCGCTTTCCCTCGCTTTTCCTCGCTTTTCCTCGTTTCCCCTTGCTTCCCCTCACTTCCCCTCTTCAGGTTAATTCCCCTCTTCTCTTTAAATTAATTGGTGCCTCCAGCGTCTTCTCTGGTGCCTTTGATGGGGGGTGTGTAGTGGGGTGTGTGGTGGGGTGTGTGGAGTGTAAGGTGGGTTTGATGTTTTGTATTTGGTGTAGAGTATTGGAGTTTATTATTTGATGTGTAGTTTGAAGTGAGGTGTGCAGTGTGGTGTATAATGTGGTGTGTAGTGTATGGTGTGTAGTGTATGGTGTGTCTTCTGTCTCACTTTTACTAGTTCAAAAACCAGTAGCATATTTATGCGTGCATTCCTTCTAGAGGGAAATTATAGAAAAGGCAATTTTGTCGCACCCGCAAGAAGTTGCTACAGACCCGGAAAAAGTCGCCACACACCCGCAACAAGTCGGAACAGACCCAGAAAAAGTCACCACACACCCGCAACAAGTCGGAACAGACCCAGAAAAAGTCGCCACACACCCGCAACAAGTCGGAACAGACCCAGAAAAAGTCGCCACACACCCGCAACAAGACGCAACAGACTCGCAAGAAGACGCAAGACACCCGCAACAAGTCGCAAGACACCCGCAACAAGTCACAACACACCCGCAACAAGTCGCAACACACCCGCAACAAGTCACAACACACCCGCAACAAGTCGCAAGACACCCGCAACAAGTCGCAACACACCCGCAACAAGTCGCAACACACCCGCAACAAGTCGCAACACACCCGCAACAAGTCGCAACACACCCGCAACAAGTCGCAACACACCCGCAACAAGTCACAACACACCCGCAACAAGTCGCAACACACCCGCAACAAGTCGCAACACACCCGCAACAAGTCACAACACACCCGCAACAAGTCGCAAGACACCCGCAACAAGTCACAACACACCCGCAACAAGTCGCAACACACCCGCAACAAGTCACAACACACCCGCAACAAGTCGCAACACACCCGCAACAAGTTGCAACACACCCGCAACAAGTCGCAACACACCCACAACAAGTCACAACACACCCGCAAAAAGTCGCAACACACCCGCAACAAGTCGCAACACACCCGCAACAAGTCGCAACACACCCGCAACAAGTCGCAACACACCCACAACAAGTCGCAACACACCCACAACAAGTCGCAACACACCCGCAACAAGTCGCAACACACCCGCAACAAGTCGCAACACACCCACAAGTCGCAACACACCCGCAACAAGTCACAAAACACCCGCAACAAGTCGCAACACACCCACAACAAGTCACAACACACCCGCAACAAGTCGCAACACACCCGCAACAAGTCGCAACACACCCGCAACAAGTCGCAACACACCCACAACAAGTCGCAACACACCCGCAACAAGTCGCAACACACCCGCAACAAGTCGCAACACACCCGCAACAAGTCGCAACACACCCACAAGTCGCAACACACCCGCAACAAGTCACAAAACACCCGCAACAAGTCGCAACACACCCACAACAAGTCACAACACACCCGCAACAAGTCGCAACACACCCGCAACAAGTCGCAACACACCCGCAACAAGTCGCAACACACCCACAACAAGTCGCAACACACCCGCAACAAGTCGCAACACACCCGCAACAAGTCGCAACACACCCGCAACAAGTCGCAACACACCCGCAACAAGTCGCAACACACCCGCAACAAGACGCAACACACCCGCAACAAGTCGCAACACACCCACAACAAGTCGCAACACACCCGCAACAAGTCGCAACACACCCGCAACAAGACGCAACACACCCGCAACAAGTCGCAACACACCCGCAACAAGTCGCAACACACCCGCAACAAGTCGCAACACTGCCAGCACCAGAAGCCGTATTTTAATATAATAGCTTACTGGCCTGCCGCTGTGGGATTTGTGTTCCTGCTTCGATGAGGGGTTTGGGGTGAGGGGTTTGGGGTGAGGGGTTTGGGGGTAAGAAGGTGGGATGAGGGGTGAGGGTGAGAGGAGAGGGGTGAGGTTGAGGATAGACACGAGGTAAGGAGTAGGGGTTAGAAATGGGGTGGAGGGACAGAGGGATGAGGCCAAAAGAGGGAATAAAAAGGGTTGACGAGCTGAAGAGATGCGAACAATGTTGACGTATTGGCTTTTATTTTTGTAAATTTTAATTTTGAAATTAAGCCTTTTTTCGTGAAGTTTGACATTGAAAATTCTGGTGGTGAGGTGGTGGTGGTGTACTGGTGTTACAGTTTGATTTCTGAAAAATCTACCTCTATCCTTATTTCTTTTGATCTATTTTATCTTAAAAAAATAAACAACTTAAAATAATTAAACATTAATTAAGCCTTAATTAAACCTTAAAATAATTAAACTTGAACCAACCCAAGGTAACCCATCCAAACTACACCAACCCATATAATTTAATTTAAGCTTCAGCTCATTAATATTTAACTTAACTCGGTCATTCTCTCAATTTAACTCATTATTATTTCAAATTTTCTCCGCGTATCCCCAATTTAGTTCGTAAATTTTCATTGGGCTTATCGTTTTCTATTAAGGTTTTAATTTAACTTTTGCACAGTTAGTCAATTTTGCTTCTATTTTTTACTGAGTTTATTGTTTTCTATTCAGGATTTAACTTCAATTTTCCGTACTCCCAACTTCATTTATTATTTTCTATTGAGTTCAACGTTTTCTACTCATTGTTTGTTTCATTTTGTGTATTCTGAATTTCACTCATAATTTGTACTGCATCCCTCGCTTTCTATTCAGGATTTTACTTCTACTCTACGTATTACAAATTTCACTCGTAATTTTCTATTGAATCCCTCGTATTATATTCAGAATATAACTTCCACTCTATGTGCTACAAATTTCACTCATAATTTCTTATTGAATCCCTCGTTTTCTATTCATGAACGGTCCCAATCATCGACGCGATTATTTTATAAATTGGTGGCGCTTATTTTACGCTCCCTACGCCAGTGTATCTGTCGATCAGTTCAGTAATCTGCTGGTATTTGACCGCGACTTAAAAATGTCGGGTTTTAATTTCGCGACCTGGATGAAGCATCGCTGATGTTTGACGGCGATCTTAAAATGCTGGGTTTTAATTTCGCGACCAGGATGAAGCTGCATTCATCACGACGTATTTTCATTCATTTTCTGATTGCATGCCGTGTTTTTTTTTTGCTTTGTTGAACGCTAATGATCGCAGAGTTCATGGGATTGAGAGCGAATTGAAGAGGAGTTGAAAGGGGAATCTTTAAATGAGCTGAGGGTAGAAAGTATCTCTGACGTGTATCATTAGCGATCTATCTTTTGTGTTGAAATCAGCGATTTTTCTTTTGTGTTGAAGTTAGTAATGTATCTTTTGTGTTGCAGTTAGTGATGCAAACAATGCAATATTCACCTCGACGAAACAATTTTCAGCGCACGATTGATATATTAGAAATTATTGAAGAGGTCACGACACCAAGATTGCAGGCAACACCTCAGTTGCTGCCCTCGTGATTGTACGCAAGCCCTTTTGTGGAAGTTGAGCTCGAGCAGGGGATTGTTGAAGGTTTATTTGTTGTTGACTGGGGCTTATTGTCGGATGATTGTTGATTGTTGGATGTTGATTGTTGTTGATCGTTGGATGTTGATTGTTTATTGTTCTTTGTCAGATGATTGTGGATTGTTGTTGATTTTTGGATGTTGATTGATTTTTGTTGATTGTTGAATGATTATCGATTGATGTTGATCGTGGGATGTTGATTGGTTGTTGTTGATTGTTGGATGTTGATTGATTGTTGTTGATTGTTGAATGATTATTGATTGCTGTTGATCGTTGGATGTTGATTGATTGTTGTTGATCGTTGGTTGATGGGTGGTTGTGAATGTTCGATGATTGTCGATTGGAGCATTATCATTTATTGCTATTGATGGTTACATGATTACTGATTGTCAGGTGATTACTGGTTGTTAGATAATGGCTAATTGAGAATTATGTGGATAGCGGCATCATCATCATCAGGAATTATTTGACATAAATCCTTAGCATCGATGAAACTAAAATCATTTCTGCCAGGTAAAACTAGTGAATAGTTTTTCAAAGTTATGAAAAATTGTAACGAACCGTAAAATTTTGAAGATTGTAGGTAATAATTCAAAACAAATTTAAAAATTTCTGTGTTTCGAAGTAGAATGTAGTTTTATGCAGACCGTGTGGAGAATATTGAAATCGCATGAAACAATTTCGAGTGAATACGGAGACTGGTAAAAAAAAATCAGTCGCAGTTGAATAAAAGACACATTCAGAAAGGCAAAAGTCTTCGATTTTTGAAAGCGTCCCTGTCGCCGATATCGCCCGGGAGCAAAAAATAAAAAATCGAGATGCAAAAAAAAATTCAGCCAAAAAAAATTGAGCCGCAACAAAACGCCTATCGTGGCCGGCCGAGAAATTTTGGCGGCGACGGCACATTGCGCGGAAAAATATCTGCTCTTTTTCTGGTGGAGTGAATTGTGGGGCTGGAGTGTGGAGTGTGGAGTGGTGTGGTGGGCACTCCGCTGCTGGAGTGGTGTGGTAATGTAGTGGTGGAGTGGTGTGGTAATGGAGTGGTGGAGTGGTGTGGTAATGTGGTGTGGTAATGGAGTGGTGGAGTGGTGTGGTAATGGAGTGGTAGAGTGGTGTGCTAATGGAGTGGTAGAATGGTGCGGTAGTGGAGTAGTATGGCATTGGAGTGGTGGAGTGGTGCGGTAGTGGAGTGGTATAGTAATGGAGTGGTGGAGTGGTGGAGTGGCCTGGTAAAAAATTAATCGAGTCATGGAATGGTGAAGCGAGGCAGAAAATGAATAGCTAAGTGGTGTAAGCTGGAGTGATGGGGTGAATTGGTGAAGTGGTGGAGAGAAACGAAACTAAGCATTCAGCTCTCATTTAAAATGAACAACATTGTGTCACTGGAACATCCGTCCAGTTTGACTTTTTTGCCCCCCTCAGGGGGATACAACTCTTGTATCTATGGGAATTAGCGCTCCCAGGGGGACAATGTATGGCTCCAGATAAGGTAATGTAGGCTTTCTTTTTGTTAATATAGAATAGGTTTTTGTTTTGTTACGGATCATCTTTTTTTGGTTCACTGCTGTCCTGTTTTTCAGCACCTACTACTTTTTTATTCAACTTTTTCTTGTTTCATGAACTTCTTTCTTAGCTTACTATTTCTATGCACCTTATGCATAGATTCCGCGTTCCCTCAACTCCATACTGAATGGTGCCTTCATTCTTCCTCTCTTGGAACATCTTTGTTGTGATTAAGTGAGGCTAAAACTTTTCTTATATAATAATAATATTATTTACTTTTTTGCATTTGCTTGAAATATCCTTTTTGAGAAATAGCATTACTGTGTGCCGTAGCTAACCCTCTTACACTCACCTGCATGCCTCACTTACCTGCCTACCCTCACCTGCCTACCCTCACCTGCCTACCCTCACCTGCCTACCCTCACCTGCCTACCCTCACCTGCCTACCCTCACCTGCCTACCCTCACCTGCCTACCCTCACCTGCCTACCCTCACCTGCCTACCCTCACCTGCCTACCCTCACCTGCCTATCCTCACCTACCCACCTCACCTAACTACCCTCATCTGCCTACCCTCACCTGCCTACCCTCACCTGCCTACCCTCATCTGCTGCCAGCAGAATATCAAAGATGGCGCCTTGACTGCGTTGTTGCGGACTTCGTTTGATATTAATTGGCGCGTAATTACTGATGCGTTGGTGCGTGATGGAGGCCTGAGCGTGGTGCGTGATGGCGGCTGGTGCGTGGTGCGTGATGGAGGCTGGTGCGTGGTGCGTGATGGAGGCTGGTGCGAGGTGCGTGATGGAGGCTGGTGCGTGGTGCGTGATGGAGGCTGGTGCGTGGTGCGTGGTGGAGGCTGGAGCGGGGTGCGTAGTGGAGGCTGGTGCGTGGTGCGTGATGGAGGCTGGTGCGTGGTGCGTGATGGAGGCTGGTGCGTGGTGCGTGATGGAGGCTGGTGCGTGGTGCGTGATGGAGGCTGGTGCGTGGTGCGTGATGGAGGCTGGTGCGTGGTGCGTGATGGAGGCTGGAGCGTGGTGCGTGATGGAGGCTGGAGCGGGGTGCGTAGTGGAGGCTGGTGCGTGGTGCGTGATGGAGGCTGGTGCGTGGTGCGTGATGGAGGCTGGTGCGTGGTGCGTGATGGAGGCTGGTGCGTGGTGCGTGATGGAGGCTGGTGCGTGGTGCGTGGTGGAGGCTGGAGCGTGGTGCGTGATGGAGGCTGGAGCGTGGTGCGTGGTGGAGGCTGGAGCGTGGTGCGTGGTGGAGGCTGGTGCGTGGTGCGTGATGGAGGCTGGAGCGGGGTGCGTAGTGGAGGCTGGTGCGTGGTGCGTGATGGAGGCTGGAGCGGGGTGCGTAGTGGAGGCTGGTGCGTGGTGCGTGATGGAGGCTGGAGCGTGGTGCGTGGTGGAGGCTGGTGCGTGGTGCGTGGTGGAGGCTGGTGCGTGGTGCGTGATGGAGGCTGGAGCGGGGTGCGTAGTGGAGGCTGGTGCGTGGTGCGTGATGGAGGCTGGAGCGTGGTGCGTGTTGGAGGCTGGTGCGTGGTGCGTGGTGGAGGCTGGTGCGTGGTGCGTGATGGAGGCTGGAGCGGGGTGCGTAGTGGAGGCTGGTGCGTGGTGCGTGATGGAGGCTGGTGCGTGGTGCGTGATGGAGGCTGGTGCGTGGTGCGTGATGGAGGCTGGTGCGTGGTGGAGGCTGGTGCGTGGTGCGTGATGGAGGCTGGTGCGTGGTGCGTGATGGAGGCTGGAGCGTGGTGCGTGGTGGAGGCTGGAGCGTGGTGCGTGATGGAGGCTGGTGCGTGGTGCGTGGTGGAGGCTGGGGCGTGGTGCGTGATGGAGGCTGGTGCGTGGTGGAGGCTGGTGCGTGGTGCGTGATCGAGGCTGGTGCGTGGTGCGTGATGGAGGCTGGTGCGTGGTGCGTGGTGGAGGCTGGAGCGTGGTGCGTGATGGAGGCTGGTGCGCGGTGCGTGGTGGAGGCTGGTGCGTGGTGCGTGATGGAGGCTGGAGCGGGGTGCGTAGTGGAGGCTGGTGCGTGGTGCGTGATGGAGGCTGGTGCGTGGTGCGTGATGGAGGCTGGTGCGTGGTGCGTGGTGGAGGCTGGTGCGTGGTGCGTGATGGAGGCTGGTGCGTGGTGCGTTATGGAGGCTGGTGCATGATGGAGGCTGGTGCGTGGTGCGTGATGGAGGCTGGTGCGTGGTGCGTGATAGACGCTGGTGCGTGGTGCGTGATGGAGGCTGGAGCGTGGTGCGTGATGGAGGCTGGTGCGCGGTGCGTGATGGAGGCTGGTGCGTGGTGCGTGATGGAGGCTGGTGCGTGGTGCGTGATGGAGGCTGGTGCGTGGTGCGTGATGGAGGCTGGAGCGTGGTGCGTGATGGAGGCTGGTGCGTGGTGCGTGATGGAGGCTGGAGCGTGGTGCGTGATGGAGGCTGGAGCGTGGTGCGTGATGGAGGCTGGTGCGTGGTACGTGATGGAGGCTGGTGCGTGGTGCGTGGTGGAGGCTGGTGCGTGGTGCGTGATGGAGGCTGGTGCGTGGTGCGTGATGGAGGCTGGTGCGTGGTGCGTGATGGAGGCTGGTGCGTGGTGCGTGATGGAGGCTGGTGCGTGGTGCGTGATGGAGGCTGGTGCGTGGTGCGTGATGGAGGCTGGTGCGTGGTGCGTGGTGGAGGCTGGTGCGTGGTGCGTGATGGAGGCTGGAGCGGGGTGCGTAGTGGAGGCTGGTGCGTGGTGCGTGATGGAGGCTGGAGCGTGGTGCGTGGTGGAGGCTGGAGCGTGGTGCGTGGTGGAGGCTGGTGCGTGGTGCGTGATGGAGGCTGGAGCGGGGTGCGTAGTGGAGGCTGGTGCGTGGTGCGTGATGGAGGCTGGAGCGGGGTGCGTAGTGGAGGCTGGTGCGTGGTGCGTGATGGAGGCTGGAGCGTGGTGCGTGGTGGAGGCTGGTGCGTGGTGCGTGGTGGAGGCTGGTGCGTGGTGCGTGATGGAGGCTGGAGCGGGGTGCGTAGTGGAGGCTGGTGCGTGGTGCGTGATGGAGGCTGGAGCGTGGTGCGTGTTGGAGGCTGGTGCGTGGTGCGTGGTGGAGGCTGGTGCGTGGTGCGTGATGGAGGCTGGAGCGGGGTGCGTAGTGGAGGCTGGTGCGTGGTGCGTGATGGAGGCTGGTGCGTGGTGCGTGATGGAGGCTGGTGCGTGGTGCGTGATGGAGGCTGGTGCGTGGTGCGTGGTGGAGGCTGGTGCGTGGTGCGTGATGGAGGCTGGTGCGTGGTGCGTGATGGAGGCTGGAGCGTGGTGCGTGGTGGAGGCTGGAGCGTGGTGCGTGATGGAGGCTGGTGCGTGGTGCGTGGTGGAGGCTGGGGCGTGGTGCGTGATGGAGGCTGGTGCGTGGTGGAGGCTGGTGCGTGGTGCGTGATCGAGGCTGGTGCGTGGTGCGTGATGGAGGCTGGTGCGTGGTGCGTGGTGGAGGCTGGAGCGTGGTGCGTGATGGAGGCTGGTGCGTGGTGCGTGGTGGAGGCTGGTGCGTGGTGCGTGATGGAGGCTGGAGCGGGGTGCGTAGTGGAGGCTGGTGCGTGGTGCGTGATGGAGGCTGGTGCGTGGTGCGTGATGGAGGCTGGTGCGTGGTGCGTGGTGGAGGCTGGTGCGTGGTGCGTGATGGAGGCTGGTGCGTGGTGCGTTATGGAGGCTGGTGCATGATGGAGGCTGGTGCGTGGTGCGTGATGGAGGCTGGTGCGTTGTGCGTGATGGACGCTGGTGCGTGGTGCGTGATGGAGGCTGGAGCGTGGTGCGTGATGGAGGCTGGTGCGCGGTGCGTGATGGAGGCTGGTGCGTGGTGCGTGATGGAGGCTGGTGCGTGGTGCGTGATGGAGGCTGGTGCGTGGTGCGTGATGGAGGCTGGAGCGTGGTGCGTGATGAAGGCTGGTGCGTGGTGCGTGATGGAGGCTGGAGCGTGGTGCGTGATGGAGGCTGGAGCGTGGTGCGTGATGGAGGCTGGTGCGTGGTGCGTGATGGAGGCTGGTGCGTGGTGCGTGGTGGAGGCTGGTGCGTGGTGCGTGATGGAGGCTGGTGCGTGGTGCGTGATGGAGGCTGGTGCGTGGTGCGTGATGGAGGCTGGTGCGTGGTGCGTGATGGAGGCTGGTGCGTGGTGCGTGATGGAGGCTGGTGCGTGGTGCGTGGTGGAGGCTGGTGCGTGATGGAGGCTGGTGCGTGGTGCGTGATGGAGGCTGGTGCGTTGATGGAGTTAGTACATCAAAGTGAAATAAAGTAAAAAATGAATAAAATTACAATAGGTTAAGTTAATAAACTAGATAAAATAGAAGAATGGACAAAATGAATTGAATAAATAAAATAGAAGTGTCCTGCCTCTCATTAGGCCTACCTGTCCTGCCTCTCATTAGGCCTACCTGTCCTGCCTCTCATTAGGCCTACCTGTCCTGCCTCTCATTAGGCCTACCTGTCCTGCCTCTCATTAGGCCTACCTGTCCTGCCTCTCATTAGGCCTACCTGTCCTGCCTCTCATTAGGCCTACCTGTCCTGCCTCTCATTAGGCCTACCTGTCCTGCCTCTCATTAGGCCTACCTGTCCTGCCTCTCATTAGGCCTACCTGTCCTGCCTCTCATTAGGCCTACCTGTCCTGCCTCTTATTAGGCCTACCTGTAGCCCCGCTACCTGTCTGCAGCCCCTCGTGTCTGTCCTCGTCAACAACACGCCGCTCAATAACGGCATAAAGAGCCGCGTAATTCTTTGGTGCACGTCCTAACCTTTTTAAAATCGTTATTGATGTCGCTATCGACCTGCGCATTGCGCCTTTGTGAGCTAAAATGGCCCCATCGAAAAATGGCTTTGGTGATCGCTGGAAGTGATTAGGCGAGTTTTGTGGCGCGTGCAGTTTTGGGGAGTGGGTGTGGGGGGGGGGGGGGTGTTGTGGGTGTGAAGGGGGGGGGGGGTTTGTGGGTGGGGGGGGGGGGTGGTGTGGGTGTGGAGGGGGGTGTTGTGGGTGTGTTGTGGGTGTGTTGTGGGTGTGTTGTGGGTGTGTTGTGGGTGTGTTGTGGGTGTGTTGTGGGTGTGTTGTGGGTGTGTTTTGGGTGTGTTGTGGGTGTGTTGTGGGTGTTTTGTGGGTGTGTTGTGGGTGTGTTGTGGGTGTGTTGTGGGTGTGTTGTGAGTGTGTTGTGTGTTGTGGGTGTGTTGTGGGTGTTTTGTGGGTGTGTTGTGGGTGTGTTGTGGGTGTGTTGTGGGTGTTTTATGGGTGGGTGATGGATATTTGTGGGCTGGTCTTTGTTCAAATGCCAACCTTTTGATTATGTCCCTGTCTTAGGGATACCTGAGGGTCGTCAGTTTGATCGATAAAAGGCCAAAGGTTCTCAGGCTTGATATTCCATTGGAATCTTCCTGGTATTTCAGGGATAGATGAGAAATAAGTTTTGCTGACCGATATTTGTGAAGACAAGGTTCGTCGACAATTCTTCTGTTGCTGCAATAAACTTCCAATGATTTCCAGAATTTCAGATGGCTGCGTCGTGAAGTACCAAAACTTGCAATAGTAGTCGAGCGAAAAAGCGAGCGAGCTAATAAGCTATGAGCTAACATGCTTTGAGCAAAACAAGCTTCGAGGTAAAAAAGCTATGAGCTAAACAAGGTAACGAAGATTTGAAGATCCGGGACAGCAGTACGCTTCGCAAGTATCTGTGATACGCGAGCTCTGTTTATTCGAGGGAAGAATTATTTTCCCTCTGTAGCACAGGGGCACCAGTCGAACTATCTTGGCGATGGCCTTACAGTGTGTTACGGGTGAGTAGTGGGTGTGTTACAGGAGAGTGGTGGGTGTGTTACTGGAGAGTGGTGGGTGTGTTACGTGTGAGTGGTGGGTGTGTTACGGGTGAGTAGTAGGAATTAATATTAATTAATGTACAAATATTACTCATAAACAGGTGCATACAGCGAAGGCTAGTCGCTAACACATCACTCAATGCAATTCATCAGGCATATACATACAACAGAACGCTATCATCTTCACAAAGTTAAGCTTTCCTTTTTCGTTATAAATTAGTTAGTATTAACAAACGAAACCTAATCGCTCAATACAACCGAAATCAATGTATTTTGGGTAAAAAAATAAAGCAATCAGTATAGTGGTAGGATTGAATAAATTTTACAGAGGCTTACAAAAAAAAAATTGAATATAAGTAGATTATTCTTCATTTAGTGAAAGCAGCGGGACACCTAGATGCAGCAGTGGGACACCTAGATGCAGCAGTGGGACACCTAGATGCAGCAGCGGGACACCTAGATGCAGCAGTGGGACACCTAGATGCAGCAGTGGGACACCTAGATGCAGCAGTGGGACACCTAGATGCAGCAGCGGGACACCTAGATGCAGCAGTGGGACACCTAGATGCAGCAGTGGGACACCTAGATGCAGCAGTGGGACACCTAGATGCAGCAGTGGGACACCTAGATGCAGCAGCGGGACACCTAGATGCAGCAGTGGGACACCTAGATGCAGCAGTGGGACACCTAGATGCAGCAGGGGGACACCTAGATGCAGCAGTGGGACACCTAGATGCAGCAGTGGGACACCTAGATGCAGCAGTGGGACACCTAGATGCAGCAGTGGGACACCTAAATGCAGCAGTGGGACACCTAGATGCAGCAGTGGGACACCTAGATGCAGCAGCGGGGCACCTAGATACAGCAGTGGGACCCCTAGATGCAGCAGCGGGGCACCTAGATGCAGCAGCGGGGCACCTAGATGCCGCAGCGTGACACCTAGATGCAGCAATAAGATCAGGTATATTGGACAATTTACTTCAATTAGCTAATTGCCTTCCATACACCGGAGTTCCGCTCCCACTCCTCCCCCACTCTCTTCCACTCCTCTTCCACTCCTCTTCCACTCCTCTCCCACTCCTCTCTCCCACTCCTCCCTCCCACTCCTCCCTCCCACCCAACCCTCCCCTTCCTCCCCCACTCCTCACACACTCTCCCCTACTCACTCCCACTCACCCCCACTCGCCCCCACTCACCCCCACTCACCCCCACTCACCCCCACTCGCCCCCACTCGCCCCCACTCACCCCCACTCACCCCCACTCACCCCCACTCACCCCCACTCACCCCCACTCACCCCCACTCACCCCCAATCACCCCCAATCACTCCCAATCACCCCCTCCCAGCCCAGGCAATCAGGCAATGGCGTCTCCCAGCACCACACCACATTACGCCTGACAACCTTAATTAACACATCGAACTATACGTGAAGTGAACCAGCTGTGAAAATCATTGTCTCGCCCGACTTATAGGCGTGTGTGTGTGAGTGTGTGGCGAACTTTGTGCGTTTACACTCAGGGTACACGAATTCAAATGCATAGTCGAATATTCGTATATACGAATGGGTATATACTCAGAACAAACGAATTCGTAGTTTTAAGTTTAGAATATGGGTATTTGTTGGTTCAAGTTTGGAATATACGCATTCGTAGCTTCAAGTTTGGAATATAAGCCTTCGTAGCTTCAAGTTTGGAATATACGCATTTGTAGGTTCAAGTTTGGAATATACGCCTTCGTAGGTTCAAGTTTGGAATATACGCCTTCGTAGGTTCAAGTTTGGAATATACGCCT
This sequence comes from Morinoia aosen, assembly GCA_030386875.1. Lineage (NCBI taxonomy): Eukaryota > Metazoa > Arthropoda > Malacostraca > Amphipoda > Talitridae > Morinoia > Morinoia aosen. The sequence goes on along the minus strand of CM059578.1, from coordinate 21,960,010 downwards.
TCGTAGGTTCAAGTTTGGAATATACGCATTCTCAGGTTCAAGTTTGGAATGTACGCATTCGTAGGTTCAAATTTGGAATATACGCCTTCGTAGGTTTAAGTTTGGAATATACGCATTCTCAGGTTCAAGTTTGGAATGTACGCATTCGTAGGTTCAAGTTTGGAATATACGCATTCTCAGGCTCAAGTTTGGAATGTACGCATTCGTAGGTTCAAGTTTGGAATATACGCATTCTCAGGTTCAAGTTTGGAATATACGCATTCTCAGGTTCAAGTTTGGAATATGCGCATTCTCAGGTTCAAGTTTGGAATGTACGCCTTCGTAAGTTCAAGTTTCAAATATACGCATTCGTAGGTTCAAGTTTGGAATATACGCCTTCGTAGGTTCAAGTTTAGAATATACGCATTCTCAGGTTCAAGTTTGGAATATGCGCATTCTCAGGTTCAAGTTTGGAATGTACGCCTTCGTAAGTTCAAGTTTCAAATATACGCATTCGTAGGTTCAAGTTTGGAATGTACGCCTTCGTAGGTTCAAGTTTGGAATGGACGCATTCGTAGGTTCAAGTTTAGAATATACGCATTCTCAGGTTCAAGTTTGGAATATGCGCATTCTCAGGTTCAAGTTTGGAATGTACGCCTTCGTAAGTTCAAGTTTCAAATATACGCATTCGTAGGTTCAAGTTTGGAATATACGCCTTCGTAGGTTCAAGTTTGGAATGTACGCATTCGTAGGTTCAAGTTTAGAATATACGCATTCGTAGGTTCAAGTTTAGAATATACGCATTCGTAGGTTCAAGTTTGGAATATACGCATTCTTAGGTTCAAGTTTAGAATATACGCATTCGTAGGTTCAAGTTTGGAATGTACGCATTCGTAGCTTCAAGTTTGGAATATACGCCTTCGTAGGTTCAAGTTTGGAATGTACGCATTCGTAGGTTCAAGTTTAGAATATACGCATTCGTAGGTTCAAGTTTAGAATATACGCATTCGTAGGTTCAAGTTTAGAATATACACATTCTTAGGTTCAAGTTTAGAATATACGCATTCGTTGCTTCAAGTTTGGAATATACGCCTTCGTAGGTTCAAGTTTGGAATATTCACATTCGTAGGTTCAAGTTTGGAATATACGCATTCGTAGGTTCAAGTTTGGAATGTACGCATTCGTAGCTTCAAGTTTGGAATACACGCATTCGTAGGTTCTAGTTTGGAATGTACACATTCGTAGGTTGAAGTTTCGAATATACGCATGTATAGGTTGAAGTTTGGAATACACCCATTCGTAGGTTGAAGTTTCGAATATACGCTTCCGTGCATTGAAGTTTCGACCATACGCATTAGTAGATTCGAGTTTCGAACATACGCATTCGTGCGAGTCTGCACCACTGTGCCAAACGCGCACTTGTTGATATCAACTCTCACGTTTGAGGGCAAGCTGCGTGTGAAGGTGTCAAGAAGATAATTTTTTAATTATACCACTTCTGTTACCGCGTGAGTTCCTTGTAGGCCGAGGGATGTGGTTCAAATGGTTCGATCCTACCTCGGCATCTGCGGGTTTTCAAGAGAGTGTGCACAGCTCCTCCGGTGATTGTAGAAAGGGAGTAAGGAATATTGGAGGGGGAGGAGTAAGAAATGTTGAAAGGAGAAATACTACTCATTGAACATTCGGGGCGATCGCGTTAGATCAAAAAGTGGGTTAATATTTATTGTTTGTGTAAGGGGGGAAATTCTCAGCTCTCTCGCTTTCGTTATTTTGCTGAATTTTCGTTTTGCAATTAAAATGACATTTACCTGTTATTAATTATTTTCCACGAACATTATTTGAGGTATACAAATAAAGTGTGAGCTCATTAACAGTTGATTTAAGAAATGGTCAATCAAACGACTTTTAAAAAAGTTTAAATTAGTTGGTTACTGTCATTGTTCCATCTAATATCGAATACTTTTCTCTGTCATATTATTTCACTGTCACTTGTCATAAACCATTACGGAAGATTGGCTCTCCCATCTCTGTGTCGCCTCCATTTTATCATAATTTCAATTAAACTAGCATTTTCAGTTATTTTATATATCATTAGCGCTCAGATTTGGCATCATTTATAGCTTTTAACTGTTACCACTTCACGCATAGATATGCCAATTTCTACCTCCATAATTTCCATATCTTTGATTTTCTTTCGTTAACGTCTTTAAAAATAATTAATTTCCCTTAAATTTCCTTCTTCCTAATTTCCATGCAATTTATTTCTTTCTCTGCAATTTTATTCCCCTTACTTTCCTTTCTCTTAATTTCCTCCCTATAAATTTCGTTTTCCTTGATTTCCTTCCCATTTCATTTCTTTCCCCCAATTTCATTCCCTTTAATTTCCTTCCTCTTACTTTCCTTCCTCTTAATTTTCTCCTCTTAATTCACTCCTCATTTAATACCATTGCCTTGATTTCTTTCCCTTCAATTTCGTTTTCCTCACCTTCTTTCCCCTTATTCTATTCTAATTTTTCCGCTATAATGTAATTAACCTTATATTCCTTCTCCTTCCTTTACTTTTCGCTAGCTTTTTCAGCTTACTTTCTTTTCTTTAAATTTCTTCCTCTTAAATTCATTTCACTAAATTCTTGTTCCTCAATATTGCATATACCCCCAATATACCCCCACCAATAATAATACCCCCCAATATATCCCAATATACCCTCATATACCCCCTCAATGTACCCCCACCATGTTCAGGCTCCCCACCGCTCCGGGATTTACTACCCCATTCCCGCCGCGCTCTCTTCCCCACAACTCATCAAGAAATCCCTAATTATCGGAGGCTTGGCCAGCCTCCGTGTTTTAAAACAAGTCGCTTACCTTCCTTAAAGTTCGCTCTATTGTATAAATTCCCCAACCGAGCGTGAAAAAATTGTCTGTTCTCCGTAGAGTTTTCTGGATTCCATAAATTTCACGAGTGTGAAAAGAATCGTCTTCTCTCCGTGGAGTTTTCTGTAATATATGAATTTTCGTATCGTAGAAAGATTTCTAACGATTTTTCTTAGAGTTTACTCTATTTAATAAATTTTACAAGCGTGAAAATAGTTGTCTGTTTCCGGTAGACTTTGCTCTATTTTATAAATTTTTCAAGCGTGAAATGAAGCTTTGGCTCTCAGTGGAGTTTTCTGTATTCTGTAAATTTTCCAAACGTGAAATGAATCGTATATTCTTCATGGAATTTGCTGCACTTTCTATTATTCCGAAGGTAAATTAGTCTTCTTTTCTCTGTGGAGGTTGCTGAATTTAGTGCTTTTCTCAAGGGGGAACTTTCACTCTAGGTTGCTGAATAACACAATTCTGCCAAAGGTTGATGGAGTTGTCTACTTTCTATGGAAGGTTTTCTATTTCTCAAATTTTGTTGCATGCCTAGTATGTATACCTCGAGGGGTAAAAAAGTCTCTTGTTCTTTAACGGACGTTAAAATTTCACGATATTCAACATCTTGAAATGGTCGTTTAATCTCCGTAGAGTTCATTACATTTCTCATTTTCCGAAGGTTCAAATCGAATCGTTAACTTTTATTTGGTTTTGCTGTCTATTACAACTTTTCTGAATTGGGATGAATTTTCAACGCGTTTTTAAGTCTGTTGCTCCTTGAAATTTGTCTGATATATAAAGAACCGTTCATAGTTTGTAAAGCGTGCTGTATTCGCCTCGCCCTGAGGTAGAAAGCATCGGAATAGTATTTTCTTACAGCTACCTGTAATTATTTTCTGTAAAGAGCAATCTATTATTATCTACGATTTTAGTTTCTAATTAACTACAATTTTTATAACAAAACTCGTTATAGAATTAGCGTGAGAATATATAAGAAAGCCGTCTATTGTCCGGTGATTTTGAAATATTTATTTTTATTGTGTGCAAAAAGGTGCTCGCTCTCCGTACAGTATGTGAGTCCCCCTAAAAAATCAGGTGAAAAAAGTTGCTGCAGATTGTGGACTGATACATTCAGTTGAGAATGCACTCGTCGCGCAAAAAATATACCCGATCTCTTACTGCCCAGTACTCAAGATTTTTTTTTGTACGTGGTTATTGACATATATGCAAGCCTAATGAGTTCAGTCAATGAAAAAAGTAATAAACTTGGGAAAATTCAATTGAATGTAAAAAACTTGGGTGGTCCTGAAGCAAAAACAATGAAAAAACGTAAACAAGTCAGTTTAAAGATTACATTTTTTGGGACGCTCTGTATAAGCAACAAAACTATGACGCACACTTGTTGTACTCTTACTAAAAACCCTAAAAAACCTATTCTTTCTGGGACCATAAAACCCTTATATTATTGCTAAAAACTACAAAAACTTGAATTCCCCCTAAAAACAAAAAATCTTCTATTCAAACTCTAAACCAGAAAAACGTTGTATTCTTTTTAAAAATTATAAAACTGTTCTCTCACTAAAAACTATAATAAAAACCTTGTATTCTCACTAAAAACCTTAACAAAACCTTTGCCGGTCGTCCTCATCTCGCCCCTGAGCGAAACTTATTTTCTGACACGAAAAGTTTGCGAGGCTGTCGTAGTTCTCTCGGAAAATTGCCTTACGGCAAAATTGTTCACACGTTTTGCATGTCAAAACCGGCGCCGAAGTTTGTCAAAAAAAGAGCGTCGGCTGAAAGAAATCTCTGCGATGAGCGCAGTGTGTCGGTAGTTTTATGGCGTATTGTTTTGCTAGTAACATCAGTGGTTTTATTTTGCTGATGGGTTTAAAGTTATTTAATAATGAGAATAAATTCAGCGTTTTTATTTTGATGGCAGGTTTGTAACTATTTCATTTAGTAGAATAACCCCAGCGTTTAAATTTTAATGATGGTTATGTGGTTATTTAATTTTAAGAATAAATTCAGCGTTTTGATTTTGCTGACGGGTTTGTAGTCATTTAATTTTGCGAGTAACTCCACCGTTCTTATTTTGCTGACGCGATTTAAGGAAGTATTATTTTGCAAGTAACCCGAGCTTTCTTATTTTGATTATGGTTATGTAGTTATTTAATTTTGGTAAATAATCCCATCGTTCCTATTTTGCTGACGGGTGTGCAGTTGGTTAATTTTGCGAGTACTTCAACCTTTTCATCTGCTTGATTGATTTGCAGTTATTTCCTTTTAGAAATAATTTTAGCGGTTGATTTTACTAGCGTACCTACGGTCATTCAATAGTGCGAATGACCAGGAGTATAATTTTGCTGACAAATCTGGAGTGGTTTCATTTTGCGAATAATTTCAGCGTTCTAATTTGGCGACAAATTAGTGTCATTTAAATTCACGAACAACTTCGGGCAATTAATTTTGCTGCCAAATTGATGTCATTTAATTTTGCGGATAACATCACCTATTTAATTTTGCTGCCAAATTAATGTCAATAAATTGTGCGGATAACATCACCTATTTAATTTTGCACCAAATTAATGTCATTGAATTTTGCCGACAACATCACCTATTTAATTTTGCTGAAAAATTTGTCACTTAAATTCACGAACAATTTCGGGAATTTAATTTTGCTGCCAAATTGATGCCATTTAATTTTGCGGATAACATCAGCTACTTAATTTTGCTACCAAATTAGTGTCAATAAATTTTGCGGATAACATTTCCTATCTAATTTTGCAGCCAAATTAATGTCATTTAAGTTTGCGGATAACATCACCTATATAATTTTGCTGCCAGATTGATGTTATTTAATTTCACGAACAACTTCGGGGATTCTGAAAAGTTGTCATATAATTTTGCGGATAACATCTTCTATTTAATTTTGCCGGCGCTTAAACTGTACTAGGTTCGAGCATACCTGTGAGCTGCGCTTCAATATGCAGTACAAAATTCATCATTTAAATATATCAGTCGAGGAATTGTGCGGGTCTTGAACACGAACAAAACGAGCTATATTTTTCGTTTACTTTCAGTATTGATTATAATTTCCTGTAAATTATATCTCGATTTAATACTCTATTTAGCAATACAAATTTAAATAATATAAGCATATCCATTATTGCCTTATGGGGACATTTACGCCATTATGGCCTTATGGGGACATTTATCATTATAGAATTTATTATATTATAGAATTATAATATAATTTACCCTGTTATTATAGAACGAGTTCAAGATTTTATGTATAGATCTGGATGACAAGAAAAATGTGTAATGTTACGTAGAAATTTAGGATGGAAAGATTAAAGGTAAAATGTTACATGGTTCCACACAACATTCTCCTGCGTCACATATCACGCTAGACATTACAGTTGCGTTTAAATTTTTTTTGTTTTTCCATTATCTTATATATTTCCATTCTAAATTTCAACAAAACATTGCATATTTTTTCTTGTCTTCCAAGATCTACGCATAAATCCTTAATTTCCCATAGCGCCTCACATTTTCACCTATCATAACATTTCCACATGATCTACGCATAAATCCTTAATTTCCCATAGCGCCTCACATTTTCACCTATCATAACATTTCCACATGATCTACGCATAAATCCTTAATTTCCCATAGCGCCTCACATTTTCACCTATCATAACATTTCCACATGATCTACGCATAAATCCTTAATTTCCCATAGCGCCTCACATTTTCACCTATCATAACATTTCCACATGATCTACGCATAAATCCTTAATTTCCCATAGCGCCTCACATTTTCACCTATCATAACATTTCTGCATAACATAACACATTTCCACTCAGCGTCCAACATTTTCACACAACACCCCGTATTTTTATATGGCATTTATATTTTTAATACCAAACTTTAACTTCTCCCTTTTCACATAGCAACCTACCTTTTCAAAAGCATATTCGCATTAAATTTTACACAACATCCTACCTTTTCGATTACACATTCACGTAAAATATCACATCGCATCCTACTTTTTTCAAAACATTTTCACATAAAATTTTGCACAACATCCCACCTTTTCCGAAACTCGTTCACATGAAGTTTTATATTTCTCCATAAAAAACGTACTTTTACTCGCAACATCAGGCATTTCCTCATAATATCCCACTTTTCCAGATAACCTCCCAAATTCGCTCGTAATTTCGCTTTAAATTTGAATTAATTTTCCAATTTCACTTGAGTTTTTAGGTTTCTAAAATATACCTCACTTTTTATATAACATTTCATTTTTTCTACATAAAATTTTCCTTTTTTACCTAGCATCATATATACTATTACATACAAGATTTTCTCACAACACTACCATTTTTGTTTAATACTCCAGATTTCCACGCAACGTCCTAGATTTCACAAAACCTTTCGAGTTTCCACGTTATACTCCAAATTTCCCCGTAACATTTCATATTTTCCTATAATGTTCCACGTTACTACACAATATCCTAGATATCCGCGTAACATTTCTGATCATCCCATAATACCTCAAATTTCCACGTAACATTTCTGATCATCCCATAATACCCCAGATTCCCACGTTACATCCAAGATTTTCACATAGTCACTCATGTCAACCCCTCATGACCCGTATCATAAATATATATATCCTCCGAACTTGACCACCAAGGTTGTGTTGTTCCAAGGCCAAGAAAAATAAGCCCCATTGTTTTGCAGCAAATTATTAATTGTTAGCTCAAGTCGGGGACTTTTGAAAGCTGCCTCATTACAGCGGGCTTGTTGACGCCCTCGACTAAGCCTTATTTTGCGACACATGTCCTGTTTTTTCAGGGGCCGTTTTGCATAAATACGCTAGATTTTTGCTCATGTTTTTGCGATCGTGGAAGTTGGGAGACGCCGTGAGCAGGGTGGGGTAGAACCGGGGTCTATTATGATAGAATCGGGGGTTTTAAAATGTTATGATAGAATCGGGGGTTCAATAACATTATGATAGAACCGGGGGTTTTAAAATGTTATGATAGAATCGGGGGTTCTATAATATTATGATAGAATCAAGGGTTGTAATATATTTTGATAGAATCGGGGGTTGTATTATATTTTGATGGATTTTGAGGCTCTATTATATTATGAAAGAATCGGGGGTTCTATTAAATTATACAGAAATATTTGTTCTATTATGAAATAAAGTTGTAAGCCAGGGGAAAATGTGTGTGCGAATTGGGTTCAATGGGCTTAACATTTTGGCTGCGACGTGAGCCACCGGTGGTACCCCGAGGGAATTTTCCCTATGCTGCTGACCAACCGGTGATCACAAACATAATTTTCATAAATACTCAATCAAAGTCAAATGAAGGCACGAACCGGTTAACGTTTGCTATTTTCAACATTGCTTACCACAATTGACTTAACATCTGTGTTGAATGTCAAACTTCGGTTATTCCTGTCATAGTCAAAGTGCCAAGAATCAAAGTGTATTAAATTTAAAATAAAGTAGGTTTGTTATGAAAATTTTGGTATTGTATTAAAGGAGTTCTATGCGCGTGTAAATTTTTTCCAAGAATTGTCTTGCATTAAACTAGGGAATAATAGGTTTATAATAAATATTTGTATTTTGTGTTTAAGGAAATTTTGTGTGCATGTAAAGTAAGTTTAAGGAACTTAAAAGTTAACATAAATAAGACAAGCAATGGAATAAATTTAAAGTTCAACTAATTATTCAGTTGAGGAAACTCTGTGCGTGTATAAAATCAACTTAACGTATTTGAGTTGACCTAAATTAGATTAAAAATGAAAAGGATTTTGTTTGAAAATTTGAAAATTAAGACCAGGAAATTTTCGGCCAGTATTAGAGGTAATTGATTAGAGAAGGTTTTGACAAGTCCAAGAGTTAATTGATAAATGGTTTTTGAAGGTCTTTATTTTAAAATTTTCTGAGCAATATGCACGACAGTTTGTTGCTGGTCAAACTATACGATAATATTGTTGAAACATAAATTTTAAATATGGATTGCGAAGAAATTTTACGACGCGTTATTTACACAGATATCAACAAGTCAGGAACATACATTTTGGTTTCAAAAACCTGTTCAAGATTTTTGTACATGAAAAATAGCTGGAAAACAACTTAAAATGCAGGGTCCGGCAGTCAATGCTGCATTTCCGAAAAGGCTGAGGAAGCCTAAAATTTGCACGTATTCCTGCAAAATTTTCCTTTCGAACAAAAGCCATATATTACCTGACAGCAAAAATCTCCCATTCTCTAGAATTTTTTTTGCAGCAAATATTGAACAATCCTACGCAATGGGATTTTTTTAGCGATCGAAGCGAAAATTCCCAGAGTGCGGGAATTTTTGAAAAGCTCTTCACGAAGACCTCATTCGTACACGCCGGGTTTTTGAGGAGTCCACTCGAGAGCTCATTACCTGCTAACGGACCTCGGCGCGTTAAATTGCTTGGTTTAGAGTGTGCTGGTCATTAAATGGCCAACAAAATTTGCTGGTTTTAATGAGACCAGTTCATGAAAATTGCTTGGTTTAGAGTGTACTGGTCATTAAATGGCGAACAAAATTTGGTGGTTTTAATGAGACCAGTTCATGAAAATTGCTTGGTTTAGAGTGTACTGGTCATTAAATGGCCAACAAAATTTGGTGGTTTTAGCATGTGCAGTTAATGAAATAAGAAACAAACTTTGGTGGCTTAAATGTGATTTGTTGATGCAATAGAAAACGCAATTTATTGTCCACTATAAAATGCGGGAAGATTTTGTTGTTCATGATATGAGAAACAAAATTTTCTGGTTTCAGAGTGTGCAGTTTATTAAATGGCCAACGAAATTTGTTGGTTTTAATGCGACCAGTTGATGAAAATCGCTTGGTTTTAACTTGTGCAATTCATGAAATGAAAGACATGATTTTATGGTTTCGATGTGACCAGTCCATTAAATGGGAAACAAGATTTGATGGTTTAAGGTGGTTTTGATGTGACCAGTTCATGAAATGGGAAACAAGATTTGATGGTTTCAATGTGACCAATTGATGAAATAAGAAGCTGAATTTGATGGTAGTGGAGTGTACAGTAAATGAAACGGGAACCACTATTATATAGTGGTAGAGAGTGAAGTTTACTAAATTGGAAGTAGAATTTGACGGGGTAGGAGTGTAGGTTAATGAAAACGGAATCACAATTTGATGGCATTGGAGTGTACAAATAAACGCAATAGGAAACAAGATTTGATGGTTTTAATATGACCAGTTGATGAAATAGGAAGCAAAGTTTTATGGCGGTGGAGTGCAGCTTGTAAGCTTCCTTACAAGACGCAATCTTTCACTACGCTACAATTCCACGAAAACTTTATTGGGCAAAGAAGATTGCTTGCAGCGACGCGTGATGGGAAGTGATGAAATCAAATGGAGTCGTTGGAAGACTTTATGAATTAAGCCATTACTTTATTATATACTTTATAGCCATTATTAAGCATGAGGAAAGTCAGGCCTTTCTTCCATGGAGCCGACGATTTAGCGAAGCTCATGTGATGTTTTTGAATATTTCTGCTGAGGTCAGACTTGAAATTAGATTGCGATCCAAGACGCTGTTAAATATGGTTGCTTCAAAATAAGAAATTTAAATATAAAAATATCGGTGTATAGTCTTTATTTAATCTATATACAAATTTATCGGTGTATAATCTTTATTTAATCTTTAAACAAATTTATCGGTGTATAATCTTTATTAAATCTACTTACAAACTTATCGGTGTATAATCTGTATTTAATCTTTCTGTAAATTTATCGGTGAATAATCTTTCTTGAATCTTTGGATAAATGTATCGGTGAATAATCTTTATTTAGTCTTTATACAAATTCATCGGTGCATAAGCTTGTTAGTTACAACCCCAGTAAACATAAAACTTTATTGCGAAGCTACGTGAATCTGGAAAAATGAAATTGCTGTTTTGATTTCACTTGATCGGTGAGAACTCATCATTTGAATACATGATTGGACTCTGGAATACCGTCAAGAAAGCGAATATGTAGCTGTAAGAATACGAATATGTAGCTTCACGAATATGAATATGTAGCTGTAAGAATACGAATATGTAGCTTCACGAATATGAATATGTAGCTGTAAGAATACGAATATGTAGTTTCACGAATATGAATATGTAGCTGTAAGAGTACGAATATGGAGCTTCAAGGATATGAATATGTAGCTTTAAGAATACGAATATGTAGCATCAAAAATATGAATATGTAGCTATAAGAATACGAATATGTAGCATCAAAAATATGAATATGTAGACATAAGAGGCAGGGAAGGGCATGGAGGGGCACGGAAGGGCAGGGAGGGGCAGGGAGGGGCAGGGAGGGGCAGGGAGGGGCAGGGAGGGGCAGGGAGGGGCAGGGGGGGCAGGGGGGGCAGGGAAGGGCAGGGAGGGGCATGAAAGGGCAGGGAGGGGCAGGGGGGGCAGGGGGGGCAGGGAAGGGCAGGGAGGGGCATGAAAGGGCAGGGAGGGTCAGGGAGGGTCAGGGAGGGGCAGGGAGGGGCAGGGAGGGGCAGGGAGGGGCAGGGAGGGGCAGGGAGGGGCAGGGGGGGCAGGGGGGGCAGGGAAGGGCAGGGAGGGGCATGAAAGGGCAGGGAGGGTCAGGGAGGGTCAGGGAGGGTCAGGGAGGAGCAGGGAGGGGCAGGGAGGGGCAGGGAGGGGCAGGGAGGGGCAGAAAGGAGCAGGGAGGGGCAGGGAGGGGCAGGGAGGGGCAGGGAAGGGCAGGGAGGGGAAGGGAGGGGCAGGGAGGGGCACAGGGAGGGGCAGGGAGGGGCAGGGAGGGGCAGGGAGGGGCAGGGAGGGGCAGGGAGAAGCAGGGAAGGGCAGGGAGGTGCAGGGGCAGGGAGGGACAGGAGGGTCACAGCAGCGACACACGCACCGCTTAAAATAAACGAGGGGCTCGTGAGTGTCCGCCCCTCTCTCATTCGAGTGGGAATGAGGGTGAGTGGGCGTGTGAGGGAATGTGGGTGTGGGTGAGTGAACGTGTTAAAATAAAATTAAGCACGTAAATAGAATACTTTATATAAAATAGGTAAGTTAATCACGGTAAATCTAAGTATCCTCTACATACATAGAAACGAATTATTTTCCTCTTGTTTGCTTGTTTGCTTGCTTGTTTGCTTGCTTGTTGGCTTGTTGGCTTGTTTGCTTGTTTGCTTGTTTGCTTGCTTGCTTGCTTGCTTGCTTGTTTGCTTGTTTGCTTGCTTGTTTGCTTGTTTGCTTGTTTGCTTGCTTGTTTGCTTGTTTGCTTGTTTGCTTGTTTGCTTGCTTGTTTGCTTGTTTGCTTGTTTGCTTGCTTGTTTGCTTGTTTGCTTGTTTCCTTGCTTGTTTGCTTGTTTGCTTGTTTGCTTGCTTGTTTGCTTGTTTGCTTGTTTGCTTGTTTGCTTGTTTGCTTGCTTGTTTGCTTGTTTGCTTGTTTGCTTGTTTGCTTGTTTGCTTGTTTGCTTGTTTGCTTGTTTGCTTGTTTGCTTGTTTGCGTGTTTGCGTGTTTGCTTGTTTGCTTGTTTGCTTGTTTGCTTGTTTGCTTGCTTGCTTGCTTGCTTGCTTGCTTGTTTGCTTGTTTGCTTGTTTGCTTGCTTGCTTGTTTGCTTGTCTGCTTGCTTGCTTGTTTGCTTGTTTGCTTGTTTGCTTGTTTGCTTGCTTGTTTGCTTGTTTGCTTGCTTGTTTGCTTGTTTGCTTGTTTGCTTGTTTGCTTGTTTGCTTGTTTGCTTGTTTGCTTGTTTGCTTGTTTGCTTGTTTGCTTGTTTGCTTGTTTGCTTGTTTGCTTGTTTGCTTGTTTGCTTGTTTGCTTGTTTGCTTGTTTGCTCGCTTGCTTGCTTGCTTGCTTGCTTGCTTGCTTGCTTGCTTGCTTGCTTGCTTGTTTGCTTGTTTGCTTGTTTGCTTGCTTGCTTGTTTGCTTGTCTGCTTGCTTGCTTGTTTGCTTGTTTGCTTGCTTGCTTGGTTGCTTGTTTGCTTGGTTGCTTGTTTGCTTGTTTGCTTGTTTGCTTGTTTGCTTGTTTGCTTGTTTGCTTGCTTGCTTGTTTGCTTGGTTGCTTGTTTGCTTGTTTGCTTGCTTGCTTGCTTGCTTGCTTGTTTGCTTGTTTGCTTGCTTGCTTGTTTGCTTGTCTGCTTGCTTGCTTGTTTGCTTGTTTGCTTGTTTGCTTGTTTGCTTGGTTGCTTGGTTGCTTGTTTGCTTGTTTGCTTGCTTGCTTGCTTGCTTGTTTGCTTGCTTGCTTGTTTGCTTGTTTGCTTGCTTGCTTGTTTGCTTGGTTGCTTGCTTGCTTGTTTGTTTGCCTGCTTGCTTGCTTGTTTGCTTGTTTGCTTGTTTGCTTGTTTGCTTGCTTACTTGTTTGCTTGTTTGCTTGTTTGCTTGTTTGCTTGCTTGCTTGCTTGCTTGCTTGTTTGCTTGTTTGCTTGTTTGCTTGCTTGCTTGTTTGCTTGTCCGCTTGCTTGCTTGTTTGCTTGTTTGCTTGCTTGCTTGCTTGTTTGCTTGGTTGCTTGCTTGCTTGTTTGCTTGTTTGCTTGCTTGCTTGCTTATTTGCTTGTTTGCTTGCTTGCCTGTTTGCTTGGTTGCTTGCTTGCTTGTTTGCTTGTTCGCTTGTTTGCTTGCTTGCTTGTTTGCTTGTTTGCTTGCTTGCTTGTTTGCTTGCTTGCTTGCTTGCTTGTTTGCTTGCTTGCTTGCTTGCTTGTTTGCTTGTTTGCTTGTTTGCTTGTTTGCTTGTTTGCTTGTTTGCTTGTTTGCTTGTTTGCTTGTTTGCTTGCTTGCTTGTTTGTTTGCCTGCTCGGTGTGTTTGTCACTACCGCCACCCTGTACACTGGGCACCTGAACGCTACACAACGACTGCAAATTTCTGATTTTATTTTGAAAAATTTATTAATCGGTTGAAGTTGACCGGGCGGTTATTCCAACACAAAATTGGAGACGCTAAGAGCATGGAGGATAGCTTTTTAAAACCGTTTTCGCGAACATATTGTGGCTCTGAACTGAAAATAAAACTATAATTTTAATGATAAAGCCATAATAACTCCTGAAATTTAGCCGCCATCATTTGAATAATGAGCCATAACTTCAATGATGAAGCCATTTTCATTATCTTGAAAATAACGCCATTATTTTAATGATGGAGTCATTATCATTATCTTGAAAATAAAGCCATAATTTTATTGATGAAGCCATCATTTTATTGATGAAGCTAGCATTTTAATGATGAAACCATCATTACTTTGAAAATGAAGCCATCCTCATCAATTCGAAAATGATTCCGTCAGCTAACCAAAAAATGAAGCCATCAGGAGAGCACTATGATGGACATCATTTCATTTTTCTCAACAAAATAAATGTAAACATTATGGCGGATTATTGTAAATTGTAAACATTATGGCGATAAGCCTCCCTTAAAAAAAATATTATTTAAAAGGGCCAAATAACCCTTGGAATTACCATCGTATTTGATGTAAACTAACTGTTGCAATGACCTAAATATCTGCTACAATAGAAAATAGTTCTGGTGAAGTCAATATTTGATTAAATATGAATAATATTGTAACTGCAATATTTCGTACGATATAGTAATTTCAATTACCACAATATGAGCTGCAAATATGCTTACAGTAATCCCATTATATTTGCTGCAGAATAATTATGAAAATAACCGTAACATTTTCAGCAAAGTATTTATGTAAATAACCACATTTTTGCCACAAAATAATTATGCCAATAACTATAATATTTGTTTTAAAATAATTATGCCCACTAACTACAATATATGTTTTGAAATAAGTATACCAATAATTACAATATTTGTTTTAGAATAATCATACCAATAACTATGATATTTGTTTTAAAATAATTATGCCACTAAGTACAATATTTGTTTTGAAATAAGTATGCCAATAACTATATTACCTACTTCAAAATAGTGATAGAAACTACCACAATATTTGCTACAATATAATTACGGTCACAATCACAACATTTCCGTAGAAAAAATTACGGAGATGACCCCAATATTCGCCACAAAACAACTTCACGTGTATTGTTCTTACCGAAGTCTGGAAATTTTCCGTGCGGTATTTTCCAGTTTACTCAGCAGGTTAATTCTAAATAATTGGAAATGTGACGCCGGTGTTGTGTTGGCGGGCTGCTGGTGAGTTCTATAATTAATGCAGGGATAAGTGGCCGCAGTTAATCTAGTTTAATTAGTTGGTTATCGAGATTTAACTAACGCAAACAACACAATCGTTCCCAGGGGGACTATGTGAGGGCCCGAGCTAAAGGTTAGGTAGGCTTTCTTTTTGTTGAAATAAAATACTTCCCTCATGTTAAGGACCATCTTTTTTCGGTTCACTGCTGTCCTGTTTTTCAGCACCTACTACTTTCTTCGTCAACTTTGTTCTTGTTTCATGATCTTCTTTCACAACTTACTGTTTCTATGCCCTTTCTGCGTAGATTCCGCGTTTCCATAACTCCATACTGAATGGCGCGTTCCTCCTTCCTCTCTTTGGATCGCATTTGTTGCTGCGGGTAGGGAGGCTAAAACTAACGACTAATCTAATCTAACAACACAACCGCTTTTACTTAAAGTGATTCTTACGAGATGAATTTCTCTTAATGAAGTGTTTCTATGGAGATTACTTTCGTGCGCTTTGCTTATCGAGATTTCTTAAACGATACCCTCGTAATGGAATTATTTTATGAGATTATTTTATCCAGATTTATTGAACGATATTCTTGTCATGGAATTCGTTTCATGAGATTATTTTATCAAGACTAATTGAACGATATTCTTGTTATATAATTCGTTTTATAAGACTATTTTATCAAGATTTATCAAGCAATACTCTTGTGTTGAGATTTACCTGATGAGATTTTTTTATAGAGAATAATTAAAAGATGTTCAGTGGGATTTGTTTGACAATTTTATTTCAGTTAGATTCATCTAACGATACTCTACGGGATTAATTTTATAAGGTTATTTAACAGAGAATAATTTAACGCTCACGCACTTATTATGCGATTTATTTTATGCTATTATTATAATGAAATTCATTTAACGACACTCTTGCAATGGGTTTAATTTTATAAGGTTATTTAATCCGTATTCATTTAACGAAAATCCTCCAATTGGATTTATTTCATAATAATATTCTACAGAGATTCATTTAACGACTCTATGGGACCTGTTCGATATAATTTTTTTACGGAAATTCTTCCAAAAAATGAAGGCACTCCATAATGATTGTCTTCATTTATTTAACTCTGTTTAATAATTATATTTATTAATAATATTTAACTCTGTTTAATAAACAAAATGAAGGAACTCTTTGATTGTACAGTAATTGTTATTCGTTATAAATTTAGGCGATAAATGACCAGCAGACAGCTCTTAAAATGAACAGATATTTCAGATGAAAATAGTAAACGCATAACTTAGGACAGGTTAGTAAACGTTTGTTTACTGGAAGCATATCGCTAAATTTGTTTCCAAAATGTTGTGCATCGACAAATTTTTAAATGAGCACCCCAATCCAGTCTAATTTGGATCTGAAATCTAGATATAAATTCAAAATATAAATAAGAAATTCGAACTTTCATGTAAATAAGATACTAAATCTAAATGTAAAATCTGACTTTGAGCTTAAAATAAAAATTAATCCAAAAATTAAACATAAATTTCAAAATTTGAGGATTATCACACATGTAAATAGAAATTTAAAGTCTAGTGATAATTAATTAATTTAGCGGTAGTCGGGCAGCAATTGCTTTATTCACGTGAGTTAAATGTGTGAAATGTTGAATCTGTGAAATGTTTAATGTGTGGAATGTTGAATGTGTGGAATGCTGAATGTGTGAAATGTTGAATGTGTGAAATGTCGAATGTGTGAAATGTTGAATGTGTGAAATGTTGAATGTGTGAAATGTTGAATGTGTGAAATGTTGAATCTGAAATGTTCATGTGTGGAATGTTGAATGTGTGAAATGTTGAATGTGTGAAATGTCGAATGTGTGAAATGTTGAATGTGTGAAATGTTGAATGTGTGAAATGTTTAATGTGTGAAATGTTGAATGTGTGAAATGTTGAATGTGGGAAATTTGACATGCGTGAAATATCACACCAGCAAGAAAATGTTCATTGAAAAACCCTTACTCACTGAAGCATAGTTTTCCTCCTCGAATTTTCGGCACCAAAGGAAACACTGCAATAGTTGTACTATAAATTTTATCAGAATAATGATAAGGATAATAATGACAATAGTAATAATAATATTAATAGTAATAATGGGAATAACACATGATGGTAATAGTTATGATAATAAGTACATTATTAATATAAACGAAAATAATTATAAGGAGAAGGAACCATTATTATTCCATTAACATTTTGTTAGCGACCGACACGAGCTCCTGCATCGTCATGCGACTGGGCGATACCCTCACGTCTGTTGTAATTGTGGCTTGTTGTTATTGGGACGGTGTTATTGATGCGTGTGACGTGTTCAACGTGTTGTTGTGATGTTGTTTACATGTTGTTTTCGTCATTAAAGTGTTTGCATTTTTTAAGTTACTATGCAGCTGTTTACTTGCTCTTTAAGTTATTATTCTGGTGTTTACATTTTTACGTTACTATGCTGCCGCTTAAATCTTCTTTACGTTATTATGCTGTTATTTACGTGCTCCTTAATATCTTCTTTACGCACCAACCTTAACGTAATTCTGTGCGTATATTACTCTTTCATAGCGTCCCTTTACATGAACAAGTTAACCGCGAAGGGGTAAACTTAAGTTCAATATTCAACTCAAATTTAAACTCAACTTTGGTAAGAAATTTTGAAAACAGCAAACATGAACTGGATCGTGTCTTCATTTAGATTTGATTAAGTATTTAGGAAAATTGAGTTTGTGACTACTGGTCGGCGAGTAGCATTATGGAAATCCACTCCGTGTACCACCGGTGGCGCACTTCGCGGTCATAGTAATAATTAGTTTCCCGCTCATCGCAGATCTGAATAACTCGGTGGCTTAGCGCTGCCTTACAAGCCTCCTTATCTGTTGTATTGTATGTACGATACGACCCGAGTTTGTTGGAGGGGTTGTGGGTCTGTTAGAGGGTATTTCAGAGGGTCTATTAGAGGGTCCCCTGGGTCTGTTAGTGGGTATTTCAGAGGGTCTTTTGGATAGAGGGTCCCCTGAATCTGTTAGAGGGTACTTCAGAGGGTCTTTTAGATTGTCTCCTGCGTCTGTTAGAGGGTATTTTAGAGGGTCTGTTAGAGGGTCCCCTGAGTTTGTTAGAGGGTATTTCAGAGGGTCACTTGGGTCTGTTAGAGGGTATTTCAGAGGGTCTTTTGGATCTTTTAGACGGTGTTTCAGAGGGTCTTTTAGATGGTCTCCTGGATCTGTTAACGGGTATTTTAGAGGGTCTGTTAAAGGGTTCTTGGTCTGGTAAAGAGTGTATAAGAAGGTCTGTTAGAAGATCTGTTACAGGGTCCATGGTTGTGAGAAATCTTACGAATGTTTCGACAGTAAATTTTTCAGTCATGGATTCTGCCAGCGGTCGTAAAGACTTTGACAGTTTGAAATCGTTTTAAATCCTAAAAATTCTTCAAATCCTAAAAAAATACGAGCAAAAAATACGAATTCCTAAGCTAAGTAAAAAGGTCTTGGTTACGTAGCAAATTTCTTGTGTTATTTATGTCTTTCTAAGAAACATGGATAACTCCTGAATTATTTTAATATAATTTGTTGAAGAATTTTTTGCTGGCAGAGGGCATATCCTGATGAGGATTTCATGGATAACCAAACTGGTATGAATGTCTATTGCAGGATTGTTACTGCAATTACCTTACTGTTTATACCTTAGGCTTTATATCCAACAAAGAGCCCATCTCAAGTAATACACAGTTTCTTTAACGAACAGTTGAGCTATTAGAGCTAAACTAACGGTCTGTGTAGCGAAGATTTCAGTTACACAATTTAAAAATCCTCGGTCTCTGCAACGATCATCACAATTACTCTATCAAAAACTCTACGTTATCTGAAGCGGACATTTGAATTACTTCCCAAAAATCTGCGGTATCTGCTACGAACATTTTAATTACTTTCCAAAAACTTTACTGTATCGGGAACGAATTTTCAATTACTCTCTCGAAAAATCTACGGTACATGCACTGCACGTTTCAAAAAATCTACGGTACCTGCAGGAACGTTTCAATCCCTAAATAAAAAAATCTACGGTATCTGAAACGAACATTTCAATTACCCTCATGAAAAATCTACGGTATCTACAACGAACGTTTCAGTTACTCGAGGTTGTCTTCATGTTTTTAGCTCGGTTGAGATACGTAGGAATTATTCGTACAAAGCTCGGGAGTGAGGGAACGCCAGAGAGACCCAGTCAGGCGTGTAATTGAATTTAAAAGATTAATTTTACGAATAAATGAAAAGTCAGTGCATTCAGTTTACACGAGGGGAAGATCATTCAGTCTTGTTTACTGGGAGTTCCAGTTCGTTCATTTTTAAAACATAAAGGCAATTTTATTTTGCGATGAATTCATCCATTGATGCAGAAACTGGAGGTCTTAGAATATAAATGTGATATGCAATTTACGAGTAAAACATTGAATTTTCACGACAAATATTCACTATTAACAATTTATTTGTATTGGAGAAAATATTCGTTGATGATTTATCAATTGAAATACATATAACGATTGAAATATATGTTGAATTTATGAGTTTTAAAAATTCAGGCTTTCGCTTTAGAAACGCTTTCGAGCCACTAACTACGAGATCTCTGAATTAAATGAAGCACCAATTAGAGCGCTCGGCTGCTCGGTGCAATATTTGATATTGAATTGACTCGTATATTCTTTTGATGGTCGCGTGCGGACGCCGAGCTGCGTTCCTATGAACAAGGAATTAAACATTTTTAAGCAGAAATGAAATCTTATAAATGAGGGAAGTCTCAGCGTAGGGTATTATTCCTTACATAAAAAACGCCACGTGTAACTCTATACATGTAAATAAATTAATTTGTATATATTAATGTTTATAGGAAAATAAATTTATATTTTTTGCGCATAATTTCATCTATGTTACTACAAGAACCTCATTAAAAACATTAAATTTGTAGAAAAGTTTATGAGAAATTTATGTAAAGAAATATATATATAAGAAAATGAATGTACATTTTTTGCGCATATTTTATATTATGTTACAAGGGGAATTTCATTGAAAACATTAGGTTTGTAGAAAAATATATGCACTTAGTAATGAGTAACTGCTCAATTACCGCTTGCTTGGTTGGTGCGTGTGTCTGTGACGCTCACAAGGACGCTCAATGACCGTATCTGTGATACGAGTTTCACCAGTGCACAAGTACAAGAATATTTTGATGGCGGGTACTGTTGGCATGGATATATTTGTTTGGCATCCACATCTGCAGGATTTATTCAAAGGAAACTATCGTAACTCGTCATTTTTGACGGGTCGTATACATTAGTACTAAATAATTCTGTTCAGAAATCCCTAAAGGGGAGTTTACCATTAAATCCATGTGAATTAGCACTGCTGAAGGAAAATTTGAGGTCCCGAGCTAATGGTTAAGTTGAAAAAAATTTCTTGTCGAAACGGAATACGTTTTTCAATTTGCTACGGATTACTTTCTTGCTCAACTTTCATCTTGTTTTATGAACTTCCTTTTGTGGGCCGCAAATTTTGTGTGAGAGCAAACCTTGTGAATAAATTCCGCGTTCCCTTGATTTCATACTGAATGGAGCCTTCCTCCTACTTCTCTTTGGAACATTTTTGCCGTTGTTAGCGAGGTTTAAATTACATTATTTAATGTATTTAATTGAGAGTGATGAAGAACTCAAACGTTAAAGTTGACTCCCGCCAATAGTGGTAACTTCAAAGGCTTATATAAACATAAAAAAAACCCTAAAAAATAAGCACAAAAATTGCCTAGTGTCACTGTTCACTTTGTCAAAAATCACAATGAACTCAAGTTCGAAGTAAATGATGTATATTTATCCATACCTAATGGTGCCTTAATTCTTCTAATCTTTAAACATCTTTGTCGTGGTAAGAGAGGCTTAAACTAGCTTATAGTCAATTAATCATGGAGCTAAAGGTTGGGTAGGCTTTCTTTATGTTAAAATAACATAGGTTTTTGTTTTATTACGGACCATCTTTTTTTCGGCTCACTGCTGTCCTGTTTTTTCAGCACCTACTACTTTCTTCTCCAACTTTGATCTTGTTTCATGAACTTCTTTCTCATCTTACTGTTTCTGTGCCTTTTCTGCATAGATTCCACGTTCCCTTAACTCCATACTAAATGGTGCCTTCTTCCTTCCTCTCTTTGGATCTCATTTGTTGCTGATAGGGAGGCTTTAACTAACTGATAATCTAATCTAATCAATCAATCATGATGTTGACGTATTGAAATCAACGATCGCTGTCAGTTCCGGATCAAAAAACAACTGAAGCCATCAATTGTAAACGGGGGTGACAGATGGCAATTGAAAACATGTTTGAAATATATGTTAAATATGAAAACACAATTGAAATATACTTGCTATTCCACTGCTTCAAAATGCGTGGAGACACACTTGGGTGCTTCTGGTAATGCAATCTCAATTGTGCGTGTTTTGCCACTAAAGGCTTTAGAAACCTTATCTCATTTGTGTAAGTTTTGCCACTAAAGGCTTTAGTGACCTTATCTCAATTGTGTAAGTTTTGCCACTAAAGCCTTTAGTAACCTTATCTCAATTGTGTAAGTTTTGCCACTAAAGGCTTTAGTAACCTTATCTCAATTGTGTAAGTTTTGCTACTAAAGCCTTTAGTAACCTTATCTCAATTGTGTAAGTTTTGCCACTAAAGGCTTTAGTAACCTTATCTCAATTGTGTAAGTTTTGCTACTAAAGCCTTTAATAACCTTATCTCAATTGTGTAAGTTTTGCCACTAAAGCCTTTAGTAACCTTATCTCAATTGTGTAAGTTTTGCCACTAAAGCCTTTAGTAACCTTATCTCAATTGTGTAAGTTTTGCCACTAAAGCCTTTAGTAACCTTATCTCAATTGTGTAAGTTTTGCCACTAAAGCCTTTAGTAACCTTATCTCAATTGTGTAAGTTTTGCCACTAAAGCCTTTAGTAACCTTATCTCAATTGTGTAAGTTTTGCCACTAAAGCCTTTAGTAACCTTATCTCAATTGTGTAAGTTTTGCCACTAAAGCCTTTAGTAACCTTATCTCAATTGTGTAAGTTTTGCCACTAAAGCCTTTAGTAACCTTATCTCAATTGTGTAAGTTTTGCCACTAAAGGCTTTAGTAACCTTATCTCAATTGTGTAAGTTTTGCCACTAAAGCCTTTAGTAACCTTATCTCAATTGTGTAAGTTTTGCCACTGAAGGCTTTTGTAACCTTATCTCAATTGTGTAAGTTTTGCCACTAAAGCCTTTAGTAACCTTACCTCAATTGTGTAAGTTTTGCCACTAAAGGCTTTAGTAACCTTATCTCAATTGTGTAAGTTTTGCCACTAAAGGCTTTAGTAACCTTATCTCAATTGTGTAAGTTTTGCCACTAAAGCCTTTAGTAACCTTATCTCAATTGTGTAAGTTTTGCCACTAAAGGCTTTAGTAACCTTATCTCAATTGTGTAAGTTTTGCCACTAAAGGCTTTAGTAACCTTATCTCAATTGTGTAAGTTTTGCCACTAAAGGCTTTAGTAACCTTATCTCAATTGTGTAAGTTTTGCCACTAAAGCCTTTAGTAACCTTATCTCAATTGTGTAAGTTTTGCCACTAAAGCCTTTAGTAACCTTATCTCAATTGTGTAAGTTTTGCCACTAAAGCCTTTAGTAACCTTATCTCAATTGTGTAAGTTTTGCCACTAAAGGCTTTAGTAACCTTATCTCAATTGTGTAAGTTTTGCCACTAAAGGCTTTAGTAACCTTATCTCAATTGTGTAAGTTTTGCCACTGAAGGCTTTAGTAACCCAACAACCTATCAATATCTAAATTGGGTATTTAAATTTCTAAACTTCATGTGAACGATAAGCCAGAGTCACTTTGTTCAAGCGAAAAAGGAGCAGTTCAGGAGAAAAGTCTCCAAATAATCACGAGACCCAATAACATGTTCAGGAATTAGTCAAATTTAGTACTATAATGACCAAATTCTCTAACTCCATACCAAATGGTGCTTTCCTCCTTCCTCTCTTTGGATCGAATTTGTTGCTCCGAGTAGGGAGGCTAAAACTAACCACCATACTAAAATAAACTGACACAATTCTCCATATATCGCAGGGCACGTTGCTTCTTGTATGCTTGCTTACTCGTTTGCCTGTTTGCTTGCCTGCTTTCTTGCTTGTTTGGTTCCTTGTTTGCTTGCTTGCTTTCTTGCTTATTTGCTTGCTTGCTTGCTTGCCTGCTTTCTTGCTTGCTTGTTTGCAGGTTTGCGTGATGGCTTGCTTGCTAATTTCCTTGCATGTTTGCTTGATTATTTACTTCCTTGCTAGCTCATTTTTTGCTTGCATGCTTGAGAGCTTGCTTGCTCACTCACCTGCTTGCTTGTTGTCTCCGCCTCTACTTCCCCTCACCCCATTATATTTCGTAGGAAATCATTCCTGTGAAAGACAATTCAAAGTTTCTCCTATCGCAGAAACATGAGACTCGAAACAAGCGATAAACCACCCTAATCAACATGTAAATTGAAACAGTTACCACAACAAATCACAGCTCTAACCCCCCTCGGGGGATACAAATATTGTATTTATGGGAGTTGGCGCTCCCTGGGGGAAAATGTGAGGGCCCGAGCTGAGAGTTAGGTAGGCCTTCTATTTGTTGAAATGAAATATTTTTGTTATGTTAAGGACCACCTATTTCCGGTTCACTGCTGTTCTGTTTTTTCAGCACCTACTACTTTCTCCTTCAACTCTGATCTTGTTTCATGAACTTCTTTCTCAACTTACTGTTTCTATGCCCCTTCTGTATAGATTCCACGTTCCCTTAACTCCATACCAAATGGTGCCTTCTTCCTTCCTCTCTTTGGATCGCCTCTGTTGCGGATAGGGAGGCTTAAATTAACTAATTATCTAATGCACAGCTCTAAACTCGCCTGTAGCTGAGCGCGCAAATTACAAAATACTCGCTGCGTTTAGATATTTCCTCAACAGTGCGATATTTTTGAATATTTCCTGAACAATACTATATTCCTTATTATTTCCTTAGGAATTCGATATATTTAGATATTTCCCGAATAAAAATGCGATATTTTCAATTATTTCCCGAAGCAAAAACTATGTTTTTTGTTATTTCCTGAACAATGCGATATTCTGAGATATTTCCCGAACAATACAATATTTTCAGATATTTCTCGAGCAAAAATACTGTTTTTAAGGATTTCCTGAACAATACGATGCTTGTCAATATTTCCTGATAATTACAATATTTTTAGACATTGTCCGAACATGAATACGATATTTTAAAAATAGTTCCAGAAAGACAAATCGCTACCAAAATCAGACAGACGCGCGATGCTGCACCTGAAGCTGCGGTGGCCGTGTGGGTAGGGCGCGCCTTCTTGCTTGTGTCGGGTGTGTTGTGTTGTGTTGCTGGTGTTGTGCTGGTTGTGTTGTGTTGCTGGTGTTGTGCTGGTTGTGTTGTGTTGCTGGTGTTGTGCTGGTTGTGTTGTGTTGCTGGTGTTGTGCTGGTTGTGTTGTGTTGCTGGTGTTGTGCTGGTTGTGTTGTGTTGCTGGTGTTGTGCTGGTTGTGTTGTGTTGTGTTGTGCTGATTGTGTTGTTTTGCTGGTGTTGTGCTGGTTGTGTTGTGTTGCTGGTGTTGTGTTGCTGGTGTTGTGTTGCTGGTGTTGTGCTGGTTGTGTTGTGTTGTGTTGTGCTGGTTGTGTTGTGTTGCTGGTGTTGTGCTGGTTGTGTTGTGTTGCTGGTGTTGTGCTGGTTGTGTTGTGTTGCTGGTGTTGTGCTGGTTGTGCTGTGTTGCTGGTGTTGTGCTGGTTGTGTTGTGTTGCTGGTGCTGTGCTGGTTGTGTTGTGTTGTGTTGTGCTGGTTGTGTTGTGTTGTGTTGATGGTATTGTGCTGGTTGTGTTGTGTTGCTGGTGTTGTGCTGATTGTGTTGTGTTGCTGGTGTTGTGCTGATTGTGTTGTGTTGCTGGTGTTGTGCTGATTGTGTTGTGTTGCTGGTGTTGTGTTGCTGGTGTTGTGTTGCTGGTGTTGTGCTGGTTGTGTTGTGTTGTGTTGTGCTGGTTGTGTTGTGTTGCTGGTGTTGTGCTGGTTGTATTGTGTTGCTGGTGTTGTGCTGGTTGTGTTGTGTTGCTGGTGTTGTGTTGCTGGTGTTGTGCTGGTTGTGTTGCGTTGCTGGTGTTGTGCTGATTGTGTTGTGTTGCTGGTGTTGTGTTGCTGGTGTTGTGCTGATTGTGTTGTGTTGCTGGTGTTGTGTTGCTGATGTTGTGTTGCTGGTGTTGTGCTGGTTGTGTTGTGTTGTGTTGTGCTGGTTGTGTTGTGTTGCTGGTGTTGTGCTGGTTGTGTTGTGTTGCAGGTGTTGTGTTGCTGGTGTTGTGCTGGTTGTGTTGTGTTGCTGGTGTTGTGTTGCTGGTGTTGTGCTGGTTGTGTTGTGCTGGTTGTGTTATGTTGCTGCTGTTGTGTTGCTGGTGTTGTGTTGCTGGTGTTGTGTTGCTGGTGTTGTGTTGCTGGTGTTGTGTTGCTGGTGTTGTGTTGCTGGTGTTGTGTTGCTGGTGTTGTGCTGGTTGTGTTGTGTTGCTTGTGTTGTGCTGGTTGTGTTGTGTTGATTGTGTTGTGCTGGTTGTGTTGTGTTGCTGGTGTTGTGCTGGTTGTGTTGTGTTGCTGGTGTTGTGTTGCTGGTGTTGTGCTGTGTTGCTGGTGTTGTGTTGCTGGTGTTGTGTTGCTGGTGTTGTGTTGCTGGTGTTGTGTTGCTGGTGTTGTGTTGCTGGTGTTGTGCTGGTTGTGTTGTGTTCCTGGTGTTGTGCTGGTTGTGTTGTGTTGCTGGTGTTGTGCTGGTTGTGTTGTGTTCCTGGTGTTGTGCTGGTTGTGTTGTGTTCCTGGTGTTGTGCTGGTTGTGTTGTGTTGCTGGTGTTGTGCTGGTTGTGTTGTGATGCTGGTGTTGTGCTGGTTGTGTTGTGTTGCTGGTGTTGTGCTGGTTGTGTTGTGCTGGTTTTGTTGTGTTGCTGGTGTTGTGTTGTTGGTGTTGTGCTGGTTGTGTTGTGCTGCTGGTGTTATGCTGGTTGTGTTGTGCTGGTTGTGTTGTGTTGCTGGTGTTGTGTTGCTGATGTTGTGCTGGTTGTGTTGTGTTGCTGGTGTTGTGCTGGTTGTGTTGTAATGCTGGTGTTGTGCTGGTTGTGTTGTGCTGGTTGTGTTGTGTTGCTGGTGTTGTGTTGCTGGTGTTGTGCTGGTTGTGTTGTGTTGCTGGTGTTGTGCTGGTTGTGTTGTGTTGCTGGTGTTGTGCTGGTTGTGTTGTGATGCTGGTGTTGTGCTGGTTGTGTTGTGCTGGTTGTGTTGTGTTGCTGGTGTTGTGTTGCTGGTGTTGTGCTGGTTGTGTTGTGTTGCTGGTGTTGTGCTGGTTGTGTTGTGCTAGTTGTGTTGTGTTGCTGGTGTTGTGTTGCTGGTGTTGTGCTGGTTGTGTTGTGTTGCTGGTGTTGTGCTGGTTGTGTTGTGTTGCTAGTGTTGTGTTGCTGGTGTTGTGTTGCTGGTGTTGTGTTGCTGGTGTTGTGTTGCTGGTGTTGTGTTGGTTGTGTTATGTCGGGTGTGTTGTGTAGCTGGTGTTGTGCTGGTTGTGTTGTGTTTCTGGTGTTGTGCTGGTTGTGTTGTGTTGCTGGTGTTGTGCTGGTTGTGTTGTGTTGCTGGTGTTGTGCTGGTTGTGTTGTGTTGCTGGTGTTGTGCTGGTTGTGTTGTGTTGCTGGTGTTGTGCTGGTTGTGTTGTGATGCTGGTTTTGTGCTGGTTGTGTTGTGTTGCTGGTGTTGTGCTGGTTATGTTGTGTTGCTGGTGTTGTGCTGGTTGTGTTGTGTTGCTGGTGTTGTGCTGGTTGTGTTGTGTTGCTGGTGTTGTGCTGGTTGTGTTGTGTTGCTGGTGTTGTGCTGGTTGTGTTGTGTTGCTGGTGTTGCGCTGGTTGTGTTGTGTTCTGGTGTTGTGCTGGTTGTGTTGTGTTGCTGGTGTTGTATTGCTGGTGTTGTGCTGGTTGTGTTGTGTTGCTGGTGTTGTGCTGGTTGTGTTGTGTTGCTGGTGTTGTGTTGCTGGTGTTATGTTGGTTGTGTTGTGTCGGGTGTGTTGTGTTTCTGGTGTTTTGCTGGTTGTGTTGTGTTGCCGGTGTTTTGCTGGTTGTGTTGTGTTGCTGGTGTTCTGCTGGTTGTGTTGTGTTGCTGGTGTTGCGCTGGTTGTGTTGTGTTCTGGTGTTGTGCTGGTTGTGTTGTGTTGCTGGTGTTGTGTTGCTGGTGTTGTGCTGGTTGTGTTGTGTTGCTGGTGTTGTGCTGTGTTGCTGGTGTTGTGTTGCTGGCGTTATGTTGGTTGTGTTGTGTCGGGTGTGTTGTGTTGCTGGTGTTGTGCTGGTTGTGTTGTGTTGCCGGTGTTTTGCTGGTTGTGTTGTGTTGGTGGTGTTGTGCTGGTTGTGTTGTGTTGCTGGTGTTGTGCTGGTTGTGTTGTGTTGCTGGTGTTGTGTTGCTGGTGTGTTGGTTGTGCTGTGTCGTGTGTGTTGTGTTGCTGGTGTTGTGCTGGTTGTGTTGTGTTGCTGGTGTTGTGCTGGTTGTGTTGTGTTGCTGGTGTTGTGCTGGTTGTGTTGTGTTGCTGGTGTTGTGCTGGTTGTGTTGTGTTGCCGGTGTTGTGCTGGTTATGTTGTGTTGCCGGTGTTGTGCTGGTTGTGTTGTGTTGCTGGTGTTGTGCTGGTTGTGTTGTGTTGCTGGTTTTGTGCTGGTTGTGTTGTGTTGCTGGTGTTGTGCTGGTTGTGTTGTGTTGCTGGTGTTGTGCTGGTTGTGTTGTGTTGCTGGTGTTGCGCTGGTTGTGTTGTGTTCTGGTGTTGTGCTGGTTGTGTTGTGTTGCTGGTGTTGTATTGCTGGTGTTGTATTGCTGGTGTTGTGTTGCTGGTGTTGTGCTGGTTGTGTTGCTGGTGTTGTGCTGGTTGTGCTGTGTTGCTGGTGTTGTGTTGGTTGTGTTGTGTCGTGTGTGTTGTGTTGCTGGTGTTGTGCTGGTTGTGTTGTGTTGCTGGTGTTGTGCTGGTTGTGTTGTGTTGCCGGTGTTGTGCTGGTTGTGTTGTGTTGCTTGTGTTGTGCTGGTTGTGCTGTGTTGCTGGTGTTGTGCTGGTTGTGTTGTGTTGCCGGTGTTGTGCTGGTTATGTTGTGTTGCTGGTGTTGTGCTGGTTGTGTTGTGTTGCTGGTGTTGTGCTGGTTGTGTTGTGTTGCCGGTGTTGTGCTGGTTATGTTGTGTTGCCGGTGTTGTGCTGGTTATGTTGTGTTGCTGGTGTTGTGCTGGTTATGTTGTGTTGCTGGTGTTGTGCTGGTTGTGTTGTGTTGCTTGTGTTGTGCTGGTTGTGCTGTGTTGCTGGTGTTGTGCTGGTTGTGTTGTGTTGCCGGTGTTGTGCTGGTTATGTTGTGTTGCCGGTGTTGTGCTGGTTGTGCTGTGTTGCCGGTGTTGTGCTGGTTATGTTGTGTTGCTGGTGTTGTGCTGGTTGTGTTGTGTTGCTTGTGTTGTGCTGGTTGTGCTGTGTTGCTGGTGTTGTGCTGGTTGTGTTGTGTTGCCGGTGTTGTGCTGGTTATGTTGTGTTGCCGGTGTTGTGCTGGTTGTGTTGTGTTGCCGGTGTTGTGCTGGTTGTGTTGTGTTGCTGGTGTTGTGCTGGTTGTGTTGTCCCTAACGCAAACAATTTTTGAACACAAACAAATTGTTTAAAATTTGTTTGTGTTGGGGCGAGGTGTTGTGTTTTGTGGCGCTGTGTTTTGTAGTTCAGCGTAATAAACAAACTGTTATTGCTATTATATTCCTGATTTTATTTAATAAACAAACTGCATTTCAGGACAATACAGCGTCATTAGGCGATGTGCCGCAGTTCAATATAATTCATATTTGCAGTTAAGCATTACAACAAGGACCTGATTAGTACATTTCCCTTATAACATCATGCAATCATTTGCAATCACGTGTAAATACAGATATCTGCTGCACATTCTTAGAAGGCATACAATAATATCAGAAAACGTGTATGATTGTTTACAATGCAACCACGAAGCAAGCTTTGGTGTATAATCATTTTATCACGTTCTTTTTTACAATTTTTCACGTTTTAAAATTTTCTTCGTGATTACCTTAATTCATTTTTCACGGTCTCTCACCTGTATGTCCGAGGCTGTCGCCACGCAGTCGGACTTGAGGTCGCCTCTAACTTCTTGCAAAATGTTTCCCTTTGCATGAAACTCCCTCGAGATTCCGCGACATTTACATATCACACTTCTGTATATGTGTGCTCACCTAAATTATGGGTTCCTTGTACACCTACGTCAAAGCAAGAAAACTTCCGCTGAACGTGAATATACCGAAGTGATATATTCAACTGCATTCAGTTTTGCGTACCTCATTAAACTCTTTATAACTTCCAGTTAACTTAATGAGGCGTGAAAAGTTCTCCTTACACTGAGTCTACTCGAGCAGCAAGCGTAGAGCGTGTGGATTGCACGTGCTCCCTCACTTGCGGATTGTTTGGCACTGAGCCCGAATTTGCCTTTGACCCTCGCTGTCCACAAGGCGCTCGACGTGCAAAAACACGAGTGTGACACACACTCTCTTTCAATCAACATCAAAGCTTCGTGAACGAAAAATCGCCATGTTTGATATAAAATGTATGTTGTGTGATGTGTATGTGGTTTTCTATGCGGTATGAAACACCTACAGCACGCGGAAATACTCATGAAGCCTCCACAACACCAACACGTACGCTCCCGCATACCAAACGTACGAAGCAGCCAAGTATGTTGTCGTTTTTTGCCCCCGATTTGCTTGTTTGCTTGCGCGGAGTTTGTGCGTTTCGATGAACTGAACCAAGTTTTTACGATGTAGTTAAATTTCAATTGAATATAAGAAAGAGCGATTATCTGAAAACCTTTGCACAAAGCACAAGAAATAATGGCGTGACGTTAAGAAAAAGACTTCGTTTACGACATCGTATGAAACGAAGACTACAAAGAAGTGTTGGGTGCGTCCGTCGTGAGTCAGCCCTGAGTATAATAAGGCTGGTGCGTAATTCGGAATGGAGAAAGTAAAGTGAATTATTCTGGCGCGCTAAATTTCTTGAAATTTTTCTATCATAATCATGATGTAATAGAAACTATATATGAAATTTATTGAATGAAATGCGATGTGAAAATCCTAGAACGCTAATTTTGGTACGGAAAATTTCTCGACTTGTAATGACAGAAAATTATATGCGTGAATTTTTTTTCAATTTAAGAAATTATAAAATTGAGTAAATTAATCATAAATTTTGCAGCGTTACAAAACTTTGTTCAAATTCATTTTTATCTCCAGTTAATTGCAGCCAACTCACTGCAGCCAACTCACTGCAGCCAACTCACTGCAGCCAACTCACTGCAGCCAACTCACTGCAGCCAACTCACAGCAGCCAACTCACTGCAGCCAATTCACAGCAGCCAACTCACTGCAGCCAACTCACTGCAGCCAACTCACTGCAGCCAACTCACAGCAGCCAACTCACTGCAGCCAACTCACTGCAGCCAACTCACAGCAGCCAACTCACAGCAGCCAACTCACTGCAGCCAACTCACAGCAGCCAACTCACAGCAGCCAACTCACTGCAGCCAACTCACTGCCGCCAACTCACAGCAGCCAACTCACAGCAGCCAACTCACTGCAGCCAACTCACTGCAGCCAACTCACAGCAGCCAACTCACTGCAGCCAACTCACAGCAGCCAACTCACTGCAGCCAACTCACTGCAGCCAACTCACAGCAGCCAACTCACAGCAGCCAACTCACAGCAGCCAACTCACAGCAGCCAACTCACTGCAGCCAACTCACAGCAGCCAACTCACTGCAGCCAACTCACAGCAGCCAACTCACTGCAGCCAACTCACAGCAGCCAACTCACTGCAGCCAACTCACAGCAGCCAACTCACTGCAGCCAACTCACAGCAGCCAACTCACTGCAGCCAACTCACTGCAGCCAACTCACTGTAGCCAACTCACTGCAGCCAACTCACTGCAGCCAACTCACAGCAGCCAACTCACTGCAGCCAACTCACTGCAGCCAACTCACTGCAGCCAACTCACAGCAGCCAACTCACTGCAGCCAACTCACTGCAGCCAACTCACTGCAGCCAACTCACTGCAGCCAACTCACTGCAGCCAACTCACAGCAGCCAACTCACTGCCGCCAACTCACTGCAGCCAACTCACTGCCGCCAACTCACTGCAGCCAACTCACAGCAGCCAACTCACTGCAGCCAACTCACAGCAGCCAACTCACTGCAGCCAACTCACAGCAGCCAACTCACTGCCGCCAACTCACTGCAGCCAACTCACTGCAGCCAACTCACAGCAGCCAACTCACTGCAGTCAACTCACTGCAGCCAACTCACTGCAGCCAACTCACAGCAGCCAAATCACTGCCGCCAACTCACTGCAGCCAACTCACAGCAGCCAACTCACTGCAGCCAATTCACAGCAGCCAACTCACAGCAGCCAACTCACAGCAGCCAACTCACAGCAGCCAACTCACTGCAGCCAACTCACAGCAGCCAACTCACTGCCGCCAACTCACTGCAGCCAACTCACTGCAGCCAACTCACTGCAGCCAACTCACTGCAGCCAAATCACTGCAGCCAACTCACTGCAGCCAACTCACTGCAGCCAACTCACTGCAGCCAACTCACTGCAGCCAACTCACTGCAGCCAACTCACTGCAGCCAACTCACTGCAGCCAACTCACTGCAGCCAACTCACAGCAGCCAACTCACTGCCGCCAACTCACTGCAGCCAACTCACAGCAGCCAACTCACTGCAGCCAATTCACAGCAGCCAACTCGCAGCAGCCAACTCACAGCAGCCAACTCACAGCAGCCAACTCACAGCAGCCAACTCACTGCCGCCAACTCACTGCCGCAAACTCACTGCCGCAAACTCACTGCAGCCACCTCACTGCAGCCAACTCACAGCAGCCAACTCACTGCAGCCAACTCACTGCCGCCAACTCACTGCAGCCAACTCACAGCAGCCAACTCACTGCAGCCAACTCACAGCAGCCAACTCACTGCAGCCAACTCACAGCAGCCAACTCACTGCAGCCAACTCACAGCAGCCAACTCACTGCCGCCAACTCACTGCAGCCAACTCACTGCAGCCAACTCACAGCAGCCAACTCACTGCAGCCAACTCACTGCAGCCAACTCACTGCAGCCAACTCACTGCAGCCAACTCACAGCAGCCAACTCACTGCCGCCAACTCACTGCAGCCAACTCACAGCAGCCAACTCACTGCAGCCAATTCACAGCAGCCAACTCACAGCAGCCAACTCACAGCAGCCAACTCACAGCAGCCAACTCACTGCAGCCAACTCACAGCAGCCAACTCACTGCCGCCAACTCACTGCAGCCAACTCACTGCAGCCAACTCACTGCAGCCAACTCACTGCAGCCAACTCACTGCAGCCAACTCACTGCAGCCAACTCACAGCAGCCAACTCACTGCCGCCAACTCACTGCAGCCAACTCACAGCAGCCAACTCACTGCAGCCAATTCACAGCAGCCAACTCACAGCAGCCAACTCACAGCAGCCAACTCACTGCCGCCAACTCACTGCCGCAAACTCACTGCAGCCACCTCACTGCAGCCAACTCACAGCAGCCAACTCACTGCAGCCAACTCACTACAGCCAACTCAATACAGCCAACTCACTGCAGCCAACTAATTGCAGCCAACTCATTGCAGCCAACTCACTGCCGCCAACTCACTGCCGCCAACTCACTGCAGCCAACTCACAGCAGCCAACTCACAGCAGCCAACTCACTGCAGCCAACTCACAGCAGCCAACTCACAGCAGCCAGCTCACAGCAGCCAACTCACAGCAGCCAACTCACAGCAGCCAACTCACAGCAGCCAACTCACTGCAGCCAACTCACAGCAGCCAACTCACAGCAGCCAACTCACAGCAGCCAACTCACAGCAGCCAACTCACAGCAGCCAACTCACAGCAGCCAACTCACTGCAGCCAACTCACAGCAGCCAACACACTGCCGCCAACTCACTGCAGCCATCTCACTGCAGCCAACTCACTGCAGCCAACTCACTGCAGCCAACTCACTGCAGCCAACTCACTGCAGCCAACTCATTGCAGCCAACTCACTGCCGCCAACTCACTGCAGCCAACTCACAGCAGCCAACTCACTGCCGCCAACTCACTGCAGCCAACTCACAGCAGCCAACTCACTGCAGCCAACTCACTGCCGCCAACTCACTGCCGCCAACTCACAGCAGCCAACTCACTGCAGCCAACTCACAGCAGCCAACTCACAGCAGCCAACTCACAGCAGCCAACTCACTGCAGCCAACTCACTGCAGCCAACTCACAGCAGCCAACTCACTGCAGCCAACTCACTGCAGCCAACTCACAGCAGCCAACTCACTGCAGCCAACTCACTGCAGCCAACTCACTGCAGCCAACTCACTGCAGCCAACTCACTGCAGCCAACTCACTGCAGCCAACTCACTGCAGCCAACTCACTGCAGCCAACTCACTGCAGCCAACTCACTGCAGCCAACTCACTGCAGCCAACTCACTGCAGCCAACTCACCGCAGCCAACTCACTGCAGCCAACTCACTGCAGCCAACTCACTGCAGCCAACTCACAGCAGCCAACTCACAGCAGCCAACTCCCTGCAGCCAACTCACAGCAGCCAACTCACTGCAGCCAACTCACAGCAGCCAACTCACTGCAGCCAACTCACTGCAGCCAACTCACAGCAGCCAACTCACTGCAGCCAACTCACAGCAGCCAACTCACAGCAGCCAACTCACTGCAGCCAACTCACAGCAGCCAACTCACTGCAGCCAACTCACTGCAGTCAACTAACAGCAGCCAACTCACAGCAGCCAACTCACTGCCGCCAACTCACTGCAGCCAACACTTTGCAGCCAATTCACTGCCGCCAACTCACTGCCGCCAACTCACTGCAGCCAACTCACTGAAGCCAACTCACTGCCGCCAACTCACAGCAGCCAACTCACTGCAGCCAACTCACTGCCGCCAACTCACTGCCGCCAACTCACTGCCGCCAACTCACTGCCGCCAACTCACTGCCGCCAACTCACTGCCGCCAACTCACAACAGCCAACTAACAACAGCCAACTCACTGCAGCCAACTCACTGCCGCCACTCACAGCAGCCAACTCACTGCTGCCAACTCACTGCAGCCAACTCACTGCAGCCACCTCACTGCAGCCAACTCATTGCTGCCAACTCATTGCAGCCAACTCACTGCAGCCAACTCACTGCAGCCAACTCATTGTAGCCAACTCACTGCCGCTAACTCATTGCAGCCAACTCACTGCCGCTAATTCATTGCAGCCAACTCACTGCAGCCAACTCACTGCAGCCAACTCACTGCAGCCAACTCACTGCCGCTAATTCATTGCAGCCAACTCACTGCAGCCAACTCACTGCAGCCAACTCACTGCAGCCAACTCACTGCAGCCAACTCACAGCAGCCAACTCACTGCCGCCAACACACTGCAGCCAACTCACAGCAGCCAACTCACTGCAGCCAATTCACAGCAGCCAACTCGCAGCAGCCAATTCACAGCAGCCAACTCACAGCAGCCAACTCACTGCCGCCAACTCACTGCCGCAAACTCACTGCAGCCACCTCACTGCAGCCAACTCACAGCAGCCAACACACTGCAGCCAACTCACTGCCGCCA
Organism: Morinoia aosen; assembly: GCA_030386875.1. NCBI lineage: Eukaryota > Metazoa > Arthropoda > Malacostraca > Amphipoda > Talitridae > Morinoia > Morinoia aosen. Next base: position 21,925,189 of record CM059578.1, on the reverse strand, counting down.
ACTCACTGCCGCCAACTCACTGCAGCCAACTCACAGCAGCCAACTCACTGCAGCCAACTCACAGCAGCCAACTCACTGCAGCCAACTCACAGCAGCCAACTCACTGCAGCCAACTCACAGCAGCCAACTCACAGCAGCCAACTCACTGCAGCCAACTCACAGCAGCCAACTCACTGCAGCCAACTCACTGCAGTCAACTAACAGCAGCCAACTCACAGCAGCCAACTCACTGCCGCCAACTCACTGCAGCCAATACTTTGCAGCCAATTCACTGCCGCCAACTCACTGCCGCCAACTCACTGCAGCCAACTCACTGCAGCCAACTCACTGCCGCCAACTCACAGCAGCCAACTCACTGCAGCCAACTCACTGCCGCCAACTCACTGCCGCCAACTCACTGCCGCCAACTCACTGCCGCCAACTCACTGCCGCCAACTCACAACAGCCAACTCACAACAGCCAACTCACTGCAGCCAACTCACTGCCGCCACTCACAGCAGCCAACTCACTGCTGCCAACTCACTGCAGCCACCTCACTGCAGCCACCTCACTGCAGCCAACTCATTGCTGCCAACTCATTGCAGCCAACTCACTGCCGCTAACTCATTGCAGCCAACTCACTGCCGCTAATTCATTGCAGCCAGTTAAATACAGCAGGTTGATTTAACCTACCACAATTCTCACATTATTTTGTCGCCACCGCGTTGCTTACAAATTGTGTTTCAGTCAACACAGGGAAGGCCACAGGCTTAGGTTAGCGAGGGGTGTCTACACTGAAATAAATTTTTGCCTCTCGAAGTGTCTCATGGCTGTTCAGGTGTTTCATAAATAGCCCGAACGTCTCAAAAACAGAGTTGATGTCTCATCGGAGGTTCGATACCTCGATGAGCGCGAAGTGTCTCAAAATGCTGCCTATCTTTTATTGGCGATGCTACTGTAATTGTTAGTTACACCTCATACCTGACTTTAGTTATTAAGTGTTCAGTAAATGTAACCTGGACCAAATTAAATTTTTGTTACGTACGTAACACCCCTCAGGGGGATACAACTATTGTACCTATGGGAATTAGCGCTCCCAGGGGGACAATGTGAGGGCCCGAGCTAAAGGTTAGGTAGGCTTTCTTTTTGTTGAAATAGAATAGGTTTTTGTTATGTTACGGACCATCTTTTTTCGGTTCACTGCTGTCCTGTTTTTCAGAACCTACTACTTTCTTCTTCAACTTCGATCTTGTTTCATGAACTTCTTTCCCAACTAACTGTTTCTATGCCTTTCTGCGTAGATTCCGCATTTCCTTAACTCCATAATAAATGGTGCCTTCCTCCTTCCTCTCTTTGGATCGCAATTCTTGCTGGGTAGGGAGGCTAAAACTAACGACTAATCTAATCTACGTACGTAACTTCTCCTGAAGACTGTCATAATGGTCTTTTCAGGGGAAGTTGACGCTTAATCGCTTCCGCTCTCGGCTGAATGAGAAGTGTAGCTGGTGGCATGATAAGGTCTAGCTGCTGAAGACGAGTGTAGCTCCTGGCGCAGCTCTTCAGCGGTAAGACCAAGTATTGATGTCACCAGCAGCAACTATCGCTTAGCTCACGAATACGTAAGCGTATCCAAGTTTCTTCATGGCGCTGGAAGCGTCAGCCTCGTTTGGCAATGCAATGCTACAGCTTAATATCCGCAGAGTTTTGTGTGAGACATCAGTTGTAAATGCATCATACTCAAGCCCAAGTGTCTCATTGATGAGACACTGAAGCACTTTCAGTGAGACGCAAGAGCGTCTCTAAATCGGGTCTGGAGACACTGGTATGCATCTTAATCGTGGGTGTCTCATTGATGATGCATCTGTGTGTCTCGGTTGTGGGACAAACGTCAGATGCACCAGGCTGATTCAAAATAGGGCTATTATTTCTTTTAGTGTAGCTTATACTTTTTGGACGGGCGCCCCATGGGGTATACCACTAGGTCCCTCAGTAGGCATTGGATAGGCTTAGGTCAGTTAGGTTAGGTTTGTGTATGCTCTGCTTTTGGTGTTGACGCACCCTAGGGGAATGCTGTTAGGTCCTCAGCTATAGATAGGCTTTCTGGGCTTCTGTCTTTCGTACCCGCTATGCTTTTTATAGATTTCATGCCTTATTAGCTACCTCTTCTTTTTCTTATGTTTCTTTTCTTTCCTAACTTGCCGTTTGTTTGTTCAGGGCATCCTGTGAGGTACACACCTTGTGCATAGATTCCTAGTTTTTGACAGTCGCATACTTGATGGTCTCTGCTCCTCCCTCTCTTGAGAGCCCCTTTGTTGTGGCTATTTAGACTTGTACGCCATAGTCTGTCGGGAATAAGCCCGACAAATTTAAAAGCGGAGGAGATTTTCGCACAAAAAGACATTTTCAGAAAGAAACAACAAATAAAGAACAATTTGAGTATAAATTTGTAAAATATTGAAAAATCTAAGACCTTTATTATTAAATGGAGAAATATCTATATACACATATACACACACATATATATGTGTATATATAGTATACCATATGAAATGAAACGGTTATTAACGCCTTTCATAGTATTGTATGTCCAAAGAAAGTAATTATTGTAAAAATAATAACAGTAACACATGTTTCTGAACTTTTTTTGTCCAAAAAATTCGAGGAAAATTACACCATACTTCACACCTCACGCAATAAAAAAGAAGGGGACAACAAGCACACGGGGTATTTTTTCCCATAGAAGAGCAAAAGTTACCCTGAAAGCATGGTTCGCGCTTCATTTTACCCCAAACTTGCGTCATTTGAAAGGGTAAGTTTGCAGTCAATCTCGTGGGGGGAGAGAAGTTCGGAGCTTTAATTTTCCGGGCCATTTGGAAAAATCCATCGGGGAAATTGACGAGCGAGACAAGCCTGTTCAAAAACGTAACTTTTTCTCCTTCCGGCTTGGAGTTTTCTAAAAACAACTCTGCAAGTATAGAAAGATGATTTATTTAAAAACGTTTACAAAAATTGATGTGGGATTTATTTAAAAATCTTTACGAATATTGAGATACGATTTATTTAAACAGATTTACAGGTATTGATATGGGGTTTACTTAAAAACCTTTACAAATATTGAAGTGGGATTCATTTAAAAACCTTACGAACATTAAAATGCGATTCATTTGTATAGATTTACGAGCAGTGAAATGGGCATCATTTAAAATCCTCAACTAAAATAGAACTGGGATTTATTTAAAAACCTTTCCGAATATTGTAAATAGCTTTACATGCATTGAAATATTATTTATTAAAAAACCTTTGCATATATTGAAATGCGTCACGAGACGTTATCGGCTCCTCGTTAATTTACATTGACAATGGAGTCTCGGAATAGAGTAATTACCTTCCTCCACAATGATCCACGAATAATATTGCACTTAGCATGGGAAATAAATACATAATATACCTAACAATACTACGAATAATATTGCAATTATCATGGGAAATAAACACACAATACATACCGAACAATACCCTATAATGAACTTGCAAAAATCAAATTATTACGGGCACTCGCTAAGTGTGTTGACAACCGACTTACATCTCCATGGACATTTTTTCTTTTGTTTTTTTCTTTCGAGAGTTCTTGCTACAAAATTTGTCCGCTAAAGCGATCAATTAAGTAATTAATTTAGCGATCAACGATCAATTTAATTGTCAATATCATTGACTCAATATATTGATGAAAATTTTTTCTGCCCACTAAGTCAATTATTTGACGGTCGTTAATCAAGCCCACAGACGATCAATTAAATTGTCAACGTTCATTATTGTCAATTACATTGACAATAACATTGATGGTATATGGGCCGTTTAATGTGATGAGCTTGGAGTGATGCACAATCTCAATCCCTCACAACTGGCAGTTACATCCTAATACATGATTACTTAGCGGAGAATACAAAATACAAATTGATGCGCAACAATTACGATGCCATTGAAATGCTAATAATTGGCATACTAATAATTAATTAATACGCTAATATTTGAAGCGTGTTATTATTATTCATTTAGTGTTAGTTTGTTATTTTGAGGTATTATGTGCTATTATGTATTAATATGTGCTGTTATGTGTTAATATGTATTATTATGTATTATTATGTGCTATTATATGCTATTATGTGCTGTTATGTTTTAATATGTATTATCATGTGCTACTATGTATTAATATGTGCTATTATGTGTTATTATGTGGTTTTATGTATTAATATGGGATATTATGTGTTATTATGTATTAATATGGGCTATTATGTGTTATTATGTATTAATATGGGCTATTATGTGCTATTATGTGCTATTATGTATTAATATGGGCTATTATGTATTAATATGGGCTATTATATGTTATTATGTGCTATTATGTATTAATATGGGCTATTATGTGTTATTATGTATTAATATTTGTTATTTTGTGTTATTATGTGTTATTATGTATTAATATGGGCTATTATGTGTTATGTATTAATATGGGCTATTATGTATCATTAGGTATTAATATGGGCTATTATGTGCTATTATGTATTAATATGTGCTATTATGTGCAATTATGTATTATGGTATGAATATGCTGTGGTGTGTGATGCTGCTGTAGTGTGTGATGCTGCTGTGGTGCGTGGTGCTGCTGTGGTGCGTGGTGCTGCTGTGGTGCGTGGTGCTGCTGTGGTGCGTGGTGCTGCTGTGGTGCGTGGTGCTGCTGTGGTGCATGGTGCTGCTGTGGTGCGTGGTGCTGCTGTGGTGCATGGTGCTGCTGTGGTGCGTGGTACTGCTGTGGTGCGTGGTGCTGCTGTGGTGCATGGTGCTGCTGTGGTGCGTGGTACTGCTGTGGTGCGTGGTGCTGCTGTGGTGCGTGGTGCTGCTGTGGTGCATGGTGCTGCTGTGGTGCGTGGTGCTGCTGTGGTGTGTGGTGCTGCTGTGGTGTGTGGTGCTGCTCTGGTGCGTGGTGCTGCTGTGGTGCGTGATGCTGCTGTGGTGCGTGGTGCTGCTGTGGTGCGTGGTGCTGCTGTGGTGCGTGGTACTGCTGTGGTGCGTGGTGCTGCTGTGGTGCGTGGTGCTGCTGTGGTGTGTGATGCTGCTGTGGTGTGTGGTGCTGCTGTGGTGCGTGGTACTGCTGTGGTACGTGGTGCTGCTGTGGTGCGTGGTACTGCTGTGGTGCGTGGTACTACTGTGGTGCGTGGTACTGCTGTGGTGCGGGGTACTGTTGGGGTGCGTGGTACTGCTGCGGTGCGTGGTACTGCTGTGGTTCGTGGTACTGCTGTGGTGCGTGGTACTGCTGCGGTGCGTGGTACTGCTGCGGTGCGTGGTACTGCTGTGGTGCGTGGTACTGCTGTGGTGCGTGGTACTGCTGTGGTGTGTGGTGCTGCTGTGGTGCGTGGTACTGATGTGGTGCGTGGTACTGCTGTGGTGCGTGGTACTGCTGTGGTGCGTGGTACTACTGTGGTGTGTGGTACCGTTGTGGTGCGTGGTACTGCTGTGGTGCGTGGTACTGCTGTGGTGTGTGGTACCGGTATGGTGCGTGGTACTGCTGTGGTGCGTGGTACTGCTGTTGTGCGTGGTACTGCTGTGGTGCGTGGTACTGCTGTGGTGCGTGGTACTGCTGTGGTGCGTGGTACTGCTGTGGTGTGTGGTACTGCTGCGGTGCGTGGTACTGCTGTGGTGCGTGGTACTGCTGCGGTGCGTGGTACTGCTGTGGTTCGTGGTACTGCTGTGGTTCGTGGTACTGCTGTGGTGCGTGGTACTGCTGTAGTGGGTGGTACTGCTGTTTTGCGTGCTACTGCTGTGGTGTGTGAAACTGCTGTGGTGCGTGGTGCTGCTGTGGTGCGTGGTGCTGCTGTGGTGTGTGATGCTGCTGTGGTGTGTGGTACTGCTGTGGTGTGTGGTACTGCTGTGGTGTGTGGTACTGCTGTGGTGCGTGGTACTGCTGTGGTGCGTGGTACTGCTGTGGTGCGTGGTACTGCTGCGGTGCGTGGTACTGCTGTGGTGTGTGGTACTACTGTGGTGCGTGGTACTGCTGTGGTGCGGGATACTGCTGGGGTGCGTGGTACTGCTGCGGTGCGTGGTACTGCTGTGGTTCGTGGTACTGCTGTGGTGCGTGGTACTGCTGCGGTGCGTGGTACTGCTGTGGTGCGTGGTACTGCTGTGGTGCGTGGTACTGCTGTGGTGCGTGGTACTGCTGTGGTGTGTGGTGCTGCTGTGGTGCGTGGTACTGATGTGGTGCGTGGTACTGCTGTGGTGCGTGGTACTGCTGTGGTGCGTGGTACTGCTGTGGTGTGTGGTACCGTTGTGGTGCGTGGTACTGCTGTGGTGCGTGGTACTGCTGTGGTGTGTGGTACCGGTGTGGTGCGTGGTACTGCTGTGGTGCGTGGTACTGCTGTTGTGCGTGGTACTGCTGTGGTGCGTGGTACTGCTGTGGTGCATGGTACTGCTGTGGTGTGTGGTACTGCTGCGGTGCGTGGTACTGCTGTGGTGCGTGGTACTGCTGTGATTCGTGGTACTGCTGTGGTTCGTGGTACTGCTGTGGTGCGTGGTACTGCTGTGGTGCGTGGTACTGCTGTTGTGCGTGGTACTGCTGTGGTGCGTGGTACTGCTGTGGTGCGTGGTACTGCTGTGGTGCGTGGTACTGCTGTGGTGCGTGGTACTGCTGCGGTGTGTGGTACTGCTGCGGTGTGTGGTACTGCTGCGGTGTGTGGTACTGCTGTGGTGTGTGGTACTGCTGCGGTGTGTGGTACTGCTGTGGTGTGTGGTACTGCTGTGGTGTGTGGTACTGCTGTGGTGCGTGGTACACGCTCAGGTACATCGAACATTAACATCGAAATCGTCTCTCGAGAAATTTTTTCTGCATCTTGTCTGCGTTGCCCAGAAAATCCCAAGTTTATTCTGGTCGGCAACATCGCTTAGCTCATATTTTTTGCCCCATTCTGTTTGAGGGTCTGGGTTTCTTCTAGGCTTTTGTTCCTCTTAACTCTTGTTTTTTTACGGCGTTCTGATAAAGGGCCTTGGATTTTCTGGGCTTTTGTCTGGGGAGTTTCACAGAGAACATAGATCGTGTCTGGAGAAAGGATGATTTTAGTTTGTGTTTTTTTCAATTTATATATTTTTTGCGTAACATACATTGATTTTTCGCAAATATTGTTTTTTACAGTACTTTGTGGGGGAAAATACGTGCGCTGCACAAAAAAATTTCACTATTTACTAACGTCCGAACGTTGAACGAGTTTTGCAAGAACTATACCTATTTTTTCGTACCTATGAAATAATAATGACAATTTTTTCAATAATGAAATTGGTATGCCCTACTCCATATCTTAGCTCATTTTTTTCACAAAAATTTCGGGAATTTTACCTAGATTTCGAAATGATATTTTGTCAAACTCCCTCAGATAAAACTGGACTCTGACAAACTCACAAATCTTCCCCCACAAATCACTCCCACAAATCACCCCCACAAATCACCCCCACAAACCGTCCCCACAAATCACCCCCAAAAATCACCACCACTAATCACCCCCACAAATCACCCTCACAAATCACCCCCGCAAATCACCCCCACAAATCACCCATCACGCATCTCACCCACGTTGCCATGACGACGCTGTCATTCTCTCCAAGAAGTGAAAAGAACAACTTTCGAGTCTTCTCCCAAGTTTATCTTTAAAAAGTTCATCTTTTCTAAGCGAAAGTTGTCATTCAAAGTTGCCAAGGTTTCTCATATTTCTGAAAAGCGAAGTTTGTCATGTCGGGGTCCCAGGAAACTTAGGGCGTGCTGGCCTTTCCTTGATTTAAAAGGCCCTTTTTCTTCATTTTTGTACTTGTTTGGGGTTTTAGTTCAAATTTGGTGGGTGGCATGTTGAGTTACCGTTGCTTTTTTCTATGTTTTGATGGATCTAGTTTTGTTTTGAAATGTCTGTATTGTGTGATTTTTGTTTAATTTTTATTTAGACTTTAAATGTTTTTGTTCTATGACTTTTTATGTTATTTCAATTCGACATGTTTTTGTCAAGTGATTTTTTATCTTATTTTACCTAGACAAATGTTTTTGTCGTTTGATTTTGATTTTCCCTTGATATGTTTTTGTCGTGAGATTTATTGTTATTGTAAGATGGAATTTTTTGTCGTTAGATTTTAATATTTTCATTTATGCTTGAAATGTTTTTGTCGTGAGATTTATTGTTATTGTAACATGAAATTTTTTGTCGTTAGATTTTAATATTTTTATTTTAACTTGAAATGTTTTCGTCGTGAGACTTTTCATTAGAGTTTCACTTGAGATGTGTTTGCCATTTAATTTTTTGTTTGCCTATTTATTTTGAAAGTGTTTTTAGTTTTCTCAGAGAAGCAGTTTTGATGAACACCATCGTGTACACAATGCTGTACAAACTGAGAAAAAGACAAAAATAAAAGATTGCAATAATTAATTACAACATCGTAAAAATCATGAGACTAAATTTCTTTATCAAACAAAAATATAAAAATACCCATTGCTTGAAAACCACCGTATTGAATAAAATAAAAACAAGTTCATTCCAATATTGGTCGACGAATTGACAAAACATTTGAATCCTGAGTTTCATGATATTGACACAATTTTCTACTCCCTAAATACGTATTAAAACCGACGATTCTGAATACAGTGAAAACGAGCAAATTTCAATACCAGTTAGCGCATTCTAAAATTTTTGCAATTTCAAGTTAAATTTTTTCTCCAAGTACAGTGGTAGGACCGCTGACTTTGAATACCACCCAAAAATGTTGATATCAATATCAGATCCCAAATTTTCAAGCCTAAGAAGTTGTCAGGGAATTTTTACGGCAAATTTCCTTTTTTGGTTTCCCGTTTTCCATTGGGAAAATATTTTTTGAAGAAACTTTCTGTTTTTTTGCTCATCATTCATTTTGGAATAAAAATATTTACACTTTTGATAATTTTTTTGAGATATCCGTTGAATCGCCGACGAAATTCCATTTATAGAAGTTTAATTTATAGAAATTTAATTTATAGAAATTTAATTTATAGAAATTTAATTTATAGAAATTTAATTTTTAGAAATTTAATTTATAGAAATTTAATTTATAGAAATTTCATTTATAGAAATTTAATTTATAGAAATTTAGTTTATAGAAATTTAATTTATAGAAATTTAATTTATAGAAATTTAATTTATAGAAATTCAATGTATAGAAATTGAGATTAAATTTACGATAGAACGAGCTGCACACTAGTGCAGGGTGCCACACACATACAGTACACTATACACCTACAGTATTCTACACACCTACAGTATTCTACACACCTGCAGTGCACTCCACTCCACACCTTCTCACCTGTAGCACACAGCACTACACATCTGCATACCTGCAATACACGGCACTACACACCACACACACAGCACTACACACCACTACACACTGCTCCACACACACTAAACACTACTCCACACACTACACACCACACACACCCGCTCTACACACCGCCCCACACACCCTACATCAAAAGACTCTCTCTAATGGCGGCCAGATTGCGTTTGCAATGCCGATACAAAGTACTGAGTCTGTGGTGCAGACCAGGCAGGCTGTGTGGTCTGCAGGCCAGGCCGGCTGTGTGGTCTGCAGACCAGGCCGGCTGTGTGGTCTGCAGACCAGGCCGACTGTGTGGTCTGCAGACCAGCCAGGCTGTGTGGTCTGCAGACCAGGCAGGCTGTGTGGTCTGCAGACCAGGCAGGCTGTGTGGTCTGCAGACCAAGCCGGCTGCGTGGTCTGTAGACTAGGCCAGCTGTGTGGTCTGTAGACCAGGCCGGCTGTGTGGTCTGCAGACCAAGCCGGCTGTGTGGTCTGCAGACCAAGCCGGCTGTGTGGTCTGCAGACCAGGCAGGCTGTGTGGTCTGCAGACCAGGCAGGCTGTGTGGTATGCAGACCAAGCCGGCTGTGTGGTCTGCAGACCAAGCCGGCTGTGTGGTCTGCAGACCAGGCAGGCTGTGTGGTCTGCAGACCATCTGACTATATGTATAAAGAAGTGGTCAAATTCACGACCATGTGCGCATGAGTGTAGTAAAACTTACGTTCTACTAAACCTTGAAAATTTGATTTTCCTTTGACTAGCACACACTCTCCACAGCGGGGAACTTTTCCCAATGGTAAAAACCGCGATTTCCTTTGATTTAATTACCTTGAAACTTGAAACAATTTTTTTCTCAATTTTGGAAAATTTAGGGTGAAGAGTTGGGTGTATTTTGTAGAGTATTATTGTGTAAAAGCACCAGTGAGGGGCACTAATGAGGGACACTAGTGAGGGACACTAGTGAGGGACACTAGTGAGGGACACTAGTGAGGGACACTAGTGAGAAACACTAGTGAGGGACACTAGTGAGGGACACTAGTGAGGGACACTAGTGAGGGACACTAGTGAGGGACACTAGTGAGGGACACTAGTGAGGGACACTAGTGAGGGACACTAGTGAGGGACACTAGTGAGGGACACTAGTGAGGGACACTAGTGAGGGACACTAGTGAGGGACACTAGTGAGGGACACTAGTGAGGGACACTAGTGAGGGACACTAGTGAGGGACACTAGTGGGGGACACTAGTGGGGGACACTAGTGAGGGACACTAGTGAGGGACACTAGTGAGGGACACTAGTGAGGGACACTAGTGAGGGACACTAGTGAGGGACACTAGTGAGGGACACTAGTGAGGGACACTAGTGAGGGACACTAGTGAGGGACACTAGTGAGGGACACTAGTGAGGGACACTAGTGAGGGACACTAGTGAGGGACACTAGTGAGGGGCACAAGTGAGGGCCACTAGTGGGGGACACTAGTGAGGGACGCTAGTGAGGGGCACTAGTGAGGGGCACAACTGAGGGGCACTAGTGAGGGACACTAGGGAGGGGCACTAGTGAGGGGCACTAGTGAGGGACACTAGTGAGGGCCACTAGTTAGGACGAGAAAAAGATGGGCAATTAACTTGTATCATCAATTCGATTCAGTGTTGATGACGATGGAAATCATCAAGTGATGAATTAGGTACGATATTGTTATTTTGTTACATGTTGAAGTATTCTAAGTTCCGGGTTTTTCATTCCGAATAGAAGTTTTTGAAGGGGAGGTGGACTTGACTTGAAATATAACTCTGTTTTGGACTTAAAAATAATTTAACCAGCATGTGCTCAAGTAAATTGCTCAACGTAGTCGTTATAGTGAAGCTTTTGAAATATCCGTAGAACATTTCCAACTCAATTCATCTATTGTTCTTCTATAATGCATTATTTCGTTTGGGTTCATTGAAAAAGGTGATTATTTATGCATTCATATGTGAATATATATACACTAATCTTTACATGTACAGGTGTGTATATCCTTGATATTTTTTTCATTCATGATGCTTCCTCAGTTGCACTGATCGCCCATTCAAATTAACTCGAAGATTAGCAAAAAAATTTCAAATTGAAAATAGCCAAATTTTTGCTCTCTCTAATTATTCAGTCCAAGAACGTATTTTCAGCGAGTGATTTTCGAATTGAAAAATTACAGAAAATAATTAGGGGCTGATGAAACTATTGAAGTAATGTTTTTCCCTTATTAGTATTGTTTTTAACACGAGTTTTGTAACCAGTTATCTTTTAATCATCCACATGGAAATAATAAAGCAGTCCCTCTCGCACTCATTTTCTTTACTGTAGCTGCCGTAGAAAATTTTCTGTGACACTCTGAATGGGATATTTTGGCCGATGATATAAAGAATAACGTTTCTTATTCCTCACTCATAAGATTTGGATTCTTAGTGGTTCATTTTCCGGTATAAGTTTTTCTCATCAAATTGTTTCGCAATATTCAGCTTCGCAGTGATAATTCCTTTGATTATTTTCACCCTGAATGAAATTATTTATTTATATTTTTTCAACATCTTCTATTTGAATTATTTGATTTGTTGATTTAATGTAATTTTACGTCCAATTAGGAATTTTATAACTTCTGCAATAGTTTGATTATTTGCATCCATGGTAAAGGCACAATTTTGCCAACTTTAGAACGCTGATTAGCTAATAGTTTACTGATTCTAGTCAAAATTATCGAAATAAAATATATTACAATTTGTAATGAGTAGGGGGGCATATGTGAGATAAGATCTGCAGTCTGCTTACTCAAAACTTACATGCATATATAAAAGCTTTTCAAAATTCATATTATGTATGAATTATTTAACAAATACATTCTAAATATTTTATCGAATGCTTTGTCTTGTATAAATATTTGTCTAAATTTATATCATAGGTACATGAAATATTTAAAAATTATATTCTAAATATTTTATCGAATGCTTTGTCTTATATAAATATGTGTCTAAATTTATATCATACATGAATTATTCAAAAATATATTCTAAATATTTTCTCGAATATTTTATCATACTTAAATATTCACAAGCTTATCAAGTATGGAGGCTCTTCCAGAATTATCTGATTATTTATGGGTTAGAAATGGCTATTCAATCACAAGAAAAATGGTCAATTCCTCATCAAGCGTGAGATAACTACTGTAGAGTTATAGAGGTCGTAATTGTAATTTTATTTAAATACAAATGAGAAATTTAGCCGTCCATTCGCAAATGTTAAAATAACTAAGAGTTTTCACGAAAATTATTTCTAAGGATAGTTTTTTTTATAAAATTTGGATTTAATGATTTAATTAAAAAATTATACAAAATCATTTATTAGAAATATAGTCCCTGAGTGTGGACCTAACACTGAATTAATTTTTAATATTATGTGTGATAACGCACACATGTACGCTCATGGTCAGCTTGCAGATATGGATCGTCAAAGTAAATTAAATCCTGGTTTTAAAGTCCGTAGAGTTGTTTGTGAAGTAAAGTAAATTCTGGTTTTAAAGTCCGTAGAGTTGTTTATGAAGTAACATAAATCCTGGTTTTAAAGTCCGTAGAGTTGTTTTTGAAGTATATTAAATTTTAATTTAAACTTTAGTAAAATTGAGATAGTTTTCTTTGTTTGCTTGTATTTTAGTTTGTTTGCTTGTAAGTGAGGTTGGTTGGTTATCACTGTTTACGCTCCTCTTTCAGTAATAAAGCAGGGTTAAATTCCGTTATAAAAAACAATATAGGGTAAAATTCCATTCACTTTTTTCCATACATCAGATAATACAAGTCTTTTGCCATCAATTACGTCGGAAAAAATTCGCGGCTTTTCGATTAAACTTATTTAGTTGTTTCTACACGTAGTATGTGGTTTGTCAAAAGTTCAATTTAAGAACTGTTATTAAGACTTGTTTCATTACTTTATATTATTTTATCTATGGTATCAGTGGAATCATCAATGTATTTTAAAATTAGGAAAGTTACAAAAATTACTTGTCCTAACGGGGCATGGGTGATTAGGTGTAAAGATGAATTTCACGAGTATATATTAAATAAATTCGTTAATCGGAAGGGATTATTGTTAATACCTATTATAGAACCGTCTTAAATCATTGTTCACATAAATATATTTCCAGTAAAAAACATTGATAAATATTACTTTAAATAAGAATGTTACTCCACACATATGACGGTCAAATCTCCTGCTATATTTATTTCAAGTCTTCTTTTTGTTTAAGGATTTAAGAAGCGCGAGCAAAAGATAACAAACTTGACGTGAAAATAAACCCTCTTGTCTCAGTGTTGCTCTGGCAACGGTCGAGTGAGGAGGTGGTGTGTCGGTTGTGCGGGGCTGTACCCGGTGACTGGGACGAGGGCTGTTTATTGTAATGCTCGTAAAACTTGAAATGGGCCGACATCATCTCTGAAATTGGCACTTAAAGCAACGAGCTGCTCCCTTCAGATTTATTGACTCATTTTGGATTGCAGATAGCTGTTTGTAATCCTTATATCCCTTATATAAGGATTTCAGACAGCTGATGAAGGGATATAAGGATTTCAGACAGATTAAATCCCTTATATAAGGATTTCAGACAGCTGATGAAGGGATATAAGGATTTCACAGGTTAAATCCCTTATATAAGGATTTCAGACAGCTGATGAAGGGATATAAGGATTTCACAGGTTAAATCCCTTATATAAGGATTTCAGACAGCTAATGAAGGGATATAAGGATTTCAGACAGGTTAAATCCCTTATATAAGGATTTCAGACAGCTGATGAAGGGTTATAAGGATTTCAGACAAGTTAAATCCCTCATATAAGGATTTCAGACAGCTGATGAGGGGATATAAGGATTTCAGACAGGTTAAATCCCTTATATAAGGATTTTAGACAGCTGTTGAGGAGATACAAGGCTTTCAGACAGGTTAAATCCCTTATATAAGGATTTCAGGCAGCTGATGAAGGGTTATAAGGATTTCAGACAGGTTAAATCCCTTATATAAGGATTTCAGACAGCTAATAAAGCAAAATAAGGACTTACAGAACTTTTAAGCCATGATATTTCTACTGATTTTTTAGATGATGATAAAGTAATGATTTTTAAGCGATGTGATAGCTAGGCCACTGTAGGTCCCGAGCTGAGAGGTAGGCCTTTCTTTTATTATAATAGAATGCAACAAAACTTTTCGAAATGATTGCCGATTATTTTCACCTGCGTCAAAAGTGTGAACATCAATCTATCTAAAAATTTAAAAAAATATGAATATACTTCTATGTTGCGTAACTTCTTTGCAATGAGTTCCAATTATTTTCACTTCTGTGAAAAGTTTATAAATAAAATCTAAAAATTTGAAAAAAATGTCAATATACTTTTTTGTTGCGTAATGGACTATCATTTTACGACAGACTGCTGTCCTGTCTTTCTGCAATCATTATTTCCTTCGTTTTTATCTAGTTTCATGAACTTTTGTTCTCAGATTACGGTCTTCATTCGCAAGAGGTTTTGAGTGGGAACAAACCTCATGCACTGGTTCCCTGTACCCTATATTCCATAGTAAATGGTGCCTTCCTCTTTCCTTTCTGTCGAACACCGTTGTGGTTTGGGAAACTGAAACTGATTTATCTAATCTAACAGACAGATAGTTGTCTCAAAACGACTAATCGAACCAATACAAAATATCTTCGACGATCTCTAAAAGATTTGAGGCTAAAGAACCCTGATTTAAAAGTATACAACGTTATTTCATTATTTTTGTCGCTACCATGAATAGCTGCAAAAAAATGAGCCTAAAAAGTCTCTTTGAAAACTGTTTCAAGATCCTGTCTGACTAAAATGTGCATAAAAAAACAAGAACTAGTAACACCTAGTACGCCATCCTTCCACTTGCGAAACAGTTCGGAAATATTTTGGCAAAACTTGTAAAAACTCAATAAATATTAAGGAAATACTTGGGATATGCTAGGAAATACCTAAAAATACTTGTGAAATGCTTCAGCAATTTTTGGAAAACTTAGAAAAAACTTGGGAAACACATGAAAAATACTTTGGAAATACTTTACCTAGGAAATACTAGAGAAACCTTGAAAAATACTTGAGAAATAACCTCCAAATTTCCCCTCGCGCGGTTTATTTTCGAACGCAAGTTATTTTGTTGGCCATTGAACGATCTTTTCTCGTTCTTTTTTAGCCTTTGATTGTTTTTTCGCTAGGCCCACGTGACAGGAGTGTTTACCTCCCCAAATGGCCTCGGCCAACACAAACTTCTTTTGACACACACAGCAAATGTGAGAGGCTTTTTTGAAATGCCACGGCAGTGCGAACCTCCCTGAGAACACACCTCTGGGCCCGTAAATAAACCTCGATTTTTGAGAATTATTTGAGTTGAGTCATGGGGTGAAGATGGCAGGCATGTAATATTTTCCGTGTTAAAGATACTAATCATTTATTATTTTTTGTGAAGAACGAACATGTCATCCATTATTTTCGTGTTCAACATACCCGTCATTCATTATTTTTGCGTTGAACACCCTCGTCATCCATGATTTTCGTGGTATAAAAATCAAATTTTAGAATCGTAAGATATTTGGTACAACAATTTTGAATTTTTCACTAAATGTTTAAGAATCGAATACAGTTTTTACTCTCGATGTAGCATTGTGATTGTGATGATGAAACGACACATGCATCAGACGATGCTGAAGAGTGTTATTATTGTACTACTGAAACATTCATTAATGTACCTTCCCCTCAGGGCGATACAACTATTGTTGACGAGGGAAGTAGCGCTCCCAGGGGGACAATGTGAGAGCCCGAGCTGAGAGTTAGGTAGGCCTTCTTTTTGTTGAAATAAAATGCTTTTGTTATGCTTGACCATTTTTCCGGTTCACTGCTGTCCTGTTTTTCAGCACCTCTATTTTCTTCTTCAACTTTGATCTTGTTTCGTGAATTTCTTTCTCAACTTTCTGTTTCTATGCCCTTCCTGCATAGATTCCCTGTTTCCTTAACTCCTTACTAAATGGTGCTTTTTCCTTCCTCTCTTTGGATAGCCTTTGCTGCGGATAGGGAGGCTTGAATTAACTAATAATCTCATCTAATCCCACTCAATTTTAAGCACTCAAAGTATTTTCAAGAACATCGTAGGTATTTTTCCAAATCAATAACAGGCGCAAGGATAGTTGAGTAAATTAACTCGATTTGAAGTTTAAAGGACTGTTTTTTATTCAATACCATTTTAATCGTGCGTGTAATTCTTATTTATCTCAACATGAGGTTTAACACGTTAAGTGGGGCAGGTTAAACTGAAGTTAAATTTCCAGCTCAAATTTAGAGTCAATTGTAGTAAGAAATTTTGAAAATAGCAAACATTGACTGGATCATGCCTTCATTTAACTTTCATTTAGTATTTATAGTAATTGAGTCAGTGACTGCTGGTCGGCCAGCAGCATTATGAAAATAACCTAAATGACCACCGGTGGGTCACGCCGCACTTATCGAGTTAAGGAACGGTTATTTATTCAACACAAAATCAAATGTGCATGTCATTCAGTTATTTAACTTCCGCGCTAATTAAAGCGTTATTTTACGTTAATTTTATATTTATTTTTTAAAACTTTCATACATACGGCCTAAATCGTTATTTCTTTTCATTCCACTATTTTTGTCTCAAGGTAATTTTCGAACCAGTCGCAGGTAACGTAAATCAATGGCAATTTGCTCTCAGACATTTGCTAAAATAAGCTTATTCGTTCCACTCAACATAAACTCAACATTTTCATTGACTCAACATTTCATTCCACTCAACCACTTTCATTCGACTTCGTCCCACTCAACATTTTCATTGACTTAATAACACAATATCAACAGAACGTGCAAGTTATTTTCACTTTTCTTTTTCAGGAATCCGTAATTGATTTTCCCTCAGTGAACACCCATCCTCCTTCCCCTAAAAAATAGCAAACAACGTGTAGGTTATTTTTATATTTTCTTACCGCAGGAAACCTATTGTTGATTCCCCGCAGTGATTACTCACCCTTTTCCCCGCAGTGATTACTCACCCTTTTCCCCGCAGAGATTACTCACCCTTTTCCCCGCAAATAAAAAAAAATGAAGAGTAAGACGCTTAAAAAATTATATTAACAAATAAAATGAAACTCTACCCTCACTTTGGTGTGTCCACGACGCATCAAGGCATTTTCAACCAACTCCCATGGAAGAGCGCAAGTCGTGTAAAATTAACCCACGCACTTTTGGCGTTACTCCTCATGTGCAGCGTACGTGAACTGGACAGCAGAGCGTACATGGCCACGCCACGTCTGCCTTCCGCCATGTTCATCGCGTCGGGCAACGTCACTGCACGTGAGTTGGTGCACGTGAGTTGGTGCACGTGTGTGTTGATGCACGTGTGTGTGTGTTGATGCACGTGTGTGTGTGTTGATGCACGTGTGTGTGTGTTGATGCACGTGTGTGTGTGTGTTGATGCACGTGTGTGTGTGTTGATGCACGTGTGTGTGTGTTGATGCACGTGTGTGTGTGTTGATGCACGTGTGTGTGTGTTGATGCACGTGTGTGTGTGTTGATGCACGTGTGTGTGTGTTGATGCACGTGTGTTGATTAACGTGTGTGTGTGTGTTGATGCACGTGTGTGAGTGTGTGTTGATGCGAGTGTGCGTGTGACGTAGCATTCAAACCTTACTCTTTACAACTTTTCCGTAAACTTCAAGCCTAACATGTATACTGCGGTCAGATTTAACCTTGTTCAGTCAAACTTTAGCCTCACTCTGGTAAACTCTGATTTTATCAGTCTAACTTTACTTTGTCAAACTTAAACTTTACCGACTGAAATTTCATCTAACTCTGTAATTGATCGACCCAACCTAGCCAACTCAAAATTTGCCGCAAAAAACTTAAACTTTCACTTCCCCTTGTAACTTCACCTAAGTTTCATAAATATCGCCCTTGCCTATCAAAAACTTCAACTTCGCTGCATTCAACTTCAACTTAAGCTGCCCTATTAACCTTACACCTTAACGCGCTAATTGCGGCGGGTTAAACTGAAGTTCAATATTGTCAGCTCAAATTAGAGTTAATTTTAGAGATTAATTTAGAATATAACGAACATTAAATAGATCATGCCTTCATTTAATTTCCAATAAGTATTTACGAAAATTGAGTTTGTGACTGCTGGTCGGTCAGCACCATATTGAAAATCCCCTCTGTGACCACCGGTGGGACACGTCGCAGTTGAACTGTAGACTTAAGCAACTTAATGCTCCTTGCATTGTAAACTTTCCTCCTAACCTTAACGACAAAATTTCAATCCTAAAAAATATCAAAAGTTGCAATTGCCAGTACTCTAACTCCTCAGGGGGATGCAACTCTTGTATATACGAGATTTGCCCTCCCATGGGGAAAATGTGAGGTCCTGAACTGAGAGTTAGGTAGGCCTTCTTTTTGTTGAAATAAAATGTTTTTATTTTGTTATCTTGAAGACCATCTTCTTTTTGTTTCACTGCGGTCCTGTTTTTCAGCATCGCTGACTTTTTCCCTTTTTATCTTTTTTTCCTAACGTCCCTTCTCTACTTACTGTTTCTATGCGCACGGGATCCTGTGCGGGAACACACAGTTTGTGCATAGATTCCGCGTTCCCTTCACTCCATAATAAATGGTGCCTTCATCCTTCCTCTCTTTGAACATCTTCGTCGTGGTAAGGAAGGCTAAAACTAATTTATAATCAGTAAATATACTGGCCTGAGCTCTACAGGCAGTGGGAGTTACTGAAATACTGAGCCGAGAGTCCGTAGACTTTTTAATTGACAAAGTTTTGGGTTAAAAATACATGTTATAGAACTATTGCTATTAATCGATTTTTATAATTGCTAATGAAGTAATGTGTGTTTAAATCTTGAACTTCAAGATTTGGGTATAGAATTTGAACTTGAAGGTGGGGCCGGAAGTGTTGGGGCCTTTGTCACGGCCTACATTTCCCTCCGCCTTCCTCGCAGTATTCACACAAAGAATTCAGTGCCTGTGTGCCAGACTTGTCCACTAGACTACTCAGGATCCACCAATCCTTGTCACAAGCTGCCATTGGACGGCATCGCTGGGATAACCAGTACGTCAGAAGATACAGTAATTGGCTGGAACCAGTTGACTCTGAAAATATTACTTTCGACTACAGTTCTTTACATGTCCCTGATCGACTAGGTCGTTTGCTAGCCTTTGGTCTGGAATATACTCAGGAATAAAAATGGCATTATTGTAATAGAAGTTAATATACCTCAAGTTTTTGCTGCAAAATATCCTCGGAAAACATCATAATGGGGTACCCATACGATTTTTTACAGAAAACTGACTTCATGAAATAGTCATAAAACCGTGTCATTCCTGGTCTAACGAACTCATTTTGATTATTGAATACGAGAAATACGCTCTATTTGTATTATAAATTAATAAACACCCTATTTATTTTTGCTGCAAAATATCCTGTTTTGTCTACCTGTTCATTGGATGAAGTTCGTCTCCTGTTATTTCACTTTCGGAAGATTATTGCATGATCTAAAATCCGTAAATTTCGGGCAACTTTCCAGTCAGCTCCGGAATATAGCGAATAAATATTCCTACAATTTCAAATCTTCAAGAATTTTAATTCGATAAATAGAAAATAAATGGAAATACAAGTTCAAAAATTTTTCAAAACATTTTCTGCAATTTTTTTCTAGAGACGATATGTTATTTTCATTGACTCTGGATAACAATAAGGATATTGGCGGCCTAAGCCTGACGAGGCTGAAGGTGCGGTTGTGGTTGATAGAGTCAGGTACGTAGAAAGCATGAACAATATTTTTTGCTTGGTGATAAAAAATTTAAAGCAATTTTAAAACCAATCGCAAGTCATGTAAATCGATGGAAATTTGAACTCGTGAATTTGCAGTCGTTTTGTAGCGTCCAGGTGTCCAGTGTACAGGGTGGCGGTAGCGACGGTCACACCAAGCAGGCAGGCAGGCAAGCAAGCAGGCAAGCAAGCAAGCAAGCAAGCAGGCAAGCAGGCAAGCAGGCAAGCAAGCAAGCAAGCAGGCAAGCAAGCAAGCAAGCAGGCAAGCAAGCAGGCAAACAAGCAGGCAAACAAACAAACAAACAAGCGAGCAAGTAAGCAACAATCTGTATTGTTACAAAGATAAACGATTTATGGTGTCACATTCTTTTATCCACCATTAAATTGCGGTAAAACCCTTTCAAAAAAATCTGTCCGAATATCTGTCCGAGCAAAAAACCATTCTCATTTCACTCTCTTTGAATAAAAAAATAAGAACCATTTTTAGCGTGCGCTGATGTCGCAAGAAAGTTTCAGCATTAAATTGCAGAAGTAAATTGTCTTGTGTTAAGCAGGAGAAGTTCCTGCTTACTTTTAGCCGGTGTCTTGCGTACAAATTGCCGCCATTTCCTGCACCCAGCGAGTGCTGGCAAGCGAGGCAATTTACGGTCTCATGTTAATGCAATTCTTGCAATTTTCCTGCTTCAGGCGCTCCTCTTTAGTGTTTACGAAGCCTGACTTTTGTTAAGCAAGTTTGATGCTTGTGTTTGTTTGCAAGCAAATTGTTTACTTTGGTACACAGGTTTAGTTGTGCCATATTGCTTTTTACCTTTGTTAAAGAAGCATTACCTTTGTTGTGTGTGTGCTGCGTGAGTTGCGTGTGTTGTGTGTGTGTTGGGGAGTTGTGTGTGTTGTGTGTGTGTTATGGGGGTTGTGTGTGTTGTGTGTTGCGTGAGTTGTGTGTTGTGGGGGTTGTGTGTGTTGTGTGTTGCGTGAGTTGTGTGTGTGTGTTGTGGGGGTTGGGTGTGTTGCATGTGTTGTGTGTGTTACATGTGTTGTGTGTGTTAGTGTGTGATTAAACGTCGCTCAAAATCATTACGAAATACTCTGAATTATAAAATTTCTAGAACAATTTGTGGTTTTTAGGTAATTTCGTAGCATTGAAATAATGCTATAATATTAAGAATGTTTTGTAATAGTTAAATTACAGAAGTCAAAGTTCCAATTCTTGGAAATCGTAATTAAAAATAGGAAGACTAATGACACAACGCTTAGACTCATTTTGTACTAATTTTGTACTAATTGGTTGATAAAATCGATAAAAGTGAACGTTTCGACCAACTAGCAGTGGTCATTCTCAACACTGTAAAAGTAAAGATTACAAATCAGACATCATTCAGAAAATCACAATGGTAAACACAAACATAAAATTAGAAACATTTGCTAACAAACTATTTGTAGGGGATAGGCAGACTGCATATCATTGAGATTTGGCTTCAGTCTATAAATGAAAAGAGATTCTAATATTCTGAGTTCTATTGGGTTACTTCCTCGGCCTAATACTTCAAAGTCAGATAGTCCAACAGGCAGGTCGCATTTTTCTGCATGTGTGCGTATTGCAGAGTGAGAAGGTGCTGATAAAAGGTTATTAGTACGGTGACTTCGTCCATCATGCTCAGCCACACGAATACGCAGACTACGGGATGTAGATCCAACGTATTCAGATGCACCACATCGTGCACAACTATGCTTGTATACAACCGAGCTAAGCATGCCTTTAGGAAGTTCATCCTTAAATTTGAAAAAAGATCCAACTGACAAGGAATTGACAAGAATAAATTTGAAATCACACTGCGTAAAAAACTTCGATAAAAGGAGGGATAGTTCAGATTTTAGTTTTTCCGACTGAGCACCAACGTACAATAGTGAAACGTAACATTGTTTTCTATCAACAGAGGCAACCGATGGAACGTTTGTGCGAACAGAGGAGAGAAATTTTCTAATTGAGTCGTCTACTAGGCGAACAGGGAACCCTTTCTTAACAAAGTAGTTCTTTAGGAACATAAATTCCTCGTGGAGGAAATCAAATGAGCTGCAAACACTATAAGCCCTATACAGTAATGTTTTGATACCATTTATTTTGAATTGAAAACAGCAAAAACTAAAAAACTAAGAAATCCTGGATTGAGGAATGTCCTATTGAATTTAAGCCAGCCTTTTACAAGCGTTATATAGACGATACTTTCATTTTGTTCAGGGACCAACACCATTGTTCATTATTTTTAGATTACTTGAATACTAAGCACCCGAATATCAAATTTACCATCTACACAGAAAGAGATAATTGCCTCCCGTTTTTAGATGTCAATGTTCGTAGAATGGGTAATAGTTTTGAATGTGCAGTCTATCGCAAACCAACATTTACTGGTTTAGGATTGAGTTTTTTTAGTTTTTGCTGTTTTCAATTCAAAATAAATGGTATCAAAACATTACTGTATAGGGCTTATAGTGTTTGCAGCTCATTTGATTTCCTCCACGAGGAATTTATGTTCCTAAAGAACTACTTTGTTAAGAAAGGGTTCCCTGTTCGCCTAGTAGACGACTCAATTAGAAAATTTCTCTCCTCTGTTCGCACAAACGTTCCATCGGTTGCCTCTGTTGATAGAAAACAATGTTACGTTTCACTATTGTACTTTGGTGCTCAGTCGGAAAAACTAAAATCTGAACTATCCCTCCTTTTATCGAAGTTTTTTACGCAGTGTGATTTCAAATTTATTCTTGTCAATTCCTTGTCAGTTGGATCTTTTTTCAAATTTAAGGATGAACTTTCTAAAGGCATGCTTAGCTCGGTTGTACACAAGCATAGTTGTGCACGATGTGGTGCATCTGAATACGTTGGATCTACATCCCGTAGCCTGCGTATTCGTGTGGCTGAGCATGCTGGACGAAGTCACCGTACTAATAACCTTTTATCAGCACCTTCTCACTCTGCAATACGCACACATGCAGAAAAATGCGACCTGCCTGTTAGACTATCTGACTTTGAAGTATTAGGCCGAGGAAGTAACCCAATAGAACTCAGAATATTAGAATCTCTTTTTATTTATAGACTAAAGCCAAATCTCAATGATATGCAGTCTGCCTATCCCCTACAAATAGTTTGTTAGCAAATGTTTCTAATTTTATGTTTGTTTTTACCATTGTGATTTTCTGAATGATGTCTGATTTGTAATCTTTACTTTTACAGTGTTGAGAATGACCACTGCTAGTTGGTCGAAACGTTCACTTTTATCGATTTTATCAACCAATTAGTACAAAATTAGTACAAAATGAGTCTAAGCGTTGTGTCATTAGTCTTCCTATTTTTAATTTAGTTAAATTACGTTATAGTATTTTTGTTTTTTGAGATTTTTATACTATTTTTATAATATTCACATTGTCTCACCACAATTTGCTTAGTTTGTGGTATTTAGGTCATTCTTAAGTATCTTATCACTTAATAAAACAAATTTTTTATCAATCAGATTATTTTTGTGGGATTTAGGTTGACTATTTTCCAGTACATAAAGTATTGTGTTACACATACTGGGTATGTACACAACACAATGTAAACAATATACTCAACACAATGTATAGTTGCACATACTGGGCTCGTTATTTTCTTCTAAAATTGTTCTTTAGTTTTTGAATCATTCGGTAGCATTTAAATTACGTAGCGGCGTTTAGGTCTTTGCCGCAGGATTTGAATGCAGCATTCAGTAATGGTTCTTAAATTTAGTAACAAATAAATATATTAACTGGATTAAATAAAATGAGCAAAACTGTGGTTTTTTTGTAGAGTACAAACATATTAAAAGGCGGCACCTGCATTTCTTAAAAGAATTTGTGTGTTTGTTTGTTTACGTGTCTATTTGTTTGTGGGGGTGTTTGTGTGTGTGGGTGTTTGTTTGTGTGGGTGTTTGTGTGTGTGTTTTTTGTGTTAGTTCGTTTGAGTGTGTGTTGTTTGCCTATTTGTTTGTATGGGTGTTGGTCTGTGTAATATTTTGTTTATGTCTGTATCTTTGTATGTTTGCTTGTGTGGGTTTTGTATGTTCAATAAATTGTTGGGGTATATGCTTGTGTTTTTTGTATGCTTGTTTCTGTTTTTGCAAAAGAATTAATTTCTTTGAGAGAGTGTTTGATCGTGCATTTGTATGTTGGTTTGTCTATGTGCTTTGTTTGTTCGTGTGTGGGTTTGTGTGTTATACAGCAGTGCCGGAACATGCCGCACATAAACATAGCGTTCGAAAACATGATGCGCTGAATGGACGATTTTTTAGCTGTATGAAAAGTATTGTAATCGATGGAAGAAATCCATTCTAAATAAAACCATGCTGGATTATTTATAAACATGCAATTTAAAATTAAAAACGCGTGGATATTAAAATTCGCGCGCATGCAATCCTGGCAATCATGTAAGGAGGATTGCATGCAATCCTGGCAATCATGTAAGGAGGATTGCATGCAACCAGGCGAGTGCAGTTACTGCAATCAACGTTTACGATCTCTGCAAAAAAACATATGCAATTATTGGATTGAAAAATGGTTGTCTTGTGTCAACATCATCTGTCATCACCAGCTGTCAACTTCAACTTTCAACACTCCCTGTCAACCTCAACTTTCAACACTCCCTGTCAACCTCAACTTTCAACACACCCTGTCAACCTCAACTTTCAACACTCCCTGTCAACTTCAACTTTCAACACTCGCTGTCAACCTCAACTTTCAACACTCCCTGTCAACTTTAACTTTCAACACTCCCTGTCAACCTCAACTTTCAACACTCCCTGTCAACCTCAACTTTCAACACTCCCTGTCAACCTCAACTTTCAACACTCCCTGTCAACCTCAACTTTCAACACTCCCTGTCAACTTCAACTTTCAACACTCCCTGTCAACATCTGGCACACGTTAACGATGTGTTGCCTGCATAGCTTGTCCCTCTCTTTGCCCTGTCGATACTTGTCAGGCCTGGCAACTCGCCTGTCAATACTTGTCAGGTGGATGTGATTTTGTTTTTATTGGTGGGTGTGTGGGCAGTGTGGTGCCACCTACACGCTGCTACACGTACACACGTACACCTTCACTTCACCTACACGCTGCTACGCGCACACACGTGCATCAACACACACACACACAGGTACATGAGTATACACACACACAACACACACGTGCATCAACACACACACTCACACACACACAGCCACACAAGGCACCATATGTCCCGTCCATAAGCCGCCACACAGACTCGGAGGACACATCAGTCCTGCACCAACTTTATGGCTCCATAAGGAGCCCGGACCTCCGTAGGGCAGGCAGCGTAGGTCTATGTTGGGGGCGTGTGTGTGTGTGTGTGTGTTGTGTTGTGTGTGTTTGTGTGTGTCATGTGTTATGCGTGTGTCATGTGTGAGTAATGTCAGGTGTGAAGCGTGTGTGTGTGTGTGCGTGTGTGTGTGTGTATGTGTGTGCATGTGTTATGCGTGTGTCATGTGTGAGTAATGTCAGGTTTGAAGCATGTGTGTGTGTCATGTGTGTATGTGTGTGTGCATGTGTTATGCGTGTGTCATGTGTGAGTAATGTCAGATATGAAGCATGTGTGTGTGTGTGTGTCATGTGTGTGTGTGTGTCTGCATGTGTTATGCGTGTGTCATGTGTGAGTAATGTCAGGTTTGAAGCATGTGTGTGTGTGTGTGTCATGTGTGTATGTGTGTGTGCATGTGTTATGCGTGTGTCATGTGTGAGTAATGTCAGATATGAAGCATGTGTGTGTGTGTGTCATGTGTGTATGTGTGTGTGCATGTGTTATGCGTGTGTCATGTGTGAGTAATGTCAGATATGAAGCATGTGTGTGTGTGTGTGTGTGTGTCATGTGTGTATGTGTGTGTGCATGTGTTATGCGTGTGTCATGTGTGAGTAATGTCAGATATGAAGCATGTGTGTGTGTCATGTGTGTATGTGTGTGTGCATGTGTTATGCGTGTGTCATGTGTGAGTAATGTCAGATATGAAGCATGTGTTTGTGTGTGTGTGTCGGATGTGTCCAGACTCACACAATAAATTCCGATCGTACACTCAATGCCTCATTAGCTGCACAGCGGCCAGTAATTCACGTTTAATCAGTTGCAGTTCTCTAATGTGATTGAGGATCGAATGTAATTCTAATCTGATTTAAGCGATAGATTTTTTGTGCTCATTTCTATTGCTGCATCTCTGTGAATTTGTGTTGGTATCTATTGAAGTGACCCCCTGTAGCTCGTGCAATGAAGGTTTGAATAACACAATAGATGAGGACTTCGTATTTAATACCTTGTGTGTCGGTGATTTTTGTGTTAGAAGTGTAGGTAGATGTGTTGATAGACGTGTTGGTAGATGCGTAGGTATATGTGTTGATAGACGTGTTGGTAGATGCGTAGGTAGATGTGTTGATAGACGTGTTGGTAGATGCGTAGGTATATGTGTTGATAGACGTGTTGGTAGATGCGTAGGTATATGTGTTGATAGACGTGTTGGTAGATGCGTAGGTAGATGTGTTGATAGACGTGTTGGTAGATGCGTAGGTAGATGTGTTGATAGACGTGTTGGTAGATGCGTAGGTAGATGTGTTGATAGACGTGTTGGTAGATGCGTAGGTAGATGTGTTGATAGACGTGTTGGTAGATGCGTAGGTATATGTGTTGATAGACGTGTTGGTAGATGCGTAGGTATATGTGTTGATAGACGTGTTGGTAGATGCGTAGGTATATGTGTTGATAGACGTGTTGGTAGATGCGTAGGTAGATGTGTTGATAGACGTGTTGGTAGATGCGTAGGTAGATGTGTTGATAGACGTGTTGGTAGATGCGTAGGTATATGTGTTGATAGACGTGTTGGTAGATGCGTAGGTATATGTGTTGATAGACGTGTTGGTAGATGCGTAGGTATATGTGTTGATAGACGTGTTGGTAGATGCGTAGGTAGATGTGTTGATAGACGTGTTGGTAGATGCGTAGGTAGATGTGTTGATAGACGTGTTGGTAGATGCGTAGGTAGATGTGTTGATAGACGTGTTGGTAGATGCGTAGGTATATGTGTTGATAGACGTGTTGGTAGATGCGTAGGTAGATGTGTTGATAGACGTGTTGGTAGATGCGTAGGTATATGTGTTGATAGACGTGTTGGTAGATGCGTAGGTATATGTGTTGATAGACGTGTTGGTAGATGCGTAGGTAGATGTGTTGATAGACGTGTTGGTAGATGCGTAGGTAGATGTGTTGATAGACGTGTTGGTAGATGCGTAGGTAGATGTGTTGATAGACGTGTTGGTAGATGCGTAGGTATATGTGTTGATAGACGTGTTGGTAGATGCGTAGGTAGATGTGTTGATAGACGTGTTGGTAGATGCGTAGGTATATGTGTTGATAGACGTGTTGGTAGATGCGTAGGTAGATGTGTTGATAGACGTGTTGGTAGATGCGTAGGTAGATGTGTTGATAGACGTGTTGGTAGATGCGTAGGTAGATGTGTTGATAGACGTGTTGGTAGATGCGTAGGTATATGTGTTGATAGACGTGTTGGTAGATGCGTAGGTATATGTGTTGATAGACGTGTTGGTAGATGCGTAGGTATATGTGTTGATAGACGTGTTGGTAGATGCGTAGGTAGATGTGTTGATAGACGTGTTGGTAGATGCGTAGGTATATGTGTTGATAGACGTGTTGGTAGATGCGTAGGTATATGTGTTGATAGACGTGTTGGTAGATGCGTAGGTAGATGTGTTGATAGACGTGTTGGTAGATGCGTAGGTAGATGTGTTGATAGACGTGTTGGTAGATGTGTTGGTAGATGTGTTGGTAGATGTGTTGGTAGATGTGTTGGTAGATGTGTTGGTAGATGTGTTGGTAGATGTGTTGGTAGGTGTGTTGGTAGATACGTAGGTAGATGCGTAGGTAGATGAGTTGAAAAAATTCCCAATGGGATACAATTACTGTATTTTTAAGAATGATCACTTTCAGGGGAAAAAAGTGAGGTCCCGAGCTTAAAATTAAGTAGGCCTCCTTTACACGGAAGTGAAATAGGTTTTCCGATTCATAACGAATAATCTTTTTCCGACCTACAGCTGATTTTTGCGTCTTTGATATTGTTTCTTCAGTCATTGCCTTATACACAGCCTCTTTTTATTCTTGCTATTCTTACGCACGGAATGCGAGAACACGCCTTGTGCATAGGCTCCCTGTTCCCTTCAATTCATATTTAATGGTGCCTTCCTCTTTCGCCTCATGCAAACGCATTTCATGTGTGGTTAGAAAAAAACAAGGAAACTTATTATCTATTTAATTATTAAAAGCATTCTTAGCATAACCCACCCCAGCACACAACCCACCCAAAACAACCCACCCTGTGCATAACACAGGTACCAATATAGCTCAAGTGTGACGCCTCTCAAGTGAAGCTTCAGAGATTGTGACATGTTTTTATTCATGTTTTTATTCATGTTTTTATTCATGTTTTTACTTGTCAGAAGAGCCAGCGTGTAGCTCGTGTGTAGCGCAGACGTGCCCGTTGCTGATATAATGATGGTAAACTGTGTGGTTGATTTTACGTGTTTTAGGTGTGTGTGCTGGTGAGTGTATGAGCGTGTAAGTGTGAGTGAGTGTGTGTAATGAGTGTACGATTGTGTGTGTGTATAAGTGTGTGAGTGATGTGTGTGTTTGTTAGTCTGTATGAGTGTGTGTGTTGTGTGTGTGTATATTGTAGTTTGAGAATAGATGGAGAGTTTAGTTCTTTCGAAGGGCAGAGCGCAGTATGGTTACTGTGAACATATATAAGATATATCTTAATGTAACTTCAAAGATAATTTAAAAATATTTTGACATTCAAGACGCTCTGCACGTAGACCCTTAATCATGCAATACGTGTGTTTAAAAATTTCTTACTTCCATAACTCTATTCTAAAAAACGCCTCTATAAATGTTTTTATTTGAAAAAATAATGGTTTATTATTTGAATTATTATTTTTATTTTATATTTTTTTATTGTTTTTAAGTTAAAAATATTATCTGTCCATTTATTTTTTAAATGCATTTAACGAATAGCACGACCTCTCATGTGTTATCATTTATCACTACTTGACACTAACGTCAGGACGCAACGAGTCGGTTCCCATTTCTGGCACTCGGGCTGAGGTGGGAACTAACTTTCCTCTTTTTCATGTGTGCTTTAATCTAATGCTATAATTTAAACATGCTTTAATCTAAGAATGGAATGATTTTAAAATGTGTTATAATGTTATAATCTAATGTTATAACTTTATAATGTAGAGTTATAATGTTGTAATCTAATAATGTTATAATTTATAATGTAGAGTTATAATGTAACAATCTAATATTGTTATAATTTTATAATGTAGAGTTATAATGTTGTAATCTAATAATGTTCTAATTTTATAATGTAGAGTTATAATGTTGTAATCTAATATTGTTATAATTTACAATGTAGAGTTATAATGTTGTAATCTAATATTGTTATAATTTACAATGTAGAGTTATAATGTTGTAATCTAATATTGTTATAATTTTATAATGTAGAGTTATAATGTAATGATCTAATATTGTTATAATTTTATAATGTAGAGTTACAATGTAATGATCTAATATTGTTATAATTTTATAATGTAGAGTCATAATGTTGTAATCTAATAATGTTATAATTTTATAATGTTATAATCTAATATTGCTATAATTTTAAAATGTGTTATAATGCTATAATCTAATATTGTTATAATTCTATCATGCTATAATTTCATAATGTTGTGTTATAATGCTATAATCTAATATTGTTATAATTCTATCATGCTATAATTTCATAATGTTGTGTTATAATGCTATAATCTAATATTGTTATAATTCTATCATGCTATAATTTCGTAATGTTGTGCTATAATCTAATAATGTCATATTTTTAATTAGTATAATTTTATATTGTTGTGTCACAATGTTATTACCTAATAATGTTATAATTCTATGGTGATATAACTTCATAACGTTATGGTATAATTTTATATTGGTATCAATTTTTAATAGCACAAAATTATAATATTACAACTAGTAAGCAGATGAAAAATTTCGCCCCACGTTATCAGTAGGAGCAGTCGGAAGCTTTTCGTTATTTTTAAAAGGAAACTGAATTTTGTCCACCTTTGGTACTTCAGACGTAACGTGTTGAACATGCAAGCAGGCAAGCAGGCAAGCAGGCAAGCAGGCAAGCAGGCAAGCAGGCAAGCAGGCAAGCAAGCAAGTAGGCGAGTACGCAAGCAAGAAGGGAAATAGGAAAGCAAGCAGACAAGCAGGCTTGTAAACAAGCAAGCAGACAAGCAGGCAAGTAAACAAGCAAGCAGACAAGTAAGCAAGCAAGCAGACAAGCAGGCTTGTAAACAAGCAAGCAGACAAGTAAGTAAGCAAGCAAGCAGACAAGCAGGCTTGTAAACAAGCAAGCAGACAAGCAGGCAAGTAAACAAGCAAGCAGACAAGCAGACAAGTAAATAAACAAGCAGACAAGCAGGCACGTAAACAAGCAAGCAGACAAGCAGGCAAGGAAACAAGCAAGCAAACAAGTAAGTAAACAAGCAGACAAGCAGGCACGTAAACAAGCAAACAGGCAAACAAGCAAGCAGACCTACGCGAGTTGGAGAGTTTAACAAATTTCTTGATCATTTTGAGTTATCGTTCTTTTGCTAGTAAGTAATTGTATTATAATTATTTAATGTTATTGTACTAAATTAATTGCATTATAATTAATTGAGATCTATTCACACTTTATTCGATGAACAGTTTCGCCAATTTAAGCTTAAGTTTTCAAACGTTAATTTCAAACCTTCGAAATGTTCTCGATGGCTTACCGGTAACTCCACGCAAAAATTCAGAATTATAGCCCATAGGTTTGCGATAAAATTAATTTCTAACATTATCTTACGTCCTGCATTCATGTCGCTGTCCCAATAAATTAACGAACGACAAATATTCATTTTTATTTCATTTTTTAAATAAGATTGTTTCCAACCGTCACATGGACGTACGATCTTTACTTGGTGCAATAAAACGTCAAGCAGCGGCAATTTGGCACTAAAAATCTCTGCACTGTCAATTGCGACCATTACGTAGGCCTAAAAATCTTTGCGTCATCAATTACGACCATTGCGTAGGCCTATAGATCTCTGCTACGACCATTAGCTAGGCCTACAGGTCATCAAGTCATCAATTGCAACCATTAGGTAGGCCTATAATCCCCGCGGTGTCAATTACAGTCATTACCAAGGCCTACATACACTAAACCTACACAAACTAGGCCTACACACTCTAGGCCTACACACTCTAGGCCTACACAAACTAGGCCTACACACACTAGGCCTACGCAAACTAAGCCTACACACACTAGGCCTACGCAAACTAGGCATACACACACTAGGCCTACACACACTAGGCCTACACACACTAGGCCTACACACACTAGGCCTACACACACTAGGCCTACACACACTAGGCCTACACACACACTAGGCCTACACACACTAGGCCTACACACAATAGGCCTACACACACTAGGCCTACACACACTTGGCCTACACACACTAGGCCTACACACACTAGGCCTACACACACTAGGCCTACACACACTAGGCCTACACACACTAGGCCTACCCACACTAGGCCTATACACACTAGGCCTACACACACTAGGCCTACACACACTAGGCCTACACACACTAGGCCTACACACACTAGGCCTACACACACACTAGGCCTACACACACTAGGCCTACACACACTAGGCCTACACACACTAGGCCTACACACACTAGGCCTACACACACACTAGGCCTACACACACTAGGCCTACACAAACTAGGCTTACACACAATAGGCCTACACAAACTAAGCCTACACCCACTAGGCCTACGCAAACTAGGCCTACACACACTAGGCCTACACACACTAGGCCTACACACACTAGGCCTACACAAACTAGGCCTACACAAACTAGGCCTACACACACTAGGCCTACACACACTAGGCCTACACAAACTAGGCCTACACAAACTAGGCCTACACACACTAGACCTACACATACTAGGCCTACACATACTAGGCCTACACAAACTAGGTCTACACACACTAGGCCTACACAAACTAGGCCTACACACACTAGGCCTACACACACTAGGCCTACGCAAACTAAGCCTACGCAAACTAAGCCTACACACACTAGGCCTACGCAAACTAAGCCTACACACACTAGGCCTACGCAAACTAGGCCTACACACACTAGGCCTACACACACTAGGCCTACGCAAACTAAGCCCACGCAAACTAAGCCTACACACACTAGGCCTACGCAAACTAAGCCTACACACACTAGGCCTACGCAAACTAGGCCTACACACACTAGGCCTACACACACTAGGCCTACGCAAACTAAGCCTACGCAAACTAAGCCTACACACACTAGGCCTACGCAAACTAAGCCTACACACACTAGGCCTACGCAAACTAGGCCTACACACACTAGGCCTACGCAAACTAGGCCTACACAAACTAAGCCTACACACACTAGGCCTACGAAAATTAGGCCTACACACACTAGGCCTACGCAAACTAGGCCTACACAAATCAGGTCTACGCCGGAGACAGCTGCGTGTTGACTCAGCCTCCAGCAGCTGCTGAGACAAACAGATCTCGTGTACACAGCGGCAGCGTTGCCAGCGTTCTCCCGTGTGTTGAGCGCATTCCGTTGAGCGAATTGTGTTGCGCGTAATGCATTCTGTAGAGCGAATTGTGTCGTAGAATGCGTTCTTGTAAAGCGAATTGTGTGTCGTATACGCCTTCAGTAGAGCGCATTGTGTGTCGTAGAATGCGTTCAGTAGAGCGAATTGTGTGTCGTAGAATGCGTTTAGTAGAGCGAATTGTGTGTCGTAGAATGCGTTCAGTAGAGCGAATTGTGCGTCATATGACTCATTCGAGAGAACGACTTGAGGGTCGTAGAACGCATTAAGAGAACGCAGTTTGCGCCACAGCACGTAACTGCAAGAACTCACAGTAGGACACAGAACATATTTAAAAGAGCGTACGCATTCTTTTGTTAATTCCTTTATAAATATTTATTTCGATTTTAAAAGTTATTATACTTACAAAATAAGTACGCGTCTCATTGTTCGTTTAATGAAAATGTTCAAGAATTTCGATCCTCATCACAGCGGTATTACTACAGTTTTACATCATTTAAACTTTTTCTGCTTCTAATCTGAACATTATCGAAAATAGGTCTGATAGAGGCATAGCAGATTCTTGGTTCTTTTTTTCTTGATATAATTGTTAACTTAACTTGACCTCACCTGACCTCACCTGACCTCACCTGACCTCACCTGACCTCACCTGACCTCACCTGACCTCACCTGACCTCACCTGACCTCACCTGACCTCACCTGACCTCACCTGACCTCACCTGACCTCACCTGACCTCACCTGACCTCACCTGACCTCACCTGACCTCACCTGACCTCACCTGACCTCACCTGACCTCACCTGACCTCACCTGACCTCACCTGACCTCACCTGACCTCACCTGACCTCACCTGACCTCACCTGACCTCACCTGACCTCACCTGACCTCACCTGACCTCACCTGACCTCACCTGACCTCACCTGACCTCACCTGACCTCACCTGACCTCACCTGACCTCACCTGACCTCACCTCGCCTCACCTGGCCTCACCTGACCTCACCTGACCTCACCTGACCTAACCTGACCTAACCTGACCTCACCTGACCTCACCTCGCCTCACCTGACCTCACCTGACCTCACCTGACCTCACCTGACCTCACCTGACCTCACCTGACCTCACCTCGCCTCACCTGACCTCACCTGACCTCACCTGACCTCACCTGACCTCACCTGACCTCACCTGACCTAACCTGACCTCACCTGACCTCACCTCGCCTCACCTGACCTCACCTGACCTCACCTCGCCTCACCTGACCTCACCTGACCTCACCTGACCTCACCTGACCTCACCTGACCTCACCTGACGTCACCTGACCTCACCTGACCTCACCTGACCTCACCTGACCTCACCTGACCTCACCTGACCTCACCTGACCTCACCTGACCTCACCTGACCTCACCTGACCTCACCTGACCTCACCTGACCTCACCTGACCTCACCTGGCCTCACCTGACCTCACTTGACCTCACCTGACCTCACCTGACCTCACCTGAGCTCACCTGACCTCACCTGAGCTCACCGGACCTCACCTGAGCTCACCTGAGCTCACCTGACCTCACCTGACCTCACCTGACCTCACCTGACCTCACCTGACCTCACCTGACCTCACCTGAGCTCACATGAGCTCACCTGAGCTCACCTGACCTCACCTGACCTCACCTCGCCTCACCTGACCTCACCTGACCTCACCTGACCTAACCTGACCTCACCTGACCTCACCTCGCCTCACCTGACCTCACCTGACCTCACCTGACCTCACCTGACCTCACCTGACCTCACCTGACCTCACCTCGCCTCACCTGACCTCACCTGACCTCACCTGACCTCACCTGACCTCACCTGACCTCACCTGACCTCACCTGGCCTCACCTGACCTCACCTGACCTCACCTGACCTCACCTCGCCTCACCTGACCTCACCTGACCTCACCTGACCTCACCTGACCTCACCTGACCTCACCTCGCCTCACCTGACCTCACCTGACCTCACCTGACCTCACCTGACCTCACCTGACCTCACCTGACCTCACCTGACCTCACCTGACCTCACCTGACCTCACCTCGCCTCACCTGACCTCACCTGACCTCACCTGACCTCACCTGACCTCACCTGACCTAACCTGACCTCACCTGACCTCACCTCGCCTCACCTGACCTCACCTGACCTCACCTGACCTCACCTGACCTCACCTGACCTCACCTCGCCTCACCTGACCTCACCTTGCCTCACCTGACCTCACCTGACCTCACCTGACCTCACCTGACCTCACCTGACCTCACCTGACCTCACCTGACCTCACCTGAGCTCATATGAGCTCACCTGACCTCACCTGAGCTCACCTGAGCTCACCTGACCTCACCTGACCTCACCTCGCCTCACCTGACCTCACCTGACCTCACCTGACCTCACCTGACCTCACCTGACCTCACCTGACCTCACCTGACCTCACCTGACCTAACCTGACCTCACATGACCTCATGACTCGTAACAACACTGTAACATGTAACAACAGTACCACTAAAGAGCAATATAACATACTTCAAATGTAACATGCTACAACACTGCAATATGTAACAGCAACTCAACCAGCCACGCAACACGTAACAGCACTGTAACACGTTGCCAGATCCCCACGCGCTGGGGAGGCCCGTCCCCAGGGGGCCGCTGACCATAGAGGCCACCTCTCCCACCAGCGTGAGGATCACGTGGGCCAATCCCCCCGGGGAGGTAACCGACCTGCGGCACCGCCTCACCTACTGGTCCTCCCCAGCTCCGGGGGCGCGCACCACACCCGCGGCGTGGGGAGGCGAGGGGAGTGAGGGGAAAGGGTCCCCTCAGAATGGGGAACACAGGAAAAATTCGGCGAGGAATGAGGGGAAAGTGTCCGCTATAAATTGGGATGACGACCGAGAAAACTCAGCGAGGGGAAGCCAGAGGAATGAAAATGGGGAACACAACAAAAATTTGGCGAGGGGAAGCGAGAGAAGTGAGGGGAAAGGGTACCCTCAAAATGGGGATGGACACAGGAAAGACTCGACGAGGGGAAACAAGAGGAATGAAAATGGGGAGAACGACCCAGAAGATAAAGAAGACGGGAATTTCGATGTACGCGTGTCCATGGAAATGGAATCTGGGAAGAAAAATGGGGAATTTGGGGAATTGGGGATTGGAAGGGGGGTCGGCAGCTCCGAGGATGGGGATGTGGACAGGTGAGAATGTTTTTTTTCGAGTTATGCATGTTTAGTATGTTGTTCATGTTGTTATTTCTTGAGTCAAGTATGTTGTTCATGCTGCTATTTATTGAGTCAAGTATGTTGTTCATGCTGCTATTTCTTGAGTCAAGCATGTTGTTCATGCTGCTATTTATTGAGTCAAGTATGTGGTTCATGCTGCTATTTCTTGAGTCAAGCATGTTGTTCATGCTGCTATTTCTTGAGTCAAGCATGTTGTTCATGCTGCTATTTATTGAGTCAAGCATTTGTTCATGCTGCTATTTATTGAGTCAAGTATGTTGTACATGCTGCTATTTCTTGAGTCAAGTATGTTGTTCATGCTGCTATTTATTGAGTCACGTATGTTGTTCATGCTGCTATTTATTTAGTCAAGCATGTTGTTCATGCTGCTATTTATTTAGTCAAGCATGTTGTTCATGCTGCTATTTATTGAGTCAAGTATGTTGTTCATGCTGCTATTTATTGAGTCAAGTATGTTGTTCATGCTGCTATTTATTTAGTCAAGCATGTTGTTCATGCTGCTATTTATTTAGTCAAGCATGTTGTTCATGCTGCAAACCAATGTTGTAAGTACTTTATTGTTTGCAATTGTTGTTTGTGTGGATGCCAATGTTGATTTATTGATGCTATAGTTCCTTCTCAAACGTCTCAACTATTTAGGAATACAAAAAAATTGCTGTTCTTAATACTAAAAGACTGTCAATTTTTAAAATTCTACATCACTCTCAGTCTATGAAAAGTAGCTTTTCGATGCTCCAAACATCATTCTGAATATACAACAATAAAAATTACAATCACATTGTAAATCAAAAGTTAAAAATGCCATTCCAATCCCCATTCCAATCCCCATTCCAATACCCATTATAGGTGGTGAAAAAGTAATTTTAATTCTCATATAGTTTAGTTTTTAGCTATTTTGACGATGTAGCCAAACTCCAAATTTGGTCTTGTAAATTCCTCTTCATCGGAAAATTTGAACGGATAAAATCATTCAAAACTTGTTTTCCAATTTCTCCACATTTTTCATCCAATTCCAATTCGCCAAAATTTTCCATTTCTTGTTGTCTATTCTCACACACAACCATTTTCCGGGATCTGCCTTCAAATTTCAAAACTCTGAAGTTATCCCTCTATCTTTTCAATTTTTAAACTTTTCCTTAAATTTCAATTTCTTGAAAATTTCACTTACACTTTAATTTTCTAAAACTGTCCCCTAAATTTTAATGTTTGAAACTTTCCCTCTAACTTCGTTTTTTATTTAAATTTCCCTCAAACTTCAATTTTCTGAAATTTTCGCTTAAATTTCAATTTATTAAAAATAACCCCAAATCCTAACTCTCCAAGACATGCCCTCGATTTTCAATTTTCAGTAATTGGCCACGTGTTGCCCCCCTTTTCCCCCAAATTCTAACCCACCACAACTTCAACCAAGCGTAGCCCCCTTTTCCCCCAAATTCCAACCCACCACAACTTCAACCAAGCGTAGCCCCCCCTTTTCCCAAAAATTCCAACCCACCACAACTTCAACCAAGCGTAGCCCCCCTTTTCCCCCAAATTCCAACCCACCACAACTTCAACCAAGCGTAGCCCCATTTTCTCCCAAATTCCAACCCACCACAACTTCAACCAAGCGTAGCCCCCTTTTCCCCCAAATTCCAACCCACCACAACTTCAACCAAGCGTAGCCCCCCCTTTTCCCAAAAATTCCAACCCACCACAACTTCAACCAAGCGTAGCCCCCCTTTTCCCCCAAATTCCAACCCACCACAACTTCAACCAAGCGTAGCCCCATTTTCTCCCAAATTCCAACCCACCACAACTTCAACCAAGCGTAGCCCCCCTTTTCCCAAAAATTCCAACCCACCACAACTTCAACCAAGCGTAGCCCCCCTTTTCCCTCAAATTCCAACCCACCACAACTTCAACCAAGCGTAGCCCCATTTTCTCCCAAATTCCAACCCACCACAACTTCAACCAAGCGTAGCCCCATTTTCTCCCAAATTCCAACCCACCACAACTTCAACCAAGCGTAGCCCCCTTTTCCCAAAAATTCCAACCCACCACAACTTCAACCAAGCGTAGCCCCCCCTTTTCCCAAAAATTCCAACCCACCACAACTTCAACCAAGCGTAGCCCCATTTTCTCCCAAATTCCAACCCACCACAACTTCAACCAAGCGTAGCCCCCGCTTTTCCCAAAAATTCTAACCCACCACAACTTCAACCAAGCGTAGCCCCATTTTCTCCCAAATTCCAACCCACCACAACTTCAACCAAGCGTAGCCCCATTTTCTCCCAAATTCCAACCCACCACAACTTCAACCAAACGTAGCCCCCTTTTCCCAAAAATTCCAACCCACCCCAACTTCAACCAAGCGTAGCCCCCCTTTTCCCCCAAATTCCAACCCACCACAACTTCAACCAAGCGTAGCCCCCATTTTCTCCCAAATTCCAACCCACCACAACTTCAACCAAGCGTAGCCCCATTTTCTCCCAAATTCCAACCCACCACAACTTCAACCAAGCGTAGCCCCCTTTTCCCAAAAATTCCAACCCACCACAACTTCAACCAAGCGTAGCCCCCCTTTTCCCCCAAATTCCAACCCATCACAACTTCAACCAAGCGTAGCCCCCCTTTTCCCCCAAATTCCAACCCACCACAACTTCAACCAAGCGTAGCCCCATTTTCTTCCAAATTCCAACCCACCACAACTTCAACCAAGCGTAGCCCCCCTTTTCCCAAAAATTCCAACCCACCACAACTTCAACCAAGCGTAGCCCCATTTTCCCCCAAATTCCAACCCACCACAACTTCAACCAAGCGTAGCCCCATTTTCCCCCAAATTCCAACCCACCACAACTTCAACCAAGCGTAGCCCCCCCTTTTCCCAAAAATTCCAACCCACCCCAACTTCAACCAAGCGTAGCCCCATTTTTCCCCAAATTCCAACCCACCACAACTTCAACAAAGCGTAGCCCCCCTTTTCCCAAAAATTCCAACCCACCCCAACTTCAACCAAGCGTAGCCCCATTTTCTCCCAAATTCCAACCCACCACAACTTCAACCAAGCGTTGCCCCCTTTTCCCCCAAATTCCAACCCACCACAACTTCAACCAAGCGTAGCCCCCTTTTCCCCAAAATTCCAACCCACCACAACTTCAACCAAGCGTAGCCCCCCCTTTTCCCAAAAATTCCAACCCACCCCAACTTCAACCAAGCGTAGCCCCATTTTCTCCCAAATTCCAACCCACCACAACTTCAACCAAGCGTTGCCCCCTTTTACCCCAAATTCCAACCCACCACAACTTCAACCAAGCGTAGCCCCCTTTTCCCCAAAATTCCAACCCACCACAACTTCAACCAAGCGTAGCCCCCTTTTCCCCAAAATTCCAACCCACCACAACTTCAACCAAGCGTAGCCCCCTTTTCCCCAAAATTCCAATCCACCACAACTTCAACCAAGCGTAGCCCCCCCTTTTCCCAAAATTCCAACCCTACACAACTTCAACCAAGAGTTACCCCAGACAGCGGGGGGCGGTGACGGTGGAGGTGGGGGTGGGGGGCGGCAGGACGGGGGTGCTGCTGCAACACCTGACGCCCAACGCCACCTACACCGTCATCGTCACAGAGATAGTCAACGCCAGCGTTAGGTGGTCGCACAATGCTTCCTTCTCCACTGGAGGTGAGATTTTTCCGCCTTTTTTCACCAGAGGTGTGATTTTTTCTGTCTTTTTTCCACTGCAGGTGAGAGTTTTTCCGTCTTTTTTTTCACTGGAGGTGAGACTTTTCCGTCTTTTTTCAACTGGAAGTGAGATTTTTTCGTCTTTTTCCCACTGGAGGTGAAATTTTTTCGTCTTTTTTCCCACTGGAGGTGAGATTTTTTCGTCTTTTTTCAACTGGAGGTGAGATTTTTTCGGCTTTTTTCCACTGGAGGTGAGATTTATTTCTTTTTTTCACCGAAGGTGAGATTTTTGTGCCTTTTTTTCACTGGAGGTGAGATTTGTGCGTCTTTTTTCCATGGAGGTGAGATTTTTCCGTCTTTTTCCACCGGATGTATGCGTTTTCCCGTCTTTTTCTACCGGAGGTAAGACTCTCTCCATCCTTTTCTTTCGTAGGTAAAATTGTACTTTTTAATATGAACACGTTTATAAATCGCATATATCGTGAAATTTTCTTATTGTTTTACTTGTGTCTGGTGATTAATTTGATGGAATCATTTAGTGTGCAATCCAAATAAAATTTTAAAAGTATTCTGCTCACTACAGGGCGCACCCGTGAACGAAAAAAAAAAGATTATTTCCAACCAAAAAAAACGTATATGAAAAAATTTGGTTCAAATAAACAGGATACCGAAAATTGTTCATTGTTAGTTGGTATTATAGAGTGTGGCTTTCGAATTATTTTACAAATTTACTTTTCATTGTTTTCCTTTGAATTTTTAAACTGTGTTTTAATGAACTGTGATTATAAAAATTCTGTTTTAACGCGTTTATATTGAACAAAGCCTATAAGTTCGGGTTTGAAAAATAGATTTGAATATTTTGTTTTGGATGTCAAATAAATTGAGTATTCATATTTCGTGACACGATCTGTGATAAACGCCTATTTCTCGAAGTAAGAATAGGCCTACTACCCAAAATAAGATAGACAAGCAACTGAGCTCAACAGTTATGACGGATGGCATCAATAACTTCTTTTCGTCGTTCATACTTCTGTGCGGAAAAAATACATTTTTGATCGCGTCTATAGAAGCATTTCGTGGTCGAAATCGTGAAAGCCCCGATGTCTTCTTCGCACTCCACAGGGAACTTCTTTCTGGTCCGCGGGTGTCCGACTTTTGTGGGAGACTTGGAGGGTGAAACGAGTAAAGTGTGTTTGGGGCCATGCGTCTGGCAGGGCAGGGTAGGGCAATTGTAGTGCCACACGTCTGGCAGGGTAGAGTTGAACAACAGCAATGGCATACGTCTGGCAGGGTAGAGTAGGACAACTGCAGTGTCGTACGTCTGGCTAGGTAGAGTAGCGTAACTGCAGCGTCATACGTCTGGTTGGGCAGGATAGGGCAGGGCAGAGCAACAGCGTACGACAACTGCATCAATTGGAAATGAGATATTCTGAGTTACAGAAATTATATTTCGTGAATATAATCATACCTGGAAATTATAAGAAAAAGAAGTAAACAGAAATAAATCTGTTTATTTCCAATGATGAACCAAAACCATCATTCGTTTTCAAAAGTCTTGAATAAAGATCGTTAGTTGATTGAGGCACAAGCGTATGGTACCGCTCGTGTTAATTGTGACGTAGAGTTGGGTATAGAGAACTGATTTGCGGGTCATTGCTTCCTCTTCTTTGTTTTCTATCTTGGAAAATTTCCATTGCATTCCTGCCCACTTCTGCGTGAGACGCGAAAATAATAAAATTTGAAGATGTAATTAAAGCCTGAATGCACAGTTCAAATTTGAATCAAAAATAAGATCTTGAATACAATTTGAAAGTTGAATTAGACCTTGAACATAATTTGAAAATTGAACTAAAATCTGAATTTTGAATTTGAACGTAAAATTCGAATTGGGATTTCAAAATTAAAATTTGAATACAGCGTTTATATTTGAACCGCGACTGTACATGTGTGCCTCTGTTTTCTGTTTTTTTATTATTTTGGTTGTTTTTAGTTGTTTTCTTCAGCACGTGGAATTTTTATTCCACGCGTGATCGCACCACCCACGTGTTTTGCGGAACGCGTTTTTTAGAATTTTTCTTGTTAGGTATCAAAAAGCTTTCTTTCGGGTATTAAAAGCTTTCTTTCAGATATTAAAAGCTTTCTTTCAGGTATTGAAGGCTTTCTTTCGGGTATTAAAAGCTTTCTAAAGTTTACTTCTGAAATGTTCAGATATTTTGCGCAGGCGCACCTGACAGGTCGGCCTGTCCTGTAGAGGGCTATGCTGGTAGTGTCTGTCCTCGTCATTGTTCCTAAGAACTTTGTGCTCCTGTCAGATATGTGGGATTCCTGAGCTGCGCTCAGAGGGGTGTGCAGATGGTGTCTGTCCTCGTCAATGAAGCAAGGGTAATCAGCGCTCCTTTGGGATGCGTAGGATTCCTGAGATACATCCTGATGGTGTCTGTCCTCGTCATTTTATCATGAGCAAGCAGCGCTTCTCGGAGGCTGCTCTCGTCACCCTCGACAGAACGGCAATATTCATTGCACGAGTCTGCTGTGGGTCCAGTGCCTTGTGTGGGCTTATATTAATACTCAAGTAGGTGTTATCTTTCTTTTATTTTAACACTGCGCGACGTGACACACCGGTGGTCATTGAGGGTATTTTCATAATGCTGCTCACTGACCAGCAGTCACCGTCTCAATTTCCATAAATACGTATTGAAAATTTAATAAAGGCACGATCTATTTATTGTTCATTATTTTCGAAATTGATCTCTACAAATAATCCCAATATGAATTGGCTACTGAACTTCAGTTTAACAAGCCGCACTTAACGTGTTAAACTTAGGTCTAACTTAATATTTTGTCAACAGATGCCGCAAGAGGTGACGTGTTGCTGGATAGACTTAGTCACGTGGAGCAGGTGGAGCAGGTGGAGCAGATGGAGCAGATGGAGCAGGTGGTGCAAGTGGAGGAAATAACCATCTTGCTGCTGGT
This sequence comes from Morinoia aosen, assembly GCA_030386875.1. Taxonomy (NCBI): domain Eukaryota; kingdom Metazoa; phylum Arthropoda; class Malacostraca; order Amphipoda; family Talitridae; genus Morinoia; species Morinoia aosen. The sequence continues at coordinate 21,882,309 of CM059578.1, read as the reverse complement.
ACTGCTCGGCTGGATGGTGGCGATAGCTCTGTTTTTTAACAGGTAATGTGGTACTGAATGAGGTGATGTTTTGTAAAAAAAATAAAAGATAAAAAAAGTAATATCGGAAATTTACAAAAAATGAAAAAATTATTTCGTAAATTTACAAAAAAAAATAAAAAAAAATTATTTCGTAAATTTACATAATTATTAAATCTGTTTACCAAATTCATTGCGTCTATTTACCTAGTAATAAAATTTGTTTGTGATATTCAGTAGGTAAATTAACTTATAAATCGAATTTGTTTGCTGCATTCACTAGGTAAATACACCCGATAATCAAATTTCTATGCTAAATTCATTAGATAAATTTACCTAATCATCAAATTTGTTTGCTAAACTTTCTTCGTATTGAAAATACTAGTGTAATCAATCAGGCACATTTTTACATGAATTTTATGAAGCATTAGGGAGAACCTACCATTGATTTAAAATAATTGATCTACAGTCATGTATCTTGCATAAATTTACGGTACTACTTTGGCTGTTGGATAACTCGTTTTATCTCAAGCTTGCATTTAAACTGCTATTGTATCTATGGGAATTAGCGCTCCCAGGGGGACTATGTGAGGGCCCGAGCTAAAGGTTAGGTAGGATTCCTTTTGTTGAAATAAAATAGGTTTTTGTTTTGTTGCGGACCATCTTTTTCGGTTCACTACTGTCCTGTTTTTTTCACCTCCTATTACTTTCTTCTCCAACTTTGATCTTGTTTCATGAACTTCTTCCTTGTCTTACTGTTTCTGTGCCCTTTCTGCATAGATTCCGCGTTCTCGTTACTCCATAGTAAATGGTGCCTTCTTCCTTCCTCTCTTTGGATCGCATATGTTGCTGCGGGTAGGGAGGCTAACACTAACGACTAATCTAATCTAACCTGCGTTTAAACTCATTTTCCCAGTTTTGAAAATCTGTTCTCTCATGGGGATACAACTAGTGCATATGTGGAAATGAGTGAGGTCCCTAGCGAACTGATAGGCAAGCCTTCTTTTTATTGAAATATGTAAGGTTTTTGTTTTATTGCGGATCATCTTTTTCGGTTCTCTGCTTTCCTGTTTTTCAGCACCTACTACTTTCTCCTTCAACTTTTGTCTTGTATCATGAACTTCTTCCTCACTTTTCCGTTTTTATGCACCTTGTGCTTAGATCGCACGCTGCCTCAAGTCCACACTGTAGTGCTTTCCTCGTTTCTCTCTTTGGAACGCCATTGTTGCGGTTACGGAGGCTTAAACTAACATATATCTAATCTCTGAAATTCTCCTTCAACAACTTCACGTAAATGTTTCTTCTCGGGAATTAGGATCTCATTTTGACACTTTGACTGCGACTACTAAATATTAAGTTCAGCGCTAAACTCAAATTTAAAGTCAGTTGTAGTAAACTATTTTGAAAATACCAAACATATACTGGATCGTGCCTTCATTTAGCTTTGAGTATTCATGAAAATTTAGTTTTTAATTACTGGTCGGTCAGCAGCATTATGAAAATTACCTCCGTGTACCACCGGTAGCGCACGTCGCGGTCAAAGTGTTAAGGGCGTTTTGCAGCTTATTGAATTTCTCCAAAATTAGCGTCTGAGAAGTTCTTTTGAGTTAAGTTTGACTGTTTCTCTTATTTTCCAAAGTTAACATGCCAGACATGCATCCAAATAAATAAATATAGTTACTCAACTTAGCAGCAAATTTTAGCTTCGCAGCTTTTCCAAATTCTTCAAAATTAGCATTTCTGCAATTAATTTATATTTTTTAAGTTTTGCCGTTTTTCTTGTAACTCTTTAAAATTGATATCTTTGAAATTGATGCACATAGTAAGTACTTGTGTTGTGGTCTTGTTATGGTACTCGTGTGCCCTTGTTGACTAGTTTGTTTGCTCGTCTGTTTGCTCGGTTGCCTCATCTACCGCTAATCAATGATCACTAAATCTACCAATAATCCCCTAACCCAATTTACCTTTAATTACCCCCCCTGTACCCCTCATTACCTCAATCTACTAAAATCATTTCCCTATTACCCCCATCTACTAAAATCATTTCCCTATTACCCCCATCTGCTAATAATCATTTCCCCCATTACCCTCTAATCCTCATTACCCCCATTACCCTCTAATCCTCATTACCCCCTCTATCCTCATTACCCCCTATATCCTCATTACCCCCTCTATCCTCACTCATTACCCCCTCTATCCTCATTACCCCCTCTATCCTCACTCATTACCCCCTCTATCCTCACTCATTACCCCCTCTATCCTCACTCATTACCCTCTCTATCCTCACTCATTACCCTCTCTATCCCCATTACCCCCTCTATCCCCATTACCCCCTCTATCCCCATTACCCCCTCAATCCCCATTACCCCCTCTATCTCCATTACCCCCCTCTATCACCCATTACCCCCTTTATCACCCATTACCCGTCCTCTATCACTCATTACTCCCTCTCTACCACTCATTAATCTTCTCTCTACCACTCATTACCCCCTCTCTACCACCCATTACCCCCTCTCTACCACCCATTACCCCCTCTCTACCACCCATCACCCCCTCTCTACCACCCATTACCCCCTCTCTACCACCCATTACCCCCTCTCTACCACCCATTACCCCCTCTCTACCACCCATTACCCCCCTCTTTACCACTCATTACCCCCTATCTATCACTCATTACCCCCCTCTCTACCCCTCATTACCCCCCTCTCTACCACTCATTACCTCCCTGTCCACCACTCATTACCTACCTCCCTGTCCACCACTCATTACCCACCTCTCTGTCCACCACTCATTACCCCCCCTCTCTACCACTCATTACCCTTTCTCTACCACTCATTACCCCCCTCTATCACTCTTTACCCCCTCTCTACCACTCATTACCCCCCTCTCTATCACTCTTTACCCCTTCTCTACCACTCTTTAACCCCTCTCCACCACTTTTTAATCCCTCTCTACCACATATTCTATATGGGTATTCATATTCTCTACCCCTCTCTACCATCACTCCCCCCATCACTCCCCCATCACTCCCTATTACCCCCCATTTCCCCCATAACCTCCCCCACTACCTACCAGATGGGGCAAGATCCGCATGCTGGAGCCGTGGCAGGAGCCCTTCAAAGAAGGACCCCCCATAATCCCAACCCCCGCAAGAGGGTCCCGCATCCGCTACCCCCCCTTCAAGGGGTCCAGCGTCCGCCCCAAGCCGGGGATCCGATCGGGCAATAGACCGAAGGGGTCCGTTTGTGACCGCAGCTGTCCGGGCAACCGCGAGACCGTGACCCAAATGTGATTGCTGCTGGTGCTGGGTGGAGGCATCGGGCATTTGATGTGGGGTGTTATGGTCGCAACGTGCACCACCGGTGGTACACGGAGGGATTTTCACCGACCAGCAATCCCTTACTCAGTTTTCATAAATAATTGCAGAGCTAAATGAAGATTTTTATGATTCTGCAAATCGACCAGTAGTCACTAACCCAATAGTCATTAACGTAGTTAAAGCCAAGTGAAGGCACGATCCAGTCCATATTTATTACTTTCAAATGTGCTTTCTACAATTGAATTTAAATCTAAGTTAAATATTGAACTTCGGTTTAACCCCATGGCGGTCGAAACGTTAACTGAGTATGTGTTATTTTGAGCGTTACATGATTTTTATAAGTCGTTTGTGTATGTGTTGTGTAATATGTGTATAAGATGTCAACTATCACCGCAATATCGTAGGGAAAATTTCATCGCCTTAATTTTAGAGGAACTATAAAGTTCTCGTTTGACCGCGGTGGCGATGTGCAGCAAAAGTATTTCTTGATATTAGTTAGATAAGTGACTTGACCCAAACGAGTGTTCTAGAATTTGATACACGTTTTTGTGATTTTTAGTTCGGTGTTAGGTAGTATTACGGTACATCAAGAACCAAAGTGTGAACTTATCTCTGGGTTAAGATTGGATTCAAGGCGGATTAAGCTGGGATTCGTTCACATATATCCCCGGTTGAAGTGAAATTTAACAAGTCGCTAGATCAATCCCCCAAGATTATTTCAGAAAGTGCGGGCAACTGCGTTATTATTGCATATGTATTTAGGGTGGATTTACTTTGCAGCACAAAATTTACAGCCAATTTATTTTGTTGAATAAATCGTTGAGAAATTATTATTGCATATGTATTTAGGGTGGATTTACTTTGCAGCACAAAATTTACAGCCAATTTATTTTGTTGAATAAATCGTTGAGAAATTATTATTGCATATGTATTTAGGGTGGATTTACTTTACAGCACAAAATTTACAGCCAATTTATTTTGTTGAATAAATCGTTGAGAAATTATTATTGCATATGTATTTAGGGTGGATTTACTTTACAGCACAAAATTTACAGCCAATTTATTTTGTTGAATAAATCGTTGAGAAATTATTATTTGATATGTATTTAGGGTGGATTTACTTTGCAGCACAAAATTTACAGCCAATTTATATTGTTGAATAAATCGTTGAGAATTTGATGCTGCGTTACTATATAGGCCGTCAGGATTTGTTCATCAACACTGTTTCAAAGTGTGACTTATCTTGTTATATTGAAAAGGTTTTATTATTGAGCAGTTGAGAAACTTCCTTCTAATACGAACAATGCAATAGAAACACGAGTAACTTTAAAAACAATAACACCATATAAATATAGAGATGTTTCAAGGTCATGCGTTCTCGTGTGTGTATAGATAGAATTATAAAAAAATCTTGTTAACCATGTTTAGCCTTGAACTCGAAGATCCGTAGGAACGTTGAGTGCCTTACATAGGTGTTGTCTGAGAAATGTAAATCATTTTCATTCGCCAAGTTCGTACATAAACTTATACTCGCTGAAATAAACATGCTATCTTGATCCTACCAGGCGCTGGACCATCCATTACCCCCCCCCCTCATTACACACCCCCATTACCCCCTCCCCCCCCCCCCCTCTCTCCACCAAGAGGGGGCGGTAAGGTGAGCATCCTTGTGTATCTGATGCTGTACCAATGCTACAAAATAGGTCGCAATTTGACTTTTATCGATTACAGCTCTAACATTGTAAGCAGAACGTGTAAATTTAATACGAGCAGTAAATTTCATGAGCAAAAGCTGTAAATTTCATGAATAAACGCTGTAAATTGTATGAGGAAAAGCTGTAAATTTCATGAGCAAACGCTGTAAATTTCGTGAGAAAAAGCTGTAAATTTCATGAGAAAAAGCTGTAAATTTCGTGAGCAAAAGCTTTCAGGTCAACAACGCGAAAAAAAGGCATCGCAAAATGAAAATAACCAACCAATCGTTGTCAAACCTCATGGCTAGTCATTGCTCATGTGTGCCCCTTGTGATCGGGTTGTCTTAGTGTTGCTTAACACTTTGACTGCGACGTGAGCCACCGGTGGTACACGGAGGTAAATTTCATAATGCTGCTGACCGACCACCAGTCACCATCTCAATTTACATAAATGCTTAATTGAAGCTAAATGAAGGCATGATCAAGTTAAATATTTGCTATTTTAAAATTGCTTACTACAGCTGATTTTAAATTTGAGTGGAATGTAATTGTTGGGCAAATATGCAGAGTGTCCTAACCCACAAAACACGGCATTTTAGGACACTCAAGTTAGAGGCGTGGTGTTCATCGCAGGGTTGCCAAGCTGGCGTTTCCTAGCCAAGTTACTAACTAGGAACTGAACTAGGAACTAGGCCACTCTGCCTGAAAGACATCTACGCCGCTGTGAGGTGAAATTATCACTTAATCCACTCTCCAGTTTTGACCTCTGCTTTGTGGGTTAGGCCACTCTGTATATTTGCCCTCCACAATCAACTAAATTTTGCTAAACTAAATAGGTTAACCTGCGCAGTTTACCCATTTGCAGTGTACGTGTTAGCGCTCAGCAGTTGTGTTCAGGGCCTCAGGGCCTCCTTATATGTCTGAAAAGCCTCCAAAGAATAACTTGTGTTTAACACTTTGACTGCGACTTCTAAATATTAAGTTCAATGCCAAACTCATATTTAAAGTCAATTGTAGTAAACTATTTTGAAATTTGAAAATATGAACTGGATCGTGCCTTTATTTAGCTTTGATTAAGTATATATGAAAATTGAGTTTTCAACTACTGGTCGGTCAGCAGCACTATGAAAATTACCTCCGTGTACCACCGGTGGCGCACGTCACAGTCAAATTATTAAAATTATGGGAAATAAATGGATTTTTCATCACAAATACGCATAATGTGTATTGCAGGTACAGGCATTCTCCGTATAACGTGATAATTTGGGTTTAAATAAGTTTTCGTTTGGAAGAATTAATGGAAATGATTTGTGTACTTACCTCATTATATACTTGCTTGATCCTTCGTCACCGCAAACACTCTACTTTCTGTGATTACGTAAGCAAATTTTAATATCCATCCAATATCAACATAAGATGAAATTTTCTTCCTCTGTCACCAAGCACTTACTGTTTTCAGTGATGTCTTAATTTCAGAACAACAAAGACCTAAATTTTTATTTTGTCAGTCTATCACTATATAGGCCTACCTGTCAGTCTATCACTATATACCTGTCAGTCTATCACTATATACCTGTCAGTCTATCACTATATACCTGTCAGTCTATCACTATATACCTGTCAGTCTAACACTATATACCTGTCAGTCTATCACTATATACCTGTCAGTCTATCACTATATACCTGTCAGTCTATCACTATACATATACCGTGTTTTACCAGAACCAAGTTTCAAAATCCTCTAAAACCACATAGGACAAAATTCGGAATTCCGTCCACGGGATTACGGGTGCGGCCTGCAGTGAGTAATGTATCTACGTTGAGTTTGAAATGAGTTAGGCTCGGTTCGTTTGGGTCATTATTTAGCTTAAGGCTGTATATTTCACGAGCAAAAGCGGTAACTTTCATGAGCAAAAGCGGTAACTTTCATGAGCAAAAGCGGTAACTTTCATGAGCAAAAGCGGTAACTTTCATGAGCAAAAGCGGTAACTTTCATGAGCAAAAGCGGTAACTTCCATGAGCAAAAGCGGTAACTTTCATGAGCAAAAGCGGTAACTTCCATGAGCAAAAGCGGTAACTTTCATGAGCAAAAGCGGTAACTTTCATGAGCAAAAGCGGTAACTTTCATGAGCAAAAGCGGTAACTTTCATGAGCAAAAGCGGTAACTTTCATGAGCAAAATCTGCAAATTTTGCGAGCAAAAGTTCGGACTCATGAGTACAGCTCTATCGTCAGCAGTTGCAGCGTTCAGCTACCTCGTGAATTCCAGGGTGCGAATATTGCCATTTCTCGCAGAAATCTTCAAATTCAGTTAGCTTCAAATCCCAGTCTGGGTTCTAATCATCCAGTGAGGCCTCAAATTTTTTAGGTAGGCTCTCGAAAAATAAATAAATTGTGGCAACAGTGCAGTGCTGCCAGATGCGGAGGGATTTTATCGCTTAATGCTATACAAAAATGCTTAACTTTGGGCATTACGGCCAGAAAAATGCCCATTTGGTGTCGTTAATTGGTTGGTCAAATGTGTATTTTTTTTAAATATTTAATTCCGCGCTTTTTTTGGCATGGAAGGAAATGTCTCACCATATTCCTATCGTTGAATAAATGCACACTTAGTAAACTTGAATTTTCTGTCCAGTTCAATTAACGAAGATAATTATATATGCTATGTCAAGTTCAATTAACGAAGATAATTTTAAATTTTACGACAAGTTCAATTAACGAAGATAATTATAAATGTTATTTCAAGTTCAGTTAACGAAGCTAATTTTATATTTTATGACAAGTTCAATTAACGAAGATAATTACAAATTTCATGACAAGTTCAATTAACGGCGGTAATTATAAATGTTATGTCAAGTTCAATTAACGAAGATAATTATAAATGTTATTTCAAGTTCAGTTAACGAAGCTAATTTTATATTTTACGACAAGTTCAATTAACGAAGATAATTATAAATGTTATTTCAAGTTCAGTTAACGAAGCTAATTTTATATTTTACGACAAGTTCAATTAACGACAATAATTATAAATGTTATGTCAAGTTTAATAAACGGTGATAATTATAAATGTTATGTCAAGTTCAATCAACGAAGATAATAATAAATTTTGTTTTACTACCCTTGCTACTGAGCGTTATTGCGCAAGTAAATTAAATAACAGCCATTGGACGGGACTTCTGCTGTTGTTGAGCTACGCTACTGGAGGTGTTTATTTTGAGTTATTTAATGTTATGATATTTATTGATGAATTTATTTCAGGGGTGAGAACTTTTTATAGCCGCAAACATTGGGCTCTGCTCTGGCCTCAAGCTCTCCTGCACATACACATATGTGCTATATACTCGTACCCATATATAAATATATATCTATATATATATATATATATACCTGTCCTACCTGTATATATATATACCTGTGTGTGTGTATGTATAGATAGATATATATATACATATATATATATATATACATACACACACACACACACACACACACACACACACACACTCATACATATACATGCACTATTGCACATTCAATGAATATGCACTCACATATACATACGCAAATGTACGTATATAAATGTATTATACATAATATATTCAAATATTTGAAAATGCAGACCTACACACAAGACGTGTACCTTCATTACGAAATGAAAGACTGAAGCATTCACGAGACAATTACCTTTAACACGTCCCCTGCGCTTGCGCGGCAGCTAGCGGTTGGTTTCGTTAGGTTGTAAGTAGCAGAACAGGGAAATCGATTTTCCAACTTGAATTTTTTTAGTTCTTTCTAATTAATACGAAAAATACAATTGCATGATAGCATTTTACCTCGTATGATAACAATTACTGTTAAAAAATGTCACGAAACCGATAAAATATAATAAAATTTAAACCGGCACTTAAATGGGCAGTGTACTGGTTGGTACACATTTACCAACAGGCAACGAAAATTTCCGGAACAAATGGGACCCGCAAGAAGTTTGGATGGCAATATCAACGTCTTCTCTCCAAAGATACCTGGCCAAGTAACTCAGAGATCTCTAACCATCAATACACCTGAAGAACTAGACAAGTACTTGCTGCAACATGTCGGCAAGTCCTCAGAGGAAATTATTCGTGATTAGTATTTTTTTAGACTGACGTATTGAGTTTAATATTATTTTGATATCTGTCCACTTGTTTTCTTCTTGATTTTTGATTGAATTACCTTTACTTCTTCAAGGCATCCACGTCGACCTTACAGCCTTGTTTTGCTGCTTACTAAATTGTTTTTCAATTTCTTTCTTTCTCTTTTTTATCGAATACTCATACCGAACTTGCTGCTCAGACTTAACTCGTGTACGTGTTTTTGAATCTGGAAACAATTTAGATAGTCAAGATTTTTTAAATTCCATAAATAACTTCACTGTCACTTCGTTTTTAAATCCATTTCGTCCTTGCTACATCTTATAAGTGTTATATGCGGAAACCACTGGTACGACAGCCTTGTAACTACATTATTTGCCATTTATGATCCCTAATGTTCCTGCTCATGGACTGAATTTGCGCTCTCCTTATGAAATCATACTAAATTTTAAACAATTTAGACTAATAACCTCTGTGTTTTTAGACTTTCTTTTTTTTTAATTTAATTCTAAGTAGGAATGTCCTTATTTTTACCTTGATCCTGTAGTTTTATCATTTTTATTTTTACGTTACATTTTACTTACTGTCTCTTAATGCTAATGACTGACCATGTTGACATATTCGACAATATTGATCCAGATCTCAATCACTTGAATAGACTGCACCCAAACCTAAATGAAACTGGAAACTGTAAATACCTAAATATTAAAAAAATCAATGAATCGATGAGGAAGACCTGTAACGATTTTTCTCTATTATTTTGGAACTGAAGATCCATTTATCCGAAAATAGATGAAATATCTTGTACTATCACTGAGCTGAACAGCAATTTTGATGTTCTCAGTTTCACCGAAAGTTGGCTAGACGACTCATCTAAAGACCTGATTCAAATTCAAAACTATTATAGCCATCATTCACTCCGTAGTAACAAACGTGGTGGTGGCATCAGTACGGACATATCTAAACATATATCTTCGAAAGTCATTTTAAGTGCAACTATGAATCGTGAACATATTGAGACCTTATTTATAGAACTAACGAAAAATGATAAACGGATTGTGCTTGGGACAGTATATAGGCCCCCAACAGCTTGTAACGTCTCTTTCCTGAACGAGCTTCAAAGCATTATATCTCAGTTCAACAAGTCTCTATACAATGACATAATAATCTGCGGGGATTTCAACTACGATCTTCTACAATATGATAGCTGTGAGCAAATCTCAAACTTCATAAATGTTTTTCAGTCTAGCTCCTTCCTTCCAATCATCACGAAACCTACACGTGTTGGTTCTGAATCGGCTACGTTACTCGATAATATTTCTAAGTTAGATCCGACTGATTTTCTTACCGGAATAATAATTTCTGACTTATCTGACCATTTCCCGGTGTTTCTCATCAAGAAAAATGCCCATAATCCTTGTACCAGCCCACAGGCTGATACTTATTCATTTCGTTGTGTAAACGAATACAACTTGGGAACAATGTGAACTGTTCTAGAAGAATTAATGCCATCATTAGACGTCTATGAACGGGACAATAATGCGATTAACATTGATGAAGCAATACTAAATTTAACTGAAATTATAACGACCGCATATAACCAGTGTTGTCCAATAATCACCCGCACAATTACGCCGAAAAATAGACAAAAGCCCTGGATTATTGAAGATATCGTGATCAATATAAAGAAACGTCAAGCGTACCTAGCCTTACTATACGAAGGGCAAATATCTAAAGTAACGTATAACAGATTCAGGAATCATGTGACAAATCAAATACGAACCTCAAAACGAGACTACTTCTAGCCCAAATTTACTGAATACAAAACTAATATTAAAAAAACTTTGGCGCCTGCTTAATTCATGCTATAAACCGAATAATAATCCTACGAAAACAATTGAGTCCGTCGTTCACGAAAATGTAAAATACCACGAGAAAAAAGATATTGCAACTGTGTTTAACAACTTTTTTATAAACATAGGAAAAAATATAGCCGATAGTGTCTTCAGTGAACCCAGAGACCACTTGCAATACATGGACCATGTCCGTGAACCTAACTCTTTCTTTTTCACGCCAACTAATCCCTCCGATGTAATTACGTGCATAAACAACTTGAAAAATAAATCAAGTGGATTGAAAAATTTTTCGGCTAAAGTTGTTAAGGCTATAGCTGATATAATAGCACCGTGCATATCTTATATTGTCAACCAATCCCTTTCTCAAGGTATCTTCCCCAATTCTTTCCAAATTGCGAGAGTTACCCCTATTTTTAAAAATGGTGAAAAAAACTGCATTAACAATTATAGACCTATCTCTGTACTACCAATTATTAGCAAAATATTCGAGAAAGGTGTGTATAAAAAGTGTATTCGTATTTTGAACAAAAATCTTTCCTCTACGACAAACAATACGGTTTTCGTTCTAAGAAATCTACGACACAAGCTGTATTAAATCATTTGCAATACCTTTATTCTAATATAGATGAAGGAAAGCTTGTTTTCTCCGTATTTCTTGACTTTCGAAAAGCATTCGATTGTGTGGACCATAACGTATTACTCTCGAAACTACATTGTTATGGCATTCGAGGGGCTGCCCATTGATTGGTTTAGATCATACCTAGCAAATCGGAAACAATACGTTGTCATTGACGACGCAAAATCAGACCCACAGACAATTAGCCATGGGGTTCCACAAGGATCTGTCCTTGGGCCTCTCCTATTTCTAATTTTTATGAATGATATTAAATCTACATCATTCTTCAAATTCATACTTTTTGCCGATGACAGTACCCTTTCTGCGGTCCTTCCAAACCAAAATCCCGCTAGGATGGCGGAGCGTATAAATAATGAACTTCATAAGGTTTCATTGTGGCTTAAAGCTAATAAAATAAGCCTTAATATCGATAAAACAAAATATATTACATTCTCATACAAGAAAAATATATCTCTCCCACGCATTCAAATTGGCGAAGGTGAAATCGAAGAAACCAACTCAAGTAAATTCCTGGGCATCATAATAGACAAACATCTAACCTTTAAAGAGCACATCGCTCATATTAGTTCTAAATTATCAAAATCTATCGGAATCCTAAATAATTAAGAATTTCCTGCCTGAAACAGCCTTACAAATGCTCTACCGAACGCTCATTTCACCATACTTGCAATACGGAATAGAAGCATGGCACGGTACTGATAAAAATAAAACCAACAAAATTTTTACCCTGCAAAAAAGAGCCATAAGAGCGGTAAAGAATCTAGAATATAATGCTCACACAAATGACTCATTCAAAAATTTACGAATACTTAAGCTCTCGGATCTCTACAAAATCTCCATTTGCAATTTCATTTACAAAACATTAACAAATGATGGCGACAATAGCCTAAAACAACTATTAACTACGCAAACTGGTCATCACGACCATTTAACCCGAAATAGAAGTAAATTCATGCTTCCTTATTACTCAAAGGCTCGGTCAAAACACAGTATCCTCTTCGTTGGAACTAAAACTTGGAACTCAATACCTGCGGAGATCCGTGAAAGTAATTCTTATAAGGTATTCAAAAAAAGTCTTGAGTCTCACTTCCTATCAGATTACTAGTCGTGTAAGATCACAAAGTCAAACCTTGTCCCCTACATAACTGGTCCTAATAATGTAATCTGCCTTGATTAATTTCGCCGATCTTCAGTCTGTTTTTGTATCGTTTGTCGAATATACTATTAAATCTAGTCCATATGGACTATATTGTGAAATGAAGTATCTAATTTCGAGTTACTTATCTCATTGATCAGTCTAATGCGTCTCTAGTTTAAGTGAATTAGGTTAAACATTATTGTACTCCTAAGACTAACCTTGATGGTAGGATGCCTTGGAAGTCACTAAACTTATTCGGGCCCACAGGTAGCTATGCTCAAATTTGACCATTGTACTAGACTTAAGAAACATTTTATCTCTGTATCACCTGTGGTATATAAATTGTTTAAATTGTTTAAATTGTAAAAACGTCTTAAATCCGCACAATTGATGCAGCCGGACAACAAGGCTGTGTCCCACAGCTGTCTGTGCCATACGGGGGGAAGAAAACGACGGCAGTAAACGTTTTTGGGGCAGACTGCTTCAATCTGATGACGAATTTAGTTCATTTCCAATGAAGATGGTACATCTTTTTTCCGAAGTCTACCCTCAAGTTCTTCATTTGTGTATTCATCTACGAATTTTCAATTGTTCTATTATTATTTGATGTTATTTGTTTGTGTTTGCGTGCTCAGCTTTACTATAGAGGTGATGTTCAGATCAGTCAATTTAGCGCTGTCTAGTTATTTGCCAGCATCACTATTTGACATCACTATTCGGCATCATCAGTATGCAGCACCACCAGTACACAGCACCACCAGTATGCAGCACCACCAGTATGCAGCACCACCAGTATGCAGCACCACCAGTACACAGCACCACCAGTATGCAGCACCACCAGTACACAGCACAACCAGTACACAGCACCACCAGTACACAGCACCACCAGTACACGGCACCACCAGTGTGCAGCACCACCAGTACACAGCACCACCAGTACACAGCACCACCAGTACACAGCACCACCAGTACACAGCACCACCAGTACACAGCACCACCAGTATGCAGCACCACCAGTACACAGCACCACCAGTATGCAGCACCACCAGTACACAGCACAACCAGTTCACAGCACCACCAGTACACAGCACCACCAGTACACAGCACCACCAGTACACAGCACCACCAGTGTGCAGCACCACCAGTACACAGCACCACCAGTACACAGCACCACCAGTACACAGCACCACCAGTACACAGCACCACCAGTACACAGCACCACCAGTACACAGCACCACCAGTACACAGCACCACCAGTACACAGCACCACCAGTATGCAGCACCACCAGTATGCAGCACCACCAGTATGCAGCACCACCAGTACACAGCACCACCAGTATGCAGCACCACCAGTACACAGCACAACCAGTACACAGCACCACCAGCACACAGCACCACCAGTACACAGCACCACCAGTATGCAGCACCACCAGTACACAGCACCACCAGTACACAGCACCACCAGTACACAGCACCACCAGTACACAGCACCACCAGTACACAGCACCACCAGTACACAGCACCACAAGTACACAGCACCACCAGTGTGCAGCACCACCAGTACACAGCACCACCAGTATGCAGCACCACCAGTACACAGCACAACCAGTACACAGCACCACCAGTACACAGCACCACCAGTACACAGCACCACAAGTACACAGCACCACCAGTATGCAGCACCACCAGTACACAGCACCACCAGTATGCAGCACCACCAGTACACAGCACAACCAGTACACAGCACCACCAGTACACAGCACCACCAGTACACAGCACCACCAGTGCACAGCACCACCAGTATGCAGCACCACCAGTGCACAGCACCACCAGTACACAGCACCACCAGTATACAGCACCATCTCCTTCCAGCGTCATCAATACTCAGCGTCATTCTGCATCATCAATATTCGGCATCATTATTCAGCATCAAAAGTTATTCAGTATCATCAATATTCAGTATCATCATCATTCAGCATCAGTATTCAGAAATCATCATTCAGGTTGTACAAATCAAAGTTAAAACAAATGCATAAGCAGCAATCTGAACAATTCTCCCACTAGGGAAGGATCAGCGAGTTTACGGTACTTGTATTGAGTGTAGAGTTTGTGAGTGTTGAGTTTGTGAGTGTAGTGTTTGTGAGTGTAGTGTTTGTGAGTGTAAAGTTTGTGAGTGTAGAGTGTGTGAGTGTAGTATTTGTGAGTGTAGTATTTGTGAGTGTAGTATTTGTGGGTGTAGTATTTGTGAGTGTAGTATTTGTGAGTGTAGAGTTTGTGAGTGTAGAGTTTGTGAGTGTAGAGTTTGTGAGTGTAGAGTTTGTGAGTGTAGAGTTTGTGAGTGTAGAGTTTGTGAGTGTAGAGTTTGTGAGTGTAGAGTTTGTGAGTGTAGAGTTTGTGAGTGTAGAGTTTGTGAGTGTAGAGTTTGTGAGTGTAGTGTTTGTGAGTGTAGTGTTTGTGAGTGTAGTGTTTGTGAGTGTAGTGTTTGTGAGTGTAGAGTTTGTGAGTGTAGAGTTTGTGAGTGTAGAGTTTGTGAGTGTAGAGTTTGTGAGTGTAGAGTTTGTGAGTGTAGTGTTTGTGAGTGTAGAGTTTGTGAGTGTAGAGTTTGTGAGTGTAGAGTTTGTGAGTGTAGAGTTTGTGAGTGTAGAGTTTGTGATTGTAGTGTTTGTGAGTGTAGAGTTTGTGAGTGTAGAGTTTGTGAGTGTAGAGTTTGTGAGTGTAGAGTTTGTGAGTGTAGAGTTTGTGAGTGTAGAGTTTGTGAGTGTAGAGTTTGTGATTGTAGTGTTTGTGAGTGTAGAGTTTGTGAGTGTAGAGTTTGTGAGTGTAGAGTTTGTGAGTGTAGAGTTTGTGAGTGTAGAGTTTGTGAGTGTAGAGTTTGTGAGTGTAGAGTTTGTGAGTGTAGTGTTTGTGAGTGTAGAGTTTGTGAGTGTAGAGTTTGTGAGTGTAGAGTTTGTGAGTGTAGAGTTTGTGATTGTAGAGTTTGTGATTGTAGAGTTTGTGATTGTAGTGTTTGTGAGTGTATAGTTTGTGAGTGTAGAGTTTGTGAGTGTAGAGTTTGTGAGTGTAGTGTTTGTGAGTGTAGTGTTTGTGAGTGTAGTGTATGTGAGTGTAGTGTTTGTGAGTGTAGTGTTTGTGAGTGTAGAGTTTGTGAGTGTAGTGTTTGTGAGTGTAGTGTTTGTGAGTGTAGTGTTTGTGAGTGTAGTGTTTGTGAGTGTAGTGTTTGTGAGTGTAGAGTTTGTGAGTGTAGTGTTTGTGAGTGTAGTGTTTGTGAGTGTAGTGTTTGTGAGTGTAGTGTTTGTGAGTGTAGTGTTTGTGAGTGTAGTGTTTGTGAGTGTAGTGTTTGTGAGTGTAGTGTTTGTGAGTGTAGTGTTTGTGAGTGTAGTGTTTGTGAGTGTAGTGTTTGTGAGTGTAGAGTTTGTGAGTGTAGTGTTTGTGAGTGTAGTGTTTGTGAGTGTAGTGTTTGTGAGTGTAGTGTTTGTGAGTGTAGTGTTTGTGAGTGTAGTGTTTGTGAGTGTAGAGTTTGTGAGTGTAGTGTTTGTGAGTGTAGTGTTTGTGA
This sequence comes from Morinoia aosen, assembly GCA_030386875.1. Lineage (NCBI taxonomy): Eukaryota > Metazoa > Arthropoda > Malacostraca > Amphipoda > Talitridae > Morinoia > Morinoia aosen. The sequence continues at coordinate 21,865,965 of CM059578.1, read as the reverse complement.
GTGTAGTGTTTGTGAGTGTAGTGTTTGTGAGTGTAGTGTTTGTGAGTGTAGAGTTTGTGAGTGTAGTGTTTGTGAGTGTAGTGTTTGTGAGTGTAGTGTTTGTGAGTGTAGTGTTTGTGAGTGTAGTGTTTGTGAGTGTAGAGTTTGTGAGTGTAGTGTTTGTGAGTGTAGTGTTTGTGAGTGTAGTGTTTGTGAGTGTAGTGTTTGTGAGTGTAGTGTTTGTGAGTGTAGTGTTTGTGAGTGTAGTGTTTGTGAGTGTAGTGTTTGTGAGTGTAGAGTTTGTGAGTGTAGAGTTTGTGAGTGTAGAGTTTGTGAGTGTAGTGTTTGTGAGTGTAGAGTTTGTGAGTGTAGAGTTTGTGAGTGTAGTGTTTGTGAGTGTAGTGTTTGTGAGTGTAGTGTTTGTGAGTGTAGTGTTTGTGAGTGTAGAGTTTGTGAGTGTAGAGTTTGTGAGTGTAGAGTTTGTGAGTGTAGAGTTTGTGAGTGTAGAGTTGGTGAGTGTAGAGTTTGTGAGTGTAGAATTTGTGAGTGTAGAGTTTGTGAGTGTAGAGTTTGTGAGTGTAGAGTTTGCGAGTGTAGTGTTTGTGAGTGTAGAGTTTGTGAGTGTAGAGTTTGTGAGTGTAGATTTTGTGAGTGTAGAGTTTGTGAGTGTAGAGTTTGTGAGTGTAGAGTTTGTGAGTGTAGAGTTTGTGAGTGTAGAGTTTGTGAGTGTAGAGTTTGTGAGTGTAGTGTTTGTGAGTGTAGAGTTTGTGAGTGTAGTGTTTGTGAGTGTACAGTTTGTGAGTGTACAGTTTGTGAGTGTACAGTTTGTGAGTGTACAGTTTGTGAGTGTAGAGTTTGTGAGTGTAGAGTTTGTGAGTGTAGAGTTTGTGAGTGTAGAGTTTGTGAGTGTAGAGTTTGTGAGTGTAGAGTTTGTGAGTGTAGAGTTTGTGAGTGTAGAGTTTGTGAGTGTAGAGTTTGTGAGTGTAGAGTTTGTGAGTGTAGAGTTTGTGAGTGTAGAGTTTGTGAGTGTAGAGTTTGTGAGTGTAGAGTTTGTGAGTGTAGAGTTTGTGAGTGTAGTGTTTGTGAGTGTAGAGCTTGTGAGTGTAGTGTTTGTGAGTGTAGAGTTGGTGAGTGTAGTGTTTGTGAGTGTAGAGTTTGTGAGTGTAAAGTTTGTGAGTGTAGTGTTTGTGAGTGTAGAGTTTGTGAGTGTAGAGTTTGTGAGTGTAGTGTTTGTGAGTGTAGAGTTTGTGAGTGTAGAGTTTGTGAGTGTAAAGTTTGTGAGTGTAGTGTTTGTGAGTGTAAAGTTTGTGAGTGTAGAGTGTGTGAGTGTAGAGTTTGTGAGTGTAGATTTTGTGAGTGTAGAGTTTGTGAGTGTAAAGTTTGTGAGTGTAGAGTTTGTGAGTGTAGAGTTTGTGAGTGTAGAGTTTGTGAGTGTAGAGTTTGTGAGTGTAGAGTTTGTGAGTGTAAAGTTTGTGAGTGTAGAGTTTGTGAGTGTAGTGTTTGTGAGTGTACAGTTTGTGAGTGTAAAGTTTGTGAGTGTAGAGTTTGTGAGTGTAGAGTTTGTGAGTGTAGAGTTTGTGAGTGTAGAGTTTGTGAGTGTAGAGTTTGTGAGTGTAGTGTTTGTGAGTGTAAAGTTTGTGAGTGTAGAGTTTGTGAGTGTAGAGTTTGTGAGTGTAGAGTTTGTGAGTGTAGTGTTTGTGAGTGTAGAGTTTGTGAGTGTAGTGTTTGTGAGTGTAGAGTTTGTGAGTGTAGAGTTTGTGAATGGAAAATTTCTGAATTTCAAATTTCTGAATGAAATTTTTCCAAAATGAATTTTTCTAACTAAAATTTTTAAATTAAATGTTTTAAAATGAAATATTAACCCATATTGAGCTGAAATATTAAAGCTAGCACCAATTAATCTTCTCGCAACTCTGCTTCCTTCGTCTTCCCTGACCTTCGTTGTATAGGATATTCGCGTCAAAATATTACCTTCCCATGTCTATTACCTTGGAAGTTTTCTCCCCCTGTGCAGTACCTCTCAGATCCATTACTTGACACTTTGAGTGCGACGTGAGCCACCGGTGGTACACGGAGGTAATTTTCATGATGCTGCTGACCGACCAGTAGTCGCAAATTCAATTTTCATAAATACTTAGCCGAAGCTAAATGATGGCACGATCCAGTTCATGTTTGGTATTTTCAAAATAGTTTGCTACAATTGACTTTAAATTTGAGTTTGGTGTTGAACTTAATATTTAGTAGTCGCAGTCAAAGTGTTAAAATGTTCCTTACCTCCATCACGTAAAGACATTACCTCCTGAAACCTAGAATATTACATCCCCACCCATATTACGCGAATACATTACCTCCTCACCCATGTTACGTGTAGATGTTACCTCCCTAACTCTATAAAGGAAAATATTACCTCCCCATCTCCATTACCTAACTTATCACCTCCTAACCAGTATCTCTTGAAAATTTTGCTCTATGTAATACTTTATTTGCACTGAAAAGAAATGCGTTAATGGCATTCATCTAAATTCTTACACTAAGCAATGAACACGCTACCTCATTATCTGTATACGCTTAGTGTAGAATAAGACGCCCGCTAAAGCTACTTGCTATTCATGAAAACATAGCACATGCTGAGTTACTAACACTTTGACCACAACGTGCGCCACCGGTGGCCACTGAGGGGATTTTGATAACGCTGCTGAGTGACCAGTTGACACAAACGTCATGAATACCCAATCAGAGCTAAATGAATACACGATGCGGTTCTTGTTGGCTATTTTTAACTTTGCTCTCTGCAATTGACTTTAAGTTAGAGTTGAGTATTAAACTTCAGTTTAACCCGCCGCGGTTAAAAAATTAACACGTTCCCAACGTATGTACAGCTTCTACGGTTGGTTTCGTTAGGTTGTGTGGAGCAGTATTAGGAAATCAACTTTTCTTCTCAAATACATTTTGATCCATCCTGAGAAATGTGAAAAATGCAGATGCACGAACACATTTCACCTCGTATGATAAGTTATTTATTAAAAAGATTGCGAAACAGCTGAAATGTAATTCATCTATACCGGTGCATGAAGGACCAGTTCACCTAATGGTACACCTGTGGCCCAACACGCAGGGAACGAGTTAACACGCTCACAACGTTTGTACAGCTGCTACGGTTGGTTTCGTTGGGTTGTGCGGAGCAGTATTGAAAAACCGACTGTACTACTCAGATCCATTCATATCCTTTCTGAAAAGTGTGAAAAGTATAATTGGACGATAGTGTTTCTACTTCTGTACTACAATCAACTTTGAAAAGGTAGTGAAATAGTTGAAGTGCTATTCATTTATGCCGGTATGCAAATGAGCGATTCACCGAGTGGTGCACATATGTCCCGATACGTAGTCAGCGTGTTAAAAAGGTAGTGGAATAGTTGAAATGTTATAATTATTCATGCTAGTGTGCAAACGAGCTATTCACCTCGTGGTATACATATGTCCCAATCCGTAGTCAATTTTTTAAGAGCTGCGTAACGTCGAGTGGGTGCAAAACAGGACGCCTTCTATGGCATCTGCATCTGCGTCCGACCTACGACAGTACCCCGTCTAGGACGCAGATGCAGATGCCATACCCGCGCAGATGCAGTACCCCGTCCCGCGATTAGAACGGAATAGAAAATGGCAACAGAAAACGAGCAAAGGGGCCCCATGCTCAGGGTTAAGCCCAAAACGACCAAAATTTAAGGTTCATGAACGAAATGTTGCGGTAATTTCTCTTAAATTATTATTCATGAAACAGTAAATGTGGACTTTTGATCCAAACATTTAAAATATAAGAACGATGCACGTGATTTCCTAGTGTCCTTCAGAAAGGACGTAAGTCAAGCGAGGGTTACGTCACCTGCCTTCAGTCACCTATCACGCACAGGCAACAGCGGAACGCAATTACGATCATACATTTTGCGTACAAGTACCAGTACATCAATTAACACGTTGACTATGTATTAGTATATCCGTGTACCACTAGGTAAATTCATCATTTATGGACCGGTAACAATGGCTACTATTTCATTGATTTCACTACCTTCATTTAAATTAGACTACGGAGTACAAGTATACATGTAATCGAGCAATTATATTTTTAGAAAAGATTTTGTTAGAAAAGATTTGAACGTTATCGGATGGGTTATCAATTCTGCTGCTTCAAACCTAACCAAGCCGACTGTACCAATACTACGTATTGGTACGTATGTGAACCATTAGATATGATTGTTCATTTATGTACCGGTATAAATAACATTTCAATTGTTTCACTGCCTTAATTTGAAGTAGATGATAGCGCGCAAGTTGATTTGTTATAGAAAAAACTATACTTATTACGCTTCTTAGAAAGGATGTAAATCTAATCGAGTAGTAAAGACGGTTTTTCAATTCTGCTTCTTCCAACCCAACCAAATGAAGGGCAGCCACCGTGCAAACGTCGTCAAAGGTTTAACGCAACCGAATACGTCTCGACTCGATCTCCACTCGAAGCGTTGTCTCGTGATAAGAAAGTTTTCTTTGTATTATTAGGTATATCAAAGAATTTTCTTATTTGAAGGCTTCTAATCTGATTGTACTTCTACTTTGCTAACTCTCAGAACCGGAGGCAGGTTTGGCCTCAAACAGTTGATATCGGATGGATGTCAACGCACGAACTCATAACAGCGGCGGGTTTAACTAAAGTTCAATAGTCAACTCATATAAAGTCAATTCTAGTTGGCAATTTTATAAACGGCAAACTTCGGATTTTTTCCAGATAAGCCCCGCCGCTAATGCAAAACATAAGTTCACCCACTTGTAACTTTCGAGATAATGCACCTATTGACTTTAAATTACTCTCAAACAAAATATTAAAACATTCTTCCGTTTGAGAGTAATTTGAAGTCGATAGGTGCATCATTTCGAAAGTTACAAGTGGGTGAACTTATGTTGCATTAGTGGTGGGGCTTTTCTGGAAAAGATCCCAAACATTAACTGGATCGTGCCTTTTTGGCTTTGAATATGTATTGAGGACTAAATCAAATTTGAAGTGAATTGTTTAAGTAACTTTGAAAACAGCACACATTAATTGAATCGTGCCTTCATTTGGATTGATTAAATATTTATGAGGACTGAGTTAGTGATTGCTGGTCGGTCAGCAGCATTATGATAATCCCCTCAGTGACCGCCGGTGGGTCTCGAGATCTTCGCAGGAAACGTACAAAGTTCAAGTCTATAAGTTATTCCAAGTTGCTTCATAAATTCTGGTGAGCTTAGGTTGGGTGCAACATCTAAAACGAAAACGAAAAAATGCTGAAAAAATGCCGACAGAATAATGAAAAACAGAGTCTAATTTTCTCCTACTACTCATTACAGTCGAAGTGGAACCAGATTACACATCTGAGAGTGTATCTCACTGGTAACAACGTGCAAGTCTGTTAGATCTAAATACTTTGAGAACTGAACTGCTGCACGTGTCATATATGAAATGAGTTTCAAGACTATTGCCCACGGTAAATAGAAGGGCCAAGAACTTTACGGCTTCTACAATTAAGCTTTCACGGCTTAATAATGCTACTAATATGACTGTTCTCTAAATACACGTGTTTATACATCATTCATCGACTACGTTTATTAAGGCTTCTTCGAAGCTTAACAAAAACTCATCCCTGCAGTAGGATTCGAACCCGCACCTCCAGAGTAGAGTCAAGTACCCTAACCACTAGCGCACAAGGTCACTTTGCAATACATATTAACTCATAAACGGCCAAACTATTTCGATTTAGAACCAAATATCGCGGTAATTTTCCTTAACACATTGACCGCTATGGGGTTAAGTCGAAGTTCAATATTCAACTCAAATTCAAGTCAAAAGTTGCCAGCAGTTTTATGAATACCAAACTTTAACCGGGTCCATTCAATACCTTTAGTTTCAAGACATAGCTAAAAAAATTTCAAACGACCCATCGTTGGGTCGTATTGCAAGTTACGTGTTAGAATATCATTCAAGAAATCCAGCGCTGACTGAAGTTTTCGTGGAAACATTCAGAATACAAAAACGATGCGAGTGATTCCTTAAAACTTTGACTGTGACTACTAAATATTAAGTTCAACACCAAACTCAAATTTAAAGTCAATTGTAGTAAACTATTTTAAAAATACCCAACATGAACTGGATCATGCTTCATTTAACTTTGATTAAGTATTAATGAAAATTGAATTTGCGACTACTGGTCGGTCAGCAGCATTATGAAAATTACCTCCGTGTACCACCGGTGGCGCACGTCGCAGTCAAAGTGTTAGATGTCGTTAATGGGTTAACACGTGGACTGCGTTTGTTCGGTTGCTGCAGTTGGTTAGGCTAAGTTAGAAGAAACAGAATTGCATATACGACTTGACAGTTCGATTACACTTATAACCTTTATAAAATTTTTGAAAATAAAATTGCGCTATAATGTGTTACCTTGGAAGCTAATTGTTATTATCTTAAAATGTGGTAAAAATGTTGCAATGCTATTCGTTTATACAAGCCGGAAAAATGAGCAATATACTTACTACTGGCACACATATTTACCAAAACCCAGCGAACGTGTTAACTAAGTATGCCTGCCTATAAGGTTTTCTTCAACACACTCGCTCTTTAGAAGACGTTTAGTTTTTTGTTAAAAAAAACATTTCATGAAAACGTGAAGTCAAAGCCAGGCAAACATGAACAAAAAAAGTATAATAATGCATGGTTATGCTAAGTCATTTTAAGCTCTGTAAGACATCGTTTTTTATGAAATTTACCTTTCAGTAATAAACTAACATGGAAATGTGTTTAGGACTCCATGGACCTGCAAATTTCATCATGTGAACGCAAGTTTCATTGCTGTGACGCCACATTCTTGTTCTGCATCGTCATTTCCGTAAAGGATTAAGGATGCTTTATCCCAATCAGTCAAGCCAGACACATATCACCTTGCACATTGGTTTTCCAAATGCCTTATAACTAACACCAGGACGCCATGACGGTTACCCCCGGTCAGGCCGGTACCCATTTCAGACACCTGGGTAGAGTGGGGTATTGTGCTCCGAGTTTTTTCCTTATACTCAACAGGGAAAATCGCCGCGCAGCACTGATATTCGAACCCTCGACACCTGCACGGAAGGGCGCGTTCTCAACCACTAGGCTACGGCGAGCAAATGCATACCACAGCCCCATTATTCTTACGTATTATACAGACAGTTTTTCGTTTCTGAATAGCAAAAAAATAAATAGTATAGTCATGTGCGTAGATTTTACGCGAGCAGGAGTCTAAATAACTGACATGCAAGTCAAAATCTGGCTTTATATTTTCATGTTTTTCATTTATTCCTACATATAACGAACATATATTGCACTACTATCTATTTTGCTCCCAATTTCTTCAGCCCTGACATAAATGTTACAATACACCTACTACGATGTCGTAAGTTTGTAACGACACGTGTCGTAAGTTTGTAACGACACGTGTCGTAAGTTTGTAACGACACGTGTCGTAAGTTTGTAATGACACGTGTCGTAAGTTTGTAACGACACGTGTCGCAAGTTTGTAACGACACGTGTCGTAAGTTTGTAACGACAGGTGTCGTAAGTTTGTAACGACACGTGTCGCAAGTTTGTAACGACACATGTCGTAAGTTTGTAACGACAGGTGTCGTAAGTTTGTAACGACACGTGTCGCAAGTTTGTAACGACACATGTCGTAAGTTTGTAACGACACGTGTCGTAAGTTTGTAACGACACGTGTCGCAAGTTTGTAACGACACATGTCGTAAGTTTGTAACGACAGGTGTCGTAAGTTTTTAAAGACACTTGGCGTAAGTTGCATGTGAGGCCCCGAGCTGAGAGTTGGGTAGGAATTTTTCTTGTTGAAATAAGATATTGTTTGTTTTGTTACGGACCATCTTTTTTCGGTTCACTGCTGTCCTGTTTTCCAGCTTTTCTGACCTCCTTCTTCACCTTTTATCTTGTTGCACAATTCTCCTTCTTATCTTGCTGTTCTATGCACATGGGATCTTTGGCGGGAATACCCCTTGTGCATAGATTCCACATTCCCATAACTCCTTACTAAATGATGCCTTCATCCTTCCTCTCTTTGAACACCTTTATTGTGGTAGGGGAAGCAGAAACTAATTTATAATAAAACAATGCCGTAAATTCGTAACGATACGTTTCGTAAATTCGTAACGATACGTTTCGTAAATTCGTAACGATACGTTTCGTAAATTCGTAACGATACGTTTCGTAAATTCGTAACCATACGTTTCGTAAATTCGTAACGAAGCGTTTTGAAATTCGTAACGATACATTTCGTAAATTCGTAACGATACGTTTCGTAAATTCGTAACGATACGTTTCGTAAATTCGCAACGATACGTTTCGTAAATTCGTAACTATACGTTTCGTAAGTTTGCAATGACGCATAGTTTTAGTCGAGTTTCTTGCGAACTTTTCCATGCACCAGAGGTACACGCTCTCGTCAGATGCAAAAACTTCACCCCCTGACTACCAAAGACACCTTCAAGCAAACCCAATCCACCTCTATAGTGTTAAAATGAAGGGGAAGTTTAAAGCGGCCCAAAGACGATCAATTCAATTGTCGATATCATTGACTCAATATATTGATGATTTTTTTTTTGCCCACTAAGTCAATTATTTGACGGTCGTCTCTGAAGCCCACAGACGATCAATTAATTGGCTATATTCATTATTGTCGATTATATTGACATTAAATTGACCGTCTTTGGACCGCTTACGCCCCAGACCCGCAACAAAGGTGTTCCTATACGAGAGGAAAGAGGAAGCACCAGTACGGTGGAATTTAGGGAACGGGGAATCGTTGCGCAAGGTGGGTTGCCCACACCCTGCGGCCGCGTAGAAACGAAAATAATAGAATTATATGAAACCAGGCAAAAGTTTATGGAGAAAGTAATAGGTTCGTAAAAAACTACTTTGCTTTGTTATGTGTCGAGTTTGTCGCTTAAAAAGTAACCCTTTCGCTCATTGCTGTAATGACATTTTAAATTCAGCTAGGCCTATATGTACGTGTTTGCTGTTGTCTGTGCATTAAGCACTTTTATGATACATAATAATTCGGATCCAAATGCTTGTAATGCACATACCGCATCAAACTTTATTTTCAATATGATTTTCTTTTTCTTTGCTTTCTTTTTTGTGTAGAGATTAATCGTTCTATTTATAAATTTATTCTTGATCTGATACTTGTCAGTTAGAAAACGATTTCAAAGTCTGACCTAATCCGGGTATTGAACACTCGCATGAAAACCTTTTTTCACACTCCTCAACAAAAAGACTATACATAATATATATATAATATATACATACATACTCCTCAACAAAAAGGCTATGTATACACATACATACTCCTCAACAAAAAGACTATATATATATGTATATATATATATATTTATATATATATATATATATATATATATATATATATATATATATATATATATATATATACTCCTCAACAAAAAGAATATATATATATGTGTACCTATAGTTAATGTATGTACAGAGCTGCTTAACACGAGTTAATATATAACTGCAACAGCTGTAAGTGGGCACAACAAGATTTATCTGCACAAGCAATATTTCCCCTCATTTAGCTATACGTCAGGAGATATTCTCTAGAGCTGCTCGTAAAATATACATGTTATTGATACAATTAATGCAGGAGCCTCATAACAGTTCTTCTGCAGTTACTGCACTCCATTTACTGCACGAACTCCATTTACTGCATCAAATCCATTAACTGCATGTATTCCATTTACTGCATCAATTCCATTAACTGCATATATTCCATTTACTGCATAAATTCCATTACCTGCATAAACTCCATTAACTGCATAAACTCCATTAACTGCATAAATTCCTTTTACTGCATAAATTCCATATACTGCATAAACTGCATTTACTGCATAAATTCCATTAACTGCATAAATTCCATTTACTGCATAAACTGCATTTACTGGGTGAATTTCTGAGTGGCGCCTCGCGTCTGATATTTAACGCAACATAATGCATGATTATTTTCAAGAAATGTCAAAGTTCAGAGAAATTAATTAATTAACACGTAATTGTCCAACGCTCACGAGCCGCCATTTTGGTGTATGATAAGCTGCGGTAATTGCCACTTATTTAAAAAAAAATGTTTGCCTCTAAGAATTATCAAGTTCTACGCTAGATTGTGACAAACAAACAAACAAACAAATAATACTTCATGCCCTAACTGTTTACTTGTTGACTAATAATAAATATTTCTCTCTCCAGTTTGCTTTAAAAATATTCAAAATTCATGTGCTTAAAATTTGAAAACTTCTTACTCATGAACATTTCATTATATGATGCCTATGCACCATGAATGTAGTGAATGCTCATTGGGATATTAACACTTATTTACTTTACAGTCTATTTGTCTCAGCTCCAATTTGTTAATAAATTTTTATTCGTACAAAATATAAACATACAATGATAGACAACATTGTGTAAATAATGTTACGACTCCATTCATATCAATCGGTAATATTCGCCATAACTTTCACTTACACGCTCATTTTATTTATTTTTATGAGAGTTTTGAGAATCTATTCTGTGCTTGAAATCGAGTTATCCGTAAAATTACATGAACCTCCCATCATTTCATTTTCTTTGAATGTCAATGTTCACAGCAGTCAATGTCTTCGTTGTTTTCATTCACACACTTAACAATAATACTATTACCTTATGCATCAACATTATCATGAGTTCTTCTAAATTTTTTACTCATCTAAATTTTGATTTCTGCCATAACTTGGCTGATGAAATGGTGTTCACAGCCGTTCAGCCATCAGCCATTCAGCCAGTCTCTCATTCTAGGCCTGAGTGTTTTAGAGGGAGGACGTACGAGCGTCGCTGCTGCAGCTCAGGAATTTCTCAGAGCTGATCATCCATCCATATTGTCAGAATTGTTTGTTACTGATCACTCTTACTGTTAAGTAGGGCGAATCGCAACAAATAATATCCTGATAATATTTTGATTAATAAGGTAATGTGAAACTGAAGAGTTCCGAAAATAGCTAATCTCGTTGCCCCGAAGGCGTAGTAATGGCGTAGCACTACTGTGTAGAATAACACGTGTATCTTTAAGTTAAATTTTCAAAGTACTTCCTAAATTTACGTGATTATGTTTTGTTACCAGTCTTCTCTCGAGCAGGCGTGCATTCTCCACGTATTCATGTGTATCTTGTAAGTCCTGCATGAGAAGGTAAACGGTGAGTCAACGCCGCCATGTTGGATCAGCCAGCTGCTGACATCGAGCGGCTGCCAGATGCACGACGACTCACTTTCCCTATTAACTCCTTGCCTTCGCAAACATTTTACATTTCCATTATAATCTACATTTCGTTTTTAAATTAACAATGTGCATGTTATATTTGAGAATGTTGGGAGTACAAAGTAATATTGTATCGTGTCCTCCGTCAGTCAAGAGAATATTGGCCGTGGGTGGGCTATGGAGGTTGGGAAAAGTGGGGGAGAGGGAGGTCCGCCATCTTAGTGGGGGTGAGTTGGGGGTAACTGAAGGACTTGAAGATAGAGACAGAGGGGGTGCGGGAGTGGGGGAGAGTTACCCGTTGTGGCGCAAGGTCTCATAATTTTTTGTGTGCTCGCTTGGTTTTTTCGCTGTTGGGATGAGTTGGCAGAAATATTCTCTCTTCCCTTCACAAAGGACGAACGTACCTCCCTTCATATCTGTGAATGCATGTCTATTAGCATTTTCTATTAACATATGCAATTCTAATGTAGCGTTTACGGTGCTGTACGTGCAGGAGAAAAACCACATGGGCGTATAATGTGTTCGCGTTCATCTTGTGCGCGTTGCAAAGAAAATCGGTAAATATTTCTTCCACGTGAACGCATCCATCCTTTCGATTGCTTGTTGAAAGCCTGCGTTTGCTAAAAAGATGAGGTATTTAATATATTTAATGGAAATTTTTTCTAGAATTCTTGATGGAAATAAACTTGAAAAAAAATCTTCGTGTTGGCGTTGTGGTGCGGACACGCCATGTATTTGGGTACCTAGTCAAAATACATACAAATTAGTTTACACAACTTGATCATGATTTTTGAACACATTTCACGCAGTGTCGAAGCTGACGAGGTTGTGACGTTCGTTGTTAATTAATGTAAATTTTTACCCCAAATTGCATCAGTATTTTAAATTTTACCCCAGTTTAGGTATATATAGTATTCAGTGACTAGTGAATGTGTAAGGTCTGTAGGGCCAATTTTTACCCTAATCAAATGATGCGCACTTGCTTTACCCTGAAATGAGTAATCGCGCTCATGCCCTGGGTAGATTTATTTAACGAATTTTCGCCTCAAAATCGGTTTTCTTGAAGTTTGATATTTACCCCAAAAAGTTACTCAACAAAATTTTTGCCCATAATCAGACTTGCTTTACATTGATACTCAGATGCGTTTGCACCACGCATGTTATCCTGAAAAGTTACTCTAAATTTTACCCCAAAGTAGGTTCAATTCTCTTCATACTAGGTAAACGTGTCAACTTTTCCCCCTTAAATTGGGGTAAATCCACGAATTCTTTCATAAATTCAGTTACACATTGCTAGTGTATCATTCACTTTTACTAGACAATTTTAACCTGAATCAAGATACCCTCAAAATTTAGACTCCATAAGTAGACGTCAATACATCGACTCCTGGTATTCTAGAGCATTCTTTCGCAACGCTCGCAAGGGTATCTTCCTTATCTCTTCCGTATCAGTGATACGCGCACTAGACTCCGTTATTGCAGCTTAATATTAATTTAGTTTTTCATTCTTTTACGGCGCAATATTAATTAATTTTTTCCAGGGGGGATTTGTGCTCAGTTCAGCGGTAATTGTGAACGTGATTATTTTACATTTAGTTCTTATTTATAAATCTGTTTCGTTTGCTTGTTATTCATACGTGGCAATCTTTTTTTAATTACTTCCAGTGGGAATTTTTTTCTATTGTTTTACGTTCTTGAGTCTTCGTTATTTCTTTGTCTTGTCTTTTGGCTCTCAGCCTTCTGCCTCTCTCGGCCTTCATCCTCTCTCTCGGCCTTCATCCTCTCTCTCGGCCTTCATCCTCTCTCTCGGCCTTCATCCTCTCTCTCGGCCTTCATCCTCTCTCTCGGCCTTCATCCTCTCTCTCGGCCTTCATCCTCTCTCTCGGCCTTCATCCTCCCTCTCGGCCTTCATCCTCCCTCTCGGCCTTCATCCTCTCTCTCGGCCTTCATCCTCTCTCTCGGCCTTCATCCTCTCTCTCGGCCTTCATCCTCTCTCTCGGCCTTCATCCTCTCTCTCGGCCTTCATCCTCTCTCTCGGCCTTCATCCTCTCTCTCGGCCTTCATCCTCCCTCTCGGCCTTCATCCTCTCTCTCGGCCTTCATCCTCTCTCTCGGCCTTCATCCTCTCTCTCGGCCTTCATCCTCTCTCTCGGCCTTCATCCTCTCTCTCGGCCTTCATCCTCGCTCTCGGCCTTCATCCTCCCTCTCGGCCTTCATCCTCGCTTTCGGCCTTCATCCTCGCTTTCGGCCTTCATCCTCGCTCTCGGCCTTCATCCTCCCTCTCGGCCTTCATCCTCGCTCTCGGCCTTCATCCTCTCTCTCGGCCTTCATCCTCTCTCTCGGCCTTGATCCTCTCTCTCGGCCTTCATCCTCTCTCTCGGCCTTCATCCTCTCTCTCGGCCTTCATCCTCTCTCTCGGCCTTCATCCTCTCTCTCGGCCTTCATCCTCTCTCTCGGCCTTCATCCTCTCTCTCGGCCTTCATCCTCTCTCTCGGCCTTCATCCTCTCTCTCGGCCTTCATCCTCTCTCTCGGCCTTCATCCTCTCTCTCGGCCTTCATCCTCTCTCTCGGCCTTCATCCTCTCTCTCGGCCTTCATCCTCTCTCTCGGCCTTCATCCTCTCTCTCGGCCTTCATCCTCTCTCTCGGCCTTCATCCTCTCTCTCGGCCTTCATCCTCTCTCTCGGCCTTCATCCTCTCTCTCGGCCTTCATCCTCTCTCTCGGCCTTCATCCTCTCTCTCGGCCTTCATCCTCTCTCTCGGCCTTCATCCTCTCTCTCGGCCTTCATCCTCTCTCTCGGCCTTCATCCTCTCTCTCGGCCTTCATCCTCTCTCTCGGCCTTCATCCTCTCTCTCGGCCTTCATCCTCTCTCTCGGCCTTCATCCTCTCTCTCGGCCTTCATCCTCTCTCTCGGCCTTCATCCTCTCTCTCGGCCTTCATCCTCTCTCTCGGCCTTCATCCTCTCTCTCGGCCTTCATCCTCTCTCTCGGCCTTCATCCTCTCTCTCGGCCTTCATCCTCTCTCTCGGCCTTCATCCTCTCTCTCGGCCTTCATCCTCTCTCTCGGCCTTCATCCTCTCTCTCGGCCTTCATCCTCTCTCTCGGCCTTCATCCTCTCTCTCGGCCTTCATCCTCTCTCTCGGCCTTCATCCTCTCTCTCGGCCTTCATCCTCTCTCTCGGCCTTCATCCTCTCTCTCGGCCTTCATCCTCTCTCTCGGCCTTCATCCTCTCTCTCGGCCTTCATCCTCTCTCTCGGCCTTCATCCTCTCTCTCGGCCTTCATCCTCTCTCTCGGCCTTCATCCTCTCTCTCGGCCTTTATCCTTTCTCTCGGCCTTTATCCTCTCTCTCGGCCTTTATCCTCTCTCTCGGCCTTCATCCTCTCTCTCGGCCTTCATCCTCTCTCTCGGCCTTCATCCTCTCTCTCGGCCTTCATCCTCTCTCTCGGCCTTCATCCTCTCTCTCGGCCTTCATCCTCTCTCTCGGCCTTCATCCTCTCTCTCGGCCTTTATCCTCTCTCTCGGCCTTCATCCTCTCTCTCGGCCTTTATCCTCTCTCTCGGCCTTCATCCTCTCTCTCAGCCTTCATCCTCTCTCTCAGCCTTCATCCTCTCTCTCCGCCTTCATCCTCTCTCTCCGTCCTCTTCCTCTCTCTCCGCCTTCTTCCTCTCTCTCCGCCTTCTTCCTCTCTCTCCGCCTTCTTCCTCTCTCTCCGCCTTCTTCCTCTCTCTCCGCCTTCTTCCTCTCTCTCCGCCTTCTTCCTCTCTCTCCGCCTTCTTCCTCTCTCTCAGCCCTCTGCCACTCAGCCTTTCGCCCTTCTCAGCCTTCTGCCACTCAGCCTTCTGCCACTCAGCCTCCTGCCACTCAGCCTCCTGCCACTCAGCCTCCTGCCACCCAGCCGTTTCTAAGCCTTTTGTTCCTCGTCCTTTTATTTCGTTCTCACTTGTATGTGAAAACTCGAAATCACAAGTGTGTTGTCAGTGTTTAAAAGTTTTTACTTGTAATTTTCATTGCGTTTTTTACATTCGAAATACTATTACCTAAATTTTAGGACTCGTCGATGTTTAAAAAAATCGTAAATATTGAGAACTTCAAAATGTACGTGTTTGTATGAGTTGTATGAATACGACGTATATTTCTGCGACTCTTTTATACCCGCGATATTTTGGGTAAAATTTTGTGTCCTTTGATGGGGTATTTCCGTGCGTTGGTGTCCGGTGCCTGCGCGTCGTGGTGGTGGTGCTCGTATCTGTGCTACCGCCCACGGTTTCCGGTTCTTGTCGTGTCTGGTGTGGGTGGTGGCAAGTTACGGTGGGGTGGGGTGAAGTATTGGGACGTCTGTTGTAGGCGAAATGTATGGTTTTTTATAGGGAAAATTTAGAGGTATTGTGAAGAAAGCTTAAAGGCACTACTGGGGAAAGGTTTGAGGTATTACCGGGGAAAATTTAGAAGTATTTCAGGGTAAGTTTAAAGGTAATACAGGGAGAGGGTTAGAGGTAAAATCGAATCTCATCTCACGAATCTTGGTTGCATCTGAAACAAAATCCAAGGGAACACGAACAATCGTCTGTCAAAGGAAAAGTAGATTTTGGGGGCCTCTACATTTTACGTACATATCCTATCAATTATCACAAAAAAATTTTGACTGCAAGAAGTTCGAGCGGATCTTGTCTAAAACGAATTCGCCTCCTTTAGGGAGATACAACTTTTGTATCGACTGTATAGGCGCTCCCAGTGGGGGAATAAGCGAGGTCTCAAGCTAAGGGATACGATACGTAGGCCTATTTTCTTGAAACGAGTATTTGTATCGGTTTGGATACGTTTTTTTTTCAATTTATTGCTGTTCCTATTCACAGTACCGATCCTTCTCATGCTTAACTTGAGTCATGTTTCTTTAAACTTCTTTCAATCTTGCTGTTACTTAGCCCAAGGGTTCCTATGTGAGATTTTATTGATGTACACTCAAAGGGCATTATATTTCTAGCGATGAGAGAGTGAAGTTGAATACCGTTGCGAAGACGCAAAATAACGAACAATTCCGGGAAGACCGTTTTCGAGGCGTTTTGGGGAGACCGTTATAAACCAAAGTCGTAGACTCCTCTGAACGCTACTCAAGAAGGTTGTTCAAAACCATTTGGGGTAGTTGCAGAATTCCAGAATGGCTTCGTAAATGGTGGTTCCGTCAAGAAAATTGTGAAGATGGACTTCGTGAAACTGTTTCCGAGAGACGAAGTTCGAAATTTACGAAGAAACAGTGACCGAAAACATGTCCCAATAGACGTGACGGAAAACAGTTCCATGAAAACGGGTTTATTTAAGTATTTAGGAATTACTGGACGAAACACCGCTTGGAAAAACTTTATGTAAATATCACTGCAAGAGTTGATGAAGATAGCGTGGCGAGTTAAACCAAGTGTGACCTGAGAACGTGGGTTCCTGTATATTTTTCTGTGAACTGTGTAAGACTGCAGTACTAATTTAGTAGTACTGAATATTCGTGTATTTTATGGAGTACTGAATATCCGCGTATTCGTTCTTAGTGCGCTAAATACGTGTTAAATATGGTAGTATTAAATGTTCGTTATTTTGCGGAGAATGGAAGTGAGCATATCGCTATATGGGTCCATTCGCCGGGAATGCGCAGGGTGTGTGTAGCCTTAATGTTCGTACATTTCACACAAAACGTCGTCGAAATTCATGTACATTCCCGTATGGGACGTTGAAAACACGAGGTAAACGCTTAGACCGCGACGTGAGCCGCTGGTGGTACACGGAGGGGATTTTCTCAATGCTGCTGACCAATCAGTATTCACAAGCTCTATTTTCGTACATGCTCAATCAACGCTAAATAAGGGCACGATCCAGAAATTTTTGGCTATTTTCAGAAATTTTGGCTATTATTTTAAAGTCGACTGCCCATTACAGTTGACTTTAAATTCGAGTTTAATATTAAACTCAAGTCTTACCTGTCGCAGTCGAAGTGTTAATTTTACCTGCGCTGCTGCAGCTAGGTGCAGCCGTGTCGGTTCTGCAAAACGTGAGGTCCCTAACTTGAGGTTAGGTAGGCCTTCTTTTTGTTGGAATAGAAGAAGCTTTTGTTTGGCGGCGAACCATCTTTTTTGGGGGGTTCACTGCTGTCTTGTTTTTCAGCACCTACTACTTGATTTTGTTCACTTTTGTCTCGTGTAAAATTTTCTCACGTTTCTATTCGCGGGATCTTGTGTGGGAGCAAACCTTGTGCATAGGTTCTGCGTTCCCTTCATACTTAATGGTGCTTTCATCCTTCCTCTTTTTAGAGGCTAAATTTAATGTATATAATCAACCACTCATCACTTCTGTCCGGTTTTTCAGTGGCTACTTTCTTGTACTACTTTTGTCTCTTCTAAACTTCTTCCTGAACTTTGTTTCCATGCGCAGGGAATCCCGTGTGGGAACACACCTTGTGCGTAGATTCCGCGTTCCTGTAACTCCGTATCAAACGATGCCTTCCACTCTTAGGAACACCTTGTATATGGTGCCGGAAGATAGAACGATCATTCAAGTCACACCGGGTTTTAAAACTTCCTGGATCCGAAGTCATTTCTCTGTAATGGATGCTTAGTACTGAACAAGTTAACCCCATTTTGACCTCTGTCCTTTTTAATGACATTAGGAAATCGGTCGCATCGTTCTTGTATTCTGGGTGCTTCAATGAAAACTTCACATTTACTGAATTTCATTTATGATAATTTATGACACATTACCGCAATGTTTCGTTCAAGACCCCCAAAGTTTGTTCGTTTAATTAAAAAAAATCACCGTAACACTTCGTTGAAGACCCCAAAATTTGGTCGGTATAAGGTCAACACAGGGCTTGCCAAATGAAGCAGCAGCAAGCAAATCATCAAGCGTATGCAAAGTGCTATTTATCGCTCAAATAGAGAGGGGTGTTGAAATGTAGGTGCCGTGCCTGTCAAGCATACATGTCTCACGTGGGGCGACTGGTGTGTTGTGCGTGTGTGGGACGGCTGCTGTGCTGTACGTGTGTTGGTGTTAGTGTGTTCTGCGTGTCTGTGTATGCGCGTGTTTTTTGTGTGCGTGTTTGTCTATGTGCGTGTTTTTTGTGTTTGTGTCTGTATGTGCGTGTTTTTTGTGTGCGTGTTTGTGTCTGTATGTGCGTGTTTTTTCTGTACGTTTGTTTTCTGTGTGCGTGTGTCATTTTGCACATATGTCGTGTGTGAACGTGTAGATGCACGTGTTGCACAGAAGAACAAGGTGCCCGAGATAACAGGCGGAGGTGTTGTGCTGCTTCGCGCTTATCGTGTCCAGCTCATGTGGCTGTGCGAGTGTGTGGGAATGTGTGTCATGTGTGCGTGTGTACACGTTGTATATGTGCGTATGTACGTCGTGTGCGTGTTTACACGTTGTATGTGTACGTATGTACGTCGTGTGTGCGTGTTTACACGTTGTATGTGTACGTATGTACGTCGTGTGTGCGTGTTTACACGTCGTATATGTACGTATGTACGTCGTGTGTGCGCGTGTGTACACGTATATGTGCGTATGCACGTCGTATATGTGCGTATGTACGTCGTATGTGCGCGTGTGTACGCTGCTTGCTTCATGTGTGTGCGCACTGTGTGCTTGCGTAGATAGGTTATGTGCGTGCATGTTTAGGGTGCGTATGTATGCCGGCGCATGTACGCTGTGTGCGTATGCCCGCTTCCGATACAGCCGCACACGCACAAATTCCTGAGCAGCCTGTACACGGCGCGGTAGGAGAGCTGCGGCGTAGTGCACTATATTGCTTCGCAGAGCACGCTTTTTTCACGAGTTTTGGGCCGAATATGTGCTTCACTGGATATTATCATTATTATTATTGTTGTCATTACTATCACTATTATCGTCATTACCATTATTATCTATATTAATTACAGTACAGTAGTCCTAAGCCGAATTTCTCGTTAGCTGAGGTTATTATCGTTATTACTAAAAATCCGTCCTCTGGTTGTTATTACTAGCTTATTAACTTGCGTAGTTACCGTAACTAGAGGAATGACGAGTGTGGGAGTGCCGGGAAATTGACTGGTTTTGGTGTCTAATTGAGGAATTATTTAGTGTATCCTGACCAGGGAATTGATTTTCTCGGTACAAAATGTAGTTTGGGAATCAAGTGCAAGTTTTTACTCAGGAATGTACGAATGAAGTACTGGAAATATCTCTAAGTTGGGGCTCCAGTTGGTGCTCAGTTGGGGCTCCAGTTGGGGACCAGTTGGGGCTCCAGTTGGTGCCCAGTTGGGGACCCAGTTGGGGACCCAGTTGGGGACCCAGTTGGGGACCCAGTTGGGGCTCCAGTTGGTGCCCAGTTGGGGACCCAGTTGGGGACCCAGTTGGGGACCCAGTTGGGGACCCAGTTGGGGACCCAGTTGGGGCTCCAGTTGGGGCTCCAGTTGGTGCCCAGTTGGGGACCCAGTTGGGGACCCAGTTGGGGACCCAGTTGGGGCTCCAGTTGGGGCTCCAGTTGGTGCCCAGTTGGGGACCCAGTTGGGGACCCAGTTGGGGACCCAGTTGGGGACCCAGTTGGGGCTCCAGTTGGGGACCAGTTGGGGACCAGTTGGGGCTCCAGTTGGTGCCCAGTTGGGGACCCAGTTGGGGACCCAGTTGGGGACCCAGTTGGGGACCCAGTTGGGGACCCAGTTGGGGCTCCAGTTGGTGCCCAGTTGGGGCTCCAGTTGGGGACCCAGTTGGGGCTCCAGTTGGTGCCCAGTTGGGGCTCCAGTTGGTGCCCAGTTGGGGCTCCAGTTGGTGCCCAGTTGGGGCTCCAGTTGGTGCCCAGTTGGGGCTCCAGTTAGCGCCCAGTTGGGGCTCCAGTTGGTGCCCAGTTGGGGCTCCAGTTAGCGCCCAGTTGGGGCTCCAGTTAGCGCCCAGTTGGGATGCCCTTTACCACGCTTGCATTGCTGCACAAAAACCAGTTAGATGGAAGTTGTCGCCCGACCTCGACCTCTACTTCCCCGTTGGAAAAATAGCGAAAATTTTTATTTGAAATTTTTTTTTTGCAAAGTTATTCCTCACATAATTATTTCCTGGAAACCTAGCCATCAAATTATAGGTAATAGGTAGGTAGGCGAACCTAGGTATAGGTAATAGGTAGTGCGAAATTGAGCGAACCTATTGGTCAAAAAAGAAAAAATACTACGAATGCTTTACGCACAAACATCATGATTGCTCACTTGATAATTTTTTACTAGAGTCATGAAATTATTTGAATTTGATATTTAGGGTGATGAAGGAAAGTTATTTTAATTTAATCATTAAAATAATTTTTAAAAATTATTTTATTAGTTATTAAAGTTATTTTAATTAATAAATCATTTTGATTTATTAGTTAAATGTAAATAATTATTTAGCATACTTTATTACAAATATCTAATCAGTGATTAAAATTATTTTAAGTAGGAAAGCGTTTTAATTAAACAATTGAAAATAATTATCATAGATTTGACGAATACTTGAGAACTAATTCAGCAACTCGTTTTTTCAAAGCCGCGTTTCAACATTGAAAAAGGACTTTTCTGAACGGTATCGATTTGGTTTGATTTTGTATTATTATATCGCCAGATTTTAAGGAATTTCGTTCTTTAATTTAAAGGATGCGATTTAGGAGCAATACGAGCGAGATCCGTTGATATTTGCGGTGACATTTTGCTGTTGGTGTACTCTGAATATCATCTCTCACTGGCTTGTG
The DNA here is from genome assembly GCA_030386875.1 of Morinoia aosen. NCBI lineage: Eukaryota > Metazoa > Arthropoda > Malacostraca > Amphipoda > Talitridae > Morinoia > Morinoia aosen. The sequence goes on along the minus strand of CM059578.1, from coordinate 21,844,904 downwards.
TTACCGGTCGTGTGTGGAAACTTGTCTACTTATACGAGTGGAAACTTAGCAACCTCTTGTAAGACGCTGGCTGCTACTTATCAGAAATATAAACTTGTCTACTTATCAAAAGTCAAATTCATCATATGGAAAGTAGAAATTCTTATGAAAAGTAGAAATTCATCAACTTATGAATAGTAGAAACTTGCTACTTATCAAAAGAAGAAACTTATCTACTTATCAGAAAGTAGAAACTAGTCTGCCTTTTGTTTCAACAATTTCTCTGGCTTTAACTGGTCGATTCTATTTGCTTGCATGTAATCGGTAGATTCTATTTGCTCATGTGTAACCGTATTTTACTTGCTTGTTTTAATCCTTGGGTTTTTCGTTTTTTTTTAAACTGGAATTTTATTTTCTCATTTTTCTTCCATTATGTAACAAACATTTTTTCATACGTACCTACGAATGAGACGTATGTATTTTCTAGCGCATGATCACAGACCAATACATTAAACCGGTTTTCTCGGTTACAGAGTACGTTTTACCGGCTCCCCAGCGGTATGTAACAATTAACCAGTTCTTCCATCGCAGGCTACACATTATTTTACAGTCTAGTGTGACCGAAGTATTACATTTACTGGTTACTACATTCCAATATGTACTGTTTTTGCTCCAATATATCATAACTTTTCAATTTCTTCTATATTTCACGATGGTGTTACAGGATGAAAATAATGGCCCTAATCGCGTATGAACATAAGAGTGAAATTTGCTCCAGGAGCGAGGCGAACGTTAGAGCGAACAAATTTTCCCACGACTCGTAGACGCGCAGTTGTGCCCGTGTGGAAATTTTTCGTGTTTTTTTTTCAAGGAAACAGGAGTTATTCCCACTGCCAAAATTCTCAGTGAAATAGAAACTTATCTACTCCTATCTTGCTCATTACTCGCAATACTTACTTATTTACTACAAAAGAAAATTATTCCAGTGATAAAAGCATTGCTTTAACGTACGATTGTTGACAGAGAGTGAGATCCTTTCGCTTCATGTGAGCATCTTTATATGTGGCTCTTTCATTCAGCTATTTATTTCTGAAATAAACATTTGTGAGACCTAATCTCTTATGTCGAATTGTACAGTATTTCACACGTGCGTTCAAAAGCATCAAAGTTGAGCGCAAATGATTGGTTCTGGCACAGGGTGGTGTTGGGACGTGATATTGTTTAGATCATTTTGAAGGCGAACAAATTGGTACTTGGCATCCGCAGTGGTGATTGCCTTGGCAAAGGAGCTGCGGTGGTGGAGTGGCTGACAAACTGGCTGGCTGGCTGGCTGGCTGACTGACTGACTTTTACGGGAGACAACATTTCGATGTTGCTGGCGGCGTCGAAGAGAATTGGTTTCAGTTTCGGCGTAAAATGAAAGCTGTTCGGAACATGAAGTAATAATGTAGCTATAGGGGATATGTTAACATTGCTAAGGTGTGGCTGTAGAAACTCAGCCGGAGGGGGAGAGGGAGGTAAACTGGGCCAGGGGGATGGGGGAAGACGCCCGCAAGTCGTGCGGTCATCCGAATTATGAAGGCTAAGTAGCAGAATAATTCGTTGAAGATGGTTTTGACTTGCGTGCGGATCTCTAATTTTGGGCCTTGGGACTTGAATTCTCCTGTTGCGGAATAGCTACGTAAAGAAGGGCATTCGGGATCGCGCACAGGGGTACTACTATACGAGTTAAATATTTTATTTGTTTTTAATTTTCTTTGTTAAAGTTAGAGTTAATTATTTGTCCGCTGGTGTCAGCAGCGTTTCAACAAAAACAATTGGTGAGAGCAGCATTATTTCTCATGGATTTGATGAAACTTTTTATGTGAAAATGTTGCTCGTTTCCTTGAACATTGGAAGCTCAGTTTAAAATGTAGTCCACTGCCACAAATAATTGAGGAAAATCATGTACGGTGCTGATTCAAAATTAAATTCACCTGGACATGTTTTGGGAAAAATTTTGACGTAAACAATCCTGAGAATGTTGCCCATCGCCGCAAACGAAAGCGACCACGAAATAGTTGAAATAGATGTTACCCGAATTTATAAGTAAGAAAAACAATGTAACCTGAATTTCACCTAAACGTATTATTTCAACGAGAACGCCTCCAACGATCTAACGAAAGCGACAACTAGACAGTTCAAATAGTTGTTAACTGACTTTATCCTTAACGAAAACAATGTAACCTCAATTTTACGTTGTGCTTTAACGTGAACGCACGCTGAATTTATTACGCACATTTTTTTTACGTGAACGCCCGTTGAAATAATGATGAAAGCTCGTTGTAATGGCGGACGCGAGACTCCAATGTCACAGGTGTGCTAGTTCATGTGTCAATACAATACGTACACACACACACATGTCGGACCGAAACCTTATCGTACAGCTGCTACTTGAAGTAGTAACATTTATTTCCCTGAATCAATACACAGAAGTGGACGAGGTTTTTGAAACTTTAGATACAGTTCGGAACATTTGTTTCTTGGAATCACAACACGAAATTTTCCTTGGATGGAGTCCATGGGCTGAAATGTTGCACCCCAAAAATATTTGCAAAGGAACATGTGTTTCCCTAAATTAATACACGAAACTTCCGATGTAGTTCCAGGGCTGAAATGTTGCTCAGCCAAATGTTTTTAAAGTCCAATGGAAAGTTCATGAGTGGAATTTATTTTTAGGTTCACGCAAATGCGTCATAATCGAACCGTTCAATTGAGTTACTTGGTTTAACCATATGCTTTTCAGTCACTATCAGCAATTTTCTCATACTTTTTTCATAAAGAGTAGCATAGCCAACACTTATAAGGTTATATGCTCGTGCGGTAAAAATAGATGCAATTTTGTGTTGGGTCGTTCAGAAAACCATTCAACGACGGCTCGTCCTGATGGAAAAAAGTGGACAAGGCAGAATATTTTGAACGTGGCTGCGTGTATTCAGTTTAGAATTCATAAATCGATTTGAAATTGAACTTGAGTTAGATGAATTTATAGGAATTTCTGCGTTTGTATCACACCGTGACGAGTTCTGTAATATAACGATCTCCTTGCCTTTGTGAATAGAAAAAGTAACCCAAGCAAATTCAAGTGGAAGTGGCCAAGTGGAACACCACTAATTATACACGGTGTTATTATAGGTTCCAGTTTTCTCGTATCATTGCCCAAGCATGTGAAAGAGACCAACAACAAATTGCTAGTGAAAGAGGCGAGCGGTTCACTATCAGGTGTTGAGGAAAGCGGCAGTGGAGCTCGCTGACGCCATCTTGTTTGGGTGTGGTGTGAGTGGCGGCGTGAACACATGATCTAGTGTTGCCAGATTGGCCCTTTAAATGCCATGGAAGTTATGGCTTTTTCTAATTGAATCTCAGTGTGAACGGCTGTTTTCGAATTAAATAGCGTGAAAATTTTTTTTCGAATTAATTTGTGCGTGAACGGCATTTTAAGAGTTGAATCTTTCCGTGAATGACAGTTTTTGAATGAAATCTGGGCGTGGACGGCATTTTCGTATAAAATCGGCGTTATAAGCATGCAGCGTATGACAACATTGCAGAGTTGCAAAAAATTGAGATTTGTCCATGGTTAAGCTTTACTGGAGGAATAACCTTGGTTATCAATGCCGGTCTTGTTTTGCGCTGAAGTACTTATACGTACAACTTAAACGTTACGGAAGTGAATTTTATAAGAAAAAATTCAGGCTCGCTGAAGTGGGGTGTATGGTTAGTAACTTTGATGGGAAATTGTAAATTCACGCGAAAAATCGAGAGGTAGTACCGTCGCTTTTAGTCGAACTTTGGGCCTGAAGTTTTAAGTAAAGTAATAAGGCCTATAGAAAAAGGATATGTAGGCCAAAGTTCATCACGTGATAATAATTGACTGCGTATTGAATCTTTTCAATTATTTTTCTAATTTCTGGGTCGTGCCGTAGCTAAGTTTGAACAAATTTCCGTTACAATTTTCTACACATTTCAGTTAAATTTTTCATTAACGCACACTGAGATAGATTGACTTGCTCTCTGTCAAAATAATGCTCAATAATCACAGAAGATACTTTTTGGAAACACAGATTGACTCCGTTATTTTAGTAAAATTCTCCCGTTCAAGCTTTTAATTGGTAGGTGCTTTGCTCCGAAATTTGCAAGTATAACGTAGTTAATCGTGAAGTGCTATAGAAAATGATTGTTTTCGAAGAAAACTTTCTTTTTAGAGGGCAAACTGTGTTTTTTGTTTTGAAATCGCTAGTTCTCGAAGAAAGAACAACTAGTTACGAAGTTACGCCGAGTTAACAACAAATGTAGGCAGAGTAGTGACTTCAAAACTACATTTGCTAAAAATGTAGTTAGGTTTATATCAAATGATTTCCACAAGAAACGAGTTCTGTGAGTTATCGTGTCAACTTCGGAGCGCTCAACTTATTTATTAATTCATTTGATATATTGAATGATTGGATATATTGAAGTATTGAATGCTTTTTATTTTTTATTTTAAGGAGGCATATCTTGAATTTTATAAAAGATTTTTTGTATCTTTGTGTAAAAAAAATTTTTTTTCACCACCCTCAATACAAAGCGAATGAATGTCGGTGTGATATTTTTGTGTTTTTCCTAGACAGATTGGTTTAAAATATGTATTTATCGTTCATTTTCATTTTTCCATTTATAGTTTTTATTTCGTTTCCACATCTTGAAACTCAATTTCATCGATTGAAATTTATTCTCCAATACATCAACATTCCTGGTACAACTGTGATCACATTGTTTTCGACATTCTTCGATTTTCTTGACATTCTCCGATTTTCTTGACATTCATCGATTTTCTTGACATTCATCGATTTTCTTGACGTTCTTCAATTTTCTTGACATTATTCGATTTTCTTGATATTATTCGATTTTCTTGACATTATTCGATTTTCTTGACATTCTTCGATTTTCTTGACATTATTCGATTTTCTTGCATTCTTCGATTTTCTTGCATTCTTCGATTTTCTTGCATTCTTCGATTTTCTTGCATTCTTCGATTTTCTTGCATTCTTCGATTTTCTTGCATTCTTCGGTTTTCTTGCATTCTTCGATTTTCTTGCATTCTTCGATTTTCTTGCATTCTTCGATTTTCTTGCATTCTTCGATTTTCTTGCATTCTTCGATTTTCTTGCATTCTTCGATTTTCTTGCATTCTTCGATTTTCTTGCATTCTTCAATTGTGTTGACATTGTCGATTTTCTTGAAATTTTTGATTTTCTTCAATTCTTCTGTGGGATTTGTATATGGAACTAATGACAGTAATGCAAATAGTCGAAATTGTCGATTATTTCAATGCTGAGCAACTCGTATTTTATTATCTTTTCGTGCCCTTTGTCCCCCAACTACGTCTTCGAAAGTTTAGCGTTTTCAACAATTTTTCGTCTTAATTCAACAAGTCAGCGTATCTAAAGATTTTAGTTGAAATTAAACGCAAGTCAACGTCTCTGAAGATATTTGTTTCGATTGGACAATTGAGCGTATCTAAATATATTCGTTTAAATTGAACAATTGAGCGTATCTAAATATATTCGTTTAAATTGAACAATTGAGCGTATCTAAATATATTCGTTTAAATTGAACAATTGAGCGTATCTTAATATATTCGTTAAAATTGAACAATTGAGCGTATCTAAATATATTCGTTAAAATTGAACAATTGAGCGTATCTAAATGTATTCGTTTAAATTGAACAATTGAGCGTATCTAAATATATTCGTTAAAATTGAACAATTGAGCGTATCTAAATGTATTCGTTTAAATTGAACAATTGAGCGTATCTTAATATATTCGTTAAAATTGAACAATTGAGCGTATCTAAATGTATTCGTTTAAATTGAACAATTGAGCGTATCTAAATATATTCGTTAAAATTGAACAATTGAGCGTATCTAAATATATTCGTTAAAATTGAACAATTGAGCGTATCTAAATATATTCGTTTAAATTGAACAATTGAGCGTATCTTAATATATTCGTTAAAATTGAACAATTGAGCGTATCTAAATATATTCGTTAAAATTGAACAATTGAGCGTATCTAAATATATTCGTTTAAATTGAACAATTGAGCGTATCTTAATATATTCGTTTAAATTGAACAATTGAGCGTATCTTAATATATTCGTTAAAATTTAACAATTGAGCGTATCTAAATATATTCGTTTAAATTGAACAATTGAGCGTATCTAAATATATTCGTTAAAATTGAAAAATTAAGCGTATCTAAATATATTCGTTTAAATTGAACAATTAAGCGTATCTTAATATATTCGTTAAAATTGAACAATTGAGCGTATCTAAATATATTCGTTTAAATTGAACAATTGAGCGTATCTTAATATATTCGTTAAAATTGAACAATTGAGCGTATCTAAATATATTCGTTTAAATTGAACAATTGAGCGTATCTAAATATATTCGTTTAAATTGAACAATTGAGCGTATCTAAATATATTCGTTTAAATTGAACAATTGAGCGTATCTTAATATATTCGTTAAAATTGAACAATTGAGCGTATCTAAATATATTCGTTTAAATTGAACAATTGAGCGTATCTAAATATATTCGTTAAAATTGAACAATTAAGCGTATCTAAATATATTCGTTAAAATTGAACAATTGAGCGTATCTTAATATATTCGTTTAAATTGAAGAATTGAGCGTATCTTAATATATTCGTTTAAATTGAACAATTGAGCGTATCTAAAGACATTCGTTAAAATTATGCAATTCAGCGCATTTATCTTCAAAAACCTCTATTTGAGTCTGCTTCATAAGTTCCCGCTTTCCCTCCCCTTCAAAAAAAAAAAAATCGAAAAAAATAAATCGGCATTTATTTTTCGGCATTCGGAACTCCGTCTGGTTTTGTATCCGGTAAATTTTGCGGAACAACGGACGTCTTCCCTCAAAACGCGACCGTTCCGACGAGAGGCGTCCGTTTCTCCCGGCCGTACGTCCTGGTAACATGACATGGGCAACTCGCAGGCTTCTAACGCATGTTCCTAGTTTTGAGAAAACACTATTTTGTGATTCTGCTGATGGCGCTTAACTGTTGTATTTGGGTGCTGAAATAAACGCTTAATTGATAGTTTTGTGATTAAGTGCTTGAAGATGAATATTGAGGGCTTGGAAGTTTTTGTAATTGAGCGTTTGAATGGATGGATAAGTTTGGGATAGGGTGTTTAAACAAACAATAATACAGTTATGTAAACGGGGGCTTGAACTAGCATGTATGCACCAGTTTTGTAGTTGGGTGCTTAAACTAATTAACACTAACAATTTACTTAATTGGATGCTTGAACAAACAAATGATTGCCAGTTGTAACCCTGTACGTAAACGAACACAGAACTGCCAACACTGAAAATTGCGGTCTGAATAAATGAGCACGGTACTTGAATTTTGTGCATGGGATGTAAAAACTGTGCAGATCGGCGATTTTACTACTGGTTTGCGACAAACTGAATAATTCTGATATTTTTTTCTTCAAAAACCACTGATTAAATCGGATTCGAAAGCATTTCCTTTCTAAAAGTATTCTCAATAATACAATTCACAAGACGACGCAAGTTAATTTTCTTTCTGTTTTAACTAACCATGTAAAATGTTGGCTTCTTCTTACGTCATTGTTCTATCCCGTAATTTTCTCTTCGTGTAATTTTTTTTCGTGAAGCTTGCTACCCCTAGTCGTATACCATCACTGGTTTACATTAGTCAACACGCACCCCACGTATTGTGCCATATGTGTTCCAATAGGTGAATTGCTCATTCACGTACCAGTATAAATAAATGACATTTCATCTGTTGAGAGTTCTTATAAAAAAAAACTTATCATACTAGGTTATCGCATAATTGTATTCTGTACATTTCTTAAGAAGGCTGAAAACGTATTCGAGCAGTAAAGTCGATTAACCAATTCTGCTACTCACAACCTAACCTAACCAAACCTAACCAACCGTTGGCAACCGCGGAAATGTGTTGAACGCGTTAATCCTTGCTATCTGCCGTACACATACAACCGAGTGCCAGTCCACGTATCGTAGCTGCGGCCGCTGTTATGATAATGAAGATAACGGCTTACAAAATTAAAATGATTACGCTTTTAATAAGTGGAAGTCAATGCCAGAGGTCTATCTACATTTACGTTTGAGAAGCGTCACACAAAAGTATGGCATGAAATGGCTCCATCACAGAAAGGAATAAGTAGTGCTTTGTCTCTCCCGTTAAATGAGAGGAGTTACTATGACGCGTATTAACACGTCGACTGCCTGTTGGGGCATACGAGCACCAATAGGTAAATTACTCATTTGCGTATGGGTTTGAATGAACAGTAGTTGAAGGACCTCAATATCTTTTTTAGAAGAGATTTAAACACACGAGACGAAATATCATCATGCTATTACATTTTTGCGCTTCTTATGAACGATTCAATATTTTTCGAGCGGTAAAGCAGTTTTTTTAGTTAAATTCTGCTACTTAAAATCTAACTTAAACGTGGGACCGCTAGACGCTCATGTACGTCCATCGGCAGCGAACGTGATGAATGAATGTACTAAGTTTTTAATTTCTCTCTTAGATAGAAGGGGAGTACGGCACGAAATGGCCTCCATAATATGAGAGAAAGTAGTGTTACGTCTTTTTCGTTTCGTAAGAGGCGTTTCAATGACGCGTATCAACTTGCACACCAACGGTGTATAAATTTTCAATTGAGTGTACTCGGATGAAGTAAGAGAGATGTTTAGTTCTGGGTGCTACGGAAAATTTATGTAGAAGAACAGAAAATACTCATGTAATCATAAATTTCTCTGAACCGGAGAATAAATAATCATATTAGACGCTTGTGAGCAGGTGTCTAGTTTGCCTGGTGCTTCTAGTGCATGTCTGTTACTATTTTTTCCGTTACTACCCTAGTGTCTGTCAATTACTTGTATCTTGTTCTTTTATCCCCAGAATCGTCTATCTCTTCCATCTTATAATTTTACCCTAATGCTTGTCTATTAACTTTACCTATTCTTGCCCAAGTATATGTCTATCGATTTTAAAAATCGTTTTTACAACATTTCTTTAAGCATTTTTACGCACTTATTGCTACTTGCATCGTCTAATTCTCGTGTCTACTATCCCTGACGTTTGTTCGTTGTTGCCTTCGCTAAGTTTCCTTCATTTTTTTGCTGGAGCGCTCAGCTGCTGCATGCAATGTGCCCTAGCCTATACTTGATGCAGGACTGTGGACACGTGGTGTGCGCTCTAGTTGGTTGTTGAATATACCACACCTATGTTGCCTTAATCTTTACCAATGCTTCCACATTACCACTGCCCCAGCATTACCACTGCCCCTACATTACCAACGCCCCAACATTACCAACGCCCCAACATTACCAGTGCCATAACATTACCAGTGCCATAACATTACCACTTCCCCCAACATTACCACTGCCCCAACATTACCACTGCCCCAACATTACCACTGCCCCAACATTACCACTGCCCCAACATTACCACTGCCCCAACATTACCACTGCCCCAACATTACCACTGCCCCAACATTACCACTGCCCCAACATTACCACTGCCCCAACATTACCACTGCCCCAACATTACCACTGCCCCAACATTACCACTGCCCCAACATTACCACTGCCCCAACATTACCACTGCCCCAACATTACCACTGCCCCAACATTACCACTGCCCCAACATTACCACTGCCCCAACATTACCACTGCCCCAACATTACCACTGCCCCAACATTACCACTGCCCCAACATTACCACTGCCCCAACATTACCACTGCCCCAACATTACCACTGCCCCAACATTACCACTGCCCCAACATTACCACTGCCCCAACATTACCACTGCCCCAACATTACCACTGCCCCAACATTACCACTGCCCCAACATTACCACTGCCCCAACATTACCACTGCCCCAACATTACCACTGCCCCAACATTACCACTGCCCCAACATTACCACTGCCCCAACATTACCACTGCCCCAACATTACCACTGCCCCAACATTACCACTGCCCCAACATTACCACTGCCCCAACATTACCACTGCCCCAACATTACCACTGCCCCAACATTACCACTGCCCCAACATTACCACTGCCCCAACATTACCACTGCCCCAACATTACCACTGCCCCAACATTACCACTGCCCCAACATTACCACTGCCCCAACATTACCACTGCCCCAACATTACCACTGCCCCAACATTACCACTGCCCCAACATTACCACTGCCCCAACATTACCACTGCCCCAACATTACCACTGCCCCAACATTACCACTGCCCCAACATTACCACTGCCCCAACATTACCACTGCCCCAACATTACCACTGCCCCAACATTACCACTGCCCCAACATTACCACTGCCCCAACATTACCACTGCCCCAACATTACCACTGCCCCAACATTACCACTGCCCCAACATTACCACTGCCCCAACATTACCACTGCCCCAACATTACCACTGCCCCAACATTACCACTGCCCCAACATTACCACTGCCCCAACATTACCACTGCCCCAACATTACCACTGCCCCAACATTACCACTGCCCCAACATTACCACTGCCCCAACATTACCACTGCCCCAACATTACCACTGCCCCAACATTACCACTGCCCCAACATTACCACTGCCCCAACATTACCACTGCCCCAACATTACCACTGCCCCAACATTACCACTGCCCCAACATTACCACTGCCCCAACATTACCACTGCCCCAACATTACCACTGCCCCAACATTACCACTGCCCCAACATTACCACTGCCCCAACATTACCACTGCCCCAACATTACCACTGCCCCAACATTACCACTGCCCCAACATTACCACGGCCCCAACATTACCACGGCCCCAACATTACCACGGCCCCAACATTACCACGGCCCCAACATTACCACGGCCCCAACATTACCACTGCCCCAACATTACCACTGCCCCAACATTACCACTGCCCCAACATTACCACTGCCCCAACATTACCACTGCCCCAACATTACCACTGCCCCAACATTACCACTGCCCCAACATTACCACTGCCTCAACATTACCACTGCCCCAACATTACCACTGCCCCAACATTACCACTGCCCCAACATTACCACTGCCCCAACATTACCACTGCCCCAACATTACCACTGCCCCAACATTACCACTGCCCCAACATTACCACTGCCCCAACATTACCACTGCCCCAACATTACCACTGCCCCAACATTACCACTGCCCCAACATTACCACTGCCCCAACGTTACCACTGCCCCAACGTTACCACTGCCCCAACGTTACCACTGCCCCAACGTTACCACTGCCCCAACGTTACCACTGCCCCAACGTTACCACTGCCCCAACGTTACCACTGCCCCAACATTACCACTGCCCCAACATTACCACTGCCCCAACATTACCACTGCCCCAACATTACCACTGCCCCAACATTACCACTGCCCCAACATTACCACTGCCCCAACATTACCACTGCCCCAACATTACCACTGCCCCAACATTACCACTGCCCCAACATTACCACTGCCCCAACATTACCACTGCCCCAACATTACCACTGCCCCAACATTACCACTGCCCCAACATTACCACTGCCCCAACATTACCACTGCCCCAACATTACCACTGCCCCAACATTACCACTGCCCCAACATTACCACTGCCCCAACATTACCACTGCCCCAACATTACCACTGCCCCAACATTACCACTGCCCCAACATTACCACTGCCCCAACATTACCACTGCCCCAACATTACCACTGCCCCAACATTACCACTGCCCCAACATTACCACTGCCCCAACATTACCACTGCCCCAACATTACCACTGCCCCAACATTACCACTGCCCCAACATTACCACTGCCCCAACATTACCACTGCCCCAACATTACCACTGCCCCAACATTACCACTGCCCCAACATTACCACTGCCCCAACATTACCACTGCCCCAACATTACCACTGCCCCAACATTACCACTGCCCCAACATTACCACTGCCCCAACATTACCACTGCCCCAACATTACCACTGCCCCAACATTACCACTGCCCCAACATTACCACTGCCCCAACATTACCACTGCCCCAACATTACCACTGCCCCAACATTACCACTGCCCCAACATTAGTGTTGGTCAACACACCGTATTTAGAACACCAGTGTAACATCATTTTAACCAGATTTTGTGTTCAGTATATCGCCAAACTTATTATGATCGAACGCTATTACCATGAAAATCCCCAAAGATAAGAAGCAAATTCTGAAAATTTTCAAACGTGATAAAAACGATATTTATATTATGCAAGTTACGCAAAAATCAGGTCAGCAACCATGAATCTCCTTTATTTCATTACAAAACAGGGTGAGTTGATCGAAAACGAAAACTTTTTTATTGTTGTAGATTGTTAATCTTGAGCCCGCTTGCTACTTCAATATTGTCTTCGTCAGAGAGAGAGAGAGAGCTCCGAGTTTTTACAAAAGCTATGATTGCATCTATTCAATTTATAACGTTTCCGTGCAATTTATAACGTTTCCATTCAATTTATAACGTTTCCGTGCAATTTATAGCGTTTCCATTCAATTGGTAACGTTTCCGTGCAATTTATAACGTTTCCATTCAATTTATAACGTTTCCGTGCAATTTATAACGTTTCCATTCAATTTATAACGTTTCCGTGCAATTTATAACGTTTCTAAGCAATTTATAACGTCCTGCGTGCATCTCCTTGGGACATGTCTGTTGATATAAATCAAGGCATTTTGGGACATATAAAGGTCACAGTGAGATCTCCAGGCCACATCTTGGGAAATTAGTGTTAATATAAAGTTACAAAGATACAAAGGCATAAGTTGAAATTTTTTGAGATTGGTTTAAAGGTGAGGGTGAGAGCTTAAGTTCATTGAGACATATTCTTCTACATGCTGCCACATGCTTATGTGCGAGTTATGCTTTCAACTTTAATTAGGTCTACGTGCAGATTTTTTGTTCAGAAACCAAGCCATGATTTCTGTCGAGATTTTATCAAAGAACGGTCCCTCGATTTCTATCTGGAAATCGTGATATCCGTCTAGAAATCGTGATATCCGTCTAGAAATCGTGATATCCGTCTAGAAATCGTGATATCCGTCAAGAAATCGTGATATCCATCAAGAAACCGGGATTTCCTTTCAGTAATAGCAATTTCTATTCAGTAATAGGGATTTCATTCCAGTAATAGGGATTCCAATCCAGTAATAGGGATTTCCATCCAGAAATAGGGATTTCCGTCCAGAAGTAGGGATTTCCGTCTAGAAATAGGGGGTTCCATCCAGAAATAGAGATTTCCATCCAGAAATAGGGATTTTCATCCAGAAATAGGGATTTTCATCCAGAAATAGGGATTTCCATCCAGAAATAGGGATTTCCATCCAGAAATAGGGGTTTCCATCCAGAAATAGGTATTTCCATCCAGAAATAGGGATTTCCATTTAGAAATCGGGATTTTCATATGAATAACCGCCTAAACACAAATTCATTTTGAATTTAAATGTTCTAAAGGGAAATATTTTAGCTTTCGTCGATATTCTTCCCTTAACAAAATTCTTGAAGGTGGAACATCCTCCTATTCATATATTTTTGCATAATGTTCATTAATTTTTATTCATTTTGTACTTTTTATGCTCGTCGGTTATTCCTCATTTGCTTATTTCGTTTCTTCTGTTCTTTTTTTTAAATTTTTTCCCATCTTTAGCGTCTGTTGCTCCCTTCAGTTCTCTATATTTTCCGTAAATTTTTTTTGTGCACCTGACTGTGTAATTCGTGTATCAAATCAAACGGAAAATTACATTGCACACTAATTTTTTGACGGTCGAAAAGTAAGTTTTCTCAAAAATAAAAGAAATCCCGTAGCCAAACTTAAATTTTTTTGGGCACCTTTCAATTCGAGCATAACATCCCACGTATGACCTGTCCACTACTATTTTTTTGCTTAATCAAAATTGTTTTTCGAAGAAATCTCGTGCACAAATTATTTATGGAATCAAAACGGCGTTTATGGACACGATTTAATTAGAGGATAAAATCACGCATATGACCTCTCCATTTTTATTTTTTGCACAATCAAAAGTGTTTTCCAAAAAATCTTGTACCAAAATTTCATTTTTGGAATCCGACAGACAGTTTTGGGCGTAATATCACACGTTTGACCTCGTTACTATTTTTTGCATAATCAAAAATATTCTAACGAGACTCTCGTTCTAAAATATTATTTTATGGAATCAGAGACTGCTATTTTCCAGTTTTTGTCGGAACTGCGGACATGTTTGCTTCAAAGCGCTTCGTTTCCGGCCTGTGTTTTCATATTTTGCGTGTGTGGCGCTGTGACATCAATTACGAAACTGACAGTTTTGTGACTGGCAACTGAAAAACATAAAAACAACTTCGTCGAACTTACAACAAATAGAAACATTGCCTTCTGTGCCGGAAAGAACAATTATTCAGAAATATCTCTCAGACTTGGGAATATCTTGGAATGTCTCACAAATTTAGGAATATTTCACATATATGAGAATATTTGGGAATGGGACTGATTTGGGAATATGGAGAAATATTTCACAGGTTTAAGAACATTTGGGAATATCTCACAGATTTAAGAATATTCGGGAATATCTCGTAGATTTAGTAATATTTGGGAATATATCACAGATTTTACCAAAAAAAGTTGATGAAATATGAATGTGTCTGAAAACACTTCTCAAGGGACTGGAAAAAATTGGTTCGTTTTCATAATTAGAAGTTGCTGGATCACTGGAAGTTGAAAAAGTACATTAAATATTGTTTGTTGATTCTTTTTCGAACTTTTAGCCGAGTGAGGAAGTATTTCATGAAGTTTTCACAAGGTATTCAATGACACCTGACTGGTGATGGCGAACCAAATTTCTCTTCAATATGAACATGTTGACTGCGTATTGATACATCTTTGTACCACTAAGTAAATTGCTCAGTACGTACCAGTATCAGTAAACGGCATTTTAATCATTTCACTACCTCTTTATAAATTAGACTATGGAGTACAAGTTGAATGTTATCGTTCAATTACATTTTTCATGCTTCTTAGAAAGGATAAAAGGTAATCGAGCAGTAAAGAGTGCGGTTCAGGTCTGCTACTTCCAACCTAACCAAACCGACCGCAGCAACCGCGCATACGTAGTTAACGTGTTTTCCCAGTACATCCGAACAGAAAGCTAACCTTAACTTGACACTTTGACTGCGATGGGTTGAACTCAAGTTCAATATTCAAATCAAATTTAAAGTTAAAAGCTACTAACAATTTTATAAATACTAAGCATTAACTGATTTCCACCCAGAAATAGGGATTCCCACCCAGAAATAGGGATTTCCACCCAGAAATAGGGATTCACTTTGAGTGCGATGGGTTGAAATGAAATTCAATATTCAACTCAAGTTTGAAGTTTAAAGTTATTAGCAATTTTATGAATACCAAACATTAACTGAGTCCATTAAATGCCATTAATTTCGAAAGATTGTTCAAGTTTTAAGACACGACCTGTTGGGTCGTTCGCACCAGGAAAAGCCCAGAGACAACCCATCGTGGGTCGTATCGCAAGCAACGTGATGTTGAACGGCACACTTGAACTGAAATTCTATTATTCCTGTTAATCATTTCTAAACTAGAATACGAGGGAACAATGCCCTGACCTCTTCAATGTTAAGGAGTTATAAAAGACAACTTCATGCACTTAGGGCATGGTTACGGGGTGTGCTGGGCGGCCGAGTTATAGGAGATTAATCCCTTTTTTAGTTTTAGTTATTGGGGTTGTTTCAGGCGTGCCATTTCTGCTTAAGTCCCTATATTGAACGAGGGAGTTCAGTGGTGTAACAATAATAACAATAAATTAAAGTTCAGTAGTATAACAACAAGACAACAACAACAACAAGAGAATTTTTTTTTGATCTTCTCTAGGTAAGCCCCACCACTAATGCAAAGCATAAATTCACTCACTTGTAACTATCGAAATAATAAACCTATCGACTTCAAATTACTCTCAAACGAAAGATTAAACCATTCTTTTGTTTGAGAGTAATTTGAAGTCTATAGGTGCATTATTTGGAAAGTTGTAAGTGGTGAACTCATGTGTTACATAAGCGGCGAGGCTTATCATGAATAGATCCAAACTTTCAGTGGTATATCAATAATGAATAAAATTTCAGTGGTGGAGTAAGAAGAGTAAAAATATTTCAGTAGAATAACAAAAACAATAATTAAAAGTTCAGTGCTATAACAACAACAATAAATAAATATTCAGTAATGTAACAATAACAATAAGAAATAAAAGCTCAGTGGCACACGGTACTGAAGTGAGCGTTATCGTGTGGTATCTTTTCCTTGAATTTTTTCACCAGCTAGAGTCGCTTTGCTTCAATTCCAAGTATTTACGACACCATAACCACGACCAAACTACCTAACTTGGCTGCAAGACAGTGTTGTAAATACTGCATCAAGTTTTTAATTTGTCTCTTGGGCAGAAGAAAAGTAGGGTGCGAAATGACCGCTATCTGCAGGGAATGAATTGTTTCTTGTACCTCTAATGTCGCTTTAGCGCGTTCACCGAGATGGGTTTAACCGTAGTTCAACATTCAACTCGAATTAAAAGCAAAGTGTAATAAACAATTCAACTGAATCGTGCCTTCGTTTAGCTTTCATTAAGTGTTTATGAAAATAGAGTTTGTGACTACTGGTCGGTCAGCAGCATTGTGAAAATTCCCTCCGTGTACCACCGGCGGCTCACGTCACAATCGAAGTGTTGAAGGCGTTTCAACGATGAGGATAAGCTAGAACTATGAATATTTACACGTTCTCTGCGTATCCGAGGTCGCAAGCGGTTGGTTTGGTGAAGTTGTATGTTGCAGAGTAGGGAAATCGACTTTACTGCTCGAAGTCATTCGTATCCTTTCATAGAAATACGAAAAATAAAACTACACCATATTTCACCTGATTTGGTAAGTTATTTTTTGAAAAAGGTTGTGAACAGATGAAATGTTCATTCATTTATACCGGTACGTGAACGAGCAATTTACCTATCGGTACACATATATGGCCCAATACGCGGGGAACGTGTTGAGTTGTAAATTGTAGAATAAGAAAATTGACTAATATACTCGAATACATTTTCATCCTTCCTTTAAAATACTACAGATGAAATTTCAAGGTCCATTTCTACTGGTATGACAAGTTATTTTTTGAAGAGGTCGCGATACATGAAATGTCATTCATTGACTCCGGTACGTGAATGTGCAATTTACCTATCGGTACACATGTGGCCCAATACGCGGGGAATGTGTGAATTTTTAATTGCCCAATACGTGGGGAATGTGTGAATTTTTAATTGCCCAATACGTAGGGAATGTGTGAATTTTTAATTGCCCAATACGTGGGGAATGTGTGAATTTTTAATTGCCCAATACGTGGGGAATGTGTGAATTTTTAATTGCCCAATACGCGGGGAATCCGTGAATTTTTAATTGCCCAATACGTGGGGAATGTGTGAATTTTTAATTGTCCAATACGTGGGGAATGTGTGAATTTTTAATTGCCCAATACGTGGGGAATGTGTGAATTTTTAATTGCCCAATACGTGGGGAATATGTGAATTTTTAATTGCCCAATACGCGGGGAATGTGTGAATTTTTAATTGCCCAATACGTGGGGAATGTGTGAATTTTTAATTGCCCAATACGTGGGGAATGTGTGAATTTTTAATTGCCCAATACGCGGGGAATGTGTGAATTTTTAATTGCCCAATACGTGGGGAATGTGTGAATTTTTAATTGCCCAATACGTGGGGAATGTGTGAATTTTTAATTGCCCAATACGTGGGGAATGTGTGAATTTTTAATTGCCCAATACGTGGGGAATGTGTGAATTTTTAATTGCCCAATACGTGGGGAATGTGTGAATTTTCAATTGCCCAATACGTGGGGAATATGTGAATTTTTAATTGCAGGTATCTAGAAGAGATGTTTAATGCCACTTGCTGTGGGAAATGACATGAAACAAGTTGGGAACAATTTTTATTTCCTGAAAATGTGAGGTTCCCCTAACTCCACACCAAATGGTACCGTCATCCTTCCTCTCGCACCCCTCACGGGGATACAACTATTGTGTATATGGGAATTAGCGCTCCCAGGGGGAAAATGTGAGAGCCCGAGCTAAAGGTTAGGTAGGCTTTCTTTTTGTTAAAATAACAGGTTTTTGTTTTTTTACGGACCATCTTTTTTCGGTTCACTGCTGTTCCGTTTTTTCAGCACTTACTACCAGTTTCGTCGTCAACTCTGATCTTGTTTCATGAAATTCTTTCTTAGCTTACTGATTCTATGCCCTTTCTGCATAGAGTCCGCGTTCCCTTATCTCCATTCTAAATGGTGCCTTCTTCCTTCCTCTCTTTGGATCTCATTTGTTGCGGATAGGGAGGCTTAAACTAACTAATAATCTTATAATCTAATCCATCCTCTCTCCTCTCTGGAACACATTTGTTACGTTTTGGATGGATTGGCTTAACTAATCTGTCTTTATCTCTGGGCATTTTCTTCTTTCTTTATCGCTACATTTTCTCCCATCAGTCTCCCAACATTCTCTCCATTTTCCTCGGTGCGTTTTTTTTTAGCGCTTTCTTCCATGTTTCCCCCATTTCTTGCCGCGTTTTTAATTGTGTTTACGTTTTCTTCCATATTTTCCCCCATTTTCCTTAACGCATTTTTTGCCAATGTTTTCTTCCATGTTTCCCCAATGCATTCATCATATTGCGCTGGATACCCCTCCCTTAATGCCTCTCCCCCCCTCCCCCCACGGGCAGATAGCCCACAATTTATCGTGACGCGATATTGAGTTACGGAGCAATGTATCGGTACCTTCCGTGTCCGTATCAATAATGTATACATCTATTCTGTGTGTGCCTGTGTGTATTTGTGTGTATGTGTATGTATTTGTGTCTGTGTGCATTTGTTTGTCTGTGTATCTAGAGTGAGCGTTCCAATATACACGCCGTATGTAGTGCGTTGTATAGAGTACACATTGTTTGTGAAACCAATTCGCCAAGTGGTAACGAATATTTTTTAAAACCGGTCAAGGCGAAGATTCCGAACTTAGGCTCACAGCAATAAGAATCCTAGAGAAAAATGAAACAAATTGAAAGAAATGGACATTAAAGGTATGCGAGTGGAGCTGAGACTTGAGTAGGCCTTCTTTTTGCTGAATTAAAATGTTTTTGTTTTGTTAAGGTTTTCGGTTCACTGCTGCCCTGTTTTTCAGCACCTACTACTTTCTTCTTCAACTTCCATCTTGTTTCATGAACTTCTTCTTCTTTCAACTTACTATTTCTAAGCACATTGTGCATAGGTTCCGCGTTCCCCTTATACTACATAATAAATGGTGCCTCTTTCTTTTCTCGAAACGCCTTTGATGCGGTTAGGGAGGCTTGAAATAATATCTAATCCTTATATTTTGTATTATTTGTTTGGGACATTTTTGCTCAATTACTTATGTTAATTTCTGCTTTGTACTGCATGTTCTTCATATCCTTTGCTGAGCAACCTTACCCTAGTTTTAAAACTTTTATTGTTTCCTAAATGTGTGAATACAAGTATATTTTTTATTTAAATTTTCCCTTGCTTCGTGTTTTGAAGAATCCATTAAACATGAGCTTAGGCAGGAACTGTGTCAGGAAAGTGGTCATGAAGTTCTTCATGCTAAATGGTGCCTTTCTTTTCCCTCTCTTTGGAACGCCTTTGTTGCGGTTAGGGAGGCTTTAAATAACATCTCATCTAATCTTTTTCGTTGCAATTTCCGTCTCGATGTAAGGAATTATTTGTGTGTGTTCGTGTGTGCGTGTTACGAAAACCAGAATAAAAGAACGGATTAACTTTTAAACAAATATACTACTAATTGCTTTTGTAATGGTTTGTATAAATTTTTTTACATTTAATACTAACCGAGACACTAAGTTTATATTATGCTGTCCATTTTCTTTCATAAATATAATACGAACTATCATTACATACAGTATCATGACTAACACAATTAACCTAACAAACAACGCAGGCAATGTGATGATTAACACAATAAATTTAATAGTTGAAAATAGTTGATTAAATAATTAATAGTTAACAAAATTAATATAACAACGAACACTGCGAGCAAATCAGTAACTGTCGATTAATGAGGTATTACGTACACAATAACCGGAACAAAAGTGTTGTTGCTTCGCTAGTAGCACACACCTCGTGTGTATTTGTGTGTGGAGGTGCGTGTGTGCTGTGTAGGAGCGATACAGTTAACACATCACACCGTTTAACACATGGACTACAACGTGCGCCACCGGTGGTACACGGAGGTAATTTTCATAATGCTGCTGGCCGACCAGTAGTCGTAAACTCAATTTTCATAGATACTTGAAGCTAAATGAAGGCACGATCCCCTTCATGTTTGGTATTTTTAAAATAGTTCACTACAATTGACTTTAAATTTGAGTTTGGTGTTGAACTTGATATTTAGTAGCCGCAGTCAAAGTGCTAAAGCATTAAAGGGAAGCCGAACTCTGCAGCAGTCAACAAAATTGTAACATCGGAGGTATTCTGAAGGTGGTCAAACGAATATGAAAAATGTGCGTATTTAAAAGAGACAACAATCAATAAAACAACAAGGATGGCCACTTTTAATATATTCATTATTTTTTACCGAGTTCAATATGTCAGAACTAAAAATATACATGAAAAATGAACGTTTCGACCACAAGGGTCATCTTCAGCATCTGAGGAAACGGTTACTTCCATAGAGTTACAATACATGCATGTGTAACATTTGTGATTGCTAACAGGAAATTTGCAAAGGAAGGAAGACTGATCATCATTTAAAACCGGTTTGTCTTTCATGATAAAAAGACTAATATTCGAAGATCTGTTTCACTAGAAGAGGTTGCAGTTACCAAACAGATCTTCGAAATGTAGAGTCTCTTTATCATGAAAGATAAACCGGTTTTGAATGACGCTCAACCTTCCTTCCCCTTGCACATTTCCTGTTAGCAATCACAAATGTTAACCATACACATGCATGTATTGTAACTCTATGGAAGTAACTGTTTCCTCTGATGCTGAAGATGACCCTTGTTGTCGAAACGTTCATCTTTCGTGAAAATTTTCAGTTTTGATGTATTTAAACTCCTTAATAAGAAAAAATTTCTTTTTTGAAAGTGACTATTCTTGCTATTTTATTTATAGTTAGACTTAGCAAACGGCAAAACATTCACGTTAATCATTTAAAGAGACAATCTGTGCTAATGCTTAATATAGTAATGCGATATTTTTTATATTATTAGGTAGTTAATAAGAAAGCTATGATAGAAATTCACGGCTGTAGTAATTGAAGTGTAACGAGAGATGTGATATCTATCTCAATACTAAATGGTGCCTTCCTCTTTCCTCTCTTTGGAACGCTTTTGTTGTGGTTAGGGTGACGTTGCGGTAACATCTAATCCAGTCAAATGCTGGAGAAATTTTCCTTTAGAATAGTCGTGTGTTTAATATTTTTACTATACGCGCGTTCAGCTATTAGCAATAAAATAGGCGTAAAGATACCTGTAGAATGTGCGTGTCAAGAATACGCGTAAAAAAGTATTCAGAGAAAGCTTGTCAAAACTATACGCGAATCACAAGTATCCGGAGGCAATAATAATAATACGCAATATACTCGAAGACCGTAATAGTACACACAAACAATAAAAATACGCAAAATACGTGGAGACAAAAATAAAACGCGAAGCCAATAATGCGTAAAATACGCAAAGACAGTATGCATCAAAAACATGCATGAGAATATTCATTGGAAACGTGTACATTAAGTGGACTCAAAACTTGCACACGCACACTCTCGGACTGATACTTTTAGATAGACTCAGTGTTTTTGACGCGCGTCGCTGCGTGCGTCGCGTGAACACTCGGGACCGTCTTAGCGTCTGCAGAACGGACCCCAAAAACACGAGCACTTTCGTTAAAAAATATCGCTCCATTACGCGCTAGCAACTATAAAATACAAGCTCTCCGTTAAATACAAGCACCATATGAAATATGAGCATCCCCCATAAAAAAATAATAGCACCCCATTACATGCAATCACCCTATTAATCAGAAGCACTCCATTAGATACATGCACGCCATTGAATACGTACATCCCCCTTAAAATACTAGCACCTCATTAGATGCAAGCACTCCATTAATCAAAAGCACTACATTAGATGCAAGCACTCCATTAATTACGTACATCCCCCTTGAAATAATAGCACTCCATTAGATGCAAGCACCCCATTAGGTGCCAGCACCCCATTAAATAAGTGCATCCCCCTTAAAATATGAGCACTCCATTAGGTGCAAGCACCCCATTAAATACGTACATCCCCCTTAAAATATGAGCCCCCATTAGGTGCAAGCACCCCATTAAATACATGGATCCCCCATTAATTACGAGCATCCCATTGAATATCGCACCCACTCGTAAAATTAGGCAGTCCAATAAAATATAACTTGGACACGTAATACAAACTCTATGAAAATCAACTTTCAGTTTTCCTTGGCAGTGAAATCTCCGTTTTTGCCCGCCGAGTGACCCTGCTGCTGTTTTCATTGCATTATTTATTGTTGGTTAAATGCGAGCTGTTCGTTAAGCGAGCACACCGCACAGAGTGAAATATTCTGTCGGAACCCTCGTCTTGTTGATGGTTTTACATGAATAATTCCACGTGAATGCGTGGTTGAAAACCGGTTCTTGGTGCCATGCTGTCCTTCGGTGATGTGGTTCTGGAACGCGAGCTGTGATGTTTGTAAAGCTGTGATGTTTGTAAAGCTGTGATGTTTGTAAAGCTGTGATGTTTGTAAAGCTGTGATGTTTGTCAAAGCTGTGATGTTTGTAAAGCTGTGATGCTTGTTAAAGCTGTCATTTTCGTGAAGGCCGTAGATCTGTGGAGTTTGAATGTACGGAAAAGTTGAATATCAGTATAGGTGGGAACAATTAGAATCTTAGCACATCCATTGGTAAAGCTGGAAAGAAACAATAAGGGAATATCAGTACCGAAAAAAATGATTGTAAAAGAAAATGATTAAATGGGAACAGATCATTGACAGTAATAGAAAAGGGGAATTTAACATTAGGAGAATATTAGTACTAAAGCGGTATTGCTAGAAAGAGACATTGGGTTAAAATAGGGTAAGTATAATATGAAGGAATATTTATAAATGTGAATACGAGTGAACGTGAATATAAGTTAAGAAGAACTTAGTGAATGGAAATTTCGGTGGAAAAGAATGTTTCTTGAGTGGGCATGTTAGTGAAGAAGAATGTTAGTACAGAGAATATTAATAAAAAAGTCTCTTGAATGGGAATATTAGTCAAGAAGAATGTTAGAAAGTGGAAATTGCTGGGAGTAAACACGCGTGCGTTGCTGGGAGTAAACACGCGTGCGTTGCTGGGAGTAAACACGCGTGCGTTGCTGGGAGTAAACACGCGTGCGTTGCTGGGAGTAAACACGCGTGCGTTGCTGGGAGTAAACACGCGTGCGTTGCTGGGAGTAAACACGCGTGCGTTGCTGGGAGTAAACACGCGTGCGTTGCTGGGAGTAAACACGCGTGCGTTGCTGGGAGTAAACACGCGTGCGTTGCTGGGAGTAAACACGCGTGCGTTGCTGGGAGTAAACACGCGTGCGTTGCTGGGAGTAAACACGCGTGCGTTGCTGGGAGTAAACACGCGTGCGTTGCTGGGAGTAAACACGCGTGCATTGCTGGGAGTAAACACGCGTGCGTTGCTGGGAGTAAACACGCGTGCGTTGCTGGGAGTAAACACGCGTGCATTGCTGGGAGTAAACACGCGTGCGTTGCTGGGAGTAAACACGCGTGCGTTGCTGGGAGTAAACACGCGTGCGTTGCTGGGAGTAAACACGCGTGCGTTGCTGGGAGTAAACACGCGTGCATTGCTGGGAACCAATTGCGAAACCTCAACCATGTAGGGATGCAGTGACGTTTGGTGGATGAGTATCATTTGTTCATGTGGTTCATAATGTACCATGTTTCATGTTCATGAATGAATATCATGAGCCTTTGTGGTACCTAGTGTATCATGGTCATGAATATCATGAGCCTTTATGGTATCTAGTGTATCATGTTCCTGAGTATAATGTTTCTGGATGGTTTCTAGTAGTTTATCATATGCCATGTCACATGTGTCCAGTTAGTGGAAGGTATGGAAAAAATATCCCGTTATGATTCGAATTAGTTTGATGCTATCTATGCGGAATTTTGAACCGAAGTTGCGACAGCGTGTTCATAGAGTATATAAATGAATCACCATCTTTGATACGGATGCAGGCGCAACACACAACTGTATTCATTCTAACACCCAAACGTTTCTGACGCAACGTAACAAAATATAAAGGGGCATCGTGTAGAATTGTGGCGTATAATCGCATTAGTCTTGTGCTTATGGATAAATATTGATTTTTTGCTTCTTGCAAATCCTAATTATAAATAAAAGAGCAAAGAAAGTCGCTTTTAAATTCAACATTCTTATTATGACAGTCCAATACTAAAAGAAGAACGTTTCGACCTGTAAGGTCATTCTCCACTTCTGTCTGTGATTTTCTACCGACAGAAGTAGAGAATGACCTTACAGGTCGAAACGTTCTTCTTTCAGTATTGGACTGTCATAATAAGAATGTTGAATTTAAAAGCGACTTTCTTTGCTCATTTATTTATAATTAGTCTGGTGCTCTATGTGTTTTGGAATATTTTATTTTATAAGTGAGGTCCCAAGCTGAGAGTGTAGTAAGCTCTCATTTTCTAGTGTAGTAAGCTCTCATTTTCTTTAAGCTCTCAATAGAAAAGGTTTTCCATTTTGTTTTGGTCCATCTTTTTTTACAGCTCGTGGCTGTCCGGTTTTTCAGCAACTGCCATTTCCTCTTTCAACTTTTATCTTGTTTTATTTTTTAAACTTACTTCTTGACTCACTGTTTCTACGCACAGGAAGAGATCTTACGTGGAAACACAACTCGTGCATAGATTCCCCATTCTTTTCAATCCATACTAAATGGTGCCTTTCCCTTCACCTTTTGGGAGCACCTTTGTTGTGGTTAGGGAGGCTGAAACTAACTTATCTAATGTGATCTAATTCGCCGATGCCTAGCTTGAGATACTGGAAACATTCCAACTAACTTACGTAATGTGATTTAATTAGCTGATGTTTAGCCTAAGATTAGGACTACATTGCATGAGAATATTCGAGCCTAACGTTGGTAATTTCTGTTGTTGCAGATAAGCACATCACGCGGCGCCGTGATGGAGTACATGACTATGCTGGCCGAGCCAGGCCTGGTGTCCAGACTACAAGAGCTCATAGACGACAAAGAGCCAGAGGTCGTCAAGCGAACCATCAGGGTCTTCACGAACGTCTACCGCCACTCTCTGTCGCTCGTGGCTTCCGGAGAACTGGAACCTCAGAAGTACGAGCAGAGTTACGAAGAGATCAGTGCTGTGTCCAACAAGCTCATCGGGATGCTCAAAACCGCCGAAAACGAAGGCATTGTAGTGCACTTAGTGAGGTATCTGGAAGCCGCCCTTGTGTCTCATATCTTGTCGGACCTGTCTCAGTTCCCACATATTGCTCAAATGACCGCACCGGTGCTCAAAAAAGGGGTGGATGCGCTCCTGGAGTTCGTTAAAACGCCTTACGTTGGCGGCAGCGCGTTCTGCGTTGCCATCCGAGCTTTGATATCTGTCGCTTGCTACCAAGTTAACCTGCGCCCTTGCATCACTCAACTCGTTGAGGATCTCATAGACTCCCCCCCGCCCAATTTGTTCGATCACAACATCAGGTCTTTCCACAAAACACTCCAGAGGAATCTTTTCAGACTTCTAAAGCGTGCCGACTTGGACAGTGATAAGGAAAAGCTCGTGAACTTGATGGTTCGAGTTGGTGTGCCGAGGAGAAGACTCACAGAATTTGCCCCAAGGCCCAAGAAAAGAGCTTCACCCCCTTCAGCCGCGGAACCTGGCTGCAGTAGTCGCTTGTCACCGCCTTTGAGTAAGCGAATTAAGCTCACCGAAGAGGAAATTATTAGGTTCCGACCTACTTCTTCCATAGAACTTACTCCTGAAGAAATTCGCCGGTTTGGCCCTCAGTCATTGCCCAAGAGATTGAGGCGTTCTCCATCCCTGGAGAAAATGCTTAGTGATGCGCCAAAGGAGATTCCGCTCGAGCCAAAGCCGAAGACTTCAGTATCGATAACTTCAATCTTAGACCACATTCTTTTAGATGAGAAAATGCCTTCAGCTGCAACGTCACCGCAGTTGGACGCAGCGTTGATGAAAGCTCGCGAAAAATTATCCAGCCTTGAACGTGGGTCAACTTCGCTTCCAGTGTCGGGGAGGAACGAAAGAATCAAACCCATGGAAGAATCAAAGCCGTCGCTTGGTGGTCGCTTTCCGAGCGCCGACTCGAATGACTCGAGTCCTAAGTCCCCTTCACCTCCCGCAGTCAAACTGGAGGCTCCAAGTGCCTTTGAGAAAACTATTTTGAATCTTGTACTTGAAAAGGAAGATAACCTTTCCGACGACTGCGGGGTCCCATTTTCTGAGAAGTGCTCGTTGAAGGAAGGTATGATATACGAGAAGTTGGATTGTGGTAAAGTTGTTGAGATTCTCCTCGCGTCACCTTGTGAATTGCCTCTAGATATGCCTGATTGTCTGCAGAAAACCTTTATTTATGATTTGAAAATAATGCGTGAGAAGTTAGCTGTGGCGTTAGCCTTGTATTTGCGTGATGAAGATTTCTGTTCATCTTCTTTCATCCCTTTAGCGTCTGGCATCTCGTCGGAAAAAATTCAGCAAGCTCTGAGTATCTCACACTCTAGAAAGTTGACCGCCAAGCGCAGGTTTAGTGACGATTGTGAAGAAAAATCTCATGCTAAGTTGGAGCTAACGTCACATTCGCTCAACAACTCGCCCTTGGGGGGAAACTCGCCTATCAGGGATAGCTTGTTTTCAGGGCAAGATGTCGATTTGAGACAACAACTGAAGAACATCGGTGGAAATGGAATGGGGCGACAAAACCATCAAGAAAACTTGCCTGTGAATGGAAGGTCTACCTTGGGGGACGCTTCTCTTGATAATATAACTGACTCGCCGGCGTCACCGGAGTCTCCACAACCCTCTTACAACAGGGACCCTAGACTGGCTAGGGAAAGTCAAACCAAAGTCGATCCTCGGCTAGAGAGAAGCAATTTGAGGAAGTCCATGTCGCCACCAACTTCCGTTCAAGAATTATCGTCTCGGGACCCTCGTTTAGCTAGGATATCTGAGAGCATTGCAGTGTCTGCCAAAACAGGCATCCCAGTTACCTCTTCAGCCCATCAGTCTTACGCAGGGAGTGTGTTCTCAGCCAATTCTCTCCCAAACGTTACCGCGTCTGGGCCGACCCGAGACCCTCGTATTGAAAGTCGTATTGATCCGCGGACAGTTTCTAACGCGAACACCACCATAGAGCAAAATTTCCATTCAGCTCGCGATGTCAATAGCTACATGAACCCGAATTCTCGTGATCCTAGATTGAGTAGCAATCTAACCTTAGGACAAATGCCTGGTCAGCAGTATTCGTCAGTCAATCACCTCGAAAAGTCAAACGGGTCAATGCCGCCTGGGGATAGTTCACAGAATCTGTACTCACAAACCCAAACTTCAAATCTAGACCCACGACATAGTCCCAATGTTGACCCACGACAGGGTCCTAATTTTGATCCACGAATGGGCCCTAATGTTGACCCACGACAGGGTCCTAATGTTGACCCACGAATGAGCGCTAATGTTGACCCACGACAGGGTCCTAATGTTGACCCACGACAGGGTCCTAATGTTGACCCACGACAGGGTCCTAATGTTGACCCACGACAGGGTCCTAATGTTGATCCACGAATGGGCCCTAATGTTGACCCACGACTAGGTCCTAATGTTGACCCACGAATGGGCCTTAATGTTGACCCACGACAAGGTCCTATTGTTGATCCACGAATGGGTCCCAATGTTGACCCCCGCAATGGATCTAACGTGGATCCTAGACGGACACATGGCGCGGACTCACGTCAGGTATTTAACATGGATCCACGACAATCATCCAACGTAGATCCACGTCATTTGTCCAACGTAGATCCTCGACATGTATCCAACGTAGATCCACGACATGTACCCAACGTGGATCCTCGACGCAATTTCAGCATGGACCAACGACAGAGTTTCAACGCGGGTCCCCGACACAACTTGGGTGTCGACCCGCAGCTCCCAAACATGGACCCTCGACGGATTGCTAACGCCCCGACGCGACCCCACCGGCAGCCGTTGTTGGGAGTGGCTCCCCGACCCCTCGGCTACCGAGGACCCTCTGCCCCTCTGCTGCAGACCCCAGGGCACCCTCCGTTACTGCCCCCTGTGCCCGTGTACGCCGTCGGCAGCGCGTCGACTTTCGGCAACTCGTATGCGCTCAGCCGCTACAGCTCTGCTGAGAGCAGGAACAGGTTTTGACTTGGTGCTGCTCCTGGACTTGGTGTTCGTGTTGTCTCGTGAAGATAAGAGCTTGTTTGGGTAACTAGACGTCTGTTGTATTGTTTCCATAGGAGGAAGTTGACGTTCTTGTATTCTAAGTAGGAATTGTGTGATGAAGATAGGAACTTGACGATTTTGTGATGTCAATGTTTTCGAGGTAGAAATTGTCTCATGAAGATAGAAGGATGTTAATGGTAACTGTGCCTCCATTATATTGTTAGCCCTAAAGTAGCAGCAACGTCGTATCTTCGTTAGATCTTTATTTTCTATTGGAGATAGGATGTTGCTACTACATTGGAGCTTGTAATCTAATAGATTTAGGATTTTGCTGCTGCTTAATTGTTAATTATTTATTAACACATGTGTACAGCCCTTTTGTTCTTTTACAATATTGCTACAGCCAGTTCCTTATAATAGAAATAAGAATTGCTTTTGACGGTATGTCAGTGAAGCAAAGGTCGCCACTCAGTACGGTTTTTACTTGCATTACTAGATAATAAAATAACTATGTCTTTTGTATTGCTCATTGTGTACAGGATTTTGTAGCATCGCCTAGCCGTGTACGTTTTTTTGGATCGTTTACTTGTTAGTGGGTACGGAATATCGTGTTCCTGAGCGTTGCCAAAGAGAGGGTAAGATCGTTTTCTTAATAATGCTCCGAGTGAGATAGAGAATGTGTTCTCTTTTGAACTGTATAATTGTATGCAGAATAAATGCGAGTTCCATTGATGATGGCTCCTTTTTTTGATTTAGCAGTTGTATTCAGGACAGGTGCGACTTATAAAGAGAATGTGCAAGTTTACGAAGTGTATAATCGTGTGCAGAGCAAAGGTTACTGGCTGGAATTGTTCATACGCCGCACATATTCACTTAATTCAAGAGAATCGTTTATCTTCAGCCGATGTTATTGAATGGTTTCATACGCACCCAGGGGGACTATGTGAGGGCCTGAGCTAAAGGTTAGGTAGGCTTTCTTTTTGTTAAAATAGAATCGGTTTTTGTTTTGTTATGGACCATCTTTTTTCGGTTCACTGCTGTCCTGTTTTTCAGCACCTACTACTTTCTTCTTCAACTTTTTCTTGTTTCATGAACTTCTTTCTTAGCTTTCTGTTTCTGTGCCCTTTCTGCATAGATTCCGCGTTTCCTTAACTCCATACTAAATGGTGCCTTCTTCCTTCCTCTCTTTGGGTAGCCTTTGTTGCGGATAGGGAGGCTCAAACTAACTAATAATCCAATCTAATCTAATGATTTCATAAGATCTTCAGGGGAACATCGACTATGATGAAAAACTGTCAGATTTTTGCCCTTAGCACAACCAACCTGTCAGCTTTTTTAAGATCGGTGCAGGAATTCAGTGATTTATTTTTGGTGTGCGTTTGAAAAAAATGCTAGACTTATTATTTTCCTCGTTAAAAATAACAATTTTTATGATAAATCAATAACTTTCTTACATCCAAACATAAACAGTCCGATATACATTCATGTTGTGATTGTAATGCTATGTTCAGGTATGAAACTCTGAGGTGAATGGTGTAGTAGAATAGCTCTTCCATGTACGCGCAGGGAGTTAACTGCACTCACATATATCTGCTCTTATGCCTCAAAAAGTTGTTAGGTTCTCATTTGCCACACAAATTTCGCAGAGTCTCTGTTCTATTATCGCTGATGTCCAAAGGCCTGAAGCCTGATTTACACTCACTTTACGATATCGTAGTGGTGCTGCTCGCAGCGTAAGTTCTGCTAAGTGGACTTACGCTGCCAGCTCTGCCGCTGAGTCGACGTTAATTGTTTGGAAATGTTCCCCACGGAAGAAATAAGCAAACGTTCATTTATTCGTTTTTCTGTGGCGTTGCCTTTTTACTGTATCTTGATGTGCATTTCGAAAACGTACGTTATGTTGATGTGATGTGCATTTCGATTACATTTTACACTATCTTGATGTAAATTTCATTTTGGACATTTCGTGAATTGTTTCTTTTGAACGGTTAACTCGCTCAACATAAGTTGTCTTCAAGCGTATTGTAATTGCATCGAAATCGTATTGTAATTGCATCGAAATCGTATTGTAATTGCCTCGGAATCGTATTGTAATTGCCTCGAAATCGTATTGTAATTGCCTCGAAATCGTATTGTAATTGCCTCGAAATCGTATTGCAATTGCCTCGAAATCGTATTGTAATTGCATCGAAATCGTATTGTAATTGCCTCGAAATCGTATTGTAATTGCCTCGAAATCGTATTGCAATTGCCTCGAAATCGTATTGCAATTGCCTCGAAATCGTATTGTAATTGCATCGAAATCGTATTGTAATTGCATCGAAATCGTATTGTAATTGCCTCGAAATCGTATTGTAATTGCCTCGAAATAGTATTGTCTTTGCATCGAAGTCGTGCAGTCCCTTATACAGAGTACGGCAGTCAATGCTGCACTTTAGGCTTGCACAGCCTTCTCGAAAATGCAGGATTGATTGCCGCACTCTGCATATCCTATTGTTGTACAGTTCTGAAATTCAACGGGCATTGTACTCTTTATTGGATGTCCAAAGAAAAGCGTACGCGTTATTACTATAAGTGGGTGGTTATGTTAAAAATCAATTAGAAAATTAATACTGTATTTTTGTTATCTAAAAGATCCCATAGAAATTAAAGCTGTATTTTTGTAATCTTGAAAATCCCATAGATATTATTACTTTATTATTTTAAAAATCACATGGAAATTATTACTTCATTATTTTTGTCATCTTGAAAATCCCATAAACATAAATGTTGTAATTTGGTTTTGTTGAAATTCCCGTAAACATTCTAACTGTAGTTGGGATACTTCGAAAAACACGTAGATAACAAAGCTACATTTGTGTCGTTTTGAGAATCCGATAGACGTCATTACTAAAATCGGGTTATGCTAAAAATTCGGTAGATATTACTGAAATCGTATCATGTTAAAAAATCCGTTAGACATAACTAATATCGGGTTATGCTAATAATACCATAGATATCATTACTTGAATCGTATCATGTTAAAAATCCGATGTTCATTACTGAAATCGGGTTGTGTTGGAAATCCGATAGACATTCATGTTGTGATTGTAATGCTATGTTTAGATATGAATCTGTGAGGTAAATGGTGTAGTAGAATAACTCTTCCGTGTACGCGCAGTGAGTTAACTGCACTCACATGTTTCTGCTCAAAGCGTGCGGTGCTCTTGGAATATTGTTTTTTATTATTATTCTTGTTATTCTAAATGATGATGATAATGGTGGCCAATAAATTATTTTTCTATACTATGTTGTACGTATTTTTTCCCTTCATCGTGATTTCTTCAACGAGGAATTTTAATTAACTTGATAGATTAATGATCGGAAGTTGTGTATTGTTCATTTTATGATCAGGCGAAGTCTGGTATGAAATGATAGGTTAATGATCGGAAGTTGTGTATTGTTCATTTTATGATCAGGCGAAGTCTGGTATGAAATGATAGATTAATGATCGGAAGTTGTGTATTGTTCATTTTATGATCAGGCGAAGTCTGGTATGAAATGATAGATTAATGATCGGAAGTTGTGTATTGTTCATTTTATGATCAGGCGAAGTCTGGTATGAAATGATAGATTAATGATCGGAAGTTGTGTATTGTTCATTTTATGATCAGGCGAAGTCTGGTATGAAATGATAGGTTAATGATCGGAAGTTGTGTATTGTTCATTTTATGATCAGGCGAAGTCTGGTATGAAATGATAGGTTAATGATCGGAAGTTGTGTATTGTTCATTTTATGATCAGGCGAAGTCTGGTATGAAATGATAGGTTAATGATCGGAAGTTGTGTATTGTTCATTTTATGATCAGGCGAAGTCTGGTATGAAATGATGGGTTAATGATCGGAAGTTGTGTATTGTTCATTTTATGATCAGGCGAAGTCTGGTATGAAATGATGGGTTAATGATCGGAAGTTGTGTATTGTTCATTTTATGATCAGGCGAAGTCTGGTATGAAATGATGGGTTAATGATCGGAAGTTGTGTATTGTTCATTTTATGATCAGGCGAAGTCTGGTATGAAATGATGCTGATACTTGGGGGAGTAAAAATAAAGCGGCTAAGGAAAGTGAAAGGAAAGTGAAGGCACGAAGCTATCAATTTAAACTAAAAAAACAATTTCATTTTGACTCTTTCATGAACCTAAATTTGCAGTAAAATCTGAACTAAAGAAGACAGAAGCAACAACATGGCGCAGTCGTGCGTGGAACTCCGGCCCCTCAGGAGATACAACTATTGTATCTATGGGAATTAGCACTCCCAGGGGGAGAATGTGAGGTCCCGAGCTAAGAGTTGAGTGGGCATTCGTTATGTTGAATTGAAAAAATATCTTTTGTTTTGTTTAGCTGCATCTTTTTCACTTCACTGCTGTCCTGTCTTTCAGCACTTTCTGCTTTCTTCTTCAACTTTTATCTCGTTTCCTAAACTGCTTTTTCAACTTACTGTTTCTATGCACCTTGCGCATAGATTCCTCCGCGTTCCTCAACTCCATGCTGAATGGTGCCTCCATCCTTCCTCTCATTGGAAAGGGAGGCTTGAACTAACATCTGCTCTAAGCTATGGAAGGAAAAAAAAAACGTTTATTTCCAAGTTGTCACATGAGATACATGCCAACATATTGGCTTTTAACACGTTAAGTGCGGCGTGACCCACCGGTGGTCATTTAGGTGATTTTCATAATGCTGCTGGCCGACCAGCATCACTGACTCAATTTTTATAAATACTAAATAAAAGTTGAACGAAGGCATGATCCAGTCAATGTTTGCTATTTTCAAAATTTCTTATAACAATTGACTTTAAATTAGAGCTGGATATTGAACTTCAGTTTAACCCGCTGCACTTAACGTGTTAATTCGGGAAAAATATTGTGAAGGAATGTCACAAATTACCCAAATGATTCGTTGAGAGTACGTAACAAATAAATCCTTTTTGAAGTACATACTGGACATAAACTCAACGAAAAATGTGTATTAATGGAAAATACTTCAGTTTAAGTATACACTGCTCAAAGTACAAAGTGTTTAAATGGTTTTCAAAATATATTAAAATCTTCCTCACCTAGCCACAGCAACACGGCCGGTATGTGCACCGATGTACGTCATTAATTCCTTGTCATTCATGTTCAAACGAATTAATTTCGACGATTAAACGCGTTAAAAGAACTCTATAATATAAGTTATAGAGAATGATAAAATTCTATTTTTTGTTCCCAAATTTCATTGAAAAATTTTGCAAGAAATTTCTGTAAAAATCGAAAGGGATATTTTTGATATATGATATTTATGATATTTATGATTCTTATGATATTTTTCAAGGATATTTTACAGCAAAAATATGAGTTTTATCCATTTCTATGGCAAATAAAGTGCAGTTCACGCTTTCAGCATCAAAATGAGTTCGTTAGAACAGGTGTGACGCGGTTTTTTGACTTTCACGAAGTTGATTTTCTGGAAAAAATCGTAAGGGTCCTTCTTATGTAAATTTTGTATGTAAATTGTATGTAAAATATCGTATGTAAATTTTGAGCGATATTTTGCGGCGAAAGTGCGTGTTTTATACATTTCTATTACAAATAGAGTGCATTTCTTGCATTAAATAATCGAAATAAGTTCGTTAGAACTGGATTGGTAAGGTTTTTTTTTATCTATATCACGCAGCTAGTTTTCTGGAACAAATCGTAGGGGTACTTCCTTATGGTATCTTTCATGTATATTTTGCAGCAAAAATTTGAGTTTTATCACTTTATATTACACATAGAAAGCATTTCTCGCATTAAAT
This sequence comes from Morinoia aosen, assembly GCA_030386875.1. Taxonomy (NCBI): domain Eukaryota; kingdom Metazoa; phylum Arthropoda; class Malacostraca; order Amphipoda; family Talitridae; genus Morinoia; species Morinoia aosen. The sequence continues at coordinate 21,810,398 of CM059578.1, read as the reverse complement.
AATCAAAATGAGTTTGTTTGCTCTCCGTGGTACAGTGGTTAAGGGATCGGGCTCGTATGTTGGAGTCGCGGGTTCGTATCCCGGCGCTGGCGCGGAGATTTTCCCCGTTGGGTATAAGGGAAAGCTCAAGCACAATACCCCACTAAACCCAGGTGTCGGAAATGGGTACCGGCTTTACGGGGGAACCGTCATGGTGTCCTATATATAGTGTTAGTTATAAGACATTTGAAAAACCAATGCTAAGATCATATGTATCAGGCTTGATTGGAAATAAAGCATCCCAAAGATGCCGATGTTAACCTGTTTGAACAGGATTGGCGAGGTTTTTTGACCATAGCACGAAGTTAGTTTATGTAAAAATTGTATGGGTAACCCCTTATGACATTTTCCGAGGATATTTTGCCACAAAAATATGAGTTTTATCAATTTCCATTAAAATTAGAGTGCATCCATTTGGTCCATCCACTTTTTTCATCCACTTTTTCCTCCACTTTTTCCGTCCATTATTTTTGTCCACTCTTTTCCACTTTTCAGCCACTTTTTTCGTTCACTTTCTTCGTCCCATTTTTTAGTCCACTTTTTTCATCCACTATTTTCGTTCATATTTTTGTCCACATTTTTGTTCCACTTTTTTCGTCCACTTTGCGTCCTCGTGTTATTTGCGATAAGCAAGCTATACAGTCTGTATCTGGAGTCTTTCTCAGCGTCTCTGGATGACATGGCGGACTTCCTGGCAATATTGTTTGAGAAGCTGAGGGGGGATTTTGCAGAGGTTTGCTGCTAACCATTGTTCCCAGGACTCAGGAGCTACAGCTTTTCTAGCCTATGAGTTGCCTCCAATGCTTTAAACGTGGTTCACAATTATTTATTCCAAGAGGAGATTCTAGACTATGAGTTGCCTCCAATGCTTTAAACGTGGTTCACAATTATTTATTCCAAGAGGAGATTCTAGCCTATGAGTTGCCTCCAATGCTTTAAACGTGGTTTACGATTATTTATTCCAAGAGAAGAAAGCTAGGATTTTGGCCTGGAGACAGGAATGCCAATTCAAGAGGTCGTCAGGCGTTCTGACCGGGCCAAGTCTACGGTGATGGCGTGGCGTTGCTGGTTGCAGCAGCCTTAAAAAAAAAAAATCGGCATCTTTGGGATGCTTTATTTCCAATCAAGCCTGATACATATGATCTTAAGGACCCTTTTTTCGGTTCATTGTTGTCCTGTTTTTTTTTAGCACTTACTACTTTCTTCAACAAAATTTTACCTTGTTTCATGAAAATTGTTGTAACCAATGATAACAATTGCCAAAAAATCTTCTCGTTGTCCAGTCACATCGAAAAGTAGGGAGTTGGTACAACTACATCAGAATAAAGCAAAATAAAAAGTGCTCCACCATCAAAAGGGACGCACACGCGACAATTGAGTCATGATGATTTTCACGGGGATTACTGTGCTCTGAAACTGATGAGTCTTACAAGTATGTTTCTTAATGAGCTTAGCTCATAAATACTCAGAGTACAACCTCCTGTATCTTGAAGGAGATTTACTTCAATGAGCTTATAACCTAGGTACCGAAAATATTGCTCGCTTTACATCGTGCTTTACATCGTGGTATAGTGTTAAGGGATCGGGTACAGTGGTACAGTGGTTGAGGGATCGGGCTCGTATGTTGGAGTCGCGGGTTCGTATCCCGGCGCTGGCGCGGAGATTTTCCCCGTTGGGTATAAGGGAAAGCTCAAGCACAATACCCC